>CM036088.1:4421773-5621773 GCA_020631695.1 Trichoderma cornu-damae
ATAATAAAAGAGGAGAAGGGGAGAGAGAGAGAGAAGAGGGGAAAAGAAAAAAGGGAAAAAAAAAAAAAAGTTGACCCTCTCCCAGCAAGCCTCACCGGCAAGGGCAGGCAATTAATTGGTCTACCTGTTTAGGAAGGTGGACGTAGCGCTCGAAGCAGGGCCCAGAAGCAAAGCTGCTCGTGGCTTGAGAGCTAATACTGTTCGTTCGCGCGAGCACGAGGCGACGGCCATGGCTCCCTGCCTTGCTGGGGATGGCAAACCCGTGATAGGGCACTGCGGTAGTGGTAGTGGTAGTGGTAGTGGTAGTGGTAGTGGTAGTGGTAGTGGTAGTGAGTACCTAAGTAGCAGTCCTATAGTAGTACTACTACTATAAGGTACCTAGGTAGGTTGGCAATCCTTACTCACATGCATATACTATAGGTGGTACTTACTACTGTAGGTACTTACTGCCTTACCTACCTTACATATACCAATCTTGCGTGCGTATTGATCCTGCACGCAGTTAACGGAGTAGCGGTACAAACGCCAATCCGATACGACGCTCCCCCCCCCCCCCCCCCAGCGGCAGTGTTATCCGTGGGCTTTTCCATGATCTACCTAGTACCTAGTAGTTTCTCCTGTGGCCACCTGAGTGAGCGAATCTGCCTGCACGCCGCCTATCGGGGCATCCAGCTTTTTCGTCCTCGGCGTCTCTCTTTTTTTTTTTTTTGATGTATTTATTTATGTATTTATTTATTTTATTTTCTTGGCCAGATGTCCCCAAATGCCGCCGCGCCCATCTCCCATCCCTGCCCCGGTGCAAGAGCCCAGAACGCCTCTAGAGTCCTCGGCGGACACGACTGACGCGACTGACACGACTGACACAGATGGATGGGGGGTGGAGCGGCGAAAATGCAAAAATGCAATCCAGAGGCCATCGACCTTTCGGTTTACAGGGAAAGCCCAAGGTAACTTGCTAAGGTACTCTCATGCTTGCTTTGCTACCTTGGTATGTGGAATTGGTTGCCAGTTTAGCTGCATTCGGCTGCCCGCACGCCCTGGAACAGGTTTTATTTATTTACTTATTTTTTCCGCTTCCCTGAAACGGTGCGGCACAGCACGGCACGGCACTCCTCTCTCTCTCTCTCTCTCTCTCTCTTCTCTCTCTGCCTTGTGAATGTCTTGCCTCGGCACGGTGGACGATGGTGCCGGTACGTTCAATCCGTCTTGCTGGATTTGGCACGTGCTGACTGACTCGCTCCGACGCGGCCATGGCAACGCCTTTTTAGCTACCACTTATGATTAGTCAAGCAAGTCATTATCTGCTAATAGAACCTGGCCTTTTATATAAGTAGTGCCTGCCATAGCCAGTCTCGGTCCCCCCTTATGCTGTTGTCGGCAACTTGCAGAGCTTGGTAAAACGACACGGGATCAAGAATGCCAAGAGCGTCCATGTCGAGCCACTGTTGAGAGCATCTTTCACACAAAGGTTTGCACCGCGGATAGATTCTACCTATGCCGCGCCTCACTATTAATTCGGCGGCTCGCTCTGCTGTTGCTGGACCGGTGGTTTCACCAAGCAACTCAATACCCCCCCCCCCCCTCTAGGGAAGACCTGAGCCGCCGGGTCAGCCGGGCACAAAACCAAAAAAAGAAAAAAAAAAGAGAGAGAGAAGAAAAGAAAATGAAAAAAAAAGGGAGAAAAGAAAAGAAAAGAAAAAAAAAAAGAAAAGGAAAAAAAAAAAAGAGAGACTGGGTTGCTGCGCCTTGATGGGCCGCCAGCCGCGCAGCTGCGTTTAAGGGTACTGCGGTGCGCCCCTTTTGACTTGAACATGGTGGCAATTATTTAGCATTCCTAAAAAAAAAAAAAAAAAAAAAAAAAGAGGAAAGAAAAAAGAAAAAAAAAAAAAGAAGAAGAAAAGAAAAAAATAAAAAAAGAAAAGAAAAAAGGAAAACGGGATGCAAATGAATGCGGAGAAAATCTGGGGAAGCAAATCCAGAAGCGAAAAACTTGTTTTGTTGCTTTGGAATTTTCTGTTCGAGCCACCTGGCCAGTGCGCGCAGCACAGTGCACGCTGTTGCTGGGGTTCCCGGCGCGGAGAAGAGGGGCACAACGCTCGGTACCCCTGACTAGCAGGAACATGCACCCCATTCCCCGCTTGCGTGATCTGGGGAAAGTGGTCAGGCGGACCAGCGCCCGACGCAAGTACAGCCCCCGTACCCCGTACTTGTTGTGCTGCCGCGAGCAAAACCATTTTGGGGGGGGTTACCCAGTACGGAGGGGCTCGGACACGGTACAGTGAGGCTTGGCCATTTTTTTTTTTCCTTTCTTCTTTTTTTTTCTTTTTTTTCTTATTTTTCTTCTTCTTTTTATTCCCCCCCCCCGGCGAATGCTTAGCATTCTTGGCCGTCGCAGAAATCGGATGCTTGCAGCTGACATGGCATCGCCGCCCGGTACTTGCAAGGTGCGGCGGCAAACACGCCCTGCGGCAGCACGGAAACCAAATACCAATAGTACCAATACATATATATATATATATATATACAGTACCTTGC
The DNA here is from genome assembly GCA_020631695.1 of Trichoderma cornu-damae. Lineage (NCBI taxonomy): Eukaryota > Fungi > Ascomycota > Sordariomycetes > Hypocreales > Hypocreaceae > Trichoderma > Trichoderma cornu-damae. The sequence continues at coordinate 4,424,309 of CM036088.1, forward strand.
GAAGACCTGGCGGTGGCTTTTATATGACTTGATAGGAGTAATGAGTACTGTTCAGTAAAATGCAACCTCTCTCACTAAGAAAAAGAAGAAGAAAAAGAAGAAGAAAAATTGGTTGTACAGTATTTTAGGTGCACCTTGGCCAAAAACCTCTAGCCCTTTTTTTGGGGGGGGGTTCTTTTTACCCGCCTTGGCACAACACGCTTCCGTACCGACTGACCACACCAGTTATGCGTAGTTGCATTAGTTTGAAAAAAAAAAAATTTAATAAAAAAATAAATATAAATAAAACCTGCCATTTTTTTTTCTCATCCAGCCGAGGCAAGAACCATTCATTGTTGGCGTCGTGGCGCCATTTTTTTTTTTTTTGCCATAGGTTATTTTCAATAGAAGTCGGACCCTGTCCTTGGAATTAGTTTAGTACAGTGCATTAGCAGTATAGCAGCGTTAGCAGAGCGCGGCGAGTTGGGCGGCCGCGTGCCGGAAGGATATGTAGATGGAATATCGACTGCATTCATCGCATTACGCAACATCTTTTTCTTGATTTTTTTTTTTTTTTTTTTGATTTTTGATTTTTGCTTTCGCTTGTCCCGTCCAATCGTCTCACGCAACACAAATGCAGCATAGCAAGGTACCTTGCCTTGGTAGTTAGCCGTACCTACTACCTAACCCTTAGTACTACCAGTAGTGCTATGGCAGTACCTCAGGTTAGGTACTGAGGTACGTATTAAGTAACCCTCTAGGGTGGGAGGCGGCGGTTATGCATGTATGGAGTACAGAGCAGCACCAGATTAGGCGAAAAAAAGAGAGGGTATCGAATGTGGCTCCCAAAATCCGCATGCCAAACGCAAAGGCGCCTCTTTTGTTCTGATCAAGTTATGGTTATGAACTTCTTCTTCTCGCCCTTGTTGGTCGGTTCGTTTTCCCTGCTTAGGTGCTACACCAGTTCGTCCGTCCTAAGCCGCAGCTCGGCAAACTTTTTCGTAGGGTTGGATGGAGAGGTGGCTGGCGGATTGCCGCGAAACATGTCACCATTCTTATTTTTATCCAAGGAGGAAAAGTAAAAACCAACCCCCCCCCTAAAAAAAAGAAGAAGAAGAAGAAGAAAAGAAAGAAAAGAAAAGAAAAGAAAAGAAAAAAAGAAAAAAAGAAAAAAAAAAGAGAGAGAGAAAAAAAAAGGGGGGGGGAGGTGTCAAGACATGGTATACCATATGGCAGTGTCATACTCTGCCCAAATCTCCGACATCAGCTTCAGCATCGGAGATTCTTTAGATTCTTCAGCAAAAAAAAAAAAAAAAAAAAAAAAAAAAAAAAACACAGATGGGGCCGGGGGGAAAGGGGAAAAAAAAGGGTGGGTGGCAGGGAAAGAGGATATAAACCACAGGGACACGAAGAAGAAGAAGAAGAAGAAGAAGAAGAATCATCCCAAACAAAATCATAACAATGCCAATAATAAGAATAATGATAATGATAAAAATAATGATAAAAACGCCGTCATCCGTTCCGTCTTGTGCCGCGATGTGATGCAACGCTGCGAGCGCGCAGCAGCACGGCGGAAAGCGCAGCCCTTTTCTTTCAAAAAAAAAGGGGTTTTCCGTTTTTCCCACCTGGAGAGATGCGGCAGATGCATATTTTCGACAGATCATGATCATGCAGTCGCCGAAACCCCCCCGGATCGGCGTCACACACCCCCCCGCCCGCCCGGCATGGGATGGGATGGGCACAAGGACGGGCAGTTGATTAAGTCGCATCCGCATCCGCATTCGCATTGCTAACAGCGCCATCGGGACGTTTGAATTCGAACTTTTTGGTTTTGTTTAGTTTTTTTTTGTCATTTGTCTCCATTTTGAAGTTTTATTTCTATTTTCATTTAAAAATTCGATTTTTTTATTTTGGTGTTTTTAGCGCCGTCTAGCGTTTACTGCTAGCACCAACTTTGCGTAATGTAATATAATGTACAAGGCAAGGCAGGCACGGCCAACAAATGACATTCAAAAGGAGGGGAACCCAAAGAGGAGGAGGAGGAGGAAGGAAGGAGGAGGAGGAAGGAGGAGGGGGGGGAAGTTGGCATCCACACAACCCTTCCGGTTTTTTATTGTTATTATTTTTTATTATTATTACTATTATTATTATTATTAGTATTATTATTAGTATTGTTATTATTATTACTTATTATTATTTTCCCTCGGCCTGGTTGGCTTACTTTATCATTCTTCGCTACTGCTCGTTGGTAAAAAAAAAACAAAGGGGGAAAGGGCCGGTTGCCTGCATGACCCTCTTCCCAACGTCGGGCCCTCTTTTTTTCTTGTTCCTTTTTTTGGTTTCTTTTATTTTTTCCCCTCCTTTGTCATGGTCATACTAATCAATCCGAGAGGAAGAGATGAGATGACCAAAAAAAAAAAAGACAAATCAAGGAGAGGGGGAGTATCTTCCTTTTTTTTTTCTTTAAGTTTTGGTATTTTTTGGAATTTTTTGTATTCTCCCCCCCCTTCTTCTTTTTAGTCAGTTCCCCCCCCCCCCCCCCTGGTCTGGCCTGGCGAAAGAGGTTGTCATTGCCATGCAGCCATCACGCCGGAAATGGTGGCGGCTTTTATTATTATTATTATTCATTATTCATTATTCATTATCCTGCCCAAGTCAGAAGCATGCCCAGGCCAACCCAAGGAGAGAGAGAGAGAGAGAAGGAAAATAAATAAAGTAATAATAAAATATATATATAAAAAAAAAAAGGTCGCTTGCCCCCCGTACAATGAATGATCATGCCATTTCAGCCAACTACCCCCATTCATTTGCTTCTCCCCCCTTTAAAAAAAAACCGAAAGAAAGGAAGAGAAAAAACAGAAAGAAAAGAAGAGAAGAGAGAGAAGAGAGAGAAGAGAGAGAAGAAGAAGAAGAAGAAGAAGAAAGAAAAAGAAGAAAAAAAGAAAAAAAAGAAAAAAAAAGAAAAAAGTCTACATACAGTGTGGTTGGCTTGGAAAAGTTCCCTCTCTCTCGTCTCGTCCCAGGGCCTGGAACGCTCTTCTTCACTCAAGACGCTCGTCTCCGTTGCCCTGACTTTGCATATACATACATGTACATACATATACATATACATATATATATATATACATATACATATACTATATGCCTGTAGGTTGTTTGGCAGGACAGAAAAAGGGGGCGGCGCGTCGTTGTCTTGAATTCCAGTCCTTTGGCTTGCCAGCGCGAACAACAACAACAACAATAGATGCTGTTTTGTTTGTAGGGCTGTGTAGGGCTTGTAGGGCTTGTGGGTTATATTAGGTGCCAAGCCCGAGGCGCCCTTTGCTCGCTTCTTCTTCCTCTTCTTCTTTCTTCTATTTTCCTTTATTTTATTTTATTTTATTTTATTTTATTTTTATTTTTCTATTATTATTATAATTTTTATTTATTTATTCATCTATTGATTTCAACTTTGGAACATGTCGAAACTTGCTTCAATACATACCGGTCATTGTTCTTCACACGCATGGACGGCATATAAACTACAACAAACAAATCGAAAAAAGAAAAAAAAAAAAAAGAAAAAAACACAAGGTTGTTGGAACCAAAAACAAAACTTTGATTTATATGCAAATATAGCTTATCCGTACATTACATAAAACCAACATTTCAAACATCCCAAGCCCAGTGTGCGCCTGTAAAAAGCCCATCTAGAAAGCTCACCGTGGTCGGGGCAAAATCAAATGTTTTTGAGGGTTTACCCTCCTCACAATCATCATAGTGGTGGGTTATACGGGGTTATACGCATCTCGTCTCGCAGATGCCGTCGCCCTTCCAACTCTTTCCATCCGTTTCAGCTCCAAGGGCCCATGTCTCTTTTCTTTTCTTTTTTTTTATACATGACATGGCAAATTGTTTTTTTTTTTTTGATTTTTTGATTTTTTCTTCACATCTCTCCTTCCTTAAACCTCCAGAGTGACCTTCTGGCCCTTGACGCGGCCAATGACCTGGCTGGGGGCGTACTTGGGTATGACCTCGTCGTCGTGCAGCATCTCAAACTCCTCGGTGGCGTCGCGCCCCATGAAGTTGAGAATGGCGTTGACGCCGCCGGGGTGCTCCTCGAGCCAGTTGGTCAAGTCCAGGACGACGCCCTTGACGACAACCCACAGGTCGTCCTTCTTGTTGTGCTTGGCAATCTCCTCCATGGTGAACTCCTTGTCGGGGACGGAAAAGGCCTTGGGCTTGCTGGAGGCTTCCTTGGGGGCGGCGGAGGAGGCGGGCTTGTCGGCGGCCCGAGCGGGGGCGGAGCCGGCGACGGCGCCGTTGGACCACTCGACCGTCAGCTTGCCGGGAGCGGAGGGGTCGAGGTGCAGGGAGATCTGGCCCAGGCGCTGAGCGGCGCCGGCGGTGCCCTGGAGGGCATGCTGGAAGAGGTAGCTGCTGGCGCTGTCGCCGGCCACGCGGCCGTAGACGACGCAGCCCAGCAGCGAGGAGCCGCCGAGGCGGTTGGCGCCGTGGACGCCGCCGGCCAGCTCGCCGCAGGCAAAGAGGCCCTCGAAGGGCTGCTTCTCCTGGTTGAGGACCTGGGCCTTGTCGTTGATCTCGACGCCGCCCATGGTGAAGTGGAGGACGGGCTCCATGAGCGCGACGTGGAAGTCGTCGTTGATGTCGAGGGGCAGGTTGTGGAAGAACTTCTTGCCCCAGGGGTCCTTCTGCTTGCCCTCGGCGATGGCGTTGTACGTCTGGAACGTCTTCTGGAGGTGCTCCGGAGTGCAGCCAATCTCCTTGGCGAGCTGCTGGCCCGTAATCTTCTTCATGAGGCCGCGGCCGGAGTAGTGGCGCGTGTGGAAGTCCAAGACGTTGGAGGCCTTGGAGTTGAGGACGAGGCGGATGGGGAACTTGTTCTTGTCCTTCTCCTTCCACATCATGCCGGAGACGTAGTCGCGGTGGCCGAGCTCATCGCAGAACCGGTCACCGTCGGCGTTGAGGAGGAGGCCGCCCTCGCCGCGCAGAGCCTCGGCGGCCAAGAACTTCCACTTGTTGCCGGGGTCCTTGGGGTCGACCAGGCCGGTGGGGTGGACCTGGACCTTGTCCATGTCGATGCCGTTCCCGCCAATAGCCATGATCATCTTCTGGCCATCGCCCGTAGCGTGGGTGCCGTTAGTGGTAGCAAGGCCGAAGATCTCGGGGCGGTGCTTCTTGAGCAGGGAGCCCTCGCCAAAGTCGGCAGCGTAGCCGCCGGTGGCGAGGATGACGGGGCCGTCCAGGCTGGCGGTCTCGCCGTTCAGCTCATACGTGACGCCCGTGACCTTGTTGCCCTCCTTATTCAGGCCGGTAACGCGGGCCTTCTTGACGATCTCGACCCGGTGTGGCTCGGCCTCGGCGAGCTCCTCGATGCGCTGCATCAGGGCATAGGTGATGGCCATGCCGGGGAATTTGGCATCGTGGCCTCGGTGGGTTCGGGGCTGGGAGTGACCGCTGTGGAAATCATCTCGTTAGCCGAATGGGCGCCCGTCCATGCGGAGGAAACGGAAACAGGCCGATTTCCAACTGGAAACCCAAAGATGAAAAAATTGAAAAAACGAAAAAAAAAAAAAAAAAAAAAAAAAAACCCCTACCCAAGTCGGGAGACCAGCGTCAGGTCGAGGTTGAATACATCCTGAAGCCACTCGACGGCAGCGGCGGACTTGTAGGTCAGAACCTTGATGAGGTCTGGGCGAGCCTGGTCACGAGCAGACTTCAGGGTGTCGTCGTAGAACTGCTTGACGCTGTCGCGGATGTTGTGGTCAACCTGAGTGCGGGTCAAGGCACCGTTGATGCCGGAAGTGGCCTTGGTAGAGTTGCCGCCGAAGAAACCTGAGCGACAAAGTCAGCACACTCCTCTCCGCTTTTCCTGGGGAGGGGGGGCGCCTCCCACGGCTGAGCTGCAACATTCGAAAAACAAAAAAAAAAAAAAAAAAAAAAAAAAAAAGGGACTTACCCTGCTTGTCGAGAACGACGACGTTGCCGCCGGCGAGGTAGATGGTGTGGGCAGCAGAAAGGCCAGAAACTTGTGACGGCAAAAAAAAAAGTCAGCAAGGCCGTCGACCGCTTGTCGCGCATATGCATTCTGTCCAGCCCCGTCCCTGAAGACGGAGTAGAGACGAAGCAGAGCCGCGGCAGGAAAGAATTAGGCGGGAGACGGTGAAACCAAAGGGGGGCTACTTACGGCCGCCACCGACGACGATGACCCTAGGAGCCATGATTGTGACGTGGTGAGAGGACTATTGGAGGCTAAAAGAAACAACGGATGCGAGTAAATGCGTAAGAGTGAAGCAAAGGGAGAAGAAGAAAAAAAGAGAAGAAGAAGGGAGGGAGACGGGGGGGGGGAGGGAATTGGGGAGGGAAGAGGAGAGAGAAAGGCGGGGAGAAGAGAGGATGGAGAGAAGGAGAAAAGAATGGGGGAAAAAAAAAGAATGGGATCGCGGCTCGATCTTTGGAGTTTTAAGAAGCAAAGGGAATGAATGAGATGGGCATGAGCTCCGCGCCGAGGGGCGGCAGCGAGCCGAGGCAATCTGGGGGGGGGGGGTGGGTAAAGCCCTGCCGAGACGGCAGTGGAAAGTACCTGTTACTCGAACTTCCGCTACGCCTCTCTGTGCTGTAACGTAACTGGGACGACCTGGGCTTTGGTGGGCTTTGGGTGGCGGGTGGCGAGAGAAGGAGGTTGGAAAAACAAACAAAAGCCCCTGACTGAATTCAAGAGAGAAGAAAAGGGCAACTTTATTTAAAATATAAACTACAAACTTTCAGGTTTTTTTTTTTCAATTTGTTGCAAAAAAAAAAAAAAAACCAATCGAAGTTTTGTTCTTTGCGTTTCTGCGGACACAAATTTGCCCTTTTTTTTTTTTTCCTCTTCCCCTTTTTGATCCCGATTCATATGTACAAATGGCCCGCCAATTGGGCAGCCCTGTGTGTTGTTTTCCCACACCGTTACGCCGCGGCTGGCCGGTATAAAATGTATACAGTGTCTTTATTTAATTTATTGATTTAATTTTTTTTTTCGCTGGCTTTCGTCACCCCGGCGCAGCGTCCGTTCAAAATGCGACAATGTACGGAGTACATGTACATATATATGCATGTACTCCGTATAATATACTCCGTATGTTCCCCAAGATGCGTATGAAAAATGAAAAAAATTGGAGGCGCGGCGAACGAAGCATTAACCTTTGGGAATGGTGGTCGTGACAAAAAAGGAGCGGTCTCTCATCTCTCTCTCTCTCTCTCTCTCTCTCTCTCTCTCTCTCTCTGTCAGTCTGTTTTTTCCGGCAATTGCGCTGCGAATATAACCCTGGGGGAGCGTCAACGTGCGGTGGCGATTGCCGAGGCAATCTTTGCCCCAACCCGCGAAGGGGCTCAATCAAACCTCCCCCCAGCGCGCGCGCACTAAACCAAGACGGCGCTTTTGGATCGAGAGAAACCCAATTTTTTTTTTTTATGTTCCGTACCAACACTCACTCAACTGCCTATTCCAACTCAAAAAATCATCACCGCTTCCGTTCCTTTTTTATTTTATTTTTATTCTTATTTTTATTTTTATTTTTCTTTCCTTTTTTTCCCCATGAAATTCATCAATCGGCCAACACACCAGCCCATGTCCCACCCCCATCGATATAACAAAGGGCAATTGGATACAGGCAGCACGTTTTTCCGCTACTACTAGTGGTAGTAATACAAAACTTACTAATGGCCCGTTATAGCGCACTAAACTCTTTTGCCCTTCTCATTCCCACATGCTTTTCACATGTCAATCAACTTCCCCACGTCCTGTCTTCCTGTCTCGCACAACCCCGTCAGCCAGCCGATGGTTACCGTCTCCGGAAACCAAAACATTTCATACAAGTTAGTCAACCATGCGCCATGTTGTTTCTTTTTCCCCCCATAAACCCAGCCAGCCAGAACAAAAGCCACAGAGAATAACATAGCGTACCCCACACCATACGAATTCCCCAAATCCGGGGGCCACGAGGCGCGAGTCAGATGATGGGCTTTTCTGGGCTGCGCCGGTGAGCCGATTTCCCAGCCACGCGATTGGCCACGACCCCCCCCCCGGGGTTCCGTGAGATTTCCCAAATGTATTTTCGTACTTGTACTCTTCCTTTCTTTCTTTTTTGGTCCCTTTTTTTTTGCCCTTGGGCTTCTTTTTCATGTGAAAGTCCTTGTGACGCAACGGGCCTAGTGCGTAGTAGGCAACAAGGTGGTAGTATGTACGGTGTACCTTGGTATTACTTAGTACTACTACTACTAAGGTAGTAAATAGTACCGTACTGCTATTTGACCGTTGGGAATTGAACATCCCTTTTCCCAAGGCAAAAAGTCACGTGATCAGTCTTTTCGGTTCCCCAATTTTTTTTTTTTTTGGATTTTCGAATTTTTCATTTTGCACTAATACGAATTCGTTCAAAACAAAACCGGTGACGTCGCTCATGCGCCGTTCATTCGCCCCGGCAAAATCTCAAACCCGCAAATCTTCTTTCATTATAACCCCATCCAATCGTTTGATTGCATCTTGCCCGGTTTCCCAGCCCAATCTACAGCCCGATATAAAAATTTGTGCTATCCCAACGACCCAAAGGGAACCATGAGGTTCTCCGGCCTGCTCCGTCTCAGCCTCTTCGCGACGACCACAGCGGCAACCACGGCGGCGGATCAAGATCAAGCCCGACCCCCGGCTCCAGCTCCAGTTCCGGCCCAGGAGGCCCTCCATCGGCTTCCCGCGCATCCGCCTCCGGGCCACCTCCCCGTCATGGCGCCCGCCGCCGGGTCCGGAATCGACAGCCAGGTCCAGCCCGCCGTCCTCCTCTACGACATCCTCGGCACCCAGCGATCCCTCACCACCTTCTTCTCCCTCGCGCGCCTCCACGAGGCCACCAGCCAGCCGCTCTCCGACCCAAAGACCAACACCACCGTCCTCGCGCCCAACAACATCGTCATCGAAGACCTGCCGCTCAAGCCCTGGGAAACCCCCGGCGACTACGCCTCACTGGGCTCGCAGGCCTACGACGGGTCCGGGGGCAAGGACCGCGCCGACGAAAACCTGCGACGGTTCGTACAGGCGCACCTGGTCGTCGGCACAAGCCCCTGGGAAGCCGGCGTCCGCGCAAAGACCGCCGCGGGCAAGGAGCTGTGGTGGGAGACCAGGAAGGGCAAAGACGGCAAGGAGAAGAGGGTCGTCATGCCGGATGAGGTGGAAGTAGACCGTGTCGCCAGCCGGGTGGCCAACGGCGAGGTGGTAAGTCGTCACGCGCTGAGAATCTCCGGGGGGAAGCTTCACATGCTGATCCGATGCGCGTCGTGTAGTGGATTTTGAACGGCGTTTTGAATTCCGCATAACGATGTGATTATACCCTGATGATTCTCCCCCCCCCTTTTTTTTATGTGACGCGATTATATATATACGCGAGTTATGTTTTCTTTTCTCCCTTTCCCTGCCTCTTATTCTTTCTCTCTTTCGCCCTTCTCAAGCTACAAAGGACTGGGTTGCCCGAGGAAGGGCCGTGTATTCCGTAATGTGTTGTTGGCCTTCTTCATCTCATATACAAGCGCACCACGATCGTTGGTGCCTAAGCATAATACAGAATGATCAATAATGACGCTTTGGCGCATCATCTTTCAATAACATCGTTGAACGCGGACAAGCCATCAACAGCCCCAACATAATATATTCAGCAATACCGAAAAAAAAAGGAAAAAAAAAAATCCCCCCCCATTATCCACCAGTAATCACCAAATGCCTCATTCCTGCAAATTTGAGATCCCGCGGCATTTTCTAACCAAACGCCGCCCTCGACCAAAAAAAAAAAAATCCTAAGAATCCTCCTGAATTTTTTTCCTTCACTTAAAATCACACTTCCCAATATGCTTGACAAAGACATCAACATGTGGTCGCGTATCCCCGTTTCTCACATGTCCAGAAAAAGATAAAATCATGGTAGACGAACTCATTCAGCATGTTGGAAGAGGCAAGCGCGAAACGGTATCATAATAGATTGCCTCCCATCGGTGCCGTCAGCCTACTCCCGTCCCTCCCCCCTCTCTCCCCCCTCCCTCCCCCCCTTTTCATTAGAGTAATGACAAAATTAATCCTCATGTCCATGAGGAGTCAACGAAAGATATAGAGGAGGTCCTTGTGGGCTGATCGGCTCACACCAAGATCCAGTTCACACACACCATGTCAAGGACCCCGACTGAAGGGTCAAAAATATGGGGCTCATCCATGGGGGAAAGAGCCCGATGAATACACGTGGGCAAAAAAAAAAAAAAAAAAAAAAAAAAAGACAAGTCGACACAGGGACAAGGGGTATCTGGAAGAAAATGGAGAGAATCAAAATCGACCAACAGCATCTGGTACAACCTATCGTTCCACTTTCAAACGTTTCGCATCGCTAGCCATTTCGTGGTTTTCGTCGTGGCCGGCCGCCTCAAGATCCGGGCTCTTTCGTTTTGTCAAGCTCGACATGTGCGAAAAGCCAAGGTTGCTGCTGTTGCCCGCCGTGCCGGTGCCGGCAGCGTTCCCGCTGCTACTGTTCAAAAAATGGCCGTCGTCTCGGAGGAAGCTCGGCCCGCTGCCCACCACGGGCGTGGCAAAGTTGAGAGGGCTGGGCAGCGTGTTGTTGTCGCTGCCCCTAAAGTTCCACTCCGGATAGAAGCTGCTGGGGCTTGGCAGCAGCTCGCTGTTGAGGAAGCGAGAAGGGAGGGCAGAAACGGGCGTGTCGCCGTTGACGTTCTGTTGTGGGACCGGCCGGGCGAAAGGATTGGGCGGCCCCGTAGCCCCCGCGGATAGAAGCGTGTTGGCGGACGGAGAGGGAGGCGGGAGGACCACGTTGCCGTGTCGATGTGGCGCGTGGGAGACGGCGTCGGCCGGATTCCGAGGCGAGTTCGAGTCGGCGGTTGCGCTGCCGGCTTCCGATCCGCCATCGGGGATCTGCACGGTGAGGCGCGGGGGTTTCGGCCTCGTGCCTCCCACGGCCGTGTTGATCTTGAGGCTGCCGGCCTGCGACGGGGTATCAGGAAGGGAGGACACCGACGCGTTGCGCAGGCTGGATCGCTGCTGCAGGTGGGGGGAGGCCGTGTCCCCACCTCGCACCATGGGTCCGTTGTCGGCCGACTGAGACCGGCTTGGGTTGGCCGGGCCGGAGACGCCAGCTTCGTTCCTGGCGGACTGGGGCTCGGAGGCAAAAGAGGCCAGGTGCTGGGAGAGGATGGACCTGTTCTCCTCGATTGGCGTAAAGATGCTGTGAGATTTGCGTTGAGACATCTTCTTGACGGCCGTGTCCGTGTTGATGAGGGGCGCCTTTGGCCGCTCGGCAGACTCTGTCCTCGGCTCGACTGGCGGAGGAGGCTGCGGGTCCAGGTGGCGGCGTGCCGGCTGCGGCGAGATGTGAGGCATGGACTGCGGATGAAGCAGTTGATGTGGCGGCTGGGGGGGGGACGGCTCCGGGCGCGGGCCGACCGCCAGCGGCTGGGGCGGCGGGTGGGCGCTGAAGGCGGGAGGCGCGGACGGCCTTCGCTCTTCCATGTACGGCTGCTGCTGCTGCTGCTGCTGCTGCTGCGGGGGTTGATAGGTGTAAGGGGCGGGTTGAGGCGGCATCAGGCTGGGCTGGCTGCCGGCAGAAGGGTTGTAGATGGGCGGGGTAGGCATGTAGGTGATTCCGGGATGAGGCCCGTGAGGCCCAACGGGCTGGGACATGATGCCAGGGCCCATGCGTCGCATGTCCCCCCTCGAGCCGGGCCGCGAGGGGACGGCGGGCTGCGGCGTGTGGCTTCGCTGGAGGTGGGCGGGGTGGCCTTGGAAAGGCACGCCGTTGGGAATGGGAGGCGACACCGAGGCCGTCTGATGGCGGATGTGGGGGAAAGAAGGAGGGGGCTGGCTTTGGAAATGAGGAGGCATCATGTGGGCGTCCATTCCGTCGGAGCCACGGGGAGGCGTTCCGTCGCCGTCGTCGTCGTCGTCGTCGTCGTTTTGGCCGCCATTGAAGTCTGCGGGCCCCTTGTGCTCGTTGGGGCCGCCGTGCTATGTCGTTGTATATCAGCTCATCGCGTCCGGCCAAGGGCGGGCAGGGAATGCTATGCGACCGGGGCCTGGCGGAACCTACGTATTGGTATCTGGTAATGAGATGCTGCATATCTGCCGAAGAGTATTCGTACAGCTTCTTGTTGTTGCCAAAGATGAAGACGGCGACGTCGACCGAACACAGGACCGAGAGCTCGTGTGCCTTTTTGAACAGGCCGCCCTTTCGCTTGAGAAAGGTCCTGGAGAAATGCCCAACGTTAGCTCGAGAGTCTTAGATGGCGACGTGGCCCGGCGGCAAAACATACACGGAGCGGTTGCGGTCATCCTTGATGGCCTTGATCTCAATCTTTCTTCGACCCATGTCGGAAGACGTTGGAAGAGGTGGCGTGTAGCTCCAGAGGGTCGCGCCGCGCTGTGGCAGAGCGAGGCGGAAGAGCGCGCGAGGCCGACAAGGCTCAAGGCTTCCGACTCTGTCAGGTGTGCCCGAGGGTCGTGTGCGTGTGCGTGTGCGTGTGCGTGTGCGTGTGCGTGTGCGTGTTTTTGTCTTCTGTCTTCTGCCCAAGAGTCAGGATGGCTCTCCGAGGCGGGGGGAAGGGGGGGGGAGCCCAAGGTCGAATCCGAAATCGAATCCGGGCCCCGTGAAGCGGGAGTGAAGGTTTGTGCAAATGCCCAAAATTAAAAAAAAAAAAAAAAAAAAAAAAAAAAAAGGAAAGAAAAAGAAAAAGCACGCGCCGCCAAGGAAACGTTTGTCCGGGACCCACAACGAGAGAGACGGAGGACGGAAAAGAGAGAGAGAGAGAGAAAGTAAGACGGGCTCTATACGGGCTCTATAGGAGGCAGAACGCCAGGGGGGGGGGGGGGGCTGGATGTGTCGATGAGCAGGCAAAGGCGACAGCCAATCTGGCAATCTGGCTTCCTTTGCTCTTCTTCTCGTCTCTCCCTCCCTTTTTCTTTTCTTTTCTTTTTTTTCCCCTTGTTCTTCTTCTTCTTCTTTTTCTTTTCCTTATGCGCAAATGGACAGATGACGATGGACGAGTCGAGCTCGAGTATGACTGAGAGAGAGATAGAGAGAGGGTGGGACAGAGGAAGCACACACCACCTATGCACAGTCACCGGCAAGCCGCAATTACAGCAGATGAGGAATGCCGTTGGGTCGTGCGTCCAACGAACGAACCGACGAGCGGGTTATCTATCACCAGCGGCGATGAAAAAAAAAAATTTTGCCGGAGCCGAGGCAGAGCCGTGCGGTCGCGGTCGCGGTCGTAAGTCGTAGTCACAATCGCAGTCGCAGTCGCAGTCGCAATGGCAGGGCGGCGCGATGCATTCAGCGGCAGCGTCTGTCGCCTGGATTCTGGGTCAAATGTCGGGGTGCGCCGCAGCGGTTGATCCGTGATGCTGATGCTTTTTTTTTTGGGGGGGGGGGGGGGGGAGGAGGGAGGAGGAGGGAGGAGGAGGGGAGTTGGATTAAACGTGCTGGCAGGCGGTTGCAGCAACGATGGGGCTGAATCTGGCGTTGGATGATTCTAATAATAGACAGATCGTTGTTCAATCTCGAGTGGGAAGTGAAAAAAAAAAAAAAAGAGGGAAGAAGGGAAAAAAAAAAGGGTTTTGCTGCTAGAGTCAAAAGAGGTCAAAAGCAAAGGCAAAGAAGGTCCCAGGCAAGAGTGGAGGCGAGCGAGCTGCTTTCCCTCTCTGACTGGCTGCCAGCCGGGGGAAATGCTTAGCAATTTTTTTTTTCTTCTTTTTTTTTTCTTGTACAATGAACATTGGGCATTGGCATGTCCCTTTAGTGTCTCTCTCTCTCTCTCTCTCTCCCTCTCTCTCTCTCCCTCTCTGGTATCGGCAACATATTGGCCGGCTAATGCGACAACTTCCGCAGCTTCTCATCCCACGAGACAAATGAAGAAAGGTCCAGCCAGACGAACCGCGCCATTGGGCTTACTTCCACAATACATGGTACGGCATGACGACATGGCATGGCAGCATCTCCCCCCCCCCCCCCCTGGCCAGTGGCTTTCGGTGCCGTGAACCGCTCTTTCTGGGACCCCCAACCTGTTGTTGATACCCATGGTTTTTGCCTATACTCCGTGCTCCGTGGAAACGATGCGGTAATACAGTGTGGGAGTGGGAGCCGCCTGTTTGAAGCAGTCATCCAATAACCTGACCCAGTGCCCCGATTTGGCATCCGAGCAGAATTGACAGCAGAGAAAAGCACACACGATATGCCTCGTCCGAGAGATGGGAACCAATGAACGGCTCCGGGCATCCACAGGCAGCCCAACCCGGCAGGCACATGCTGCGATAACCCGCGGCAACGACTCCAGGCGCCCTCGTCAGGGCTCAAGGCGGAAGAATCATGCTCCGGAAGGAGGATCCGTCGTTTCTGGCCGCCAAGAGCCATTTGCTCCTCCTGGCCAATTGTACAACAAAATCCCCCAAGGCTAAAAAGGCAAAAGACACAAGACGCAAGCCCATGCGCTCACGATCGGGAACCGCTTGAGGCGCGGATGGCCCACGCTGACCTCAAACAGCCTCCAGCACACCCTCCGCCCGCGGCTCTCCCCGGTGCCTCGTGCGCTTAGGCGACGACTCGACTCTAAGCCCGCCGTCGCGTGCCGCACAGGGGGCTCCGGTATCCATCCATCCATGCCTCGTGTGTGCGTGTGAGCTCCACGACTGACTCCGTAAGGCGCAGGATGATATTGTACCGAGTACGGAGTACCTTGAGATTGTGTAGTAAGCACTCCGTACCTGTACCGCAGGAGCTGCTGCCGGCCCTATCGCCAGTCCCCTATAAGCGCCCTGGCCACACAACTTACTGCCAATCAAAAAATAAAAAATAAAAATAAAATACTATTGTAGCAACCTCCAATGTTTTTTTATTTTTTTTTTATTTTTTCATGATAGTAAAAGCATCTCCACAGGTCAGAAGCACTCATGTACAGCAATCATCATCGTTCTTTCCAGCCCTTTCCCCCCAATGTCATCCCCGATCAATCCCTGCCTCCGTCACCTCACCAGCCTGTTCGCGCGCCCTGATCTCCATTATCCATCCCCCTCCCCTTTCGAGCTACAGAAGCTCCCCCCCCCCCCTCCCTTCAATCATTAGCGGGATCCCAGCCCGTTCAGTTCTTACATACTTTCTTTGCTCCGCCTTTCCGCCTCAGCCTCTCTCCGCCCCTCCAACCCCCCCTACATACTGTTCATACAGGCCCTGCTGATTATTAATTAGTTCATATGCAGGTTTGCGCTCTTGGATTCCCCCCCCCCCCCCCCCCGGTTCCGTTTTTCTAAAAATAACATTACAACAAACTCGAGGGTTTGCCTGATTGGGGGGGGGGGGGAGCGTTGAACAACACAACACCAATGTCGTCGCGCCTTCGGTTCCCATCAAACACCCATCGGCATCGTCATCGCGGCTTGCTTCATTGGAAGCCCAGGCGCGCTTGTCTTCCCATGCTCGAACCATAACGGGGGCGCATTCATTTCCCTCTCGAGCCGGGTCCCTGCCATGCAATTCGAGCTTTCCCGGTCTCGCGGCTAATCATTCAGCCTCGCTTTTCCACGCTCGCGCCAGCTGCGCAGAGCGCCCCCCCCCCCCCCAGCCATGCATCCTCATTCATTCCGCCACTCATGCGGGCTATATTCTTACGTACGGTACGGCTACGCATCGGTGCCTTGCGGAAATCAAAAATCAAATCATCGCTGGCTTCGACAGACCTGAAATGCCAGTCGTCGTCGTCGTCGTCGTCGTTTTCGTGACATTGTTTTTTTTTTCTTTGTACATATTATTTAGTGCCCGAAAAAAAAGTGATCCCTCGGCGAGCATGTATTTCAAAACAATCCTTTTGGTGCAAGATAGAAATCCCCCTGAACGCCTATCGAGCCTGTGGGCTGACAATGATGCTTGATAATCCCCAACTCCAGTGCTGGCCCCTTCTTCTTCTTTTTTTTTGGGGGGTGTATGTAGTTGGAGCTCGTCATTCCCAATTCCTCCATGACGCGAATCATCCACCTCATGTCTTACCAGGAGCTTGATCAGAAACTGCAACGGAGTACTGTCCTGTCGCTTCGTAGAACCAACCAAAAAAGAAGAAGAAGAAGAAGAAAAAGAAAAAAATACAGATACCCCACCCAATCTATTCCCACCTCCCCCCCCCCCCTTCTGATCCACATCTTGCGAGTTGCTATTGCTTCCCACACGCAAACAAGCAAAAAAGAAGTTTTTAGCACGGCTGCTTTGTAGTCTTCGAAGATTGTCCTCGACTGGTGTCGTGCGGCTAGATCGGGGATCCCGCGCCTCCCGTGGGGGCATTGTAGTTACCAAAGCCACCATGCTCAGATACGCCGTTGTCCGCCTTCATCGTACCGTTAAGCAAAGGACATAATCTTAAGTGGCGCAAAGTTAGCAAAACTCCTTGGCGGGGAGGGAGGGGGGGGGGGGGGGGGGGGAATGGAACCCTGGAAGCATCGAAAGAAACAGAAAGAAACAAAAAAGGGCAAGGTTGAAGAAGAAGAAACAAGGAAAGGGAAGGGAAGGGGGGGAAAAAAAGTTAAAAAAAAGTTTTTAAAAAAAGTTGGGAGCATCACAGGTATATCGGCCATTCGAAGCATGTAAGCTATTGAGGCCTGTCGCCGGCCGCAGCTCTCCACCACGCCCGGTCAGGGAAGCCTTGCACCCTTTCTCTTTCTTCTCTCTCCTGGCGGGCCTTTTGCTGCAGCTCTCGCTTGAGTGTCTGTAGCTGCTCCCTTTCTTCGCGCAGCGCTTGGTCCCTTTCAAGCTCTTCTTGCGTTTGATCCTTTTCGTCTTGTTTGCCATTTTTCTTGTCAATCCGTCCGTTGCGGGCTCCCCGCTTGGTAAGCCGCGCTCGCTCTTGTTTCCGAGCTTGGATGTCAGATTGCTTCATCTTGCGCGCGAGGGTGCTCGTCTTCGCCTTCTTGTTCCTTCTGGCGCTACTGGCGCCGTCTTCCACCCCTGCGGCATGATGCCACCAATCAAAGGACAGGCGAGGGGGTGGTGAGGCGGGAGGTGAGCACGTAGGAATTACCGTACTTTTTGTTTGTCTTGATGTGTCCAACCTGCCCACAATTGGCACACTTGCGGGTGGTTCCTGTGGGGATTTTATCGGCTCCAGGAGACCCCGCGTCGCCTGCGCTGGCTTTCTGATGCAGCTCCTTTTGCTGTTCTCGGGCCTGACGTCGTGCCTTGTTTTTCTCCAGTCGCTCGAGTTCTTTTTTGATCCTGCGCGGCAGCGTGAGCAACCCGGCCGGGGCACGACAACAACGAACCTCCGCCTGCGCCGAGGGACGGTCAGAACTTACCTAATGCCCGCAAGACGGTCATGGTCGGCATTGCCCGTAGGCCTTGCGCTGTAGATACTGTAGAGAAATATACGTAAGCCGGCGCTCTGAATTCCAAGCCAACGACATCTGCCACGGAGCCGGGCGAGCCCAATCCATATGAAGGAGCCCGTTTCCTGGCGTGTGTTTTCGCAAGCCTTGACCACCGGAGGAGTGCTCGGACCGAGGTGGGCAGCTGGCTCCAGGACTTGGGTGGTTTTCTTTTGGGCAGGGATCGGAAGCGGACAATGGCTTTCACATACTCTCGCATTTCCAAGTCGGCCTCTGTTCGCCGCTTGATGTACTGTGAAATGACTACCGGGTCGTGGACAACCTCTATCCTCGTTTGCGTCGTGCCGTCCGGGAGCTCCACTTCCCTCGAAATGCGAATCGCTCGTTTCGGGTGGCGGCTAGACGACGTCAAGCCGCTAATCTGGCTGGTGCCGTCGTCGAACACGGCCGGCGTGGCCGCTGACTGGACGTTGAATCTATCGTCTTCGTCTTCTGTCATCGCAATGTCATTGACGTCGTGTTCTTGGGTGTCCGAAAGGTTGGCCCTCTGCTTGTCCCAGATTTCGCGGATGCCTTCTTCGTACATCGCCTGCTGCCTCTTGACGTTGTAGGCGTGGCCGCCGTTAGCACGCTTCTCGCGTTCCATGGCATCTGCGGAGGTGGCCAGGGGTCCCTGAACGGCCTCTATGTAGCCGCCCTTCATGGACGTTCTGATGAAGCTGAAGCCGAGCCCGTGGCCGGTGGGGTCTCCCTCGCCGTGCAGCTGTAGCATGGCCTTCTGGGCGCATGCGTCAATAAAGGCCTTTGTTGTTTTCCACGGAGCCATCTTGTCGGCAAGCGTCTCTTCTTGCCTCTCGGCAGTCTTCTTGGGCCCCCTTGCCGTTTTGCTCCCCTCGCCGTCGTCGTCTTCTTCGTCGTCGGCATCGAGTCCCTGCGCATCGTCGTCGATGGTGGCATTGCGAGGGTCGTAGCCGGCATCCTCGAGCTCCTTGATGCCAAGCTGCATCGCATCGAGGAGGCACACTTCCTCCGGCTTGATCATTGCGCGGATTGCGTTCTCGTCGGGGAGGATCTCTCCAGGCTTGAGGCGCCACATCCCCTTCTCCTTGCTGTCTCTGTCGTATTGAAGGAATTCTTTCAACTTCTGCCGATTCTGGGTGTCTGTGGACTCGGCAATATGCTTCGTGATGTCGGATAGCTGGCAGTTATCCGATCGGCTGTGTCTGATCATCCTGAACGCCAGCATTTTCATGCGACTCTTTGACGCGTTCGTGACGCGCCTGCTGTGGGGTCCGGGGACGTCGACCGACGGAAAAGTTTGGCCGACGACGTGCAAATGATCGATTTTATGAATGTACCATTTGGGGCCACCAATGCCCGTTGTGCTGCGAACGACGAGAAAGTCGGTGCTCCGCGGGGCATGTTTGAAAACCGGCGCCCTGTACATCTCGTTGTGGAGTGTCGGCACGACTTCGCCGGGCTCGACGGTGCCAAATAGTGAAAACGGCGACCGATCTTCCGGGAGAAGGGTGCGGTATTCGCCCAAGTCCAGCCTCGCGAGCTGGTCCTCCTCGTTGCCGTTCTCCTTGCGTCTGTAATAATTGATAAGCCGGCTGCCCATGGCGAAGCTGTTCAATACTCTCGGCCGCGGCTCGCAGTATTCGAAGAGCACAGCGACGGAGTTGTCGCACAGACTCAAGTCCTTTGACTTGAGGAAAATCTCGTGCGCCTTGCCCTTCATCTGCTTTCGCCTGAAATGCAGCGGCTTTTCGAACTTGACGGTGTGTCCCACAGTTTTCTTGTAGCGGAAGCGAGGGCGATGGTATTCATCCGTCGTCCCGCCAAGCTTGACCTTGTAATAAGGCCACGAAAGCTTGAGGGCCGGCATGCCATGCTCCACCGATATGTTCCCAAGGGTGGCCCTGACTTTGCTCTGGTGGTTTTCCTTCAAGAGTTCGTAGGCCTCGTCGTTGGAGAGGTTGAACCGTTGGGAGACGTCTGGGCCCATGTTTCCGTTCGCCATGCGCTTCATCTTGGCTTCCTGCCGCGGCCTCTTGATGGGATTATATGAATCTGTCTCCAGCAGGAGATATGGGTCGCTGGTATCCAGGTTTACGCGCTTTGCGCCGCGTCGAGTCGCATCCTCAAAGTTATCAAACGAGGGCGCAGTGTAGCGAGGTATTTCCGGCAGGCCGAGCCTGACGACCTTGCGCTTCTTCTGGAGTGGCTGGGGATCGTCTGCCATGTCCATCAAGAATTCGGCATCCCATTCGTCGTCTGGCTCGACTTCCTCGAGGTGGCGCTTCTCCGACAGCGCGGCTTGCTCCGCAGCCAGCTGCCGAGCCGCAAAGTCGCTTTCGACGGTGTCGATATGAACGTTCCAGTCTTCGCAGGCCAATTCGATGTCACGCAATGTGAAGCCCATGACAGTTTCCGCATCAGAGTCCGGGTCAAGGTCAAATTGCGCAGCGTCCGCCTCCTGGCCATCGCTCGCGAGATCGCAATGAACCAGGCCGTTG
Source organism: Trichoderma cornu-damae (assembly GCA_020631695.1). Lineage (NCBI taxonomy): Eukaryota > Fungi > Ascomycota > Sordariomycetes > Hypocreales > Hypocreaceae > Trichoderma > Trichoderma cornu-damae. The sequence continues at coordinate 4,444,187 of CM036088.1, forward strand.
ATCGCCAGCTCATGCGGTTTCGCCTTGGCAGTCGAGCTTGCCGGCCCAGGAATGCGGAATAGCTTTTCATCATCGGGCTCCAGGTCGAGACTCAACTTGCTTGTGACCAGGTACTTTGGCTTCTTAAGCGGTTTCTTCTCCTTCCATGTCGCCTTCTTAGGCGGCAAGAGCTGACTCCAGGTAAGGATATGGCCTCTCTTGTATGCCGGCCACGTCGCCTTCAGCAGGTCCCCGATCGATTCGGCGGGGGCGGGAATGTCGGGATCCTGGTTATCCGCCCCGTTCAGATGGGGATCTGGGTCGAAATTGATGGCTCCGAAGCTAATGCCCGCGCCGATCGCTTGCGAATCATCGACGGCCTCGGCGTCGCGAACGTGTGGAGCAGGCGAGGCTGGGCCGTCGACGGGATCGATGGGAGAAGAAGGCCCTTCCCCGAAGAGGTCGTCCGCATCGTTGCTGGTGTTGCCATCATCTGTCAGCCCAGGCACCTCAAGCGAAGTGCCTGCGTTGGGTTCCTCTTCCTCGGGGAGATCGTCGTCGCTGATATCCTCAAAGTCCTCTGCGTCATCTGCTTTGTTGGTTTGATCAAAGGGAGTATCGTCGAGCTTCAGTCCGCCGCTGGTGCCATCCTGACTCTGCTCTAGGAGCCGCGCAATCTCGCGTTCGTCGGCGGCATCCTGGGCTTTCCAAGCCTTCTCATCAAAGGACGAGAACTCGATATCGTCGGCCATGATCGCGACGCGCCACCTCCCCTCAAAGCGGCCTCCGAGGGGTTTATGGACTTTACAAGCCTTGAATCATGCTAATGGGCAGCTGCAACAGCTTTCTGCAGTCGAGGGATCAGCTAGGGCAGGGTGTTGGCGGGGAATAATTTTTTTATTTTTATTTTTATTTTTATTTTTAATTTTTTTTTTTTTTTGCCTTATCTAGAAAATCAAAAATGGGAGCGCCGCCGAGATGATTTGGAGGTTGCTTGGAGGTGGTGCTTCGGCGGAGAGGCAGAGAACGATGAGTCATCATCCTGGTCCGTGCACGCTTGTTTCAGCCTCAGCAATGCTCCCATGCGCAACCAATGCGCAACAATACATCATCAGCTTCAACTTTTTATATTGATTGACTCCTGTCATTTGTTCCGCCTTCAACCTTGAGGGCAAAGACAATCGCCATTATCTACTATACTGTTGGTTCATTGATATCGAAAAAGGGCCTTTACGGTGGCATTGTGGCGCTGCCTCTTGCGGTGAAGCTGCTATAACCTTGTAGGTCGCCCAAGGCACACAAAAAAGAAGGGTTGGTCACAAGTTCCCATTTGCATTTTGAGGTTTTGGCTCTGCTGTGAGTTGAAAATTTCTTTTGTACATTCTTCATGAGGCGTCGTGCCTACCTAGCTGGTGAGCACATTCCCAGATGATTACCTCTGTCCGTTCAGCATGAAGCTGTTGACCATATATATCCTTGGTTTGGATGCATGCCACGTATGTACATGCCTTTCGCCTTGAAATGTTCTTGTGACTCTGTGTCTGTATAATTTGCCCTCACCTGGCTGCATGTGCTGAAACCAGCAGCAAATTTGAGATGAGATTGGGCGCCGGATTGAAACACTTTACGACAATGGCGCCGCCGCTATTCATGCAAGGTGCCCCGTATCGCTTCCGGCCAGGCTACGGATTATTATATTAGATGTTTCTCAAATGTCCAAAGGGAAAAAAAAACTCCTGTGCGTCTGCCTATGTAGCCTGCTCCAAGCCTTTTTCGTTGGCTTTTCAGCCCCCATTTTATATATACGTACCATGTATAGCTTCAGGGCACCCAAGTTGCTCAAGAGCTGGCATTTCTAGATCCAAGAGGACCGCCGTTGACGAACGGGTCGGATAAGATGATTTGGCATGATGCATCTGCCTTCCTCCAGCCGTGCGCATTGCATAATCTGCGTGTCGAAACGCCACCATGTAGCTGGATTCTCCCATGCTCATTGATTTGACTCAGTGTGCATATAGGTAGACACAGTTTTTCATCCATCTTCGCGTTTGTTGGTCCATGTAGGATCCACCAACACAGGAGAGAAAAGAAAAGAAGAAAAGAAAAGAAGAAGAAAAATGGGATAAGGGCATGCTTTTATGAGTGTTCTTTGCTTCCGCCTAATTACACGTAGTGAAAGTGATATGTCTGCTATATGATGGATTGATCGAATAGGCTGAGATGGTGTATCACTACTACCATTACGGAGCATGTCCCCTCCTAATACGACTCTGCCATCACATTCCAGGGTTCTTCGACTACGTAGGTACTTACTGGCTGTTGTGGGGGGTTTTGGGTGCAATGTAAAGGAGAGAATACGACGCCAGGCTTATGCTAGTACGTACTAGTATTCCATTTTCTTTCTTCTTCTTCTTCTTCCTTTTCTGATTCTTTTCTTTTTCTTTTTTTCTTTTTCTCTCTCTTTTTTTTAGAGGGGAGGCGAGGGATTTAGACGTGAAAGTGGCTCCATTTCTCCCCCCAGCTCTTTTACACATGCAGATTTTTTCCTCGGCAAAAAGAGAGTTGTCATGAGACAACCTCCAAACCCTTAAGCAATCTCCAGGTTATCCACCCCCTCTATATTTAACCTTATTCAACTCTTAGAGATCATTCCACTCTAAGATCCTTCAACTCTAAGATCCTGCAACTTTAGATCCTTCAACTTTAGATCCTTCAACTCCCCTCGTGCACGTGCACCGGGTTTCTTTAAAAAAAAACATTTTTAAAAAAAACCATTTAATTTTTTTTTAAAAAAAAAACGCAGCCGAATAAAAAAAAAAAGGTCATGTACGTCCGGACACGGGCCTTGTTGCTGGCAGATCTGCAGATAACGGACTTTTTTCTTCTGGTTGAACCGTCGGGATGCGGTCAAGCGCCACCTGACTGACCGCCTCTTGCGACAAAGTTTGCCCTCCGCTTATGGCTCCAACCGCCAACGTGGCAGCGGGCCGTAAGAATGAAAAAAAAAAAAAAAAAATACGATGGCGTTCAGAGTGTTCGCTTGCAACAGCCATGGCCGGTGTGGCTGTAGCTGCTGCTGAAAAAGCCTCAACTGATGCTGATAGAACGAACAGCCCTGGTGCCTGCGAGGCGCGCTGAGGCCAATGCGCGCCAGGGCACGGTGCCTGGAGCAATAAGGCACCTACCTTATAGTAGTACTGCTAAGGTATGTACGTAGCAGGTTAGTGCTGTTACTGCTAGATCCGCCAGCTGCACGGGCGTGTGCTTGTACGGCAGTCATGCGCTGGGATCTGGCCCCTTGTGGTCTGTTACTCCCTGTAACTGGCGTTTCGAACATTCAATCAGCTTTGGAACGCTGTCCTAAGGTACCTCGGTGCTGAGGCACTACCTGTTAGGTACTTGATATCTACCTAGTAGGCGCTGCTACTGGTAGTGGGTATAGAGGTACTAAGGTAGTACTTGGTTGCGAGAACTGCTGGGTAAGGGTACCTTATACTCCGTGCCTGCGGTAGGTACTACCTAGGTACGTACTAAGGTAGGCTGTACTCCGTGCTAGTATTGGTGCTGCTGCGTGCTAGTACCTACCTAGATAGAAGGTACCTCTGTGTTGGGTCCACCTGTTTAACCTTTAGTGCCTGCTACCGGTAGTACCTAGTAGTATTTAATGGCGTCCATTCCTCCGCTACCATAACGCAACTACCTATACCGAGCCACGGTCTCAAGCTACCTTACCTCTACCCAACTTCCTACTACCTAAAATCTCCGGTGCTACATACGTCGCCCTCTTCCGGGTTTTTCTTGACTTTGCACCGCCAAGGCAGGCCTTGTTTACATTCCTTCACCAGCATCGCCATCGCCTTGCAACATGAGAGTCGACTTTGCTCTCCTCCTTGCCACCCTCATCACCTCTGCGACAGCCAGCGCAATCGACGGCCCTCGACATGTGGTGAGAGTAGAAGGCATCGCGCAATCCGAAGAGCGTGATCTGTTCAAGCGCAAGGGCGGCGGCGGCGGCGGCGGAAGAGGAGGCGGTGGCAGCGGCAGCAGCGGAGGCAGCGGCAGCAGCGGCAGCGGACGAGGTGGAAGCTCTGGAGGCACTGGAAGCTCTGGAGGCAGCACGTATGTTTTCCCCTAGGATGGACCCTCCGGGGGTTTTCCTAGATCATCCCCATCATGCCCATCGTTCAAATGGCCTAACAGTCGTACCAGAGGAAACCGAGCTCCCAGCTCCAACGTCGGCGGCACGTCCGCCGGAGGAAGCGGGCCCAAGCCGGTCTACGGCGGCCAATACTATGGCGGCGGTGCGTCGACGCCTTACCGCGCCGGCGCCCGAAGCCCCATAGGAGGCATCCTCCCCTTTGCGCTCCTCGGAGGCGCTGCCCTCGCTTTCTGGCCCGGAGTGTGGTTATACGGCGCCTATTTGTACCCTTATCACCAACCCTATTCCTTCCACAACGAGTCCAGCGGCCGCAACGAGACCCGAGACGTTCTTTGCGGATGCGGCACGTACGATGTCTGTGGCTGCGACGACAACAACAACACTGCGTATTTCGACAGCCTGATTGGGAATGGGAGCTACAGCGCCCTCAACAAGAGCGTCGTCAACGTCGCCGAGGTCAATGGCACGACAACCATCCTCATCAATGGCTCTCTGCCGAACGGCACAACGGCCGACGGCCCCAGTGCAACCGATTCAAGCGCTCCCGGCCTGAGGAACGTGGGCCAACTGCTTGGCTTCTGGCCTGCTGTCGCCGCCGTGCTCGTCGCCGTCTTCCTGGCATGAAAAAAAAAAAAAAAAAAAAAGACCACGGTGTTTGGTGGGTTATGCTACTGCTTACTCTGGTGGCTTCCAATTTTTTTTTTAAAAAAAAAGAAAGAAAGAAAGAAAGAAAACGTTCACGTGTACATGTATGCTTTTACTTCTCTAACGATGGATACCAGAGATGGCTGAACGCGACACAATAATTAATGGTGACAATACGGGTCTGGCGTTTTTTTTCCCCTTTATTTCTACCGGAAGATGATACGCACTTCAATAGGGATGTATATTTGGAATTATGACTTGGATATTAGACCATGAATTTTTTTTTTTTTGGACTCGGGCCATCTTCCCTCTTGGTTCAAGGGGGGGCTTGAACTATGTGGGATGGCTGCATGGTTATAGAACGGGTTTTAGGGCGGAAATCTATCATCCCGTACTCCGTACTAGGGCAGTGATTTGAATTTCTTGAACGTGGCAGTGCTTTTTTCAATCTAACATAAATCTTGCATGTGATGGAGAAGAAAGCCCCCCCCCACCGTCGACTCCGGGGGTGGTTGGTCACTATTAAGGGTGGCGATGCTACTCCGTCGTGAGGTGGTGTGTTCTGGAATCATAACCCAAAAGTTGCCATCTTCGGAACGGATTCAGTATTTAGGCGGCGAGGTGACGTCTTGCCAACAACAACCTTGAAGCTTCCATTATGGCGGTTGATTCAGAGTGTGCATGCATGCATGGAAGAGTGCTCGATATGGAGATTTGGGGCTTTGTCACGCTTGTTTCGGGGAAAAAAAAAAAAAGGAAAAAAAAGAGATGGCGCCTGCTATTCATTATTGGGTAAAAAAAAAAAAACATGACTCTATATAGATGGGAAATTTTTAGTTTCCCCCTTGTTGTGATTATGGAAAAAAAAAAAAAAAGAAAAGAAAAAAAAAAAAAGAAGCTCAAAGAGTTGGAGGAAAAGATAAAAAAGGAATGAATGTATATACAATTTATAGCGAGAGGCAGAAGCTTTTATTATTATTATTATTATTATCATCATCATCATTATTATTATTTATATAGGCTGATACTGAGAAAATGAAAAAAAAAAGAGGTTTGTCTGCCCAAGTACATAAAAGCCCGCTTGGCGCGTGACTTTGCGCGCCGATTTGATCATTCATTGCCTTTACTAGAGGGGCCTCACATGAACAAAATACAATAATCTACTGGATTTTTTTTTTTCGCGATGCGACTCACTTCCCCTTTACGAGGAACTTTTTTTCTTTTTTTTTTAAAGATACTTCACTTGAATAAATTCACGTTGGATCCATTCACGCAATGCCTGAAGATATAGACAAGTCGCTGCTGGAGCGTCTACAGGCGTTGCGGGGCTCGAGTCCTGGCGCGTCACCGAATCGACCGGCCCAGATACGGTATGCCAACCAGCTGCTAGGCGTATTTGTCAATAATAACGACAATAATAATAATAATAATAATAATAATAATAATAATAATAATGATAATGATGAGGATAATAAAAAGAGGCAAGATCAGCGCTAAATAGACTACAGATCCAGCGTGGATGTGATCGAGAGGTCAAAACCGGCCACCAGAGAAGACACACTGGCTGCCCGGTTGAAATCCCTGCGAGCTCAACATGGTGGCTCGGCTTCATCGCCAGCAGTACGGAGTTCTCCTGATGCGCAGAAAGCTGTCGCTGCGGCACCCACAGCCTCATCGGATTCAAGGCCAGCTGCGGCTAAATACGCCGCATCCCAGAAAGAACGCCCCGAGGCGGGAGATGGCGACGACGTGGACTTGATGTTCTCGACAGACGACCAGACGCTGGAGGAGCTCCTCGGCGATGTCAGCCCTGATCAGAACCCAGCGGAGGAGCCAAGCGACGAGCAGGTCAGAGTGCTCTTGGAAGAGCTATCGCGATCTGTGCCGAGAGATGAAGCAGACAAAGGCCGGCACGAGGGCGGGGCTGAGGATTCGGACGATTCAGATGGCGAACACATGCAAGCCGAAGCAAACGACGTCATCGCCAAATGTCGAGATGAGGCAGAGCTCGACGCCGCTCTCGGAAATGCAGACGACGAAGCGGACTCTACGAAACGGCATCGGGACCGAGACCGAGACGACGCAGACGGCAGCTCTCCTGGCTCAGATGTCGCCCTCCCTTCGCTCCCCCCCAACCTCCAAGACCTCCCAACTTCTTCATCTCCCCGACGGCCCGGCGCTCAAGCCGACATTGACGACATAACGTCTCGCATGGCCGCTCTTCGGGCCCCCGCCGCCCGAGACTCCTTCTCGCTCCCCTCCGTCCCTAGTTCCAGGCCCTCCGCGGGCGATGCACCTGTCAAGCGACTTGCCAGTAAGACGGATTACACGGATGACGACATCGATGGTTGGTGCACTGTCTGTCTTGACGACGCTACGCTGCGGTGCCTAGGCTGCGATGGCGATCCCTACTGTACGCGGTGTTGGAGGGAGATGCATATTGGGCCGGCAGCTGCGTTTGATGATGGAAGCCACAAGGCTGTGCAGATCACCAGAGCCAGGGAGAAGGACGAGCCACAAAGGGTTGCGCTTGGGGCATGACAATTTGCATGATGAGAGGACTTGGAGATGAATAGAAAAATAGTAATAAAATAATAAAATAAAAAAAAAATAATAAAATAAAAAAATTTGAAAAAAAAAAATTGAAAATAGGAAAGAATGAGGTAACAAGCACAGCTTTCAATGACGCCTCTCGATTTTAAGAGGTTTGCGTAAGCCTCTCCCCAGGATATGAAGAGGCCAATGACGGTGGAAAGCTCTCCCATCTTCCGACTCCCAAACTCCCAATGTCCAAACCATGCTATGCCAAGATCCAAATCCCATTTCCTCTTGTTCCCAAGGACAATCTCAAGAGCCGAGTCGACTCCCCCCCCCCGCGGCCCCATCTTCAAGGTTATAAAAGAAAAAATGATACGATAAGCGGCAAATGTGTCGCCCTAAGCTAGTTGCCCTGTGGCCGTGAACCTCGAATCAGCCGAGGTCCTTTCCTTGAGCCTCTACGGGGCTGTCCCCTGCCGTCTTGCCAAGTCGCGTCGAGCTGGCCGCTAGTCGAGGCGAGCAATCTTTCCTCTTCATCCGCCTCGGCGAACTCGTCAATCTCGGCGAGATTGACTCTTGGGGTACGTAGCGCCGCCGCGACGAGGACGATGAGGTAAATGCCCATAAAGACGTACTGCGCCCAGAAATCGACGATGCCGAACAGCGGCCACGTGATGGTGATGCGATTCAGGAGTGTGGACATCACAGATGGCGTGCACACGTCCTTGGCATGCTTGTGCTCCAAGGCGTCGGAGCAAGGGCGGATCAGCTCGGCGTGGTTCCTGCAGTCCGGCTGAGCGCCGGGATAGGCAGGCTCGTTTGTGCAAAACGTCTGCGTTCCGTAAAACGAGTACTGCGGGGCCACAAACATTGCAACGGCAAAGTTGATGGCCAGAGTGATCAGCGACAGCATGACCGTTGCGATGAGAAGGGCCTGTGGGGCCGTTCTGCCTCTGCGAATCTGAAAGATTCGGATCCAAAGGAAGCGAATGCCAACGACGGCAATGCCCGAGATGGAGCTGCTGAAGAGAACGAGGACCAGCAAAGCCATCAATATGTAATCGACGGGGAAAGCCTTGGCAGCCTTCAAAAAGATCCAATTCATCGGCTGGAACACGTGCACTTGGCCTAGAATGTATCCGCAACGCTGCTTACAGACCGAGTTTTTGGCCTTGTCGATGCCTGTGATGAACATGGACACCCATATCACAATGGCAACGACCAACAGCAGAATCCCGCCAAGCATCTTGACTGGCCTGACGAGTGCGCACAGTTTGAGCCAAATCTGATATACTCGGCTCTTGCCCTGGCCCTGCGCCTCCGCAGCCAGGCGCTCGCGCCGGACCAGTGTTTGCTCCTCCCTGATGAGAGCGTCTAGCTCTCTCCTGTCCTTTCGCGACATGCCGTCTTCGCGGCCGGCGTACCGCAGGTCCAGCTGGCGCTGACGTTCTCGGTTTTGCTCGAGCTGCGAAGCTGTCGTGGCTGAGAGCTGTGGGGCCGAGATTGGGGGAGCCGACTTGATCAAGGAGACGGGCATGAGAGCAAGCCCGGCGCTAGTGTAGATGACGTAGAGCAAAGTCCCGAGAGTCACCAAAAGCCCGAGGGCAAAAGTAAGCGCCTTCTCGCCATGGTTCTGGGTCAACAGCGACTTGTAATAGTCCAGATCCCAATGGCCCTTTCTGGCGCCACTCGCAGGAATGAAGAACCCCAGCAGGAAGAGGATGACGGTGAGAGCGACGAAGAACCATGTGTACTTGACGGCGGCCCAAAAGCGGCTCTTCCAGGTGCGGCCCTCTTCCTCAAAGGCGACCTCGTCGTATTCCTCATACCAAAAGTATGCGAAGGGAATGACCAAGAGGCATAGGAGGGCATCGAGGCTGTAAAGCGAATAGTAAACAACTTTGAGAGTCAAGAGAATGTCCGCGACTCGCTTTGGCGTGGCCCAATCCTTCTTGGCGCCGAGGGTCGAGGACCCCGTAGACGACACGAGGGCGATGTCGACAGGAAGAAGCAAGACGGTCGCAAGGAGAGACGTGAGGCTGACGATGGCAACGATGCTCACCATCGCCGATCGATCGATGGGGGTTTGCCATGTGAAGGTCGTGACAATCGCAGCCCCGAGACAAAGCAGGACGGCGGCGGCATAAGCCAGCCAGATTAGGCTGGCCTGGACGAGGCCTGCATCGGCCATGACGGGCAATTCGTGGATTCGGCTGTTGGCGGCGATGTGTTGTATGTTTCTTGGAGAACGGGCAAGCTGTCGTGTTGGCGCACCTGTCCTGTTGGCCGGGACGTTGTAAAGGTTCGGTTAAAGGTTCAGTGTTGTTGTTGTTGTTGTTGTTGTTGTTGTTGTTGTTGTTTCTTTTGGGAACGCGCGGCCGAGTGCTGTCTGTTGTCTGGATTGTGACGCAATGGCAGCATCACCAGCCAGTTGTCTCGGCGTTTGCATTCCCTGTCTGGTCTCGGTGCCTGGATTGGAGCTTGAGGGCCCGCCCCCCCCCTCCTACAAGAGCAGCTCGTTATGTATTATAGGAAGCAGCCTAAGTACATGTACCAGCAGCTCACAAGATACTTAGTACCTAGCCTGGGCAAAATCGAGTACGCTGCGCCTTACCATTCATTTACTACCTCAGGTACGGGAGCACCGCTAGGGAGGTAGCCCAATCAAACCAATCAATGGCTGTAGTAACCTTCTATAACGCAGCTGGTAACCTCTCAAGCAGCGGTGCAGGTTCCATGTTTTGTTGGTTGGCCCGGCGCGGCTGCGCGTTGATCCGCTACCGGTACGACGGAGGGCCGCTAATAGCCCACTGCCGGTCTGAGTGCAGCTGCCCCCGGACAAAATCAAGGATACCCACCCGCCTCACGGAAATTGGGTTTGCGACGAGCCTACCTTTTGACTGACAGCAGCAACGCTCAATCGCGCTCCCGAGACGGCGGGGGAAATGCTCTTGCGGCGATGCAGGTCTACACCGAGCTCACGGCCCCCACGGCCGTCACCCAATGCCTGAGCTTGCCTCTGACATCTGCCACCGCCAACAATCTGGTCGTCGCAAAGGGCTCGCTGCTTCAAATCTTTACCGTCAAGTCCATCTCTGCCGAGCTCGATCCCGAGTTCCAGCCCAGCCAGGCGCTAGACGCCGACACGCGGTTTGACCGCCAAGTGAACGATGACGACGGCCTCGAATCCTCGTTTCTCGGCGGCGAGACAATGTTCATGCGAACCGATCGGACGAACAATACCAAGCTCGTGCTCATCGCAGAGATTCCGCTCGCCGGGACGGTCATTGGACTGGCGAGGTTGAAAACGAAGACGACCGCCTCGGGGGGCGAGGCCTTGCTGCTTGCGTACAAGGCGGCCAAGATGTGCCTGGCCGAATGGGACCCAAAGAAGAACGAGCTGGAGACGATTTCCATTCACTACTATGAGAAAGAGGAGCTGCAGGGATCGCCATGGGAGGAGGTGTTTGGGGAGTACGTGAACCACCTTGAGGCAGACCCAGGCAGTAGATGTGCCGCCTTCAAGTTTGGCACCCGAAATCTCGCCATTCTGCCATTTAGGCGCTCCGAAGAAGACCTGGAGATGGAGGACTGGGATGAGGACCTGGATGGGCCCCGACCGGTTAAAGAACACACGTCGGCTGTCAACGGAGATGGCGGCAATGTAGAAGCAGCATATACCCCGTCGTTTGTCTTGCGCCTGCCCCTCCTAGACCCAAGTCTGCTTCATCCCGTACACCTCACCTTTCTGCATGAGTATCGCGAGCCCACATTCGGTGTCCTGTCCTCCAGCCAGGCACCCGCGTCCTCACTTGGCTCGAAAGACCATCTATCGTACAAGGTGTTTACTCTAGACCTGCAACAGAGGGCGTCGACGACCATTTTATCCGTGACGGGGCTGCCACATGATCTTTACAAAGTTGTTGCGTTGCCTGCCCCCGTCGGAGGCGCGTTGTTGGTCGGGCAAAACGAGTTGATCCATATTGACCAGTCTGGAAAGCCCAATGGCGTGGCTGTCAACCCCATGGCCAAGCTGGCAACATCCTTTAGCCTGACCGACCAGTCAGATTTGAATTTGCGCCTTGAGAGCTGTGCCGTCGAGCTGCTCGCTGTCGAAAACGGCGAGCTGCTATTGATATTACATGACGGCCGACTAGCCATCATCTCCTTCAAGATTGACGGGCGAACGGTATCAGGCCTTGGCGTCAAGCTGGTGGGCGCAGATTGCGGTGGCAGCGTCATCAAAGGCAGAGTGTCGTGCATCTCTCGACTGGGGAAAAACGCATTCTTCATCGGCAGCGAAGCTAGCGATTCTGTTGTGCTGGGGTGGTCGAGAAGACAGACGCAAGAAAAGCGCAGGAAATCGCGACTGATAGATCCGGATTTGGCCCTGGACGTGGATGAGCTCGACCTCGAAGATGATGAGGAAGACGATGACCTTTACGGGGACGATTCCGCCGCGACAAAGCATAACCAGACGGCCAACGGAGGCCCGGCCAAGTCTGGAGATGTCGCGTTTCGGATACACGACGTGCTGCTCAGCATCGCGCCGATACAAGACGTCACATGCGGACAGCCTGCCTTTTTGCCAGATAGTGAGGAGGCCACTCTCAATAGAGGAGTCTCGGCCGACCTGCAGCTCGCCTGTGCTGTCGGGCGTGGAGAGGCGGGCTCTCTTGCCGTTATCAACCCTGAGATCCAGCCCAAAGTTATCGGCCGGTTTGAGTTTCCAGAGGCCAGGGGGTTTTGGACAATGTGTGTAAAGAAACCAGTCCCAAAGTCGCTGGGTTCCAATGCCGGGGTGGCAGGCGACTACGACACGCCCGTTCAACACGACAAGTTTATGATTGTTGCCAAAGTTGATCTGGACGGTTACGAGACATCTGACGTGTACGCCCTGACGGCGGCGGGCTTCGAGACCTTGAAAGAGACCGAGTTTGAACCAGCCGCTGGGTTTACCGTTGAAGCCGGCACAATGGGAAAGCAAATGGTGGTCATCCAAGTGCTCAAGTCAGAAGTGCGATGTTACAACGGAGGTACGTTTGTTTATGCTGGCTGAGTTTGGAAAATAAGAAAAGGAGAAGAAGAATAAGAATAAGATGATGATGATGAAGAAAGAAAGAAAAAAAGCAGCCGCTAAGTGATTTCCAGATCTGGGCTTGATCCAAATTTTGCCCATGCTTGATGAAGAGACTGGCGCGGAGCCGCGGGCTGTTAGCGCAAGCATCGTTGACCCGTATCTGCTCATCATTCGCGACGACGGCAGCGTTTTCCTCGCACAAATCGACGGCAATAATGAGATTGAAGAGGTGGACAAGACGGACGGCAACCTTGCATCTACGAAGTGGGTGGCTGGATGTCTGTACAAAGACACCAAGGGCGTCTTTCGGTCAGGCCATGATGATACATCAAAGGAGACAAACGAGGAAGTCATGGTGTTCTTACTCAATTCAGCTGGAGCCTTGCATGCAAGATGTCCCCATTTCACGATGTTGATCCGTGCCGCAAAAGGCTAACTGATCAACAGATATACGCACTACCGGATCTTTCAAAGGCTGTCTACGTAGCCGAGGGGCTTTCGTCAATACCCCTTCATCTCTCGGCCGGCTTTGTGGCCAGAAGGGGTGCCACTCGAGAGTCGCTGGCGGAGATTGCCGTGGCTGATCTTGGAGATGCCATCCACTCCTCGCCTTACTTGATTGTATGAATTTGCTCTTCTCCAATTAGATCGTTGATGACTACTAACCAGAAGCCTCACCAGTTGCGACACTCTACTGACGATCTCACCATATACGAGCCCATTCGCTGGCCGGCAGATCCAGCTGCTCACTCCTTGTCAGACACGCTCTTCTTTAAAAAGGCGGCAAATACCATTCTGGCAAAGAGTGCCGTGGAAGAATCATTGGACGACACCGCACAACCTCCGCGCTTTGTCCCTCTGAGGATCTGCGCGAATGTGGGCGGCTACAGCGCCGTTTTCCTTCCCGGCCCTTCGCCGGCTTTCATCACCAAGAGCAGCAAAAGCGCCCCGAGAGTGATTGGCTTACAAGGCCTAGGCGTTCGGGGCATGAGCACTTTCCACACCGAAGGCTGCGATAGAGGATTCATCTACTCAGACTCCGAAGGCGTAGCCAGAGTTACGCAGTTGCCGAGCAAAACCAACCTGACAGAACTGGGCGTCTCCGTCAAAAAGGTTCCACTGGGGACCGACGTCCGCCACATTGCGTACCACCACCCCACTGAGACGTACATAGCGGGCTGCACAGTCACCGAGAATTTCGAGCTACCAAAGGACGACGACTATCACAAGGAATGGGCCCGGGAAACACTCTCCTTCCTGCCTTCGGTGGTCAGAGGCACGATCAAACTCATTAACCCCATTACGTGGACTGTCGTTCATTCGATCGACATGGAGCCCGGTGAGTCCATTGAATGCATGAAAACGCTGCACCTCGAGGTATCAGAGGAGACGAAAGAGCGCAGGATGCTCTTGGCAGTGGGCACTGCCTTGACAAGAGGCGAAGATCTTCCCACGCGGGGGCGCGTGCAAGTTTATGACATTGTCACTGTCATCCCCGAGCCGGGTAAGCCGGAAACGAACAAGAGGCTCAAGCTTCTAGCCAAAGAGGAAATACCCCGGGGTGGTGTGACGGCCTTATCCGAGATTGGCACTCAGGGGCTCATGCTGGTGGCGCAAGGCCAGAAATGCATGGTGCGTGGCCTGAAGGAAGACGGCTCGCTGCTCCCCGTGGCCTTTCTCGACATGAGCTGCCATGTATCGGCGGCACGGGAGCTACCGGGAACCGGCCTGTGCCTGATAGCGGACGCGTTCAAGGGCCTATGGTTTGCTGGCTACACCGAGGAGCCATACACGTTCAAGGTACTCGGAAAGAGCAGCGGGTCTCTGCCGCTGCTCGCGGCAGACTTTCTCCCGGACGGCGAAGATCTGTCCATGGTTGCCGTAGACGCGGATGGTGATATCCATGTTCTCGAATTCAATCCAGAGCGTAAGTCTCTTTCCCTGTCCATCTTGCCGCCGGGCTGTAGCTGGATGTAACGATGCTGACTTTTACTCTCTCTCTCTCTCTCTCTCTCCCTTCCCCTCTCCCCTTGTAGACCCCAAATCTCTTCAAGGCCATCTCTTACTTCACCGGACTACATTCAGCGTGACCCCCAACCCTCCAACCTCCACTCTCCTCCTACCACGCACCCTTCCCGCGTCTCAGCCAGCCGCCACCTCGCCAGATTCTTCATCATCGCAGCCACACATCCTGCTGCTCGCATCCCCATCGGGTTCTCTCGCCGCTCTGACGCCCCTCCCCGAATCTGCGTACCGGCGGCTGCTTTCCGTCACGAACCAGCTGTTACCAGCCCTTGTCCCCCACGGCGGCCTACACGCCAGGGCTCACCGCACCCCCGAAGGCGGAGGCGGCACGTCTCGCGTGGTCGGCGTCGAGACCGCCGCGTCAGGCCGGGCGATTGTGGATGGTGCGGTCTTGGCCCGATGGAACGAGCTGGGCGCGGCGAAGAGAGCTGAAGTGGCGACCAGGAGCGGATACGACGGCGTGATGGAGATGAGAGAGGATATAGAGGCTGTGTCGGGATGGAGCGGGCTTGGGTACCTTTGAGATGGCTCATTGTATAACCATGCTGGTGCGCATGGGAAATATCAATATACACACGGTAGCAGACGGACTGCGGCTCGATCGATCATCGGCGACACATGCAACAAAATCGGAGACGTTGCGTGAGGAAAAACGCTTCAAGACGGTCTGTTCTGGTCTTAGACTACGTAGGCAAATGGGGACAAGTATCACAGCGTGCAGTAAGAAGAAGCCTTTGGAATAAGAGCAAGCCTAGTAGTAGTATTTGCAATGTAAAGTAGTCAACCTAAGAAAGAGGGCATACATCTTTGTAGCCATGTGCAAGCTCTACACACAGGAAAGAATTGCCAATTGGTTTCTTTCGGGGAAAAAAAAAAGATTTTTTTTTCCCCCATGAAAAATCCACCACGTCCTCCGGGGGGGATCGATCATCTCAGTCGACATTTCCACACAAAATACCACTACCCTCCGCACTCCCGTCAACTCCCGTATTCTTAGTCGGACGGGGGGGAGGAGTTAAAGGAATGAAAAAACAAAACAAAACACCCCCTCCAAAAAAAACCAAAAAAAAAAAAAAAAAAAAACCAGACAAACGCCAGCCCAATGAGTCGTCAGTCTCTTTTTTTCTCTTTCTCAAACCTTACCTTACCTCATATCATTCCCACATGGAACTCCTTTTATCGAGAAGAAGAAGAAGAAAAACTATAATAGTAGAGATGGATCAGGCAGAATAGCCATGTCGCCCAGGGGCTCGTTTTACAGGGTACCGCTGATCATCGTCCTCGTTCTCCCGCGAATGGTGCCCCATCGTCGCTTGAAGCCTTCGCTCAGCCTCTTGCCGGCTGAGCTGCGGCGCTGGAGGCCGGCATTGTTATAGGCATTGCCGGTGGATGAGGAGCTGTTTTCGACGAATGCGGCGCTGGCGCTGCGGCGGCGCTTGGAGAACTTGAAACGGCTTCTGCGGCTGCGAAGACCAGACACCATCTCAATGACTTCCGGCTCGCCCTTCTTGGCGCGTTTCTTCTTCTTCGATTCTTTTTCAAAGGTGTACGAGGGTTCTCCTCTTCCCTCGAGGTCGTCGGGATGATAGTCCTGCAACTGCGTAAGCATTTCGTCCAAACCCGCCTGACGGAGTGGAATGGTGGGTTATTACAATATGTTCCCAGCGCCTAAAAGGGCCGCCGGGGGCGTCCGGCTCCCGCATGAGGTCGGGGCCCTCTTCGTATAACATCCTACAGCCGCTGGGGTCCAAGGCTCCCGAAGGGATGGTTGCCGTGCCCTGGAGCGGCATGTGATGCCGAATGCTGTCGAGGATGTACTCCCGGGGCGTAGCTCGCAAGGCCTCCATGTTGGACTTTTGCACTGCAGCAACTGGGGAGTACTTCTCGTCGAGGTTACGGCTTAAGAGGGTGGCATCATATGGCCCGCCGTGATGATAGGTGCCCCCAATGGTATCGAGAGCATCAATCATGTCGGTGTCGGAGATGTGCCTCCGATGACGCAGTGGCCGCTCGGCAGCACGGATATCGTGCCTGATCATGTCTAGGGGCCGATGCGACAAGTCTCCCGGGAAGCGCTCGTTGAGGGAGAGGTTGCGGTAGTGGCCAGGGCCTGAGCTGGAGCCGGCCGAGTGTGGCGGCGTGGGATAGATGTCGTCTCCGTCGCCATTTTCCGGTCGGCCATGATGGCTAGCGTGCGTCATGGACGAGATCTCGAGGCTAGAGCTTGAGCTTGAGCTCCACGCCAGGTGAGGATGAGATTGTGAAGAGGGTTGAGCCTGCAGCAAGGCGCGACGGTGGTTATAATGAGAGGATCCAGGACCAGTCACCTGGTTGGGCTCGGGATCCGTCAAAGGGTCCAGAATATACCTTTTAGCCTAGAGCCGAGAGCGTCAGTACAGAGATGCGCGATGCTATGGCCAGCGATTTGACGTGCGAAATATAAGTCCAACAGAAAAGAAAAGAAAAAAAGAAGAAAAAGAAAAGAAAAGAAAAAAAGAAAAGGTCATAGACCGGTAAAAAGGTTTGTGTAAGTTGAAGGCGTTCAATGCGACGATTTCTTCGATATGGGGAGTGAGTGGGAAGTGGGGAATGAACGAATTGACCGATTTTCGATTTCGATGGCAGGGGCGCTCGGAAAGGAGGGAAAACAAGAACAAGGTTTCGAATTGCCTCGAAAGAAAAAAAGAAAAAGAAAGAAAAAAGAAAGAAAATCGGGTGGAAAGAGAGGACCAATGAGAGAGACAATGGCCGTTGCAACTGCTGGATAAAGTAGGCAAAAGCAGCAACGGCAGCCAAGTTCGGTGTGAACCAAAAGCAGCAGCATCCCGATCTGCCCCAGGCCCACCGATTTTTCCCGCCCCGATCCGCTGAAGCCGAGCGGTGGTGACGCAGCGCAACGCAAAACAACGCAACGCAACGCAACACACGCATGTGGAATCCGGGAATCCTTGCATCTCAGGGTTCAATTTTTTCTTTTTGGATAACCCTTGCGATCGGCGAGGAATCGGCTGCAAAGCGATGCAACCCCCGCTGCAAAACCAAGGGACTCTCCCATGGTAAGGTAGGTTGTATAAGAGATGAAGAGAGGGCAAGGACGAGAGGAACGATGGACGTCGGCATATTGGTTGTGTAACGCAACGCAATGGGATAACTCGCGACAGGACTCGATGACAATGAAAAAGGGCATTTCGCCGCTGCACTTACCCAATGTTTATCGAGCTTGTCATCCATTTCGGCAGATGAATGTTGTTGTTGTTTTATTTATTTATTTATTAAAATAAAAACGTAGCCGGAGAGTCCGTAGTTGTCAAATGTAGTTTGTGACTGAGCGGATATTTGGATGACAGAGACAGCGAGAGCGAGAGAGAGAGAGAGAGAGTGTGTGTGTGTGTGTGAGAGAGAGAGAGGGAGAGAGAGAGAGGGAGAGAGGTGGTGGGTGAGAGGTGTTATATATAATAACAACAATAACAACAACGACGAGACGACGACGCTGATGACGACGACGCCTCGCAACCAAGAAAAAAAGTCTCTTTGGCTGTTAGTGTAAAGCGAGATTTGGGTTTTGTTTTTTGTTTCCCGAGCTAGAGCGAGAGGCGATAAAGACCAGTTATATTAGTCCCGTTGCTGGTGGCGGTGATGGAACTACACGGCAATTGCCGGAGATTCAAGATGCCGTCTTCCCAGCGCCACAGAAATAAAACTTGACGAGGGAACCTTGTTATAGGAGAAAGGAAAAGATACACCTGAAAGGGATGGACGGGCTTGTTTGACACGAAATCCAGCCCTGTTCAGCCACAATGAGTCAAAAAAAAAAGGAAGAAGAAAAACTTGGCTGAACGGTGTGTCTTCTTTGGAGATGGTGGGCAAACACTCCCCCCCCCCCCTGCTTCAGCAGCACCGCCAACAAAACAGCTTCAAGGCAGTGACAACAGACCACAGACACTGTGAGTGGGCGAGAGAGAGAGAGAGAGAGAGAGAGAGAGATGAGAACGGATTTGACTGACACTATAACAACTAGCCTTTGCGGAAGCGAGAGGGAAGTGGAAGAAGTGGGAGATATTTAACCTGAATCCCCCCCCCCCCCTTCCCCCCCCCTTCTTCCCGCCACTACGAGCACAATGAAGCTTTTTCCTTTACATCTGCGCGTCCCTCCCAGGTACATGATTAACTTTGGCTCCAGAGAAGAAGGGGGGGTGGGGTGAAAGAGGGAAAAAAAATAAAAAAAAGGCACATCTGCAGTCTATTTGCAAATCATTGAAGCTGGGAGGGGGGGAAAGGGGCCCAGTTGGGAAAGGCGGCGAAGGTCAATACCGTCATTCTGGGTTCATGTATAGTTTTTTCGGATCGAGGGAACCATACAGTTAGCACCAAGTTCTGCCCGTTCGATTTGCAAAGGAACCTCACACCCCCTCCCTCCCCAATAAGAGAAGCCTTGCTTTTTTTTTGGTTTTTTTTTTTGGGTTTTTTGGGTTTTTTTTGGTTCTTTTTTTTTTTGGGTTTTCTCTCTTTCTTATCCCTGTCAACCCACGTTAGCCCGTGTTCCAAGATGCAACGCCACATGCCACTCCGAAAGTCTATTGGGGGGAGGGGGGGGGGGGGCTTGGTGAGGATCCGGGACCCCTGGGAAGAAGGGTGGGCGATACTACCAGGAATGATTCCATAGCCGTCCGGAGCATCTGGGAGCAGGCCTTGTTATTTTTGCTCATGAGAAAATGCCCATCATCATGGTGTAACTGGCTTTGATTCTGGCGACTATTGGCCAGGCGTCTCCATTCGCGAAATGCACAGCCGGGGGGGGAGGGAGGAGGGAGGAGAGAAAGGGAAAAGCCACGGCAGCCCAAGCCACACAGTGCGGATTCCTTCAGCGTGGACGGACGGCGAATCTTGGGCACTACAGGTACTTACTGCTATAGGTACCCAATACTGCTAGGTATCTACCTACCTATGCTTCCTCACCTTATGTGTGCCTTGATCGATCTTGTATCCATCAAAGACGCAGCTGCGGCAGGAGGAACAACAAACGTCCCCGTCTTGGGTGTTCCGAGGCGATCGTCATCGTCAAGGCTCAACCGCGCGAGGGCCAATGCGCTCGGCTCTTGCCGACCCTTTCATCGCTCCCGGCAGCGCAATGTCTCGGCGCCCCGTTCCCGCGCAACCGTCGACGAGGCAAATACGGAGCATCAGTACATGGCAAGAATACAGTATAATTTAATTATCCTTGCATTCAAGCCGTCCAGCCCACCTCGCAGGGGGGCTGGTGCGCGCCACGTTCTTCTTGTCAGCTCCGCTCGAATGCTGTTTCTTAGCGGCTCGGTTCCCACTGTGGCTTTCCGTTTCTCGCCCGCACGCCGCTAGGCGGACCGATGACATGTTGCATATTGTTAAATTCAAAATTTCGTCCCCAAAGGAACGGGCTGTTCAAGATAAAGGATCCAGCGCCATCGCGCTTCGTCTACGTCAGTGTGCCAGCCTTGCCGTCGCCATTTCCGGCCGTGGGAAGCTAAGATACCTAGTAGTAAGTAAGTACGGTAAGTACGTACTGTACTAGGTTTTCCGTCATGGCTGGATTTTGGTTGCCATAGGTAACTGCTGGCTTATGTAAGGGGGGGGAAGCAATTTTCTTTCGGCTACAGGACGCGGGCTCCCCAGCTGCGCACCGCAAGGGAAACCGTCTGCACTCCGCACTACCAAGGTAAAAACTACCCCAAGCTCGTAGGCCGATACTGCAGGGACCAAGGTACCTTATACTCTGCTTCTGCACTCTGTACTCGGCACGCGCAGGAACGACGGGAGTCGAGCGGCCGCCCTGGCACAGCCTGTGCGCCGTCTTCAGCACGCTTTGGTCTGCCTCTCCCACAGTCATTGCCAGCATCTTCCATCAGATGGCTCTTGTCGACTACTCCTCCTCGTCGTCGTCGTCGTCGTCGTCGTCGCCATCTTCCACGGCAGGGGTTTCGGATGGCGAAGACGACCGGCCGCTGTCGGCTCCGCCGGCCAAGCGGCGCAAGCGCTCACGGCCGGATGGCCCCGGAGCCCTGCCGAGCGCTCCGTCAGGCCCCGAGCCTAACATGCCGCCGCTGCCCCCAGCATTCCATGATTCATACGCGTCCGCCGTCCGCCACAGCGTTGTGGATGATCCTGCGTTGCATCAGGGCCGCAAGAGGCTCATCCCTCACATTGTGGGCAACTGGCCCAGTCACCTCTACGTCGAGTGTGAGTCAAAACGCCCGTTTCCAACCAAGCTCGCCCCCCGGGGCTAACGCCGCGTTCCAAGGGCACCCGCTGGCTGACCAGCATGAGAAGCTGGCTCGGTTGGTGCGCACGGTCGGTGAGGGCATCGGCAGCCGAGTCGAGCTGCACAGCTTCATGACGAGCGACCTGGGGGCCCCGTTGCCGCTCCACGTGAGCCTCTCGAGGCCCATTTCGCTGACCACCTCCAACAAGGACCGGTTCCTCGACCACATCTCATCTGCCCTCCGCGCCAGTGCCGTGCGCCAGTTCTCTGTCTGCCCCACAAGACTAGCGTGGCACAAGTCGCCTGATTCAAATCGCACCTTTCTCGTTCTCCAGGTAGCAAGCTCGTCGACTTTGGGCCGTGCCACGGCGTCGTCAAACCCAGAGCTCATGAGACTTCTGCATGCGTGCAACGACGTGGTGCAGTCGTTCAACCAGCCAGTTCTGTATCAGAACCAGGCAAGAAGGGACTCGGCCGACGAAGCATTCCACGTCTCCATCGGATGGGCGCTCGATCTCCCAGTGGATGAAGAGTCCGGCAAGGCTCTGGAGGCGTTTGGGCGTGAGCAGTTTCGGGCCCTCGGATCCTGGAAGATTCCCGTGCCAGGAGTCAAGGTAAAGATTGGTAACGTCGTAAGCCACATAACTTTGCCATCGGGAGCAGCTTCAGCTGTTTCAAAAAGCCTATCAAATTCCTTTTTTGCGCTATGAAGAGCGGTGGACTTGTTAAACTCTTTTTTTTTTTTTTTACCATTTTTTCAATAAAATTTTTTTCTACTATTTTTCTTTTATTTTTTTAATTTTTTCTTTTTTTTACTATGTTTTTATTAATTTATTTATTTTTAATTTTATTTTTCTTCACACCTCTCGGCACGGAATTGAAAGCCCAGAGCCACCCGCGATCATACCTAAATGGAGCAATGACCTAATTGATACTGGGACATCCACACAGCATGGGACGTCACACATGATTGAATTTTTATGCCTACAAAAGGATACAATCTGAGACAAAGGCAACCGGAAAGACAAGATATAAATAAAGGCTCCGGGCCACGACAAAACGGCGCGGCGGCTTTGCTTTCCTCGGTCAACCAGCCGGAGGAGCCAGGAATTCCCGACCGCTTAGCTTCCGCTGCTCCACAGCCATGGCAAGGTGAAGCGGTGCGTCTCCGTGGAAACCCGGTTCATTCGTTGGACGGGATAGCAATAGTAGATGGAGGAGGGCAACGAGTTGCGAATTAGGGTTTTTTTTTTTTTTTTTTCCATTTCCCCCAATATCATCGCGCAGGACAAGATTGCGACAAGCCAGCTACGGCATACCTATACCCTTGGTACGGAGTAACTTGTGCTACCTTACGGATATATACCAAGGTACTCCGTACCTACAGTTAATCCGCTCGGAATTACCTCGAACGCCTTAGCGCCAAAAGGTGGGCACAGCAGGTTGTCAACTTATAAGTGGCGCTTGCGCTGGTTTGGGAGCACGGGCCAATGGGTTCTACAAGCGGCATCTGGTCGAACGTCTCCGTGACCTACAAGATAAGTTCAACACAAGAGTGCCGAACAACCAAAAGAAGAGCAAAGCCCAAGAAGGGAGAAAGAAGAACAAACTTTATTTTTTTTTTAAAAAAAAAACCAAATGCTAAAAAAAAATAAAAAGAAGAAGAAGAAGAAGAGAAGAAGAAGAAGAAGAAGAAGAAGAAGAAGAAGAAAAAAAGCGGCGGTCAGCGTAGGCGCTACGAAGACAGCCCAATCAACTGTTTCTGCCGCCCCCTGGCTGCCAACGGGGCCGCTGGCGCTGGCACCGATTAGTGGCCCACGCGCCGGGGTTTTTCATTTTTCTTCTTTCTTTTTTTCATTTTTCTCTTTTTTCCTTTTTCAGTTTTTTCTTTTTTCCTTTTTTTTCTTTCTTTTTGATTTCCGGGCCCTTCGTGGTGGATATTGGCGGCGCCTTGATTCGAGAAACGTCGCAAGCACCACTCGCTTCGCTGGGTTTGTTTACTACCTACTACCTACTACCATTACCACTACCTACCACCACTACCACCACTACCACTACCAACTACCAACTACCACTACCAACTACTTACTACTGCTCCCGTCTGCTCCCGTCTGCTCCCCCCCCCCCCCCCGTTTCTTCCTCCTCACACAACCTCCCGCCAGCCCGTCCGCCAGCCAGGTTTCGTGCCCATCGTCTGTCTGCTCGGCCGTGAATCATTCTTGCTTCTCCGTTGTTGTCGCGCCTTCCTCCTTTGCAGCTTGGCCTTGCTCGTGACTCACGCGCCACGCGACTCCGCCAATTCGTTCCATCTGCCATCAACTCTTTTGCAAGCAATTGGTCGAGACGCCGTGCCCTCGTTGCCTCTGAATTTCACCGCCGACTGGCCTTTTTTTTTTTTCTTTTTTTTCATTCTTTTTTCCCCCAATCAAACTTTATATGCAAATCGCCTGATCTGCTCGAGACGAATCCAAAAGCAATTAGACGAAGCTTGGACGGCCTTTTTTCTCCTTTTTTTTTTCTTTTCTTTTCTTTTCTTCTTCGTCTTCTTTTTTAAGAGGGATACCTAAACTTTGCGACTTGTCATCCAACGCAACGGATCGCGATACGCGGTGGATAAGTTCCGCCAAAGCCAGAAGAACTCGCAAAGAAAAAAAAAAAAAGGAAAAAAAAAGAGGGGAAAAAAAGAGAAGAAAAAAGAAGGGAAAAAAAGAGAAAAAAAAAGAAGGGAAAAAAAGAGAAAAAAAAAGAAGGGAAAAAAAAGATGCCAATGGATATTGATATGAGCCGGAGAAACAAGTCTCCGCGGCCCCTCTCAGACTCGGAGCGAACTCGACTTGAAGAGTTCGTAGATGCTATTCGATACTCAGAGAGGTGAGTCTGCATCGGATGCGATTGTTCGACTTTGGCCCGGGGGGGAGAAAAAAAATACCATGGAGGGGGGGGCGCTTTAGAAGGGCCGTATCAGAGCCGAGGCGCTAAATGGCCAACAGATATTCCGACAACGAATTCGAGTATCGCCACGTCCAGTTGCCGAAGATGATGCTCAAAGCAATTCCGAAGGAATACCATGATACCGCCAAAGGCACGCTGAAGCTGCTGTGGGAAGAGGAGTGGAGGGCCATGGGAATGACACAGGTGAGGGGCAGCTTCGATCGCGGATTCCCCCGCAGGCTCAGGGGGGGAGGGAGGAAGGGGGAGGGGGGGCGAGGGGGGAAGAAGCGAAGAATGCGACATCACTGACAACAGCTTGCCTCCGCATCTAGAGTCTCGGTTGGGAGCACTACGAGGTCCATGAGCCAGAACCGCATATTCTGCTTTTCAAGTGAGTTCTGCCCTTCTTCATTGATGCACAGACCGGCCCACAAGAAGTTTTTGTCTAATCGACCGAAAGGCGTCCTCTCAACTACCAACCTCCGCAGTGAGCCCATTGACCGATAACGCCTTCGCTCAGTTGTGTACGATAGCTCCGATTTCTTTCTCTCCCCCCCTCCCCCCCACGTCGACTTATGCTGCACGAAGAGTCTCTTTGTTTAATGTCCCATTACGATTTTACGGTCTGCATACTACAAATAATGTTGGGTTAATTAGCCTTGCGAGACGGGTGGACGCTCCCTGGCGACGCTGCCGCAATCGCCCTCGCTCTCTCTGCTTCGATGGGTGTGCTGCGGCAGCCAGGAGTCGGACATAGGCTTTGGTTTTGGGTAAGCGGCATGTGAGTGCGTATGTCAAAAATGCAAGCATCTGCTCCATTGGGTTGGCCGTTTGTTTCGATGGTTTCCATATCTAGCGACAAGGGCTCCCCCCCCCCCCCTCCTTTTTTTTTCTCCCCCCTAGACGGGTGCCTGGAGTCGAATGTAAGCTAGCCAGATGAGTTGACGCTTTGGAGGATGGCTGCTACTGCAGGAAAGGACACACATCTTAGGCGATTGGTTAGCCTTGTGTAGAGAGGTAGTTGAAGAAGAATCGAAGGAGTGGTCGAGGAACTTACATATATATGTATATACTATACGGGCATATTCCAACCGTCAAACTGCGGTCCATTCCGGAGAGGCACTGTGGGAAACACTTGTCCGACAGCGCTGACGTGCTTGATGCCCCGTCTCTGAAGGGCAGAGTGCGTGCGAATGCCTGCTCGGTGTTGCGTTGCCAGATAGATTTCCATTCGATGAAGGCGTAACTCTCGCTGGCGGCGGAGGCACTCTGGGGGTTGTCAAATTTTGTTTCTTTTGTTGCGTACAGATTAGGTAGAGACGATGTCGATGCTATGCCTGCCTACCACGGCTAGGTAACAGTGCCTGATAAGGACTGGTTGCAAAAAAAAAAAAAAAAGAAAAAGAAAAGAAAAAGAAAGTGCGCAGAACAGCTTGGGCAGGCACCGTTGGCACTCATACTGCGTGTCAAGTCTGTTCGCTATGGTGTAGCGTCACCTGTCTCTATACGTATTGGTAGTTTTGCTCCGCGGCAAGAGCTCAACAACCATGGCGCCGGCGCATTCTCGCATCCTACACGGCGGCTTGGCTCAATATTTTTTTCCCTTTTTTTTCCCTTTTTTTTTTTTTTTGCCTTCTCTGTCTCATCGTCCTACGTGGCTACTTTTGAAAAGGGCTTCGTTCTCGTCTTATCCCCGACAGACATTCATGTCACGCCATGGAACACGTGTGAAATGTTAGGCATCAGGAGGATTTGGAGAGATGGAACTGCCCAGGAGTCGTGCGTCGCACCCTTCCTTACCGGATGCTGCCAAGGCATGGGACAGACAAATCCCAAAGGATTTTATTTTTATTTTTGATTTTTAATCCTCTCTGCATTGGCGCTCGAGAACTGCTTGTATATACCAACTGCCCAACACACCACGTCGAGGAGTGACCACTACCTATATTACTCCGTACTCCGTACTCGGGTGCTCCGTGCTCCGTGCTCCGTGCTCCGGTCATGAATACGGGGTGCTCGGTGGGCTGTCCCCCAATAATAATTAATTAAGCAGTGATAAATAGAAAGGGTAGGGTGATGTTCTATGATGGGCATCGAAACCCCCCCCCCCCCCCCCAAAGCGGAAGGCGTCTTGGATAGAATCTCGGCCGGTTCGTGTGGGCTGATTATGCGCTCCCTGTGATGACGGGATGGCCTCACTGGGATGGATGGTTGCAGCCTCTTTTTTTTTTTTTTTTTGACGTACATTATTACATACTTGTACTTACTACTCACTACATACCTACTAACCTAGCAGGTATTCCCAAACAGCAGGTTAGTAGTAGTAGTAGTAGTGGTAGTATTATTAGTATTATTAGTATTATTAGTATTATTAGTATTATTAATTATTAGTATTATTAGCAGTATTATTGTCATTAATTGTTGTTATTATCAACTATTTTGTCAATGCAAAGCTGGCCTTGTGGACACATTTCAAGGTCGGGTGGCGTCGGAAAGGAACACCTTGCGCTTTGCTGAGCCCGCATTGGTCGGGCTCGCTTGTTTAGGCTGGTACCTTTGCGCTCCTGTAAAAAAGGTCTAGTACGTCTAGTAGTAGTACCTACTAAGGTACTCCGTACTTACTTACTACCTAGTACTACTACTGCTAGTACATGGCCTTTTTTTTTTTTTTTTTTTTTTTTGGTTAATTGTAAAAAAAAAAAAACAGAAGAAGAAAAAAAGGACACAAGGTTCGCCAGCGTGGCATCTTTCCCCTTTCAGGAACACATCTCATGATATGTCAGCAAAGGGCTGTTTCATTTGTTTCTCTAAAAGTCTCCGTTGCAGCTTCTCGTTCTTATACGGGCTCCCCTCTTCTTTCTTCTTCTTCTTCTTCTTTTTTTTTTCTTTTTCTATATAACATTTTGTATATTCCCTCGCTGTTGGTTGGGGCTGTGAGACTTTGAACGCTGCAGTCGAGACACCGAGCTGCACTCACTCGCTGTGGCTTGTCGATAGTCTTCAACTCACATTTCTTTATCCATTGGACGCCGACCTTTACTTTTTCTGCCTCTTCCTCTTTTTTTTTTTTAAAAAAAAAACCCCCCTAATTTTTTTTTTCTAAACGTCTTGTTTAGGTCGCATTGATTGGGACTCTCCATCAAGCTACATTTTATCGGCCGTCAGAGCCTTGATATTTCGGCAGGGCACAGCTTCCATCCATCCTACTGTCATACCCGGACTATCCATCGCTTCACGAAGCGATGCCAAACCTTTCGGGCTGAGCATTGACCCATATACTCGTCGCAACACACTTTCGCTAGGTCGGCTCGAGAAATGAAGTCTGCGAGCAGACTGTTTTACCTCTCGGTTTTTGCCCTCTGGGCGACACCGGGAGCGTGCTCTGGCTCTGCAGACACCTGCTCTGTATGGCAACTCAACGCCGCCTCGCTGCTCAAAGATGGCTTTTGCGCTAATATGTTTGTCGACTCTAGTTTTCGCCAAACGCCATCATCGACGACGGATGTGTCTCGTATGCCACGCTCGATAAGCTCAATACCAAGGTGAAGCCTGCGGTCGACGACCTCGTTCGCACGACCGATTTCTTCTCGCATTACCGCATGAATCTCTTCCACAAAACATGTCCGTTCTGGAATGACGAAGATGGCATGTGCGGTAACATCGCATGCGCCGTTGAAACGTTGGACAACGAGGACGACATCCCCGAGATCTGGAGAGCCCACGAGCTTAGCAAGCTGGAGGGTCCCCGAGCGAAGCATCCGAGCAAGAAGATGCAGATACAGCATCCGGACCAGCCGTTGCGGGGAGAACTGGGCAAAGACGTCGGGGAGAGCTGCGTGGTGGAATACGACGACGAGTGCGACGACAGAGACTACTGCGTTCTGGAAGACGAAGGCGCCGCGTCCAAGGGGGACTACATCAGCCTGTTGCGCAACCCGGAGCGGTTTACCGGATATGGCGGCGAGAGTTCCAAGCAGGTCTGGGATGCCATCTACTTGGAGAACTGCTTCAAGAAGAGCTCGTTTCCCAAATCCGCCAGTCTTGGCATCTCCCAATGGCCAACCGAGCCTGCTGTCCTGGACTTCAAGCAGGTGTTGGATACCGCCGGCCGCCAGGCCCAGCTTGAGCAGCAGCGGCAGAACGACCCAAACATCCCTTTCGTTGCCAACACCGGTTACGAAGTCGAGGATCAGTGCCTGGAGAAGCGAGTATTCTACCGGGTCGTCTCGGGAATGCACGCCAGCATCAGCACCCACCTGTGCTGGGACTTTTTGAACCAAAGCACCGGAGAATGGCAGCCGAACCTGGCCTGCTACGAGAGCCGACTGCACGGCTTTCCCGATCGCATTAGCAACCTGTACTTCAACTACGCGCTCGTTACGCGCGCCATCGCGAAACTGGGTCCTTATGTCCTTGGGCCGCAGTATACCTTCTGCTCCGGAGATCCATTGCAAGATCAGGACACGCGGGACAAGGTCGCCGCCGTCACTCAACACGCAGCCAGTGTCCCGCAAATCTTTGACGAGGGCGTCATGTTCGTCAACGGCGAGGGCCCTTCTCTCAAGGAAGACTTCCGCAATCGTTTCCGCAACATCAGCCGGGTCATGGACTGCGTCGGCTGCGACAAGTGCCGCCTCTGGGGCAAGATCCAAACGAGCGGCTACGGAACCGCCTTGAAGGTGCTCTTCGAGTTCAACGAGGGCCAGAAGTCGCCATCCCTCAAGAGAACCGAGCTGGTGGCACTCTTCAACACGTATGCTAGGCTCAGCTCATCGCTCGCGGCCATTTCTCGATTCCGCGCCATGGCGGACATGCGCCACAAGGCAGAGTCTAGCAAGCCAGTCAAACCCGAGGATGTCTATAAGCTCGTCGATGACGAAGACGAAGACATGAAGGAGTTTATCAGGATGCGCAACCTTGGATCCCACGGCGATACGCTGGGTGAACAGGTTGGAAATGAAGTCGCCCGCGTCATGAAGGCGGTCAAAATTGTCCTCAAGAGCTGGATTCGAACACCCAAGATGATGTAAGTCCTCGTCCCGACTCTCAACCCGGGAACAACTGTTTGGTAAAAGCCCAATCCTGCTAACCGCGTCACCAGCTGGGAAATCCTCTCGGACGAGACGTCGAGAATTTATCGTACTTGGATCGGCCTACCTCCGCGACCAAGGCGCTACGCATTCAGGCTACCAAGTTTGGATCGAGACGAATTGTAAGCGCCACGTCATAACATATTCCTTGTGTACATGCTGTATATACTCTGCTTGCAGAATTCGGCGTTTAGGAGGGTATAGCTCTTTGTGTTTTTTTTTTCTCTATATTTTTTTTTTCTCATTTTTGAATCTTCTTACATTTTTTGTCTTCTCTGTCGATGAGACGGGATATTCATAACATGATGAGCGACGGATCATTTTCACTTGCATTGATAGAACTTAGTAGCTTTCTATTCGCATACTCCGTACCAGACTGTTGCCATAAACAATGAACTTAAAAACTCAATTTCATGTACAGAATTTCTTTCTATTTAGAGATTATGAGTGAGAATAATACATATAAAAAGAGGGTGAAAAAAAATGAATTTTTTTTTGTGCCCGTAAAAACGGAAATAATGTTGACAAAAAGTGACACCTGAGGGATTCGAACCCTCGCCTATTTCTAGACCGCGAATAGGACACTCTGATGACTCAGAGGTATACCTGAACACGGCGCCTTAGACCACTCGGCCAAAGTGCCTTTTGCTTTTTGGAATGAAAAAGCTTGATGCAATGTATCATTATAAAGGTATCGTAGTAGAAAAAAAAAAATAGCCGCATTGCTGCCTCCAGTTACGGTTAGAGTGTACAGACAAGCTGACCCTCCCCCCCCCCCATGTAACCTGACCCCGTGCATACACGCCTTTACTCTACTACACTAAAACAATAGCCTGTGCATGCACATATTACCTTTATTAAAGACTAAATTTTTTTCAGAAGCAGTTCAGCCTTGTTCAAAATGCAGCCTGATTTAATTTCAATCCTGTTTAAAAAAACAATTCACTATAGGGTAGTAAACAATAATTTTAAAAATTAATTATCAATAAAAATCAATTCAAAATTAATTCTTAACCCTGTTATTAATATTAGAAAGTTAAAAAAAAAAAGACTAAATTTTTTTTAAAATCAGTTTACTTAAATGCGCATTCACTCATGTTTACAATCAATAATGTGTTTGTCAGCCTTATTTAAAATGCAGCCCGATTCAATTTCAATCCTATTTAAAAAAACCATTCACTATAGAATAATAATTTTAAAATAAATTAATTATTAATAAAATAAAAATTAATTCAAAATTAATTCTCAACCCTGTCATCATATGACCTAAGCGACGGTTAAACTACTGCTAATTATAAAACGGAAAATCAATTATCCATAACCTGTGCATGCACGGGGTCAGGTTACATGGGGGGGGGGAGGGTCAGCTTGTCAACACAGTCTTACGGTTACGGGTTCAAACACGGGAACCGCACATAATTAATTACACCTGGGCAAAAATGGGACCTGGGAAGAGAGCAATGCACATAATAGTAGTATCTAGTGTCTGCCTTTTTGCTACAACTTCCATTTCGAACGGAGGGGTCGTGAAATGCTTGGCGTATGATGGCATGCGCCTTTTGGTACCGATTATGTCCATGAGCACGCTGGGATTTCTGCAAATGGACGAGGGAGGAAGAAAGGAAGTCCGGAGTGTAAGGCCTACAAAGCCGTGTGCAATTAATTAATTGCATGGGGCGACTTGTGAGAGAACTTGAAGGTAATGTAGGCAGCGGTGCTAATCACGTGTCGAGGCCTCCTATCAAGGCTGTGGAATTTTGATTGGCAAGAGCAACTCTCAGCCTCGCCTGGACTTCTTCATTCGCAAGAAACTGGGCCAATAACCAACCGATTTCAATTCGAACAAAAAAAAAAGTATCAAAGACCTATCCTAAAAAACTACCTACTGATTAATAATACAAAGGAACGAAGCTGACGCCTCTAGATCCTCTAGGTCATGATTATGGGTTGATGTTGAGGCCGCCGCCGCCCTCAGCGCCCAGATCAATGGTCAGTGTCGATGCCACCATCAGTTCAGACCCGCATCGAGGCCCAGGTTCAAGTTGAGACTGGGGAGAGGATCGAAGGCAATGGATGGAACTCCTGGCACGAAGGTGCAGGCGGACAAAAACTGCCCGTCAGTGGACTTCTGCTCTCTGGAAACGACGACTTCATTGCCGGGTCCCAGGACAGTGAGACCGAATTCGCCGCAGTCCTGAGCATTGACAAAGAGAATGCGGATGGGGATGTACTTGCCAACCTCTTGCTGGGATACAGTTCTCAACAGAACGCTAGGAGCGGCTGCCCAATTGGCGTCAGCGATGAGGTCGGCATTGACGTTATTCCAGCCACCCATAGCCGTGTCACCAAGCCAGACATAGAGACTCTGGTCAGGGATCGGGTCAGCGCTGAAGGTGTAAACACCAGCCGCTTGGGGAACGAAATAACCGATATGCTGCACAATGGTGTAGTCAATGGTGGTTCCAACATTGATGTCATATACCTGGCCTTGCTGTGGACTACACGTCTTTTGGATGCCCAAGGTCTGCGTCAACCCGGTGAAGCCGGGCTGCTGGCTTTGGAGAGCAATATCCGGCCGGAAGTGCAAGATGGGCCAGGTCTGGGTCGAACCATCGGTGTGGAAAGGAATTGCGCCAGGGATCGTGGCTGTGTCCGACGTTGCTCGCACGAGTTTATAAAACGCCCATTGAAAACCTAGCGAGCAGGTGTCTCCGGACTGGCATCTGCCCAAGATGCACTTTTGTTTGCCGGGGCATTGACTGTCGCTGGTGCATTCGCTGCATTCTCCATCTATGCACAACAAACCGTCTTTGCACTGGCCTTGCCCTTGGTTGTTGCATGGCTGCACACACTTGTTGTTTCTACCGCAAATGTAGCCGTCGGGGCAGATCTTGCCGTCGCACTTGTCAGTGCACTGGTTGTTGTTGCAATACTGATCATCTGTGCAGATCTTACCACCACACTTATCGGTACACTGGTTGTTGTTACAGTATTGATCATCTGTGCAGATCTTACCACCACACTTATCGGTGCATACATTGTTGTTGCAATATTGGTCATCTGTGCAGATCTTACCACCACACTTATCGGTGCATATGTTGTTGTTGCAATATTGGTTGTCTGTGCAGATCTTACCACCACACTTGTCAGTGCATACGTTGTTGTTGCAATATTGATCATCTGTACAGATCTTGCCACCACACTTGTCAGTGCATACGTTGTTGCTGCAATATTGGTCATCTGTACAGATCTTGCCACCACACTTGTCAGTGCATACGTTGTTGTTGCAATATTGGTCATCTGTACAGATCTTGCCGCCACACTTATCAGTGCATACATTGTTGCTGCAATATTGATCATCTGTACAGATCTTGCCACCACACTTGTCAGTGCATACATTGTTGTTGCAATATTGATCATCTGTACAGATCTTGCCTCCACACTTGTCAGTGCATACATTGTTGTTGCAATATTGATTATCTGTACAGATCTTGCCGCCACACTTGTCAGTGCACACGTTGTTGTTGCAATATTGATCATCTGTGCAGATCTTGCCGCCACACTTGTCGGTGCACTCGTTGTTGCTGTTGCAATATTGATTATCTGTGCAGATCTTGCCGCCACACTTATCAGTGCACACGTTATTGTTGCAATATTGATCATCTGTACAGATCTTGCCGCCACACTTATCAGTGCACTCATTGTTGTTGTTGCAATATTGATCGTCTTTGCAGATCTTGCCGCCACACTTGTCAGTGCATACATTGTTGTTGCAATATTGATCATCTGTGCAGATCTTGCCGCCACACTTGTCGGTGCACTCGTTGTTGCTGTTGCAATATTGATCGTCTTTGCAGATCTTGCCGCCACACTTGTCAGTGCATACATTGTTTTTGCAATATTGATCGTCATTGCAGATCTTGCCGCCACACTTTTCCTGTACACATATCTTGTTCTCGCAGACATAGCCTTCTGGGCAGATCTTGCCATCGCACTTGTCAGTGCACTCGTTGTTGTGGCAGTATTGGTCGTCTTTGCAGATCTTGCCGCCGCACTTATCGATACATTGCTTATCCTTGCAGTACTGGTCGTCTTTGCAGATCTTGCCGCCGCACTTATCGATACACTCATTATCCTTGCAGTACTGGTCGTCTTTGCAGATCTTGCCGCCGCACTTATCGACACATTCGTCGTCCTTGCAGTACTGATCGTCTTGGCAGATCTTGCCGCCGCACTTATCGTGACATTGCTTGTCCTTGCAGTACTGGTCGTCTTTGCAGATCTTGCCGCCGCACTTATCGACACACTCGTCGTCCTTGCAGTACTGATCGTCTTTGCAGATCTTGCCGCCGCAGGTTGCAATCTTCTCGCAATAATGGTCTTTGCAGATTTCGCCGGCATCGCATTGGGATTGAGACGTGCAGTACTTCTTCTTGATGCAGATGTTGTCTTCGCATGTCTCGTTGCCCTTGCAGTCCTTGTCCTCATCGCATTTGGTGCGACACTTTCCGTCCTTGCAAACCTTGTGCTCTTCGTCTTTGCAATCTTGGTTAGACTTGCATTCGGGCTTCTTCTCGCAGTGCCCGTCTTTGCAGATCTCATTTCGCTCGCAGTCGGATTCGTTCTTGCAGTGCTTTCTCTTCTCCTCGCAGCGACCTTTTTTGCACTCTTCGCCTTTGTCGCAGTCGCCATCATTCTTGCACTTCGGGTCCACGCAGATGTTGCGCTGGCAGATCTTGCCGTCACGACAGTCCCGATCTGTGTCGCAACCAGACCCGTGAACGCACTTGCCATCTTTGCACTCTTCATCATCTCTGCAGTCCTTGTCCCACTTGCAGTGTTCCTTCTTCTTCCTCTCGCACTTGCCATCTCTGCACTCTTCGTCATCTCTGCAATCCTTATCCCACTTACACTCGTGCTCCTTCCTCTTCCTCTCACACTTGCCATCTCTGCACTCTTCATCATCTCTGCAATCCTTGTCCCACTTGCAGTGTTCCTTCTTCTTCCTCTCGCACTTGCCATCTCTGCACTCTTCGTCATCTCTGCAATCTTTATCCCACTTACACTCGTGCTCCTTCCTCTTCCTCTCACACTTGCCATCTCTGCACTCTTCATCATCTCTGCAATCCTTGTCCCACTTACACTCGTGCTCCTTCCTCTTCCTCTCACACTTACCGTCTTTGCACTCTTCATCATCTCTGCAGTCCTTGTCCCACTTGCAGTGCTCCTTCCTCTTATTCTCGCACTTACCGTCTTTGCACTCTTCATCATCTCTGCAGTCCTTATCCCACTGGCAGTGCTCCTTCTTCTTCCTCTCGCACTTGCCATCTCTGCACTCTTCATCATCTCTGCAGTCCTTGTCCCACTTGCAGTGCTCCTTCCTCTTATTCTCACACTTACCGTCTTTGCACTCTTCATCATCTCTGCAGTCCTTATCCCACTGGCAGTGCTCCTTCTTCTTCCTCTCGCACTTGCCATCTCTGCACTCTTCGTCATCTCTGCAGTCCTTATCCCACTTGCAGTGCTCCTTCTTCATCTCGCACTTGCCATCTTTGCACTCTTCGTCATCTCTGCAGTCCTTGTCCCGCTTGCAGTGCTCCTTCTTCCTCTCGCACTTGCCATCTCTGCACTCTTCGTCATCTCTGCAGTCCTTGTCCCGCTTGCAGTGCTCCTTCTTCCTCTCGCACTTGCCATCTCTACACTCTTCGTCATCTCTGCAGTCTTTGTCCCGCTTGCAGTGCTCCTTCTTCCTCTCGCACTTGCCATCTTTGCACTCTTCATCATCTCTGCAGTCCTTGTCCCACTTGCACTCGTGCTCCTCCTTCTTCTTGCACTTGCCGTCCTTGCAAAACTCATCCTTGTCACAGTCGGCATCTCTCCTGCATTCCTCAGAGGGCTTCTTCTCGCAATAGCCAAAGGCATTGCAGAATTCGTTGTGCTTGCAATCGCGATCAGATCTACATTCGGGTCCGACTGGGCGATGCTGACATCTGCCGTGAATATCACAAATCTCTTCGTGCTTGCAGCTCCAATCGACTTTGCATCGGAAATGTTCTCCTCGGCGACACCTGCCTTCATGGTCACAGATTTCGCCGTCCCTGCAGTCCTCGTTATCTTTGCATTGCTTGTTCTCCTTGGACTTGCAGAAGCCATCATTGCAGATTTCGCCGTCCTTGCACTCCTTGCCCAACTTGCACTTGGGGCAGACAACATCTTGGCAGATGTGCTGTGAGTTACAGATCTGTCCCTCTCCGCAATCTGAATCACGGTTGCATTGGGCAAGGTCAATTGTCTTGCAAATCCCTCTGTGGTTGCAGATTTGGCCGCGCTCGCAGTCGGAGTTCCTCTCGCAGTCGGGGAACACAACCTTTTGGCAGAATCCGTGGTGGTTACACACTTCACCGTGCTTGCAGTCCTTGTTGGTTGCACATTCGAACCCATGATCGATCTCACAGGCCTTCTCGTTGCATCGAGGGCCGGGCAGAGGTTGACAGAGGCCGTGGGAGTTGCACATGTGGCCAGATTGGCAATCAGCGCCACCCGTGCACTTGGGCCCCTCGGAGATGACTTCGCAGATGGCTTTGGGGCTGCAGCCACACCCATGTGGGCAGTGATTGTCACCAGAGCAACCTCCCCAGAGGCCATGAAACACGTCTATGGGGTCTTTGGACCACTTCTCGCATTCCACGCAATGCTTTGGGTCGGGGGAGGGCGGAGGAGTGGGACCGCAGACGATTTCGCCTCGGTGACACTTTAACTCATAGTCCTTCAAGTCGACCAAGACTGTGCTTGTAACGGTAACGGTTGAGGCCAGCCATTCATGGTCGTGATCTTTCTTTTGATCCCATTCATTGCCAGCCACCGCCGATGCCGCCCAAACAGCTGCCGCCGTCAGGAGGCCGCGGCGAAGAGACCGCGCCATACTGGTCTGAGCGAGCAAATGATTATCGACAAATTAATGATGAAACGAACGATGTGAAGGAGTGTTGAGAAGTAGGAGCACGATCTGCCCGAGCAGCCGAAAGTCGAGAAATGTCTGTGTATTTAAGCACATGCACGACCCGACCTAATCATCGAGGTATCCCAGCAATGAGCCAACGGTGCCTCGATCGAGGCTGCAAACATCAACATGAGCGGCGACGCATTCCAACTTGAAATGAAGCATTTTTACTCCTTCCGTTTCAGGGCTGTCTTGTTCGATGGACGTTAAGACATTGACAAAGCTAGGTAGGCTTGAGGTTTCATACTCGACCCTTTTATCGGTGCGACCTACACTAGGAACGGTTCGCACATGTTCAGGCAGGAGTGATTGTAAGTACTATTTTCCAATGCTGCCACTGCTTTCGAACCTCTGCGAAGGCCCTTTTTGGCAGTGGCCCCGTCATGAACTATCAACTTTCTCGTTCCCTCTCTTCCTCCTCCCTCCCCAATCCGCGCCCCCCTTCTCACCCGGGGGCACCAACTTGCAATTCATTCAAGATGAGACGTACAACAGAACATTCTTTTTTTTTGTTGTTGTTGTAAACCAAGGCTCAATCTAGGGAGTCATTCAGCTCCGGTTCAACTTACACCTTCTTTCTCAATGGCTGCGCCTCTGATTCGCTCTGAAGAAAATGCCATAATTGCGATTGCTTTTCTCCAGTGGCTTCACGACCCAGGCGGGATACTCTTCTTCAGATTGCCAAGGCCAGGATACAGTAGTACTAAATGTAATAAATAGCAAGCTCCACTCAAGTTATTCTTCCCAACCTCTAGCAGCGGATCGACAGTCGTAGGGGCTGCATAGCATCTCCTTTTTTTTCTTCTGCGGATGCGGATACACCCCCTGCCTGCATTCCCCTGGATGTCTCGGGCTCTCGGTGCTCTGCTGTGGCAGGGAAAACAGTTGTTGCCTTGAAGGTACCCGTGGAGTCGATCCCCTTCCGAAAGCTATAGTATGGAAATACCACACAAGGTATGGATGGACACGGGGCAAATCGATTGCTGTCTCAAATATACCTTGATGGCTTTGGGGATCGCGGTTTATTTATCGGGTAGAAGCGCGCGGGGTTGAGATCCGTGAGTTATAGATGAAAAAAGAGTTACGCTCGCGGTGTGGATCAGAGATCAGAGCAAGCGGCCATGATCTGCTCCAGCCACAACTTGTGATTGATTATGCGGCACAGTGAGGTGCCATTTCGTGTCTGTCTCGGAGGGCAGTGCTCCGTATAATAGGGCAGTTTGCTCGTGAAGCACGAGAGTACCCGACACCAGGGCATGGGCCTTTATGCTTAAAGTAGTACTAAGCGAAACGAGGGCCTCCCAATGTTCCTCTCGACCCCCATCTCAGAGCGCAGAACGATTCCCGATGTGCCACCCGAAGTCTCCCCTTGGTGAAGCTGAAAAAACAAACAGCCGACTATTGTGGGCAAGTTGAACCGCGCAGACACGCGGTACACCAATTTGCGAGTGCAAAAAATGCAGCAACGTCGAGGAAGAGATGGAAAGAATGCCAGTCGAATACACAGCAATGACAAGCTGCGATGCTCTGCCTTTTTGCGGTGTTGCCCCGAGACAGCACGAATTCCATCCACCAGGGCCTCTTTGACTCACTTCAATATTGGCCGAGACAATTAATATTGCCAGGTGGTTACTCCGATCGATGCGATCAGGCTCGGGGGCAAGGAAAGGAAAGGGGACCCCTCCCCGTGTTATTCTTTTTCGGCATTTTTTTTTTCTTTTTTGCAATGATCTGGATTTTCTAACGCGTCAATTGAAGTTAGTCGGCCATGATGGATTCGGAACCGGGTAGCACCAGTAGGCCTCCTATTGCGAGGTTTTTTTTTTTTTTTTTTTTAATTTATTTCTTCCCAGATTCGCTGAGCAATATCTAGGCTTCTCAGACATATTGCTCATACGGCTTGGCTACCTTATGGCGAGCCGACCGGGCTGTGCAGCGGGAATATCGCATGGTGGCACAGGCGAGGGGTTGAAGTGCTAGCAGCAAGGCACAGCCCCGCCGAGGCTTTCCAGAAAGGCATCTCACGCCTGATGAATGAATTATTATGGGAAAGCTCTTTTGGAGGCACAACCGTCCCCCCTTTTGCCCTTTGCCCTTTGTAGATTTGTTGAATCTTGCGAGCATAGCCCACGGAGTTGGTGTTGATCCAAAAAGACTTGTTGCCTATCGTAGCAGAACGCCTCGAGGCACTACATAATCTCACGGGCGACGACTCATAAAAAGGGCTCCCGTCTGCATTTACTCGCATTCATGATATACGCTACACGGAAATCACTATAAGAGTGAATACATCATATGAATTGCCAATTATTTTCATAATCATCACTGCCTTTTCTCTTGCTAAAAAAAAAAAGAAAAGAAAAGAAAAGAAATGGCAACTCAATACCCAAAGGTTGGAGTCGCCGCCGTCATCGGCGATGCGAACGGAAAATTCCTCGTCAGCAAGCGAAAGGGCGGCCACGGCGCAGGCGAGTTTCTCCCCTCATTCCCCTCATCCCCTCTCGGAATTCTACATGTGCGTACATGTTAGGGGGATGAAGGTGTTTCTAGGGAATGTCCCTGGAACGGGACGGGAAAAAAAAAGCATATCGAGGCACTGTTTTGACGTGTGAAGGCTGACCAAAAAGGGGGGGGGGCGTAGGCACATGGCAATTCCCGGGCGGCCATCTCGAGTTCGGTGAGGCCATCGTCGCGTGCGCAGAGAGAGAGACGGAGGAGGAGACGGCTCTGGTGGTCAAGGGCGCAGGCGTCATTGCCGCCACGAACGATGTCTTTGAGGCGGACAAGAAGCATTACATTACATTATTCGTCAAGTGTGTCATGACCAATCCCGACGCAGTGCCGCAGGTAAGATGTCGAGAAACCAGAGGCGCGGAACCTCGCTCTCCCCCCCCCCCCTTTTTCTCTCTATCAATTGCGTTGAATTGCCGCGAAAGAACGAGATGACTAATGCTAGGGGGATCTGTAGACGATGGAGCCAGAGAAAAGTGAGGGATGGCACTGGAAGACGTGGGAGGAATTGAAGCAAATAGACGAGGCAGCGAGAACGGGTGCTTCCGGCGACACGCTGTTTCTGCCCCTGGTTCATCTGTTGGAGCAGACGCCCAACATACACGACTTGCTTGGTTCAAAAGGTCTATGATGATGACGTGTTGCTCAATTTCCTCTCCTTTCTTCTTCTTTTCTTTTCTTTTCTTTTTCTTTTCTTTTTTTTTCCTTTTCTTTTCTTTTCTCTTCTTTCTGTACTCCCCTTTTATTAAACGTTCATGTCATGGAAAGGCAGGGAGGGAAAGGGCAATGTTTTGCAATTTTTAGAGCTTACAAGTGAAAAAAAAAAAAAAAAAAAAACTCAAGTTTCTCTTCTCTAGGGTAGAAGAGCAAGAAACAAAAAAAAAAGCTCGAGGCAAAGTTTGCTGTATGTACTCGTATGTATGTATGCAAGGCAATATGCACGATATCATCAGGGCACCTCTCACTCGCATGGCACACGCAAAGATGCGCATCTATTTTTAGAAAAAAGCTGGTTTTCATTGATTGATTGATTTATTTATTTATTTAAATTTTTTTTTTTTTACAATAAACATGCACAAAACACCAAATGCCCGCTGTCACGTTTTGCCCTCCTCCCTTTCAGCAGCTCATATGCTTCTCCTTCCTCCTCCGAAGAAACTTCGCCTCCAGAGGCTCAACCAAGTTTTCTCTCTTTTATGCAAATAACCGTGCAAATTTTTTTTAAATAAATACGGGAGAATTTACATGCCGCATTTATGCTTATGGGCGGGTCTCGGAAGGGCTTTCCCACCACCACCACACCTCCTCTCTCTCTTTGGCTCTATTAGAGTCTAGATATTTTCTAGTCAGACGCAACCCAATGACGGCTTCATTCGACATTGAGCTCGAAACGGTGCTTCCAGTAGCTGCTGCGCGCAACTCCGCCCGCCGAAGCCGCGAGAGCTTCCGACTGCAGCGCCTCCAGATGCTCGCTTGACGACATGCTTCGGCGCTCTCTTCGCATCCATGTCCACCCTTTCCGAGCCCCGCCGGCCGCGTCTGTTGCCGCACAACCGCAGGCTTCGTCACCTCAAGGGCCTCTCTCTGCGGAACCTGTCGTTTTCCCCCGTGCCGTTGCGCACGTCGGATGATGCCGCCCTCAACAGGAGCCCCAACAAGCTGGGCGCGCTGAGGGAGTCGGGGCAGCTGCACGGCTCGCGGTCGTCGGAGGACTTGCGCCAGGACGCCTTGCGGCCCGAACGGTCCAGGTCGCAGCCGCCGCGGAGGACGAGCCTGAGCATCGCGAGCACGGCCCTGAGGCAGAAGCGGCTGAAGCAGCTGCTGGACGATGCCCTGGGCGACGTCTTCTTCTCGCTGCACGTCCGCGGCGTCCAAGAGCCGGTCTACGTCAGCGAAGTGCGCGAGAGATCGGCGGTATGAGCCTCGGATCCCGCGGAACATTTGCGGCTCGCAAAGGCTTCCGACGCTGACTTGCTTTTCTTCTTCTCCCATTCTAGAATTTCAACTTCCAGTTCCTCGAGCTGGCGTCGCGGGGACCGTTTGTCTCCAGGTCGTGCTGCGTCGTGGTCCGAGTATGGGCCAGGCAGCTGAAGCAGGCGGCTTGGACCTTTCTCTTGGAAGAGCTCGTTGACCTCCGAGAGCTCAGGTTCATTGGCACGCTGCTGGACCGCCAGTACCCCCCGAATGCGCTCATCTTCCATCTCGAGGACGGGGTCTACTCCTTTGACTTTCCGACTCGGCAGTCCGGGCCGAGAAGCGCTCCCCCCATGGCGACTTCGTCGTACAACGCCCTGATGAAGCTGGCGAACCTGGAGAGCTCCATCGAAGACGCCATTCAGACCCGGCAACGGATCATGCGGCAAATCAACGACATTCTCGCCGGCTCCGCTGCCGACGCGCCGGACGTGGCCGAACAAGAGGTCGCCCTGGCCCAAAATTACGTCGCCATGCAGCAGCGCACGAACAGGCTCGCGCAGGCGAGGAGAGACGAGCTGCGAGAGTCGCTGCGCAAACGGAGCGCTGCCATCGCCACGGGCAGGGAGCTCCAGGAAAAGGTGGAACAGGATATCAGAAACAACCGCGAAACGCTCGTGGCCGCCAAGCAGCTGCTGGAACAGACCCAGCAGCAGATCCGCGGCCAGCGTCGCCGCATCTGCTCCGAGTTGGCCGACATCTTCCCCATCACCCCCGTGCCCGACGCGCCGCCGCTTTCCTTTCAGATCTGCAACGTGCCGCTACCAAACTCAACATACGACGCCGCCACCGCCAGGACTCTCAACGAGGACGTTCTGTCGGCCGGCATGGGCCTGGTTGCGCTGCTCACGCGCCACCTGCAACTCTATCTGTCGCATGCGCTGCCGTATCCGCTGCACCATTATGGCTCGCGCTCCTTTGCCAAGGACGACATCTCGCTCCTTTCAGACAAGGGCGCTTCTCGTAGGGAATTCCCCCTCTATCTCCCCAGAGGCGGATCGACCGCCCTGCAGTGGCGCTTCGAATACGCCTGGTTCCTCCTCAACAAGGACATCGAGGCTCTGTGCGCCTCCCAGGGCCTCAAGGTGGTTGACATTCGGCATACGCTCCCCAACCTCAAGTATCTCCTCTACGTCTGCAGCGCTGGCACAGAAGAGGTGCCTGCGCGGAAAAAGGGCGGCGTCAGGGGTCTGTGGGTGGGGAGGCTGAAGGGCAGGCTTTCGGCCGTGCCGTCCCTGATGGATGGGGAGGGCAGCAGCGCCACGGGTAGCAGGCGAGGGAGCTCGGATAGCGATCTTACCAGTCAGCAGCATGCCGAGGCGCTGAGGAGCGCCATTGCGAAGAGCAACGGGCATGGCAACGGGCATGGCAACGGCAACGGTAATAGTAATCATAATGTCCCGGGGGGCGATGCAGCCGACGGGGCACGGAGTCCAGATGGAGACTTGGGGTTGCCGTTTGTCGCCGGCCATGCCAAGTTTACACTGAGGACAAAGGGCCTTCGAGAGAACATTGCAGGATGAGGAGAAGGAGTAATACATAGAGGAGGTCGTCTTGTGTGCTTGGATATCGTAAAAAAAAAAAAAGAAAGGTTGAGACCAATCCTCGTTAAGCGGGCAACAGCAAACCACTCGTCACAATAAATAAAGCGTTCCCACGAAGTCGATTCAATTAGAGAGGGGGCCAGAAGACGTCGCTGCTTGGAGTCAATTTCTAGTCATTTGTGTTACGCTGTTTTAGTGATTGTAAAAGCACCCCTTTATAAAAATACCCGTAGATGCTATTCATAACGTGAATCTAACGAGCCAGTCTCCCCCCCCCCCCCCCTTTTTTTTTTTGTTCCGTAGCAGACCCGACCAGCATCCCCATTGCAATTCCAAAACACCATGCTGATATGACACAAGCACTGACGACGCACACCACACAGATGAGGGCCAAAAAAAAAAAAGAAGAAGAAGAAAGAAAAGAAAAGAAAAGAAAGGGGGGGAAAAAAAAGGAAAAACTTCAAGACAAGGCGTAATCAATCCGCTGCCTTGGATTTCGGCGCTACGTCCTAGCAAACTTGACACTCTTCCTCCTCTCCCTTTCGCCAGTCATGGTTGCCCGTCCAGGGCTTGAACTCAAGATCCCTCCGCTGCTCTTGCTTAGAGCTTCCCTCGCCATTCCAACTGCTTTGCTCTGCGGCACATCATTGGCGTCGCTCTTGACGCTGCGATCCGCGCTCATGCTGCTGGGGCCGCTACGCCCGGGGCTCGACCTCCTGCTAGTGCTGGTCCTGGCCAACTCCTCGCGCATGCGGCCGCCATCCACTGCGGCGCGACCGAGCTCCTCCGCCCGGGCGGTTGCTGTTTCGCCCCTGTATCTGCCAGGGAGGCAAGCATGTCCGCAGCCGTCGACAGGGCAGCATCCGTCGCTGTAAACGGTCGATGAGGAAGTTGCCTCGGAGGGGCGGAGCGCGGCGTGCCAGGTTTGCATGCAAGATGCGTGGCCACCATGGCAGCAGCTGGGGCAGTACCACCATTCCGTCATCCACGACTCCTTGCTGGGGATATCGATGACCTCAGTGGGTAGTGAACTGGCAATCTCGGCATCCCGATGACCACATACTGCGCACGGCGTGACCATCTGGCGACACTTTTCGCATGTCCAAAATGCGAAATCGCCATTGCTTCGGTCAATTTCTCGAGGCTTGCGGCAGTTTGAACACATGAACCCTGCCTTGACGCCCTGCTGGGCTGGCGTGAACAAAGAGGTGTAGTTTTCACCCCAGCCAGGCAGACCGGCAGGCCAGCCTTTGATCGCTAGATTGCGCAGCAGGGCAGCCTCGACGAAGAGGCTCATTCCCATAAGGCGGGAGTGATGCTGCCGCAATACGGCGGTTGCTTGATGGATATCGATGATAGATTCCGGGACCAGGGGCTTGAGCAGAAGCACCATCGCAGAAGCATTGAGCGCCGAAGTCCGCGACTCGAATTCTAGGGCGCGCGTCAAGAGGGCGTAGGGGTTGAGCGGGCATGCTGGTATGCTAGGCGTCCTAAACGATTTCGATTCGGATGTATCTGTGGGGAAGGGATACGGGCCGTCATCCGGCCAAGGAAAGTAGTCGGTCACGACAATGTGAGGGCTGGAGTCATACTCGGGGGCACCCTTCACCGGAGCAGGGCTGGCAGGTCGAGCCATCAGAATATCGTTGGATGGGGTCGGGCGATGACCAGCGAAGCCCTGGTGAACTTCTGAGTCGGTCTGCGAGGCAAATGATATTTGGGATGGGTAAGTATCGTCGGTCGCAGCGGTTGTCTGAGAGATCATGAAGACTTCTTCAGGAGAGTCCGATCGCGGAATTGCCGCGTAGCCATTCGATGGCTCGTTGGATTGCCTTGGGGATTGCTGGTCACCGTGGTCGTGAGCTCGACCAGCATACTCGGCACCGATATCGTTCCCAACGGCGGATATCCTTAGCGAATCGGGCTTCAGAGAACTTGGGACATCGGGCGAGTCCCTCCTCGGCGAAGTGTGAACGCTGCTATCAGAGGCAGAAAACACTTGAGCAAAGCTGTCATTCGAGTCATGCCTCGTGGCCTTTGCGCGATGAGCTTTTTCAGCATCATTATATTCCCAATTTGGCTTTTCCGGGTTCTTAGCCATGGGCACATCGATGGCC
Source organism: Trichoderma cornu-damae (assembly GCA_020631695.1). Taxonomy (NCBI): domain Eukaryota; kingdom Fungi; phylum Ascomycota; class Sordariomycetes; order Hypocreales; family Hypocreaceae; genus Trichoderma; species Trichoderma cornu-damae. Next base: position 4,488,015 of record CM036088.1, read on the forward strand.
CGTGCCAACGTCTCCATGTCGTAAAAATCATACCCTTCCGTGATAGATACTTTGGATGTCTCGCTGTCATGGCTCATCTCGGAGATAGGTGCGGAATCATGACGTTGGCGTGGGCTGAGATGATAGGATCCATGAGCAGAAGGCCCCAAGTTGAGACTTTCCGGTTCGATGATGGGCGTCAACTTCTTCCCATGCGGGTAGTGCCGCTCATCCCACTCGACAGCATCACCTTCGCCCACGGGCTTCGCAAGAGGAGTCGCCACATTGGAGGTGCTCTCGATCTCCTCCGATAGCAGCGACCTTGCCATTGGGAAGCGGCCATCAGCACTGCCAGCTTGGCCTGATGGCCTGCGCGGAGTTTCTTCGATGTTCGCGAGACGGCTGACGTGGATATGGCTAGGCGTCTTCTTGATACCGGCTTTCCCTTCGTCAAAGCTCCGTTTACGGAACCGAGCCGTTCTGAGTCGCAGGTGGTAGTCCGCACGCTTCTCCAGCAACAGAGACATGGCATAGGCGAGGATGCGCCACGTCTGCGATAGCCGATATAATCGGACGTTCTCGGCCGCCACGGCATACTGCTCCATGATGCCCCCCACTCGCTGGTTGAGCGGCTTATCGCCCCCGGTCTGAGGCAAGTCTTGCTGGAGGGTTTCGAGGTACACACTCGAAAGATATTGGTACACGCCGACCGATTTTGCCGACGGAACATGGCCAGATGCCATCCCCTGCTGAGTCTTGAACATGCCGGTGACGTTGATTGACTGCTCAAGACCGAGGACTTGCTTTCCGTCGTCGGATAAGCTGGGCAATGATGGCGGGGTGGTGCTCATTGGCAGGCCGGACCTGGTGCTGAGTCGCCTCTTGCGAGTCGTTCGCCTACGAGGCCCCAAAAAGCTGCCTAGAACATCTTCTTCTGAGTCGCTCCGGCTGACGCTAAGCATTGGGGCGTTGGGACTTGTGCTGAACGGAGTCCGTGGCACAACGTCAGATTCGTGGCTGACGGGCGGGTGCGGTCGAGGAGGTTGTGGTCGTTCATCGAGGAACATGACGACGTCTCCCCGAGAGGAGAATGCCATGGCGGAAGTAGATTGGCGATCGATAACTTTGGGGGCATAGGCAACGTCACATTGATTGAACATGCCATCCCGCCCTACGGTCCAGAGCATGTCTTGATCTAGCCAAGATAGCGCCGACGGGGAGCTGTCAAAGCGCTCGATCTCCTTGTATGGCATCGCGGGCCTGGCCAAATCCCAAATGTGGACGACCGAGGCACCGTATCGCCGGTTGCTCGTCTCATCGTACGTTACGGCGACTTGGGCAAGACGCCGGGTCTGAGCGGTTGCCGACCAAAGACCGGGCCGCCAGGCAACTGTGGTCACAGGCGCGGGCGTAGTGATGCTCCATTTGGGTTTCTGTCGCTTGTCTGCCGCGCCTCCAAAATCCCACACGTGTAGCTTCGCATCCCAGCCGGCGCTGATCAGGTGGACACCATCGGAATGCCAGGCAATGGCGGAGCAGGACTTTTCGTGCGCATTGATCCGCAGCAAGGGCCGAGAAGGCTGCCGAACGTCCCACTTCAGGATGACTCCAGAATCAGTACAGCAGGCCATCTCATGTCCTACCCTGGGCGACCACTTGACTTGCCTAACCGAGTCATTGACCTTCAGATGTGTAAATCGCTGCCTGAAGGTCAAGAAACCGGCCCGTGCCTGCCAAGGCGTAGAGACGTCGAAGACCCTGACTATTCCATCCTGGCTGCCGGACAGCAGCCAACTCTTGAGGTGCGGATTCACATCCAAGCTATGAACCTGCCGGGAATCCTCCTGCACTTGTATGTAGTCGACAGGGTCGGAGCCACCACCGGAACCGACCCTGGCGACGTCGTAGGCGAAAATTCTCCCAGCCGCACACGCTGTGAAGATGGTCGACGAGCCCTGCCACTTGACGTCGCGGATGTTTAGCTGATCCGAAAGGATGCTGCCGCCCGCGCCAGACGATTTCTGCGCCGTGATCGCCGCCTTGATATCCACGCCGTCTGAGAACCTGAAGCTGAAGGCGGAGTCGCCAGACGAATCCGAGACAATCGTCTTGAGAATGTGAGGGCCGCCTAGGACCACGGCGCGGTGGTCGGGCGTCACGTCGAGGCACGCAATGGGACTGCCCACTGGGTGCACGGCATTCTGCGACTTTAACGGGCGAAAGACCGTCGGGATGTTCGCCTGGCTGCTGGCGAGGTCGCCGCTCGTGGCGTCCGGAGCAGCCTTGCCCAGGAGTTTGCGCATGATCCTGGAGTCGAAGTGCGCCTGGCGTGCCATGCCAGTCGGGTCAATGGCGCATCGCGTGACGGATGATGATGCTCTCTAAGGCTCAATTGCGTATCGATACGAGGCACGCGACGGCAATGGCCATCGATCATATATGTCGTTCGCAGCTGGGAATCGAGATTGGTCGTGATCGTGCCTGACGACAGATGACATGAAGTCGCCGAAGAGGTCGCAGCTTGCGCCGCCAGTCAAGTTACATGCACAATACCTGTCGACCTAACGCAGGTGACCTGAAGGTGTGCCGGGGCGAATGCTGTAGTGGGGAAGTTTTGCGCTGTGCAGGGTGGGGGGATGTCCGTAGCTGGAGTTGTAAGGATTAAGGCAGAAAGTACTCGACACGAACTAACACTACTAGATAGGTACAGAATGCAACAGTTTTAGGTGCCTCTCGTAGTAATTAGTAGTACTAAGGTAAGGTAGGCAGGTAGTATTGAGTTATGTAGCAGCAGTAGCTCGAGATCGGGCAGCTCGAGATCGGGCAGCGTCAGGTAAAGATGCAAACGTCGGCTCATCCATCGCTGCTTCCATGGCAGGCTGCTAAACCGAATATGCAACTTGTTGCTTAGCCTTTGCTGGATGCTTGAGTGGAAAGGAAAACCCCGTGGTCGGATATTTATGTCATGATTCTTCTGAGACTTTACAATTCTTCAACCTCGGTTCCTAGGGAGGGGGGTTTGGAAAGAAAATAAATTAAAATAAATAAAATAAATATATAAATATATAAATAAATAAAAGGAGGATGCTGCCAAAGGTCGTTTACAGCACAGAAACTGACGGATAAACATCATGTGCAATAGTCCTTCTATTTATCTAATATATATATATATACATATATATATATATTCATATCCAAGCGCGACGGTTTGGCTGGGTAATTGTATTATGCTAGAGCCAAGTCATCGAGTAGTTCCTCAGAGATCGTCATGGTCAACCAGCGCTCGCTCTATTTATTTGAAATGATTTCGTTTGTTTTACGCGCAGCCAAAACCCGGCTTGTGTAATCACCGTGCTTCACTACCCGACGATTTTATTTAAAAAGTCTCATTTCTTTAAAATATTAATAGCGGTCATGATGAGATCCGAGTTTGTTTCGGGCTTGACTCCGGATCCTAAAGAGGTACTGTCAGCCATGAACCAATTGACTATGAGGCCCCCTAAAAATCATACCTCGCTGAATGAAATTACATATGCCGATGTGCCATGACTGTTGGTCATCACATCGGCGGCCCACTTGTTGTTCCCAGTATTTTTTATTTTTATTTTTTCATTATTATTTCCTTTTTTTTTTCAGACTCTTCATGCATCGTTATTACCCTTGGCGTCGGGACTCCTGCTTCGACTTCGTCCTCTCCGGCCTCCAGCTCTGCCTCCTTGCCTGCCTTTGCCCGGAGGAGGCCTGACAAAGGCGAAGTCAACCTGAACCGTCTGATCCAACAACTTTGTGTTGTGTGCTCCATCGATCGCCGCTCGAGCTTCCTCCAATGTCGCATATTCGATCAGAGCGTAACCCTATGGGAAGCGAATCAGTGCTCCGTTTGCAACACTGCGTTGCCGGCATAATCCCGTACCTTGACATAACCACTGCGTCTATCGAGATTGAGGTGGAGGTTCTTGATCTCTCCATAGTCGCCAAACTTGTCTTGCAGAGCTTCCTCGTCGGCTTCCTCGTGGACATTAGCGACAATGATGATCCATCCCTCGATTGAGCGGACGGCTGTTGCCTTGGTGTGCGTTTGCATTTCGGACTCGTTTCGCGTCGATGACGGCGGGGCGTCATCGACTTCCATGTCTACATCTGTCATCTCGGGCAATGGCTCACGTCTGCGAGGTGAATAAGGTAGGTATGATTTGAATGAATGCTGAAGCGATATACGGAGTAGCACAGCTACATATCGCGGGGCAAAGTTCGTTGGCAGAAGCATATATATCACGTGACCAAACATCTCTCTATGGGGCTGCCAAGTTACCCAAGTACCAAGGTACCTTTAAATCTTTATATACATTGGTAGAGCTGGGATCCTTAAAAATTGTATGCGATTCATCAACAAGCGAGCATTCGGGCTGCGTACATGTACGGAAACCATCTTACAAGCTTTACAGCCCTATAAAAAAATTGTGCAGATATTTACTACACATACTACCGCAGTTTGGGCATCATGTCAGATGTAAGCTGGATGCTAACATTTGCCACGAGTAATTCAAGGAATACCAAGGCAATACTAAAAGTGCAACATAGAATAGCGGAGCAAAACAATAGGATCACTGCTATTGTCTGTGCTACGACAACTTGCACAGGTAGCAGCTCACAAACCGGCGAGGATGGAGGTCTAGTTGATGTTGGTGGTCGGAACGGCCGCGATTTCCACGGCCATCAGAAAAACATCACAGCTGATATCGCGAATAGGGGTTGCGGTCGCGGACGAATCTTTGTTATATTGACAAACGACACCAGACGCCGAGTAAAATCGTCGCGCTCCTTCGCATCTCTCCAACTGTGGATGATGCTCAGCCTGCCTATCGACGCGACTCAATCCATTTTCCCTTATGCTGAAATCAAGCAACCATCGGAGAACGGTCCCGTTGTCAATCTTCACATCCTTCTCTCCATGACCGTGTTTACATCCGTTTAAGAGCCAGGGTTGGGGTTCATCTATTTCCGTCGTCAGCATCGTAATCCCGTAGAACGCGACGTACTCGAATATTCTCACCTTCCGCTTGCCACCAGTCAGTGTGACGTTGACAAATCGTCGGGTGTACTTGTGGCGCTTGAGGGCACGGCCCTTGGGGGTCTTGGCCTTCTCCTGAGGCTCAACCTGTAGTGGGAAAAATTTAATCAGTTTTTTTTGGATTCGTCAGTAGGGGGGAGGGAGGAAGGCCTGTCGATGGTGCGTCGTACTTTAGGAGTCTGCGACTTAACCTTGCCTGGAAGAAAGAAGGAAGAAAAAAAAAATCAGTTTGATGACTGGTAAAAAAAGCGTAACCGTTTGGAGAGAGTTTGGACATACCGGCACGGGCAAGAGATCCGTGAACTTTACCCATGGTGATAGATTTATTTGGCGATGATGTGGACGCTGAGTCTACGGTGGCGCGGTGAGTTTTTGGGGGATTTTGCCAAATGATTGTGGGCGAGAGGTGTCTATCACGTGAGCGGGGAGTGCCCTCTCGGAAAAAACTAGCGCCGTGTGACCCGACGCTGTTTTCTCGGCGATGAGTCAGCGACGATCCAATCTGTTCTAGGCTCCTCCCGCCGAAGACCCGGGATTGGTTCGATATGGAAGGCCCACTTTCCGTCCCGCGCCAGATCAATACCTCCCGTTTGCTCCAAGATCAAGTACCAAAAAGGAAAAAAAAAAAAAAAAACGAAGATGCCAAATACTTACATATTCCTATACGCTTCCAATTTCTGCACATCTTGTTTACACCTCTTCCTTCACAAAGTTGCCTGCATTGCAAAACGCCAAATTAGATGCTCACTGGCCGGAGGATAGACGCAGCGACTCCGGCCCCACTGGACACAGGGCCAGGAGGCACGTCAGTTGCCTACCTAGTACTTATTACCTTGGGTATTCCGAGCCATGTTGAGGCTGCAGCTATTATTGAGTCATCAACAGCCGAACCACACACAAGTCATGACGGTAAAGAACATGCTGCAGATGAAGAAATTGTATCGTCAAGGGCAAGGAGGATTACACCTTTATTTATGTTGTTGGCTATATTCTCCCTTGTGCTGGATGCCTACGGTAGTCGGAGCAAGCTTCACCTTGCAATGGCCGATCTCGCCGTACTTTACCCACGCGAAATGCCAATGCTAATGAAGTCCACGGTCAACCCTGACCACACAAATGGGTTTGCCGTAACGCCTGAGGATACCCAATGAATTTCCAGGGCGAGTGAGTGAGAGCATGGTTTCCCCCGTACTTGGCGGTTCGTTATTTCTGCCGGGCGTGAGGTGGTTGATCTTACTCACGGGTAGACATGAGATTGGTGCAAGCATCGGGGTAGTGTCTTGATGCAATTGTTTCGACAACGCATTGGCTACACAGCCAACAAGGTCCGCACCCAGTATGTGCCGACGTTGATAGCCGTAGCTAACTAGGTAGGCACTGTGCTATGTTATCCACGCCATATAAATACAGAGCTACGAGAGAGAGAGGGAGACAGAGGGAGACAGAGGGAGGGAGAGGGAGGGAGAGGAGAACTAAACTAAACAGCGACAATAGGGCGCAAGGAGCATAGCTCGACGCAAGGGATATTTATTCCGAATCCTCGATCAACCGTGAACAGTCAACCAAGGGAATGCCGTGGATGGAGACTGCGACAAACGAGTTGCTGGTGGTCTCAGACAGCTTGTCACTGGAGGGGGGAGAAGCTGGGTGCCGGAATTGGTGTGAATAAGCAACTGGGCTGGGTTCAAGGCATACTTCGGATGGGAGATCCAACGGCGTATAACCAGTTCTTGAAATATAGGTAGAGGGATATCTGCCTCTCACGCTGTGTTATAAGAGGCACGGAGGCACGGCTTTTGTCAGCACAGTTTGGTCAACCGCATCCAAACGGGAAAAGATGTAGTAGGTAGACCAAGATGATTCTCAGCATATCGTATAGCATGGACTTTGTAACGGACCCCCCCCCCCCTTTTTTTTTTTTGGCCATACAGCGGTCAATGCTTCACACAAGAGGTACCCAAGCGTATTTTGTTCTCTTTACACCAAGTCTTGTTTTACCAGTATATTTCACAGCAACTCGCACTCGCAACAGCAGCGTATGTAACCTTTACGAGATGAGATGCATTTGCCTAAGCTACATCTAGTTCTCAGGCAAGATCAAGTCAAAGCCGGCATGGTAAATAAAGGGGGGTTCAAAAAAAAAAGCGGCAGATGATAACGTTTGACATGGCTGACCTATTCAACAGCCTTGCCGTCATCTGAGAGGCAAACGATTATAACTTACTATCCTATCCTATCCGTTTTTTGAAGCACTCGTGTCTTGTCAGCTTCAACTAACCTTCGCGGCTTCTCGCATCACTAGCTCCGATTTCCCGCCCCATTCGATCGAAGCAAAACTAAACTGCCTTGTCTACCGAAACGCAGGTACCGAAACGTTTGTTGAGACTAGATAGATGGAAACATTCCTAGCTTCAGAGCTGGATGGTGTAAAAAAAATTAAAAAAAAATAAAAATAAATAAATAAATAAACATAAAGGGTTCAAAGAACAGGACATCGCCACCGGCCAATCGTTTTACCACCATCGGCTTTTCGGGCTTTTTTTTTTTTCGTAGGTACATGGCAAGCACCACACACACGCACACAGTACGAGTGCCGAGAGAAGAAAAGCCCCAGTTCCAGTTTATGGGTGTGTTGATGACGATGAGAATGGCAATCGGCCACTTGGGTCCGTCCACCAAACACGCAAGCAACGGGCTCGTGTTTGAAAGCAAGCCAACAACGCCACGAACGGGGGGGCTCTTATGCACATACCGTGTGTTCCTATTTTTGCAACCTTTTTTTTTTTTTTTTTTGCTGCTTCAAACGAGCTAGTGCCAGCCAGCGGCCCCAGTTGCCACGGCAAAAAAAAAAAAAAATAGGTCAGGAACCCCTGTATCGAGTATCCAACTCCTTGTAGCAAGTATCCAAAAAAAGAAAAAAAAAAAGGGTCGTGTGGCTTTCTGTGGCTAAACGCCGATTCCAGCTACTGTATACTAATTTAGCTACTACTAGAAATTGAATTTGAAGCTGTATACTTGCTACATTGTATTGTAATCCTATTAGACCAGGTCTGCTGTATAATGGTGCTATAGCCTAGGGGTTTATTAATAGCAATGAATAGCAAGCCTGGGCCTTGACGACAGTCTTGAATTTAAGGCTGAATAATATAGCTTTTGACCTATATTGTATTTTTTTTTTCTATATAAATGAATCATAAAATGTGATATCGGGCATTCCCCCCTCTTTGCTGACAGGCCACCAGCCACATAACCCGTTTTTTTTTTTTTTCTTTTTTGGATACGTGTTACGAGGAGTTGGATACTCGATACGGGGTTTCCATATATATATATGCCGGCATTGTATTATATAAGAAAAAAAAAATCCATGTCGACGATCGACCCTCTGTAAAAGCCAACCAGGGCTAGCGGCTGCTCTTAGCGCCTCTTACAGCTATTGTTAGCGGTTCGTATCGAAAACAGAGAACCGGCTTTGCTTTGCTTTGCTTTGCTCTGCTTTGCCTGGCTTGTCAAAATTGTCAGCGCTGCTCACGGCCAAGGCGGAAGGGAGGGGGAGGGGGGGGGGGCAGTCCAGCAGCGTTGCTTTTTCCACCTGCCCAAAGCATCGCCGGATGCTGGATGCGGGTTCAACGAGAGCCCGCTGATGCTACGCCATACTCCGTTAGTACCGCCTGCAGCGTCGCACCGTTCGACGGCGAGAGCAGACAAGATGCTTCGCGTTGCAAGCAAGACGAATCCGCTCCAGCAGGTGGTGAATCGTCCGACTGGGCCGCTCGTTCAGCTGGCGGCTCATTCATTGGACCACATCATCACCCATTGTCTCAGTTTCCCGCGCCACATCGCCCCAAAACCTTGCTTCCCCAGCTCGTATTGCCGGCCACCATGATGGGCCTCGGTTTTTTTTTTTATCTTCTTTTTTTTGTCTTCTTTTTTTTGTTTTGTTTTCCTTGGCATTCCTCCTCCTTGTTCCGCTCGCTCCCGGTCCTTATTGGCACGGCCGCTGGGCGGGCTTGGCTTCGCTCTTGTCCGTCTGTGCACTTTGTCGAGTGCCATTCTTCGCGACAAGCCAACAGCCCAACGGCTTTCCATGGGCCATCTCCATCTCCTGTCCCTCCTGTCCGGGTCCTCCCCTCCTGTCGTCATTCGTTTCCGAGAGTGTGGGTGACTTTTTTTTGTGTTTCCATCGGCCAACGCCGTCGCTCATGCACGGTGCGCGCTCCTCACAAACCCTTTCTGTCGCCTCTCTCTCTCTCTTCTCTCTCTCTTCTCTCTCTCTCTCTCTCTCTCTCTCCTCTCGCTCTGTGCACAGGCACATGCTCCCAGCCGTTGCGGCGCCCTTCTTTTTATCGGCTTACCAGCCACATCGTAGCCACTGACGAACTCCCTCCCTTTCCGTCTCCTTGCTCTCGCCGGGGGGCTCTCTCTCTTCTCTCCGGCTTGCTTCTATCTATTTTTACACCCTGTTCCGCCCATTCGACAGCCTGGTCAGTTGGGTAGGATTAAGTGACCCGCCCAACTCGTGTTCAGCAACAATGTCCAACCACAAGACTCGACCCGCTCGGTCAAATAGCTTGCAGCGCATGCTCGAGCTCGAGCGGCGTTACATGGTGAGCGAAATCTTCATGGTGTATGCCTCTGGATCCAGAGGCTTTATAAGCTAATGCGCCCTCTTCTTTTCTTCTTCTTTTTTTTCTCTCGTTTCGCTCCGAATCTAGCTCGAGAGACTCCAGGCCTCACAGCCGAACGCATTGCTCGCCAATTCAACCTCCATAGCTGCCGTCGTCCCCAGGCTACCGCATTCATCATCAAGCCGCCCGGCAGTTCAGTCCCGCCGCACCGAGCCTTCTTTCCAGCAGGATGCTCGCAAGGGCGCCGGCGTCGCCAGAGAGAAAATGCCCGTCGCTCAGATAGTTCCGCTGACCATCAACGTCGGCTCCACCAAGCTTCAGCTGGATTTTGCATCCGACTCGGACCACGATGCGCAGCAGGGCGCCGTGGCTGCGCCTGAATCCCACTCCTCGCCGGTGGACAAGCCCGTGCTCAAAGCTGTGTCTTTTGACGTTCCACAGAGCGGCGACGAAGACGACCGGAAATCTATCTGCCAGTCCCCAAGCTGGGAGGCATATGGCCGTCGCAAGAAGGAAGAGAAAAAGGACCACAAGAAGGAACAGAAAAGGGAGCAGCAGAAGAAGAAGGAAGAGGAACGCAGGGTGCAAGAGCGCAAGGATCAGCTGAAAAGGGAGCAGTTGAAAAAGGAGCAGTTGAAAAAGGAGCAGTTGAAAAAGGAGCAGCTGGAAAAGGAGCAGCAGCTCAGGGCGGCGAAGCGCGAAAGGGAAGAGTCTGTGCTTAGGAATGCTTTGATTAAGAAGAAGCGACTGAGCAAGCAGCCTCCCCCCACTTCTTCGCCGTATGCCATGGAACAGGCCAATCGCATGGTGTCGGCGGCGGCGTTGGCATCTTCCATAGATGAGCAGAGGCCTTCGAGTGCGCTTGAGCTCGCGACTCCCATCAAGGACGACGCGCACCATCATCACGCGCGATCCGGATCCTTCACCACGCTGATCAAGGCCCCGTTTGAGTCTCGCCGGGCCTCCATTGATACCGTTCGCCCCGGCGAGACGGGATTTATCGGCGGCATCAAGCTGGAGATACAACGACATGCTGCGAACCAGAAGACCGCGGAGGGGCCCGAAAACATGGACGAGTCCAAAATCCACCCGGCGCTCCGCACGAACAATGCTCACAACCAGAAGTGGTCTGCGCCGCCTGCTCGCCCCATCCCAGAGTCGCAGCGGCGAGCTTATCCCCCCATCACCAGGCATCCCGCCGCAGCGGCCAAGACGAGGTCTCTCGTTTTGTCGGCAGAGGCGGACGCCCCGGATCTGGGGACCATGGAGAAATGGAAAGCCTTTGTCGGTCTGAAGACCAAGGACTCGGCTGGGCCGGCAAAGGACGCTGCCCAGCAGCAGCAGCAGCAGCAGCAAAGTTCAAAGAAGCCCGCCATGGCCAGTGAGGCGACCAGCTCTGCGTCTGCATTGCCATTGCTGCAGGCTACTGCGGGCGTGGGAGCTACTGTTGGGGTTCATCCTCAAGCAGCTCGAGGCCCCGGCGTCCCTCCACCAGATCTACCAACTGGCGGCGGGAGGCCCACGGATGGTCATGGCGCAAAACCTAAACTCAGCATATGTACGGGTGATTACCAGCCACACGGCTCCGTTGCTGCTGCACAAATGCCGGCCAAGGAGGCGAGAATCCAGGCCGACCTTGCTCAGATTCAACCGCTCAGATCCAAAGGCAGCGGCCCCGTGAAGAGCGGCGATATCGCAGATCAGAATCTAATATACGGTTCGGCCCTTATGCCGACTTCCCTGGCCCTAGCACCGCCTCGTCGAAGCTCGAAGCGAAACTCGATCGTGAGCTTGAATGGCTCAATATCAACCGTATCCTCGCCATCCTCGCATCGGCCCGGCAGCTCCGACTCTACTAATTGCAATCACAATCACGATCTGCTGGCAGGCAAGCTCAAGAAGCCTGCAGAAAATCCCTCCGCTGTGCTGCCGCATGCAGGCACGCCAACTGCTGCGACTCCGCGCGTGAGGCCCCCTATTCCGGCGACGGACTCTGCCGAACCGAGGGATGTTGAACTGCATAGCGGCGGCGCACCTCTCCGAACCTCGAGCCCACGGGAGGCCGGCCGCATCGCTCGGGGCCAGAGACCAGATCCGATCGAGATACCGACATGGGACGACATCCAGTCATCCGTCATGCGGGTCATCGACACAAAGGTGTCGCTGTCTCCGATCCGCAAATCTCATAGCTTCCTTCGGGATGATAGTGATTTCACTGTTCGCCGGCTCACGGACGATTCGGTCCCGGCAACCTCGGCAGACGATTCTTCATCCGACGATTTCCACTCGCCATCGGTGCCCGGCACGCCTGACACCTCCCGACCTCAGTCCGAAAAGGGGCTCCCCCCTATTGCTCAAGATGTCGACGGCAAGCGAGCCGCTACAGAGCAGCGTCGCGCGAGGAACGGCTCCCAAAGCCCAGCCAGACAGCCACTCGGCCTCCAGCCCGCGGCTGTCTCGAGCCAAGGCGCTCTGGTGATGAAGAATTCACGGCCTGCGGGCAATGCGGCCATGTCGAGCTCCGCCATCGCCGCCAAAACCGCTGGCGGAGTCGCGGGACAGGCCGTTCAGGCAATGCCAAGGCAGCATCCTCAGCCAGCAGCACCGCTCCCTGGGCCCGCTTCATATCTTGAAGAAGCTCGAAAAGCGGCTCCCTTGGCCCCGCCCCCTCAAGTGCTGGGATCCCCTCGGCTTTGTCCCAAAGTCACACCGCCACCCTCGATCCGGAGCCAGCCATCGTCCACCACCGACCTTGTGTCCACAAAGGCGATACGGCACACGCCGGGCACGCTTGTTGGTGGCGAGCCGATCGCGAAGATGTTTGTGGAGTGCTGCGGATGCAAATACTATCACGACATGCCCAGCAGCCTCTACGAAGCCATGGCGAACCCGGAAGCTATGATTCGCCCAAGAGGCAACGTTGGATATGCCGGCGCTTTATCTATGACGGTGAAGTGCCCATGGTGTAGCCACGAGATGAGCACCAAATGCTGTGCTGGTTATGCCGCCATGGTCTACGTCAAGGAGAGGCTACATTAGCAACCGCACTCCCCCCCCCCTTTTTCTTTTCTTTTCTTCTTTCCTTTTTCTTTTTTCTTTTCCTTTCTTTCCTTTTCCTTTCCTTTCCTTTTCTTCTCTTTTATTTTATTTTATTTTATTTTATTTTATTTTTCCTTTCCTTTCCTTTCCTTTTCTTTCCCTTGTCTTTATTTTATTTTTCTTGTCCTTTTCTTTCCTTTGTCTTTCATTCCTTGCCCTTGTTTATATCCAAGACATTTACGATGCTACGATTTCTTTGGCATCAAAGATTGAAGCCTTTTGCAACGAATCTCTTCGAAATGACGAATCAGAGTTGGAAGGGCCATCTGTCGATATTTTAACTTTTTATCATCCCCAATGCTCTTTTCCCCATTCTCCTCCCAATTATCATGATGATTATGACTATGACGATATACAAAAGCCAAAAAAAAAAAAAAGGATAGCCATGGGACTAGGTATACTAATTGCAAACTTTCTTTGGGTTGGTTGCTGGTATTGACTGTCATTCCAACTATCTACGTTTTCATACATGTATGGGTTTTTTTTTTTTCTAGTTTCCTTGTGTCGGGAACAATGTAGAGGGGGCTGTACTGTATGCTATACCGCGTGGACGGACGCTGGCGCTATGACGGCAAAGTTGCGATGAGAAATACTATTGAACAATGCCTCCTACATGAATTTCCTTTCGTGGTGTGCCGGTGAACCCCCACCCTACCCCCCCCTTTTCTATTCAATGGAAGTGTTACACGGCATAAGTTCTGGTTAGTTCGTGGTTTCGCTGCTGCACCTCCGAGACCTTTCTGGCTAGTTCCAGGTTTGTAGAGCGCATCGCTGCCATGGCCTGAGCAGCACGCTCAAGCTGGCCCTCCAAGAGTTCCTCCCTCTTCTCAAGGATCCTAACGCGGTCTTCTAGGAACGTCAGTCTGGCGTGGACATTCACGTCGTATTCCTGGCGGTCTTGGATCTGGTCCTGGTCGCTGCAGCCATCGGTTGGGCGGCAGTGTGTGGCGGCATAGTCCATCTCGGCAGGACCTGCGATGAAGCCGTTCTCGGCGAGGACCTCGATGAAGGGCTTATGTGGCATCTTGGCCTGGAGGCGAAGGACGTTGTAGACCTGGTCGGCGATACGCACGGCGAAGGACCAGGGGTCGGAGCCCTGATCGTGGGTCATGGGCATGTTGCTCAAGGGCTCGACGGCGGCGCGGTTGAGACGAGGCCAGATGTCGTGGCTGGGACGGATAGGGCCGGGCTGTTCTTTCGTGAGGCCTTCATTCAAGCATAGCTGGTTAGCAGTCTTGGGAGGCAATCTCAAAGCTGGGGTAGCTCAAAGAGAAAGGGGGGGGGGGGGGGCATACGTTGCCTGAAGTATTCATCTCGAAAGTCGTAGAGGAACGACTGAATGCTCCAGTAGGGCGTGCGGTCGTTGTTAAGCACGTTCTTGAGGATATTGGAAAGCACCTCAATGAAGTCTGTCGGGGCCGATGAGGCGATGTGGTGGCACAGGAGGTCCTCCAGGTCCTGTACCACGCTTATGAATTTCGACGACATGTTTGGCTGCTGTGCCTATGCAGCGGAATAGACGATATCCGGGCGATGGCAAGTCTAGACGTAGACGATACGCAGGGAAAGGCGAGATGAGCTTGGCTAGAAGCTCGTGGGTTGATGGCGAAGGGACGAAAGAATGGAAGGATGATGTGATGCATCGAGTTTTTTTGTTGTTGTTGTTGTTGTTGCTACAGGGAGATTGATTATTTGATGGGGGGGAAACAAGAGCAACGGAGCTGTTGGCTGATGTGATGCGCGAGCCTGTCACTTCAGTGTGAATTAGGTCTGGCCGAACGAGATGTCATTGTCACTTCACTTTTTTTTCCCCACCCCCCCCCCCCCCCCTTTTTTTTTTTTTGTCAGCCATTCTCTGCTGTGAGGTTTGAATCACCAGCTGGCACGGGAGAGCCATGCTAATCGTCGCCGTGTCACCGTAATGTGTGTGACGTGCAGGCATAAAATCAGCTATTTCGGTCACGGCGAGTGCAAAGCAGTTTTACTTTGGTGTATATCAGCAACATGGCCAACCACTGGGACTGGGGTTTTTTTTTTTTTTTTTTTTTTTTTTTTTGATGACTAGGATGGAGTGCCTCTTTTGAATTTTTGACTTGATGGGTGTCTAGGAATTTTTTATTTTTATTTTTATTTTATTTTGGTTTGGTTTGGTTTGGTTTGTTTTGTTTTGTTTTTCTTTACTTCTTTTTTTTTTCAAGGTGGAAACTGGCGGCGTAGAGAGCGATTATCGCATCTGAGCTTATTCAGCTGGGCTTCCCATTCCAATATGACGAATGAACGATACCTTAGTAGTACCTTGATGGACAAGATACTAACTACTAGGTAATAAGTATAACCATCAAATCGAAAACTCCCCTCCCCTTTTCCCCCCAACAACAACCAAAAACAAAACAAAAAAAAGGCCAGAATACATTTTCATCGTTGTGCATCATCGTTATTTTTCTACTGCTTATATATACCATAGTATCCTTTGCCCCTTCACCATGGTGAGTTGAAGTTGTATAACGAATATCAACACACGCAGCTCACCAGCGGATACGGGTTAATATAAATGGAGCGCCGTTTTGAAGCCCGGCGGCTAAAACCCGCGATAAGGGCGATGCGTTCTTTTGTACGTAAACTAAACTACCCAAATCAAGCAAAAACGATTTATTTCTCCGATGCCACCAACCCTTTTTTTTCTCTCTCTCTTTTCTTTTCTTTTTCTTTTTTTTTTCCTCATTCCTTCACATCTCCGCGCGCCCGCTTTCGTAATACATACTAATCCAAGCCATCTATCTGCAAGGGGCCCAGGCAACATCATTCGTTCGAACCTCGGGATTGATGAATGCGTTTATCATTATAAGCATTGGCTGCAATGAGCTCAAAGGGCTCGGCTGAGGCATCAAAAGGTGAGCCAGGCGTACTCGCACAGTGCACTTTTTTTTGAATGATGATGATTCTTATTTCTCTCTCTCTCTCTCTCTTTGTTCATCTCGCCTATAGTGCTGATTTTTTTTATTTCATGTTATTTTCCCAAAGGCTGCCGCACTTGTATGCGGCGACGCATTCGATGTGACCTCGGTCGTCCGTCTTGTTCAAAATGCATCAAGAAGGGGCTCAGCTGCCCGGGATACGGGCGACATCTTCGGTGGGCTGATGGCGTAGCAGTTCGCGGCAAGTTGAAAGGTCGACGACTGCCTGTGGCGGGTTCGCTGCCCATGGAATTGCCGTTGCTGGTAGACGAGGGTTCTGCCTCTGCCTCTGCCTCTGCCTCTGCCTCTGCCTCTGCCTCGACTTCCGAGATCCTCCAAGTGATGGAGCCAACAGCCATCACCATCAACAAGGCGATCGAAAGCGCTTCTGCGGCACCAGATTTGCTAAACTTCACTCTTTGGGCGTCTTCGCCGGATATAATTGAATACTACGACAAGAATTTGGCGGGGCGGATGGTCTGGATCGACTCGGACGAGAATGATTATCGACGTCGGATGTTGCCCATGGCTGCCAACGCCCCGGGTCTTCGGTTTGCCATCGCTGCCTTCTCTCTGTATCATGGCTATCATGGGCCCATGAAGTTCCCGAGCGAGTTGGCCCGGTACCACGAGAAGGCGAGAGATGCCTGCTTGGAGGTCCTCCAGAGGCAACTCCGGGAAATGAATAGCCGGCTTATCAGCGGATCGGAACTCAACACACGTGCCGACGTTGCCAACGCAGAGTGGATGCTCGCCTGCATCCTCGTGATTGCTAATTACGAGATGGCCAAGAATCATTCCGAGGCTGCCGAAGGCCATCGGCTGGCTGCCAGAACGATCGTCAACGTCTTTGGGCAGAACGAGGCATGCACCAAGGGCCTCTTTGCATTTCTGCGGAACCAGCTCGCGATCCACGACGTCCTAGGCTCCGCAACCTCTTTCGACCTGACCGATGTCGCCGAGACCGTCCTGCCCACGCCAAACTCTGGCAGCCACGTGCTGTTCTCCGAGTACCTTTCCTTTCTCCACCAGATCACGCTGGCATCGCGGCGGTCCATGGCCGTCGGCGAAGATATCGACGTGTCGCTTTGGCCCGAAAGCTTTACCGCGATTGAGGTCCAGTCGCGCTTCGAGCAGGCGAGGGGCCAAACCCTGATGATCGCGGGGAAGCTGCAAATGAATCCTCCGGTTGTCCGCCGTGACTTCATCAGGTTGGTGGACATTTACCACCACACCGCGGTTGTCTATGCATACAGGTGCCTGGGCTATGCGACACCTGGCAACTTCGACTGGCTGGCGTCGGTCATGAAGCTGTTCGACCAGCTAGATGAGATTGAGAACATCTCGCTCTGCATCCAAAACTTACCGTGGCCGATTTTCATCGCCGGCACCGAGTGCCATGGCGACGCGGAAAGACAGCACAAGGTTGCCGCAATTCTCGACAAGACTATCAAGTTGACCGGCTTCAACCAGTACGAAACTATCCGAAGCTTTCTGAATGCATTCTGGAGCGGTTCGGAGCCAAGCTGGCTACCAGTCGCACAGCGGCTGCAAGCCAATGGACTTCGAATTCTGGTTGTGTAATAAAAAGCGCAAAAGAGCCTGTTGGGATTTTTGCGCACCTCACTCTATCTGCGGATCGTTTCCTGGTCTAGGACATTGAATATCTCCTCCATGGGATCCTTGTACCTGTACAAGCCCAGCGCCGGCGGGCAGAGGCCATAGCCGAGTAGGCGCAGCAGCTGCGGTGAGAAGCCCCGGTCCTTTGCTACCTCTGGCGGCAGTTCTAAATACTGATTCTCCTCTTGTCTTAGGGTCCCTTTGCACATGAACACGCCAACCGTCTCGCGCGCGTCATCCCTGGTACGTTTGGATAGCGTTAGCATCTTCGATATCGCCATGGGGAGCTGCCTGGGTATGTTTCAAGGGAGACCGTACTTGGTGACGTTTGCCCCTCCTGCATGGTATACGTTTCCAACGAATATGGCAGCATCTCCGACCTCGAGTTCCGCCGAGATGGTTTCCTCGTCGAGGGGGCACCTATCCGGTCCCCACAAATGGCTCCTCGGAATGATGACAGTTGCGCCATTCTCCTTTGTGGTCTTGGATAGAGCCTGGAAATTTTGCCCATGGTTGATTAGTCAAATAACTAACCATTCAATACCCACCCTTCGCTCTGAGGGTCCGAACCGCAAAAAAAAAAAAAAAAAAAAAAAAAAAAACATACCGTGACACAGCCTAGCATGACCGGCATGTCGCAGTTTCGAGCATGGTAATCCGAGTCATCCCTATGCAGAGGCTGCTGCTTGCCGCCGGGCTCAACACGGAAGCCTACTATGCTTGCAATCTGTGGCTTGGCGGCCACGCTCTTTTGCTCTTGGCCCTCCCAGTAGGTGTATCTGCTAGTCAACATCCTCTCTGCGACTTCTTGGAAGAGGGGATTCACCACCAGCCTGGCGCTGGCAGGCGATTGGGCAAGAATGCCATGGGCGCGCTTGGTGGTCGCGGGGAAGAAGCCGGCGGGATCTGGCTTGTCTGAATCGAATATGGGCTTGATGTCCTGCTTGATCTGTGCGCAGAGGGATTCAGGTATGAAGTTTTTCACGATTACGGCGCCGTCTCTCTCAAGGAGGGACTCTAGGAGAGCGGCATTTGTCGACGGGTCGTCGGCATGGATGATGGTGATTTCCGTGCCGGCTTCGGAGGGGAATGCGTCTGTAGCGTAATGCTGAGTGCAAGTCATTTTTTTTTTTTTAGAATTTTTTTAGAATTTTTTTAGAATTTTTTTTTAAATTTTTAAAGATTAATGGGTTGCATCGAGTTCAGATAGATTGATGCAACAAAAACATACTCTCACAATTCCGAGGCGCATTCCTCCTTTTTATCTCCCGTCGAGCAGAGCCGTCACCATTGCCATCGAAAGCAGCAGCCCCATTGGAAAAACATAACCAGAGACAACAAAAGGGGCGGCCGTGCTGATGGCCGTAAATGCACATTCCCGCCTTGCCAATCCAAGCAAATATATCGAGAATGACATGCCGCAGCATTTTAGGGAAAAGGGAGGGGGGCGCACCCAAGACTCTAGAAGAAAGCAAAATCTGGCCTCCCCGAGTATCTCCCAAGAAAGGAAGAAGCATCGCGGAGGGCGTCTTGGCGTTGTTCTCCGGTTAGTAGCCTGTTGTGGTTAGAATGGGCTCCGCCAGATGGGAGGTGGAGAAGTGCTGGGCGAAGAGAGGATGGGGGACCATGGAAGAGAGGTTCGCCTGGTATTTTTTTTTTTCGTGTCTCTGGAAATAATTAACCAAGTGGACGGGAGAAATAAAATAAAAAATACTACAAGATCTCACAAGGACCGAGCAAACGCCTCTTTGGGATATAGATCTCCATTGTATTATGATGACATTGCAATTATATAGCATTGTTTTGTTTTGGCCCCCGCCCCCTCATTTGGTGCCATTCGGAGCCACCGCCTTCTTGACGGCAACCGCCGCATCGAGAGCATCCTTGAGCGTGTCAATCAGATCCTCCTGGTCTTCCAAGCCAGCAGAGATCCTCACGCTCTCTTCGATGGCGCCGAAACTCCTAAACGTTTCCTTTTCCTCTGGTTTCCTGCCAAACATCATCATGTTGTACGGCAGCATGACGGTGACGTGGCCGCCCAGGTGTGGGCTGGAGTAGAAGCCACACCTATTGTAAAACGCCTGCGCGGTTTCCACGCTCTCGAACTCGACATTCAAGAGGCAGCCGTAGCCCGGGTTGGGGAGCTCGGCCGTGCTATGCCGCAGGAAGCGGTCGTAGTTGGGCTTGCTGGCCAGCAGAGTGGGATACTGGACCTTGACAACGGGGCTGTCGTCGCGGCCAATCGACCTGTGCAGGAAGGTTGCCATGGCCTCGGCGTTGCGGTTGAGGCGGCGCGTGCGCTGGATGAAATCGTGGGAGTTGGCAAGCAGCACCTTGGCGTCGGCTTCATAAAGCTCATTGCGGTGCGACCTGGCGAGCCGAGAAGAGAGCTCGTCGTAGTGAGGAGAGAGGGGGTTGAGGACGATGGAGCCGCCGAGGGCATCGGCCCTGCCGTTGAAGCTCTTGGTGAGGGAGGTGAGGAGGATGTCTGAGCAGGCCAATACGTCTACGTTTGCGAAGCCCGCCAGGGTGTCGTCGATAACCAGCACGAAGCCGTGCTTTTCGGACAGGTGCTTGAGGCGCGGCAGGTCTGTGCTCTCCAGGGTTGGGTTACCCGGAAACTCGACGATGACGAAGCTGACCTTGTTGCCTTGCCTGGCCTCTTCTTCCAGCCACGACTCCAGCTCGTCGAGGCCCTTCTCGTCGACCTTGCCGAAGATCTTGAACCCGTTGGGGCTCTCCTCCAGCAGGTGGTGGTGCGTGTTGTGGAAGATCACGCCGATGACGACGTTGGTCCCGGGCCGGTAATCCTGGATGAGATTGGTGGTGTGGAAGACGGCGGCCATGCCGGTGGGGAAGAGGAAGACATCGCCGGGTCGGCTCTTGACCGCCTCCGGATCGACAGCGGCGCGGTGGACGAGCTGGTTGATGCGCTCACGAAGCAGCTGATGGGCTGGGCCGTCGGGCGTGAAGGTCGGCTCGGGAGGGTTCTCGTGGTCGTCGACCGGAACCTGGACCAAGCTATCGACGTTGCCCAGCAGGTACTCCGCGCTGCGGATGGAGAGTCCAAGCCCGGGAGCTCCCCAGCTGAGAAGAAGAGCCTTTGTGTGCATCGGCTCAAACAGCACGGCGTAGAGGCGGTGGCCGGCTACGTCGACGCACTTGAACGTGAGCTTCTCCGGGCCGATGGCAGCTTCCTCTCGGTGCTCGTTCTGGACATGGCCAGTCGTGAAGGACCACATGATTGGGTTGAGATACAGCATGCAGGACTTGCCCTCGTGGCCTAGCCTCTTTGCAACCTCTTGGCCGAGCTGCATGTCGGGTAGATTTGTTCAGCATTCGCACACAAACTCATGGCCCGGGGTTTGCCTCTCCATGCTGTCTCGCTCGCTCACCTGGGCAGCGAATTGAGTCGGGCCAAAGCGCGGATAGATGTGGACGATGCGCGGAAGCGCCGACATGTCTCCGTCGCGGAAGCCTCGAAGCAGATCCCATCCCGGCAGATTGGAGATGATGCTGTACGGGCTCTGAGGGGGCGGCGCGTGGCCAAAGTCGGACTGTGGTCTGAGGACCACCATTTTCGCGGCGTTTGACGGGCTGTTTCCTCCACGGCGTCGAATCCAAAAAGGCTACTCTTCAGGATGGCAGAGAGATGAGGGGGGAAGATGCCAAGCACAAGCACAAGCACAAGCCGGCAACGGCGGGGGGCGTCTTGTCTTATATAAAGCAACCTCTCGCCTGCAACAACTTTCTCTTTGCTCTCTCTCTCTCCATGCTGAGGATTTTTGTGGCTTCCGGCAAGCTTACGGGTGACACGGCTAAGGCATTGATGGGGGAGCTAGCGGACCAAGTCCTGGACCTCAGTCAGACAAACAAAACAAAAAACTTCCAATGGTTTTGTGAGCGCTAAAGTGCGTTCGCTCTCGTGGCGGCTCACGTAGGATTTGATTGAATGAGAGATGGGCTATTTTTTTCCGGTTTTGGCGGGAAACGCTCTCCGGGAGCCGTTGGGGCCGGGAAATGGATCTGGTTTGACTCTGCCCAGGGCAGCGGATTAGGGGGGAGAGATTCGGGGGGGGGGGGAGAGATAGAGGGGGAGAGAGAGAGGGGGAGAGAGAGGGAGATGGGAACCGAGTTCTCTTTCCCTCTCTCTTTCCCTTTCTCTTTCCCTCTCCCTCTTTCCTCTCTCTTTCCCTCTCTCTTGCAACTCCGTTTGCATTTTCCCCATCCTGGCAAACCGGGCGTCGTCGTTGGCGACAGCCCGAAGCGAAGCGCTATAACTCCTCCAGCGGGGAAGGGGCTGTAAGATGGGAAGTGCGTACTATTAGTGGCAAGCCATGGTAAGCCCGTATTATTATAGCGCCTGTTTGTCACTAAAAAGTTCCACGTAAGCAAGCGAACATGCTTTGAGAACTACAGTCTACAGATATGGCAAGTTATGGTGACGAAGAAGGCGAAGTCACGGGACTTGCTCCACCAGGCGCTCACGTAACATGCAGCAGTCTAATATGGGGTACATGATAAGGTAGTACCAGGCAAGCACCTAGGTAATCACAAGCTGGTGGACTATTGCTTCTAATTCAAAGTTTATGTAATATTACATATATGTAATGTACATATACATATATAATATATTTATATAATATATGCTTGTCTTGGGTTGAATCAAGAATTTTGATGCAAAATTTGCTATTTCCTCAACTTTATGAAGAGTAAGAGAAAATAGAAATCAAGCTCCCATGCGCGGCTGTTTGTTTTTGTCGCGCACTCGGATCGCACCTCAAATTCGTCTTGCGGCCGAATCGAGACGATGAAACGCCCGCGCCCTCGATCGAGGCTTGCAACCCTTCGTTTCGTGGAGCAGACTGGCGCTGCCTGCCTTGGCTTATTTATGCAGGGCATCGGTGGCCATCCTGGATATAGTTCGATGCCCGGGGCAGAAAATTGAACGCAACCAACGGCGACGAACTCCAAACTCCTCCCTCCACCGCCGGCATTCGCGCAAAAAGGTACGTACGTTTCCCAGGCTCACACAGGTTCAGCCCATCTCCTCCCCCCACCAATACGCCCTGCAGATTCGATAGCTCGGAAAAGAGAGGGAGAGAAAGAAAAGGAAAGGAAAAAAAAAAAAAAAAAAAAAAGTTCGTTCTTCCAACTTTCTGTACGGCTCGTTCACGACACCCTCTTTCCAACGCCCAGCCCGGCCGATGATTGGCCCGCCTCACTTTCCGGTCTGCCCAACTCCACTCCCCCGCATGCCAGCGCCGAGACTCGGAGGCCGGCGTCCGAAGGCAGATCCGAAGCGGTTCGCCTTGTTTTTACTTTATTTTATTTTTTTTTTATTTTTATTTTTTGATCCAACAATGGCAGCCTTCATCATGCGTGTTACCGGAGGAGGGTTAATGCAACGGGATCCTTTGGGGCTTTTTTCTTCCTTTGCTTAGCCTTAGCAGGAATATATATATATATATATATATATATATATATATATATATATATATAATTCATACATATCATGTTCTCTCCTCAGCTCGAGCTTTCTGGCTGGTCATGTTGGAGCAAACACCTCGAGCCATATCCCTCGGTTCACGCTCTCTGACTGACTAAACTCACAACACACACACACTCTCTCTCTCTCTCTCTCGCAAGATTGATTCACACAAAACACCCATGGCCGACATCATCGTCATCGGGTAAGCCGTCATCATCCCCCCCCCCCGGATCGGCACCAACCGCTCACACCCGCGTCCCAGCGCCGGCGTCATCGGCCTCAGCGCCGCCCTCCGCCTCCAGCAGGCCGGCCACAGCGTCACCATCATCGCCAGGGACTTTCCCACCCCCTTTGAGGCAGCCGACAAGCGCGCCCTCATCAACTACACCTCGCAATGGGGCGGCGCTCACAACCGGTGGGTCCTCCCCACGAACCCGGCCGAGCAGCGCGAGCATGAGTTTTCCATCGCCACGTACCGCCACATGGAGGCCACGATGCGCGACTTCCCCGAGGCGGGCATCGCCTTCATGAAGGGCATCGAGTACTTTGAAGCCCCGCCGCCCGTGCACCGGGACTTGACCGTGGACGCGGCCCTCGGGCTCGGCCTCGAAGAGTTCAGGATCCTGGGCAAGCAGGACTTTCCCGACGACAGGGTGACCTGGGGGTGCGAGTACAGGACCTGGTGCGTCAACCCCATGGTCTACTGCTCCTTTCTCCTCCGCCGCTTCCACATCTTGGGAGGCAAGGCCGTATCCATGGAGCTCCGCAACCTGAACGAGGCGTTTCTCGTCAAGGCCCTGCCCGGCGTCCAAATCCTCGTCAACTGCTCCGGCGCAGGGTTCAACGACCCTGCCGTGTTTCCCACCCGAGGTAAGCCAATTGTTGCCCTTTTTTTTTTTTTAATATATATTCCTTCTTGCGCGCCTTCGGCCGGCCAAAATCAGCGGCATCGCTCGCTCGCTCACCCGCTTCTCCAGGCCAAACCTGTCTCGTGTCCAACCCCTGCCCCGTCACCGTCACCCGCCAAAACGCAGACGGCACCTGGACGTTTTGCGTGCCCCGAAACTTCCACGGAGGCACCGTCATCGGCGGCACCAAGGAGCCCGACAACTGGGATCCGGAGCCCAGCCCCGAGACCCGCGCCCGCCTGCTCTCTGCCTTTGCCGCTACGTACCCTCCCATTGTGGCGGATGGGCCTTTGCGGCCGCTGGGGGATATCGTCGGCCGGAGACCGACCCGTCGTGGGGGGATCAGACTAGAGAGGGAGGACCTGGCCGCGCGCGACATCCAGGGCCTGCAAGACGATGCCGGCAGGTCGATTGTGCATGCATATGGCCTCGGCGGAAGAGGCTTCGAGCTCTCGTGGGGGGTGGCTGGGGAGGTGTTGGAGCTTGTCAAGCAGCGAGTTTCTTCTGGTCGTCTATAATCCGGCTGCTTCGCTATATCCAGAATGCAGCCTCTTTGTTTTTCTTCTGTATCTCATAATCGTACAAGCCCACACATTTCACCCCTCCGTATGTATGTGTGTGCGTATGCATATATATATATATATATATATATATATACATCCGTACACGCCATACTCCAACAAAGACCCCGTTGTATTTTCTTTTAATCCATGCCAAAAAAAAAAAAAAAAACCCTCTGCGCCAACGCAAAACGCCAAAGAAAATTGCTCTCTTTCTCTGTCTTTTTCTTCTTTTTCTCCCCCCCTCCCCCTTTTTTTTTGCCTTCTCAAACAGCAAGCGCTCCTTATTTTGTCATGTGCTCGGGCCTCAGAGGCGGTATCTTCTCCCCTCTCTTCTCCATCTCCTTCTGCCTCGACAGCCTCGCCTCTTCCGGCAGCCCCCACCACTCTCGCATAAACTCCTCTTGGGCCGCCGCCATCTTGGCTTTCCTCTCGCGCTGCTTCTGCCTTTCCACCCGCAGCGCGAACCACTCCTCTCGCGCGGCGTCCTGCTCCTCCTGCGTGGCCTTGAGCTTCATGCAAGCATTCATGGCGTGGTGTTCGGCTCGGCAGGCAAACGAAACGCTAAATGTCCGGCCGAGGGCGCAGGCAGCAAATGCTAAATCGAGTTCTCTTCTTTAAGCAGCAGCTCCCCCCCGAGTTCTCTCCCAGCAACAGCGAGATATAAAAAAAAAAAAAAAACCAGAGCCCCATGAATCGCATACCTTTGATTTCTTCGGCGCATTGCCTCCGCACCCTAGCGTAGTATATGTCTCGCACTTGTGACTCCTGCGAGGCCGATAGAGGCAGCGGGTTCCGAGACGGGACGCCGAGCCGCTGTTGAGGAACGTCGGGGGCTTCCGCGGCCATCATGGCCATGGAGCTGCGCAATCTCTAGGCAGCGGTGACGGCGTGTCCGGCAATGGAAAGAGAATGCGACCATGCGACGTCTCTGTCGTCTATTGCCGAGAGCGGATGCGACTTTCGTCCAAAGGGAGCGAGTTGGTGAGCTGGGTTGATATATATGTACGGAGCTTTGATTCGAATCCTCTGAACAATCAATCCCATCATACCGGGGGGGGTGGGAGGTGTGAGAGCTGGGTCGATCATGCGGCAGAAATCCCACCGCCTGCCTATTTTGACTTGCAAAATTTTTGCACGGGAAAATCCAATGCTCCAAGTACGGTATTACAACGTTTGCCGTTTACAGCGCTTCTTGAAAATTCAGAAAATTATTGAAAATTCAAAAGTTTGCACAAATAACAATGAATTCGAAATTAAAAATAAAATCGAAATTAAAAAAGAAAGAAAAAGAAAACAGAAAAAAAAAAGGCATTAAATTCGACTGCCAGTGGCAGCCGTCAGGGCTTTCGTCATACAGGTATCTACCGAGTTCCATCCAATTCATTACTTTAACCCAAGCCAAACCATAATAACCCCATGGGATATCCGTAAATACATTGCGCCACACCTGTTGTTTATCCAACTTGACCTACTTGTCCCCAGCTATACAGATTTTGATATCTTGTTTTTTTTTTTTTCCTGGAAATCATGGGGCTTGGTAAGGGGCTTGCTGAGGAGGGGGTGAAGTCCCACCATGGGAAGGCGCTTCATGGTAACCCTGCGGCTGCTGATACTGCTGGGGAGGATATTGGCCATAGGCCGCCTGCTGATCCTGAGGAGGAGGGGGGGAGTAGGCAGTCTGCGGTTGGTAAGGAGACTGCGCAGGCGGATAAGGGCTGGTAGTCTGGGGAGGATACTGGCCCTGCGGGTATTGGCCCTGTGGGGGATATTCGGTGTTGGGCTGAGTAGCACCCTGAGGTGGGATGAACGCCTGCTGCTGCTGCTGCTGCTGGACCTGCTGCTCCTGCTTGGGCTCCATGGCAATCGTCTGAGTGGTGGCGGCCTCGTTGTCGAACAAGAACCTACCATTCTTGCGGCCAGTGAGGAAGCCATACAGGGTCCAGGCAAAGGTGGCGATGAAGAGAAGCCTGTAGGTCCGGTCAGCTGCGACGTGATCGGGCTGGCGCGTCGCACTCATGTCAACTCACCAAACCAAGGCGCCAAGGCCAGCAATAGCAGAGAGCATGTCAGCGCCGCTCTTGAACAGAATAACGTCGCGCTTCCTGTAGCAGGTCTTGCTGTTGAACAGGCTTCCATTGTCAAAGCACCCGTCGACAGTGATGTCGAAGACGTATTTTGCGCGCTTGGCGGCCACAGCAGCAAAGGTTGCGAGCCAGAGGATCATCATGACGCCGTCGAGGACAATCACGGCGACAACGTGGTAGAGGTGATTCAGCGCTAGGAGCTTCTCGGTAAGGATGGCGTACAAGCTGACGATCCAAGTGATGATGGCCTGTTGCGGTGTGTTAGAGGTCGTTGCATTTCGCCCTCGAGATGGGGAGGAGCTCGTCGCTTACAATAGCCAGAGCGAGACCCTCCTCGTCAAGGTACGCATCGTGTATCAAGCGAGCAGCCAAGGCAAATATGATGAGCGAAATGAGAACTTGGAAGATGCGACAGATGAAGACCCAGAGGGGCGAGGCGAGGACGTGGTCGTTTTCATTTTCAGGTTGCTGCATATTGGGCGAGTTTGCCGACTGTTGGCCAGCCACCGTTTTAATTGTCAAGTATCCTTGATATCCTCGATGCTCGGCACGGGGAGAAGAAGAAGAAGAAGAAGGGGGGGAAAAAATAAAAGCTTCCCAGCTTGCCGTATACAAGACGGAGGCAGCAAAGAAGGCTGGATATCTGTACAACAACCGAGGAGGTTTTCTCAAGACTGGCAGTGGGATGACACGGCTTTCTTATTTACTGGTGCAAATCACTCCCCGGGGCTTGTAAGCCGAGCAGGCCCGCTCGTCGTCTTGTCTCCGCCACCGGCACCTCTCTCTCTTCTCTCTCTCTCTCTCTCTCTCTCTCTTCTCTCTCTGTCTCTCCCTCGGAGAGCCTAGTAGCGGTCGGTGAGGCAGACTGCCGGGTCATGGCATCCATAATTCTATCGCTTTGTGGTCTCGCGCGCCATTCTGCCCGCGCCAGCGATGGGACTAAACTGCGTTGGTGCCCCCCGTCGGGTTCAGCCGCAGCCCAGGGTCAGGATAGTGGCCAGGTTTTGCCTCTATGAGCTGGGGCGAGGCTGATCAAGGGGGCGACTCGGATTTGCCCAGTCACCAGTCAACCAGCCCGGTTGCGGCTGCGAATGGCGTTCTGGACCCGCAGGCTCGAGGCGTCCATCAAAGTTGGCAGCAACATGCTCCGTACGTACATACAGTGGTGGTAGTAGTAGTAGTAGCAGTAGTAGTAGCAGTAGTAGTACTGCTACTATATACTATGCACTAGCAGTTGAACGTAGGGCCGAGGGTCGCGATGCGGAGTTGCGACGCCGTCCCCGAAGGCCTTGTTCGCACAACTGCAACGGAAAAGGTGTGAGTGGGCATGGCATGAGCGGGCATGGCATGAGCAGCAATCAAGACCCAGGAAACATCGAGGCCAGGGTGGGCTGGGTTGGAACATGTGGCTTGCATGACAAGCTGCATGTTTTGATGAGGTTGTGAGCCGCGCTGCAGTTCAGCTATTGGCGGTTGCTCGGTGCCGATTCGTCAGTTCCGAGGGCTGGGAGGATCCTTGGCCCGGTTTTCTTGTCTTGCCGGGGTTGGGAGGGGTGAAACTATTGCAGCATCGACTATCGAAATATATATATATCTCTATATACAGTATACATATCACAAGGGAAATGAAAGAAAAGGAAAAGATTGGTCTCCCGCATAATAGTAGTTTGCACGGCCCGTACAGAAGCAGGGCAGCTCGTGAAAGAGCCGTTGGAGGGGGGAAAATCGAATTATGAGAAAGTCGCTACTGCACAGAATGAACCTCTTCCTTAAAAGGGCGAAAGATCAGCGGGCGTGCGGGATTGGTTCCGCCGTTTATTACTGTATGCCTGTCTCTCTTCCAGCACGTGGAGCGCGGCTTTTGGGGTCCATCCTTGGGGGGGGGGGGGTCTTTGGAAGCGGGGCCAAAAAAAACCGGAGGATCAGCCGCGGAAAGCGAACTTTATCTCGAGAGAGGGTTCCAAACTCAGCCTCACTTCGACGGTGGCGGGGGGAACGTGCATTTGCGCCAGCGTCGCTTAGGGGGAGCCGGGGCTATTGCTTTTTGTTTGTGCGCTGGCTGTGACGCCCCGTCGGGGTCATTCGGCTAAAAGTACCGTGGCTGCTGCTGCCGTTTCTGCTTGCTTGCTTGCTTTGTATTTGATGATACTGTGCAATTACTGTACTGTACTGTAGCAGTAATGGTTAATTTCAGGAGGGGCTTTTGCGTTCTGTGTGACTGGGCGAATCCACCAGCCAGTAAGAGCCTCAATTCTTGGGGTCATTGGTGATCGCCGCTCACTTTCGCATCCTTTGGGGTTTCACGACCAACGCCTATTTATTATTTTTATCAAAAAAAAATTTAGGCCTTGGTCTCATTTAATTTCTTTACACTTTGGTAACCTTTTTTTTTTTTTTTTTTTTTTTTTTTCATTGTCCATCGACAATTGTTTTTTTTTTGCTTGGTCTGTGCCTTCGATCCCGGCAACTTTACGCCGTCTCGTTGGGGCCGGCAATCAGAATCTTGATGGCCTCCCCTGCCTTGACCTTTTGGAATGCCTCCTCCGCCTGCTTGAAGCCGACAACGCCCGTAATCAGCTTCTTGACGTCAACGCGGCCGGTCCTGACCAACTCAATGGCCAGTTCGTAATCTCCCGCGCCGTACCGGAAGGATCCTCGGACTGTAACCTCCTTGGTGCACATGGCCAGGATGGGGAATGTGATTTCGCTCTTCCCCATGCCGCCTTGCACAAAGGTGCCTCCCGTGCGGACGACGTGCAGGCTCGCCTGGATCGACGGCTCTGCGCCGCTGGCATCAATGACTGCGTCGGCACCGGCAGGGAGGTCGGCAAGCTCCCTGATGGCCCTGGCGTTCTCCTCTGGCGAGATTCTCTGCGGCACGTACGAGTGCGTCGAGCTGAAGCTCTTGGCAAAGTCCAGCTTGGACTGGACAATGTCGACACTGACCACCTTTGTCGCACCGTACGCCTTCGCCACGGCAGCACAGAGGATGCCCACGGGTCCGGCTCCCATCACCACCACCGACTGGCCGGGCTGGATCTGCGCCTGCTTGACAACGTGGACCGCCACCGCCAGCGGCTCAATCAGCGCGCCCTCTTGCAGCGACACAGTGTCCGGCAGCTTGTAGCAAAAGTCGGCCGGGGCCGCCCACAGCCCAGTCAGGGTGCCGTGATGTGGCGGCGTCGCGGCGAAGACGATGTCAGGGCAGAGGTTGTACTTTCCGCCACGGCAGAACGAGCACCGGCGGCACGGATAGCCGGGCTCGAGCGCAACTCGGTCGCCGGGCTTGAGGCCCTTGACGGCCGAACCAACCTCGACAACCGTGCCGGCAGACTCGTGGCCCAGAACCATGGGGGCCTGGACGACAAAGGACCCGATGGCGCCGTCGACCCAGTAGTGGACATCCGAACCACAGATCCCGGTGTAGTTTACCGCGACGAGGACGCTGTTGGGGTCGGGGATGGACGGCTTGGGGCGCTCCTCAAACGTCACGTCCCCAGCCTTGTTGAGGACGAAGGAAAGGTTCTGTCTCACGAGGCGCCAACCGTCAGCTCCAATGCTCGAGTGTCCAACCGCATTCGCTTCTCGCCACGTGAGACTCCTCTTACGCTCATCGCATCCTTGTCGATGGTTGGAGTCGCCATGTCGAGCGGTGCTGAAATTCACAACGGGCAAACGCGGGGTAAATAAATGAGTCGAGGTACCTGTAGCACTTCCGCTCGGGAAATAGGGTATCCTCAAATCACGGCGACCGGCGCTGGAGCAAAGTGAGAGTGGGAGGCAGGGAGAGAGGGAGAGAGAGAGAGAGAGAAAGGGTTTTTTTTTTTTTTTTTTGTTTTTTTCGCTGCCAGCTCATGATTTATGATATGGGAAATCCTCATCCCCGCATTGCCATTCAGCCATGGGACATTTGCCAGAAACGCGACCTGCGCTTCAGCATCGATCCGACGTCGAGCTTGCCGGCAGCTTGAACCTTGGGAGCCACAATTTACAAGAAGGGGGGATTCCAGTGGCAATTTAGCCGGCCATAATACCCGCGCCAATAGGAGAAGCGCGAAGGGGAATACGCACTGTACTCGTATACTACATACGGAGTAAGGTACCTCTAATACGGAGTACCTTTACGGAGTACCTTACGGAGGACCGCATGGGAGACTTTGATGACTTGGCGATTTCGGTGATGCACTTGGGGCATAGAACGAGGTCTCTCTTTCTCAAAATACACATGACAAGAAGCCATGGGTGGGATTGAGATGGGAGAATTATGTCGACGTGTGTAGGGCACAAACCCATGTCTCCAAGGTCCCCGGTTATGTATGTATCTGCAGGCAGACAAGATTTGCCGCCCGCTTTACAAGCCACACTTACCCTATAACAGTACAGATTTTGCCTTGTTTGAAAAAAAGAAAACAGAAAGAAGGAAGAAAAGAAGGAAGAAAAGAAGGAAGAAAAGAAAGAAGGCACCACATGACAGTGGTCATGTCCTTCTATGATGCAGCTCTCGTCTGACAGTCTAGGGAATATATCATTGTTGAGGTGCTTGTACTCTCTCTCTCTCTCTCTCTCCCACTTGTCTCTTCACATCCCCAAATTACAACCCCAACTAGATGATGGATGTTTATTTATATATAGCTGGATGCCACATGCAATTTTTTTTTTCTTTTTGACCAAAATGCCAGCGCCTCGACACATGGCCAGCCATCGCCATTTCTCCCGAACCATGTACGGAGTACATACTCCATAACCGGCGATGAGAGAGAGGCTGTTTGTGGGCTTCCAGTGCAAGGGCGAATGCAACTTGGTTGATTTGTGTCAGAAAGAGCGGATTGGTCAAAAGGAGCTTAGGAAGATAGGTTTAAAAGAGCCTTAAATAAAATAAAGGAAATAGGTGCCATAAGGCCTATAAATAATTATAAAGGAGTCTTTCTATCCAAGAGATTAAGCTTTATCTTAATAAGGCCTAGCGCCTTAAGTATATATTATATAAAAGATATACTCTTTTAATATATAATAAGCACTATTTTTTATATACCTTTTATATAATAATATTATTTATATATAGTATTATATATTATTTCTTTAATTTTTTAATATTTTATTCTTTTTTTTTATATTTTTTTTCTTAAGCTTCTTTATATATATAAATTAATTTATATTACTTTTTTTATTACCTTAAAGTAAAGGCTTGTTTTTTTAATAAAGAATTAATTATAAAGTAACTTTATACTTTATTTAATAATTAATAATAATAAAAATAAAGATTTATAAATTTAATACTTTAATAATAAAGTAAAATACTTAAGATTATATAAAAAAGCTTTTTTTATCTTTTTATAGCCTTTTTTAATTTTATAATCTTTATTATTATTATCTTTATTATTAATAATAATAATAATAATAAAAATAGCTTAAACTTAAGCTTAAAGAGTAAAGAATTTTTTTAAAATAGCTTTATTTAATTTAATACTTTTTATTTAATATTTATAAGCTTATTTACTTTTTAAATTATTTAAAAAGCTGCTTTTAATATTGCTTATAATTAATACTATATATAGTATAAAGCTTTACTTTTTTTTATATTAATTATAGCTCTTTTTCTTTCTTTAGCCTTTATAGCCTTTATTTTAATTATACCTTTAGCACTTACTTTTATTATAGCCTTAATAATTATTATTCTTTTTATAGCGCCCTTAATACTTATTCCTGCCTTAATTACCCTAGCCTTAGCCTTAGTTTTTTTAGCTATTATTATATTAGTTTTTATAATCCCTTTAGCCCCTCTTACTCTTACTTTTATTCTTACTCTTACTTTTATTTTTATTTTTATATTTATAAATACCTTTTTTAATAATAATAATAATAATAATAATAATAATAAAGATAATAATAATAATAATAATACTAAAGATAGTAATAAAAATAAAGATAATAAAGATAATAATAAAGATAATAAAGATAATAAAGATAATAAAGACTATAATAATAATAATAATAATAATATAATAAATAGTAATAGTAATAATAATAATAATAATAATAATAATAATAATAATAATAATAGTAATAATAATAATAATAATAATAATAATAATAAAGATAGTAATAAAGATAATAATAAAGATAGTAATAATAATAAAGATAATAATAATAATAATAATAATAATAATAATAATAATAATAATAATAATAATAATCCTGCCTTTATAGTGCTAGTTACTTTATACTTACCTTACTATCCTTACTATTTAAAATACTTAAAGAGTATTATTATTAATAAAAGTAATTTTTTTTAATATATCCTTACTATAGGCTAATTTTATTAATATTAAAATTACTTTACCTATAGGCATTAATATTTATTAATATAAACTTAATTCTTTTTATTTAATCTTTTTTTTATTTAATTATAAGCTTTTAGACTTATATAATTAATAAGCCTAGCCTAGGTTTTTTAAAGTATTATAAAAAAAAGGGATACTATAGTAAGTTACTTTACTTATACTAGATAAAAGCTTAAAAGATAATTATTAAGTAAAAGATATAATATTATTATTTAGCCTTAAGGTTTATAATAAGCTTTATTTAAGTAAATAATAAAGATTATATTAGAAAGAGCGGATTGGTTAAAAGGAGCTTAAGAAGATAGGTTTAAAAGAGCCTTAAATAAAACAAAAGAAATAAGTGCTATAAGGCCTATAAATAATTATAAAGGAGTCCTTTTATCTAAGAGACTAAGCTTTATCTTAATAAGGCCTAGTGCCTTAAGTATATATTATATAAGAGATATACTCTTTTAGTATATAATAAGCACTATTTTCTATATACTCTTTATATAATAATACTATTTATATATAGTATTATATATTATTTCTTAAATTCTTTAATATTTTATTTTTTTTTTTATATTTTTTTTCTTAAGCTTCTTTATATATATAAATTAATTTATATTACTTTCTTTATTACTTTAAAGTAAGGGCTTATTTTTTTAATAAAGAATTAATTATAAAGTAACTTTATACCTTATTTAATAATTAATAATAATAAAAATAAAGATTTATAGATTTAAAGCTTTAATAATAAAGTAAAATACTTAAGGCTATATAAAGAAGCTTTCCTTGCCTTTTTATAGCCTTTTTTAATCCTATAATCTTTATTATTATTATTATCTTTATTATTAATAATAATAGTAATAATAAAGATAGCTTAAACTTAAGCTTAAAGAGTAAGGAATCTTTTTAAAATAGCTTTATTTAATTTAATACTTTTTATTTAATATTTATAAGCTTATTTACTTTTTAAATTACTTAAAAAGCTATTTTTAATACTGCCTGTAATTAATACTATATATAGTATAAAGCTTTACTTCCTCCTGCATTAATTATAGCTCCCCCTCCTCTTTTAGCCCCTATAGTCTTTATTTTAATTATACCTTTAGCGCCTGCTTTTATTATAATAGCCCTAGTAGTTATTATTCCTTCTATAGTACCTTTAGCACCTATTCCTGCTTTAGTTACCCTAGCCCTAGCCTTAATCTTCTTAATTATTATTGCATTAGTTTTTATAATCCTTTTAGCCCTTCTTGCTCTTACTTTTATTCCTGCTCTTACTTTTACTTTTATTTTTATATTTATAAATACCTCTCTTAATAATAATAATAATAATAAAAATAATAATAAAAATAATAATAATAATAATAATATTAAAGATAGTAATAAAGATAAAGATAATAAAGATAATAATAAAAATAATAAAGATAATAAAGATAATAAAGATTATAATAATAATAATAATAATAATATAGTAAATAGTAATAGTAATAATAATAATAATAATAATAATAATAGTAATAATAATAATAATAATAATAATAATAATAATAATAATAATAATAATAATAATAATAATAAAGATAGTAATAAAGATAGTAATAAAGATAGTAATAATAATAAAAATAGTAGTAATAATAATAATAATAATAATAATAATAATAATAATAATAATAATAATAATAATAATCCTGCCTTTATAATACTAGCTACTTTATACTTACTTTATTATCTTTATTACTTAAGATATTTAAAAAGTATTATTATTAATAAAAGTAATTTCTTTTAGTATATCTTTACTATAGGCTAGTCTTATTAATACTAAAATTACTTTACTTATAAATATTAATATTTATTAATATAAGCTTAATTCTTTTTATTTAATCTTTTTTTTATTTAATTATAAGCTTTTAAATTAATATAATTAATAAGCTTAGCTTAAGTTCTTTAAAGTACTATAAAAAAGAGGGATATTATAGTAAGTTACTTTACTTATACTAAATAAAAGCTTAGAAAATAATTATTAAGTAGAAGATATAGTATTGTTATTTAGCCTTAAGGTTTATAATAAGCCTTATTTAAGTAAATAATAAAGACTATTTATTAAATAGTTTAATAAAGCAGGCCTTGCTTTTTAATATTATAATAATATATATTAAGGTATATACCTTGTAGGTAAGGCTAGAAGAGTTTTTATTAATTAATAATAGCCTGTAAGGCACTAGTTTACTAGGTTTTTTTTTTTTAATTTTCTATATAATTTCTAGTTAAAAAGGTTAAAGTACTTTAAATTAATATTCCTATACTTCTTTTTACTATTTTAAGCTTTTCTTTAATAATTTCTTTACTTCTTTTTTATTTTTTAAAACCTTTAAGTTTAATAAAGCTTTAAAGTATTTAAATTATTAATATAAAAAAGCTTTTATAAACTTATTAAAGGGTATCTTTTATAAGGTTAAGTATAAAACCTTAAAAGCCTTATATTAATACTCTTAATATAGCTATATATTCTATATATTTATATAGTAAAGATAAGTATTAATCCTTTTATTATTTTTAAGTATAAGATATATTATTTATTAATTATTATAGTTTATATTTTAATTTTCCTTTAGGTTAAAGTATATTTTATTAAAAAGGCATTATAGACTTATTATTTCCTTTATTATTATTAATAAAGTAAGCAGTTTAGCCTTAATTATTAATATACTAACTATACTTTAATAAATAGCACTCTATATAATTAATCTATTAAATAATATTATAAAATATCTTTATAAAGATCTTTTAATCTTAATATTATTAATAAATAATATATTACTTAAAGTAATTAAGATTTATATTTTATTAATCCCTTTATATTAAAAAGCTAAGTACTTTTATATAAATAAATAGTAAATAAGCTAATTAATAGCTTTATAATACTTAAGTCTTAAATTAATAATATATCTTGTTAATATAGTTATTATAAAAGCTATATTAAGTCTTATTAAGATTGCTATATAAAGTATTAATTTAATCTTTTCTTAATAGTTTTTAATCTTAAAGGTAATAGCTTAAAAGCTATTTTTTTTTTAAAGAAGTATAAAAAAGGGAATTATAAAATATTAATTCCCTTTATTTAAATTAAACTTTTAAGCAACCTTTTATATATATACTTTATATAATAAATATATCTTATACTTAGAATACTTATAAATAATATTAATTCTTAAGAACCACTTTATATTACCCCCTTTATAAAGCTTATATTTCCTTTTTAATATATTTATAAACTTATTAAATAAAGTATAATTATATTTATAATATATAATAAGGATATTATTTATAAAGAAATAAAAAAATAACTTTTAATCTTTTAAATAGTATAAATAAGGCTCCTTTATATTAAAGATTAGCTTTAATAAGTATAAGGTTATTATAAACTCTTTAAACTATAATTATAGTAAATCTTAAAGTTTATAAATGTTACAGGCTCGGGCTTTGCCCAAGCCTTGCATAACCCAGGCCTTATAAGGGCCTGGCCCTTACTTAAGGTATTACTGGCCTAGGCCTTATAAAGGCCCAGCCTTCACTTAAAGTATTACCAGCCTGGGCCCTATAAGGGCCCAGCCCTTACCTAAGGTATTACTAGCCTGGGCCCTATAAAGCCCTGGCCCTTTTTTAAGGTATACCTATTCTATAGGTATATAACTAGCTATAAAAAAATGCAAGAATATATAAACTCTTCTTCTCCTTAAGTATATAAATTTATATTAAAATACTTATTTATAGTTGCTATAAAGCTAGTTCTTTATAGTTTATATACTTTAAAAATAATAGATAAAGACAATCTAGTATTAATATTAATAAGTAAAGCAGCTATCTTTATAATAAAAGAACTACTATATATAGTTATAATAATATACTATAAAGTAGTATTACTGTAATAAGTAATAGCTTAATAGTAGAATGCAGTTAACCAGCAGCCTAGAGCGCCTCTGCCTAACCTATTTTATAACCTGCCTGCACCTTATATAAACAATATATAAAAACCAGTTTAATACAAGCTGCTTTTAGTTAAAGACCTTTATAATAACAACCTAGCTATATTCTTTATTTAAAGATATACTATAATATATAAGCTAGTTATTAATAAAGAGTTTATTAAGATTAATAAAGATTTATTTATCTTTTTATAGTAAAACCTTACTAAAGGTATATACTCTTTAATTATAGTATACTATAAATCTACCCTAGAGTCTAGAAACTATATCTTAAGGGAATTCTTAAAATACCTTATATCTATATTTACTAACCCTTATTACTAAAAGATTATTTAAATAAAACTTAAATATATTATATAATATAATAATAAATCCTTTATTATATTCTTTATTTATTTTAAATAAAAATTAGCCCTAGCTAGCAGGTTACTATAGGATAATATTATTAAGCTAGCCTGCCTTTATTAAGCACTTTCCTTAAAAATACAAGACTATAGCTTAAAATATAGCATCCTGTAAAATAATTATTATACAGCAGTTAGCACTTATTAAGCTATTACTATAAAGCTTAAAACCTACTACCTTAAAGAATAGTTTTATTTTTATAATAAAAGCTACTACCCTTAAGCTAAAAGAGCTATAGATATAGAAAGAGACTTACTTATAATTAGTATAAACTTTACTAAATTATATCTTGCATTTAGAAAATACCTGAAATAAAAACTATAAAGCTATAAAGGGTAGTGGTTTAACCCCTTAAATAATTACCTGCAGGCTTAATAAGTATTACTTAATATCCTTGCTAAATACTGTTAAAAAGGTAAATGCATTTACTATAAGGCTAAAATATACTTTATTATAGCCTGCTTTATATAGCTAGCAACCAGGCTAATAGCTATCTATACCTTAAGCAGTAGTAAATAAAAAGAATAAAAAAAGGATAAAGGTAAGAAAAAAAATACCCTGCCCTTAAGTTAAGTCCTTTTTAAAGGTATATTAACCTTACTATAGTTATAATATAAACTACCCCTTTAATTATAATAAAAAAAATATAAAAGATATTATAATATATAAACAAGCCCCCTTTCTTTATATTAATACTCTTTAATAATTAAAAATTCTTAAATATATAAATTAATAATAAGTGTAATTATTATAGGGCTATTAATAAAAAGGCTGCTTAAAAACTAGGTATAAAAGTAATATAAATACTTACTATATAAACCCTAGTTACTATTATTAATAAGTATATAGGCTTTAAGATTTTATAAATTACTAAAGGTATAATAAATATAAATAAGTAATAATGCTTAATACTGCTTTATATTATCCTAAGCCTTTTTAAAGATACTATCCTAGGCTTGCTATAGATAAAATACTATAATATTTAAATAAACCTTAACTAGCATGTAATTACTATTAGATTAGCAGCTAGCCTTATAGTATTAAAAACCACCTAATAATAAAATAATCTCTTAATTATATATATCCTAGGATCTATATATATAGTATTAATCTATTATAAAATACATTACTATAATATAAAGGTTATTTTATTAATTACTAGCTTATAAGAAATTATATAAATCCTTAGTATTACCTTTAAGTCTTTTTTACTATAGGTCTTAATTAACCTTTAGCAAGAGCTTTATTAATATCTCTTAATTAAATTATATAAATTTATTAACCTCTTTAATAAAGAGAAGGCCTTTAGGCTACCCCTTTACTAAAGCTAGCTTAACTACTATATCTAGCTAGTTAAGGATATAAACAGGCATAACCTAGACCTACCTTAAGGCTTATTATATAATATACTATAAAACCACCTCCTTAAGATTTAATATTAAATTACTAAGTTAATAAATAAAGGTTAAATCTACACTAGCTCTTTTTTAATAGCTGCCCCTGTCTTACTTATTAAAAAGGCTAGGGGTAGTTAAAGGTTTTATATTAATTATTATACCTTAAATAAAGTTATAGTATAAGACTGCTATCCCTTACCTTTAATAAAAGAAACCCTTTACTCTTTTTTAAAGGCTTGCTAGTTTATAAAGTTAAATATTAAGTTAGCCTTTTATTAATTATAAATTATAGAAAGGGAGGAATACCTTACTGCATTTTAAACCTAGTTTAGACTCTTTAAATAGCTAGTTATCCCCTTTAGTCTAGCTAGCGCACTTACTACCTTTTAATAATATATTAATAAAATATTAAGAGATACCTTTAGTAATTTTACTATAGCCTACCTTAATAATATCTTAATATATTCTAGCAAGAGTTATAAAGACTATATATATAAGGTTAAGGCTACCTTATATAGACTTATAAAAGCTAGCTTAAATATTAATATTAATAAGTGCGCTTTTATAATAAAAAAAGTTAAGTACTTAAGTTATATAGTTTAAGCAGGCAAGTTTATCTACCTTAACTTTAAGAAGATTGTTATAATTAAGGATTAAGAACCCTTTATATAGGTTAAAGGTATTTAAAGCTTCTTAAGCTTTATTAACTTTTACTATAAATTTATCCTTAACTTTATATAGACTATAAAGCCTTTTATATAGCTTACTTAAAAAAATATTTTATTTACTTAAGATAATAAGGCTAATATAGCCTTTAATATACTTAAGACTGCCTTTATCTTATACCTAGTCTTAGCTTAATAAGACTTTAAGAAGGATATAGTCCTTAAAGTAGATTTATCTAGACAGGCCTTTAAGGGGTGCCTTTTTTAATTTAATAAAAATAGCATCCTGCACTTAATTATATATTATTTTACCCCCCTCTCTTTAGTAAAATAAAATTATACTATTTATAATAAAGAGCTCTTTATTATTATCTTTTGTTTAAATACTTAAGAGGCTAAATTATAAAGTATAGCTTGCCTTTTTTATATATATACTAACTATAAGAACTTAAAGTACTTCCTCTACCTTTAGTTAATCTTTAAGTAGCAGGCTTGCTAGGCTAAACTCTTTTTTTAGTTTAATTACTATTTTTAATTTTATTTTAAATTATAGGTAGAGCAGCTTAATGCTCTTTTATATTAATAGCTAAATAAAGCTAAAGAACCTTAAGTAAGCTAGGTCTTTTTACCTTTAAGTATCTTTATAATTATAATATAAGACTTAATTAAGGATAAGCTAACCTTGCCTTTATCTATTTTTATTAAAGATAATACCCTCTCTTTAATAAGTATTACCTTATTTTAAAATGCTTATTTTTAAAAGCTTTAAGATTAAGGTATAGCTAAAGATATATTTTATAGCTAATAGCTAGTTACTATATATAGTAGCTTGTAAAAGTTCTTTAAGGAAGTAATAATTAAAGAGTAGATAAAGAATTATAGTATTAATACTTAAGGCATGCTTATATATTAAAGCTGCCTTTAGCTCTTAAATTAAAAACCTCTTATTATTATTATTATTTAATATATATATAACTCCTTTATAGCAAGATACCTTAAAAAGAATACTACTTTCTACCTACTTTAATATTCTTATTATTAAGATAGCATATTGCAGTCTATAGTATGGTTTATTTATAACTATTATTACTGCAGTAGCTATATATTATATAAACAGCGCTAGGGCCTTTTGTAGCTACTTTTTATTATAAATAGATTCTAAAAGTAAATCTTTATAGACTTTATAATAAATCTTTTAATATAGATTAATAATAACTTAAAATTTTTTATAATTATTATAAACAGGCTATTAAAATATATCTAGCTAAAGGTAATGCACTTTATATTAATAAAGGCCTGTATATAGTGCTTTAAAGATTATTAATAGTATTTCTATAGGTTCTCTTTTTAAATTATTAATAATAAAGGATTAGATTAAGTAAGATATTTTTAAATAATACTCTATAAGTTAGTAAGAGTTAAGCAACTCCTCTTTATAGCTTATTACTCTTAGATTAATAATAGTATAAAGTAGGCTAATTAAGAGGTTTAGGCTGTCTTGCATACTATAATCTCCTTTATATAATATAACTAGCTTAAGCACTTGCTAGCCTGCTAGCTTGCCTTTAATAAATAAAACTTGTTAATATTAAGCATAAGCTTAAACAACCTCTTTAATAAGTTTAATATTAACCTTATTTAATAAATAAATATATTTATAGTAAGTATTACCTCTTTAAAGGGCAGGGTAATAATATTCTTTTACTACCTTAAAGAAGGTATAAAGCTTATTTAAGCTATAATAGCCTTTACTTAATAATATTAATAAAAAAATACTAATTATAGCTAGTATTTAATAAAATATTATTAAGTTAGTAATAAGGTATGGTTATTATTATAATATATTAAAATAAACTGCTCTAGCAGGAAACTTAATTAGCTATATATAAAATATATTATTATAGCAGTCCTTTCTCTCTTTACTATAAAGCTAGATATTTTTAATAATATTTACCTTACCTTTTATATAAGCTTAATAAAGAGAGCTGTTTATAACTTACTGCTATTTTAAGTTTTTTTAAACTTTAAGCTAGGCTTAGTTTAAGTATACTTAAAGGGTTAAGCAGAGCTAGTAAAAGAATATATAGTAGAATGCATACTAGTAGTTAAGAACTGCTGCAGCTATAGCTAAAAGCGCTAGGTGCTGGTTAAATAGGCAGGCTATAATATACCTATATAAGAGTTATTAAAATAATTTTAAAATACTATAGTATTAAATTAATTTAAGGCAGCTTAAGGCAGTGCAATATAAACTAATAGACTTATTTCCCTTAAGCACTATACTTTTAACTTAAACTAACTATAATAAAAATACACTATAAATAATGCTATATATAATAATACTGCTTCTTTAATAATATATTAATAATAATAGTAATAGTTAATTAATACTAAAAGCGCTTTTATTATTAAATAAAAGGTAAATTAAAAATAGGCAGGTTATTATTATTATCTTTAATAAGTAAGGGTAGTGCTAGTATAATAGGCACTAGCGCTTGCTTAGTTATAAAAGGGAATAGTTATAATATATTAAGTATTAATAAAGACTTGCGCTATCTTAGCGCAGGTATAGCTAGTAATACTAGCGCTAGCAGGCATTAATTACTATATAGCTGTATTACTTTAGCCTATTAATATTAAGCCTCCTTCTCTAGTATATAAAACTTATCCTCCTTTTTATTATTATTATCTAAAGGCAGTAAGGGGGGGAGTTATTATTAAGAGGGGGGCAGGGCAGGCTTATTACACCCTTACCCTACTTGCTATTTATAATTACTATAATACTTGCCTATACTTAATAAAGCTTAGAATATCTTTTAGTTATTAATATAAAACTTAATAATATTTTTTTAAAGGGTATTATTAAGCTTTTTAAAATAATATTATAAAGGGTTAATAATACTTATTATAAGGTTAATAAATTATAATATATATTAAGTATAGTATTAAAAATATTAATAGCCTATACTGCTTGCTGCCTTTATCTTAGTATTTTAATATTACCTTTAGCTAAAACTATTATATTACTTCCCTTTTTTGCAAGTAGTATATTATTTACTAAAATAGTAGGTATATTAAGGGTATAGGTAGAATAGGGCTAGATAGGGTTTAATTAAGTAATAATAAGTATTTTTATTTATATTTACTTAAATATTATAAACTTAATAAATAACTTTACCTTTACCTTTTTTATATCCTTTACCTTTACTTTAGTAAGTGTTAGAATATAGCTGCCTTGCTTAATAGTATATTATAGATTGTAAAGCGCTTACTGCAGGGTTAGGTTTATTATTAATTAACTCTTAACTTAAAAATAGGATTAATACTTATTAAGATATATCTTGCAGCTATAACTATATTTAAAAATATACTCCTCTACCTCTTTACTAATTATTAAGTACTTAATGTATAAAAGGTATATACTGCTAGTTTATATTAAAGGCTATATATCTTTATTATTAAAGTTTCTTTTAATTAAGTAAGGCTTAATAGCCCTTTAATATTTTTATTATATATTAATACTATCTTTATACTTAAAGGCACTATATTTATAAAAAAAGGGTTATTAGTTATTATATTAATTAGCACTAATTATTATATAAAGGGTAGGGGGGATATATTATTGTATTAAAAATAAGGTTATAATTATTAATTAATTACTTTTATAAAGGTAAAAAGGTAAAATAGTAAGCTTTTTTAAAGAATTTAAACTTTAAGGCAGTAAGGTTATAAAAAAGTAAATAAAGCTACTTTATATAGTAAAGGGGCAGGGCAGACTTTACTTAAACTAACCAGGGCGTATACCTATGCCTTTATATATATTATAATACTATAAAGAATGCAGGTTATAAGGCCTGCTAGACCTTAAGAACCTGTTTATTAATAAAGATATTGTTTACTAGCTATATAATCCCTTTTTATACTATATATAAATAATAGATTTACTTAAAGGCTTTTTAAAAATAATATAGGGAGAAGGAGGGTATATTATAGGCTTGGGCTTTGCCTAAGCCTTGCATAACCTAGGCCTTATAAAGGCCCGGCCCTTACCTAAGGTATTACTAGCCTAGGCCTTATAAAGGCCTGGCCTTTACCTAAAGTATTACCAGCCCAGGCCTTATAAAGGCCTGGCCCTTACCTAAGGTATTACCAGCCCAGGCTTTATAAAGCCCTAGCCCTCTTCTAAGGTATACCTGTTCTATAGGTATATAACTAGCTATAAGGGAATGCAAGGATATATAGACTCTTCTTCTCCTTAAGTATATAAATTTATATTAAAATGCTTATTTATAGTTGCCATAAGGCCAGTTCCTTATAATAAAGAGCTTTTTTAAGCTTAATAAGCTTATTAAGTAGCTTAAAACCTAATAGTATTTTATATATAATTAATATACCTTACTTATCTTTTATTATATTTAAAAATATATTCTTAATATTAAACTATTTAAGCTTTAGGTTAAATCTTATAGCTAAGGCTATAAATACTTAAAATAAGTATATAGTAAGTATTATAGTATAGGTTCTTTAGATAGTTAAGCTTTCTTAAAGGTTTTTTTTAACTATAAGTTAAGCTTTATACTTTATTAATATTTTAGCTTAATTAAATTTATATATAAATACTTATTTTAATAATAAAGGCATTAACTTAACTTTTAATTTCTTAATTTCTTTTTAAGTTTTTTTATAATATAAGGCTTTAATTTCTTTATATATAGCTTTAATAAATTAATCTTTTAATAAGTACTTTATAAACTCTTTCTACCTTTTTAACAGCTTGGCTAAATCTTTTAATTTAATAAAAAGCTTACTTAATACTATTGCTAGCCTTAAGGTATATTTTTAATATATTACTACTTTAAATATAATAAATATTATTTATAAGCTTATTAAATTATTATCTTTTAGTATTTATTAATTAAGCAAGAG
This sequence comes from Trichoderma cornu-damae, assembly GCA_020631695.1. NCBI lineage: Eukaryota > Fungi > Ascomycota > Sordariomycetes > Hypocreales > Hypocreaceae > Trichoderma > Trichoderma cornu-damae. Next base: position 4,532,114 of record CM036088.1, read on the forward strand.
ATTATAGATATTTTTATTTAAAAGCTTATTAAGTATAGTATATATATTATTAAGTTTATTTCTTTTTTTTTACCTTTTTTTTTTAAAAAAGGAAAGCCTGCTTACTTAAGCTTTTTTTTTTCTTAGCTTTATACTTTTATATAAAGCTAAAGAAAATACTTTAATTAAGATAATATACTCTAGTTATTATATTATTAAGCTTTACTTATATAAAATAATAATTTTATAAAGTAAATTATTTACTTTTTAAGCTATACTTTTTTATTATTCTTAAGGTAATAAAAAATCTTTTTCTTTATTTTTATTAATCTATAGTTTAATTAAAGGCAGTAAGTAATTTATTTTAAGTATTATTTATAATATTAATATATTTACTTAAGCCCTTTATAACTAGTATTATATATTAAAATAATCTTATTTTAGTATTTTATAAAGTATCCTTAATCTTAAAGTTTTATAATATTTAAGGGGTTTTAAGCTTTTAAAAAGCTTTCTTAAGCTTTTAAAAACTACTACCTTTAAGATTATTTACTTTAAACTTTTTTAATTAAGGTTATTTTAATATAAATAAATACCTTCTTTAAGTTTTATAAATTCTACTTTATTATCTTTTACTTTATAAAATAGCTTATTTTATTTTATAATTATCTATATATTTAAGCTTTTTAACTTAAGTTAATAAAAATAAGACTTATTAAAGGTTATATTCTTAATTATTAAGATCTTCTTAAGGCAAAGGATTTAAATTTAATAAATATTAATAACTTAATGTTATAGGCTCGGGCTTTACCCAAGCCTTGTATAACCCAGGCCCTATAAAGGCCTAACCCTTACCTAAGGTATTACTAGCCTAGGCCTTATAAAGGTCTAGCCCTTACCTAAAGTATTACTAGCCCAGGCCTTATAAAGGCCTAGCCCTTTTTTAAAGTATACCTATTCTATAAGTATATAACTAGCTATAAAAGAATATAAAGATATATAGACTCTTCTTCTTTTTAAGTATATAAATTTATATTAAAATACTTATTTATAATTACTATAAAGCTAGTTCTTTATAGTTTATATACTTTAAAAATAATAAATAAAGATAATTTAATATTAATATTAATAAGTAAAGTAATTACTTTTATAATAAAAAAACTATTATATATAATTATAATAATATACTATAAAGTAATATTACTATAATAAGTAATAGCTTAATAATAAAATATAATTAACCAATAGCTTAAAGCGCCTCTACCTAACTTATTTTATAACCTGCCTATACTTTATATAAATAATATATAAAAACTAGTTTAATATAAGCTACTTTTAGTTAAAGACTTTTATAATAACAACCTAGTTATATTCTTTACTTAAAGATATATTATAATATATAAGCTAGTTATTAATAAAGAGTTTATTAAGATTAATAAAGATCTATTTATCTTTTTATAGTAAAACCTTATTAAAGGCATATACTTTTTAATTATAGTATACTATAAATCTACCTTAAAGTCTAAAAACTATATTTTAAAGGAATTCTTAAAATACTTTATATTTATATTTACTAACCCTTATTATTAAGAGATTGCTTAAATAAAATTTAAATATATTATATAATATAATAATAAATCCTTTATTATATTCTTTATTTATTTTAAATAAAAATTAGCCTTAGCTAGTAGGTTATTATAAGATAATATTATTAAGCTGGCCTGCCTTTATTAAGCACTTTCTTTAAAAATACAAGACTATAGCTTAAAATATAGTATTTTGCAAGATAATTACTATATAGTAATTAGCACTTATTAAGCTATTATTATAAAGCTTAAAACCTACTACCTTAAAGAATAGTTTTATTTTTATAATAAAGGTTATTACTTTTAGGCTAAAAAAGCTATAAATATAGAAAGAGACTTATTTATAACTAGTATAAACTTTATTAAATTATATTTTATACTTAAAAAATACTTAAAATAAAAACTATAAAGCTATAAAAAGCAATAGTTTAACCCTTTAAATAATTGCTTACAGGCTTAATAAGTATTGCTTAATATCTTTATTAAATATTATTAAAAAAGTAAATACATTTACTATAAGGCTAAGATATACTTTATTATAGCCTGCTTTATATAGCTAGTAATTAAGCTAATAGCTATCTATACTTTAAGTAGTAATAAGTAAAAAGAATAAAAAAAGGATAAAAGCAAGAAAGGAAATGCCCTGCCTTTAAGTTAAGTTTTCTTTAAAGATATATTAACCTTACTATAGCTATAATATAAACTACCCCTTTAATTATAATAAAAAAAATATAAAAAATATTATAATATATAGATAAGCCCTTTTTCTTTATATTAATACTTTTTAATAATTAAAAATTCTTAAATATATAAATTAATAATAGGTATAATTATTATAAGGCTATTAATAAAAAGGCTGCTTAAAAACTAGGTATAAAAGTAATATAAATACTTACTATATAAACCTTAGTTATTATTATTAATAAGTATATAGGTTTTAAGATTTTATAAATTACTAAAGGTATAATAAATATAAATAAATAATAATGCCTAATACTGCTTTATATTATCTTAAGCCTTTTTAAAAATACTATCTTAAGCTTGCTATAAATAAGATACTATAGTATTTAAATAAACCTTAATTAATATATAATTATTATTAAATTAATAACTAGCTTTATAATATTAAAAACTACTTAATAATAAAATAACCTTTTAGTTATATATATCCTAGGATCTATATATATAGTATTAGTTTATTATAAAATATACTACTATAATATAAAGGTTACTTTATTAACTATTAACTTATAAGAAATTATATAAATCTTTAGTATTACCTTTAAGCCCTTTTTACTATAAGCCTTAATTAACCTTTAGCAAGAGCTTTATTAATATCTTTTAATTAAGCTATATAAATTTATTAACCTTTTTAATAAAAAAAAGGCCTTTAAGCTGCCTTTTTATTAAGGCTAGCTTAATTACTATATTTAGCTAGTTAAGGATATAAATAAGTACAACCTAGACTTACCTTAAGGCTTATTATATAATATACTATAAAACTACCTCTTTAAAATCTAATATTAAATTACTAAATTAATAAATAAAGGTTAGATCTATACTAGCTCCTCTTTAATAACTACTTTTGTTTTATTTATTAAAAAGGCTAGGGGTAGTTAAAGGTTTTATATTAATTACTATACCTTAAATAAAGTTATAGTGCAGGATTATTATCCCTTGCCTTTAATAAAAAAAACCCTTTACTCTTTTTTAAAGGCTTGCTAGTTTATAAAGTTAAATATTAAGTTAGCCTTTTACTAGCTATAAATTATAAAAAAAAAGGAATACCTTACTATATTTTAAACCTAGTTTAAACTCTTTAAATAGCTAGTTATTCTCTTTAATCTAGCTAATGCACTTACTACCTTTTAATAATATATTAATAAAATATTAAGAAATACCTTTAATAATTTTACTATAGCTTACTTTAATAATATTTTAATATATTTTAATAAGAGTTATAAAGATTATATATATAAGATTAAGGCTATTTTATATAAATTTATAAAAGCTAGCTTAAATATTAATATTAATAAGTATACCTTTATAATAAAAAAAGTTAAGTACTTAAGTTATATAGTTTAAGCAGGCAAGTCTATCTACCTTAACCTTAAAAAGATTACTATAATTAAAGACTAAAAACCCTTTATATAAGTTAAAAGTATTTAAAGCTTTTTAAGCTTTATTAATTTTTATTATAAATTTATCCTTAACTTTATATAAACTATAAAGCCTTTTATATAGCTTACTTAAAAAAATATCTTATTTACTTAAGATAATAAGGCTAATATAGCCTTTAATATACTTAAGACTGCCTTTATTTTATACTTAGTTTTAGCTTAATAAAACTTTAAAAAAGATATAGTTCTTAAAGTAGATTTATTTAAATAAGCCCTTAAAGAGTGCCTTTTTTAATTTAATAAAAATAATATCTTATACCTAGTTATATACTATTCTACCCCCCTCTTTTTAATAAAATAAAATTATATTATTTATAATAAAGAGCTCTTTATTATTATCTTTTATTTAAATACTTAAGAAGCTAAATTATAAAGTATAGCTTGCCTTTTTTATATATATATTAACTATAAAAACCTAAAGTACTTCCTTTACCTTTAATTAATCTTTAAGCAGTAGGCTTACTAGGCTAAACTTTTTTTTTAATTTAATTACTACCTTTAATTTTATTTTAAATTATAAGTAAAGTAGCTTAATACTTTTTTATATTAATAACTAAATAAAGCTAAAGAACCTTAAATAAGTTAAGTCTTTTTATCTTTAAGTATTTTTATAATTATAATATAAGACTTAATTAAAGATAAGCTAACCTTATCTTTATTTATTTTTATTAAAGATAATACCTTTTTTTTAATAAATACTACCTTATTTTAAAATACTTATCTTTAAAAGCTTTAAGATTAAGGTATAGTTAAAGATATATTTTATAGTTAATAACTAGCTATTATATATAGTAGCTTATAGAAGTTCTTTAAGGAAGTAATAATTAAAGAATAAATAAAGGATTATAATATTAATACTTAAAGCATGTTTATATATTAAAGCTGCTTTTAACTCTTAAACTAAAAACCTCTTATTATTATTATTATTTAATATATATATAACTTCTTTATAGCAAGATACTTTAAAAAAAATACTACCTTTTACTTACTTTAATATTCTTATTATTAAGATAGCATATTATAGTCTATAATATAGTTTATTTATAATTATTATTACTATAATAGCTATATATTATATAAATAGTGCTAAAGCCTTTTATAGTTACTTTTTATTATAAATAAATTTTAAAAATAAATCTTTATAAACTTTATAGTAGATCTTTTAATATAAATTAATAATAACCTAAAATTTTTTATAGTTATTATAAATAGGCTATTAAAATATATCTAGCTAAAGGTAATATACTTTATATTAATAAAGGCCTATATATAGTACTTTAAGGATTATTAATAATATTTTTATAAATTCTTTTTTTAAATTATTAATAATAAAGGATTAGATTAAGTAAGATATTTTTAAATAATACTTTATAAATTAATTAAAGTTAAGTAATTCTTTTTTATAGCTTACTATCTTTAAATTAATAATAATATAGAGCAGGCTAACTAAAAGGTTTAAGCTATTTTATATACTATAATCTCCTTTATATAATATAACTAGCTTAAGTACTTACTAGCCTGCTAGCTTGCCTTTAATAAATAAAACTTATTAATATTAAGTATAAGCTTAAATAACCTTTTTAATAAGTTTAATATTAACCTTATTTAATAAATAAATATATTTATAGTAAGTATTACCTTTTTAAAGGGTAGGGTAATAATATTCTTTTACTATTTTAAAAAAGGCATAAAGCTTGCTTAAGCTATAATAGCCTTTACTTAATAATATTAATAAAAGGATATTAATTATAGTTAGTATTTAGTAAAATATTATTAAGTTAATAATAAAGTATAGTTATTATTATAATATATTAAAATAAACTGCTTTAGCAGGAAACTTAATTAACTATATATAAAATATATTATTATAGTAGTTTTTTCTCTTTTTATTATAAAGCTAGATATCTTTAATAATATTTACCTTATTTTTTATATAAACTTTATAAAAAGAGCTGCTTATAACTTATTACTATCTTAAGTCTTTTTAAACTTTAGGCTAGGCTTAGTTTAAGTATACTTAAAGGGTTAAGTAAAGCTAGTAAAAGAATATATAATAAAATATATACTAGTAGCTAAGAATTACTATAGCTATAGCTAAAAGCACTAGGTATTAATAAAATAAGCAGGCTATAATATACTTATATAAAAGCTATTAGAATAATTTTAAAATACTATAGTATTAAATTAATTTAAGGCAGCTTAAGGTAGTATAATATATTATGGTAGGACCCCACCTAGTGATTAGTCAGCACATGATATATAGTAATATAGATAGCTAGCCTTATTATAGACTATAGAGACTAATTTAAGCCTTTTTTATTATACCTTGCAGACTATATTATATTAATTAATAATAATTATACTAAAAAATTTTTTTAATAACTATTTAGCCTACTAGGGCACTAACCATTATTATAAAACCACCACTTATTGGCCTTTAGGCATTCCTCTTTATCTTAGTAATAACCTTACTACCCTTTCTTTAACTATATTATATCCTGGCGATATTTATAACAACCCCCTTCCCCTTTTTTAAGCTTTTTTATTTTTTAAATACAGCTGGCTTGCAACACCTTATATAGCGCTGCTTTACCTTAACTAAATAATACTAGCTAAAGCAGTTTTATTAATAAATAATGCCCTGCCTTGCCTTTGCACCCTTTTAGTATATATAGTCTTAAGGCCCTGTAAAGCACTTATTTCCTTTAGAATAAGCTATAGACTTATTAGTTCCCCTCTGCCTTATTTAGCAGCTTTTCTTAATATTATTTCTTAATAACCCCTTAAAGTCCTTTATTATTAACCTACCCCCTTTTCTACCTTTTACCTATAATAAGCCTGGCTGTCTTTAATTAGTTAGTTATATTGTATTGCTCTTTAATAATTACTTATGCTTTTTTTACTTTAGTAATGCTTTAGTACTGCTTAATAATAATATTACTTTTACTTTAATAATATATAAAAGCTGCTATTATTAATCTTTAACTTCCCTTAAGATAAAACTATAACTGCTCCTTCCCCTTTTTTTAAGTAGTTATTTAATATTTATAAACAAGTTAATTATTAATACTTCCTTATATAGCCTCCCCCCCTCCTTGCCCTTTTTTATTTCTTTTTTTAACCCTTTCTTGCCTATACTTATATCCCTTACTACCTCTTTACTACTCTTTATTAATACTTATTTATTATCCTTACCCTCTTCTCTTGCTATAGCTAACCCTGCTTCTGCCCTTTTATCTATAGCTATCTTTATAGTAGATATGCCTGCTTACTACTTAATAATTTATATAGAGCATCCTTTATTAATATTGCTCTATAATAATACCCTTAATGCCCCCCCCTAGCCTACTACTAGACCTTATCTATTTTATACTGTTTTTTATAATTCTTTAATAGTATTGGATTAAGCTGCTGCCTTTAATAATATCTTTAACTAGCAATAGCTCTTGCACTTCCTTAATACTTATTAACTTACCCTTTAAGACCTTTAATGCTTTATTATAGGCAGCCCTACTACTTAAGATAAAAGTAAGGCCCTTAAGCAGCTTTATAACCTATTTATGCTACTAGTAGCTACTGTTCCCCTGCTTGCTGCTATAGCTGTTAATACTGCTTCTAGATCTACTAGTGCTTAACTTTATCTTACTGCAAACTATTAAGATTAATAATCCTGCTATGCTTATTATTAGTCTATCTTATTTAATAATAACTTATTTATATCCTTATCCTTAAACTCTGCCTTCTCTATATCTACTATATCTTTAATATAATAATATTATTAATGCTGCTGTTATTAATGCTGTTATTATAAAAAATCTGCTAAATATTACTATTTTTATTTATTTTCTGCCTTATTATTATTGTTTATTAATAATGCTTCTTTACTTATACCTTAAGGTAGTAAATTTAAGCTAGAAGATATTGGCTTTTTCTAGCCTAATGTTAATAAATATAATAATATCTTTTACTAAGGCTATATGCATTACTATAAAAATATTTACCTTTTTATTAATGCCTTAAAAGACTATATTACTATAGGTTTTTAATATAATATTTATAAAAATATAGTATTTATGCTTTATAATAAAGCTCTAGAATAGTATTAATTATAACTCTTTTAAAATATAATTTATAAGTGTAAGTATAGTCCCTTGCTGTATTATTGGATTAAGGTTCTGCTTAATTATTTTAAAATAGATATACCCTGTGTATAATAAGAGCTTAAATCTTTTTAATTTAACTATATAGTATATTAATGCAGTAATACTATCTATGCCTTTACTATAAAGGTTATATATTTAGCCTATAATTATAGCTTTAAATCTAACTTAACTATTTTATCTTAAGTTTAAAACTAGCTTAATGCTTGCCTCTGCCTTAAGGTCCTTAAGCTAATAATAGATATTTATCTTTATTAATAGCTTAATAAGCTAGATAACAAGGCCTTTATTTAGTATAAATAAATCCTTGCATCCTGTCTTAATCAGCTTAGTGTATATAATATACTATAATATAATGCCTAACTGCCCTAGCTGCTATTAAATTTCAACCTTTATAATTAACTATCTTAAAATTAGCTACTGCAATATCTACCTAACAGTAACAAGCTACTGCCTACTATTTAGCTGCCTGCTGCAGGCCAACCTAATGCTTTAGTAGCCTCCTTAGGCTAGCAACCCTTAATAAACAGCTGTGCTTTATTTTAATAATACTATTGCTATATAGACTAAGCTAATATAGCTTATAAGGACTTCCTTATTCCTGCTAATAACAATAAGGCTGTTTAATATTATAAAGATAACCTTAATTACTAATTTATTAATAATAATATTTAACTAAATAATTACAATATTAATAAATATTATACTATAAATAGTGCTTTTATTATATAGCCTCCCTTAAATATAATCCTATAATACCCTTTACGCCTATAGTGCTATTACTATCTTTTATACTTTAATAATAATAATACTTTATAATAATATCTTTATTAACCTAGTACTTATAAAGGCAATATCCTTAATCTTAAATAGTTTAAGTATTGCGCTTGTTATACTTAATTCACTACTTAACAAGCCTTTTTTAATTACCTTAAGGTTAATTGCTATTGCCTTGCTAGCACTGCCCTGCTAGTAAACAACATGCTTGTTATTACTATACAGTTAATAAATAAAGGCATAGGCCTGCATAACTTTACTATATATTTATATATATCTTTTAATATTTACTCTTAACCTAATATCTAGAGTATTATTACTTAAGCTATTGCTAATATGGGTTGCTCTACTTTAATTATTAATACTTAATAGCTTATGCAATAGCTTAATATTACCTATAAATTAGTTTTATTAATGCTAGTTAAGGGCCTTAATAATATTATTACCTTTATATATTAAGCTACCCTTTATATTTATTTATAAGGCAATATGCCTTTTAATTATATTTATTAATAGGCTAAGGTTAAAGTTTAGGCTTGGGTTGTTAATAACCTTAGACCCTCCTTGCTCTTAGGCATTAAATAGCTTTACCTTTATAGTATTAAAATTAACTTTTAGTATAAGATATTATTTATTACATTATACTAAGGTCTAACCCTCTTAGTCTAGATCTATTATAAAGCCTCTGCCTAAATTCACTATAAGGTTATATTATTATCTACTATACTTATTCTACTGCACTAAATAGTATGCATTTTTATTTAATATACTTAACTACTATTTAACTATATGTTTATATTTACTCTTAAGTACTTTAATATTCTTTATATACTAGTTAATATAGATATAGCCTGTATTATCTTTATTAACTTTAATAACTTCCTTATTAATTTAAAATAAAATACCTAATTAAGAATAATTATAAAATATAAATATAATACTATCTATGCTTATTTAATTAGCCTTAACTATACTATACTTAATTAAGTATTATTGCTAGAATTTATTATTATTAATAATATATATTATTATTATTATTACTTACTAGCCCTTTCTATATCCTTTACTATTAATATTAAGGTCTACCCCCTTACTATAGCCCCTTAGGTTAACTTTTTTAAAGATAAAGATTATGCCTTTAGCCTACCCTTACCTAGCAATACATCTCCTTTATAACCTTTTATTTATAAGCTATTGCTTAATATTTACTGCATTACTACCTTAGAAATTATTATACCTAAAGGTATATATATTGCTATTAATAACCTAGCTATTGCTTTATAATTTATAGTATTAGTAATATAGTATAATATTTAGTATAACTATAGTATATTATCTATCTTTATTAAGGATTAAATATAGGTTTTACTATATAATAACTAGAAAGTAATAAAGCTTTATACTAAACCTTACCTTTTAAGTACTTAAGATAGACAGGTAGTAGAAGATACTTTTAACCCCTTACATTAAACTGGCTAGATATCCTAAAGCCGACACCTAATACCTTTCACTACCTTAGTTTTTATTATATAGAAATGTATTAATAAAGTTAATAAAGGCTAAGTTATTATTAACCTTTAGTAACTTAATAATATTACTATACTAGATGCTTATCCCTTGCTATAATAAAAAGACTTTATTAATACTCTTAAGGGCGCTTAATATATTTTAATTATTAATGCTTATTCCTTCTTTTACTAATTCTTTATCTACCTTAATTATTATAATAAATTAACCCTTATTACCTATTGCAGGCTAGAATAACTTAATATAGTATTTATAGGTTTTTACAACTCGCCACCATATATCTAGCAATAGATTAACAATAAGCTTTATCCTTTTTACTACTTTACTAAAGCTTATATTAATAATATTATTGTTTTTTCTTAAATAGTAGATAAGTATATTTCTTACTTATACTAGCTTTTTTCTTTATTTAATATAAAGGGCTTGTACTTATCCTTATAAAAGTTATTTATTAATTACTGATCTATTATCTTGCTAGGCTATAAGGTTAATAGTATAAGATTATTATTAATTAATAACTATATTAATGCTCTTTAAAAATAGTCTTTCTTTATTAACCTTTAATAACTTAAGAAGTACTATACTATAATTAATTAAATTTATAACTATATCTTTATATATATATAAAAGGTAGCCTTACTACTTAAATAAAAGATATTATTGCTAGTAGATGCTTAAAAAGGCTACCAGCCCCTTATTAAAGCTAAGTAATATTGCTATATTACTAATACTCTAGTCCTTAATAACTACACTGCTAGAGAAGTATTTTAACTACTGCAGGATAACCTGCTTTACTGCCTTTTATTAAAGCTTGTTTACTATAACTACTACTAGCAGCTTTTTATTAAAATTAATATATTTAAAGAATATAGTTTTAATACTACCTTATTTTATTATTAAGGAGCCTTTAACTACTTTAAATTAATAAATACCTTAGATAGGTTATTTATTAATTATATTAGTTTCTAGAGCAAGTTGCTTAGCCTGGCTAAGTATAATTATTAATTAATAGAACTTGAACTGGCCTGTCTTATATAGATAGTTATTAAGAATAAGTTACTGTTTTATAATATAGTGCACTTAGCTATAGTATTTATTAATTATACTGCACTTAGACTTATTGTATAATAAAAATCCTTATTTACTTTAAATATTATTAAAATAAATCTTTATATAGTTAATATTAATATCTTCCTTTCTTAATATTGCTTATTAATACTATATATCCCTAGTAAGCTAAATATTTTACTAGATGCATTATTATAGTTGCTATATATTAATAATAACTAGCAGTAAATCTATATAAACTAAAATAACTCCTTATACTACATCCTTGCTTTATTTAATATTATCTTCCTTATTATTAAAATAATAGCCTAACCTAAATTCTACTAGCAGTTTATTAATAGATATACATTAAATAGTAAGTATTCCAAGCTGCTTAACTAAATATAGGCCTAAGACTTTACTATTAATAATACTAGTGTTTACTCTTGCTAAGGCCTAGTGTTTAAGCTTTAGCTAGATAGTATATTGCTGTATATTACTTATAATAGTGCCTGTTAACTATATATACCTTAATCTTTAGTTTACTTAATTATTAATATAGCATATAACCCTTAATACTTTAAAAAAGCTTAAACTTATTATAAACTTAATACATTTACCTTCTTTAATATATAGTAGTAAATCTAGGCTTATATTTAATATTATATTTACACTACTTTTTAATAATCCTACTAGCCTGAATTAAACAACCTATACCTTATTATTCCCTTTATTATCCTTTATAAAACCTAATATCTTAACTTTATTTTATTACTTCTTATAGCTTTAGCTGCTAACTTTATATTTAAGCAACCAGGCTTTAATAAATTTAATATTATCCTTAATATTACCTATAAATCATTTAAGAAATATAGGATTCTGCCTAGTTACTTAATATACCCTGTTTTTATATAGGCTAAAGTAGTAGTATCTTTTTAATTTATTATTAATTAAGGAATCCCTTTAGTTATTATCTTTAACTATAACTATTAATAGATAAATGACTTTTAAATAAAGGTATTCTGCTTATTAAAAACCTGTCTTATTATAATAACTGCCTAGCACTTAGCTAGTAATAGATAATCTAAGTCTATAAATGCTATTATTAAAGCTATTATTTACTACTACTTTTTTATTAACCTTAATAAGTACTAGCCCTTTGCTCTACTAGCTATTTAGTTATTGTTAAATAATGCATTTATTAATTCTATTAACTACTCTCTTAATAAACTAGTAATAGGTTTTAAGCCTTAGATATCTTTAGCTATCTTAAAGGAGTTACTTATTCTATCTATACTATTTAATAAACCTGCTATAGATTTCCTTTACTCCCTTTAGCAATACAAGGCCTAACTTACTACTAACTTTATTAATGCCTGCTATAAATAAAGATTTAATTAATACTATTGCTATATTAATTTTTAAGAAGGCTATTATATTTATTTATAACTTTATTATAGCTATAAACTTCTAGGCTAGTTAGCCAAGTTTAGCTAATAGAAAGTCAGCCTATTTACTATTTATAAAAAAGTTAATGCCTATATATTTAAGATTAACCTTCCTTTATATTAATATATTTACCTTATTATTTTAATTACTTAATTAAAACTAGCACTTAATAAAGATAACTTATTTAAAAGACCCCTTTATAATATAGTTTAAGCCTTAATGCTAGAAAAGGATAATAATAAGTAGCAATCCTTTAAAATTAAGTAACTCTTTATTAAGCAAGTTATTAATAACTGCCTGCAATACCTTATTTATTAGCTAGGATAGGATGTGTAATATAATAAGTAGTATAATAAAGACTTATTAATACTAAATACTACTGAACTAGTCTATAGTTTTAATAACCAATAGCTAGTACACTGCTATAGCATCTAGCAGCTGCGCGCAGCTAGAAGGTAACTGCTAGCTAGTAATGCTAGTTACCTGCTAGTTATATAATACATCTATATTTCTTTTAAAACCACTATTTCTCTTATTTCCCTTACTTTTCCTTTTTATAATATTCCTTACCTTTATATTACTGCCTGCTTTTCTTCTTTATTTTAACTTCACTACTTATATTATATATAATAATAATAGCTGCTATTAATTATACTATTATAATATATACTTAGTATAAAAATCCTTACCTTACTTTTAATCTCTTGCCTTTAGTAATTAAGCTATTTAATATTAATATTATTATTAATTATAAATAGTACCCTTGCGCCCTATATACTATTTAGGTATATTAGCATTAAGCTATAAATATAACTACTTAAGAATAATAAGAGTATAAAACCCTCTTAATAAATTACTACTTTATAATAAAGGGCGCAGTATTAAAGGCTTTTAATAATTACTAACTATATAAATACTACTGCATGTAGTTATTATAGGCTAAATATATTTTTATTTATATACTCTACCTTAAGACTGTTAAGCTTAATAAATATATACTATTATTATTTTAATCCCTTTATTTAAATAACCTAGAGGCTGTATATTGCTAGTACTACCTTATTATCTACTATTGCTATTGCTAATCAATACAGGCCTAGCCTGAAACGCCTATTTAATAGCCTGCGCTAACTTTAACTATAACTATTACCTATAACTTTATTGCATTTTTAACCTTATTAACTGCTTTATTTAGCACCTTTATTATTAATATATTTATTAGTAATTCTTTAGCTTATAGCCTTGTATCTAGCTTTATACCCTCTAGCTCTTTGCCCTTAATAGATAGATTAATATCTTAGCTATATTGCTGCAACCTAGACCAGGTAGATGCATGCCTGCAGGTGATTATTGTTATTAAGGCTTATAAGACTAGAAAGCTAATTAAAGAGAATTATTATAAAGTGTTATTGCTTTTTTAAAATATTAATAACTAATTAACCCTGCTTATATTAGTACAGGATAATGCCTAAGATAAGATCTATAATCTTATAGATAGTTAACCATCCTTCTTAAATAGTTATACTACTTAGTGTATTTTTCCTTAATTAATTATAGTTACTAAAGATAGTGACTTTTTTTAAGAGGGGCAATTATTATAGTAAGACCCTACCTAGTAATTAGTTAGTATATAACATATAGTAATATAGATAGCTAGCCCTGTTGTAGACTATAAAGACTAATTCAAGCCTCTTTTATCATACCTTATAGACCATATTGTACTATAATATAAATTAATAAACTTATTTCTTTTAAGTACTATATTTTTAATTTAAATTAATTATAATAAAAATATACTATAAATAATATTATATATAATAATACTACTTCTTTAATAATATATTAATAATAATAATAATAGCTAGTTAGTATTAAAAGTATTTTTATTATTAAATAAAAAGTAAATTAAAAATAGGCAGGTTATTATTATTATTTTTAATAAGTAAGGGCAGTATTAGTATAATAAGTGTTAATACCTGCCTAGTTGTAAAAAGGAATAATTATAATATATTAAATATTAATAAAGACTTATACTATTTTAGTATAAGTATTATTAATAATATTAGTACTAGTAGGCATTACTTGCTATATAACTATATTACTTTAGTATATTAATATTAAACCTTTTTATCTAGTATATAAAACTTATTCTTTTTTTTATTATTATTATTTAAAGGCAGTAAGGGGGGAAGTTATTATTAAAAAAGGGGCAGGGCAGGCTTATTATATTTTTATCTTACTTATTGCTTATATTTATTATAATGCCTGCCTAGGCTTATTAAGGCATGGAATATTTTTTAATTATTAATATAGCTTTTTATAATGCTTTCTTTAAAAGTATTATTAAGCTTTTTAAAATAGTGCTATATAAAGTTAATAATACTTATTATAAAGCTAATAGATTATAAATATATATTAAGTATAGTATTAAAGGTATTAATAGCTTGTATTATTTACTACCTTTGCTTAAGTATTTTATTATTATCTCTAGCTAGGATTACTATACTGCTCCTTTTAATTATAAATAGTATATTGCCTGCTAAGATAGCAAGAGTATTAAGGATATAAATAAAATAAGGCTAAATAAGGCTTAACTTAATAATAATAAGTATTTTTATCTATATTTATTTAAGTACTATAAACTTAATAAATAGTTTTACTTTAGTACCCTTTATATTCTTTACCTTTATTATAGCAGGCGCTAGAATATGCCTGCCTTTATTAATAATATACTATAGGTTATGCAGCGCCTGCTATAAAGTTAGGTTTATTATTAATTAACTCTTAACTTAAGAATAAGATTAATACTTAAGAAGATATACTTAATAATTATAGCTATAGCTAGGGATATACTTATTTATCTTATTATTATTTATTAATTACTTAATATATAAGTAATAAAGATAATTAGTTTATATTAAAGGCTATATATCTTTATTATTAAAATTTCCCTTTATTAAGTAGGGGTTAATAGCTCTTTAATATCTTTACTATATATTAATATTAAATTAATATTTAAGGATGCTATATTTATAGTAGGTTTATTGCTAGTTATTATATTAATTAGCATTAGTTATTATATAAGGGATAGGGAATATATTATTATATTAAGAATAAAGGTTGTAATTATTAATTAGTTATTTTTATAAAGGTATAGTAATAAGATAGTAAGGTTTTTAAAAGAATTTAAACTTTAAGGTAGTAAGGTTTTAAAAAAGTAAATAAAGCTACTTTATATAGTAAGGGGGCAGGGCAGTCTTTATCTTTTTTAGCTAAGGCATATACTTATGCCTTTATATATATTACTATACTATAATAAATATAGATTATAAGGCCTGCTTAACCTTAAGGACCTTTTTATTAATAAAGATATTATTTATTAATTATATAGTATTTTTTTTTTATTTTATATATATAATAAATTTACTTAAGGACTTTTTAAAAATAATATAAAGAGAAGGAGGGTATATTATAGGCTTAAGCTTTACTTAAGCCTTATATAACCTAAGCCTTATAAAGGCTTAACCCTTACCTAAGGTATTACTAGCCTAGGCTTTATAAAGGTCTAGCCCTTACTTAAAGTATTACTAGCCTAGGCCTTATAGGGGCCTAGCCCTCTTTTAAAGTATACCTATTCTATAGGTATATAACTAGCTATAAAGGAATATAAGGATATATAGACTTTTTTTCTCCTTAAGTATATAAATTTATATTAAAATGCTTATTTATAGTTACTATTACAAGAAGACAAGAAATAGGGATGAAAAGGCTTGAGTTAACTATCTACCAGGGAGAATCCCTTGCTAATTAATTAATATCACCAGCTAATTAATATCACTAGCTAATTAATATATTTAATTACTTTATTATAATAATTACCCCCTCTTAAAAAAAATCACTATCCTTAATAATTATAGTTATTAATTAGCAGGTAATTAATTAATAAAGCAATCTTTAATAGTACTTAAAATCTCTTTACAAGCCTTATCTTATATTATTATAGCTAAAGTTACTTTATTATTAAGGTTTTATAATAATAATAATACCTTATTATAGTTTTTATTAATAATGCAGTAAATCTTAATATACTCTACTAGCACTATAGCATAGATATAGGTATTAATATTATTCTATTAAGTATAGTATTAATAAATAGCAGCACTATAGTTAGTAGCTAAGGATAAGCTACTAAGAGTTAATGCAAGGGAGTTAGAGCCAGGCGTTATAATTATTATTAATAAGAACCAAGATAGGGCTAATTAAGGAGTAGTAGCTAGTTATATAGTAAATAATTATAGATAAGTTAATATTTTAAGTTAACTTTTAGTAATATATATATATTAATAAAAAGGCTAGGGGTTATATTATTAATAAATAGCCTTAAAGTTATTTATTTATAGTAAATAGAATAAAGGCTGTATATATTTATCTAGCTTAAAGGTTTTTATATATAGTATATATAAAAAGATAAATTTTAGCTAAGATAGGTATATATAATATAATTTATAAAAATAATAATTACTAAAGGCTTTTAGGGCAGCTCTTTTTATAATGAACTAGTAATTAGCAAGGAGATCTTTATATTTTTATTAACCTTAAGTCATTATATTAATTACCTAGCGCTAATATACTTAAATAGCTTTTATAGCATGCAGGTACTATTTATAGCTAACTATAATATTAATATTAAAAAGCTTAAGGGGCAATAGCAGCAGCCCTAGTATTAAGCATAGGTTATTATACTATATATATATTATAATAGCATAATTAATAATAGCTATAGTAGCTAGATAAGAGGTTATAAAGAATAAAGATTATATAGGTCTGGTAAAGTTAAAAGAAAAATAAAGTTAAAAGAAAAATAAAAAAATAAGAGAAAAGAGAAATAAAAGTAAGGTAAAGTTTTAAAAATAAATAAAGAAGTAATGCATATATATTATGCATTAGGTATATAACTAGAACTATTAAGCAGTAGTTATTATATATAGCTAGCAGCTAGTAGCACTAGTATTTATAAATTATTAGCATTAATAAGTGCGCAGGCACTAGATACCCTGCTAGTAGATAAGTAGCTAGGCATTAAATTTATAAACTAATTCTTAAGTATTAAGAGTTAATAAATCCTTATTATACTATTTATTATACTTAACATCCTATCCTAGCTAGTGCATTAAGTATTATAAACAATTATTAAAAAGTTATTTAATAAGTAGATATTTAATCTTAAAAGACTGCTATTTATTATTATTACCTTTTAATATTAATACCTAGACTATATTATATTAAAGATATTTAAATAGATTATCCTTATTTAGCACTAGCTTTAGTTATATAATAAAAACAACTAGGTAAATCTTTTAGTAAGGAGGTAGGTTAAGTTTATAAATATATAGGTTTACCTTTTAATAAATAATTAAAGGGCTAACCTTTTACTAGCTAAATTTATAAGATTAACTAGGCAATTTATATCTATAGTAAAGGCATAAGTATATATAATAACCTTTACTAAACTTATATTAATAATAGCAGTAATTAAATTAATACTTATACTTAGTATTAATAAAATTAATTACAAGCTAAGCTTTATATTATTATAAAGAATATAAGAAGTTAAAGGTAGGTTTATTATTAGTTAATATAGAAGGTAATAATATATTCCTTAAGACTATAAATAAGGTTTATAGCTTAAAACCAATTACTAGTTTATTTAGTAAGTAGTTAATAAAGTTAATAAAGGCATTATTAAGGGATAATTAAATAGTAAGTAGTATAGATAGTTAATAACTTATTAGGTTAATTAAGAAATAGTAATAAATAGCAGCTTTAATAATTATATTTATTAATTTAGATTAGCTATTGCTTATTAAGTGCTAGATTATTATTATAATAAAATATATCTTTAGTAAGTAGAAAACCTTTATTTAAAAATCACTAGTCTATTATTAATCTTTATTAAAGATAATAATAAAAAGGAGGCCTTAGTTAATAATAAGCTAGAAAGATATTACAACCTTAGCTTAAACAGGTGCTAGATATATAAAATAACCTAGTAAGATACTATATTTTTTAAAGGATTTATAGGTAATATTAAAGATAATATTAAATTTATTAAAACTAGCCTGTTTAAATATATAGTTAATAGTAAATATTAGGGGTAGTAAAGAAATAAAGTTAAGGCACTATATTTTATAAAGGATAATAAGTAGTAAAATAAGTTAAAGATTGCTTAATTCTAGTTATTATATTTAATAAAATATAGTATATAAATAATATTAAATATAAGTATATATTTATTACTATATATTAAGAAAAGTAAAGGCATCTAGCTTATAGTAGGTGCAGGCCTTATTAAAGTATTAAAAATTATAAGCTATATTAATAATCAACTAGACTATAATATTAAGCATATATAAACAGCATGCACTATTATAGGCAATATATAAAAGCATCTTATCTAGTTAAAGCTTAAAAAAAAGGCTTTATTAAGAATAAAAGCTATTATTATTAATTAATAAATCTTAAGCTTAGATTTAGTTAATTAGCTTGGTATATTTAGTATTACTTATATAGCTATTAATAAACTATTAGTAAAATTCAAGCTAAATAACCACTTTTATTATTAAGAAAATATAGTTAAATAAAGTAAATATTTATTAAAAGCAGTTATTATCTTATACTTATATTTACTATAGGTTATTATTAATATATAAAAGTTATAAAAAAGTATTAAGCAGGATATTTAGTTAACTAGGAATATATAGCATTAATAAGCAGTATTAAAAAAAAAAAATACTTATATTAATAATATAGGGATTTATTTTAATAATATTAAATATAGATAATAATTTTTAGTGTATAATAGGTTTAAGGGCAGTATAATTAATAAGGATAATAGCTAGGTAGACAGCATTATAAAACAAGGATTTATTTTTTATAATAGTCTAGATAAGACAGGCTAACTCTAGTTTAATAAGTTAATAGTTATACTTAGCAGGCTTTAAGAGTTTACTTTAGAAATTAATATAGTTAATAAAGGATTTATCTAGCATATTTATTAAGGTTAGCGCTACTAGATTAAATAAGCCTTTATAGTAAAATAAGGCAGCTTTAAAGCTATACTCCTTAAAGGCATTAATCTTAATAAATAATTATTATTACTTATTATAATAAACTAATTTTAGTAATAAATAATAAAGTAGATTGTCTTATAGTAAGGAGAAAGTATCTTTAGCTAGTTAGTTATTAAAGACAAGAGTATATACTATATAATAATAATATTTTACTTTAATAAAAGGCTGCTTAGACTTATAAATATTAACAAGTAGTGATATCTTCTTTATAAATAGTAGCGCTACTTTTTAGGCATATAGGGGAATATAGTTACAAATCTAGTTTATAGTAGTGTAATATTTCTTAAGTTACTTAAGGTTATATAAAAAAGACTATTTATAAAGGGTGTTAATATAGCTTGCAGTAAGTAATAAACTAACACTATTAACCTTATAACCTAAAAGCACTATAGATTTATAGTTAATAAAAGATTTTAATAAAAAGAGGTAAAGCCCTTTATAGTTAAATAGTAAAAAAAGCTATTTTAAATAAAAGAAATATTTTTTAATAATCTAGAAAAAGATAATAATATTATTAATATAAGCTTTAATAAAGTAGTAAAAAGGGTATAATTTAGTATTAATCTATTATTATATATAAGGCAAGGAGTTATAAAATCTTATAAAAATAATATTAAGCTACTTAAGGCTATAATATATAATAAGTATTAACTTATTATAGTAATTAAGGTAGATTAAAAATTAATAAAAAAAAGATTAAGTATTAATAATAAAGATATATCAAGCGCTATAAAGCGCACTAACCAGGTCCTCCTAATATAGCAATAAGTAGGCATTAAGTATAGTAATATTATTAAAATATTAAAGGTTAATAACTACCTATCCTTTATCTACTCTATCTACTTATTTTTAAACTATAAAGACAAGGGCAGTAAAAAGTATTAATTAATAATTCTATAATATACAGCCTATATAGTATAGTAAGTTAAAAGTATTTTCTATAACCTGTTTATCTTTAGTACTTAAAGGGTAGGGTTTAGTATAAAGCTTAATAACTGCTTAATTATTATATAATAGTATTTTTATCTATTTATTAATAAAAATAAATAAGGTTCCCTTATCTTACTAAATATTATAGCAAGTAATTAATTAAGTAAAATAAGCAGTAATAATAAGGTTATTAATAGTAATATACACGCCCTTAAGTATAATAATCTCTTTAAAAACAACCTATTAAATACTAAAGAGTATATTATTAAAGGGGGGGTAAAGATATAGAGTATTTATATATAATAAAGGTTTAAGTATATAGTCTTTATTAAAAGTAAGGGTAATTAATAATATAGTAGCTAGGCTAGATATAGCTTTATTAATAATAAATATAGTAAAGCTATTACTATAGTAATAGTAATAATAGTATAGGTTATTAATAATAATAAATTTAAAAAGGATAGCCTAATTAAAAATAGTATAGTTAAGGCTTATAAAATAAGTATAAGCTATATTATATTTATACTTAAAGATAGTCTTTAATTAAGTATTTTATTTAAGTTTAACTATAAAATTATTAAAGTTAATATAAATAATATAAGTAGTATTAATATTTACTAAAGCATGCAAAATACTTAAATATTTAAGTATAAATATAAAGGTATAGTTATTAAAAAGTTAAGTATACTTAATAAAGATATATACTATCTTATATAAAGGTATAAGGATAGTAAATATTAATATTACTTTATAGTAAATTTTAATTAATATATAGTAATATATTTAAACAAGGAGAGTTAGGTTTTAATATAAAGCAATTAATAATATCTTATAGTAAAAATTAATTTTAATACTATAAAGGTAAAGCTATTATATCCTTAATAATAAAGATAGTCTAAGGTTAATAATTACTTATACTTAAACCTTAATAACAGCTTATTAATATTTATAATTAAATAAGGTATCCCTATATAAAAAGATAATAAAAATAACTTAATAATTAAAGGTAATAATACTATTAAAGCCTTTAATTAATATTAATAATACTAATTTATATATAATATTAAGCTATTGCTAAAGCTATTATATATTAATAACTAGTATAGAGCAATTAGTATTTACTATAGTATAAGTAGTAGTGCTTTATATATTAAGGTAAGAGTAAATATTAAATAAAGTATAAAAGTAAGTAGTAAAGTTATATAAACTAGTGCTCTTAAATATAAGCTAAGCCTTAATAATAAGAATATTATTTAATAATAAGGTAGCGTTAATAAAATAATAATAATTAGTATTAAGGTAATTAAAAAGCACTTACTATATTATAAATTAAGTATAGCAAGTTTAATATTTTAATTACTTAAGGTTTAAAATATTGCCTTTATAGGCCCTAGGCTGCTTAAGGTATTATTAAAGGGCATTATTATTATTAAAGTAAAGTAAGTAATAATAATATTAAGGTTAGTTAAGGTAATAAAGAATAATATTAAAAAGGGGTTTAATAAAAAAGGCTTAATCTATAAGGTAAAATTTATTAAGATTATAGTTATTTAAGTAAACCTACTTATTAACCAGGTTGTAATTAAGGTTATTATTATAGTATTAAACTGCATTATAGTTATTAGCTAAGATAAAGAATTATTTAGTAGCTATATTAACTTAATTAAGCTATTATTAATATCTATAAAAAGGGGGATAATTGCTTAGTAAAGGGTACTAGTTACTAAAGGTAATTAAGGTATTAAGGAGCTTTTTAAAAGGATAAGCAAGAGCTAGGGGTTTATTGTAATTAAGAGGGTAAGGTAGAAAGCAATTTTATAGCAGCTAGTATTACTGCCCTTGCTAAAAGTTATTTATAATATTATAATATAGTGCATCTTTAAAATAAAAGCTAGGCCTATTAAGCCATAAGGCTAGGATCTATTCTTGCTAAATAAAAGCCTTATTATAAAGGTTATTAAGCTAGTAGTATAAATAGACCTTAAGGGTAGGCTTTAGTACTTTAAGCTATAGATAGGCATTTAAGCAGTTCTAGACTTAAAAGAGGATGGCTAAGTTAGACTTAAAGCTATAGTTATAGGCTAGTTATATAACCTTTATAGTAAAGGTATAAATATTATTACCTTTACAGTAAGTAATATAATTAAAATATAATAACTTAAGCTTATATTAAGTATATAGTATATCTATCTTAAAATAATAAAAAAAGACCTTTATTTAATAATATAAAAAAAGGCTGTATTTATATTTATAGATAATATCTTATAATAACTAAAAGCAGTACTACTTTAAGGCTTTACCCTAAAGTATAAGTACTATATTTTTATAAATATTATACTAAAAGCCTATAATAATATAGTTTTTTAATACTTTTATAAATAAATAAATATCTTTATAATAATGTATATAGCCTTAATAAAAAATATTATTATATTTATTAATATTAAGCTAAAAGTAATTAATATTTTCTAACTTAAACTTATTAATTTTAAAAGTAGGTTAAGAGTTATTATTATTAAAAAGTAATAAAGAGGTAGATAAAGAATAAGAATAGCAATATATATTAATGCATTATTAATTTTAATAATAATATTAATAATATTAATATTTCTTTTATACTATAAAGTTAATTAAATTAAAAAAGGTAGAGTTTAAAGAAGAGGAGGAGTTATTATTAAATAATACTAGATAGTAATAGCTATAATAGGTTTATTACTTATAGTTAGCTTTAAGTAAGGTCTTAACTAAAGGTAATAAAAGAGTAGTAGTATTTATAAAGGGTATAGATAGGTTATAAAAGCACTTAAGGGCTTTACCTTTATTATTAATAAAGAGTTAAAAGATTATTAAGTATTTAAGGTTAAGTAAGGTAAGGTAGTAAGTATTAAGAAATTACAATAATTATTAATAATTATTTATATTATTAAAACTATCCTTAAGGGCTAGGGCAGGCATTATTAAAGAGATATTATAAAGGGCAGAGCTAGGTTAGCTAAAGGGCTGTAGATACTTTAAAGGGTTATTATAAGGCAATATAGTAATAAAAACTAAAATATATAAAGGCAAAGAGCCTAAGGTATTTAATGCAAGGGGTAATATAAATAAAGGTAATATTAATAATAATTTAAAAGGTATTAATAAAAAAGCAAGAGGCTAAATATTAAGTAATATAAATAGTATAAAAAGAAGAGAGGTAAAAAAAGTAGTAAAAAAAGTAAAAAAAAAAAGCACTCTAAATATATTAATAAAGACAGTAACCTTACTTATAGTTATTAAGTAATTACTTAAAGGTTAAGGAAGGTATAGTTATTATATAGTTATAAAAGAAAAAAATAGGTAATTAATTTAAAAAACCATAAAGGTAATATTAATACTAAGAGTAGCTAGCTTATTATTTAATAATAAAAAGCAAGCTTAAGCCTTAAAAAAAAGCCTTATATATTTAATGCAGGGTAAATAGTTAATTTAAGTAAAAGGCATAAAGTTATTAGCTAGGAGTTTATTAACTAGTAATAATATTAATACAGCAGGTAGAAAATAAATAAGGAGATATTAAATTAAGTAGATAAGAGCAGAGAGGTTAGTAGCTTAGTTAAATAAATAGCATAGGCAAATAGGTCCTTAAGAGTGTATATAGTAATTTAGCATTAATAATAGAACTAGAGATAAGGATAATATATTAATATATTAATAATAATATTTATAAAGGCAATATTATTTAATAGGCATAAGCTGCTTTTAAACTAAGTAGTAAGGGTTAATAATATTTAAAAAGGATAAAAGGTTAAGTAGTAGGGAGATAGAATCTATAAAGGGCATTATTAAGATATAACTATAGCTAAAAGGTATTAAAATATTACTAAAATATAATTAAAGCATTATTAAGATGCAATATTATAGTAAAAGCATTATTAAAATACACTAGTGCCTAAAGGCTGCTAGGTAGTTAGTTTTTAATAATAGGTAGCACTAAAGGCTAGGTAGCTACTAAAGGTATATATATAAATTATTACTAATTATTATAAAAAGATAAAAAATAAAGATAAAAAGGCTTAAGTTAACTATCTATTAAGGAGAATCCCTTGCTAACTAATTAATATCACTAGCTAATTAATGTCACTAGCTGACTAATGCATCTAGTCACTTTATTATAACAGTTGCTATAAGGCTAGTTCTTTATACTTAATAATTAATTAAATACTTAATAATCCCTTTAAAGCTAACTTTATATAACCTTTTTTTCTTTCTTACTTTATAATTATATTATAGTATATATATATAATAACTATAAGTATATAGACTGCTTTAATTAAGCCTTAGGTTAGTAATATACTTTTAAATTTATAAAGGAGTATATCTTTAAAAATATTCCTTTAACTTATTAATTAATAAAACTATTTTATTTACTCTTAAAAAGCTTATATTAATTAAATATATAGTAGTTTTTAAGCTTTTTAACTATAGCTTTATAAAAAGCCTTATATTATTAAGTATCTTAATAAACTTATTAATTACTTTTTAACTTACTTATTTAAAGCTACTATTTAGCTTATATATAAAGAGAGGTATAAGCTTTAAGATTATACTTTTAATATTTAATTAATATTAAAATTATATTTTATTTATAATTATAATAATAGCTTACTTATTATCTTGCCTTACTTTATAAATATATATATAAAATTATCTTTTAATTATATATTTATAATAAAATAATATATTAAAAATAGTTTTTAATTCTTTATTTAATAATAATATAATATATAACTATTTATTATATTTATCTTTTATAATAAATAATTAATTTACTTTATTAAACCTTAATAAATAATTTTATAGATCTTAATATATATATTAAAAAGGCTTTAATATATAATATTTAAATTATTTATATAAGATATACTTTATTATAAGTAATATTAAGTATACTTTATATTTAATTTTCTTTATACCTTTAATTTAAATATTTTTAATATTATATATAAAGCTTTTAAATATATAAAAGTTTAAGTAGCCTGCCTTAAAATACTATAATTTCTTTATATTATAATAAAGAATTAGTAAATCTTTAGTTAATCTCTTGCTTTATACTCTTTACTTTACTTAATTATTTATTATAATAAGTATAAAAGTATAATCTATATATTATATTATTTTTTTATTAAGGTTTAAAGTATAAAGAAATAATAGTTTATATTTAAGGAATATTAAGCTTTATTTTTTAATTAAAAATATTAACTTTATATTTTAATTAAGGGTTTTAAAGTAAAGTAAATAATTAAATTTTATATACTATATATTTACTTTTTTAACCTTAATCTTAAAGATAATATTAATATAAAATCCTTTAATTATTACTATATTATTAAATATAAAATCCTTTATTTTTAATTTATAAGCTTTATTAAAAATATTTTTAAGTTTATAAATACTTTTTTTAAATACTTTAATTTAATTAATATTTACTTTAACTTAATCTTTATTATTATATAGTATAAAGCTTTTTAATTTAAAGAGATTTTAATTAATAATAAGGTATATAGCTTTATAAATATTAAAGACTATATTTATATTAAGTTTATAATTATTATTTATAAATATACTATAGACTCTTAAGGTATTTATAATATTTATAATCTTAAGGTTTATAATTATAATAATAATAACTTTAAAAAAGTTATTTTTTTAATTAAATCTTTTTTTATTAATTAAGGTTTTAATTAAGTTTTAATTAAGTTTTTTTAATTTTAAGTAAAGGCTATTTTACTTAAGATTATTAAATACTTAATAAATAGTATTATACTATATATTTAAAGGGTTTTTATTATTTATAAAGTATAATTTATCTTTTATAAGTATATATTTAAGGATTTTATAGTCTTTAAAAAGTTAAAAATACCTTACTTTTTTAATATAATAAAAGTAAGTATAAGTCTTTTTTTTTTATTTTCTTTTACTTAACTTTCTTTATTTAAGTATTTACTTAATATAGTATATACTTTTATATACTTTTTTTAATAATTATTAATAATAATTAAAAAAAAGTTTAATTTATATTACTTTAATATAAAAATAATTAATTAATTATTATTTTTTAATTTAAAAAGCTTATTATACTTTATTTTTACTTAAGTAAGTATAAAATATACTTTAATTATATTTAAGAAATTATTAATTATAAAATTTTTTTTAATATTAAAAATTTTATAAACTATAGCCTTTATATAAGCTTAAGACTATATAATATATTATATTTTTAATTTAAAGTTTATATACTTAATATTCTTTAATATTAAGTAATACTTTTATTAAATAATCTTTTTTAAGCTTAATTTACTTAAAGCAAGCTTTTTTTTTAATTATATTATAATTTAATATATAGTAAATATTATATAATTTAAATATTTAATTATAAATATAGCTATAATGCTTTTATAAATATTATTATTAATTATTTAATTAATTTAATTTTAAATTATTATATTTACTTTTTTAATATTTATAAAGTATATTTATTTTAACTATATATAGTTATATAAATCTTTTATAACTTAAAATATTTATTTTAATTTAATATTTTTTACTTTAATATTAAAGATATATATTATTTAAATATATACTTTTTTAATTATTAAAAGCTTTTTAAGCTTAAGATTATTATTTACTTACTTAAGTTTATTTAAGTTAATATATTCTTAAACTCTTTAAGTAATTATAAAATTATAAAGTATTATAAACTACTTAACTTATTTTATAAATAAGTCTAGCTTAATTTAAGTAAGGGAATTATTAATTTTTATATTATTTATATTAATTACTTTATTATAGTTATTTTTAAAAATTTTTAATATTTTATAATATTACTTAAGTTTATAATTATTAAAAAAAGTAAATTAATTAAAAAGAGCTTAAAAAGATAGGTTTAAAAGAGCCTTAAATAAAATAAAAGAAATAAGTACTATAAGGCTTATAAATAATTATAAAGGAGTCTTTTTATCTAGGAGACTAAGCTTTATCTTAATAGGGCCTAGCGCCTTAAGCATATATTATATAAGAGATATGCTCCTTTAGTGCATAACGAGCACTGTTTTCCATAATTTGATTGATTTGCTTGACATTTGGGTGTTCTGCTGCTAAATTGCGGGGCAGAGCTGCCTACTTACTACCTACCTATACTAAGCTATAGCACAGGGCAAACTGAGCAAAGAAAGGTACTGCTGACCTACTAATACCAGTACCAACGGATCAATCAACTTACGGGTACGGGTAGTAGGCAGTACTGTTACAAGTTGCTTGATACCTAGGTGCTGATAGGGGGTCCCAGGTCCAGGAGCCTTGCCGATGGCTGCCTTATGCCAAAGAATCCGGCATGCCAAAGTTCCCATCTTCCATCTCCCATCGTCAATCTCCCATCGTCAATCTCCAGTCTTCCCGCCTCTAATCTCCTCTCCTCCTCCCCCCCCCCCCCAAACATCTCCTCTTCCTCCTCGGCTTATCTGATTATGCTCGACATCTACATATACTGGAGCCCGCACCTCGAAAAATATTTAAGCGCCCTTCCTGCCGCGGCCAACGGCCTTCCAGCCTATCAGGAACCCACCTTGAATGCGACCAGACGCGATGCGACCAGACGCGATTGTCCGGACCCGGCCGAGTCTGGCCTATGGCCTCGCGAGTTTCCAACCCACCCTGCGTCTCCGGCGCCTAAGCACGCCCGACACAGTGTGATGCGGCTTCCCATTGGCCTGCGGGGGGGATCGATGGCGTCCACCCATCAAGATCAGAGGTGCTATTTTCGGGCCCGGAGATGACTCTTGGGTTGGCCGCTTGGATCTTTTGCTCCACCGCTTGGTGTGCCTTTTTGTTCCGTTTGCGCCGGCTGCGGTTTCTCTGGCCGACTTGACCAACAATGTCCGGCCAAAGGCGCTTAATCGAACTTGATTCGATGGGCGGCATCTTTCTGGCCGTCTACGGAGTGTAGTCCGGCCGCCGACCTCCTCCACACCCACCTCACAAGGCTGGCCTACCGAGAGACAAGAACGAAGTTTTTTGTTATATCTGGGGGCCTCGTGGCGCTGTTTTCCCTCTTCTGCCCTTGCGTCGCGCTCTGTCGTCTGTGTCATTCTTGTTGTGTCTGCTCTGCTGGTATCACGATGCGACGCTCAACCAACAGACAATGAAGCGGTGACGTCCTCTCAACGTTGGCTTCACCTCTTGGGATACCCTAGGCGTTTCTTTTTTCCCTTTTTTTTTCCCCCTTTTTCTTTTCCTTTTTTTTTTGTTGTTGTTTGTGTCTTTCCGTGCTCTGGTGCTCCACCTCAATTCGATACCCCCCCCCACGCCTCTTCCGTGAAGAAGGCGGTTGTTGAATGCTGCGGGTTGTGTAGATACACCATCTTTCATCTTTTGCTTGAATCATGGCCTCGCAACCACCGCCACCGTCTGGCAGCGCCAGCTTCTCGCTCTTCCCCAATCCTAATTATTCCAGACCCCAGCCTGTGGCGCGCGTCAACCAGACGACTCGATCTCGCCGTTCAGAATCCCGTGAGCGTCGAGCACTGACGCCACAGCAGCTGCCGCAAGACAGTCGTGCTCCAACGCCAGCTGCTTCACCCTCCCCAGTGCTTTCTCCCGTATCATCCCCGTCTGAACATGGCCGGCAGACTCCGCAGCAGAGGACGCAAACACCTCTAGAGCTTCATCCTCCCCTCGGGGAAGCATCCGAGGCTGTCCTGGACCACAGCCCTCCATCAGCTGCGCCCACGGAAGAACAGCAACCGGACGTGCTGGGCGTGGGCTCTAGTCGCCCTGCTCGAACCCAACAACCCCGATTGACTATCGAGGTCCCCAGACAAACGAATCCTCTGATCCCGCCGGTTCAGGTTATGGCGGGTAACAGCAGCGGCGGCCAGCAGCAGCCAAGGAATCCTATCGCCAAACCTCTCCTACTGTTTGATGCCCCCCCATCAACTGAACCGCCGCCGGCCTTGCGCTCCATGTTCCCAACGTACAATCCTGATCTGCCCCTGGACCAGCAAAACTACGGTCCGATTCAAATGAACCCGCCTAGGATGCCCAGGGCGGTTGTCAGCCGCCAGAGCTACCACCAAAATCCCGAACCTGCGTCGGAGCATCCTCCTGTCAGGAGTCCCGATTATAGGGTTCCCACTCGTTCTCAAAATCCGCCAATGATCCCTGCCATCTGCACAACAGAGCAGCTCCAGGATCTCTGGAAAGTGACCAACGGCTGGCAAGCATCTGGCTCCGAGGGGCGTGTTTATTGCTTGAAGTTGACGCAGCAAAAAGATGCCCCCGTCTACACTCTTTCTTCCACCTCGCAGCCCTTCTACAGTCTCCGTCTGGATCCCACGTCCGCCTCAGCCTACGTGTCATTGAGTAGACACGACCCCGGCAAGGTGTACAAGGCTCCCAAACCGGCGTCGCATTCCCCCGCAAGCATTTTGAATGGCGTGATGGGCGGCAACGGCCGGGCTTCGGACGCCAAGTATTGGCAAGAGGCATTGACCACCACCCTCGAAGAAGAGTCCCGAAAGCATTCCCCGGATGACGGCCTTGCTGCCCTTCTCATGCCCTGCGCCGCGACAAAGATAGTCATGGACAGGCCAGACGACCCAATCACGGTTGCCGCAGCAGAGAGGGAGTGTGGAAGGCTTGTGTGGGACGACGACAGCGCAAGCCACTATTTGGTTCACCCCGCCCTGGCGACGCCGTTTTGTGTTACGGTTGGGCATTGCCCGGCATGGTCTCGCGTTGAGTATACGTTGGAGCACCACGAGTCACCACAGCACCTCGCCAAGCTCACGCGAGACGGCACCGGTGGCGGGTGGCTGGAAATCGACACTGGCGTTGCGTCCAAGATTGAATCGTTTTACATCGTTGACGTGGCCGTTACGGCGCTGCTCCTCGTCGCTGCCATGGAGGACAGAAGCTCGCCAAACCCTGTTACAGAGGCGTTCGAGGCGCCGCCGGTGCCAGAGCCTCCCAGGCAGTCGAGGAGCCTGAGCAGCGCGCTGAGCCGACATCGTGACGAGGAAGATGGCAAGAAGAATAAGAAGAAGAAGGAGGACAAGAAGGACAAGAACCGCCCAAAGATGGAGCAGTTCGAAGTTGACATTGAAAGCCAAAACGATAGCTTAGGCAAGGGCAGCAAAAAGTCTGCGGCTGAGGATAAGCTGCCCTTTGTGCTGCGTGTCATTGTCAAGCTGGCAAAGGGGGCGTTTAACTGTTTCATATGGCTGCTTACGATTGGGTTTGCATGTGTCAAGGGAGTATTCAAGGTTTTTTACAAATGCGTGGGATCTAAATATTAATACGACGACGTATGATGACCAACGAGGATGAACGGCCGGCCAGATGGTTCTTCTCAACGTGCATGTGGATAAATGTCACGTGTGCAATAGATGGAGGGGGATATGATTCTCGTATTGAAGCCTACCTACTTACTTAGTAGGTATATAAAAGGCGTTGTTCATGAGAGGGATGAGTAGGTAAGCAGCCAAACGACTGCTACTTGTTCGCAAATCAAAACGCTGGAGAAAAAAAAAAAAGAGAGAGAGAGAGTGTGTGTGTGAGAAAGAGAAAGAGAGAAAGAAAAGGCCATTTTTAAAGTCCGTATTTTATACATGCTCCATCGGTGATGTTAAAAAGTGCACCAGCACAACAACACACACAAATACATTAACAAGCGCTCATGATCAAAGCATTCTCCCCTCTCCGCCAACCCCTCATTCGCTCACTCGCCTCGCCTCGCCTCGCCTCGCCTCGCCTCGCATCTATCTCTTCCTCTGCCTCACCATAATCTTCTTCCCTCTCCGCGTTGTCCCGCCCGACGTCGCCGTCTTGGCCATCTTGGCCTGCTGAATCTCGAGCCTGCCCTCGGCTGCCATGAGGGACTTTACCTTGTTGCGGGAATGCTCGAGTTCGCGTTTCAGCCCGCGGAGGTCTTGTGCTCTTTCAAACGCCGCGTCCTGGTCTTCCCTCTTGCTGGCTTCGCCGTGGTCTTGTGCTCGCAGGGCTTCGTCTCGTCCGGCCTCGTCGTCCATGAAAACGATTTTGCGAGGGGCCTTGGACTTGGGCCGCCGTCTTGGCGCTCCTTCGTCTTCGTGGTCGTCGAAATCGTCGAAATCGTCTTCGTCTTCGTCTTCCTCATCCAGTTGATCCAATCCCTTGGTCAAGACAAACTGCTCCTCCAACCTTGCCAGTTCTTTCGCGGCGACCTGCTTCATCGTCCTCACGTAGCCCAAATCCTGCGTCTTCAACAGCCGCACCGTGTCCGTGTCCAGGCCTTTGTTGTTTCCTCGATCGCCCTCGACTCTGCCATTCCAACTTCTGCCGACCTTGATTTTGGCGCCGGGCCCCTTGCGCGACATCATGCCGAAGTAGAATTCATCCTCGTTGCGGTCGGCAGCTTTTTCGCGAAGAGACTTGAGCTGCGCCTTCTTCTGGTTGTAATCCTTTGCGCGCTGAGAGTAATCCTGTAGCAGCCGTCAGCATCGTTCCCAAGAAGCTCTCAACTGTTGGAAAGGTCGTCAGATTTGCTTCGCTGTCCCGCACCTTGTGCTTCTCGAGAAGACCGAGCCGACGGCGCTCGAGAGGTTGCGCACGCTCCCGATGGGGGCGCCGCTGGATGGAATTACGCAAAGAAGACATATTTTCTTCTTCTTCCTCTTCTTTTTTTTCGTCGTTTATGTGGTAAGATTGGCAAAAATTAAGCACTCCTGGCCGCTTTGGCTGCGAAGATGCCGTTGCGATATGAAGAAAGCTGTGCTTGAAGGGTAAGAGAGTGGCAGAATTCTGAGATTTATTGGCGGTGAGTGGATGTGGCTAGAAGTAGTACACTAGGTTAGGTACCACCGTACCTCTTTGTGGCGTCTTGGCGTCGGTTTCTTTGGAATTATTAAAAAAAATATGTTTTTTCTTTTTCTTTTTCAAAAAATCAATCAATTTTCAAGACCTATAGGATAGTGCTGCTATTAGTTCCTTGATTCATTGAATAGAACACGAATGGATGTCTAAATGGTGGCGTGATTGGAAAATCTATTATTATACAAAGTCTTTCATGTTGCAACTTTTCCCCTTGGTAGTCATACAGCTCCCCTTCTTACAACAGCAAGAACTCGTTTATAAAGTCATGCATCTACATCCATCCGCCTGAAAAAATAAAATTGTTCACTTTAGACAATCATATCGCTTCAAATTGTTAGCATATATAAAATGTCATACATCCTCTTCGGAGGATTTTGAGCCAAGCCGTAGGCCATATGGGGCAAGCTGCTCATTGCTGAGCTTGCTGGGTGACTGCACAAAGGGGTCCTCTCCCTTCATCGTCTTGGGAAAGGCCATGACATCTCGGACTGTGGGCGTACCAGCCATCAGGGCCACAAGCCGATCAAATCCAAGTGCGAATCCGGCATGGGGGGGGCATCCCGAGCGGAGAGCTTCGAATAGATGAGCAAAGTCTTTGATCCTCTTATCGGTCATTTTCAAAACGTCTCGCATGATGAAGTCTTGGACGTCAGCAATGTGGTTACGCACACTGCCTCCGCCGATTTCTATTCCATTGAGGACCAAGTCGTAGGCAGCGCTCTTTGCCTCTAAAGGGTCGGTGAACAGCAGCTCCAGGTCTTTCCGAGAGAGAGGCGCGGTAAATGGGTGATGAGAGGCAGCAATTCCTGCTGCGCCCTCCTGGCCCGGCTCGCCCTCTTCGACCGGTTTGAACATGGGGAACTCTGTTACCCATGCAAATTGGAGTGATCCCGGCTCGCCAAGCCGCGGAGTTTCCATGTAGCCTGCATCCACGAGTGCCTTCCATAGCATATTGCGAATGTCGCCAATCCTAGTTGAGCCGGAACAGTATTGTCCGGCCGGCTTCTCGCGGGCCTGGAAAACGACAAGATCTCCGTCCGCGAGGCCTTTCCTTTCCGAAAGCAGATCCAAAACGCTCTCGTATTCGAAGCCCAGTGAAGAAAATCCACTCAGCGGCTTGCTTGAATCGTGAATGAGAATTTGAGGGTTACCGTCGGGATTATTCCCCAAGGAAACCGGTAGATTGTCCATAAACTTGGTCACAAAGCTGCGCGCGTCGGAAGGAGAGCAACCACGCAAAGGCAGTGCAAAGGCCTCTATGACGGGATTAGACAGATGGGTGATCATGCCAACAAAATTGCTGAAAGGTTCCAGGTCCGGGAGGGCATGTATCTATGCGACGTCAGCTTCTTGTCTAAAGCAATAGCTCCAAGTCGCCCTACCCTCAAGGGGATGCGCAAATCTGGCTTGTCGGAGCCATACGCAGCAATACTATCTGCAAAGGTAATATTGGTAAATTGGTGGGCGGCGGGTTGGTCTGCCGGTGGAAGTGTAGGAGGTATATCGGAGACAACCGGAACTACCTGTCCTCGAATCTCCTTGTAGCTGCGTGCGGGCTGAAGAGCAACCAAGGCTCCCAAGACAATGTCATTGACATCGTTTTGCACCGTCTCGGCTCCGGCAAAAGCCCATTCCATATCAAGCTAGTTGAAGTCGTCAGCGCCGAGGAATAGAGAAAAATCTGGACGTTCGCCTCACTTGAGAGAATTCGGGCTGTCGGTCAGCCCGAAGGTCCTCATCGCGGTAACAGCGTGCCCATTGCATATATCGCATAATCCCACTGGCCATGAGGACTTGCTTGTACTGCTGCGGGCTTTGGCTCAAGGCATAGGCGGTGCCCTTTTGTCGGGTAGGGACCAGAAATTCCCTGGCGCCTTCTGGGGTGGACTTGAAGAGAGTTGGGGTCTCTATGTCGGTAAAGCCCTTTTCGAGCAAGCTCTGGTTGAGCGTTCCCTTCAACCACGATCTAAATTGCAGTCTGGCTTGCAGTTCCGGGTGAAATCGGATTTGAAGATGCCGTTTCGTCGGCGGGAATTGGACTTCGGGCGTTACTATAAGGTTTTTTGGAACGCTATTCAAGGCCCGTATACTGTCTAGGTAAACAGTCCTCTTTGTCGGGCCGCTAGTGGTACTCGAATCACCTACGGCTGCAGCCTCGTGCTGCTTTATACGAATGAGAACGGGGCTGAAAGCTGGGACTTGACGGAAATCGTCATGGGCTTTGCTGTCTCTCTCTGCGCTAGAGCAGACCTGAATGGTCTCACCGGACGGCGTGGTGAGATCTGCAAACGAGAGGTGCTTTGAGACATTGCGACTCTTGCCCAGTAATCCCACGTAGACGTTTTCTGATCCAAATCCAAGGCAATCGTCATTGGCCTCATCTGTTGCGTATTAGACAAGTTTCATGACGAAGAAGAAGAAGAAGAAGAATTTCCGTTTTTTTTTTTTTTTAAAAAAAAAGAAAATAATAAATAAATAAACAAATGAAAACCCTACATTTCTGCCAAAGATCTAATATAGTAGCCCGCTTCGACGAGCTTTCTGCCTCATTCTCGGCTCCCTGTGAGTAAAGTCGGCTGTTCCTGTAAACGGCCTGCCGCGAAATCGCCGCAGCAGCAAAGGCGTTTCCACAGGCATGACGCCGTAATGCCAGGCTACGGGAACCAGTAAGAGGCCCCATTGCCTAATTACAAAACATAAACTGGCATTCGACAATAGAAGATGGGGTTGCGCAAGGAAATACTGTGGTGTAGTGTAGTGTAGTGTAGGCATGTACAAGTGCGACTATGGATGTATGTATGTACATACATATGGCATGACTGATAAGATAAAAAAGAAAGGCGAAAGATTGGGGCTTTCGGCACAGAGCAGAGCAACCCTCTCAATCATCCGATGAATTTCCGATCGCCCCCACCGCCCAGCGCCGAGGGCTTTAAATTTCTGCCGCCCAAAGGGCACGTCAAAGCTTTTCTTCTTTTTCTTCTTCTCTCCATCCCTTCCATTCAAATAAACGTATGCGCCCCAACCCTCGCAGAATTCCGTGCTGCGTGCAATTGCCAACTGACGAGGATACAGGTGATGAGATTGCGTGTATAAGATGATGCAGGAGCCGCTTTTCTGACCTCTCAACACTCTTCCCTCGGGGCTTCAGGGTTTGGGAGCGATGGATTTGCTGGTTCCATGAAATAGGCGTTCGACACACCGACCTTGTTAAATGCATCGGACGCGATGGAAAAAAAACTCTGATTTATGACGAATGGAAGTCTTTTCTTTTCTCTTTCCTTTTTTTTATCTTGTATTTTCCCTTGGTTTTTGTTGTAACCCTTTTTTTTTTCTTCCTCTCTCTCTCTCTCTCTTCTCATTGATGCTGCCAGATATCCCACGCATTTTCCCCCTTAGCCTGTATACCTCAATAGTGTCATTTAACATCTACAGACGGAGGAAGTGCTCAATCCTACCCGGTGCTGTAGCTACCGGGATGCTTGAGTTTTCCGTGTAGTAAAACGAAACATGGTTTCCTTATTAATTTGCTGTCGAGACTCCAGTATCCGTGCTGAGTGCAAAAAAAAAAAAACTGCCTCTGTGGATAGTTACAAAAGGTAGCAAAGCACTAGGTAGCAAGCACTAGGTAAGGTAGTGCTACCTAAGGTAGGTACTCCGTAATAGTAATAGTACTACTAAATGCATTTTAAATACTTCTGCGCAGAGCAGCAGATCAGCTGTGTTTGCTAGCCTTGCTGTTGGTGAAGAAATGGCTCAAGTGGTATCACTTGGCAGCCTTGCATTCTGCAATGCCCGAATTATAACATACTGTAATATGCACAGCCCGCGCCAAGCCGTGCGGACCCAAGCCGTGCGGACCTCGCGCTGTTCGCCCATCAAGTCAATCTGCGTTAGTGAGTGACCTCTGCTCCTGGCCCAGCCACCCACAATTCCGCCGCTTCCGCCAGCCCACGTGCACCGCCGCTCGGGGTATCGCCATAACCCAGCGCTCAACCTGCTGGTGCCCAATCGCAACCGCCATCCCTCCTCTCCCACCAAACAGCTCCGGCTGCCGGCTCGGCCTGACCTCCGTCCTGTCGCCCAACTTTTCCTATCCACCACCGACGACTTGACGACCCGCCCCTCAGGCCTGCGAGCCGGAAGAATCTCGAGCATTGCGGCCCCAGACAACAGCCCGCAACCATGAGCTCCTTTGAGAAGTCCGTCAAGGGGGCGACCAAGATCAAGGTGAGTGGGTTCGTCTCCAGGTCTCGTCGGGGAGCAATGGGCCACGGCCACGGCCATGGGGGTGTCTTTGGGCTCCCGGCGCCAGACCGGACCAGACCAGACCAGACCAGACCGGACCGGGGGACAAAGGCGGGACAAAGGCGGGACAGAGGCAGGGCAAGGCAGGGCAGACCAACCAGATGGCTAACTGCTGCTCTTCTATGTGCGTGTGCAGAATGCTCCCCCCAAGACCAAGTATATCGAGCATATCCTAGTCGGCACTCACTCGGGCGAGGCTGGCGTCGCCGAGGTCCTCCGCGCCCTCCAGAACCGGCTGCACGACTCAACATGGACCGTCGTCTTCAAGAGCCTGATGACGGTCCATCTCATGATCCGCGAGGGGTCTCCGGAGGCGACGCTTGCCTATCTCGCCAGGCATCGGAATATGCTGGCCATCAGCAACTTTGCAGACGGTCCGTCCCAACCGGAGCCCGCGCAAGGCTACAGGCGCAAGTAGGGGGGCGGGGGATGCTGACGTTGTGCGTAGCTCAAACCCAGGGCCGGAACATCCGCCACTATGCGAGTTACCTCATCGAGCGAGTGCGCGCATATCGCGACACCAAGACCGATTGGGTGCGGGCCCCGGAATCGAGGCTGGAGAGGCTCTCCATCGACAAGGGTTTATTGCGAGAGACCGAGGTTGTTCAACACCAGCTCACGGCCCTGTTGAAATGCGACGTGCGTCATGGCCCAGTTTCTCTTCGTGATGTTCGAAGCTTACCCTCCCCCCCTCCCCCCTACAGCTCCTGGACCAGGAACCAGAGACCGAGATCACGATTGCCGTATTTCGGCTACTAGTCCTTGACCTCTTGCCTCTGTTCCAGGTCTTGAACCAAGGGCTCATCAACATTCTTGGTCAGCTTAGATTGCCCTCGTCGCAGCCGCGCTCCTGCGGTCGTCCTAACAGCATGCATTAGGCCACTTTTTCGAAATGTCCAAGCCGGACGCCGACAGAGCTATGGAAATCTATCGGACTTTCACCAAGCACACCGACTACGTTGTCCAGTATCTCAGCACTGCCAAGCAGTGGCAGCACCACACCAGAGTTGAAGTTCCCAAGCTCAAGCACGCGCCCATCAACCTAGGTCGTCAGCTCGAGGAATATCTCAACGACCCGGATTTCGAGATTCATCGGCGGCAGTACTTGGCAGAGCAGGAGGCCAAGAAGGGTGGCAAGGGATCCAAGTCCAAGGCTGCCAAGGGTGGAATCGACTTTTCCAAGCCGGCTTCTCCTGCGGCCAACAACCCTTTCCCTGCCCCCGGCGGCGGAAACTCGGCAGCCAGGATCGAGTCGAAGCCACAGGCCAACAAGGGACCGGACCCCGACCTCATCGACTTCTTTGACTCGATTGAGCAGAACCAGATACCCATGCAGGTCGGCGCTCAACAACCTCCCATGCAAGTGCCCATGCAGGGCCCAGACTTGGCCTTCCAGGCACAGCCTGTCGGGCTGGGCTTTCAGCCGAATAACTTTGTCCAGCAACCGGCAGGCTTCGTCCGGGGCAATGCTTTCCCACAGCCAGACGGCGGCTTCATGCAGCCGCCCCCGCAGCTGCAGCCGACCATCACGGGCTTTAGCGGCTTCGGACCTCATCAGGACTTCCAGCACAGTGCTCTGGGTCCTATTCCTCAGAACACCGTTGCCAATTTCCAGACTCCCGTGCAGCAGCCCGTTGGTCTTCAGCCCACGGGGCTTCAGCCGTCTCTCGCCGCTCCGCAGATGACCAACCCTTTCCGCCAGTCCATGTTGGTGGCGCAGCCGACATCTTCCTCGTCTCAGCTGTCCACGCCGACGTCGAGCACGCCTACTCTCAGCCGTCAATCCACCAATCCGTTCGCCCGGTCGACAAACTCGCCCGGCCAAAACACAGGCCCCTTCCAAGCTCAGCCTGTCCAGCCCCAGCCCACGAGCACCAACCCCTTTGCTCGCAGCGTCCCTGCCGAGTTACTCGTGCAGCAGCAGCAGCAGCCTCAGGATCAGCAGCAATCCTCATCGCTTGCTCCACAGGCAACTGGTGTTACCAATCCGTTCCGACAGGGTGCTTTTGTCAACCATGCCACCGGCATGGGCTGGCAGCATAACCAGGCTCCAATCGGTGGTGGCATTGATCAAATCCAAACCGTGCCGGTGTTTCCTCGCCCGGCACAACAGACGCCCTGGCAACAATAACACAAGACTGAGTTCTCTTTTCTTGGCTCTTGGACTTGCTCTTCTTCTTCTTCTTCTTCTTCTTCTTCTTCTTTCTTGAATCTTGTAAGCTCTTGCGATCTGGGGGTCTGGATTCTCGTCATTCGTTTTTCGCTTTTTTCTTTCACGGGTCATCGTTGCTGGGTTTTTGCACCCTTTTTTTTTTTTTTTTTGCTGTTCTTGTTGGCTCTAAATATCGCATTATCCAGCGAGGCGTTTCTCGGCTCTTTGCTTTGTTCAATCGGAAGAGAGGTCAGCCATGGAATTATTATTATTAGTCAGAATTCTCGAAGACATAATTCCTAGTATGCTCAGTTCACACAGCTTATTAGGGGGGGGGGGGGGGGGGATGTCGATACACATTAGGCAGCACCCTTCCTTGCTAAAAGGTGACGATGAGGAGGGGGAGACTGGGCAGACTGGGACAACGGGGTGTTGGGATCGCGTGTTGGGCAGAGTTCTCCTTGGCGGACAAAGATGCAAAAGAGTATGAGTTTATGCTGGTTTTTTTTTTCTTTTTTTTTCTTAATTAGAACTCCTGTATCTCTAGCCTAATATGACATGTCATGGTATTGATCATCATTAAAAAAAAAAAATGAAACTCCAGTCTTGAGACGCCTTGCCTTCCCGATCTTGAAAAATTTCCAATCTAGCAAACGAAAAAGACGATGTCAGCTCGATTTGTTTCCCTCCATGCGTCATGACGCCTTGAAAACGCCATAGAAAAAAAAAATTAAAAAATAAAAAACAAATTGCAAAAAAAAAAATTCCCCCACCAAAAAAATGACACAATATACTGTAGTAAAAGGCCAAAAAGACAAACTCCAGGCCCGAGATAATCGCCTGATCACGGCGCGAGACGGTTCAAGGTGTGAGAAAAGCCGCGGCTAGAATGGACCATCCACGTCCATCTTGCCACCGACCTGTCCCGTCGCGACGGCCTCCAGAGAAGCCGCCACCGTTGCTTCTTCCCGGATGTCCTTGTCTTCCGCGACGAACACCCCCAAACCGGAAAAGGCCTCAAACAGGGCTCTCGCGAGGTACTCTTCGGAGCTGTATCCGCCGACGACGTAGTCTTCCTTTGTGCGCGTCACGTCAAGCCACTCGCTCTTGTACTGCGACAGCTTTCCGCTGGCCAGGTCGACTCTCTGGGGCGCCAGATCCAGGCCGCCAAACGGATCGTACGGCTTGTCGTCCAACACGGGGGCGCGCTTGTCCCTCAGGCCGCGGATCGACAGGCCGCCGCCGCCGCCCAGCGCGGCAACGGCATCAAGCGTGGCGTCGCGCTTCTGCTGCCCGCGCTTCTTGAGCAAGACCCGATCGACGGCCTCCTCGGCATGCCCGAGCTCGGCGTTCTGCAAGGAGTTGAGCAGCTCCTCGCGGAACCGCGCAGCGTTTGCCTTTTCTTCGGCGTCTTCTTGCAGTTCCTGCAGACGCCGCTGGCGAGCAGCCTCCTTCTCCACGGCGAGGCGTTTCTGCCGCGACTCGTCGGACTCGCGGGCGAGTTTGCGGTTGCGTTCGATCTCGGCCTTGTGCTGGGCTTCCCATTCGGAAAGCTGCATCTCGGCCTTTTTCCGAGCTTCGTCGGGTCCGTTGACGAGGTCGTCCGTGAGGCATTCCACCATGAAGAGATAGTCGTTGTACGCATCCAGGCTCTCAAAGTCGTCCTCGGCCTTGTTGAAGACCGCCGCCACCCTCCTCCGGATGTCGACCTCCCGCTCGACGCTCAGGTCGCCGAAAAACGCCGTCTTGAACCCCCTCAGGCGAAGCGTCTTGTGGCAGCCCGCATATGGGCATTGGTTCGGCCCGTCCTTGAAGATGCGCTCGACGCAAGTCTTGCACATGCGGTGGTAGCACTCGGTGTTGATGCGGAACTCCATGTCCTTGTTGAAGTAGCGGGTGGTTTTGCACACGGGACAGGCTTCGTCCTGCTCGGCCGGGGGGAGAGGAGCGGAGATGAAGGCGGCGGAGGAGTTGTTGGAGGCATAGCGCACCGAGACGGTGCTGGTGCCGCCCGGACGTGACATTGCTTCGGGCGATGCGGATGATGATGAGTAGTCGATGAACCGGGGGGGGGGGGGGGCTCTGGAGGCTCTGGAGGCTCGAGGCGAAGGCGTACGGAGCCCCCAGCGGCGATGGCGTTTGAAGAAACGCAGCAACGCACAGTCGTGTCGTATGGCTTGTTTATCCTTGTTAGGGGTTTTTTTTTTTTTTTTTTTTTTTTTTGGGTAAGTAAAAATGTAAATAAAATCAGCCGTGACACCCGTCTCGATGCCAGTGCATGCCAGTGTATGCGTTGTTTTGTTTGATGTCAACAGCAGCTGCTCTCTTCGAGATTGGCTCGCGATAATGGAAGAGAAAGAGAGAACTTGGGTGAACAAATTCATTTCTCACCCCAGTTGGTACGTACTCTCCCGCTCTCTCCTCCGTACACAGTGCCAAAGCGCGCGGGAACAGAGCGGTGTTAGAGCTTCCGCCCCCCTACAAGTTCGAGAGCTGTTAGCGCATTTGCCCCTCCACGCGCCCCCCGGGCAAGAGGCTCAACCTCCCACCAAAGCGTCCCGTTATTTGACCCGCCATTTGTCATACAATACATATACAATACAATACAATACATACCCTTTTGGAGGCGATTTCGACAGTCAGCCGTTCCAGTCCCAGGCAGAGGGGGAAAAAAAAAAAAGAAGAGCTGCACGCGAACAAACTTGCGAGCTTCACGACGCTTTGTCATGGCTGACAAGGGTAAGGCCGCTGCTTTTTTTTTTTCTTCTTTTTTTTTTCTTTTTTTCGTGCTTGTCCGTCACTCGGCTTTTGCATGATTTCGAGAAAGCTAACGAGAAGCTGCAAAAAAAAAAACGGCAGATCCGTCTCCCGCCGAAGACGCCGCGGCGCGCAAGAAAGAGGCCGAGGAACAGGCCGCGCTGCCTTACAAATGGACCCAGACAATCGGCGAGCTGGACCTCACCTTCAACGTTCCTGGAAATCTCAAGTCGCGAGACCTCGTCGTCGACATACAAAAGCAGACCATGGTTGCGGGCGTCAAGGGACAAGAGCCCGTCATAAGCGTACGGCGTTACCTCTTCCTATAAACCTAAACAGCCCCAACAATCCCAGTCTGCATGATTCATTCCCGCGCTTCCTCGTCCTCGTCTTCTTCTTCTTCTCCTTTTTTATTTATTTATTTATTTATTTTCATTTCAATTCAATTTTTTTCCCCTTCTCCCCTTTCTATTCCCCCCCCCC
The DNA here is from genome assembly GCA_020631695.1 of Trichoderma cornu-damae. Taxonomy (NCBI): domain Eukaryota; kingdom Fungi; phylum Ascomycota; class Sordariomycetes; order Hypocreales; family Hypocreaceae; genus Trichoderma; species Trichoderma cornu-damae. The sequence continues at coordinate 4,574,465 of CM036088.1, forward strand.
ATCAAAAAAAAAGGAATGGTTTGTATAAAGATTTAGTATATATATACATGCAACTTATACTGACTGGGTGATACCAAAATAGGGCAATTTCCCCCATGCGATCCGCGTCGACGACTCGACTTGGACTCTATCCACCAACTCTGACGGCACCAGGTCCGTCGAGATCCACCTCGACAAGATCAACAAGATGGAGTGGTGGGCGCACGTCGTCACCAGCGCGCCCACCATAGACGTCACCAAGATCCAGCCCGAAACCTCAAAGCTCTCCGACCTCGACGGCGAGACCAGGGGCATGGTCGAGAAGATGATGTACGACCAGCGACAAAAGGAAAATGGCCTCCCCACCTCGGACGAGCAGAAGAAGATGGATATCCTCAAAAAGTTCCAGGAGCAACACCCAGAGATGGACTTTAGCAAAGCCAAGATCCAGTAAGGTCGGGAGGGGGGGAATGGTATTGCACAAGAAAAAAAAATGACAATAAAACAATTGCGTAACATTGAGGGGTATCATCGTGATTCGAGCGCCATGGCAGCCCGTTCTAAGAATGAGTTAAAGTCTCTGACTTGCTTGAGCATCCCGCCTGTAAAGCTGGACGAGCTGGCTTGCTCCGACACGCGGGACACGAGCAGCTCGAGGTTGGCCAGCTCGGCCTCCTTCTGTGCCGCTCGCGAAAGCTCTGGCGCATCCCTGCCCTGCTCCACGGCAAGATCCACGTCGTGCATGAGAGAGGATGCATCTAGACAATACTGCCAACGTATCCCGTTAGCGTGCTGCTTCACCTCCTCGGCCGGGGAGACCTCGGCTGTCTTTACCTTGGATTCTCTAGTATCGGCTTCGTGCTTGATCCTGACGGCGTCCATCCGGAGGGCCACCTGCTCCCTCTCGGCTTTGATGCGCATAATCTCCTCGCGCAAAGCCATCTTCTCCCTTTGCACGTGTCGAACCCGCTTCCGCAGTGAATGCCAGTGATTCAGGTGAATGGCCTAGGAGGCTCTCGTTAGCATCGCTTTCGCATCGTTTGGGGGTTCGCCCTCGGCTCGGACGTACGTGCTGGAGGAACCGAGACTTGAGCTCCTCTCGATAGGCTTCGATGGCTCGCATCTTGATGCGATACTCCTTCTTCTTGGCCGCGTCCTCTGCGCCATTGGCCACCTGTTGAAACTGCTCCAGCGTCGTGGAGATGACCTCGTCGCAGACCTGAGCCAAGACATCGATTACGCTCTCCCCCCCGTGGTTCACAAACGCCATCTCGCTCTGCAGTGGATCTACATCGTCGTCTTCGTTGCCGCGCCTCTTGTGATTGACAAACCGCTGGACGGTGATTTCAATGGTTCCGCCGTCGCCCTCGCTCTGGTCGCTATGTCTCTTCTTCGTTTTGGCCTTCTTTGGTTGCGGCTCTTCACTCTCGTCGTTGGAACCTTCCGGCTGCGCCTGGGCACGTTTCCTCGGCTTGACGGGTTTCGGTTTGGCGGCGGGCTGCCGTTGAACAGTCGGGCTCTTGCTGGGGCGCCCGCGCTTTCGTTTGGGAGGGGTCGGTAGGGTGGTTTCTTCCGCCTCGACCTCGGCCTCAGTTACATCCTCCATTTCCGGCTCGGGCTCTGGTTCCGGTTCCGATTCTGGCTCTGGTTCCGGCTCCGGCTCCGGTTCTGGTTCCGATTCTGGCTCTGGTTCCGGCTCCGGCTCTGGTTCTGGTTCCGGTTCTGGCTCTGGTTCTGGCTCTGGCTCTGATTCTTCCTCTTCCACCTCTTCAACATCTCCCAATAGCTGCGATCCTAGTTCTGGGGAGGGTTCTCGTGGCAGCCTCGTGCCCTTCCTCCCTAGAGCTCTTGGCGTCTCCCCTTCATCCATCTCTTCGGTGTCCTCTCGTTCCTCGTCTTGGCCGCGTCGGCGGCCTTTTCCTTCCTTCCGCACCGAAGCCCGATCCTCGAGAACCAAGTCGGTAGTGTCCGCTTCCCCGCCCACCGACTCCATCTCCTCGTCTATTCCTGCCAGCTGAGGGAAACTATCCGACGACAGCTCATCCGCGAAGCGGCTGGCATCTTGACCGTATACGGTTCCGGCCGATCTCCGCGCGGGTCGGACCGAGGTAGCATCGCTGCGTCGCAACTTGCTCACCAGGGGGGACGAGGGCATGGGGATCCCATCGTCCGAAGATAGCACACCCAACAGCCTGACGCTGGAGCTGAGGGTTTCGCTCAAAGGCACCCGGCGCCGCTTTCCGCTCCCTGGCGCATCCGCGGGAGACTCGCCAACCTCTTCAACCATCTTATCGGATTTGCGCGTCGAGGCGGGCGACCGCAAGAGCGCGGGCGATTTTACGCTAGGATGCGGAGGCAAAGCTTCGAGCTCATCTTGGGCTTCCTCGGCTGGCCGGCGGACGGCAGTCGTCACTGAACTCGAAGATTGCGGCACTCGAAATATCCTGCCAGGTCTGGGCGTGGGTTTGTCATCTTCGCCATCGTCTTCGCCACCGCCTGCTTGACCTGGAGCCGTCGCTTTTTGCGCCGCCGCTTCTCCTGGCAGAGACGACAGTTCGTTTGGCGGCTCCATGGGCTGGGGACGGACCCGTCGCCGTCGAGGGGTAGAGCTCGGTGCAGGTGCATGTGCATGTGCATGTTCGGGAGGGGCCGTCGCATTTTTATCCAGCTTCCTCCTCTTTGCGGAGGTGGTCGGAGAGTATTCGATCCGGACGACGGGACTCGAGGTTGATGCGACAGAGGATGCAATGGCGAGGCCTCCAATGTTGAGGCTGTTGATGTCGAGATTGAAAGATTCGTCGTCTACGTTGGCGCGCCTACAGAGCCGTGAGCGACACCACCCCCCCAGCCGCGAGGCGTCTCCGTCTCCCCCGGGACGAGAACTCACTGTGCGCCTCGAAGACGCTCGTTCAGGCGGTCCGCGCGGGCTTGTCGTCCTGTCCTCACGTTAGAAGAACGAAATTCCTAGATGGCGGCAGTTTCGGCGAGAGACATGCCTGTGGCCATTTCAGCGGCAAGGGGGCGGCTGTGACAGACGGATTCTGCATGTGGGATCTCGAGGGCTGTGACGACCGGCTCGATTGATAACTCGTTCTTCCTGGAGCGCGGAATTGGTTTTTTCTTTTTTCTTTTCTTTTTTTTTTTCTTTCTTTTTTTCTTTTGTTTTGTTTTGGTTGCGATACAGGCAAATGCAAAAATTATGACGGTGCCCTGGTTGATGATGACAAAAAAGTGGGTCCGGGCGGTGGCTCGGAGACGCGACTTGTTTTTAGAGAACTTTTAAACGCGTTGATGGTTTTTGACGGCATCCGGGACGGTGGGGGATCTTGGACGAGAGAGAGAGAGAGAGAGAGAGAGAGAGGCAAATGGATATGCACCTCCTCTCTTTGTATAAAAAAAAACCAGAAAAGAAGAAAAATAAAATAAAAAGAAAAGAAAAGAAAAGAAAAAACTTTTAAAGAAAAAGGACAAAAAAAGGACAAAAAAAAAGGCAAAAAAAAAAAAAGGCGTCGAGGATTCTCTCCCCTCCCTTCGCCTACAAGGGGGGAAATCCCACCTCGTTCCAACGATAAATTTAGTTGCATCTTTCCATACATGAATGCATCATCATCATCATCTTCTTCTTCTTCTTCTTCGAGGTAAAAAACACTATATACTTTTGGATGATGCGACGAGAAATCTTCCCAGATGCCCCAATCATGCATGTGCCGCATTTGATGTTACAGGTCAGGCACCTGGATGATGGCTGCCAAAGGGCTATATATAAAACAAAGCATCAACGCCCGCGCCCAATGCAAAATCCACATGATCAACTACAAATCTCCCCCCGCGGGGGCTTCTTCCGTGCGAACCCATTTCATTGCCTTGTCGTCAAACCGATGACTAGATGAATTGTCAAAAAAGCTGCCACATGACACAAAAAAGGGAAGCCCCCCCCCCCCCCTTTGTTGACCTACCCGTTAAATTCTGTTTTCGTCAAGGAGTCTCCCCCATACTCTGCAGCCAGCATCTCCTCGTAGCGGTAGGGGATCTTGCAGGGCACTCCTTCAAAGGTTGTTTCTCGCAAGGGGAAGATGTAAGTATCCTATCCAGGTCCGACATTAGTTATGATTTGTCAGACGAGAGAGGCCTAGATGTCCCCCCCCCCCCCAAAAAAAAAAGGTATTCCGTACACGATACTCGTGGCCATGCTTGTCGTACAAGATGCCTTCTCCCTCTCCATGATGCAAGGCGTATCTTGCTGCGACAATGTCAATGTAGAGTCCGTTCTGCACATCAATCCACCGAGCATCAGCGACGCTGGATTCGTCGTCGTGCTCTCGGTGGGTGAAGGACGGGTTGACCTCTAGCTGGAAGAAGCGGCCCTGCTCCATTGCGCCGTACTTGTAGTAGTACATGGTCATGTTGTGATACGCGGCAAGGAAGTACATGTCCGCCTCTGTGACTTGAACGCGCACGTCGTTGTCCCATGGCATGATCTTGGAGATTGTAGGGTTAGTCCGCGGCGGGAGAAGAGAAAGAACCAAAAAAACAAAACAAAAAAGAACAAAAAAAAAAACCAAAGAGAAAAAGTAGACGCAAAGGTGGAAATTCAATACCTTCTTCCCCCACCACCATCCAAGCAGAGTCCCATGCATCAGCCATGTCTGGAGGCCCAAGTCTCGGGACGTTGCCAGATACGTCTGCACCAGGACCTTGATGGCTTCTCGCTGCTCAGGGCCGTCGAGGAGTCTGCCGGAGAACCGAGCATCATAGCGGACGCCAGAGCTGCCGAGGGCCGTGTTAGACGTGCAACAGGAACAGGGCCTCGGTCAAGGACAACTCACCCATTCTCCTCATCTGGGACACACGCATCTTTGTGAGCACATCTCTCAGGATAGTCGCCAAGACGGGTGTCACGACGCAGTGCGTCCACTCACGGAAATAGTTGGCGGCGGCAGCCTTGCTGGACGTTCCCAAAGGGGCGGCACTAAGAGCCCATGCCAATGCCGCCCATGTGGCTGCGACGACTGAACGCTTGGCGCTGCTTGCACGGGACTTCATTTTCGAAACTTTTTTTTGTCGTCAGCTCACGGCTCCTTTTCCGACGGAGATTTTCTTTCCTTCTTTTCTTTTTTCTCCTTTCTCTTTTTTCTTTCTTTCTTTCTTTCTTTCTTTTTTTTTTAAAAACAAAAATTTTCCCCTTCCTTCCTTTTGGAACAGCTACAGAGCACTTCCACCCATTAATAAAACAAATCCAGAGTGGAAACTGGACGTGCTTCCGCGTCGGCAATTCGATGCCGTGAAGGGGGGGGGGACTTTTAAGCGACCACGCAGCGGCGACGTTTCGGTGGCGGTCGGACATGCGCACACATGGGGGTTGACGCGCGTATCGACCCTATTCGGGGTCTGTTCTTTTAAATTTGAATGGGTTGGATTGGAGATTGCCTGGAGATGCCGAGCGCAGTTGCCCTGGTATCGGGGTATCGGTGAGAGCGCCGTCGTGCCGCCGCTTCCTTGCTTTTCCTGCGCCTGCCCCAAGGGGAAAAAAAAAAAAAAAACCGGGCATCGCCAGTTTATGTTCGCCCTTTTTTTGATGTAAAAAAAAAAACCCTGGAGCTGAACGATTCCGTGCACAATTCCGTGCACCACAAAAAGAAACGCTGCAGTGACATCACGCGACAACCTGTTTTTGAGATGCCGAGTACGTTTCAACGTTCTGAAAACGGGGGGAGGCTCCAACAGGGTTTTCCTGCTATAGTATAGATACTTAGGTATTAGTATAACTACTAAGGTATAAAGAACTACCAAACTCAACCTACCTGACCTGACCCGGGAAGTTTCGTCTACCTTGGGTACGGAGAGCACCACTAATACCTTGAGGTAGTGCCCAGTTATTAAGTAGGTGCTGCTGTATGCCTACCTGGTAGGTACTGTATATGAATCCGGGTTATATAACACATGCTAGAGGTACTCCGTGCCCCGTGTATTGTTCATGTTTAGTTTAATACATACATTGGCACTACCAAGGCCAAAGGTTCTACCTCACTCCGTATTCATTATAATTAAATATATGCCCTTTGCTTTGCGGGGAAAGCAAACGGGCTGTCGGCACGAGCGGCGAGATGAGTTATTACGACGCCTCCAAATACATCGCCAAGCCGTAAGCAACCGCGAATGCAACGCATCTTCTTCATCCCCCCCCTGCCCTGTGGTATTGCATGGGATGAAGCTTTCGCGCGGGAACATGAACAAGTTCGCCCCTTATCGGGCATATATACCTTAGGTACCTTGATATATGCAACTATCAAGGTAGTATCGCAAAAGCGGGGACGTGCTTGGTGGCTTTTCAAAGCGTCGTAGCCCCATGACCGGGACCCGGACCTGGCGGCCTTGGGGGGGTTCTGACGCAAGCTCGGCTTCATTCAGCTCCCACGTTTTTGCAGCTTCGCTTTTGGGACCTGACACAACCCTGAGCGTCTCCCCCATTCGCGATCTCTGCGATCGTTCCCAACCGCCTTCGATGCCTTTGGTCCTGTGAATCTATTGCTTATTTTCTTTTTCTTTTCTTTTTTTCTTTTTTCCTTTTTCCTTTTTTTTGTTCTCTCCCCGTTTTCCTTTCTCGCTTTTTCTCGCCCTTCGATTCCCAAAGCCGCGGCGAGGCTGTGCTGTCGCGAGCCTGCATCATGGGCGCCTGGAATGTAAGCTTGGCCCCTAATCGTCCTCAGAGATGGAAATCACAGGAACATGGAGCTGATCTCTGCGGCCCAGATCTTTCGCATCTTGGGCGACTTGTCCCACATGCTCTCCAAGGGCATCCTCATCTTCGCCATCCATAGAAACCGCAGCGCCGAGGGCGTGTCGCTCATCACGCAGGGGCTCTACGCCCTCGTCTTCTGCACGCGATATCTCGATCTGTTCAGAGAGCGCTCGGCATGGAACGCAATATTCAAAGTCACATACATCATTACGTCCTTTTACATTCTCGCCGTCATGCAATGGTTGTTCCCCCGCTCTCGGGAGCGTGAGATCTCCTGGAAGCTCGGCGCCGTCATCCTTGGTGGCTCTCTGGCTCTTTCGCCCTTTGTCATGATGATTTTCGAAAAGCATTGGGGATTCCTGACTGTACGTCCAAGCTCTGAACTCGACAAAAAAAAAGGGGGGGGGGGGGGGGGGTTTTGTGTGCTAATTGTCGTGGATAGTGGATGTGGGTTTTCTCCGAGATCCTCGAGTCGGTTTGCGTCCTGCCCCAACTGCTGCTGTTGAGGCAGACCACGATTCCCACCGTGATCGATTCGTTTTACCTCCTGACGCTGGGCTCTTACCGGGCCCTGTACTGCCTGAATTGGTTCCTGCGAGAACTCGACGTCAGCGACCGCAAGCCCAATGCGATTGCCGTCATCTTCGGCCTCATCCAGACTGCTCTCTATATCGACTTTGCTTGGGTCTACTACACGCGACAGCGAGTCAAGCTCCGCGGCGGCGGCGTGGTCGATGCGGATGATCTGAGCCGAGGATGGTTCCTCCACCGCATCTTCAGCAAGCACGCCCCGGCCACCGACGACGAAGAAGGTGGCCTGGGAGGCGATGGCTCGCGTGGCGGGCGGGCGACGTGGGGAGCTCGCGGCATCTCGGTCAGCGCAGACGATGGGGTCTTGGGCCCTGAGAGGGACGATCGCGACCATCGCGAGGGGCTCGTTGGAGCGGTGGATCCCGACGCCAAAATGCACGACCCGGATGAGCTGGCCAGAGCCATGGAGGACGACGAGGACGAAGGCGAGGACGCTCCGCTGCGTGCTGGGCAGAGCTCGTCTCAGGCACACAGCACTCCGGCGGGGATCCGGAGCGGAGACGAATGGGACGATTGAACTTTGAACCGGGTTCGTTGGTTTCTTGGATATCGTATCTCTTGGGGGGAGGAAGCCGGATGCGAGCTTGTGGTTATAACCTCGGCTCCTCGTTTTTCGGGGACGATATTTCGACCATTTATCATTTTGTTTTTACTCGGGGGCATGTTTGGGAACTTTCCATGTAGGTTCGGCTGTATGTAAGGGATTCAAAGGTGCTGGGGCGAGGGGCTATATATATGACGAGGAGATGACTGCTCTATCTAGGCCATGTACTCTTGGTGGCATGAATATCGAAACCAGAGAGAAATTTACTTTCACTTGCGCTCCTGGAGCCGGCTAAGAAAGGAAGAAAGAAAGAAAGAAAGAAAGACACACACACACACACACAGAGAGAGAGAGAGAGAAGTCGAGAGAGAGAGAGAGAGAGAGAGAGAGAGAGAGAGAGAGAGGGAGAGAGAGAGAGAGAGCGCTCGGGAATCGCGAGAAATTGGAAAGCCGAGGGCCTCTCGGCTTCATCGTAGCGGAGTCTCGGTAGTTCGTTTCCGGAGGGGGTTGCGGAAAAGGCGCAGGCTTCAGTCCGAGAGCGTTTTGGTAGGCCCAGTCGCACGAGAGGGCATGTGAACGTCAGGTCACTTTGCTATAGCTGCAGATTGCGCGGTATAAAATGCTTCCGATGGGCAAAAAAAAAAAAAAAAAAAAAAAAAATTGGAACGTAACCGGGGACTTTTCGTCACCCATATGTACACAATGCGCAGAACATCCAAAACCGATGACAACCAAAAAAAAAAAAAGGAAGAAAAAAGAGGAGAACCTATACCAAAGATGAAAAGAAACTCTCTCAGCAGTCGGTAGTCGCCCCGTGATGATGTCCTCCCCCCCTTTTTTTTCCCTTCTCTTCTCGTCTTCCTCGTTGGAAAACAATTAGGACCCGAGGGCATCAATATTTCCTTTTTCCTCCTACCCGCACACAACTCCTAGTAGTAGCCACTCACAAAAAAAAAATAAAAAAAAAATAAAAAATAAAAAATAAAAAACGTAGGAAGCGTAAAAGTCGCCGAAAAGAGCAAGAAGCCAACCGAGTAGGATGAAAAAAAAAAGGCTGTTAAAACACATGTGGGTGAGACGCAGGCGTTCATCGTCTCTCTAGGTCGGCAGTCGGCCATCACCGGGCAAAACGGCGCTCAAAGGCCTCGTAGAGCTTGGGGCTAATCTCATCGCTGCTCATGCCCTCCACCTCGAGCAAGACGCCCTTCTTGGCATAGTGGTTGAGCAGCGGCTCGCTGTTCTCCTGGAACTTCCGGAAGCGCGCGCGATACGTCTCCTCGTTGTCGTCCGGGCGCTGGACGAGGGGTTCGCCGGTCACGTCGTCGCGCCCAGGGACGCGGGGCCGGTTGAAGGTTGTGTTGTACACGCGGCCCGAGGGTTCGTGCACCCACCGGCCGGCGATGCGCTCGAGGATGACGGAGAAGGGAGTCTGGATGGAGACCACCAAGTTCATGGGCACAATCTTGTCGAGCGTGGCCGCCTGGGCGACGGTCCGGGGGTAGCCGTCCAGCATGAAAGAGGCAGAAGGGTCCTCTGAAGCGTGCGGAACGGCGTGTTCGTCGATTTGGAAAGGGAGAGGGTTGAAGCCGTCCATGGAGGAGCCGGGGTGATAGGAGCCGTCGGTTGAGGTTGCTTCGGCGGAAAGCGTCATGACGGGAGGCCGGCCCCCGAAAAGCCAGCCTCGGGATCGAAGCTCTCCGGAGATGAGACGCAGCATCAGATCGTCGGCGACCAGGCCACCGGACTTGATGGTGTTTTCAGCCATGATGCCTTGATTGGATGGGTTAGTCGCGGCAACGGCAACGCCAAAAAAAAAAAAAAAAAAAAAAAAAACGGCTGCAGATTTTTTTTGGCTTACCCAGAGGTGTCCTGTTCTTGACATTGCGGCGGAGGAGGTCACCGGTGCTGATGGCCTTGAGTTGAGGGAAACGCTTCAACAGCCTCTCGCTCTGGGTCCCTTTGCCCACGCCCGGCGCGCCAACTAGAATGACCCGCGCCGCTCTCTTGAGTTGCATTTCTAGAAAACCAGACCAAAAAAAAAAAAGTCGTTATACTTGGAAGCCGATGGGTGAAACAGACGCCGTGGACGTGATCCTATGAAAAAAGTCCAGAAGTTGCGGATACCAAGGCGTTCCAAAACGCAGTGCTGCGTAAGCAAACACCGAAGACGGCCGGTCCAGGGGGGGATCCAAGGAACTCTTTTGGTCGGAGGAAGGGAGCAAGAAATAATTAAAAAACCAAAAAAACCAAAAAAAACCAAAAAAAACCAAAAAAAACTATACGTAGAAGAGCAGAAAGAAATCAAACAGACATGGCGCTGCCGAGAGGAAACGTATGTATACAAGCTGCCTACAATGACGAGAAATGGAAGGGTATTATATAAATATGACGGCCGGTGACTACAGGAAGACGAGGAGGGGGGGGGGGGGGGGGGGAAAGAAAGAAAATGGGGATTGAGTGAGCGGCGAGGGAAGCTGGTGTCAATAATGTTGAGTGTTGATCATGGCCCGGCCTTGCCATGGCGGGGACGGGCGGGTGCCCAGAATGTGCGAGCCGAAGAAGCGCCGCACGGCGTGCCAGCCCGTGATTTGCGCCCGGCAGCACAGTCTGGGGGCGGAGAAGGCGAACTTTGTGGGCAGCCAAAATAAATAAATAAAATAAATAAAATAAATAAAGATGGTGTGATGAGAAATGCTTGATTTGAGCCAACATGAGATGAGGGGATGGATGGTTGAGAGAAGAGTTTCTGCCTGCTTTAGCACTTTGGGCGGTAAGTTTTAGTGTCAGTAGGCGGCGCTGAGCTAAGGTACTAAGTTGGCGACTTGCGCGGTTCGAGGGCCCCCACCGTGCCGCCCTGTAAGATCCGCCAGAAAGCACGAAGCACCGCTGAGACCGTGCCCGGGACTGCGCTGAAGGGCGGTCACACACTATGGCGGGGACGAGTTGGCCCAGAACCAGCCGCCATCAGCTATGAACTGCAGAACATAGCCGGCGTCTGCCCATGTAAAAGCTGGGCGCAAACCGCCCCAGCAGCCCGTGGGCGACGGGCATTCGATGGCTTGTTGGCTGAAAGCCCCGTGTAAAATCATCAGAAGAGAGCGTCGTCTTGCTGGCAGTGCGGACAAGCCGGTCCGCGCCGGTCCGGCCCCGGAATTGGGCCAATCTTTTTGACCGGAGGAGTGCCTTTCCTTTCCTTGCCTTTATACATCATTCGTTGCACGGACTGTTGCAGTTCGATTTTCCTGGTACATTTGATCGTTACTACACCAGCACAGACTGCCGGCGGTATAAGAACAAAACGAAGTTGTGCCCCTCCCCCTTAACTCTGCTCCGTAGTACACGCGTCGCACTGCAGTTTCCTTCTCATGACCGGCTAGTAAATTTGACGATGGATATGAGAGAGAGAGAGAGAGAGAGAGAGAGAGAGAGAGAGAGAGAGAGAGAGAGTGTGTGTGTGTGTGTGTGTGTTTGTGTGTGTTTGTGGTCGGTGATTGAGCCTGTTCCCTACGGAGCGCAGGCACATACATACATACATACATACACCACTCCGGGCAATTCGTTGCTGCGGTTCAGGCTCCGGGCGAGGAGTCGGGCAACGACGGAGGCCATTCACCGAGGAATCTCCTGCAAAAGAGCGAGCAACACTCGACATGATTGGGGAAGTTTGGGTAAGCTACACCCGTCGTTGAGGATTTGGGCAAAAAAAAAAAAAAAAAAAAAAAAAGCCATGCTGTTGACGGTTGCTTGCGGGTTGAGTGAGTGTTCGATGAGTCGTCGTCGTCTCCCCCGTCCCATCAGCCCCAGCAACTTGCACCCACCCGCTTCACGCTGTCAAAGCGATGGTACCCGTTCTGAGATATTGTATATTCTATATTAAGCTTCACGTACGGAAGTACGTAGTACGTAGTACTCCATATGCGAGCAGGCAGGCAATCGATGCTCCGTCTGGGGCCTCTGAAAAAGAAAGAAAAGAAAAATAAAATAAAATAAAAAGAGAGCGAGAGAGCGAGAGAGCGAGAGGGAAAAGGGCACGTGCAGCCCGAGAATGATGATGATTGTCATGCATTCTCTCCCCGCGCATGACAGCGTCTGCCAGCGTCTGCCAGCATCTGCCATTCGCAGCGCCCCGTTTGAACGCTGGCATGCAGGAGCAATTCATTCTGCACGGACTGGCCAAAAAAAAAAAAAAAAACAACCCCCAATGGCCAACTGCCAAACTAGCGGCAAGTTGCTATACAAACTGCCAGCAAAGCATACATATTGCGGGTGGCGCGTCGTCGTTCTCCAAAAAAAAAAAAAAAAAAAAAAAAAAAAAAAAAGCCCCGACATGTCCGAGGCCGAAAAGAAATGCTCAAATCAGCGCCAGAACAGCAGCAGCGCCGCGTTATTATGTAATAGGCCCTCTTTCAGGCCGGCGGGCTCAGGAGAGATTACGTCACGTGACTGCGCTGCCGGAAATGGGGCTCTCCAGCCCAACGGCCCCGCCCAAAGTTTCGCCCAGTGGAAACTCTGATGCAAGCCAATGGGCCATGTGGCGCACCAAATGCAAGCGCAGGTGAGGTACGTACCTGAAACCCTGTACGGAGAGGTACGGAGTGCCTATAAGGTACGAATGTACGTACCTTTTTTAGACCCTGGCTGCTCCCAAAGGTCCGGTTCCCTGCTCGCCTGGGCGCCCCGTTCGATATTCTTTCCTTCATCATCCCCTCGATCCGCCACGGTCGACGTTCGATTCTGCCTCCTTCATCTCTGCTCTGCTCCTGCTGTTTCATTTTCGTGCGTCGCCACCGTCGAGTCCTTCGTACCCCGTAACCTCCCGCGCCTGCTCGCAATGAGCGCCTCATCCAGCCTTGCCCGCAGGGCAGTGGCTCGCAACCCCCTGCTGGGCCAAGGTGAGATTGTCCAAAAGCCCCCCCCCCCCCCCTTACAGACCGCCATGGTTTCCTGACTTCTCCTCCCCGTAGCGAGGCATCTATCCCGAGGCGTCTCGCCGGCCCTCCTCACCAGGCACATCGCTCGACAGACCCAGATCCCCGCCCTGGCCCTGCTGGTCCCGTTCCGCCAATTGGGGACCGAGCCTCATCGACCGGATGCGCCGTCCGGACCGCCCCCGGGATTCAGTGCCGAGCAGGCTAAGAAGCCGCTGCCAAAGGACCCCTCCAGCGCTGCCAAGAAGTCCGACGCGGAGGCAAAGGCCAAGGATGCATCGGCCGGTGCCGCCCAGCCCGACAAGACCGCCGACGAGGCGTCGTTGACCGAGCTGGCCGCCAAGAAGGAGGAGCTCCACCACCAAAAGGAGCTCGCGAAGAAGAAGGAGGACGAGGTCAAATTGACGATCTGGCAGAAAGTCAAGAAGGAAGCCCGGCACTACTGGGACGGGAGCAAGCTCCTCGCCACGGAGATCCGCATCAGCTGGAGGCTAGCCCTCAAGATGGCCGCCGGCTACGAGCTCACGCGCAGGGAAAACAAGCAGCTCCGGCGCACCGTTCAAGACCTGGGTCGTCTCGTCCCCTTTTCCATCTTCATCATCGTCCCCCTGGGCGAGGCCCTGCTTCCCCTGGCCCTCAAGCTCTTCCCCGACATGCTTCCCAGCACATTTGAGGGCCAAAAGTCTAAGGAGGCTAAGGCTAGCCTCTTGCGATCTACGAGGAAGGAGGTCAGCGCCTTCATCAGGCAGACCCTCAAGGAGACTGGCCTTCCCCTGAGCCAGGCAACGGCTCAGAAGGAGGAGTTTGCCAACTTCTTCCGCAAGGTCCGATCCACCGGGGAGGCGCCCACGCATCAGGACGTCATCCGGGTCTGCAAGATCTTCCGAGACGACATGACCCTGGATAACCTGTCGCGGCCTCAGCTGGTGTCCATGTGCCGCTACATGGGCCTCAACACCTTTGGCACGGACTCGATGCTGCGGTACCAGATCCGCCATCGCATGCGTCAGATCAAGCGCGACGACAAGGCCATCGCCTTTGAGGGGATCGACAGCCTGACCGTCGCCGAGCTGCAGCTGGCATGCGCGGCCCGCGGCATTCGCACGCACAGCGTATCTCCCGCCAGGATGAGGGCCGACTTGCAGACGTGGCTCGAGTTGCGCCTCAAGGAGGGCGTCCCCTCCACGCTGCTGGTCCTGAGCAATGCCTACATGTACGGCCAGGGATCCGGCGAGGGCTCGAGCCAGCTGGAGGCCCTTGTCGGCGTCCTGTCTTCCATCCCCGAGGAGCTATTCCACGAGATTGAGCTGGAGGTGCACAACGCCGAGGGCGCCGCTACCAACAAGCAGCGTCTCGAGGTCCTCAAGGAGCAGCAGGAGCTCATCGAGGAGGAAGAGCTGCAGAACCAGGAGAGCCAGACGACGGGCTTCGCCACTCCTCGCGACGTCGACGACATTGACGAGAAGGAGGAGCGCCAAATGACGGCTGCCGAGAGCGGCCTGGAGAAGAAGCCCGCCGGCGAGATGGTTGACGCCGAGCTGGAGCAGATCAAGGCCGTCGAGGCCGAGCACAAGGCCGCTGCCAAGGAGCAGAAGTAACGACGATTCTATGAAGTGTATAAGAATACTTGCCAAAAAAAAAAAAAAAAAACAAGAACAAGAACAAAAAAAAAACCTCCCAAAAAGAAAATCCAAAAAAAAGGTCATGAAGGAAACAAACAAATCACGGCGTACACTTATAGCGCCGGGCAGTCAAACATTTCTCGTTATTCTTATTTTCATATGTACAATGGGTAGGTACCGCATACCTGAGAGGATACCTAGTAAGGAAGGGGTCATGTTTACAATAAGCTGGGGTTGATGGAAACATTGAGACTTTGTTTGGGAGACGGGGCTACATAGACATTTCGACACACAGGAAACCGTAAATAGACTACTCATACTATTGTTATTATTATGTTTATTTTTTTTTAAAAAAAAAACCAAAAAAAGAAAGAAGAAAGAAGAAGAAGAAACTGCAAGGCCAATAGCATTATTATCCTCGAGACTTTGCCATGTGAGGTATACATGGTGCTTTGTAGAGTAAGGTACCTACTAGGTACTAAGGTAGTAGAGAGCGCTCTGTAAACGAAATCCGATTTTTTTTTTTACATCCTTCTACAGGTACGTACTGGTAGCTACCTTACCTAGGTAGCAGGTACCTTACCTTACCTTGCTACTACCTAGGTACTTACTAACCTATGGTACCTAGTAGTACCTTGGGTGCTAATAAGTTCTGCAGAAACCCGGAAAGGCAAGAATGGCTGGCGGCTTGCCAATTGCCGACTTGCGCGGCCGCGCAGCTGTTGCGTCATCATGTCCCACGCAGGTACCAAAGGCAGCGGAAAAGAAAGTTGACTCTTAGAATGCAACAAACATAAGGTACCTGCTGCTTTAGATAAGGTAGATACTAGGTAGTACAGAGAGGAGAGGAAAATAAAAGAAGGAATTACAACCACCGAGTCTCTAGATCAAATGCTATTGCTGTTTTTATTTTTATTTTATTTTTATTTTTTATATTTGATTTCTTCTCCGATCGAGTTCTCGGAACTTGATCGTGTACAATTCAGAAAGAGATGGCAGTTAGATGTACTACTACTACAACCTACCTAGGTTGTACATTAGTACTACCATTTACTACTACCTTGAGGTACCTAAAAGTACGGAGTGCTTCCTCCTCCCTTACCTCAGACGGCTCCCTGCCGTCACAAGTTGTACCCTTGTACCTTTAATTGCGCGCAGCTGTGCTTTGCCCTGTGCCTCAACTTTGCTTCTCTCGCTCCTCCACCAACCCTCTCGAAACTTACCTTAGCCTCAGGCAATACGGCCACATTAACATTCTCTCGACACTTCCCTTCCCCTTTACATCACCGCTCGACCGCCGCCGCACCTCTGCAAGAGCCAAGAGGGCCTTGGGATCAATTGCCGCAGCGTCACCTCGAGCAACCCGCCTCTCAAGGCTGCGGCCCCCCCCCCCCCCCGCCTTGCCGCTCGACACAGCCCTCCCGCCATCCGAACCGTCGTCACCATCGTCACCAAACCCGGCCGGAGCTCCTCGCAGATGCTTCGACCATGACGACGCACCAAGACAACGACCAGGACGACTTCTCCAACGTCACCTGGAGCGACCACGTCCACGAGCAGGCGGCGCGCTCTGCTCCCGTCGCCGCCGAGGGGCCCCGACGCACCATGGAGGAGGCCGGAAACAGCTCGGCGCAGGGCATCGGCCGCGAGAAGCTCGAATGCACCGTTGGCTCGCCCATCAAGGAGAATGACGGCACCAAGGATGCCTTTGTGTCCTACCTCGTCACCACTCACGTACGTAAGCAAGACTGCGGGCGGTTCTCTGCCCTTACCCCGCCTTGATGCTGTTGCAGAGCCATCTATATAGAGAGAGACAGACAGAGAGAGGGAGGGAGGGAGAGAGAAGAGAAGAGAAGAGAAGAGAAGAGAGGCGCTATAGGTAAAGATTTCAAGACACGGCTAACACGAGGAGCGACCGTGGCCTCAGTCTACCTTCCCGTCCTTCCAGAAAGAAGTCACAGCTGTGAGGAGGCGCTTCACAGACTTTGCCTTCCTGTTCAAGCAGCTCATGCGAGACTACCCGGCTTGCGCCGTGCCCCCGATCCCGGACAAGCAGCGCATGGAGTACGTCCGCGGCGATCGCTTCGGCAACGACTTTACCTCACGACGCGCCCATTCGCTGCAGCGGTTCCTTATTCGCCTGTCGCTGCACCCGGTCCTGCGCCGAAGCACCATCTTGCATAGCTTCCTCGAGAGCCCCGACTGGAACGCCACGGTCAAGAGCCGCACGACTCGCGGCAGCATAGCGAGCGACCCCGGCGGCTCCAGCGGTGTTTTCGACAACTTTGCCGACACCTTTATCAATGCTTTTACAAAGGTCCACCAGCCCGACAGGCGGTTCATCGAGGTCAAGGAGAAGAGCGACAAGCTCGACGAAGACCTCGGCCACATTGAAAAGGTGATTGCTCGTGTGGCCCGCCGGGAAGGCGACCTGGAAACCGACCTCCGCGACCTGGCGGAACAGTTCCAGAAGCTCATTACTCTCGAGCCCGGCATCGAGTCCGCCGTCCACGCCTTTGCCGCTTCCATCGAGGATACGGCAACCCACCTCCACCAGCTAAAGGACGTCACGGACCAAGATTACCTCGGCTCGCTCCGTGATATGCAGGCCTACTCTCTCGCTCTGAAGAACCTACTCAAGGCCCGAGAGCAGAAACAGCTCGACTACGAGCAGCTAACGGAGTACTTGAACAAATCCACTTCTGAGCGGGATTCCCTGCGTTCCGGCCACGGCGCGTCCAGCGGGCCAGGCGGCTTCATCCGCGCCAAGATTGAGGACGTCCGTGGAGTGGATCACGAACAGGCTCGGCGGGAGCGCACCAGGAAGCTGGAATTACGGGTCGAGGAGCTTAGCACCGAGGTGGAAAACGCCCGCCTAACCAGCGACCGTTTCGACGATGAGGTGATTCGCGAAGTTGCCGACTTTGAGCGCATCAAGCGCATCGAGATGAAGGCTCAGCTCGGCGGCTTGGCTGATGCCCATGTCAAATTCTACAGCGACGCTGCCGAACTCTGGGAGAGATATGTCATGGAGATGGAGAAGGAGGGCGTTGTTCCCATAGCGTGAAGTTCTCTTTTTCTCAATGTGACGTGATGTACTCTGACACGGGTTTGTTGAGGGGAGGCTGGCATTATACGGCAAGGCATGATTTTTCTCTTCTTTCGTTTCTTTTCTTTTTCTTTCGTTCTTTCTTGCTTTTTTCTTTTCTTTCTTTCTTTTCTTTCTTTCTTTCTTTTTTTTTTGTGACTCGTATATAATGACAGAGGGGGGAGAAAGGGGCCAAAAAAAGGGGGGGGGGGGGGGGGGGGGGACAAAGAGCGCGATGTATTGAGATTTGGCGTTTGGGATACTATGGCGGCATTGCAATGAAGCATTGGTTCAACCAAGTGAGGTTCCATACGGATTGAACAAATACAAGTGACGAAACCACCCGTGTTGGGAGATTACGACTTGACAAGGCGAAAATCGCAGCGCCGGCAGTCATCACCACATGGATAGAACATACTCTCATCATCCAACGATTATATATACGGAACATGAAGCAGCACACATCGTCCGTCCACCACCATGCCAGTCTCCATGCAAATACTACCCAACAAATTACCTATGCATCCCTACATGATGACGTTTCCCTGCATGCAATAGACACATGCCGCACGCACGCACAGCACAGCACCCACTCACATGGCGTTATATACACTCAACCAGGGCAGCAATGGACAACAGCTCTCATCCAAGAAGCCGCTCGTTTGCAAACAGGAGGAAAGTAACAATAACCGACCAACCGACCAACCAAAGCTTGAAATAAAAATAAAAATAAAGAATAAAAATATGAATGGCGACCATGATGATAAATCAAGAAAAAGAAGAAGAAGAAAAAGGGCAAACAAAAAAAGACAAGACATACTCCGTCTAATGAATACCAGGTTTTTCAAAGATTTTTCTCATGCCCGAAGAAAAGAAGAAAAAAAGAAAAGAAAGAAGAAGAAGAAGAAGAAGAAGAAAAAAAAGTGATATCTATATTCAATGTCGTAATCTTTGCTTTTCCACATCGTCGTCGTCGCTCTCCTCGCCGACGGCATAATGCTCCGGCTCATCGGGATTGTGGCCCGCCAGCCTCTCGGCCGATCGATCCCGATACTCGTCGAATTCATCATCGTCGTCGCTACCGCCCGCAAAGGCATCGTAGAGTTCTCCGCCGCGGGTTCGTCGAGTCTTCTTGCCTGCGTTGGGGCCCTTTTCGGCGCTGTTCAAGCCTTCGGTCTCTTCTTCGTCGAGGAGCTCAAACTCGTAATCGTTACGGGGGTTGTTGCGGAGGCGGCGGCGGCGCGCAATCCATAGGTAGATGCCTAGGCCGCAGCAAAACGCGGCAATCAAGCCAATAGCGCCATAGATCCAAATCTTGGCCTTTGTCCCAAAAGTAGGAAGCCAAGAGACCCACGAAGAAGACGCGCTGGTCGTACTAGATGCTTGGGCAGTCTGAGTGCCGGATGCAGCCTCGTGCTCGGTGTCCGACGGCGCTTCCTCTGCTGGGGTCTCTTGAGGTTTGGCCGACTCCGTGGGTTTAGCTCCAGGTTTAGTCGGGCGCACAGGGTGGTCGGTGGGATTGGTCGTGGCAGGGGAGGTTTTGGTCGAGCTTGGCGCCGCAATAGACTCGGTAGAGGCTACCCCCGACACAGTAGACTGGATCAAGTCGTGGTCGTCATCGTCATCCTCGGAGGGCATGGGCAGAGGCTTAGCCTTGCTGGCATCAATGCTCTCGCCCCAAAGCTTCAGGTGCCAGTCAATGAACTTGCCCTTTTCGTTGTTCACCTCCGTGTCTCGGACGATGAGCGTCCATCTTCCAACGCCGCTCTCCCCCCTTTGGAAACGATTAGCATCGGTGCCCATCCTCAGCAGCGCCAATACAGAGGAGGGAAGAGGGACTTACCAATGGGCGACGCTCATGAAGGTCCAGTCGTCGTAGCCGCCTTTGAAGCTGTCCTGCTTGCGGGCCACAGAAATATGGCTGACGATGTGGTCAGGGCTGACCAGATCCACGCTCAAATCACCACGCCGAGTGTGTTCAACATTCATGGTGACGGTAACGTGCTCCAGACGGGCCACGTTGGCCTCTTTGAGCATTTCGGGAGTCACATCGAAGCTCACGACCAGTCCGTCGTTGCCCTCGGGAATGTCCTTTTTGACGTGAAGCCAGGGAGTAAAGAGCCAGGACTGGGGCTTCACTTTGTTCCAGGTTTTGGCCTTCTCCACTAGAGCGTAGGAGTCGATTTTGCCATAACCAAAGGTGTGACTGAACTGCCTCCCAATAGAAGTGGTCTGCCACTCGGCATCCGTCTGGTCGGTGAGTTGGACGGCAGTGTCCATGGCAAGGTATTGAAGATCTCGCCAAGTCAAGTCGGGGCGAACTTGCATGACCAAGGCAAAGATACCCGCCGCAAGCGGTGCTGCGGCCGATGTACCTCCGTGAGCGCTATAGCAGGCATTTTCTCCAACATCGGTTGTGTGCTGCACAATGGTAAGCCAACGGACATTCATTTTTAGAGAAATGGAGAAGCAGACAGAAGGAAAAGAAAGAGGGGGGGAAAGGCGGAGGGAGGGGGGCAGCTTACTATACCATCACCGCTGCCACTGCTATAAGTAACAACAAGCAGGGCAGAGCAGTGTTCCGAATAATAGGGGTGTAGGCCGGCGCGATCAACGGCGCCAACTGTAATGCTGTAGATGGAGTTTGTGTATCCGTCAAAGTTGCAGTTATCGCCGCTCAAAGCACCGTTGCCGCTCGCAAAGACGTAGATGGAACCAAGGCCACCCCGGCCTTCCTGGACGCCCTGGAGCATGGCTCGTCGAATCAGGACATCAGGGGCTTCCATGGATCTGCCGTCATCCGGAGGTCCCCAGGAGCAGGAGTAGATTTGGTTGTCCTGATACTTGTGAATCATGGCCTCGGCTTCGTCCGCATCGCTAATAGGGCTGCTGAGAATCCGAATACCCGCGATCTTGGAGTCGTAGGCGACGCCGACGCCGCACACGTCGTTGCGGACGGCGGAAATCTCACCGGCGCATCTGGTTCCGTGTTTGTCCTCTGGCAAGACTGGCTTCGGCTCCGGATCGTTGTCGTTGAAGTCCCAGGAGCCTTCCGCAAAGTAGTTGTCCTTCAAGTCTCGGCTAAACATGTCGAGGCCGTCATCGACCATGGCGACCGTCGCATTCTTGCCGGTAATGCCCTCGAGCCAGAGGCCGGTGACGTTGACGTCGTGGCCGACCTGCACCGTGTTGAGCAGGTGCCATTGCTCTTTGAACGTCGGGTCGGCAATGCCCAAGTCCCTCATAACGCTTGTTTGTGCGAGGACCGCCGAATCGTCGGGCTTTTGTGAAAGGCGGGGAAGCAGATGTGCGGGTGGACGCGGCGGGACGACTCTCTTCTGCAGACGGCTGCGAGCTTTCTGCTTGGTCGTCAAAAGGACTCCGTCGAGGATATCGTACCCGCCCACGTCTCGCTTCCTCCTCTTGCGCTCCCGTACCTCGTCCTTGACAATATCTCGCTCATGCTTCTCGGCTCGAAAAACGTGGTGGTCGGTAAGCTCTCCGAGCTGACCCTCGTGCGTGAGGCCCAGGCGAATGGCGATATCGCTGGGCCGCACCGAACGATCAAGATGCAAAACGTAGTAGTCGTTCTTGTCGTAATCTCTGGCCACTCTGGCAGCCTGCGACAGGGCTACCAGGCCAGCGAGTCCAAGGACAGAAGCGACCTTCATGGCGGCGAAAAAAAAAACAAGGCAGGCCGCTCACGGAGCCGCTGGCGCAAGAAAGGGGATTGACTGTCGCGTTGGAGGAGAGAAGGCGACCGAAGCTACCAACACATGGGAGCCCTCCTCGTTTTGTTCTTCTCCTACAGATGGACCGACGGACGGAATGCTGTTCTGCCGGACGCCTGTTAGCAACTCGACAACCTGCAACAAAACGAGTGGTGTTCGATTGCGAATGGCGAGTTCAGGAGTCGAGATCCGGCGCGACTCGCCACATTATCGCGAGATCGATCATGATCCGGAACAGCGCCTCCCCGAGGCCGCTGCTAAAACGATGAGCGATGCCGCCTAAACTCACCCAAGTGTATGAAAAATCCGCAATGGGATAAGCCGCTCTTCTCTCTCCAGCTATTGAAAGGCCAGGGAATGTGTCAGCAAAGGCAGATATCAAAGATGTGCCAAAAAAAATTAGAAAAATTAAAAGGAAAAAAAAAAAAGGAAGAAGGGAAAAAAAAAATGATTGGGAAGCTGGAGATGCAGGTTGTCGTGGCCGTTCCGTCGAAAACGCCTAGAACGCATTGAATATTACTAACTACTACACCTTACCTTATAACTTACTCCGTACCTTGCGTACGAGTATAGAGAGCGTCAATCACTCCCCCCCACTCAGGTATAGGTACAAGCGTCCCTCGCCCGTCGCTGCTGCACCACACCGACTCTTTCTTGTACTGCTACCGCTATCTGGCAGGGGAGGGCCGCACTAACAGAACTCGGATGCCGCACCGCTAACGCAGATTTGGCAGGAGTCTCTAGGCAGCGCACTGGACGTTGTACCTTCTACTTTGACTCTGCCGCTAGCTAGAAGGGGCTTGCCAAGGCGAACGCCCGACGGGCCAGCAGAGGGGGCTTGTAGCCAATACTTTGGCAATATCCATGACTAAACGGTGGCAATACTTAGTAGTGAAGTATAGTAGTACCTATAGCAAGTTGGATGCTACCTGTTGCCTTGGGTACCTGTAGGTAAGCCCCTAGGCTGACGCCCACGGTAATTCCATCAAAATTCCCATTGACAAACTCTTATTGATTCTCGAGCCATGTTGACACGTTGCCGTGTTGTTGATGCCTTCTCCAGCAGAGCAGCCATCACGTGGCGCCATTTTAAAGCTTGTGTAACCTACTACCTACTAGGTGTAGATAATATAGGTACCTACACGCGCCAGGGGGGTTTTTGGTAAGGGGTCTAGTTATAATTTTTAAGGGCTATAATTATATTGCAGGCCTGGTTATCCTAACATAAGTCTAGCAATAATTATATATTGATTTTTTTAGCTTGGTTAGTTAAATAGTTGCCAATTCGCTAATAAGACTTAAAAAATCTACTAGATTAGCAAGCATTTTTAAGTTATAATTATAACAAAAGACTTATCTAGCTACTATATTAATAAATAAAAATTTAGGTTATAGCTAGCTATAGCTATTACAGGCCTGCTATAACTATTACTAGCTGGCTATAACTATTACAGACTGCTATAGCTATTACAGACCACTATAGCTATTACAGCTAGAATACAATTACAGCTAGAATGCAATTACAGGCCAGCTGTAACTATTACAGACCGCTATAGCTATTACAGACTACTATAGCTATTACAGCTAGAATACAATTAGGGATTTTCTATCCAGCACCCCAACTTTGCTATCCAGCACCCCAAATTTTAATCAAAGTTACTAAAGGCTACATAAAAAAATTAAGATTATACATTAATTATATTAATAAAAAGAGATAAAATATTTTTTTAAAAAAATAAATATATTGTTTATAGTAAATAAAATATAATTTTTGTTTTTTCTTTTATTTTTTTAAGTATTTTATTTTATATACTATAGGTTTATTTTTTAAAATAAGTACTTGTACTTATTGTATAGTCGATTTGTCAGCGCACCCTTTGCTGAGTCAGCACAACGTGAGGTACTTTAAATTTTGCAGTGCTATTATATGTTTTATAAGTATCTTGGGGTGCTGGATAGCAAAGTTGGGGTGCTGGATAGAAAATCCCTACAATTACAGCTAGAACGCGATTACAGGCCAGCTATAACTATTACAGACTGCTATAGCTATTACAGACTGCTATAGCTATTACAGCTAGAACACAATTATAGCTAAAACGCAATTATAGGCCAGCTGTAACTATTACAGGCCTACATTAATCTATAATGCCCTTATTCCTTCTAATTTTACAACTTACCTTTATAGTTTAAAAACTTAGATCTATAGGTATCTATAATCTATAGTAGTATAGTAGTATAAGCTGTAGTTATTATAGGTTATAGGTTATAGGTTTAAATCCTATTTTACAGGTCTTATAACTGGTCTTTATAGATAAAAATTCCTAGCCAGGTAGCGCTAGCTGGCATCAGCTGCTGCCACCTGGCTAGGGATTTTTTTTTTCCTAGCTGCTGCTACCTAGCTTTTAGTAATAGTTATTACTTAATAATAGTTTTCTCTTGGTAATAGTTTTCTTTTAGTAATAGTTTTCTCTTAATAATGATTTTCTCTTAGTAATAGGTCTAAAAGGATTTCTAAAATTAAGAATCCTTCCTAAACTATTACCAGTTTATCATAATTTTTTTTAAAAAAATTATAATAAAATAAAAATTATAATTATAGTTAATAAGCTTAATAATAAAAAATAGTTTTCTTTTTAAAAGCATTTTATAAGCGATTCTTATTTAAAAACTATTACCAGGCTTGAAAATGATGACTAGACCCCTTACCAAACCCCCCCCCTGGGCAGCTAGGTAGGTAGTACTACCTTAGGTACTCCGTACCTATACAATATATATTCCCATGTACTCCGTACCTTACCTACCTGGTATGCCTTAGTACTACCAGGTAGGTACTTAGTACCTTAGTACCTAGTAGGTACTGCTGGCAAGGCGTCATCAGATCTCCGTAAACAAGCTGCATTTCAGCGTGGGATTTTGATTTTGATTTCTTTCGTGTGATAAATGCTACCTGTCTGCGGCCGGGCCGAAGGAATTACCCATTTTTACACGCTCGGTTTTCCCATCGCATTTCGAATAACTGGTTTTGTATGCACCACTAGGAGTTACTTTGTCAATTCAAGCGCCTCGTTCAAAGCGACAATAGCGCAGTTAGCAGACAACGCAGGACGCTAGCTAAACGGGCTGTAGAGGCGTCAACCAACACAAACCCGAGGCTATCCAATCACTACGACGAGGAGAATAAGGAAACGGAGCTTTTGGCATTGAGAGAGAGAAGGAGGGGGGGGCGGACTCCTATTGGTGATGTAAATGGTCAAAACTATCGATCGAGTGGCATCTGAAATCATAATAACTACCTAGTATAATACTAATACGAATGCTCAAGATACGTTGCAACAGCTGCTACATAATCCTGCTGTCTCGCTCCCAGGTGGCAAAAATAAATCACTCCGGCCCCCTTGATGGCACGGACAACCCGGCCTTGGCGGGCCGCCGAGAACTCGACCGGGTTCGGACAGAAAAAAGTTTTGCGACATCCGGCCCTCCGGCGAGAGCCGCCGATAGAATGATGGGCCCTCTTCATTTTACACATGAACCCCCCCTCCCCCCCCAAAGTCTCTGGAGCTCTGCTGGTCCACAGCGCAGAGAGAACCGCAAGGCCGAAGCCGGAGGCTCCAAGGCAAGAGGACCCGCTTTGAGCCTTCTCTCGACTCATGGACGGACGTCAAACTGCCAGCTACTCCCAGAGTCCTGGTACGGGGGGATACGGAGGAGAGATGGACAATTTTTGTGTGTTTGCAAAGCCTGTGAGAGCAAGGGTTGAAGTCAAGAGTACGCGTGCGAGTGTGCGCCATGTCTAGTATGCGAAAACGAGAATTCAATCTTCCCATGTGTGCGGTATCGTCAAAGGGCCCTAACTTTTTTTGTTTTAAAAAAAAAAAAACTGACACAACATGCCTCGTCAATCCGGATTCCAAAAGACCGTTGCCGAGTGTCCAGATGCAAGTGTAATAAAAAGGACATTTTTTTTTACCCCAAATATTCCCCACAACACCATCTCAACCCCACGATGCGCGAGCGACGCTGCTTATTTCTGGTTCTCGGGTCGCAGGGAGCTGCAAAGAAGTAAAAAGGTGTTAGCTAATGCGTGTCCAAGCGAAGGTCGCGTGGAAATGTGTATATATGCGTGTGTATAACTTACCGGACGGCCTTGCCCGCTCTCCAAATCTCCAGGTTTCGAATCTCCTCCATCTCGGCCTCGTATCGCTGGCGGTAGTCGGGCTGGCTGTTGTACTCCAGCGATCGCTTGGTCTCGGAGCCATCCTTGACGCTGTCGTACAGGCTGTTGAAGACGGGCTTCAGGGCGTCCTTGAACTTGGGGGTCCAGTCAATGGCGCCACGTCGGGCAGTGGTGGAGCAAGCCTCGAACATCCAGTCCATGCCGTTGGCACCGATGAGAGGGTACAGGCTCTGGGTGGCCTCCTCGACGGTCTCGTTGAAGGCCTCGCTGGGGCTGTGCCCCCGCTCGCGGAGAACCTCGTACTGGGCGAGGAACATGCCGTGGATACCACCCATCAAGCAGCCACGCTCGCCATACAGGTCAGAGTAGACCTCCTTCTCAAAGGTGGTCTTGTACAGGTAGCCGGAGCCGATGGCGACGCCGAGAGCGACGGCCTTCTCCTCGGCCTTGCCGCTCACATCCTGGTAAACGGCGAACGAGGAGTTGATGCCACGGCCCTCGCGGAAGAGGGAGCGGACAGTTCGCCCGGAGCCCTTGGGAGCGCAAAGGATGACGTCAATGTTCTTGGGGACGTCAACCTTGGTGAGGTCCCTGAAGACGGGGGAGAATCCGTGAGAGAAGTACAGGGTCTGCGGAGGGAGACGTGTTTGTTAGCCGCGACCGACGGCGGACCCCCCCGCCCCCCGGGTTGGAGGGGTGGTGTGCCATGGGGGATGAGGAGGACGTACCTTGCCCTCAGTCAGCTGGGGCTTGATGGAGGGCCAAGTCTCGGACTGGGCGGCATCACTGAGAAGGTTCATGATGATGGTACCACGGGTGATGGCATCATCGACCTCGAAGAGGTTCTTGCCGGGAACCCAGCCGTCCTGGATAGCATCGTTCCATGACTTGCCGTTCTTTCGGACACCAACGATGACGTTGAGGCCGTTGTCGCGGAGGTTGAGACCCTGGCCGTGGCCCTGGGAGCCGTAGCCGATGAGGGCGAGAGTGTCGTTTTTGAAGTATTCCTGCAGACGGGGGGTTTTTTTTTTTTGAGTCAGTCGAAGCAAATCGCAAAAATGATATATCCATGGGTGGATTGGAGGGATGTTGAAAAAAAATTAAACTTTTTTAAAAAAAAAACCAAAAAAAAAATAAAGAAAAGAAAGAAAAGAAAAGAAAAGAAAAGAAAAATTGAAGAATTGGGTCTGCTTGAGTTTTTTTTTTTTTTCCAACGCCATTGATGACTCCTCGGAATCGTTTCCATATTACTCACCAAAAGCTTTTCCTGAGGCCAGTCGGCACGCTCTACAACGCAGTCATGGTCAGCCAGAGCTCGCACACGGTAGAAGCCATGTCGCCCATACCATAGACGTCCTCCTTGACGCCGGCAAAGTCAATGGTCTTGACACCACGGACCTGCTGCCGGGAGAGACCAGCCAGAGCCGGGCGAGCAGCAGCGACGACGCGAGTGGCGCTCCGGGCGGCGATGTAGGAGCGCTGGGCAACGCGGGGCGCAATCCATTGGCGAGAAATTGGTGCCCGTAGGGTCTTGGAGAAAGCTTTTGAAGCCATTGCGGGATTGGGGGGAATCTGGAGTTGTGGGAAGGGTGAGGAGGAGAGCAAGGAGGGAAGGAGGAGGAGAAAAACTTGGTTTGGAGATGAGCAACAGACAGAAAAAAAGAAATTCTCCAAAGAGGGTTTTGAAGGGTGGGTGGGGGATTGATTTTTGACCGATCTCGGTGGTGCGGGATGCGTCCCAGCAGCTCCAAGCAACTTTCTGTCACCCCCACACACACACACACATGTGAAGGGGAAAAACAAGAAGAAAAAAAACACACACACAAGGTACCTCGCCTTAGCTCCCCTTGGTTCCCCATCGAAAAAAAAAAAAGAAAAAAAAAATACAAGTCAGTGCGATGAGTAAGAGAGAACAATGGCCAGCCTTACGTTGTATGTATAGGTACCTTAGTACTCGAGGTACCTAAGGCAGTACCTTTACCTTAGTCCTACCAAGTACCTTCATCAAGTCGCGCCGGTTCCAGCTTACTGTACATACCAGGAGAGGCACGATACTACAAGTATTACGGAGTCCTTACTCTGTGCCCCCAATGTGCCCCCGTACTCTTAAATCAACTACCTACTATGCGCGCCTCGTGGGCCATCTCTTCCCTCCCCAATCACCATCTTCCGAGTCATCTCAACTCATGTCAGGCTGTGTCCACGGCGGTCCCCCGGGGGGGGGAAACAGTGCTGTGCAAGTACTTACCGATGCCGCGCTGTTTCGGGGTAGTAACTTATGAAAGGTAAGCAAAAGCAAGTTTGTACCAAGGCAGTAAGTTAAGGTTCTAAGGTTCTAATGTATAGCAAGTACCAAGGCTCTCTGTAATCAATCAGTACCAGCCCAATTCCCACACGCGCACCCAGCAGAGCGTGTCAAGCATGTACTGTATTTTCCCCCGTCTGCGCCATCTTTGTCCCTGAAACGCTCACGCACGCGAGGAACTGCGTCTTGGCAACGCGGCCCTCGCGGGCTGGTGGAATTGCCCAAGTTTCAGGTTGCGTTGCAACGTGTGCCGAATCCGCGAATTTCTCGCATACATATGCTGTGCTGACGGGATGCCTCGGGCCATGTCGGAACGGCTTCAGAACCAACATCTCGGCCACAAGAGCACACAGTCTGTTGGGGTGCATCTCGAAGAATCCGAGCTTGGAAAAAGGGAGATGTGGCTATACGGGCGCGAGCGTCAAGCTTACACTCCTCCCTCTTGCCCTAGACGCCCTACGTAATATGCCTACCCAAGCCCGGCAAGGCGGCTGTGACGAATAATAGTAGTAATAACACAAAAAAACATGTGTAGCGTAAAATCACCGTTTCGGCGCTCCTCGTTGATTCTGAATCGGCTGGAATGGGCCACCTTGGTTCCAACAAACGCCATGTATTTCTATGCTGTGCTGTTGACTTGATGTAAGGTATTGTATGTAGATAAGTTGAGCCCCATAAGCTATGCCTCGATGGTAAACGGCCACATGCTCTTTTCGTTTTGGTTCGGGCGCCGGCAGAGGTTGGGTTTCTTGTCATGGCATGTTCTTTCGTCGGAAAGAATACGCCACATGTCGGATGATACACACCCTCTAGGCGTAAGTCGGTTACCTTGAGCTGTTGTCCCACCCGGTTTCCCTCGACCCCCCCCCCCCCCCCCCCTCCTTTCTCCCTTTTCCAGAACCCTCCAGCCCGTGGCACAGGGGCTTTGGCATCCCACAACCTCCCCCTCTTGAAGACCCCAAATCTATTTCAGCACTCGGTCATACGTACTTCCCTTCACGGATCCTCCGCTCATTGCCGTTCGTACGTTTCGCTTAAACCCTTCTCGGTTGCTTCGCAAGTCGTCAGCCGCCTCTTTGTTCAGCGGATCTGAAGCGTTGGGTTCCAGGAACAAAAACTACATGTTTTTCCCCGAGTCAGCCTCATAGCTCGTAGCTCCCAAATTCTTCCCCGCGTTTCTGCAAGTCCCCGAAGCAGAAGAGCAGAAGAGAACGTGCTGCTGGTCCTTTACCTGCAACCCCACAATGACGGCATTCAGGTTCAGCACCGGCTTCCAGTCCTCCCGCAAGATGTTCAAGCACACCTTGCCCTCAAGATCGATATTGGGATGATATATCTTCTCTCGGCATCGCACTTTGGGCGGCTCGTGCGGGAAGTTTTGGTTAATGGCGAAGTCAAACGTGAACTTTCCGCCTCGGTACATGCCCTCGTCCGGTTCGATAGACAGGATAAATTCAAGGATGTTGTCGGGGTCTGGGAAATCTGTTCTCATCGTTGCGCCGAGCGATAGTTCTGATAAGTCTGTTTTGCAGATATACTTTGTTAGCCCGTCTTACACAACACATACTCTCTTCTCCCTCTCCCTCTCCCTCTCTCTCTCCCTCTCCCTCTCCCTCTCCCTTCCTCTCTCTCTTTCTTTCTTTCTTTCTTTCTTTCTTTCTTTTCCTCTCGTATGTAAATGGCACAACAATATCGGAGGGGTACCTTTTTGTACTCGTAGCTGCGCCGCCGTCACCTTCTTCCTCTTCCCTCCGGCTGCCTGGCCTTCGGCATTTTCGGCCTCCTTTTGCTTTTTTTTCTGCGACTTGCGTGTTAGGAATCTCCCTGGAAGTATATCAGCTGGCGCATGCCTAGTACCATAGACCATATGTTCAACATCTTGGCAGTTCAGTTCAGGTCGCCGGTGAGACGAGGGGCCACGCCCTAAAACCGGCCGGTCGCAAGGGGCAAGGAAGGGGAACTTTGCTTGACAGGAGAGGGAAAGGACCTGAGCCGCCGAGTCGGAGGGCCAAGGCTTCTGTCGTGCACAAACTGACGTTCGTGTTGACGGGGAAAGGAAGCGTCGTCCGCGGGGAGCGATCCGGTCGCCTTATTAGGTGCTTTTGTTGCCTGTCTGCCGGGATTACTTGAATGCTGTCACACAATGGCGATAAGATAAGGCTTTTTAGTTCCATATTTCTACAACCAACTGCTGCTACGGTACGTACGGAGCACTATTGATACCACTTAGTGCCCTTAGGCACTATCCGTGCTAATAATTTACTTAATCTTACACGAAGCCGGAGTTTATGCGGCGGCAAACCACAACAACAAAGATGTAATCATTATTTGAATAGGTAAGTTCCTTGTTTCCTCTATCCTTTCTTTCTCTCCTCTTTTCTCTCTCCTCTTTTTCTCTACCTCGGTTCGGTACGCAGCAAAAATTCTTCCAAACTATCTGCAAAAATAAAAGCCTTTTTTTTTTTTTTGGTTCTCTCGAGTCGCCTATTCCATCCATGAACAAAGAAACATGCTAAAAACATCAATGCCTCAATAACGTTACAAGCCAAGGTATCTGTATGTGAAATAATTTGTCTACTGGGCGGCCCCGTTATATTTCCTATAAAATCCACCACGCAAACACTTGATCGGGATCGCATCCGCCCTTTCCCAATTTACCTTCTGGCAAAGCAGCACATCAGACCCGTCTTGCCAAGGAACCAGACGAAACCTATGAAGCGGACAAGAGACAGCACGGCCGTAGCGTAGAGAAGGAATTTGAAGAAATCGGCAGTGCGGTTAGAAGAGCTTCCCTGTTGAGATGTTAGTTATGCAAAGTGTCGTGGTGTAGAACAAGTTTCCACACGTGCTACTTACCACGAAGCCAGCCTGGCTGAAGCTGTCGGTGGTGACGCCAATGATCAGGACAATGTTGGAAAACAGCCAAGAAACGACCAGACCGGTACGGAAAGACTTGTAACCGTCTTCCACGTCCTTCTTTTCAATCTCTTCCACTTCCTTAAAGGGGGCCAGGGCTCGTCGCACAGTCTGCTCGAACTGGCTGTCGATATCCTCCTGCTCCTTCTCGATTTCTTCCACGACCACTTCGTTCTTCTCGCCCTTCTGGACGTTGGCAGACGGGAGAGCCTCAGCCTTATCGGCACCCTTGGTACCCCAGGACACGTCGTGCCAGTTGTTGAAGGCGTACACCATGAGAATGTTGATGTAGGTCGACATGAGCAGCAGGTAGTGCGGGAAAGAGTGGAACATGTGCCAGGGATCGAGGTAGAGGAAAGAGGCAATGAAGTAAAGGCCGTAAATGGTGATCAGGGCGATGATGATGACGCCTGCCGCGCCCGATCCAAAGAAGAAGCTCTTGACAAAGTCCTCCCCAGAGTCGAAGTTGATCTGGTCTTGAATGGGCGTATTGAACGCACGGACGACCAGGTAGACGGAAAGAATCAAAATGTAGCCCTGGATCATCGCAAAGACCATGAAGGAGGCAATGTAGGTGAACTTGGAGCCCTTGGGTCTGTTACCGAGGGCAAGGATGAACTGCAGGATGACGAACGCAAGGTAGATGTATTTCAGAAGCGTGTTGACGATGGGCGTGGCGGTATCCCCAAAAGGCCAAGCGTGATGCTCGGACGAGCTGGATGAGGCAATGACCGGATCGCCGACAAGGTCCATGATGACGGTGGTGGTGAGGTAGTAGGAAGCCAGGGAGAACCAGGAGAAGATGACGTTGAGGAAGTTGTAGATGAGCTGGATGTGCAAGAAGAACATGCGGACGATGTTGTGACCACTCTTGTACATGCGGCCAAAGTGCATCAGCGAATACAGGGAGGCAGCGAATGAACCGTTGAGCCAACGACGACGCTGACTGATGAATTCGGCAGCGCCCTCGGGAACGTCTGTTTCGCCCTTGGCAGCCTTGATGTAAGTCAAATGCCACTTCTGGCCGGCCTTGGCGACCAGCTCGAAACAAAGGATACGGTCCTCGGCCAAGAACATGTTCTTCTTGAAAATGTTCATGCCGTCGATACCCTTCTTGCCGAGAATCTTGGACAGGGTGTGGTCGCCGTGGAAATACTGCTCCAGAGGACGCCCCATGATGGCTCTGAATCGGTAGGCGGAGAAGGCACCGGGCAACACGCTGACGTAGCCGAACGAACTCTCGAGGGGCTTGTCAAGGATGTTCGAGATCTTGTACTCAAAGTTCTGCACAGCGACCAGGGGGTTGAGCAGCTTCTTGCCGCCCTTGCCCAACATGGCGTGGATCTCACCGCAAGCACCGCCGAGGTCCTTGTCGTTGTAGAAGCCTTCCCACAAAGCCAACAGCGAACGCGGGCTGGGCTTGGTGCCGGCATCAAGAAGGATACAGACTTCGGGGTTCAAGATTCGGCCGAAGGCGTTGAACAGCCAACGATGGGAGTTGATCTTCTTGGTGTTCTGCTGCTTCAGGCAGAAGATGAACTGGACAGGCGGCAGGTTTTGCGGGCTGTCGCCGGAAGGCCGGATGAGCTGCTGGTTGGGTGTCACGGACAGCTGACTGGTGTACTCAAAAATGTGAGCGACGGTTTCCTTGCCGTCGACATCCTTCTTGACGACACCGTCCTGGTACACACCAATGGTCGCGAGCACATCCAGGGTGTTCTTGTCGGCCTTGTCAATGCCGTCAAAGACGAAGCACACGACGATTTTCTGCCAAGCCGGGCCTCCCTTGTTCCAGAAAGTCGACTTCTTGAGGTTGACAATGTCTCGAATGTTCTGCATCACGCCGTGCAGGGTTCTGGCAAGCAGGACCTTGTCTTCGTTGTAGTATGTGATGGCAATGAGGAGCTCGGTGTGACGGTTATACATTCGCGGCCGCAAGTCATAGCCGTTCTTCAGGGTAAAGTCATTGGGGTCACAGGTGGCTGCCGTGTACCGCATCTTGAGAAACTCCTCGCTACCGCCTTCGGCGTCGCGGTACTGAGCCTGGACGGCGTTTTTGATGGCACTGGGCACCGGGTAGTCGATGCTCAGAACAGAGCCCTGGACCAGCTTGACCTTTCTGGTGTTGTAACGCTTCAGACCGCCGCCGGCGGGCTGCTGCTGTCTCTGAACCCAACTGTCGTCATCGTTGTCGTTGACAGTGGAGGCGGGGCGAGGGAAATCGTATCCGGCGCCCTGTCCATATTGGCCGTATCCATTGTCACTGCCCAGGCCAGGAGTGCCGATGGGCGACGCTCCAGGGGCATAGGACTCGGTGAGGCTGTAGGCTGAGACAGGGCGGTCGGGAGGAGTCCCGGCACCCAGTCGGTCATGCTCGTAGCCATGCGAGCCAGGCTCGTTCAACAGATATCGCCCAGCTTCTTCCTCCTGCTCATGAGGGGGCAGGTGATACTAGACACAAGGGAAAATAAAATAAAAAATAAAAAATCAGCTAACCTAACCCGACAAAACCTTGTCCATCCTGCCACGGTAGTTACTCACGCTACTGCCAGAGGGAAGATCCTGTAGCGGATGTCCCCCGCCTTGGCCACCGCCGGGACCGTTGAATGCCATGATGGTCCTGTTTTCCGAAATAATATCAAGGCGATGGCTATTGAAATCGTAATGCTAACGAGCGTCTTTGGTTTGAAGGTTGTTCGTAAGTCGTGTCTAGATGCCTCGCGTAGGTCGCAATGGCAAAAAAAAAAAAAAAAAAAGGAGGGGAGAAGAGAGAGAGGGAGAGGAAGAGAAGAAGAAAAAAAAAATCTATTGAGCTCAATGCCAGCTTTGTTTGCGGAAAGCAACCCGACCCCTAACGATGCGAGCAATGAGGCACCAGCCTCGTGTGATAGGATTGAAGGTTGGAGAAGATGGAAGAGGGAAAGTTGTCGAAGAAGTTTAGTGGGTTGAAAAAAAGATAATAAGGGGAGGGAAAGGCTTTCGAGAACGATTCAGGAGATGCCCCAAATGCTGCTTGTTTCTGGGATCTTTGTTTCGGACACCATACAGTGCCCAGGCCACTTGGGCGATGGCCCAGAATAGGGGACTGGCGCTAACGGGATTTTTTTCTTTTTTGGGGGGGCTGAGCCACCTCACCTGCACTGTACTGAACTTCCCACGCAAGACGCCTGGCAGAGGCCAACGTCCAACTGGGCATCCTTTGGGCTAGGCCGCCTTATCAGCTCGAGCTAGCGCGTGCGGTGAGACAGCCGCAGTGAACCAAGGCTTCGCTGCTCGCTGTAAGAAGTTCGAACAAAGGTCGGAGGCAGCGAGTGTCACCTGTCGTCATCACGTTGCCCCTCCTGCATAAGGGAGGGTCCAGACAGAGCTCTCGGGTTGCGTTCGGAATCTACATGCACAAGATGCGGCCTTGGCTTTTGCCGCCTCATTCCAGTCTACGGCTTGCCTCAGAAGAGAGGGCTGGAGTCTCCAAGCTCTTACTGTAAAAAGCGACACAGCCGGCGATGAACCCACGACCCCCCCCCAAAAAAAAAATAAGAACAAAGGCGGTATCCGCTTTGGAGCCCAGCCCTGCAGAGCACCAGATGCTGACATCCAATCCCCTGGTGCGCGGGTGACTGGCGTCCCACTGTTATGCTGGAGAACGACGCACAGTGGCCGGCACTGTACACTCTCGGCTCGGCTCACTTAATAACGGGTGCTCCTTGTTCTAGCCACAGCGCTGGTTGTGGGGATCTATATTTACCTCGATGCCCGGCCGCGCATCTCAATCTTGGCATCAAACCTTAGCGATATTCCTCATTTCTTACGTCAAAAGAGAGCATTCGGCAGCAAACCGCTCCGCCCGCGCAGCCATAGGGCTTTTCTCTTTCTCATCTCATCCATCATTCATTCCCGTTACCTACAACTCCGTAGTACTATTAGTACGTATTTAGTTACTTTCCGGTTGTCCACTACCAAAAATAGCACCAGCTACCTAAAGCCCGAGTTCCCAATCAGCGCTCTGCAGCCCGCAGCAAATGTGGAGGCGGTGCAGCCTCGATGTGCTCCGTACCAATTGCTTATTATGGTACCTTATTCTCCTAGGCACTAAGCGGAATGGTTACTGCCTTGCTACGCCACAGAGGCAAGGCCGGGTTTTTTACAGTGCGATTTACGCGCACACGGCATAATTCAAAGTAGCCCAGCCATAACTGCTGCTTGGTGAAGCTTTGGCTACCTACCTGGTCTTGTCCAAGATAACCCATTGATCTGTGGGTATTTACCGTACTTCAAAGGAGGGGGGAAAAAAAAAAAAAAAAAAAAAAGAGGGCAACCCCGAGCAGCCGTCTGCTGCTGATGAAGTGGCGCGCCAGTTCGTTTCTGTGCAACACCTGCACTGATGCCGCATCTCAAAGGCATAGGTGCCTGGCAGTTCTTCCAGGGAACCTGCAACAGGCGTTTTCCGCCTCCCGCGCACCCTAGGGCCAAAACATGCCAGCACTGCGGGACAGCCGAATTACCACCCTGCCGAATGAATTGGGCGCTCTGCCCTCTGTGGACGGTTTTGAAACTTTGTTGCCTTGGCCCTGCTAACAACTCTACGGCGGCAGCAGCTGTTGCAGAGGCGGCAGAAGTGGTAGTAGTGCTAGCAGTGCCAGCAGCGGTACCTACTTTCCAGGAGGGAAAATTAGGGCATACAAAGGAGGAGGAGTGCCAGTAGGAATGAAGCACGGAATAGCACCCGGTAGCATCTTCACCCTCGCCATGCGGTGAAAATGTCTTGTATACTAAGCCAGCTCCTCAACTTGTGCTCCGTACTTGGAACTCCGTGGCCGGCCGTACGTAGAGAGAGAGAGAGAGAGGGCTTATGGTTCCCATGGTCAGCTTGTGAAGAGCACATGAATTTTGTCTTGGTACGTAGTGCCACATGCGCGAGGCGGTGCGCCCATCTCGCTAAGCCCCTTTCGGACAAGAGGGCCCCACAAAGGGATCGAGATGAAATTTCCCAACCTTGGACAAGATTTGTTTTCTCCTGAATTGTTATGTGCGGAGTTAGGAGTAGAAGCAGTAGGGAGTACGTGTCCGGCAAAGAGCGGTCTTCACGACGACCCTCACCCTCGCGCGCGCCTCTTTGCATAGTCTTCATCTCTTCATTATTCTAGAAGAAGCCTCTCGTTTGATCCATCTTCCTTCTCCCTCCTGACGCAGATCGCGCCATCTTTCCCAACCCCCAGGGATCTGGAGTCTCTCTCTCTCTCTCTCTTTTTTTTTTTTTTTTTTTTTTTTTTTTAATTCTCTTCCCGTGGAACCCACCCTTAGCGACTCGCTCAAGCCAGCCTTTCAATTTCACCCTCACTTTGGTTGTCGGTCTGATAAATCACCTTTTTTTTTTGGGCTGCCTGAGCGCCCATCTCAGTGAGCTTCGCCATGTCAGACAAGAAGAACGACGACTATGGCCACCGGGATCCGGAGAATGGAGAGGGCGGCAAGGTCGAGACAGCCTTCTCTCGCTCACCGTCTCCTCGTGCGCAGTCGGGCGGCTTCAGCTTGTCCAAGATCGACAACAGCCCGGGAGCATCCGTTCTGGGCTACTGCTTGTCTTCCATTAGTATGACTGTGGTCAACAAATACGTTGTCTCTGGCTCTTCATGGAACATGAACTTTCTTTATCTTGCTATTCAAGTAATGCCACACCCTAGTGCTCTTTTTTCTTTTCTTTTTCTTTTTCTTTTTTTCTTTTCTTTTTCTTTTCTTTTCTCCCCCCCCCTTTCCTTCTTTGAGGCATAGTCTTCTAACTGGTAACATAGTCCATTGTATGTGTAGTTGCCATTCAGGCTTGCAAGCAGGTTGGCTTGATTACCAACCTTTCTCCCTTTGACACGGAGAAGGGCAAGAAATGTGAGAGCTCTCATGATTACTTGCTCTGCTCGGCAAGCACGGTTGCTAATTCTGCATAAGGGTTTCCCATTTCCGTTCTCTTGGTTGGCATGATTTACACGGGCGCCAAGGCCCTCCAGTACCTATCTGTGCCCGTGTATACTATTTTCAAGAACTTGACCATCATCGCCATCGCCTATGGAGAAGTGCTGTGGTTCGGGGGAAGCGTTAGCCCGACCATTCTTCTCTCCTTTGGCCTGATTGTTTTCAGCTCCATCGTTGCTGCGTGGGCTGATGCCGATGCCGCAGGACGCTCGTCAAAGGCATCCCAATCCCTTGCTGCTCTGCAGGTGGGCTACACCTGGATGGCCTTGAACGTCTTCTGCCAGGCCGCCTTTGTGCTGGGCATGCGCAAGGTCATTAAGAAGATGGGCTTCAAGGACTGGGACAGTGAGTTCCCCCCCCGTTCACTTTACATGCTCCCGAAACGTGACGGCAAACGCTGACTTGTCCCCAACAGCCATGTTCTACAACAACTTTTTGACCATCCCTATCCTGATAGTCGGCTCTCTTCTGCTCGAGGATTGGTCTGCCGAAAACTTGGCACGCAACTTCCCGGAGGAGACAAGAAACAACCTCATCATTGGCATGATTTACTCGGGTATATGTGCTATTTTCATCTCATATTCCTCCGCGTGGTGCATCCGCGTCACATCCTCGACCACGTACTCGATGGTGGGAGCCCTGAACAAGCTCCCGATCGCCGTCAGCGGTCTGATTTTCTTCGATGCCCCCGTTACTTTCGGCAGCGTTTCCGCCATCATCATCGGTTTCATCAGCGGCCTCGTGTATACATGGGGCAAGCTTCGTCAGTCGGAAAAGGCCAAGATGTCGCTACCAGTGACCAACAAGCCTATCATGAGTGCCAGTTCTCAGAGCAACAATGACGCGTCAAATGCGTAAATCCCGGGATAAAAAAAAAAGATCAAAAGGTTTTGGCGGTAGATGGAATGGAATGGATGGTGGAGTTTGAGTATTTATGCTACTATTGGGAAGTTACGTTATAGATTTTGTGGGATTGTACTCTAGATGTTTCGAGCCGATGTTGGAAGAGGTCAAGATTTAATGACGGCAGTGCCTTGTCATGACAATTACGATTTTTTTTTTTTGATTTATTGAATTTTTTTTTTTTTTTTTGGTTTTGTTTTCTTCTTCTTCTTCTTCTTCTTCTTCTTCATCATCATCTCTCATGTCTTCCAACCCGTCGTCAAGAGAACCGGTCAAAATTCAAGGTTTGCTCACGCCAGGTCATGTCACCTCACCTCGCAAGGCGCATATCATTTCTGGAATACAGATTGTCGTTATGAAGCACGGAGCACAGGTAGCAAGTACCTAGTTATCAGTACTGCTTCGTTGCCTACGAGGACAATTCGTGCCTGTGGAACCGAGTCTTGCCGACATTAGAAGTACGTACTACCTTGGTAGGTGAGGTAGCAGGAACAAAACAGCAACAGCGGCTCACGAGCAATCATTGGAAGCTTCTCCAGATCGGATATACAGATGCAAAGGGGTATTTCCGTAACGGGGCTTATCCCAAAAACGATCATGCTCGGCTGTAATGGGAATCCCGCCGTGTTCCAGAACGAAGGATCTGCAGGATACTTACCTGCCTTGGTGATATTTTAGAGTCGCAATTCTTCGTGCTACTGCAGCACCCACGCTGATGCTCTGACAGTACATATTGCACCTGTGGTACATACTGCTGGCCAGCGTTGCGGTGAGATTTTCCTCTTTTGCTGCGAAAAATCCCAGCCCGGATCGATGGCACTTTTACCTGGAGCAGATGCCTGGTACCTACCAGTAGTGCCTACCACCCACCACCCAGTAGGTACCTACTAACCTACTAACCTTACCAGTTAGTAGTAACCTACCTCATACCTTAGTGCCTTAGTACACCTACCAAAGGTAGTAGGTGCCATCGGTCTGCTTGCACGTGCGAAACGTGTGTCTCTAACCCCCCCCCTTGCTCGAGGGACAATTCATTTACGGGTTGTCATGCTCGATGGTGGCGGGGAGCGAGCGTGATTTGCTGGCGTCGGCAAATTGTTAATTTACGGGGAACAAGACTGCTGCAAGTGTGGCCTTTTTAGCTTGGTGCCGAGCAAGCAGAGGAGGGAGAGGGAGAGCCCAGAAACGAGGGCTGTTTCTTCCGGAAGCAAGGTGAAAATTTCTTCTCTCGCTCTTCTTCTTCTTCTTCTTCTTCTTCTTTCTTCTTTCTTCCTTCTTCCTTCTTCTTCCCATACCGTGTCACTGTCACTCACTGCTCCAGAAGCTTGCAGAACCCACATGCTTGATTGGAGAATCTCGTGCCGGCCGTCCAAGCAGACGAGAAATCACCGGATCCAGAGGGCTGGGCTGAATCAGTGGGAACGTCTCGTCCCACGCGGGCTGCGAGGCGCTGAACGTAGTAGCGGAGTCGCATGGTAGCACCGAGTCGTTCGTCCACTGACACGCGAGACACGCGTCCTTGGCGCGAACTTTTTTTTTTTTAACTTGTATTTTGTGTTTAATTTTTCCATTCCATGTTTATTCTTCTTCCTCTTTTTCTTTTTTTTCCAGGGGGGGGGGGGGGGTTTATCGATGTAACGACAAGTGTCAGCTGTGCCGGCCGGTTGATTGTGTAAAAGAATGGCCAAAAACAACAGAGCAACTTTTTGCTCCCTGGTATCGTATCCACACGATGCCCCGTACCGTACAAGTAAATTCTTACATACCTATGGATCAGAAAAGCGTCGAATGATGGGAGGTGGAAGCTGCAAAAAAGCTGCAAAAAAAAGAAAAAGAAAAAGAAACAAAAAAAAAAAAAAAAAACTCTTCGCCATCCTCAGCCAACGGCTGGGCTGGAGTGCATTGTCGTGAAATAATCAATCTTATTAACTACAAGCCACCGAAATCCACCAACGTTGCAACGGGTACCTTGGGTTAGTACTAAGGTAGTATGAACCTAGCAGCAACTGTAGTACCTAGCAGTAGTACCTTAGCAGTACTACTACCTAGTAGGTACCAAGTAAGGCATGGCACAGTGGTGCCGTCAACAATGAAGGGGAGCGGGAGCCACAGTGCGGACCCGCGTTATCCGTACCGTCATTCCAGCCATGCCCCGCCCCACCGCGATCAGACCGCGCGGCCACTCAGCGCCGCTCCAGCGCCTCCCAGACCCCCTGGCACCCGCGCCAAAACAGCCCAAAACAAGACGTCGTCAGAGAGCCCGCTGGCAGAGGATGCACTGTGCGCGGCCTCTGGCAAAAAAAAAAAATTCCAGGCGCCTAGTCTGCAAACGGCTTTAGCTCCCTGATGCTGCCCCTGGCGCCAGAAAACGCCCCCCCCCCCCCAATCGCCAGCTGGGGGTCCCATCATTCTGCGTTCTTTTACAAGCAAAGCAGCGAAGCCCACTTGGACTGGCATCCGAAGGGCAGCTCTGGCTCTGGCTGCTGCTGATGCCCTGGCCGGGCCCTGTATAGAGCTCGTACGAGTACATACAGTACAGGTATGTACCTGTGCGTGTGCGTGTGCCCGTACTGGGTGCCAAAACGCCCGGCTGCGTGTCGCTCTGCCGTCGCCCGCAGTTCCTTCTTTCGCTTCTCGCCCAACCCTCCGCGTTGCTTCGCCGGCCTTCTCTTGCCTGTCGAACGACAATCAGCACCGCAGAATCGACGATCAGGAACCAACTTTCTCTTCCATTCGCTTCTCCTCTCGACTGTCGCCAGGGCCGATTATGTCTTTCCATTCGTCTGCGATCTAGTATCCTGTTGTTACCGCCCATACACTCTTTACTCTTTTTCTCTTTTCCTTTTATTTTTGTTTTTGGTTTTATTTTTTTTTTATTTTTTTTTTTTTTGGATTTGTTTTGTTTGAGCTAGACTCAGTCCACTCCTTTCCCCCAATTTCCACTTCAATCTCTTCACCGCGAGACAGGTTTTTTTTTTTTTCTTTCTTTCTTTTCGCCGAAAGTCGAATCAAATTGCTTCTATTGCTGTCCCGTTTGAAAAGGAAATCAAAGAAAAACCAAGAAGAATAAAAGGGAAAAAAAAAAAAAAAAAAAAACCACAATCATCGCCATCCATACGCCTCCATCGGGCTCGATCACGTCGATCAGATAGTGTCCATCGCATTTGCTCGACTCATTTGTCGCTGGGCCGTACTCCGACTCCGATTTGATCGAATCGACAACCTGCGCCCCCCCGGGTGAATCGTCGAGTGGTCACTGTTTACTGCCGTAATCTACCATCACTTTGAGGAAATCATCAAAGATGGATACGACCTCGTTTCTCATTGCGAGGGACCTGACCGAGCTGCATGAAGGTGAGCAAAAGAAAAAAAAAAAGAGAGAGAGAGAGAGACAAATGAGCTATATGCCCATGTGGCTGCCTTGCCATAGTCCGCTAACGTCGACATCCGTCAGTGATGAGACTGGTCCCGCGAGCAGGCGAATGCGTTAAATGCGATGATACGTCGAAGCTCCAATGTCCGTCTTGCGCTTCCGATGAGAGCTGTCAGTTCACGGTCCCGCTCGATTGCACGCAATGCCCTCAGTCGTTCTGCGCGGCGAACGATTCTCCCTCCAACAGCAGTGGAGGAGGGGGCGGCAACGGGCCGAGTGCAGGCCCCATCGCCGGCGGCGTCGTCGGTGGTATTGCTGCCATCGCCATCATCACGTACCTGGTCTGGCGATTCCTAATCAAGCCCAAGAGGCGACTCTCTCAGTCGGTGTATGGGGCCGAGGAGGGTGCTACTCAAGGCGGCGAAAAGAACGGCAACCGGGTAACCCGCCGTGGATCTACGCACACGGTGCATTCCATTGCCTCGACTGTGCTCACCCGCGCCTCCAACATTATCCAAATCGCATACATCCCCGGCGTCACCAACCGAGCAACGCCCACGTCGCCCAACGTCCTGGTGCCCCCCGTCCCGCCGATTCCCATGCACCATGCCGAAGGATATCGCGATTCCGGCGCCGACAACCCCCACTTCTTTGTCCCCGGCAACCTGCGAGATTCGACCTACTCCGGCATCTCTGCCTTTTCGGATAGGACATCATTTGCTCCGCCTCGCTCCAGCGTTGCCTCCACCATCTTTGGCGGTGGCAAGCAGCAAGTCCTGACTCCCGCCCAGACCGGCATGCGTGCCAAGCCAACCATGGTGAGCGTCAAGGCCGGGACAAGCGCCCCCAACACTCCCCCTGTTCCCAACATCGATTTCGACAAGTTCAACCCTACGAAGCATCTGCGACCCCAGAGCGCGGCAAGCAACTTCAGCGTCGGCTCGACTTTCCTCAACAATGCCAACACCGCCACTCCGGCCCGCGCACAAGTCGTCAAGGTGGGAGGTTCTGGGCTGAGAATGGTGGAGATTGCCTCCAAGCCAGAGGCCAGCACGTCCTCTACGACGCTTGGCAACAAATCACCAGACATGTCAGACGGCCCTACCCCCCCAACCAGCCGGGGAGAGTCGTCGGCGGTAGACCAGGGGCCGTTCTCCGATCCTCCTGAGGGATCAAGCCCCAAAATCTCCGTCGAGGCTCCGCTTGCTTCACCCAGCAGGGAGAGGGGGTCTACCAGAGAGGATGACTCAAGATCTCAAAAGCGTGACTCTAGCCCATTCGGCGACGAGCATGAAGCCAAGGATTGATAAACCCGACTTGGCGTCTTTTATCATCTGTTCATTCACACGGGTCAATGATGTGAGGGGAGGTGGGGGGATTTTTTTATTTTTTATTTTTTTCCCTTTCTTTTCTTTGTTCTTCTCTATATGTCTGATTTCTGTTCTACTCTTCGTGTTATACTTTTGGAGACCCTTGCTTTCTTCAGCGACGACGAGAGAATATCTTCGATTTACGGGTTATGGCGTCTTTTTATCGGGACAAATGTCGCAGGGATTGATATGACAGATGGCGGCACGGTTTGAAGCAGCAAATGGTGACATCTTTTGTGTGCTCGATTTTTTATTCCCTCCCGAATAGAACATGATTTACTTGGCAACCTGTGCTAGTTGTGTGTCGTTTTGTATCCCCAGCACAAACACGATTTCCTGCAAAACTTGACATTTTGAATTTATAGGTTGGAGATTGAAAAGCAATAGATCACACAGCCTCATGAGCCTATCGTTGTGCCTATCCAGTAGGGTAGAAGTCAACCAAGACACTCACTGCGCTGCTTGTCAAATCAAACCTTGAGCTCCCTTTCAGCGCCGCATCACGGCACCGACGCACCAAGACTGAAGATGGAATAAGGTACCAACTTGAACTGAATACCTATCAGGCAGGCACACTCACTTGTCCAACAGAGCTGATAGCTTTTCGCAGAATTCTATCCATCTATCTATCCATCTATCTATCAATCTATCTATCAATCTATCTATCTATCTATCTATTTATTTATTTTTTGGCCCTTTTTCCCTTTCCTCTCCCCTTTTATTACTTTGCCCTCTCGGCTAAAAGCTTGTGAATAGCGCGGCGAACAATTCCAAATAGATATGTAAATAGCCCTATTTCTTATCTGACTCTATCTGCCGAAAAACGCTGAGGGTTCATATGCAGCTTGGAAGCAGGAAAAAAAAAAGGGGGAGATTTGATGGCGTGTAGGTTTGTGAGCCTCGGGGAGTTTTTTTTTTTTTTTTTTTTTTTTTTTTTTTTTTTTTTGTTTATTTTTGGCCAATGCACGGGAGTGGGGTGAGAAGAAACGGGAAGTTTTTTTTTTTTTTTTTTTTTAACCGAGTTCTATTAATTCTCTATCTTTTATCTATCTATAGCCATTACCTAAGCCGGGTAGGTTACTCTAGAAGGTACCAAGTCTGCCGTTAGTGGTTACTAAGTGCCTTAGGTACTCCGTACCTTCTACAGAATTCTTGTAGAGAGAGTACCTTAGACAGACAGACTCTCTCCCCCCCCCCCTCCAAAGGTTTGGCCCTCTTGATGTGCCTTTTCATTCCCCCTTTTTTTTTTTCTTTTTTTTTTCTTTTGAATCGACGGCCGTTGCCCTGTTTCGAACCCAATTTCAAAGTTTCCCCATGCGAACTATGCGTTGCAAATTGGCAAATCTGCCTGCCCGTTCCCCCTTAATATACCTACCTACCTTACTGCTTCTACAAGGTACTAAGTAGTATGTACCTGTAGGTGCAATGAATGGCCCGAGCCCCGTGACGAATATCCCCATGTTATCGTTTGCTATGTATGTAGTTTGGTGCATAGAGTTGTCGATATAAACGAAAAGCAAAAAAAAAAAAAAAAAATTAATTTTGAATAAATAAATTAAAAATTGAAAAAAAAAAAATTGAAAAAAAAATTGAAAAAAAGGAAAAAAAAGGGAAAACCGGGAAAGGAAAAGAA
This sequence comes from Trichoderma cornu-damae, assembly GCA_020631695.1. NCBI lineage: Eukaryota > Fungi > Ascomycota > Sordariomycetes > Hypocreales > Hypocreaceae > Trichoderma > Trichoderma cornu-damae. The sequence goes on from CM036088.1 coordinate 4,618,328, forward strand.
AAGAAAAGAAAAGGGCATAGTACGTACTACTCGGTTTGATTGCCTGTTCTGATGACAAATCAGAGTACTGCAAGTACAGTATTATATATATATATATATATATATATATATATAAAAGGACAGTCGATTATCGAGAAATCATAAACAGAGTGTACAATTGACTACGAACTTGCGTCTCTCTCAAGTACCCAAGGTAATTACTTCACACCTACGGACGAGACAAGACAAGTGAAGTGACAAGTTATACGTGCGACGCTTTGGGACATTGTGAATTTTTGAGGTAAGGCAGCTCTAGGTAGTCCGGCAAAGCTACAACCTCGCGATAACCCCCTCCAAAACGTCCCAATCAAGTCCCGTCACGGTCTTCGAAACATCAATGCAGTTTTGACTTTTAGTTCTTGCTTTTCTTTTTCCCGTAGGCCAAGGCGGCAAAGGCCATTCCCGAATTCGCTCTCGTTTACAATGGAAAAGGAAGAAAGTAAAGGAAAAAAAAAGAAGAAGAAGAAAAAGAAGAAAAGGAATAACTTGTACGTCTGAAAAAAAAGAAGAAGAGAGGGGAAAAAAAAAGCAAGTAGCTTCTAGCATCCAACATCCCCTCTTCCATACCATATCGTCTAGAAACCAGATTCTCCAGATATTCTCCAGATAAAAGGGCAAGAAGAAATAAGCACAATGCGAGGTGGCAAGATAAGAGAAAATTGACAGATCCAACAAGATATCGCTATCAACACCCACCCCCCAACCCTCCCCCCTGGCATGTGCCAAGACATATACGGTGATGTATTTTTTTTAAAAACCCAAAAGAAAGAGGGAGCAGCAGATGTGAAAAATGTCGGAGCGGGAAAAGGAAAAGGAAAGGGAAAAAAAGATAAAAATTAAAATCAACAGACTCGACCAAGACTCCTGAAACACCTGCGACCGTCCATTCCGTAATCTGTAGGGGAAAACGAACGCAAAAGAGAGTAAGAAATGGTGATGACGCAGGGAGAGGTGGAGAGGTTAGAGGTAGAGGTAGAGCTGCTACCGGCGGCGGTCGGTGCATGTTAAATCGTCAGGTAAACCAGAAGAAATAGGCCGCTACTCCCGAAAATCATGGATCATCAATGAGCAGCATCGAGTTGTCCAGTAGCAGTATAGACATTGTAAAAAGAAATCAAAAAAAAAAATCCAGCGCGCCGCGGAATGATGCCCCCTTTCTGATGTATATATGGTGTGCATTGGCCAAGTGGTCCTACGCCATGCGCCAATCGAGGAGCCGTGAGAATTTGAAAAGGGATGCTTTTTTTTTTTGGTTATTGTTGTTGTTCTTGTTGTTTTCCCTCCCCTTCCCTTTGCCAAATGTCGTCGTCATCATGTAACACTATTGCAAGCCCATCTAGCACCGGGGAGAGGGGCAAAAAAAGCCAGAGCACCAGCTCTCGCTGTCTGGGCTCGACACGATACGGCCGCGATCCACTCCATCGCAGCGAACGAACGATGCCAAATTCGACAAGTAGAGAGAAAAGCACCAAAAAGGCGAAGCAAGCAGGAGCAAGCGCGCCTCATCCCAACATAACCCAGCCCTCCAAGACTATTGTCGGGAGCTGGAAGACGTGGCCAGTGGAGCCGCTCATAACACCACGCACTTGGACTTGCCCTTCTCGCCGTCCTTGCCGCGCCGGTACCTGTGTGTGTCTCGGCCTCCTCCGCCCACGTCGCCGTTGCTCGTTCGAGCTCGACCGCTTGAGCCCGCGGGGGGTCGTGAAGCCTGCTGGCGTTGCCGTCGCAGGATCCTAACGACGTCGTAAAAGGCCTTTTCGACGTTGATGCAGTTTTTAGCCGAGGCCTCGACGAACTCGCAGCCCAGCTCCCGAGCCAGAGCGTGTCCCTCTTGGGTCGACACCTCGCGCTCGGTGACTCTGTCGCTCTTGTTGCCCACGAGCATGATGGGCACAGGCAGCTGCGGGTTGGCAGCGGATATGGGAGAGCCCGGATATGACGGCGAAGAGGCTACGGATTCCTTGACGCGCTGGATCTGGTGATGGAACCGCTTGATGCGAGTAAACGACGAGCGGGATGCGATGCTGTAGACCAAGACGAAGCCTTCACCGTCACGGATCCATTGGTCTCGCAGCGCCGTGTATTCTTCCTGGCCGGCCGTATCGAGAACCTCGAGCATGCAGGGCTGGCCGTCGATGACGACCTGCTTGCGGTACGAATCCTCAATTGTCGGGTCGTACTGTTGGCGTAGGACGTTAGCCAGAACGCGCATCCATCGGCAGACGGAGCTTCTCCCCCTCATCCGTTACCGCCGCCGCCGCCGCCGTCCAATCGGTCAGGAGAGGGGGAAAAGGGGAGGAGGGGGGGGGGAGAGCCGTAAAAAATTTTTTTAAGTCTCCCCATCCCCCCTCTGCTTCTCCCTTTGTCTCGTTGGATACGTGAAGAGGGAAAACGCTTACCGTCTCGACGAAATGCTGTAGACACAGCTGGATGGTCAAGGCCGTCTTGCCAACACCACCGTCTCCCAGCACCACCAGCTTGTACAGCACCATTCTGCCCGCCATGATGGGCGCAGGTTTAGTGGTCGAGCGACCGAGCTAAGACAGGCAATCCTAGGGGTTCTGGCCGGCGATTCCAAAGGGGCCCGCTAGCGGCGCTGCGAAAGGAGGAGGGGGGCGGAAACAAGAGCAAAGCAGTCAAAGGGAGAAGATCAGTCGGGGAGCTCTGCGCTGCGCAGCGGCGACTCGAACGGGGACGAGGCAAAAAAAGTTCAGGGCGGCGGCAGCACGGCGACTGTGCAATGGCGGAGGAGATGCTGTGCGAGCGGTGCAAAATGCAATTGGGATCAGAGGAGCGGTTTTGGGGAGGGATGGATTGTGCCAGTCTAGCACGGCCAAAGAGAAGAACGAGATGGCTTTGGGCGTCCTGGGAGCTGGTCGAGTGGACTTTTGGTGGAGAAACAGGCAAGTGTGGATTTGGCGGGTCCCGGCTTTGGATTTGGGATAGCGATAGCACTGAACTTTGGTACCGACTTGACTGGCAGGCAGGGGAGTTTTGAATTTTGAATTTTTTTTTTTGGGGGGGGAAGGGAAGGGAAGGGGGTGGGTTTGTTGGGGCTGGAGGGAGAATCGAGGCCGGAGCAGCACGGGTACAAAGAGGGAGGAGAGCCGTTCGCAGGCAGTAGAAGCTAAGCAGCAGCAGCAGCAGCAGAAGAAGAAGAATGAACCAGCAGAAGCAGCATGCACACACGTTTGGAGCATGTAACGGAGCAAGCAGCGCATGATGAGAGAGGCCTGGAGATGCAGCTGTGTGCAGAGAGGCATACGGACGGTATGGGTGCGGAGGGGATGGGAGAGGTCTTGCTGAGGCAACTGCTCACGGTACCTGGTACAGGCGCCTTGGGCAGGGTCGCGGCACAGCGCCGCGTTCCCGGTACTGCGGTCTGTTGGCAGGTCGGCAGCGCCAGCAGTACCAGGAAGGTACCGCGGCGGAGTTTGGCAGCGCCAAGGTGGCATTGGCAGCGCGGAGCAGCCTATGTACCTCAGCACTACTGCCCGGTGCCAAGGTGCCTGGTGTCGCTAGGTACCAAGATACCATCGCCTGTGCCGTATAGAGGTAGGTAAGGTACTTAGTAGGTACTAATACTAATAGAGGCACCAGGTAAAGAAAGGTACCATCGCGCGCCAAGGAGATTTCTGGTCACTGCTCCCACAAGGGTTCCGACAACGTTTTCCCTCTGGTTTAGCCCTCTGGTGAGCGTTTTACTGCCCTAACAGGCTCACTGAAGGAGGAAAAAAAAAACTTGCAGCAGTACGCAACAGATAGGTACAGCCACCAGAGGATAAATCGTCTCCAAGAACCCCCTTTTAGCGCGCGATGGGAAGTTAGTAGCACCATCTTAGCAGTATAAGTACTGCTAGGTAGGCACACAGTAGCGGTACCTGGTAGCAGCAGCGGCAGCACCTTACTACTAGGAGGTACCTTAGTACCTGTACTATTGGCTGGCAGTACCTAGGTACCTAGTGGCAGAGCAGTGGAGGCGCAAACCCAGCCAACCGCAGCTCGTACAGGCGCTGGTACCGGTACTCGGTGCGCCGTGGTCCAATGATCCCCTATTCTCCCCTACAGGCCCCCGGGCAGGAGGCTGGCAGCCTGCGTCGGCCGGTATCGTATCACACTCCAGCACAGGGTTTCCGCGGCAGAGACATGGGATTGAGCTCGCAGCCCCGACAACCCTGCGGTCAAAGCGCCTGGGGCGGGTTTGCTTGTCTTCCAAGCTGCGGACGCTAGCCCCAGCACATGTACCAGGTACCCAAGGGACTTCTTAGCACTACACATCATTACAATGTTAGTACCTGGTGGTAGTAGCAGGAGGCACCTCGGTAGGTATCTAGTATGTACCTTAGGTACCTCGGGCAGCTGCGGACAAAACCTACCAGGTACCTAAGGTACCTAAGTATCCCAAGCGCGAGCGCTCTCGGATCATGTCAGAAGTGCGCGCAGCAGCAAGGGAGCCGTCAGCGCATTGATTGCAAAGCATCAATTAGTACGCCTGCAGCATCTACGAGGCGCCAAGGGCTTGCATGTGGTAGCCGTAGCAAAGGAAGAAGGAAGAGGGAGGAGGAGAAGAAGAAGAAGAAGAAGAAGAAGAGGAAGAAGAGGAAGAACAACCCCCCATCGTCGAAGGAACGACAAGCAGGTCGCAGATGCATCGAGATAAAGTCCGAGCCGGAAAAACGAAACATGCGCTAGAACTGTACTACCTACGGAGTAGCAGGTACTAGTATTAACTACTAGGTACGGTACTAGCACTACATAAGGTAGGCAGGTGGTACCCTAGCACCCAGTAGTACCTCATGCTCAGTACCGAGGCGAACGAAGTCGAGGTGCTGCTGCTGCTACCTAAGGTACTCTGTACCAATCTTGGTTGTTTTGGCACCGGGCACCAGCAGCCCTCCAAGCGTAACCTTAGGTACTAAGGTACTACACCGCACAGGTAGGAGGTAGCTGCAGCAGGAACGGGTTTTTTTTTTTTTTTTTTTCGACACCGAGGCTTGCTTGTGCTGCAAATGCCATTTGATCGCATTAGCCCCCAGTGCTATTTTATTACCCGACAGGCTTTCGCACGACCGAAAACGTTGCTCCAATTCGCACCCACGACAAAACATGAGGAAACGCAAGCACCAGCAAACGAACGGGTACGGCCCTTGCAAAGGCACAGGAGGCAATATATTAGTACCTACTAAGTACTAGGTAGTACCTTGCCTACTAATAGTACCTACTAGGTACTACCTATAGCACCCAGTAGGACTATACTCACTAGGTAATGGGTAGGTACTTGCAGTAAGTAATGTAAGGTACTAGGTACTAAGCTACTGCCTCTGGTAGGCACTACTGTATAGGTAGTCCGGAGGCACCCTGTGCGCTGGGCATAACGGAAATATTCCGGCCTTGTATCAAAGGCAGCAAGCAAGCAAGGTAAGGCGCCGCACTTCGTAATCCTGCATCCAACACCTGCGTGTGTGCGTGCGGCAGCTCGGGTCGAAAGCGAAAGCCTCCAGCCATGGTCGGTTGGGGTTGGGTTCCTTCACGCCTGGTTGGCCTTCCAACCGCAGCAAATCCCGCGGGCCAACCGCCATGAACTGGCGCCCCCAGCCATCGACGCCAGCGGCCTCCTCGACCTGACGCAGCCGAACCAGTCGGAAAGCCCTCTTCGCGGCATCGATCCAGCGAGGTCGTGGTCTGCTGCTGCCATCACACGAGCACGACATGTACTAACCTGCGGGGGCCGAAATCCCAGCGCGAAGCCGACGCCCACCCGCCTCGCCGTCGCTCGCAAGCCTGGCTGGAATTTCTGCAAAAAAACTTGGCGGGCATCTGCTCCGTGCGTCGTGCATATACTTACAGTACATTGCTGTCGTTGCCTTTGGCCTTCTCTACCTTTTGCCGAGGCGACCCGATTAGCCACGAACCTTTCCGCGCCAAAATAAAAAAAAAATAAAAAAAAAAGGGAGAAGGGGGGGGAGGGAGAAAAGAAAAAAGGAAAAAAAGAGCATGGCTGACAAACTCTGGACATCGAGCCATCCGGGCGCCTCCCTTGCTCGACGACGGCTATGCTAGAGCTTCGCAAAAGTCTACCGGCGCAGCAGCACTGCATCCGTAGCGCGGTGCGATTGCGGAAGCGACGTGCCTCATGCCACCAGTTCCCCCCCAGCCCGAGGCAACGGCTGCAGCATCAGCAGCGAGCCTCTCAAAAAGGGTTGTCGATCTGCAGCCCCGGCCGAGCTAACGGTCGGGACCGCTGCTTCAGTCCGTCGAGCGTCCATCATTATTAGGCACTAGCAGCACGGAGCGCTAGTCATGCTTTCATTCTCTAGGCTGGACCCGTGTCGGAATCTTGAGATGCCAGCGTAGGCGCTACCGGGCGTGCCAGCAGGGACCATGATATCAAATGGTCTGATGCGCTGCTGCTTGTCCCCATAATACATTGTACTAAGGCAGCGTCCGGCAGAGAAAGTAGAGGCGGAGGGAGAAGGGGTGCCTCTTCGCATCAGCTCTCCCGTTCAGCGAGGGTAGGTAGGCTTGATGGCAACGTCTCGTTCGGAGACTATTCCTACTCCAACACCGACGTTTCAGCCAACGAGCCCGACGGGTTTGGGTTTTGGGAAGTGAGAGAGGGAGAGAGAAAGAAAGAAAGAAAGAGAGGGAGAGAGAGAAAGAGAGAAAGAGAGAGAAAGAGAGAAAGAGAGAGAAAGAGAGAAAGAGAGAGAATCAAGCCGCTCGTACCTGTATCGCATGCGTTTATGCACATGGCCGTGCGTGCGTGAACCGGGGGGTCACAAAGGACGAACCCACTCACCGCAGAGTAAGCTGAGGATGCAGTCTCCTCTCTCATCCTGCCGCAATCAGTCTGTGGCCTGCCTCTCTTGTGAGATGACAGCTGCCATGTCCCTGCTCTGAAAATGCCCGCCTACCAATTCGTCAGCTCCTCACACGCACTACTGCATGTGGTAGCCGTCGCAAGTGGTTGATGCTGGGTGCCACCCGTTCCCGGCTCTCAAGACTGGATGGAGGCTTACAGAAAGGTGGCGCGCACAATGGAGAAGCTGGCGACGTCAACGCGGCGCACAGAGTGAGTGTGAGTATGTACCCCGTACGGAGTATAGGGCGCCCAGATGTTAAGATCGAAGCAGGACAAAGACGCCTCTGTGTCTCCGAGAGGCGGCAACGGCAACGGCATTCGTCCGCCGCGTGCGTGGGAGGCCGGCTTGGCCTTGCCCTTGCTGAGAAGGATGACCCGCAGCGGCAGGGCCACAAGCACAAGGTGCATTCCGTTCAATCGTGCGGCCCTCCCGATGCATAATGCTACTCTCTATCATTGGCACAGAGAGAGAAGCAACGGTGGATATGACCATGATGCTCTGCCGCGACCGTTGGGCGCATACGCTTGCGAGCAATACGGAACACTGGCGACGAACACTTTGTCTTGTTCCTCTTCACTCTTGCCGTCTTGATGAAAATAGCATGCTGATGCCGGTCAGATTTGCATAGCCTCGTGCTCTCCCTTCCAAATCAGTAGTCCGAATAAGCCGCGCCCGCTGGGGATCATCTTGCAGCCCGCATTTCAACACCGTTGGCCACACTACGAGGGATTGTCACCACCGTTGCCACTATACTTGCGCGAAACACACTTTCTTTCTTTCTCTCTCTCTCTCTCTCTTTCTTTCTGCCGTGATTATTTTGGTACTGCGTCAGCGCGGGGAAGCCTGTCGTCCGATCAAGGTAGTATTCTTTCCCTTTCCACACAATGCGCCTGGAGGGGGGGGGGCAGCAGTATACGCAGTCCGGGAATCGGGCTTACCCGGCGTGATGTTGGGCCAACCGCCCTCACATCCCAACATCCCACGTCTTTCCTGCATGTCGGCACGCAGGAGCTACTTACCCGCGAGCAACAGTCGATCCCGAACGCCAGGTTCGTCCGAGCCGGCCTGCTTCGGGCAAACTGACATGTCCTTGTGGATTTAGTATTTTCTCAGAGTCCGTCGGCCATCTCATAGTGACGAATACGCTTGGCCGTGTGGGCCATGGGGCCTTCGCTTCTTTCACCGTCCTTGATATAGGGCCACGGCGGAACACAGTTGAGCATGTGTATCACCAATGCATGTCTGGTTGGCAGTAAGCCGTACCCTGGAACAACATAAGTGGCCGTCGGCCCAGTACAACTCGCAGCTGTGTATCAACCACCGCTTGGCATGAAAAAACGAAGAAGAAAAACCGCACAAAGTACGGAGTAGTCCGCCAGCGTCTCCGTGGCGTTCACAGTGGGTTGAATGTGCCTGCAGGCTTGGCGTCACATGTGACTCAGCTGCATCGGCCATGGTATCCGAACAAACCCTTGCCCATTCTCTGCCCCATTTATCATCAAGATTGTATCCTATAGTCTCGGGTGCTCCCGAATGGGCGCAACTAACAAGACAGTATGGCCTTGAGAGGCCGCATCGGCCTCAGCTCGGGAAACTAATTGAGGAACGGGAAAATTACGACAACCTTCCCGATGGGCATTCAGCAGCAGCTTTGGCTCACGGTGAGGACTTTGAAACAAGCCCAAATGGTGATAGAAGCTGAAAGATTGTGTGGCCTGCTCGGGGTTCTTTTTTAAGGCGTATAACATTTGGTGATCGCGGTCATGGGTCTGTAGGTGCCTTCACCTATTTGGTTTGGAGTCGACGCCTTACATACGATGGATGAACTTTGAGCCATCTCTAAAACTGCTGGTAAGTGGAAGTCGAACGGGCCAGCGTATATATATTACTTCTACTATACCCATCTATCCGCATACTGCGTCAAAAGGTTCCTCAACTAAATACATTTCAGCACTCCAACGACAGCCGCAAACCTTTTATGAAACCAACAACCATTGCTTGTGAGCCTAGAAAAGCACACGCCCCTCCCGAGTTCAGATACATTCGCCCCAGTGGTACTCCGCACCTCCGTAGGAGATGAGTTCTTTCACGTTGATAAGCTCACAGGCTCTCTTCTCCAGGCCGGGGGCATTGCATGTCAACACGACTCACTCCCACATCGGCTGGCAACGGGGTTGGCGGAATAAGTACATACAAGCTCCATGGCCCATCCTCGCTGCCGTCCACGAGAGCCCCCTACTCTGATCCGGACAGCTTCTCCGCAACCGCCAAGAGGCCGCTCTCCGCCTCCGTAACCCACAAGTCCACCCACGTCTTCGCCTCCTCGTATCTCTCCTCCTCCCGGCCCCAGGCCTCCTCACCGTCTCTCTCGACGTAGATTGTCCGAAGGCCGCAGCCTCTCGCGGCGTGCAGATCCCCCAGGTGCGTCGCCACCAGGGCGACCTCCTCCGGCTGCAGGCCCAGAGCTCGCACGGCGCCGAGGTACGTTGCCGGGTCGGGCTTGTAAACCTTGAACGTCTCGGCCGAGAAGATCTCGTGGAAGGGGAGGTTCCCAAAGTCGCTCAGGTCGCGCAACAAGCTGGCGTTTCCGTTGGAGAGCGTGCCCGTGGTGTATCTGCGGCTCAGCGCCGCGAGGCCGTCGGGAGAATCGGGCCACGGGGAGAGCCTGTGCCAGACCAGACTCAGGCTTTCAATCTCGGCCTCTGTGAACAGCCCCTTCAGATCCCACTTCTCGAGAAGCTCGACGAGGCTGTCGCGGTGGTGCTGGTCCACGCTCTTCCAGGCGTCCGTCTTGGGGTCGAACCGTCTTGTAAAGGCAATGTACGAGTCGCGCCACTCCTGTATGAAGCGGTCCCAGTCTGGCTGGCCGAGGCCCTCCAGGCGGGTTTTCAGAGCGGGAACAAGGCCATCAGACGAGAGCTTGCGGAAGGTCCGGAGGGAGATTTCATCTGTGACCGAGGAGCGCCAGTCGACGACGGTGCCGAAGACGTCGAAGAGGAGAGCTTTGACGCTTGCGAGGGAAGAGATTTTTGACGGCATGATTACTTTTGTTGTCTTGTTCTTTCTTTTTCTTTTTTTATGGCCTCTCCTGGCGCTTTATTTGGCCTACTAATTTTGTTATAGGTGAACCTCCGAGCAGTTGATTTATTCCAATGGCGATATCCTCAAATCCAACCAACGCTCTAGAGTCAATGTTTCTCTGCCCAGTTGCAAGCTTGTCAGTGGCAAAAATGGTCAAGCGTCGCCGAGGTAATAAAGAAAGGTTGATCGACAAGATCACATGATTGGATGTCGCCATCCATCGGCTGTATACGGCACCTTATTATGAAGCTAGCAAAGGGCGCATTTGAAAAAGGTAAAAAAAAATTATAAAAAAAATTTAAAAATTAAAAATTAAATAAATAAACAAATAAAAAAAAACCTTATCAAATGGCTCATCGTACGTGCCACACTATATTGATACCATTTACACATGTGTAGAGAAGCGCTGCAAATGCCCGACTTGCCCGGCCGTGTTGTGTTGTCGTAGGGTAAGTAGGGGAAGGGGGGGGGGGGGTTTCCAAACCTGGTGTGTATTATGCCATCATCTCTGTCTGCAGACTCACACACCAAGAGATGCAGCCTGGTCGATTGATGGACACAGACTGATATGGCTAATAGAACAAACAAACACGGGTAAAGCAACACATTGGGCTGAATGGTCGAGATAACACGGATTCAAGGATACCTCGGCCGTTGTCCCGGTCATGCCAAAGCTATGACATACCACTTGCCATGTACAATATACAAATTCAAGGCCCTCCTTACTGAAGATTTGTGATGTGATGAAACCCCATATCCCAACAGGTGCTGGAATAGCTCAACAAAAAAAAAACGGTTGGAATGAAAGCCACCATGCACTCCGTATGGGACACATAGCTCTGAGCCTCACCTGCAAAACAATTTTGTCATCTGTAACAGAGTGCCACGCGATCACAACGTACTCCAGTCAGCCGTCGTGATGAGCTGGTTATTGATGGCCAAGTGGTCAATCGACGGACAGCATTTCGGCTGACATGGTACGGAGCAACACGGACTGCTTGGCAGCCCGTAGCAGTATTATTGCATGTCCATCTGCCCTTGGGAGATTGGATTGATACGGAGCCACATACATCGTACCAGTCATTGTACAGTATGTCAAGCCACTGGCGCAAGGACCAGCAATCTATTCGAAACGCCTGCCATTGCAATACCGTCGGGCCTAGGGCCGTCAAAATCACATTGAGTCTCATTTTGAGTCTTGGCTTGGCGGTTCTCCTCCTCACTAGTGGAGGTTCGTCAAAATTTGGCTGATATCGTAAACGTCAAAGCGGCTGTCACTTGTGATTCCTTGCTCTTAAATTATCTATCACTCAGCGGCTAGTCAAAGTGTTGAGGAAAAGTATTGAGGAAAAGTATATTGTGGTACGTACTATAGTACCGAGTACTACCGCATGAAAAATTGATCGCCAGTCTTTGTGTGATACTCGAAGCTCGTGACAAACTCGTGAAAGCCCGAAGCGAGCTTCATGTAGGGCCGGCATTGCTGCCAAGGCTGCCGAAATAGAAGCCACGTTATTCTCTAGACCGAGGCACAACATATTCTCAGCCCTAGAAATCCCCCCCTTAGTGCTCCGTGCCGTCTCAACTGTTGTGTGACTGTGATAGTGACGACTAGGGCATTGAATCCTTGGTTTGCGCAAAAGCACGTGGAGCCACGAACAGGCAGTGGAGTATGAGCAACTCTACTGTTAGTACACTTGGGGTCTAGGAAAAGAGAAGAAGAAGAAAAAAGACGCCATAATACAGCATCTGTCCAAACAGAACGTCATTGTGCGGAGATGTGGAGGATACCATATCCGAATACCGGCTCCAGGCAAGCCGGGCAACGCATCGACACATATGTACTAGTACATTGTCGACTCACATACCAACGGCGCCCCTGGGGATCCTTCGCTACCCTCAGCCCAGGTCAACTTCGGGACCAGGCAGTCGAGTCCCTCCATCACAATTCCTGTGGGATACAAAGACACCGAAGGAGGTACCCCTTAGAGGATGCGGATGGACGGCCCGGAACAACGGTGGCATTGCGCCAAGTGGGTGGCTAACGCGGCCTCGGCTGGCCTGGGTCTTCATAACCTCATGGCTTCACGTCAGACTTCATTTGAAGCGGCAGGATGCATCAGCCGAATGAGACATTGGTTGGCAATATGCCCATATCGGCTGCTGTTACCGGCATGGCAGTTGTTTTTGAGCTTGTTGCTCCGTGACGCCCCCCCAAGATTGGCAACATTTGGGATGCGTTACCAAGCCCGATGGCGCGCCTTGGATGACAATAAACAGAGGCAGCTGTTGGTAGTTATGGTGTAATCGACATCGCAGTACTTCGTATGGAGTGCCAAGTACTCGGTGGCGATGCTTCAATGTAAATTCAGCTTTGCGTGGTTATCTGTAACCGAGTGTAAGAAGATAGGCCTGGTCTCGAGCCGGTGCCGATCTTGCCATCCTGGGGCAGTGATCTGGATCCCCGGAGAGCTTCAAGGAACTAATAGTTTATAGACTTAGCGCCCCCCCGGGGGGGGAGGGGGAGGGGGCATTTTACATCTCCTCTCTCTCCTCTCTCTCTCAGCAATTGCTCAACAGGCCGACTGCCCGATGCTCTATGCTTGAACCTTGAGCTTGAACCTTGAGCTTGAACCTTGAGCTTGAACCTCTGCTGCTAAGGTTAACAACCCTGTCAAGTCACCAAAGCACCAAAGATCTACTATAGTACTTCATGTTCCCGTCTTCAACGGCCAAAAAAAAGAAGGCGCTAATACACCATGGCCATGTCAATGTCAACAATGGGGTATTCGTTCTTCAGCCGCTCAGCAGCTTCTGGCCCTTGCCCTTCTTGCAGTCGCAGGTAGTATGTACATACTCCGTACGAGTAGTGCTGCGCGGTGGACAGCAAACAACAACACTAAATAAGTTTGTTCAGGATAGGAGTGGAGTTATGAAGCGGAGAAATTGCAGGAGCATGGTAGTCGCCCTATCCACCCATCACATCTCAGGCTAACCTGAGGGAGCGAGCTGGACTAGCACGAAGAGAGTTGATGTGGTGGAATGGTGGTATATTGGACGAGAGTGGGTCATGCCGCACTCACACTTGCACGTGTTTCCTAATAAGAATCCTCTTGGGTGCTATTGGTCTGCTATTGTGCTTTTTGTGCTCCCTGGCGTGTGTGGCCCGACATGTAAATCAGGAATCATCGTTCAAAAGGGGCCCTTTGTTGATGACATGAAGTCTGCGTGAAGGAGAAGAGTCTGGGGATGCCGTAACTTGGCGGTACCACTCCGTACGAGCGCACGCAGTCTCGCTGTTGCTGATACGTATACTCGTAGCTAACGCCAAAATGGACAAGATGGCCCAAAAAGCTGATGATCGCCGCCCGTCACTGTGGAGTGAGTCTGGCCGCTCAACGGGGTCTTGAAGCCTACATATGATATGGCTAGGTTGGATTCGACAGCCCTTGTGGCACAGGGGGGGGGGGGGGGAGAAAAGCAAAAACTGACTTGTGCCACTTATCATCTCTTTTGCCATGTTTGTGCTCCGCATGGCAGAGCAGAATAACTTGGTAATGCCATTGAGGGGGTTTGAGCAGGCGCCAGTGTCATTTCTGTCCGTTCGCCCTAATGTCGCGCACGGAGCAGCAGCATTCACACGTATCGTTGTTGTCTTGACGTCCTCATGGCAGCAAAGCCTTGTCACGGGTACGGTACATACATATCCTGGCTGCATAAGAATCTTCAGCGTCCAGAGAACTTCCACGGTGTCGGACATGCCGACCCCGATGAATAGGTAGGAGGTTGGGGGGGGAAAAAAAAAACCCTCATGAGACGGGAAAATTGTCCCAGGTTCTGCTCAAATTACTTACTTGGGGACGAGCCGCACGGAGTAAGGTTGGTTCCCCTAAAAAGAGCACAAGGACCGTGCTGGCTTTGCCAAGCTCGGCCCGCTTCCTAGGCCAGCAGAGTGTCGGTGGCAGAGCGCCTCGTGCGAAATCGACGACGACTCCCCTGGTCCCGATTAATTTCCAGAGCGGCCAGGGGATGCCGACTAAAGCAAATGAGCCAGCCTGTACCCCATACCAGGGCATTCTGCTCCGTGTACAAGTGTAATATTATTAGTATTAGGCACGTGTATAAACCGGATCGACCAGCAGTTGCTGTGTCATACCCCATAGTAAATACGGAGCGCAAAGAAGTGCCGCAAAACATGCAGGACGATGCAAGGTACGCGCTCAAGTGTCGAGAGAGAAACAGCCGGGCACCGACATGGTGGAAGACAAGGTAATGTACCTGGTGTGGGTACTCATGTTTTGCTGCGTTCAAGGCGGCCCTTTTGCCTGTACTTTGCACTTGATGCAGTAGAGTCTCATCAGACCGGGTCGTAGCGCAGGCGGCTCGGCGAAGTGTGCTCCGTATAAGGGGGAGGAAATAAGGTCGACACACTAACGACGACGATGACGGCTCTCAGGCCCTTGATGATGACCGAATAATGAGACTAACTTTGGGCCGACTCTGGATGCTCCCATCACTTCCGAGTGAAGCAATGAGCGGTGGTTGACCGTCGTCCATTGTGCGGAGGATCACCTTGGAGCTGTGCGATTACGTACGGAGTACGGAGCACTCGCACTTGTGGTCTGGAATTGTTCGCTCCGGCCCAGGGGTTTCCTCCTGTCTGTACATACGACTTCGGATAATGTCGTGAGGGGGGTCCTGACAGGGATTCGACCAGTAGGCGATACCGGTAGCCTTGCATATGTGATATTGCCGTGCATCCACGTCCAGGCTTATGTACTCCGTACATACTCGTACATGTACGCTGGCAAGATCTAATGTCGCCGTCCACTTTCAACGGCACATGGCCCGGGGCCCTCCTCTTAGTGCTTTGTGCCCGCCTCGGAGGGAGTAGGTAGTAGCAGCAGTAGTAGTAGTGGCAGTATTCCGTACGTATTCGCAATCTTTGTTTGTTAGCATTATGGCAGGTATTATGCCTTCTCAAGGCTGTTTGGCTCTTTCCACGAATGAGCATTGAATTCCCTCATAGCAGCAGCACAAGGCCCGGCGTAATATCCTGTACAAGGCAAGCAGAGCAGACCCCAGTAGTGCTACAGCCCGTCCCCGGACGGTCTATCACCAATCCGAGAGAGGGTTACCCCGTACCAAGTGCATTTCCGGCTCATTTACTCCAACGTTGCTGCATCATATGCGGTCTCGCACTGGACAATGGTGAAACAAAGCAATAGCCACTGGTCGGATCCTACGCGTTGCGGCCGGGAAGGAAACGCCACCGCGCCGTCGTGCACCACCAACAGCAGCTGTAATGGTGGTATTCGAGCTGAAGGGGGGGGGACCTGACAGGCCGCTGGGTTATTGGAATTTGTATTAGGCGCTCGTATGGAGGATGCCCAGTGGGTGTTTTATTGGCGTTCACTGAGGACCGCTAATCAGGACCGGGAGTAGCATTATACCGGGGAGTAGGGCGCTTGGGCCATCGCGGATGATAGAACCGACGCAGACTTCCCCTCGCCAACGATGCAGCGCACCGTCTTCAGACGAGGGGAACAGGGTTGCAGGGGGCATGGCGGAAGAGAGAAAAGAAGCAAGCCCTTTTTGCCTTCAGCTTCCAAGGAGGGACAATCATGGTCGCCGCGGCAGATTTGGCAGGGGCTCTTGGCGGTGCCTGTCGGACAGTTTGGGTGGTGTGCATATGCGGCCATCTGCAACAACGCACAGCGTCTTCTCGTACGAACGAATTCAACTCCGGACGCTGTATGTATGCGCAATGCCATTAGATTCTAGTGTTGACATGAGAATGAAGCGGAGAGATCTCGTAGGGGCCGCGCTGGAGGCTGCTCCCCTGCCGGCATGAGCGAAGCCCGGACGTACCTGTCACCAGCACTCGTCATATTCCGCGAAGCACCACTGCCAGCCAGACTTCCAACTGCCCAGCCCCCATGCAACCAGGCTTCCAGCGTCCTGGGATCGCCTCAATCACAGGCCCACATGGGCAGAGTCGACCCCGATCGCGCGTCAACCAACGAGGCAAAGTGGATGTGAACAATTAATTACTCCCTGTCTCCTGCTCTCCCGGTACCCCGGCGGGATACCTCGTCATTATCTTTTTCGTCTTCGGTCTCGTCTCCTGTTCTGCGCCCATCATCATCATCATCATCATCATCGTCGTCGTCGTCGTCGTCGTTGTCGTCGTTGTCGTCGTTGTCGTCGTTGTCGTTGTCGTCGTCGTTGTCGTCGCCGCCCGTCGTGCCGTGCCGTTGGCTGACCCAAACTCTTCGAGCGACAATCTTCAGCCTCGCAACAAGCACGCACTTCGGAGGAGGGTTGCCTGGGCCAGACACCGTCTTTTTTTTTTGTTTGTTTCTCCTTTTCTTTTCTTTCTGCGCCTCAATGGATTAACTGCATCCATCGACTTGTCCGCCAAGCCTATCCGGGCCATTTTGCTTCTTTCCTTCCTTTTCCCCCTTCCCTTGTGTCTTAAGGTGAGTTTCAAGTGGCAGGAGCGGTCAACGCCCTCCTTTGGCCAACCTGCCTTAGAAGCGACAAGCTGACGTTCAGTTTGTATCGCAATAGTTCTCCTTATCTTTGATTTAGATCGTTGCATTAGTATCTTATCGCGAGTCTCGTCGTCGAAACCCTTCCTTAGCATTCGTCGCCTCCTTTGTGTTTCATTTCAAGTCTCCTTTTTCTTTTCTTTTCTTTTCCCTTTTTTTTTTGTCTCGATCAGGTAGCCGGACCATCTGCCGAGATATCGCCACTTCTCCTGCCTTACGAAAAGAAATGCCAATTCGCTGGATTTAAATTGGGTTTCTCTACATCAACCTCACCCGCCTTTCTCTTTACGAAATTGTGGATCTTACATTCTCGAAAGCAAGTTCACGGCAGGAAGAGTCCATCGTCAGAAGCAGCTTTACATCCAAACGTTTTGGGCGCATTGACGTGTGCGTGATATCGGCACCCAGCCATTTGGTTCACGGGCAATTTGTGGCATCAACATCGGTCAGAGGGGCCGTTTGTTGAGACATTTAAATGCGCGGGGCTTTGGAGGCACAGAAAAGCAACGAGAAAGGGGCAGCGTTGAGTCGATTCGTCTTGTAAGTCGTCTTCCCCCTTGCTTAAGATGTATCACGATGGCAAACCCCTCTGCATCAATGTGCCTTTCCATAATCTCAAAGAGGCCTACTACCTTGTATCTGCGAAATGCTGACGCTGCTGCTAAAGGACGCATATCTCCTGCTAAAGCTGAGGCTGGGCGAGATAACTGTATCTCGGTCAGACAGTTCTCGGCTGCAAGGAGTGCAATATCGCCTATGAAAAGGGCTGGCCATCACCCGGCTGCTACCAGCCACGTACGGGCTTATTACAGCACGGAAACGTGGGATCTGGCCACTTTGTGTTAAATACATATATGTGTGATTGAGAAATCACCATTCTAATCCAACTAACAGCTGCCATCTCTTGCATTTGGCTCGATTTAGCAAAAATGACGGCTTGGAAGACAGACGATGAGTACATCAATGCGCAGGCCGCAGTCTCGCTGCCTCCTCGGGAATATGTTCCTTACAGAACACCTTCGACCAGGTCAAGGAAGTCACGGCGCTCGGCGCGCTCCATCACCCCCCCAGCAAGGAAGAAGATTTCACCAACTAGGAATGGAAACGCTTCTAAGCGTTCCTCGAGAGATATAACGACCGATGAGCAGATAAGCATCCTCGACCCGCGACGCTTCACGCCCACTCTGCATGCCAACTTGGTGTCCGAAATTTTGTCGCTAAGACGAGACCAAGAGGAGAAGACCAGAGTTATCGAGAGTCTCGAGAGTGCGCTCCAAACGAGCAGAGAGGAGCAAGAGGCGCTGCAAGACAGCGTAAACGCTACGACCAAGGAGACCCGCTCGTTACAGCGACAGTTATCTTTGCTGGAGGGCGGAACTTCGTCAGCCTTGGGAGACCTTTCACGAGAAAGGGACGAGGCTGTCGATTCAGCGGCTGATGCGAAAAAACGCCTAGAGGCAGCTCAGAAGAAAATTCGCAGCCAAGAGGAAGATTCCCTGCGAGTTCATGATCAATGGGCGGAAGAAAAAGACAACTGGGAAGACGAGAAGCGCAAATATGAGCGGCGAATTCATGTGGCGGAAAGCCGCCTGAAGATAGTGCTCGATGAGGTGGCGGCCTATCAAGCTAACCACGCACATGGGGCTGCTCAGCATGGCCACGGTCACGAGAGCGATGCCGAAGACAGCGGTAGAGAGAACGACGCAGCTAGCGTCAGGACCATGAGTCTCACAAGCAGCATCCGTTATTCTCTGGCCAATGGGCCTGGCTTTTCTGCCAATGGCTATTCTCTGGCAGACGAACTAAAATTCGATGATACTGATGACCAGACCGACGTTGACGGACGTGAGAGCGTCTTCTCGAGCCCACGGCATCGGCGAACATTCAGTCGCGAGAGCGTCATCAGCAAGCTTCATCGGAGGACCAAGAGCATAGACAGTGTGAAGCGCCCCGGCAGCGTCGCACGCGGTAGAGTATTCATGAACCAAGCCGTCCTAGAAGCTCTCGAGGGCGAGGACGAGGAGACGGAGGGAGAAGACACTGCTCCGGCGGCCCTAGCTCCCGCTCCCGCTTTTAGGCCGTCACACGCTGACGCTGGAGTCCAATCTACTCCTGCATCCGAACGGTTTTATGCTGATGCTGGAGTCCAATCTGCTCTTGCATCCGAACACTCGTATGCTGATGCTGGAGTTCAATCTACTCTTGCATCCAAACACTCATATGCTGATGCAGGAGTTCAATCTACTCCTGCTTCCGAACGCTCATGCAATGACGCTGGAGTCCAGTGCTCTCCTGTTTTCGATCATACATATTGTGATGCAGGCGCTCAATGCTCTCCTCCTCCGGCTCCCACTCCTGCTCCCAAGTCTTTATACACCGACACAGGAATCCAATACTCTCCCGTCTCTGCACCTTTATACGCCGATGCAGGAATTCAATACGCTCCCATCTTTGGACCCTCATACGCCGATACGGGAGTTCAATCTTCTCCACCGTCCTCACCCAAGTTGGAAGCTGTGAAAACTGCCAAATCGGAGCCTCTTGTCTCCGAAATTATCGGGAAGAAGCCGGAAGCAGAGACATGTCCTCGGTCACCCGAGATCGAGGCGAACCAACGAAGGAAGCGGGTTAGTCTGCCTCTTACTATTGAGACACCTGCCAAGCCTCAGCGCATGGTATCGTCCGCCTCACAGACAGTTGAGGTTCCGTTGACCCCTCCAATTACGCCAAATTCTTTGTATGACATGCCCGAGTCCTCGCCTATTGAAGTTGAAACGCCAAAGGTTGGGTCGAAGATGGTGACTTCATCTACACAGACTGAGGCTCCTGCCCCTGCCCCTGCTCCCGCTGCCGCTGCCGCTGCCGCTGCCGCTCCCGCTCCTGCAGCAGCACCCGTCCCGCTACCACCATTGGACATTCCGAGCATTAGCATCCAGCCACCGACCAGCCGGCCTGCGTCGCCTCATACACCGAAGCTGCCTCAGCATTTCAAGGACTTCGGCTGCCAGGTTCATCTACCTATTAGAGGGAATACGGTTGATTCGTTCTCTCAAACGGACGCAATCCAGACGGACAGGAGACTGGCTCTGCTGCCGGCGCATCTTCAGCCATCCTCCATCACCTCCCGACCTACCTCCCCCCACCCGTCTGGTATCGCCATTCCCGACAAGAACTCCACCCCCGTTCCTGGTAATCTGCCTCCTCGAAACCCTCGACGGCTGGAAAGCAGCCGGTATAGCACGGAGCTTCCGTCTTCCCCCATAAGCTTCCCGGTGGACGATCCCGATTTGCGCGACTACAACGATGATCTTTTTCTGCCAAACCCACGCGCTCCGATTGCGCCTCCTCGCCGGTTCAGCAGCCTCTTCTCCGGCTTTTACACCGACTCGGATGAGATAGACGAATTTGGTGAACTGGACTTTAGCGATTCGGAGTACAAGACGGCTTTGACGGCCCCTAGGCCTCCATCTGGCCTGAGCCGAACGGGAAAGCGAACTTCAGTTGGCACAGTGGCGACTTCGCCTGATCAACATTCCAAGCGCTCTGGTAGGACGTCTGCAAGATCGATAAGGAGCGACCTGTACAGCGTTGGTGAAAATGAGGTTCGGCCTGGCAGGTCAAACAGGGTCAACGAGAAGTCGCCAGCCTCAGCCCCAGCCCCAGCCCCAGGCTCATCGAGCCACGACAGCGTTATGCGCAAAGCTACCATGGCGCAGACTGGCATGGTCAATCACCCAAGCATCGTTGAACCCAATAATCCGCCGCCGTTTCCCATTCCAGCCCGAGCAAGCTCGCGGAAGCCATCCATCAGTGCCAGCATCCTCAGTGATGGGCGCAGCACCCCGTCAAGCACTTCTCGGCATCGACGAAGTGGCAGCCGTACTTGTCATGTCAACAACGTTCGTCGTGTTCGCTCTGCAAACACCCTGCCGCGCAACGAACGCCATCACAGGACAGGCAGCCGAACACCACCGCTATCGCCTTCCACCGAAGCCCCTGAAAGTCCCGGCCCCCCTCCCTTGCCTCGAAATGACATCACCACGCCGCGCAACCGAGAAGGCAGCAGCTATAGAAGGCATCGCCACCAGCCGTCCAACAATACCGTCATGACGGCTAATACAGAGGCCGTGTCCCAGACGAGCTCGCAAACCCCTGGCGTCGTGGATGCAATTGCTCAGACTATGGTTGGAGAATGGATGTTCAAATATGTCCGTAGAAGGAAGTCATTTGGCGTTGGAGACGGGGCGCACAAGGATGAGACTAGCAACGACAGACACAAGCGGTGGGTTTGGGTAGCACCATACGAGAGAGCTATCCTGTGGAGCAGCAAGCAGCCGTCTTCCGGTAGTGCTTTATTAGGAAAGACGGGCCGCAAACGTAAGAGTGTACCGTTACGATGCAATTCTTCGAATGCTAACATGACGAATAGTGGCTATCCAATCGGTTCTCGATGTCAAGGACGACAACCCTCCACCTAGGGGCGTGACAACGCCAATCTTCAACAGATCAATCCTGATCCTCACGCCACAGCGAGCACTCAAGTTCACGGCACCTTCAGCGGAGAGACACTACCTCTGGCTGACTGCCTTGTCGTTCCTGGCCCATTCCTACCAGGCTATCCCCGAGGTTCTCACTCCTCAGCCGCAGCAACACCTCTCCGTTAGGCAGCAACCTCTTCCGAGCTTTGAGCCACCACGTCCTACCAAGCTGACGCGAGGAGGGATCCGTGATTCCATTCGACTCGCCAAAGGTCGGGCCGCTGCACCAAAGACGGAGCTGGCGAGCATGCCTAGCATCCCTGATGTTCCGACACTGAGGATTGGTGATGTGATGAGCTTTCGAGCAGCGGAGCCTGTGACCGGACCTGGCCACGCAAGGGAAATATCGGTAGACGCCGCCGAGCCGCCCATGATACCTCGCTTCAGCGAACGGAAAGGCCACCACGGCCGCAAACGAAGCAACACAGGAGGCCACGTGCCGCCTCCGCTGTCTTTCCGGGGCTTCTCGGGGCCGGCTCTGGGCGAAAGCAATCACCATTCGACAAACGGTACGGCCGCTGCCAGCGTTGATACCACTGGCTCTTCCGACATGTACCAATCCCATGCATCTACGGTTGCCAGCTGGGGTATGGCTCAGACGCCCTTGTCGGCGGTGTCATCTCAACAAGGCAACTTCTTCGACGCAATAGGCACTGTGCGCATGGAGGCATTTATTAGCCCTCACGCATACCCTCAGTACAACGAACATCAAGAAGGTGATTACAGATCTCTTGCGCGAAAGAAGAGCAAAGAGCTCCGCCGACGTACTAGCCGGAACCGTCGCCGCCAACTTTCCAGGAGCGCCCGAGGATCTGACGAATTCTTCAGCGGAAGCAAGACGGCAGGAGAGGAGGACTTTTTTCGGGATGACCCTTTCAGGGGCTTCTAAACTGTCCGATGAGGAAGCAAAAATCCAACACCAACCACACACTCCTTTACTTGTTTTTTTTATAGCACCAATGATCCAAATTGAAGGGATCAAGCGACACCACGACGGGATACCCTCTTTTTTCTCTTTTTTCTCTTTTTTCTCTTTTTCCTCTTTTTCCTCTTTTTCCTCTTTTTCCTCTTTTTCCTCTTTTTCCTCTTTTTCCTCTTTTTCCTCTTTTTCCTCTTTTTCCTCTTCTTCTTCTTCTTCTTCTTCTTCTTCTTCTTCTTCGTCTTCTTCTTCTTTTCCCCCCCCCCTCCCCCATACTATACACACCTACATTTTGCTTCAAGCCTTGTATTGATATGAATTACGGTCATTGCCGCTGTATTTCCCTTTTTTTTCCTTCCTTTGTTGCTTCTACGATTATTATTATTCTTCTTATTATCATTATTCTTCTTCTTCTTCTTTTGGCGGTGCACGGCGCTGATTTTGTTCTTGAGTATATATCTGTATTGAATTTTTTTTTTTTGGTCTGTGGATGGATATTGGGGATTGAGTGGACTCTGACATACAACAACGGGTGTACACAAGGCAAGACGGACTAATCTCCAACCATGATCTAACGCTGTCGGAGGCGTTTTCGGTCTAGATATAGCAGGAATAGACTTTGGAGATGCGGTGGACTAGATGGCTGGACGAATGCCTTTTCAAATAAATTTGGCAGCTGGTTATTCTCTGGAAACACTGAGGTGTCGAGAGAAGGCTAATAAATAGTAGATGGTAAAAATTGAGCTTAATATGCTCGTAATAATAACTTGCTCTGAGATGGAAGTGAATGTGCTGATTATAATCGATTTGCTGCCAGAAGCTATTCCATTCCATCCCCCACAAGCCGACGGCAAAGCAGACGGCAGCCCCGCCAAATAAATTAATAAATAAATAAATAAAAAGTAAATAAATAAAAAAGTTTAGAAAATTAGAAACTCGACCCCACCATCGACACCGCAAAGTCAGCGGACGAATGCCATTTTTTTATTGATTTGTTTATTTATTTATTTATTTCTCTCCTTCTCCAGCCTTGTGTGATTTTGCCGTGAATTTCAAACTCAGCAGGCGGTGGAAAGAGAATATAGCGATTAAAAACGAATACCAAAAAGAAAAAGAAAATAGAGGAAAGAAAAAAAGACAGAAGAAGAGAAGAAGAAGAAGAAGAAGAAGAAGAAGAAGAAGATGGAGGCCGAGACGTTGGAGCAGGTGCAGGCGCGACACCGCCGTGAGCTCAAAGATCTTCAAGCAAGAATCACCAGCAAGAAGAAGAATGCAACCAAGAAGACGCGCAAGGGGATCAATGACGAATGCGCCGAGATGGAACGCCAATTGGGAGAGAAGCAAGCGTCCGAAGTTGCGGCTTTGAATGGACAAGCAGAAGAGGATGCCGAGGAGGAAGAGCAGGAACAAGACGAACGGCAGAAGGACGCGGCGACTGACGGGGCGCAAGCCTTGGACAAGGGCGCTGCGAGGCTGAGGATTGATGATGACGACGACGACGACGACGACGACGCACAAAGACGACAGCCGGGCAAGAAGCGAAACCGACAAAAGGAGCGCCTCGCACGGCGTGCCGCCGAACGGGAGGCCGCCATCCTGCACGCCGAACAGGAGGCTTCGTCCATGACGGACCACCGCGCGCGCGAAAGCACATATATGAAGAGCGCATTTGCGGCCCATGGCCTTGAGGAGAAGGACATTCCGCCGGACGGGCACTGCCTCTTCTCGGCGCTGGCAGACCAGCTCTCTCACAACGGCGTTCCGTTGGGCAGCGGCGGCGGCGACGACGACAAGGGGGAGGAGGAGGGGCCCGCGTACAGGACGGTGCGGAAGGCGGCGACCGGGTACATGGAGGAGCACGCGGACGACTTTGCGCCGTTTCTGGAGGAGGATCTGGAGGGCTATGCGAAGAAGATGAGGGAGACGGCGGAATGGGGAGGGCAGCTGGAGCTGATGGCGGTGGCGAGGCGGTACGGGGTTGAGATTCGGGTGATTCAGGACGGGAGGACGGAGAGGATTGGGGGGGAAGAGAGCAAGGATGGAGAGGGAGCCAAGAAGACTCTGTGGCTGGCGTACTATCGGCACGGATATGGGCTGGGAGAGCATTACAACTCCTTGAGAAGGACGACAGCAGCGGATGGAAGGTGATTTGAACGACATTTCGGGTCTCTCTCTCTCTCTCTCTCTCTCTCTCTCACCTTTTTTTTTTTTTTTTTTTTTTTTTTGCAAATTTCTTTCTTCTGTCTATTTGCTTGGCTGTTTTTATGGCGGGCTGGCGTCTCCCTTCTTTTATCTTTTGCTTTTCTTCTTCTTCTTCTTTTTTTCTCTCTCTCTTCCATTTCTTTTTGCCATTCAGAAGAATGGAAGCCCAGGGAGCCCGCCTTTCTTTCCCGTCTTGCACATATATACAAAAACTCTCACTCGTCCGAGAATGGACGCTTTAACCTGTGCGCCGACAGCACCGTGGCTATCGAGACCACACGGAGATGAAGTCCCTGACACTCCCATCCTCATTCGTGCCCGCCTTGTGCGTCCTGGGCGGCTTGACGAGACACACGCGGTGCAGCGCATCCGGGTGAGGCTGCCTGGGGGTCTCGCTCTCCCTGACGTTGCCGTCGTCGGCGTACTCGACGGGCTCGCCAGGGTGGGCGAGAAGGGCCTCGTACACCTCGGGCCAGACGCCCCAGGGCGGACCCTGCTCCGAGAGAGGCTTTCCGGAGGGGAATTCGAGGCAGATGAGCCGGCCTCCGGGGGCGAGCAGCCGAGCCATGCGCCTTGCCCATCTCGGGCGCTCGGAGGGATGGAGAGCACAGAGGAACTATTTTTGGAGGGAGAGAGACGGATGTCAGCCATCGGCGGCGAAGCAAACCCATGGGGGAGGTGAATGGGGCACGGGCTCATGTGGATGATGTCGGAGGGATGGAATAGACAAAAAAAAAAAAGAAAAAAAAAAAAAAAAAAGAGAGAGAGGGAGGGAGATTGGCATTGCGAGCGCCGCCTCTGCTCACCGTGTAGTCGTATATCAGGTCAAACCGGCCGGCGGCCTCGCCGCCCGGGCCGCCCTCCCACCTGTCGGCGAAGAAGTCGCCCGAGACCCATGTGACGCGGCCGCTGTCGACGCCGTCCTCGACGGACTTGTATCTGCCCTCCTCTAGAGCGGCCCTCTGGTTGTCCCGGGCCAGGCCGAGGGCGCGTTGGCTGTAGTCGAGCCCGACGGCGTCGTAGCCCAGCGAGCTCAGCAGCAGCACGTCGTGGCCGAGCCCGCAGCCGGGGACCAAGGCGGAGCGGCGGATGACGGCGCCGGCGGCGTCCCGGAGCGGGAGGCCGCGCGGGTCGCGCTCCAGGGCCGGCGGGATCAGGTCGGTGCGCTGGGCGATGAGGTCGGCGAGGGCCAGCGACGGGCCGGCGCGGTCCCAGGGGTGGAAGGACTCTGCGTAGAGCGAGTCCCAGGTATCGCCGTGGGCGGCCACGGGCCTGGAGGCGAAGGTATCGCGGAGCCTGTTGGGAGAGGAGGCCATGTTTGCGCGGTTTGTTCGCTGCCGGTCTTTTGGGGGGGGGGGCGCGATCGTTTGTTTTTGGGTCGAGTCTCGAGAGATGGCGAGCGGTCGTGGGAATTTGGATGGCGGGCTTGGTGCCTTGGTGCGGCGAAGAAGAAGAAGAGAAGAGATGACGGAGAGAGGGAAGAGAGAGAGAGAGAGAAGAGAGAGAAAGAGGAGAGAGAGGGAAGGGAGAAGGTGGAAGAGAGAGAGAGAGAGAGAGAGAGAGCCAAAAAGAATGAGGCGCGAGCTAATGTAATAGCAGCATCATGGAAGGCGGCCGGATGGAGAGGGGCAGCATTGGGACGTGCAATCACGGGCGGTCCGACACGACAAAGACGCCCCTAGAGAATAGAAATCAGGAGAAAAGAAATCAGGAATCAGAGAAGACGGGAAGACGAGATCGCGGGCGGCTTGCGTAGAAGCTCAACATTAGCCAAAGCTCGGGAGACAAAGGCGAAGAAGGTCAACCTCGTTGGTGAACCATTATTTACTTGTTTACTTACAGTTTGCCTTGCAAGTTACATAGTTAGTACCTTAGTAGTAGTAGTACCTAGTAGTAGGTAAGCAAGCGGGTGATGATGGGCTTTGCATGTACCAATATACGAGTACTGCGACAAGGTACTACATATTGTGCTGTACCTGATAGGTTAGTAGGTAAGGTACTACCTAGTACTGGCAGTACTACTTCGTATAGGTACTATAGCGCACTAAGGTGCTAATCTAAGGTGCTAATCTAAGGTGCTAATATATGGGTAATTAAAAGTCTGGGCGGCTGGGATACAAAGTTTTAGGTACTCCAAGCTACTCGTACTGATGTAACGAAATGGGATGCCCAGGCAATGCGGGGAGGATCGCGACGATTGGGCCGGTCGGACGGCTCGGCTCAAACTTTTTTTTTTTTTTAATTTTTTTTTGCCACGAAGCACGAAGCCAAAAAACCCGTTGTGAGATTTTTGTTTGTCTGTTTGTTTGTCTGTTTGTTTGTTTGTTGTCGCGCATGGATTTGCCGGCCTTTTCCCGCCCGAATACTTCCGGCAACGCAAACGCAAAAAAAAAAAAAATTCAAAACAAAAACGCCAACACACACACACACACACACACACGCCGTTCTGGATGCTGACACGGGGGGCGGGAGAAAGGAGGAGAGTCAGCGCTATTTTGCAGTCATGCATTACATTATTAGTACATACTATATGGAAAAAAAAAAAAAAAAAAAAAAAAAAAAAAGAAGGGGTAAAAGTGTAAAAGAAAGGGAAAAAAAAAAAGAAAAAAAAAAAGAAAAAAAAAAAGAGGCGCGCCGTGAGCCTCGCCTCGTCAGCTCTGGGTGATGATGATGACATCTCCAGACAAGGATGGCTCGGGAAAATGCATGTAATGTAACCATCCTCTTCCTCTCCTCTTCTTTTACCCCCCCCCCCCCCCTTTTTTTTTCTTTTTTCTTTTTCTTTTCTTTCTTTCCTTTTTTTTTCTCTCGCATCCTCCCGCCCTCGCTAGACTTTGAAGCGCCCATTGCAAGGCAATTGGAAATCCGCGTTGTCGCCCGTCATGGAGGTCAACAACCTGTTCAACGTCGAGGTATGAATTTGATGCCACTGAAACCACCTAACAATTATTTAAAAAAAAAAAACCCCCCCCAAAAAAAACCAGGTTTCCGCATCAAGGATGCTTACTAACAAGTTCCGCAGGGCAAAGTCGTCCTCGTTACCGGAGGCAGGCTCCAGACATGCCGTCCATCCTACACCCTCTCTCTGTGTTTCACCAGCTAACGTCTCTCCCCCCCCCCCCCGGGTTGCAAGGCGCCAAGGGCATCGGCCGCATGATCGCCCAAGGCTTCGTCGCCAACGGGGCAAAGGTCTACCTCACCGGCCGTGACGCCGCCGCCTGCTCGTCCGCCGCCTCGGAGCTCTCGGCCATGGCCACGGCCCGCCTCGGCGGCTCCGGCTCCGGCTCCGGTTCCGGCCCCGGTCCCGGCTCGGCACACGCCCTTCCGGCCAATCTCCAGGACTTGGACCAGGTGCAGGCCCTCGTCAGGCGCCTCGGCGAGCTCGAGCCTCGCGGCCTGCACGTGCTGGTCAACAATGCCGGCACGACGTGGGGCGCCGACGTCGACTCATACCCGGACCAGGCGTGGAACAAGGTCCTGACGCTGAACCTGCATCGCGTCTTCAACCTGACGCAGCTGTGCCTGCCGCTGCTGCAGAGGGCCGCATCGCGCGACGACCCGGCCCGCGTCATCCACATCGGGAGCATCGACGGCATCCGCGTGCCGCCCGTGTCCAACATCGCCTACGCCGCCAGCAAGGCCGGCCTGCACCACATGTCGAGCGTGCTGGCCAAGGACTTGGGGCCGCGGCACATCACCAGCAACGTGCTGGCCTGCGGGCCCTTCGCCACCAAGATGACCCGCGTGATGCTCGAGGCCGCGGCCGACACGATCCGGAACGAGCTGCCGCTGCGCAGGATCGGCACGCCCGAGGATGTGGCGGGTGCCAGCCTCTTTCTGGCCAGTCGAGCCGGGTGATTCCCCCCCCCCCCCTCTCTACGCTGGCGAGTTTTGAGAGGGCGAAACACGGCTGACTTTGTCTGGCGGATGCAGTGCGTTTTGCAACGGGGCTTTGATCCGGGTCGATGGAGGTGCGTCTCTGGTGTCCAAACTCTGATCTGGACAAGGGCATGGCCAAGCATGTTATCCAATGTATTTTCCCTGCCAATGTGTGTGTGTGTGTGTTTTTTTTTTTTTTTTTTTTTTTGGTTTCGGTTTTCAAGCGCTACACACAGATCGTCATGTAAACGGAGGAGAGAGGACGGAGGAATAAGACGATAAAGCGGCCCAATGGCAGCCTCGCGCAAATCTCATGGTTATCAAGATGTAGGTATTTTCTAGCTGGCAATATATATATATATATATATATATTGCGCGGAATAGGGGCGGGAGGCAAGCAGATGGATGAGGGGGGGAAAAAGGAAAAAAAAAACGTGAAAAGGGGCGTAAAAGACATATATATACACACACACACAAGGTCTCCCTTGCCTCCAAATTAGACCATCACCGTCCCATCCATTTGACGGAACCCATTAACCCCCGATGCCATTGATATTGAGCGTGTAAAACTTTCTGACGCCTGTTTCCCGATGTATATAAAACAAGAAGGACGAAAAATATCGCGCAGGGTTGAAAAAAAAAAAGAGAAAAATAAAAAAGAGAAGTAACAAAAAAAAGGAAAAAAAAGAAGAAAAAGAGAAAAAAAAAAGAGAAAAAAAGAGAAGAAAAAAAGAGAAGAGAAAAAAAAGAAAAAAGAAGAAAAAAAAAGAGAAAAAAAGGAGGGAAAAAAAAGGGGGGGGGGGGGGGGGGTGTTATTAAGTCCAGATTAAGTTCCCTCCATGAAACAGCCAATGCCAGAATCGTCCTGTTCTACCTGCCTGTGACCGCGAGATCAAGCGAGCCGAGCCGAGACAGCGAGCTCCATTCAGCGTTGGCAGACGGCCGCTTCCGACAAGAGCCAGAGCCCGAGAGGCCGTTTCCGGGGATGCCAAACGCGTGCGTCGCGCGGTTTCATCTCGTCAGATGCCACAATCCTCAAAGTCGCGCACCATGACGGCAACCTGAGCGCGCTTGGCGGCCTCGGCGATGAGGGTAAAGTCCTTGAGGAAAGGCTCCGTCGAAGGCGCCTTGACCTGGACGGGGGCCGGAGCCATGACCGCGGCTGAGCTGGTGGGAGACGGCCTTGCGGACGAGTCGGAGGACGAAGAGGCGTTTGTGGAAGCGGAGGGGTCCATGGCTATTGATATATGGGGGGGTTTTTTTTTTCTTTCTTTCTTTTTTTTTTAAAAAAAAAATTGCTGAATGAGGCGAAGACAGAAATGCAGATAGATAGATGGTGTTGCGTGAGAATGGCGCTGCAATAAATGGCCGGTGATTGTCGAACTATCGCATACAGCTTCACGAAATCAATCACTCGGATTTCAAGTCTAGGTGTCTGCGCTCCTCCCTCCTGCTGTATCTAAAAAAAAAAATATGCTGATTCCGGAACACCAGGCCGGTGAGAGGCGGCGGCTTTTTCTTTTCTTTTTCTTTTCCTTTTCTTTTTGCGAAATTTATTTATTTATTTTTTCGAATAGGGCAGTCGGTTGGACAGGTTAAGCCGGAGATGTTGTCGTGCGTGTGCGAAGCGCGGCAAAAAAAAAAAGTGAGATTTTTTTTTTCTTTGGTGGTGGAGGGGGGCTTGCTTCAAGCAAAATCTCCAAGCACTACCTTGACCCTAGAAATCTTTTCCTCTTCTTCTTTTTCTTTTCTTTTTTTTCAAACAAGGAGTTAAATAGGGGGCGTAAAGATACTGAGGGAATATAGAGACAGATGGCAGAACAGAGAGAAGAGAGAGAAGAGAAGAAGAGAGAGAGAGAAGAGAAGAGAGGAGAAGAGAAGAGAAGAGAGAGAGAGAGAGAGAGAAGAGAAGAGAAGAGAAGAGAAGAGAAGAGAAGAGAGAGAGAGAGAGACACACAGACAGAGAGATAGAGAGATAGAGAAGGGGGGAGAGGATAAGCACTCCCTTTTTATCTATCGGAAGAAAAGGGCAAAGAAGGGTCTGTTTTGGAGACGAGACCCGAGTCTGGATTTCGGGGCAGCGTGTTGGAGCAGTGTGGGGGGGGGGGGGGGGAGGAGGGGGGGGGGGGGGTTCTCTTACCTATGACGACAGCGCAGGCACTAAAAAAAAAAAAAAAAAAAAAAACAGACGAAGTACCGCAGTCCGGGTGTGCAATGAATGAATGAATGGAGAGACTCGGGATTGTTTTTTTTTTTTTTTTTTTTTTTTGCGGGCAAAAGGGAACTTGGAGGGGAGACTTCCTAGTACGTACCTACCTAGTAGGCGGGTTTGCCTCGGCATGTACTGAAAACCTTCTTTTGTGCGGAGCAGATACAGAGTAGCTACTTTTAGTAGTACTCGTGCGTAGCAGTGCTACCAACTCCGTATAAGGTACCTTGGCAGTAACCGCTATAGTGGGTAGGTACCTAGTTTAATACCCAAGGTAGATGACGGGACGGTTTGTTGCATGCTTGGGGGTTTGTATCTATATATATATATACATACATATATATATATAACTTTTCTTGTATTTATATTTTTCAATTATCATGTGTTTTCAATTTTTTTTCTTCTTCTTTTTCCTTTCCTTTTTATACATATACAACTGACCTGCGTACTAAGGTACTGTACCTAGTAGGATGAAAAATGTGTAGAAGAGGCAAAGGCAAGGTACTGCTAACTAACAGTAAGTACGTAGCAGATACTTTGGAGGCACTGCAGGTACCAAGTTGCATGATCAAAACCAAGAACACAACAGCACACAACTCCCCACGTTCGTTCTTGGCATTGAGCGGTGCTACCAAGGTAGTATGTACTACTAGGTAGGTTTAGGTACTAGGTAGTTAGTGAGGCAGTACCACCTTAGGTTAGTACTACCAGTGCTAACCTTGGTAGTACTAAGGTACTATAAGTGCTAGGTACTAATAGTAGGTACGTAGCAGTACCTACCAACTCTATACTTTAGTACCTACCTCAGTGCACGCCCTCACCTTAGTACCAAGGTAGTACTCCGTACTGTAGTCTGTATATATAGGGCGGTTGCGCACCTGCGCAGCGGACGCTCCAAGTTTCTACCCCGAGAGTGGGGGTGACCTATCCCCAGGTAGTGACGTACCAGGCACCTAGTAATTTTTTAGCCGGCTGTACTGTATACTCTGTACCACTGCACGCCGACAGAGCCAGCGCTACTATAGGTACTGCTACTTTGGTTTGGTATTTGGTACCCAGTAGGTACTCCTACTACTCCTCCTACTACTGCTGCTGCTACTTCTGCTACTACCTCAACACTCCATCCCCATGCCATGATTCCATCAACTTGCCGTTACGCAGCCTCGGCCTCGAATGAGAACAGGCCACATTGTCCCGTCTCTTGCATGGAAGGGGGGGAGGGGACGAATGGGCAGCAGCACCACCTTGGAAGATGGCCGAAGACGACGGATCGGGTTGACCGGAGCCAACAAGAGCCACCGCGCGCGCACAGAGGACGAGACACGGGCAAAAAAAAAAAAAAAAAAAAAAAAAAAATCAGGCAGAAGGATTATGTATTCTCTTGTCACCCGGCGGGACCAACAGCTGGGGAGAGGCTCCGGCCATTCAGCGGCCGGCGATCTGCAAAATGGGTCTGGCAAAAAAAAATTTAAATAATTAAATAATTCCAGGGTCCAAAAACTCCCTGCATCTTCCTCTGTCGTCCCTGCGTCTCGAGTCTCTGCGCTGTACTTTTTTGTCCTTGCATGTGCATGCGAACCCGGGGTGCCGCCATGCTATGTAATGTGATGTAATGTTGAATGTAGCAGATACTTGCGGTTAAAAAGATAAAAAAGAAAAAAAAAGAAAGAAAAGAAAAGAAAAAAAAAAAAAAAAGAGACAGAGAGAGAGAACCCCAAAAGCCTTAGGCAACGTCTCTATTGGCTCTTTTCTTCTTCTTCTTATTTTTTTTTCTTTTTTTTTTTGGTCTTCTCTGCGCGGTCAAGGAGCGGTGAAGGGCGATGTCGCATCCGGCGGACATGGAGGTGAGAAGCGTTGCCGATGGGCCAACCGGAGAGGGGGGGGAAATAGAATAGAATAGATAGACTGGAGATTGGCCATGACCCAGGGCGGAACTTTACAGTGAATAAAAGGCAAAACAAGAAAGGGATGTAATTGCAATGCAAGAGAGAGAGAAAGGACATGATAATGTATTATACAGAGTACTTACTACATACTACTAAGGTACTAGGTACCTAGGTACCTTATACTTTTATTCCAAGGCACTAAAGTACCAAGTACCTACTAAAAATGGAGTTGCACCCTTTGGCCCCACTCGGCGGCCAAACAACCTTGTTGAATTTTTTTTTTGAATTTTTTTTAATTTTTCATTTCTTTTTTTTTTTTTGTCTTCTTCTTCTTTGGCTCCCGAGATTTTCTCCCGAAGCAACAACAAACCACGCACACGCATCCCGGCCAAGCCTTTTCTAGAAGCTTTAGTTCGTTTTTCTTGTTCCTTCTCGTTGGGCCACTTGCATCGCCGCTCTTTTTTGCCATTTCAAGAGCAAAGGGAATCAATCAATCGAGCCCAACGGAAAAAAAGGGAAAAAAACAAAATTCAGAAAAAAAAAATAAAAAAATAAAATAAAAAATAAAATAAAAAAAAAAAACCCCAAAACGTTTTCCCCCCCACCCGCGGGACACGGAGCCCCGGAAAGCCCTCCCGCCACATGGCCGCCGCCGCCGCCGCCGCCGCCGCCGGTCCTCCGTCGCGCCCCGGCTGGTTCGCCGTCCCGGCCCCCGTGCGCGAGCTCTTCAAGCTGTTCCCCTTGGCCACCCTCCCGGCCGATGCCCTCCCCGAACGGGCCCCCGAGCGGGCGCGTCCGCGGCCGCGTCTGTATGTCTTTGCGCGGACCGACGAGGACGCTCGACGGGGGCGGCCGAGCTTCAACCCCCAGTGCTTGAAGTGGCAGGTGAGTCTGATGGCGGCCGAGATCGGTTGGTTCGACCGTGTCCGCCACGACGGCAACCGGCCCGCAAACAACGCCGTGCATGTGCCTCTTCCCGCGCAACGGCTAACGCCCACGTCTGCAAGACGCTGCTCCGCATAGCCGGCGTGGAAGTCGACCTCGTGCCCTCAAACAACCACGCCTCTCCCTCCGGCGCACTGCCCTTTCTGCTCCCCCCGACGCCGCCGGGACCGCCATCTGCCGGCGGCGGCGGCGCGAAAGCAACAGCTCCCCTGACCGGTTCGAAGATTGAGCGTTACGCCAACGACCACTCCTCTCGCGACATGGCCGCGTCCTCCCCTCCATCCCGCGTCGAAGCCTACGAGGCTCTCTTGTCACAAGGCCTGCGTCCCGCTTGGGTACGTCCTTTGCTGCTCTCTCTCCCACCCCCTTTTCCTTATTCTTTAAAAAAAATAAAAAGAAAAAGACAGAACCTTCCCCGCTCCCCCCCCCCCCAAGCTAACAAACATACCAAAACACAGCTGTACACCCTCTATCTCGACCCCTCTCACGCCGCTCTCCTCAAAACCCTCTACCTCCCCCCCTCGCCAATCCTCCAGCTCCCCTCCCTGCACACCCTCCGCAACGCCGCCACCTCCGAGATCCTCAAAACCACCCGCCGCGCCGTCGTCTCCCCCCTCCGTCTCATCTCCGACGCAACGGACGCCCTGCGCTCGCTCTCCGCCCTCCTCTCCTCCGACGAGTGGTTCTTTGGTCGTCCCGAACCGGCCTTGTTCGACGCCGAGGTCTTCGCCTACACCTACCTGATCCTGGACCAGGCCTTTGGCTGGGCCGACGGCAATGCGCTGGCGAGGTGTCTGGCGAAGTTTGACAATCTGGTTGCCCACAGGAGGAGGCTGTATGACAGATGCTGGCCTGAAGCGCGGGGGGGAGAAGCGAAGCAACCGCGGTGCTGACTTTTTTTTTTCTACTTGTTTCGCTATGGGATAAGAGGATGTTGCCCGGCTGGGAATGACCATGTTTACATGGCAAAGAGGGTGGGTATGAAGAAAAAAAGAAGAGGCAAGAAAAGGAAAGAAAATGTAAGAAAATGTAAGAAAAGGAAAGGAAAGGGAAAAGGGAAAGAAGAGATTAGAAAAAAAAAACAAAGACTCCAAATGCTCATCAGCGCAGTACGTTCGACAAAGCCAGCAGCAGATGGCACAATCAAACAATCGAGACAACACTCGCATGTCCCCCTTTGCAATAATACCTTTGGCTCTATGTTATTACAATACCCCATAAACTACCTAATAGCTGGCCACGCAGCAGCCCGTTCACGTTTAGCTCATACAAAAACCGAGTTTCCCCACACGGTACATTCACCATCGGCCATTATAATGTGTGACCGCGTGCCTGATCCTTCATCAAACATTGAACGCGTCCTTGTCCACTTTGCCACCGATTCCCCCTATAATCTAAACGCCTAAAGCAGCCGAAGAACCAGGGGGGGAGGGGGGGGGAGCGTATTTTGAGAGAGAAGGGGGGAGTGTGTGTGTATGTAGCCATCCCTGCGCCAAAAACTCCAAGACAAGAAAAGCCACATGAGAAAAGGGGGGAGAGAGAGAGAGAAAGAAAGAAAGAAAAAAAGGAGAGGAGGGGGAGGAGGAAGAGGTTGCCAATTGCTGTAGACCATGGAGCATCCCAGCAGAAACAAGTCATGGCGTCGTTTCTTCACACCTGTGAAAACTGCCGAATGCTATCTACCACGTCCTGTAGCGAGACAAACGCGCCTGGGCCGCCATCCTTTCGCAAGTCTTCCAGCAGCACGCTGGTTTGCGCGTAGAGCGTTTCCAGTGATGCTCGTGATGACTTTCCAAGCGATGCTGAACAAGAACAAGAAGAAAAATCCTTCGCGTTAGATGGTGGTCTTGACAGTAAAGGCAACAAAAAATTCGGCAAAGGGGGGGGGGGGGGGGAGAGGGGGAGAGAGAGGGAGAGAGAGAGAAAAGGACTCACATAGAATAGCTGAATTGAGCTCCTCGGCGACCGTCACACGCCCTTTCCCATCCAGCAGGTGGCTGACTTGCGGCTCCTTGAGCGGGTTTTTGTACGCCACCAGCGCCCAAATCTCGTTCAACGCCTTGCCGACTTCCTTCCGGGGATCGTTGGCATACTCGGCCTGCAGAGACTGGCCGTAATTCAACATCTTATTTTCCAAATTGGTCAGCTCCGCTCCATGATCGCCGCCATCCGTCTCCATGCTGTCTCCCCATCCGTGGCCGCCGTTGACGTCGAGGTCCATCTCTTGGCCGAGCTCGTTGCCCCTCCTGGCGTCGTGTCTCGTGCTCAGTTCGGCAGCCTTTCGCACCATCTCGATGAACTTGCGGCATCGCAGCTTGAAATACACCTGCTCGTTATCCTGGAGGACTTGCGGATAATACGTATTGGTGTACTTGAGCGCCTGGTCTATTTCTCCGTCGAGTATCGCTCGCCGGATCCCTAATCAAGCCCGTGGTCAGATAGAGGTCAGGGGCGCATGCTCGAGCAAGCCGACTTACGCTGTCGGTTATTCGCGTCCTCGTCATCCTTAATGTTGACGCCGTCAACCGTCACATTCGGGTTGAGGTTCAGGGCCTCCTTTTGCAGCTTCATGTCCTCTGCGAAAGCCCGTGCCGTCTCCACATAGCCGTCGTGCTGGAGGAACTGCAGCACCAGAGTTTGAATGAGATCCGTCTCGTTTATGCCTTGCTCGATGTGCGAAGTGTCTGTGAGCTGAATGGCTCTCTGGATGTTCTCTCGTTGCTCCTGTCGTCACACACACGCACGCACGCACGCGCGCCCCTCATGTCAGCGCCCTCTCTCACGTAAATCATCATGGAAAGCCACGGTGCTGCTATACGCACATTCATCATGTCGTCGATATTGTAGACAAAAGGAGCCTGCCCAAAGTTGACCAGAATTTCTTCGCTGTACTTTTTCAAACTGACAGACGGGTATAATTTGCTCCTAGTAACATCGTGAAAAGCGACCCCTTTTTTTTTTGGTTTGCATGCGCTGTTAGCCATCCACTGCGCGCCAGAGACTGCCGTTGTGGATATGCCAGAAACAGACACGTACCTAGCATCTGTCCGTTCTTGGTGAAGAAGGCCGTGTGATCCCGAAAGTTGACCCCGCAGCCGATAACGTCACCGGTCTGGAAGACTGGCCCAAAAGGGTGGCCGTTGTTCTGGCCCGTGAAGCACCGGCCGTCGTCGCCGTGGTACCCCCAAGATTCCGGTTCCCAGCCAACGGGTCGAGAAAGCGACGCGGTCCTGGTGGAAAACCCAACAGCAATGGCCGTGCTAGTGCTACGGTCAGCGTTGTCCCCGCGATTGGCATCGCCACCCTCGATGAAATCTTCCACGTACTCGTCTCGCTTGCCCGAAATGATGTGCACCTCGTAGTAGTATATGCCGCACTGCGGAGGTATGAAGTGGTCCGCTCGAATAGCACTAGCCTCGTTGTCGCGCTCGTGATGGTTCTTGTGTCCCGTGTACTTGAGCCCAAGCATGTTTTGCATCACCTCTATCGAGGTCCACATATCGCTCGTGTTCCAGTGTGTGGGCAGAGGGGCCAGGTTGTCGTCGTGCTCAAACGGCGTTCTTTCCAGGACCGTATGCAGTATTCCTCTATGCGAGCCGGGGGGCAGCGGTGTAGAGGAATTGCCGAGGCCCTGGCCGGCCCCCTTGGTGCGCTTGACCTCCTGCTGCGCTTCCAGCTTTGTATGGTATGCCTCCTCCAGCTTCTGAACATACGTCGACCCCCTCAGGTATGACGGCACAAAGAACTTTCGGTCGTCTACCGCGGCGCCCATGGGATCCGCGGCAAAGAAGTCGTCGAATGCTCGAGAAAAGGACGGCAAGCTGCCGGTGGGCCTCCACACGTTGGCCATGTCGCCGTGCGCTGCCGGATGATCCATCCCAGCCGAGGTTGCGGCCGGCGATGGGCTGAGACGGAGCGTGGGATCGAGGAGCAAATCGCCGTTGGCGTCCAGCACGGATGTTCGGGCGGGATGCGTATAGAAGTTGTAGCTGCCTCCCTCGCCGGGAGGAACGGAGGCGCGGGTCGACGTATACTGATGTTCTTGATAATCGAGGGATTCAGCAGACGATTCCGAGTCTGTGAAACCAGATGAGCCATGCGGTTCCGGACTAGACATGATCGGGAACAAGAGACACGGAAACGCAAAAAAAAAAAAGAAAAAAACAGAAAAAAAAAAGCCTGAGGGGAAAGGGCTTGGAAGAGAAAGGGAGAGTGCGAGAGAGAGGGGGGGAAGGGGGGGGGGGGGGTCGTGCCTGGCAAGCGAGCAGCTCAGCTACTGAAGCTTCCAACAAAGCTCCAGTCAACCAACGCGCCACTCGTTCCAGGTTCCGGCCTCCTTATACGGGCCGCTGGAAGGGATGAAACGGCGCGGGGTGTGGAATCTGATGCTCGATCAGGGGGATACGGCACGCAAGAAAAGAATCCCCAGCGGGTGATGTGCAGTATAAGAAGAGGAAGAAGAAGAAGAAGAAGAAGAAGCAATAAGAGAAAGAAGAAAAAAAGGGCCGGCGGATATTCGGCAGGGTTGCCGTTGCAGTTCGAGGGAGGGGGGGGGGGAAGCGGCGACGAAGCGAGCCAACAGGCTCGTTTGGTGGCGCTGGGGCCGGTGAGGCGGCAATGGGCACAGGCTGCTGGAGGGCGAGAGAGAAGACAGAGGAGAGAGAAGAGAGAAGAGAGAAGAGAGGGGAGAGATGGAGATGGAGAGAGAGAGAGAGAGAGAGAGATAGACGGAGAGACGGAGAGAAAGAGGCCTAGACGACGTCCTGGGTCGACAGGCCGGTTCGCAATTTGCTTGTTGGGCGCCTGTTGCGTGGTGTCGTGCTCGTAGGTGTCATCATCGATGGCTGGTCGGGTGGAGAAGGGCAAACCCACGCTCGATACGCTGCCATGCGCGCTCTAATACCGGCAACTACCATCGCTATCACTGTCACTTCGGCCATCACGGGTCTTCCAGGGAGCAAAAAGGGTGGAGCAGCCCGCCGCGGGGAGGGGAGGGCGCCTGAGCCTGAGCCCTGGAGCGGCGCATCTGCATTGCTCCAGCGGGCTCAGGCCTCTCGGAATGCTGCTGCTTCAGCGACTAACGACCCCCCCCCCTCTCCTTCTTCCCAACTCCCAAATCAAACAGCGCGCGCGCGCGCCCGGAACTTGCAGCAAAATCTCCAGGCGCAGCGGTTTTTTTTTTTTTTTTTTTTTTTTTTTTTTTTTTTTTTTTCTCTCCTTTAGACATCTCGGCGGCTTCTTTTTGACGGGCAGGTGCTGCGTCCATGCCGCATCCGCCGTTGACTTTGCCGAGCATTTTGTGAGACACTTACACGCCCATGCCGCGCGATAACGCAAGCATGACGGACGCTCAGCTCATTCTCCGAAGTGCCTCCTACCTTACCTTAATCCATCGCATCAACTGAAAGTTGGTAGGCAAGTACTAACGTATATCCGGCACTTACGTACAGAGAACGGAGCAGGTACTCCGGTATTCCGTATAATCCCCCCATTTCATCAAAAATGACTAAGCAGCCAACGAGCACACAATCAGTACTGCCTAAAATAAAACAACCCCCCCCTCCCTTGGCTTCCAACCCCGTTACAAAGCACAAAAGTATTATTATTACGGAGTACTTGCTACGGTATTATTATTACTTGCTACGGAGTACAAAGCCCTTTTTTTTTTTATCAAGCCGGAGAGCATGTCAACGTACTCCTAATCTCCCTTGCTGCGTCGTAGCGCATTGTGGGGATGACAATAGAAAGCCCGAGAAGCCGATTGTTTAGAGAAACGAGTCTACGAAGAAAGAAATCAAAGTAGAAGAAGAAGTTTTTTTTCTTTTCTTTTCTCTTCTTTTATTTTCTATTTTTTTTAAGAAAAAAAATTATTGAACTGATCATGTGACGCACTCGAACCTAGAACGAGTAATGAAGACAAGGCGGGAAAACCTAACAACCTTGCTACGACGCCACCCCATCGAGAGCTGAGCCAAGAAAGCGTGAAACGAAAGCGTGCGATAAATGGCTCACCCTCCGCGCAAGTTAAGCCGTCGTCAGGCACGGAGCCGAGATTAAATGAGGCGCTTCAGACACGGCCCTTCATCTTACCGCTGCGCATCTATCTGCATTCTGTCAGACAGAATGCAGATTTGAAAAATAGGAATGGAAAATGGGCCGGTATTCACCGCCGTGAGGCCGACCGATCTCGTCGGCATGGGCGCCTTGGGATATGGCAGCCTGGGTTGCTGCGTTACTGTTCCAGATCAGAGAGACATCGGACCGCACAAGGCTGCTCACAGAGCACACACGTAGCGTAGCACGACACTTTTTTTCTTTTTTCTTTTTTTTCCCCTCTTTAGCAACAACCGGGCGTTACTTGAGAAGAAGACGCATTCATTGCCCCCAAGTCATCAGTTTTTATCCGGAAATAGTAGCAGAAATAAATACTGCTTGCATCTAACAAAACGACAAAGAAAAAGAAATAAATAAGACAAAAAAAAGAAGAGTTGCATGGCCCCAGTAGGCCAACCATGCCAACCTGTCTACTCTGAGCCCTGAGTATACCGTTACATACATGCAATTTCGCCGACAATGATCCCGATACTCCAGCTTGCGCAAATCCTTCGAGGACCGGCAGAAACGTTCCTCCCCCCCCCTCCAACCAACGCCAGCGACAGCAGTGTCGCTTTGTAAAAGACAGGTTATTATCATGCTACCCGAGCTTCCGTCTTCGGGACCAATGAAACAAGAACAAAAAAAAAAAGAGGAAAAAAAAAGGGAGGGAAGCGAAGAACCCGAACCCAATTTTTTTTCTAGGTTTGGAACAAACAGTGCCCAATGTAGCACAGAAAATGGAAGAGAAAACAACAGGAGAAGAAGAAGAAGAAGAAGAAAAAATTTGCACCTTATGATACAAAGTGAGTGGGAGAGAAGGGGGGGAGGGGGGGAGAGATGGGGAGAGAGGGAGATGGGGAGAGAGGGAGAGGGGGAGAGGGGGAGAGGGGGAGAGGGGGAGAGGGGGAGAGATGGGGAGAGATGGGGAGAGAGGGGGAGAGAGGGAGAGAGAGGGAGAGAGGGAGAAGGAGAGAGGAAAGCCCGGTGCCAAGCGCTATGATGCCGCCGGTACAGCGATAGGCGCTGGCGATGAGGCTTGGATGCTAGGCACGCTTTGCATCTCGACATCAACGCCGCTGTTGCTGTTGGAAACGCTGTTGCCTTCGTTTCCGTTTTCTTTGTTCTCCTTGTTGCTGCCCTCAGCCGACGGAGCGGCAGAGTCCTCAGCGCCGGACTCGGGATGGGTGCGTGGAGGAGCAGTCCATCGTGGTATTTCCCAGACAGCTCCAGTAAAGCTCTTGAGCCTGAAGCCGCCCTTGGCCCACTTGCGGCAGGGCTTGCCAGAGCGGTCGAGGGCGCGAAGTCCTGCATTGATGGCTCCCTGGTTTGCCTTGGGGCCGAGTTTGTGGGCGGACGGGCGAGGCCCCGTGCCGCTGTGGTCGATGGTACCGTCCTCCCTGCATGGATTCGATCAACATTAGCACGCTGGCAAAAAAAAAAAAATATTGAAAAAATAAAAATATTTTTTTAAAAAAAAAATTAAAAAAAAAAATTTTTTAAAAAAAAGAGAGAGAGAGAGAGAGAGAGAGCCGTGGTGGCTGGGCAGCATGTCAGACTTACAATCGAGGTTTCTTCTTGGGGCCCGGCTTGCCTCTGGGCTTGGGGATCCCATCTGCAGTGCCATTTGAGGCGGGCGCGGATCGTTTGACTCCCTTCTTCTTGGCCCCCTCGGCGGGAGGCCCCATTGGCGTTGGGGTAGGCGTGCCTTCGGCCGCCGGAGTAGCAGCGTTTGAGTCGGATGCGTTGTCGCCATTGGAGACGGACGTAGACGCAACCAGCGCGCTCGGGCTGGCCGGCGACTCCTTGATTTCCGAGGCGTCCTTGGAGCTCTTGGACTCTGGGGACTGAGACCCGCCCTCGACGGAGGCGGAGGGAAAGATGTCGCGTAGCAGGGCCGGCGGCACGCTGAGGGTAACGAGCAACCCGTGTTTGGTCGCCGATTTGCGTCGGCCGTCGGCAGCCTTGGCGGAGGGAGCCATCGCGTCTGGTCGAGGAAATCCCAAGAGAGCAGCAGCAGGCGAGCGAAGCGGGTTGGGCAAAAGGTTTCGGCCGTGCTTGGTGGTGCCAAATGGTCAAGCGGCGGCCCGACGATGCCGTGAGGGCGACGATAGAGAGATTCTGCGTTGGCAATGGCACGGCGGCAGAGCGGCGCTGACGGTGACGGTGCACGGTGCTGATGGGCAGCGGGCTGGTGGTGATGATGGAGAGGAGCAGAAAATTGGAGGATGACGGGAAGGCCGCGCAGGTTTTTTGGCGGTGTTCCGAACCACGGGCAACGGGCTAATAATACCTAAGGCTGGTGGTGATCCGGCGTGGTGGTCAGGGGGTCTGGGGGCCTTGCGTGGAGCAGCAAGCAGAGAGGCAACTCTGGAGGTCTGGACTATATTAGCAGGCCGGCGGTGATGGTTGTCATGTCATGAGCGCTGGTGCATCACGGGCGGCGGAGGTTCTGCGAAGGCGAGGGGGGGAAAAGAGGCGGGAGGCGGAGGGATTTTCATTTTCTAGGGTGTTGTCTCGTAAGGTTCGGGGCTCTGGTCTCATCCTCATTTTTTTTTTTTTTCGGGCCAGAAGGGCGGCGGCGCACAACGCAAAAAATCGGGCAGCCCAGAGGTTTCTTGTTCGTAGCTGGCGCAGATGGGCCAGCAGGACCGTGACGCTCCAACACAAAGGGCGAGGGGGGTGGAAGATTCAGGTGCCGCGCTTAGTGTAGACCCAGAACCGGACTAGCGTTCAGCGCGGTCCAATCCGAAAGGGGGAGGGAAGGGGGGGGGGCAGGGCTTATTGGGGGGAGGGAATGCTTCTAGTAGTAGTATTTGTTTTTTTTTTTTTTTTTTTTTTTTCCTTTGTTTTTTTTCGCATTATTTTAGTCTCCGGCCGGCCAATCAGGTGCTAGTCTGGCTAGCCCTGCGACGGACCTGGCAAGGTCGGGGCTTTGCAACGCATTTGATAGGGCAGGCGGACCTTAGGTAAGCGAGGGTTGGAGCGCGCCATTGTACCTACCTTGCCATTGGTAAGTACGGAGGTACTTTGGACACAACCTCATTGTTACAGCACCGACCTCGCGTGGCCTCAAACTACCTTGGATGAAATTTTTTATTTTTATTTTTTTTATTCACTTCTTTCTCACCACGCCGCCAAAAACGGGCTTTTTCAGAGCCCATCTCCAATTAACCGAAGCCGGCGTCCCGCTGGCAATCTCAGCAAAAGGGGAAAAAACAAAAAAAAAAAAAAACGACACCTTCAGCCTGTGGCCGAATTTCGGTTTCCCCGGAGGGGGGGGGGGGGAGGCAACTAACTGATGTGCTCCTCCAGAGGACAGGAATTCGGTGTATAATCCCATTCCTCGTCAAAGACGCAAAAAGCCCAACTCTGTCTGAGACGGGGAGGGAACTGGGAAACTCGGGCTGGATCCGCCGTCTTCTATTGTGTGCCGAGAGCGTACGAGTTGATGGTTGCGGCGCTATGAGCATTTTTTTTTTATATATATTTTTTAAAAATTAATATTATTATTATTATTATTATTATTGGAGGCGAACATTTCTAACTTATGCCCGCGCCATTCCTGAATGATCGAGGCCCATTTGCCTCCATACAGTAGGGGTTTTTTCTTTGTCAATAGCGAATATTGGGTCGCGCACGGCTGACTGGAAGGTGGCTTTTTTTTTTTTTTTTTTTCTTTTTCCCTTTTCCTTTTTCCCTTTTCCCACAACTGAAATGCCATGGCAGCTTCATTTCGGGATAACGAAGCAGTCGTCCTTCTTGATGCTAAGTACTAAGATACCGAGCGAGTACCTCTCTCTATAAAGAGCACGGTTGCATCTGGATGACTTTCAGCTGTTCCACTGGCTTCTGCTGCAGAAGCCGAACGTACCGGCGACATCTCTCACTTCTCCGTCGTCACGCGAGCTGCAAGAGACGTCGACGTCATCCAAAAACTGCTGAGTAACATAACTTCTCTTTGCGAAGAGTCTCCCAGCTCTACTCCATCGAGAAGCTGTCAAGTGACATGCCCCTTTCCTGCCGTCATCTTGAAAAAAAAAAAAGGGGGGGGGGGGGGGCTAACGAACCAGGTTGTTGTTCTCGGATGCTCCCTGGATGTGTATGTAGGAGTCGGCCAACTTGGTCACTGCCACAAAGGGGCCTGATTAATTCCGTCTCGCCTAGACCGTCGACGTCAAGGCTTCATCTATATCTTGATCTTGGTAGTTGAAATATGTCCGCCCATTTCTCCATGTTGATCTCGGATGCGTGGCGGAGTGAGCGCGATGGCAAATGTCTAGTATATCTTGTATGGAGAGAGAGAGAGAGAGAAAGAGTTTCAGAATGGGCCAACCTAGCCAATCCTCCGACCAACAGGCGGCTCGCCATTCAAGCTGTTTCATCAAATACATGGTTTCAATTAAATATC
Source organism: Trichoderma cornu-damae (assembly GCA_020631695.1). Taxonomy (NCBI): domain Eukaryota; kingdom Fungi; phylum Ascomycota; class Sordariomycetes; order Hypocreales; family Hypocreaceae; genus Trichoderma; species Trichoderma cornu-damae. The sequence continues at coordinate 4,661,947 of CM036088.1, forward strand.
CCGCTGCCGATGGCTGGATTCCAGACGACACGCAACAATGGATCATGGTCGCCATCGCAGCCGCTGGAATGTATCGTTGCTCCTCACGACGGGCCCACGCCCACCTCTCTCACCGGATATATTATGAGCGTACATGCTTCTTCCAAATCTGCAAGCAAAAGCGTGATCCAAATCTTCTTCACCCCCCGATAGTCTCCATTCTCCGCGTAAACCTGTAACCGCATCACGCATCACCATGGTTCTTTTCGAACACCTTCCCCTCTTTGGGCTCGCCTTGAGTCTCGCACATCACAACAACGGAAGAGCACCTCGCGACGTCGCCGCGCTTCTGAACCACAAGCCCGTTCCCCAAATTTCCGACGGCCTGTCCCAGTTCCAGCAGGCGGCCCCAAAAGCGATTGCCTCACGGGAATCGGATGAGAGCCGAGAGGCCACGATCCCAGTCCCCCAGCACCACTTGCAGAGCATCCTCGACGGAATCCAATCCCTAGAAGCAGAAATCTTCAGGATGATGTCGTCCAGCGCTGACTCTCCTCTAGATCCAACTTCCGCCGCTGCGAAATACGCCTCCCGAGATCCCGACGATGCAGGGTCTTCCAAGGCCATCCTGGTGCCCGCTAGGCCTGAAAGGCTTGTCCTAACCACACGGCGAGGCCTCGAAACCGCGCCGGCAAGTAAGTGCCCAGCCAAGATGGCCTTTGCCGCCTCGGCTTCAGATGCTGATCGGCGCTATAGCAGCCATCATCGGAGGTCTATTCAGAGAGGCGGCGCCCATCAATTTGGATGCCTCAGCCGCGTCGGAAGGGAAATCCACGACAACCGTCACCTCCACGACTGTCCTCACGCTGGCAGTCACCATGGCACCGACGGGCATCGCCACGCTGACCACGCTCCCAACCAATCTCGCAAAGGTGCGTCCTGGGTGGTTCGGGCCAAGTAGAGTTATTGATACGAGCCCAGAGTGTAGGAAAGCAAATCCATAGCCTTGATTCCCCCTTTCAACAGAACGGCCGCCGCAATCTCGCCGAGGACCACAACCTCGAGGGGTGGCCACGCCTTGTCGTCATTGGCAGACGTCGAGGCGCAAGCGAGGCGGCCGGAAACTACGCCCCTTAGCTTTAATGCTTCGACGAGCTTCCGTCACGTGTCGCTCTCGGCCACCTCGAGTGGGTTCAGGACCATACGGAGGGCTTTTTGATCTGGGGTGTGGAGATGGGATACTAAATAAACGAGAGGGATATATTTTGGTCGGGCCATGTTGAGGAGAGCAAAAAAAAAACGCCGCCGTTGCGATTTGGCCCCCTCGTGTTTATGCATATTACTTCATGTACGGAATAGATTTTTTGTTTCTTCTTTCTTTCTCTCTCTCTCTCTCTCTTTTTTTTATATTTTTTTTATATTTTTTTTCTTCTTACTCCTTTTTCTGGATTTCGTCTTCTTCTTCTTGTTGTTGTTTTTGTAATGAATGCTTGCTTACAGTTGGGGGGGGGGAACCCCCTTTTTCCCACTCCGGGGAATGAAATGCCCGTTTCCCTCCTACACCGGACCTGTCCAAGCACGACTCGCCCAGACGAGCGAACGAATCAAGCCCCTTCCATTAATCAAAACTCTCTTCCAGCCCAACCGCCGACTCCCAAAAAGCCCCCTACACCTTAGCTCCGAGTCTGCTTTTTTGCTTGTGCGAGCTCCGGAGGGCGCACCGGCGGTGGCACCGAACGAACCCACTTTTCAAGATACCTCTGGTTTGCGCTGTGGCACTGCCCAGCCTCAGGTACCGCGCCTACTAGAGAAGGACAAGGGCCGGGTCCGATCTCGTTGCTTGGCCGGAATCATTCCGGCCAACGGTTCCAGTGAAAAGGCCGGGCAGTATCGGGGGAGTTTCGTGGGGCGCGTCCTGTTCAACAAAAACCGGCCCCTCCGCCCACAACGAGAGTTTTCTTCTTCATGTCTTAACACCGCGATGGGCGGGCAGAGACGGCACACGCCAGCCGAGGCGTTGCTGGGCCTCTTATCGCATCGCCCCTTTGACGGCGGGATTTCTGCTATAGAGCCCTGGGAGAACAAACGATTGTTGGACGCAGGAAACGATCGTTCGGCGTGAGAAAGATGGGGTTTTTTTTTTTTTTTTTCCTCTTTTGCTCCATTGCGATGATGATCAGCAAAGAGGGTTCCATTGCGGTGTAAGTGAGTGAGAGGCAAGTGACTGGCACACACACACACACACACACACACGCGGTATACAGTAACTTCTCGCCTTGAACTGGGAATCCCTCTTGGCCATGGCGCCACGCCAGCGCCCCCTTTTCATCGCCTGGCTGTCGGTGTGTTGGGGAGAAGAGATAACAAACTCTCTTTGCTTTGTTTCTCTTACGTGACGTATACACTTTAGCCTCCGGACACCTTCCTGTAATAGACACAAGGGCGGTCTTGACCCGCCGGCGCTGCGGTGCATCGTGACCTCATCCCCACCCGAGTGGCCGGAATGGATTCCGGCCTCCGAGTACTTAGGCGGCGGCGCGGGGCCCGGACTGGCGATGGGCGTTCCCTGGTGCTCTCAGACACACATTGCAAGCAGAGAGAAGTGCAAGCAGAGAAGTGCAAGCAGAGAAGTGCAAGCAGGATTCGTTCTTTGCCACCCGCCCCTTTGTACCGCTCTTTGGCATCGCCAGCCTCGCCGACTTGCCTCTCAAGTCGTCATCCAACTTATACGCGGTGCCACGTTTACTTTACAATCCCTCCCTTTTTACACCAACCCATTCCCCCCATCCATCTGCTATCTGCCATCTGCCATCTGCGCAATGGGCTCCCTCGCCACCAGCACGCCTCCGTTCGAGGTCCTCACGGACGCCCGCCCCGATGACAACTCCCTCCCGGCCTTCTTGGTGTCGACCACCAGAGGCTTCCTCCCCCGTGCAGACCCCGTTTCCACTCTGCCCAAGGAATTCGAACCGCTAGAGTCCATCCTCCAGCGCATGCCCGTCAAGACGCTGTCCGGAGAGGCCGGCCTCCTTGCTCGCGGCAAGCTTGGCGAGGAGGTTGACGCCAGCTTCCCGGACCTCACCGACGAGATGGACCTGTACAAGGGCAACCTCCCCCTGATGAATGCCCTGTACCGAGACTACTCTTTCCTTGCCTCTGCATACCTTCTCGAGCCCTGCCACGAGCGCTTCGTCAAGGGCGAGGGTTATGGGTTGGGGCGACAAACTCTTCCCAAGAACATTGCTCGTCCTATCGCCCGCTGTGCCGAACTGTAAGTCACGTCGCGAACACAAGCCACACCCCGCCACGCACAAGCATATATATATATATATATATATATACAAAAGGGCACAAGTATGAGCCGTGCTAACCACTCTTTCTCCCCCCCTCCCCCCCTCTACAGCACCGGTTTTATGCCCTTCATGGAGTACGCTGGATCTTATGCGCTCTACAACTACCGCCTCGAGGATCCCTCCATAGGCTTGGAGTATGACAACATCCGCCTCATTCGCGCGTTTGAGCACGGTCTTGACCCGACCTCCTCCGAGGCCGGCTTCGTCCTCGTCCACATCGACATGGTCAAGAACTCGGCCCCCCTCGTGGCGTCCACGGTGCGCTGTCTAGAGGAAGCCTCCAAGGCCTCGGCCGGCCTCGGCTCCGTCGAGGAGCGCAGGTCCTTCAACGAGGGCCTCTCCGGCATCGTCGCCGCGCTCAAGAAGATCAACGCCGTCATGGAGACCATGTGGGGAAAGTCCCGCCCCAGAGACTACACCAGCTTCCGCACCTTCATCTTCGGCATCACGGCGCAGTCCATGTTCCCCAACGGCGTCGTCTACGAGGGGCTCTTTGACAACAAGCCCATGTCGTTCCGAGGCGAGTCCGGCGCCAACGACTCCATGGTGCCGCTCATGGACAACCTCCTCCAGATCCCCATGCCCGACACTCCCCTGACGGCCATCCTCAACGACTTCCGCGAGTACCGCCCAAGCAACCACAAGACCTTTCTGCAGTACGTCAAGAGCCGGTCGCTGGAGCTGGACCTCAAGACGTATGCCCTCGGCCACAAGGGCGAGCCCGCCTCGGGCGAGCAGAGCGAGCTCCTGCGCCAGTCTCGCAGCCTATGGATCCAGGCGCTCAACGAGGTGCGAGACTTTCGCTGGCGCCACTGGTGCTTCGCCAGGGAGTACATCCTGAAGCAGACGTCTCACCCAACCGCCACCGGCGGCAGCCCCATCGTCACCTGGCTGCCCAACCAGCTGGAGGCCGTGCTGAAGGAGATGGTGCAAGTCTACGACAAGACCAAGGGCAAGCACGACGACGGCCTGGGCGCGGTGGCGGAGGACATCATGGAGGCGGCGCTGCGACAGAGGGATACCCTGCGCAAGGAGGTGGACAAGTTTTGCGCCGAGAGAGGCGTCGCGAGGGAGTGAAAACGACGACGAACGGGGAGGAAAAAGAAGACGAAATTAATGTACAAATATGTTAGAGATGGATAGATGGATAGATGGATAAAAGGGGGAGAGAAGGGGGGAGGGCCTTTTTTTTTTTTTTTTCCAGTTAGATTGGGATTACAGATTCGAATTACACCAGGTTGAATTTTATTGCGCTCTTGTCATCTTTCGAGATTCTCGGCAGCTGTATGGCAAAAAAATAAGCATCTCGGTGCATCATGTCATGTCACAGTAATCAATACTAGTTTGGTGTTGAGAATATTCATCCCTCGTGGAGCACGTGCAAAAGGGTAAGTAAGCACTACTTGCTCCCAAAAGCGATCCCCTGACCAACACGGCCAAACGTAAACAAACGCACGGGTGCAGCTATTCCCAAACACTCCTAGGGAGGGAAAAAAAAAGCCCTTTGGACCATGGCCTTTTTTTGGAAATCATCCCAGCCAATTGCCTCGTGAGCACACACACACACACACACACACAAAAGAAGAGAGCCGTATCCACTCGGGAACCTCTTCTCGATCTTGTTCCACCCGCAATCAGCATGCCGTCGTCGAGAAGGGGAGCAGCCCGAAATCCCGCGCTTCGGTCAGCAAAAAAAAAAACGCATGTCGGCGTGCCATTTGGCCGAGGCAGAGCGATAACACAAGCGTCGCATGATGCAGGCGTGAGATGAGCCGCTTCAAGTCCCTTTTTACTTTTTAGATACGTAGTTTGGTTGCTGCCGGCAAAATGCAAAATGCAAATCCTTTACACGACTTCATCCGCATTCTTCTTCCCTTCCTCCCATATCGTCGGGAGCTTTGTTTTGCTGGGATGACGACTTCGAGAAGCAGCGCGTGAGTCGGATTCGGATTGAATCAAGGCAAGGCAAGGGGGTAAAAAGGGGAGGAAAAAAAGAAGAAGAAAGAAAAAAGAAGAGAAAAAGAAAAGAAAAAAGAAAAGAAGAAAAGAAAAGAAAAATGAGGCTCCTCCTCACGCTCTCGCTCTCCGGCCTCGCCATCGCCAGCGCCGCCAAGGGCAGATATGCCGCCCTCCCAATCGCACCAGACGGCTTGACGCCGCGATACTTTGTCGACGGGTCGCGTCCGCTCTTCAAGCGCGAGGGATCATGCGGCGACAACGCCCACAGCTGTAAGACGTACATTTCCCGGCCTCTCCCACGGGGGTAGGGGGCCAGCAAAGCTGCGCTCGATCAGACGTCGCCATCTCTGCTAATACTCAAACAAACGGGCCCCCATCCAGGCCTCGACATTGGCCACGGCGACCGCTGCTGCGACAACAACAGCTACTGCTACATCGACACTTCCAACGTCCCCAAATGCTGCGCCATCGGCCAGGCCTGCGCCTCCGACAATCCCTGTCCTGCCACGGCCGTGCGCTGCACCGTCGAGCGCACCCTCACCCTCACCCTCACCCTCACCCCCTCTCTCGCCGCCGCCGCCTCGGCCGCCTCCAAGACGACAACCAGCACGACCGCCGTCACGGGGTGCTGCGGGCGCGCCTGTCCCCAGACGAGCTTCTACCTCTGCCCCTCCGCCCTCGGCGGCAACTGCTGCGCCTTCGACTCCGACTGCCAGGCGGGCGGGAATTGCGTCTCTACCAAGACGCAGCCGCCGCCCGGTCTCACCCCCGCCGCTGACGGCTGTACGACGAGCCAGTTTCGCTGCTCCGACGGCAACGGCTGCTGCAACAACGGACAGACGTGCACTTCGTTCGGCGGGTCGGCGTACTGCTCCACCGCGACCGGAGGGCCTACCAGCACCCTGGCCGTGGACGACGGCGACTCGTCGTCATCTCCTCCTCCCTCTTCTTCCGGGGGACTCTCTCCGGGAGCGCAGGCGGGAATTGCCGTAGGCGCCGTGGTCGGCGGCGGGCTCATCGTTGCGGCGGCCGTGTGGTTCTATCTCGCAAGACGGAGAGCGGCGGCGGCAGCGCGAGTGTACCCTTCCCCGGCCCCGGGAGATGCCGCCATGGGCAATGCGCCGACGTCGCCTCAGGCCTGGCCTCAACGCTGGACAGTGGCGTCCTCGGTCACGCCCTCTGGGGCTGTGACGGACGCAGGGACGGCGAGGTCCCCGTCATCCGCTCCAGACCCGGTCGAGATTGGGTCCGAAGAACGCGCAGAAGTGCCGGGCTCGGAAGTGGCATCGCCCAAATCTGGCGTCGCCAGCATGGCCTTGACGGACCTTCGGACGCCGGATACGATAGACGGTCGGTTTGAACTGCACGGGTCAGAGGGGAACTGGCCGATGCCCTCGCCAACCAGCCCCCAGCCGCCGCCGGATCCGAATCGAGTTTCTCATTCAAGTCAGCCGTAAGCAGCGGTGGGAAAGGGGGGAGAGGTCAAATTCAACTGATACGGCTCGAGGAGGAAGCAATCATTTCGAGCTCATATGCCCGTCTATTGAATAATCGCCTAGCCTGATGGTACAAGATACCGTCCAAATTCATATCTTGAAAAAAAAAAAAAAAAAAAAAAAAAAAAGCCCATTCCAGCGGGAGAGAAAAAAAAAGAAAGAAAAACCAAAACCAAAACCAAAACCAAACAAAAAAATTTCCTTGCATGTTTCGCCATGCTCGCAGCCATTCGATGTAGGTGACTGCAGATTCCTGCCCAACGCCGCAAACCCCACGCCCAATAGAGAGGCTAGCTCAGGGACGAAGAAGAAGAAGAAGAAGAAGAAGAAGAAGAAGAAGAAGAAGAAGAAGAAGAAGAAAAAGAAGAAGAAAGAAAGAAGATAGAAAAAGAGAGCTAAAAAGTAATGTACCGAGATTAGAATGATTTTTGGGGAGGAAATGTCGATAGCGATGAAGAAGAAACGAAGAAGAAAGAGAAGGGGAAAAAAGACGAAAGAAGAAAGAAGAGAAGATGAAAAAAAAAATTCGAGATTCCTACGACCCCCCCATGCGTTGCTTCACATGCCGGTACCAGCTCAGCATACAATGCCGCCAAAAGGCGCGCAATTTCTCAAGTCTTTGACCAAGTCTTCCACGCTGCTAAGATGGCGACTCAGAAGTTGCTGCTTCTCGGCGGTAGTCAGCGTCGTGACCCCGCTGCTGTTGGCGCGCTTGCGTGCGTGCCTACCGTCGACGTGAAAGGCGCCAGCAAGCTTCGAAGGGCTACGCTGGAACACAGACTCTCGCTGCTCGGCGCGGGGGGCGGAAGGCGTCTCGGGCATGAGGTAGAAGTAGAGGAACTCGACGAGCTTGAGCTTGACCTCGCGAGAGGTGGATCGGGATTTGAAGAGGGACGTGACGGTAAGGAGGCCGTCGAGCCCCTCGAAGGTGCGCGTGTTGTTGGGGGTGTCGATGAGAGCGACGACGAGAGTCAGGAGGGTGGCGGACTGGATCGCCGGGCAATTGCACGGCTCGAGAAGATCCAACAAGAGCTGCCAAAACGAGAAACGCACCGTCAGCCTGAAGCGCCCATCAGAGGAGCCCGCCTTTTTCCGTCCCTTACATTCATGTTCTGCTCGCGCGCAAATAGAGACTTGCTGGGCGGGTGCAGCAGCGTGACGCCTTGGATCAGGTCCAGCGCGCTGAGAATGAGCAGGTCGTTCTGGCCATCGCTTCCCTTGGCCATGAGTCGATCCAGCGTGCCAACCAGGCGCATGGCAACGTTCCACTCGAATCCCTCCTGCAGCTTGAAGAACTCCCGAAAGGCCGGGTCCTGGGTGAGCTGGGCGAGGTCCTTGCGAGGGGCCATGCTGGAGGCGCCTCGGTCGTCGGCGGCGGCAGCCGAGGATATCGAAGCAGACCGTCCTCGGCCAGCGGAGCCGTTGGACAGACAGATCTGCGCCAGCAGACCCTCCACCTGGCGCAAGCCCTTGCGGATTTTGGGTCCATCGTACGAGGAGAGGTTATCGAAAGCGAGTGACAGGAGGGCTTCCATCGAGGGCGACTTGTCCTGTATAGCAAAGGTAGTCTAAGTCTTGGTAGCTGATTTGGCGGCGGGTAAGCTATATATCGTGAAAAAAGATGGGATCTCTTTCCTGGCAGGATGAAGCAGCAGCAATGATGTAAAGAATTTTTGGTGTAGAAATGGGGAGGTGGGGTGAAGCTATGTTTTTTTTTTAAAAAAAAAAAAGTAAATAAAAAAAAGAACAAAAAATAAAATAAAATAGGAAAAAGAAGAAAGGCGAAAAAAAAAAACACAAAAATGTTCCGAGAGAAAATGCTGCTGCCAAGTTTGGTATCAGGACTCGCGCAAATATTGTTAATACAAGACGAAAACGAAGAAATAAGGCATGGGGGGTATCAAATGGCGACGGGCAGCAAACGACATTAAGAGAAAGAAAAGAGAGAGCGAGTGAGAGAGAGAGAGAGAGAGAGAGAGAGAAGAGAGAGAAGAGAGAGAGGGAGGGAGAGAGAGGGAAAACCCAAAGGCGATGAGGCAGAAAGAGGATGAGAAAAGAAGATGCCACTGCGTCAATGACAAAAAGTTTTGAGGCTCCCAGGCGGCCGGTTCAGCAATCATGTGGACCGGCAGCGCTGCCCATTTCCCCGGCAACCGCGAAAGGGAGACGGGAGCCCTACAAGGGGGGGGGGGACTGGACATGCATGCATAGCGCCATGTAACGAAGTACCGTACAGGCTGCACATGTACGGGCTATACTGGTATTGCGGGCTACAGTACCACGGGCTACCACAGGCTGCCACGGGCTACCACGAGCTACAGGCCACGGGGCTACAGCCTACAAGGCATGCACGCACCAAAAAGCTCACCAGCTCGGAGCCAGTTGGTTTGCGCTCCACTGCGATATCCCTGGCTCAGGCCTGCTTAGCGCCTCGCGGGAGCGCCGAAAGCACCCGGTCAGACCCTGAAATCAGAGTGCTTGCAGCATGTCGGCTGCAAGCCATTAAACTTGGGAAATACCAAGGTAATTGCACACAGGCTCCGATTGATCCCTGGCGCTGCGCCCCCCCGGCACGACTCGCACATGCCCAGAGGCTCATTCCGTTGGCTTGGAGATTGGACTGGGGGCGTCCGGGGATTCGAGAGTCATTCATTCATTACATGGCCCAGCTATGTATATAATTCGTTCGACGAAAGAGACTCCGTTACAGAGAGGGCTCGTCGCGGCAGCGAGTGTCATCTGCCCACAAGTTGGCACTACCGCCCCATGCAGCGGCGGTGGCTAACCTATTGCAAGCCAATCATAATGATTGATAATAATGATAATGCGAATAATGATAATAATGATTATGCGAATAATGATAATAATGATAATGTGAATAATGATAATAAAGAAAATAGCGCCCTTGTGATGGCAAAAAAAAAGCACCAGCACAGCTGAAGAGCTCAGCCTTGGATTCCATCAGTTGTCAGTTCTTGCTTCTGTAACCAATTAAACTCGATTGGCAAAGAGCACACAGTGGGAATCGAGATGGGGCAACTAATTCGTTTCAATCGCTAAACAGGTAGATAAGGTACCAGTAGTATTACTAGGAGGGTCTAGGTACTAGTATTACTAGGAGGTTCTAGGTAGTTAGTAGGTACCTTAGTACTACTACCTAGGTAAGGTACTGCTGATGCCCTGAGATTTTCCTTTTTTTTTTTTTTAAAAACAGCCAACAGGCAGGTGTTTGCTTGATTCGGCATCGCAAAACTCCCGCCGCCGTTCCGTCAAGCTCAAGCTCTCAAGCTCTCAAGCTCTCAAGCCTCTCAAGCTCTCCAGCTCGGGTCTGCATCTGGTGCGCGCCCCCGAACATCATCGGCTCGACAACCGGGCATCGTTCGCATGTGATGCTTTCCGTGACTGCGTCGTCGTTTCTCCTCTCCTCATCACACGACCTGTGCCCTCACCAATGCGCGGCTTGCAGAAGCATCTAGCGGCAGGCAGGCGAGGCTCAGCCAACTTTTCATCCCCCCCTCCAGTGCGGCGCATCTGCAAGGCCAAACAAACAGGCTGCCCGGCTTTGCTTCCCGAGGCAAGGCTGCCCGTAAACAAAGGCAAGCGAGGTCAAGGTGTCGTCTGATGCTTCCCTAGGCGACACGCGGTTCCCAATCAACGCTCCTGCCCCGATCCCTCAGCTGCGCCCCTCCCCCCTTCTCCCCCGCCTTTTGTGCTCCCGTGCAGCGGCATGTGCATTGTGCATACTGCGTGCTCTGTACTCCGTGCTCCGTGCCCAAAGCTCGTTTCTCGTTCCCGTTTCTCGACCAGCCCCGCGACTTTCCCACCTTCCGTGCAACATTTTAAGCTCAATGGCCGCCGCCGCTGCGCGTTAATACAAGGCAGAGCTTCTCTCATCCCTCCTCCACACATCTCGACGCGAAAAGATGCACTCTGGCTTCAACGACTCCGGCCTCAACGACTCCGGCCTCAACGGCTCCCCTCCCAACGCCGCCGCCCCCCGAACATCCAGTGGCGGTCTGCAACCCCAGGCCCAGCGCCGCCAGAGCCTCGCTTTTGCCAGCGACGTTGGCCCGTCCCTTTCCCGCGCAGAACCCTCCACGACCGGCTCGGCTGCCGGCCCCGAACCCCTCGTCGAGCTCGAAAACGAAGCCCAGCGGCTGGGCCCGCGATCCAAGCTCGGGAAGCTCCCGGGACAGCTGGGGAAGCGACCTCTGCATCCTGAACCGCCGCCGCGGAGAAGTAGCAAGAGAATAAACCTCGGCCTGCTCGGCATGCAGCGCCACATCAGTCCGTCGGCGCCTCCTGATGCCTCGCGGTTCGCCTACGAGGACTTCGACTTCAGAAGCCGGGGCACGTGGAACGACGAGAAGGAGTGCATCGTGAGGGGGCCGTTTGAATACGTCGTCAGCCACCCCGGCAAGGACTTCCGCGCCCAGCTCATCTCCGCATTCGACGCCTTCCTCCAGGTGCCGCCCGCGAGCCTCGAGATCATCACCAAGGTTGTGGGCATGCTGCACGAAGCCTCGCTCCTCGTCGACGACGTCCAGGACTCGTCCGAGCTCCGCCGCGGCTTCCCCGTCGCCCACAACATATTCGGCGTGGCCCAGACCATCAACTCCGCCAACTACATATACTTCGCCGCCCTGCAGGAGCTCGTCAAGCTCGGCAACCAGGGCGTTATACGTCTCTTTGCCGAGGAGCTCATCAACCTACACCGCGGCCAGGGCATGGACCTGTTCTGGAGAGAGACTCTCACCTGCCCCACGGAGGATGACTACCTTGAGATGGTGGGCAACAAGACTGGCGGGCTGTTCCGCCTCGGCATCAAGCTGATGCAGGCGGAATCGAGCACCGCCGTGAACTGCGTGCCCCTCATCGACATCATCGGCCTCATCTTCCAGATCCGCGACGACTACATGAACCTCTCTTCGAACGAGTACAGTCACAACAAAGGCATGTGTGAGGACCTGACGGAGGGCAAATTCTCCTTCCCCGTCATCCACAGCGTCCGTGCCGACCCCGTCGACCACCAGCTCATCAACATACTCAAACTAAAGACCGTGGATGTGCAGGTCAAGCGCTACGCTGTCTCTTTCATGGAATCCAAGGGCAGCTTCGACTATACCCGCCGAGTGGTCGAGACGCTCATAGAAAGGGCACGCAAGATGGTCGAGGAGCTGGACGGCGGGTCCGGCAAGGCCGCCGGCATCCACAAGATTTTGGATAAGATGGTCATATCGCCATGAGGTGGAAGGGAGCGGGGACGGCGCCGTGGAGGACGCTCGATGATCTACGTGAAGCAAATCAAGGGGGGTTTGCACTGATCTGGTGCGCCAAAACGAATGTCACCACACATGATTACGACGTTTATTTATATTTTTCATTTACTCTTTTTTTTTTTTTTCCTTTTCCTTGTTTTTTCTTTTTTTTTTTTTTTTCAATGTCCTTATTCCCATTTATTTAGTTCATACCACGTATAGACCGCGAAATTGCACATCAATCAGCGGTAGTAAGCGGCAGCATCAGCTTGTATGATACAAACATCAGCGGCACAAATGAGGCAAAATATATCGTCATGTTATACCAATACTACTAGCTCATCGATGCTTTTTCTCGTGCAAAACCAATCACAAACGCCAACCTGAAGCCTCCCACCAAGTCAAGTCTCTTGCAGACTTTTGTTGAAAGAAAAAGAAAATGCTGCCACCCAGCGATGCTGCCTGTTGCTATTTTGTATCATGATGCAGACGCAGACGCAGACGCAGACGCAGACGTAGACGCAGCCACGGAGACCTTTCTCTTCACCAGCCTCACCCATCGCCTCCGCCTCCACTCTCCCTTCTTGCCCGTCCCGTCGTCGCCCTCCTCCCAACTCATGTGCGGCATCGACACGGCTTTGGCGCCCCCCTTCTCGGGCTGATCAATGACGCCGGTGCGCCCCTCGCGCTCGTTGTATATATCGTACACCCACCGCTCCCCTTCCGTCTCGACCTCCACCCCCGTAATGATGCGCTCCTCCACCCAGTCCCTGCTCCAGAGATCCAGAGCCCACTTCTTCTCGCTCCACTCCCACCCTTCGGGCGGCATCACGTCCTCGAAGAAGCGCGTGCCGCGCGGCCGCTCGCCGGCGATGCGAGGCTGCGACAGGGGGTCGTAAGGCGACGGGCAGAAGAGCCAGGCCTCCCATTCCCCGGCCCCGGACGCCTTCTGCAGCTCAAAGATCTCCACCTCGCGGGTCTCGGGGGCCGAGTCGAGGATGACGTCGGTAGCGATCCAGTCGTCCATCCAGGTCTTGGCTTTCTCCTCCCTTGGCTGGATGTGCTCCTCGCGGGTCTCCGCCAGCAGACGAGAGACGGCAGGGTGCCCCGAGCCGATGGCAGCCCAGCCGCCCACGAGGAAGACGAGCCTCCAGGGGATGATGTGCGCCGCGATGGTCATGAAGACGCCCGCGGCGACGAGGAAGAGGAACACGGCCGAGGATAGCGCCTCGTTGCTGAAATTGCTAATGGGAACCAGCAATGCCACCACCAAGTCGTGCCCCTGCGTGAAGTCGTCCATGCAGTTCTGCAGGTCCCCCATGTTTCGGAAGAAGTCTTTGCTCAGCTCCTTTGCGGGCCGCACCGTCGCCGCCGGCGCCAGCGGAGGCCCCGTCGGCGAATAGCCCATGCTCTGCTCGCTCGACAGAGTGCCCTTTGGCGGCGCCGGGTGCCGCGCCAGGAATCCCGGTATGAAGGCGCCCAGGAGGATGCCGACGATGGGCAGGACGCAGAGGAGATATGGGTCGAGGCAAACAAAGGTGTAGGTGGCGAGCAGAGAGAGGGTGTGCGAGGGCTTGCGCCAGGACAGGATGCGGGTCATGCGAGCCTGGAACTTGAACACGACGCCGATGCGGGCGTTGAATCGGCGAAAGTTGTTGGACATTGTGGTGAGGTTGAAGCCGGGCCGCTGCGGGAACGCCGCATCGTCGACCGATATGGAGACGTCGGGACCATTGCTGTCTTCGGCAGGGATAACTTGAAGAAGAAGCCTGCACATGCAACCATGATTATTAGCATTCCGTTTTTGTGTTTTGGTTTTTTTCTTTTCTTTCTTTTCTTCTTCATCGATCATCGGGGTGCAGACTTTTCTACCAAGCGATCTTGGATGTTTGCCTTCTCCCGGAGTGCCGCAAGACCGCTTCGCAACCCGGATCGCTGGGGCGACGCCGTCGACGGATCCAGCTCTGAAGGCGCCTTTCGCTGTGACCGTCGTTCCGGCGACTCATCGCGACCTGCTGCCAGCAACTCTACCGCGAAATCGTCCATGGCATGTGGTGGGTGAGCTTAGCCAGCGCCGCCACTTGTTCAGCACGCTCTCATGTCGCTTTGAAACGAACGATACGGGGACCTGTTCGGAAATTGAGGCGATTAGCCACAGGAGAAGGTCGAGGGCAGGCTTGACATGTGACACGAAGCCGGCAGGCAGGGCGATGATCTCACCTGTGGCGCCGTCGTCTACGCCACATTACACACAGCCGCGCACACAAGGGGAAAAAAAAACCCCCCAAAAATAAACAAACAAACAAAAACAAACAAATCTTTGGATTCATCCGCTACCTTATCCGTTCTGGGGAAACGCGAAAAGCCCGCTAGCGCCAAAAGCGAGGAAAAAAGAAAAAGAGAAAAAAAAGAAAAAGAAAAAAAGAAAAAAGAATTGTGTACTTGGTACTCCGTATTTCATACTCCGCACTGCAGGGCAACCCAGAAGCGTTTTGGCCCCAATTGGGACATTTGAGCTTATTATTAGTAGCTCCATAACCCTCCCTGTTCCAGGCTGGAATTGCTTCCGAGAGAGACGGGAGAGGAGATTTTTTTTTTTTCCTTTTTGCGACGGAGATGCGTAAACAAAGCAAGAACCCCCGACATGGAAAATCCTAAAGACCTCAAGATACATACATGATGCATGGCTGCCAATACGCACGATGTGTTCCGTAGGAGCATTCCGTACCTATTCAGACTATTCTGTAATTGCCTTGTCTGCCCCGCAAAGATGTATGTACGAGTATGGATGGAGCTGATTGCAGGCAAGCTGATAGGTCCACAGGCCGGATTTGCTCTCACCGCAAAGAGCTGCTTGGATAATATGCACGACGACGTCTTTGGACCCAGTGGGTAAAGGTCAAAAAAGTCGACCGTTTGCTGCGGCTCCGTCAAAAAAAAAGGAAAAAAAAAAGATACGTGGCGGACCGATGACACAACGGTGCAGAAGTTTTTGATTTTTTTGACAGCTTAGTGGATGCTATGGAGCAGTAATCAATCTTTGGGATCTGGCAACACAATGTGTAGCACTCCCATGTCTGTCTTCCGCACCCCTGTGCTGCGTTACGAAGCCCCGAAAAGCAGATGGCTGTTCAGTTGAGCCGAGGCACATGCTGTGACCAAGGCCAACCAGCCTTAAACCTGGATTGCTTGTATGATGAAGAAGAATGCAATACCAAAAGGGAATGCCCGTCGGGACGAGAGGGGGGGGGGCGCGCGCAATTGACGGTGAGAGGAGAAGAGAAGAGGTTGGCTGGCAACAGGGTCTCGAGACTCTCCATCAAGGAACGAGCAAACCGACAGTCGCAACCCAATGAGGCCCATAAAACGCCCAAGTACTCCGTAGTAGTACCCAACAATGGAGATAGATGCATGGCGGGAAGAGGAACCACACAATAATGAGGGAGCTCTCGAAGCCAGAGGCCAAGACCGTTTCCCAAAACGGGATACGGCACATCAACAAAAACATCTAGAGCCGATCCATGCAGCCGGAGCAACAGCAACAGTATATGTGCTGCTGCTACTACTGCTCCGTATGAGCAGGCGGCATTTTGGCATCCATGTGTACGGACGAAAAAGAAAATAAGCGAAGCCCTCCAATGTCGGCTGTCTTAATAGGTGCTGGCCGCCATTCCAATGCAAACAAATACGTGGACGCACATGAGTCGGCCAGAACGAATGTACGCCATACTCGAGTTACATGACAAATAACGGGCGATGGCGACGAACCGCATGACCTGCGCGTGACGATGGCATATAGCCGGGCAGGTGCAGAAGTGGACGAAGCCACATTTTTGCAACATTTTCTCCTTCTTCTTCTTCTTCTTCTTCTTCTTCTTCTTTTCTTCCCTTCTCTCCTTCTTTTCTTGTTCGTTTTTGGTGATGTTTTGCAATACGATGTGCCACGAGACGGGGTTGGAGTTGTGGAGAAGGCAAAATGATAGGCGAGATAAAGCGAACAGATGAGGGTGAGAAAAAGAGAAATGCCCGGCATTCTCCTTTTCCAGCGCCACCCAAAAACCACATCGTCATGGGGGTTGTGCTTTTTTGTGCGCGCGGAGGCGATGAACTCGATTTGGACGGTTTGAGGGCGGGCGCTTAAGCAAAGGCAGATGTGCCCATTGAGGAAAAAGTACCCGCTTTCACAATTCGCATAAAAAAAGAAGAAGTTATATATACGTACTATATAATATATATACATATAAAGAAAAACCCCGTGATCACAACAAGGCGTGAAAACTAGACGAAGAAAGAAAGAAAGAAAGAAGAAGAAAAAGTGGGAGCAAAAAAAAAAAACATTCCTTGGGGAAAGCGTTTTTCTCATCTCCCCCAATATATGTTTGCCTCTTTTCCCGAGAAATACTAATCAATTGGGCATACGGCCCCGGTGGAGGGGGGGGGGGGGGGGAAGGGGCCAATGAATAATACTAATAATAATAATAATAATAATAATAATCATTGATTTCAGCAAGGAAAAGCCGCATTGCACCGATCTTGGACTGAAAACGGGACGGGCGTTGAAATTGACCAGAAACTTCGTTTCATCCTCCTCATTTTAAACAAAAAAGGCAAGTTTTTGTCGCCGAGCGTAACATCTGGTATGGGGGGAGGGGGGGGACCTGGAGTTACCTTAATTACCCGTAAAAAAAAACAATGGCAATTAGCAGCCGCTTCCCCCCAACTGGAATGAGAAAGGCAATGGCCGCGTTGTACCGGTACTTCTGGTCACCTGTCTCCTCCGCTCGCGCTGCAGCCCGTCCGCCACGCGAGCCCTTCACGCGAGCCCAAGCAGCTCGAGGTACCCGGAACCTCTCCAGCCCACACCCCGTTCCCTGAGCTGCCCGCCCAAGCACTAGCCGCTCAGTGGCCGCGCGACCCCGTGGACAGAGCAATCAGTGGCCGTTAGTGCTCTTGGGCATTTTTCCTAGGCGGTGGTGCTGCCCACTAGCTCGGCCTCGCCAAGGTAAGGTTGGCCCCGTCGCCGCCCCAAAGTTTCGCTGGAAGCGTTGCAACCCCCGATCCTCGCAAAAAAAAACAACGACCAGGACTCTCTCGTTCTCCAAAGCCGCCCCTTTCGCTTTTTTTTTTTTTTTTTTTTTGCCCTTTTCGCTTCACACGCATCGCCGTCGGCAATCCATAATTCCTTGGGAGGCAAATCTGCCGCCGTTGGCGTCTCGCGAGCTTCAACCAGACCCGCGCTTGCCTCGCAGCCAGAAGACCCCCCCCCCCAAGAGCACGAGTTCCGGGTCGGCATGAGGTAGCCCATTCGAACGCACTCAGCTCCCTGACCGGACTGAGGCTTTGACGCTGCTCCCAGCGAACGACCCTCTTCGTGTGTGCAGCTGCATCGCCTGCATCGCCCGTTCCCACTCGCGACGCTGCCTACTCTATGACCCTAAAGCACAAGGCGCCGGCTGGGCCTCGACCAGCAAACACGTCCCCTCGCCTGTAAGATCTCGAAACTCCCGCTGAGGGGCTAAGAAGAGAAGAAAGGAAGAAGGGAGAAGGAGCAAAGAAGAAGGAGGAAGAAGGAGGAAGAGGGAGAAGAGGGAGAAGAAGAAGAAGAAGAGGAAAAGGAAGAAGAAGAAGAAGAAGAAGTAGAAGAAAAAGGCACTCTTGAGCCCGACTCCTCATCTCCCGTTACGAGGAGAAGGAAAGGCCGGATTGAAGGCGAAGAAGAGCGCTGACCTCATGTCATGGCAACCATAGAACCTATACCAGATCGTCCAGCCGTGTACCGACGGCGTCCTCGAGGAGCAACAGCTCGGTTTCCAATTCTCCAATGCTCAGCACCACATCCTCCAACAACCACTCGCATTTTTCCTACGGTCGAAATGGACAGACGAGCCAGGCAGAGCAAACAATCACCACCACAGGCTCCTACGACTTTCTTCCCTCTGTGAGCTTCGACGACCTCCATACCAGCATCGAATCGGTGGCGTCCGGCAGCGATTTCAGGCGGAGCAAGTATCCTTCTCCCGCGGCCTCACGGAGCGACCTCGAGTCTTCGCTGGGCATGGCCGACAGGAGAATGTCCGACAGGGCGGCGGCGGCGGCCAACCCCAGCGGCAGCGCCACGCGCGTGGGCATCCCGGCCTCGTCCTCTCGAACCACCAGGTCGGGGTCCATCCTCCACAGGCCAAGCGCGTCGAGGCAGAACAGTGCCTCGTCCATTTCCACCACCTCCGGCTCCGTCGATGCCTCCACGGCGACCATTGGTGTCCGCACTCGCCGCCAGAACCAGTATCCGCCAGTCTCTGGCTCCAACATCGCCGCCAAACCCCCCCGCAAATCTCTTGGCCCCGGCGTGGTTGCCGACGCGGAAACGGTGACGCGGAGCGCCTCGAAACGCCGCCCCAGCCTCTTCTCGGAGAGGGCCGGCGACGCGGCCAGGCCTTCCCTCGACATGGGCGCGGATACCACCCGCGCCTTCACCACCACCGCCAAAGGCGTCAAGGCGAAGGCGGTGCAGCAGCCCTCTCCCGTCGTCAGCCAAACAAACATTTTGGCCGGCACTTCGCTCACTCCGGAGCAGCACCACGCCGCGCCCAAATCGCCGCGCCTGGGGGGGAAAGGATCTACGCCGTCCTCGGGGCGACGGGCATCCGCCATGCCTGCCGGCCACGCCTCTCATGCTACCGGGCTGGGCGCCCGAACCATCAGCCCAACCGACACCAGAAGAATGAAGCGCATGTCCATGATGCCGCAGTCCGTGAGTGTAGGCCAGGTTTCCAACGTCCCGCCGCCGCCGCCGGTTTCGATGGAAACGCGGGCCGCCTCCAGATCGCCCTCGATGATTCCCAGAAAGGCGTCCGCCACGCCGTCCTCGTCCCGGACGACGCCCGACATCAGCAGGAAATCGTACAGCTCGGGCCTCTCCGTCGGCTCCACCGTCAGCTTCAACACCGTCAGGACGTCGACCGGCTCTCTACAGCCGCGCCTGTCACAGTCGTCCTCTGTGTCTCGGCTACCCGCTCCCAAGCATACCACTGCGCACGGCTCCCTGCCCTCGGGCGACGAGGAAGAAGTCCCCCCCGTTCCCGCAATCCCCAAGGCGTTTGAATCTCCAAAGGATGCCCCGGCCGAGACGTGCTTCCTGGCTAGGAAGAAATCCAGCCTCGGCACCCTGGACAGCATCAGCATCAATCTCAGCAACAGCAACTCTACTGTGAGCGTGTCGGTGCCGGCCCCGGTGGAAACCGTGAAGCTGCAGCGCAAGCCGAGCGCCAAGTCGACGCCGTACGCGCACGCGCCCGCGAGGAACGACGACAAGAGAAATACGCAGAACAAGAAGAGCTTGGAGCCCCTTCGGCTGCCGCCGCTGAATCTCGGCCCGCTGAGCATACCCACCGCGGCCAAGGTGGCCGCGTTGCAGGAGCAGGGCAAGGTCGAGCGAAACGCGAGCACGCCAGCCTCGCGACAGCTTCCCAAGACGCCAACGACGCCGATGACTGCGTCGAAGAGCTCATTCTTCGCAAAGACGCGCTACGACGAGATCATTGAGCCGCTGCCGCCCATCAGAAGCAGCACTTCGGCGCATCGATCCCACCGCAGGACCCCGAGCCCGCCGGACGCGACGTCGTCTTCCTCGGACAATTCTTTGGTCTTCAAGGACTTGGGGCCCAAATCCAGCATGTCGCCGTTTTTGTCGTCGTCTCTCCCCAAGGGCAGCGACGCCACGAATGGATTCTTGAAGCGCTCCAAGACCGGTTCCGATCACTCTCACGTCAACCGGTCATTGTTCGAGGAAAAGACGCCGCAGAAGCCCGCCGGACCGCGCCCGCCGAACACAGACAAGCCCGTTCCAAAGTCTCCTCCGCCGGCTCCACCTGCCGAGCAGCCTCAGACGCCGTCTTCGATGAGCACACTGAGAAGAAAGCTTAGCTTGTCTTGGAAGAAGGGCAACTCGAGGGGGGCCATTGTTGCACCGCAGGATGTCGTAGACAAGGCGCAGGGCCTGAAACAGGAGAGCGTGCCGCCTCCTCGCATACCCGCATCCGCCACAATGAACTCCCTCCCAACCGCGAAGCACTCGGGCCAGAACGCGTCCGGCCCCCAGCCGCTTTCCGAGCCGAAGAGAAGGAAGAGCTCCGCCGCCAGCATGCACGGCACTTATGTTTCCCACGATAGAACTAAGAGTGATCCCTGGGCCGCCAAAAAGGACGTCGCTGCCGCTGCCGACCCCGCCACCATGCCCCCGGCTCGTCACCCTTCGGTCATGGCCAAGCTCATGAGGCCAAAGACATCTTCCAGTGCTCTGCCCAGCTCGACCTCGTACATTGCCGAGATTGACAAGGACGACGTGATTGCGGAAGAAGAAATGCGCAAGTTGGGATCTCGGCGCAAGGAGACGGAAATCGCGGCCAGGACGCTCGATGCCCTGAAGAAGAGGGCTACGCCCAAGGAGCGGGTTGGTCCTCACGAGGCGATTCGCATCGCCATGCTCAACATTTACGAACGGGGCGAGATTATCGACTACAACGACGTGTACTTCTGCGGCACTCAGAATGCCAACAAGGTGGTGGGCGATTTGTCGTCGGATGCCCCCAACTTTGGCTACGACGATGAGCGTGGAGACTATTCGATTGTGATTGGCGACCACCTTGCATATCGGTACGAGGTCATTGACGTTCTCGGAAAGGGAAGCTTTGGTCAGGTCGTTCGATGCATCGACCACAAGCTCGGAGTGCTTGTTGCCGTCAAGATCATCAGGAACAAGAAACGGTTTCATCAGCAAGCTCTTGTTGAAGTTAACATCTTGCAAAAGCTTCGCGAGTGGGTGAGTGTAAAACATGGCCCAAAAAAAGAAAAAGAAGAAGAAAAAAAGAAAAAAAAGAAGAAAAAAAAGAAGAAAAGAAAAAAGACAAAAGACATGCCTCCCCTTCCCCCCCCCCCCCGCTCCATCTCCTTTCTTTCCCTTTTCTCAATGAATGTAAATAAATCAAAGCTATGGTAGCTAACCACCAACATTCTGCAGGATCCTCATAACAGGCACAGCATGGTAAACTTCACCCAGAGCTTCTATTTCCGCGGCCATCTTTGCATATCTACGGAGCTCTTGGACATGAATCTCTACGAATTCATCAAGGCCCACTCCTTCCGAGGGTTCTCTCTGCGGATCATCAGGCGCTTCACAAAGCAGATCCTCAGCTCTCTGATTATACTGAAGCAGAAGAAGGTGATCCACTGCGATCTCAAGCCGGAGAATATTCTGCTGCGCCACCCGCTTCACTCGGAAATCAAGGTCATCGACTTTGGCTCCAGCTGTTTCGAAAGCGAGAAGGTCTATACCTACATCCAATCGCGGTTCTACCGGTCACCCGAAGTAATTTTAGGCATGACGTATGGTCTGCCGATTGATATGTGGAGCGTGGGCTGCATTCTCGCCGAGCTGTACACCGGCGTTCCCATTTTCCCCGGCGAGAATGAGCAGGAACAACTAGCCTGCATCATGGAAGTCTTTGGCCCTCCCGAGAAGCACCTCATCGAAAAGAGCACGAGGAAGAAGCTCTTTTTCGATTCCATGGGCAAACCCCGACTGACAGTCTCATCCAAGGGCCGCAGAAGGCGCCCCTCGTCCAAGACTCTGCAGCAAGTATTGAAGTGTGACGACGACGCGTTCCTCGACTTTATCGCCCGATGTCTCAGGTGGGACCCTGACCGCCGGCTGAAACCCGAGGATGCCGCCAGGCATGAATTCATCACCGGAATAAAGGTGCCCACCCCCATCCCCCGCTTGCCGATGCGCGAAGCGTCCCCAGTCAAGCGTCACAACACGATATCAGTGTCTCGTCCCTTGCCTGATCCGCCTGGCTTCTCGGGCAAGGCAAACGTGGGCGCTAGCCCTGGCAAGCCAATCCCCAGCTCCGCCCGCAGAGCGTCAGGCGCCACGGCAGCCACAACCGCAAGTCTCAATAGGCGTACGAGTGCCGGGACCATGGGAGGGGGTTTGACGGCATTGACTGCCGCATCAAGCACCAGCAGCCTGCCACGGGCTGCGGGCCGAATCATGAGCGGCACTCGGGATATCGCTGCCGCGGGCGCAACTGCGGCTATGAATCGACGACCTTAGGACCAGTTTCGAGTGACTCGAAAGAAGTGTACGAACAATAACATATTGGGAGTTTAAGAGGGTCATTAGCATTTCACTTTGATGATCACCATGACTCATTGGTTATTCGCTGGCTTTGATTTTTTTTTTCATATTCATTTTTTTTTCTTTTTCTCTTTTGCATCAAGATTTGGAAGAGACGGTACACATTCTCGTTCTTCTTCCGGTCAATCAGACGAGCCACGCATTCCTGGTCTTGGCGTCTCCTGTGCTAGTGGCTGAAGTTGTATGGAAAGAAAGGAGAGGGAGGGGGGAAGGGAGGGAGGGGAGAGACAGGGAGACGGGAAGACTATTGGGTTTAGTGGCTCGCGAGACTTGGCTGGTCGAGGGAATGTATTACCAAGATGGAGAAAAAAAAGAAGAAGAAAAAAAGGGGGGAGGCATGTCTTGTCTAGCCTAGCCTCTTAGCGTTACGTGCTTGCATGCGAGGTTTGGCGTGCCGAGGTGTATGTCTTTTTTTTTCTCCCTCCCTTTTCCTTTTTTTTTCTTCTTTCTTCTGCTTTTTTCTTTTTGTTTAGCCCTTGGTCTCCGTTGTGGGGGTTTCCCATTTTTGTTATTTCTTTGTTTTGATGGCTTTTATACACCAATTCCAAAAGACGAAACGACAAAGCAAGGGGTGGGCGTAAAGTAGGTACACATGTAGGCTGGATACCGCCAGTCTTATTCTTTGTATGCGTGTTTCATTTTCCATTTTCATTTTCATTCTCATTTTCATTTCCATTTCATTTAGTCCTTTTTTTTTCTTTTTTCTTTTTTTTCCCCCCCTCTTCTTCCTTTGACCCTTTTTTTTCTTTTCTTTTCTTTTCTTTTTTTTTTTTGGCGTGTGATACTCCCCTCCCCCCCCCCTTTTTTTTTTCCTTTTTCAACAGAGCTTACTTTAACTATGCATGGGGTCATGATATTAGATACAAAGCTAGAAAAAGATGAATTGGGGGGTTCTTATTGCGGTTTGAAAAGAAAAGAAGAGAAAGAAAGAAAAGAAGAGAGAGGGAAAAAAAAAACTTTAGTGTTCTTAACGGTTGAAAAGTCCCCTGGAAGGGGGGGGGGGGGGGGATTACTCGCTCTACGACGAAAGTGTAGATAATATTCATTAATTTTTTTTTTTTTTTTACACAAAGGGGATTAAAGACTTATGTTTGCTTTACTTGTGCCTTTGTGTAAACCATTCCAATACCTCCCCGTCAACCATTATCCATTGAAAGACAGGGGGGGGGGGGGGGTTCATAGGCGAATATGGTGTATATTCAAAATGTAGGAGAGGAGTATGTTGAAATTGTGTCTAGACTGCCCGAGTGCCAAGTATGCACACCAAAGTGATTGATTGCACGACGGTGGAGATTTAATTAGAGGGATCGTGCCTAGGTAGTCTGCATTGAACGAGTAGACATATTCAATTGCCAAGTCAGGCGCGCATTCTCTAACGAGCTGAAAATGCAGCTGATGGAATCGCAACGATACAAAAGACTCTAGACAAAGCTTCTAGTGCTCCATTTTGAGGCCTCCACCGCATGCAGCGCGCGCGGCTGTTTTGTGAGACGCAGTTAAAGGGGGAGGGGGGGGGGGGGGACGGCCGAATCGAGCTCAAGGGATGGCGCTTCGGCAAACCGAGCTTTGGCGACGAGAAGCGAGCAGGGAGGAACTAGAGATGGTAAAAAAAAAAAAAAAAGAGGTGCAAGGTTATGGCCTACTTGGGCGACAGCCTCGGTGAGTCAGTCTAGAGTCCAGATGGTGGAGATGTGTGTCTGTGTGTGTGTGTCTGTGTGTAACTGTATACATATATAGAATAGCTATTGTTTCACACATAAAAAAGACAATAATAATAATAAGAGTCAATGTGTGTGTGTAAGCCGTAAGGCGTAAAAGAGCACATGAGGGAAGGCGGTGGTGGTGCCTGTTTGGTCAGAATAGGCGCCCGGGTCACAAGTAATGTTAGTAAAAAAAAAAGGGGGGGGGGGTGGGAATCGAATCCCGGAGCTCCCCCAAACCGTCACCTCGGACAACGACGGCTGGTGTGGGTGGTTTTTGATGTTGGGCAGCGGGAGTTGAGCCGCGGTCAGTAAGAAGGGCGGCATTTGGTGGCTTGACAGGAAAATCACCAGCACGACAAGGAAAAGGAGGCCAACCCAATTCGGGGGGTATCTTTCCCGAGAGAATGAAGCTCATCCGTCCCCTAAAAAAAAAAAGAAAGTCACGGATTTGCTAGGGGATGCAAAGGAAAAAGGGCAAAGGGGGGGGGGGGGGGGTATCGAAGAAAAACCCATGATGCGGGACGGCGGGTCCACGTTTGGCTGCAGCGGCAAGGGGGGGAGTGCCGTGGGCGTGAGCAATGCAGAAGGCAGAGTGTGCGACGCAGAAGTTGTAGAGTGCAGAGTGGAGGGAGGGTTCACGCGCAAAGGAGCGCCTCTGTATATCGATGCGATGCTGCCATCAGGTATAGAAAGAGAGCCGGGCGGGAGGGGGCGGCAGCCTGCCGACGGGCCAGGGAAGGCGATCAAGCATGCTGACAAAACTGTGGAAGCGGACATCCGCCGTTTTACAAATGTCCAGAGAGCATGGTTCTTGTCTAGATTGACTGCTTGCCACTAGGAGGTGACGACAGTCAGTCGGCATCCCAGATGGTGCGGAGTCGCACGGCTGCCTGGCGAACAGAGTACGGGGACGGGCAGCTTCTGATAGGTCCGTCATGGGTGTGAAGCTGCCAGCGAAGCTGCCGATTGATTGCTGCCCTCCGAGGGCAGAGCCTTTGTGTTCCGTAACTGCCGTCTGGCTCATGTGGTGATTGACGTGTCCACCGACGGAGGAGGTTTGGAGAGAAGGGCGGGCGTGGAATCCTTCGCAGAGCAGAGAGCAGGAATCAACGAGTCATTGCGTCGCCCTGCCCTCCGCAAGCCTCGGAGCCTGCGAGAAAAGCTCTCCCACGACTTTGGACCATCTCGCCGTTCTGTTTCGTCGCCGTTTTGCTCTGGCGCGCCCGGCAACTCCGGGGGCGGATACCGGATGCGGACATGAACGGGCGACCGGGGGAAGCGGAGCGGACCTGTCCAGCAAGCCACAGTGGGAGGCGCAGCGAATATGGGGCGTCGACCGCCGGATTTGCATAGTCGCCGCTGATGCTCGCTAAAATGCCATGAGCCAATATTCTGCGTCAAAGGGGACGAATTGATGAATTGAGCAGAGGGCGTGTGCAGCAGCAAATGTTGGGGAACGAGCAATACACAGAACGCTGTGTGGAAGGGCGGCAGGAAGGGAGGAGAGAAGGGGGGGGGGGGGGGCTTGCTTGTCTCTGATGGCGCGGCAGGGGGAACGAGAACGAGAACGAGCATGAGAACGAGCATGAGCATGAGCATGAGCATGACGACGCCGTGCCGGTTGATGCCAGTCACGCGCAGACAGCTTCGGCCTCAGGGCTGGTCGCGCTGAATACATAGAAATGCATATCTCTCTGTCGCTCCCATGAGGTCATATGCGCGGTCACTCGCAAGGCGAGAAGAGGGAAAAGAAAGAAGAAAAAAACCAGGGCAGATGGGCCGTATCGTGCCTCGCGTACGGCGGCGGCGGCGTTCGAGCTCGAATTAGAACAGGTGATGCGCGCTCTGGGACCGGGACGGCGGCGAACGCATGCCCAGGTGAAAGCTCACGGCTTGCCGCTGAGTGGCAAGGACAAAAGGTATAGAACATCCAAGCGATTCCGGCAGCCCGCAGCCCGCAGTCTGCTTCTGCCCTGAGCGCCATCTCGGTGGCCCCTTCATGGTCCCTTCATGGTCCCTTCATGGTCCCTTCATGGCCCCTTCCTGGACCCCCCCCCCCCCCCCCCCAAGAACCGTCCCGGCCGATGTTTGCGCCGAGGCCGACTTCTTGCTTTTGCCAGGAAAAAAAAATTTCCCGGGGCTTTCTTCGGGTTTGTTCAGGCTACCAGCTGCCTCCCAGTTCCACCAATGAACAGCTTGAAGCGCGTCTGTCGCTTAAATGGCCTGCTGATCCTCACAAACACCTTGTCCTGATCGGCCATTGGAAGTTGTGGCGGGCTGACAGTTATCGGACCCCCGGCTGGTTCCACTCCATGGACCCTAATTCACTCCCGAGATATGTTTTGAAAATGCCATTATGAAATAGGTCACCACAAAACATGAGCGGCTTGTAAGATGGGGGGGGGGGTTCTTTTTTGGGGGGGATTTTTTGGAAAATAGAGAAGAAAAAAAATCTTGACATCTTCCGTCATTCAAAGGCTGGTCAGAATGAGCCTCATCTTGTTCGTTTGGCTGTTTGAGCCTGCTTAGTCTCGAAACCCTATTTCTCCCCGTCGTGAGTTGTACCATTCAGCAGATGGAGGACTATTTTTACTCTGTGCTAAGGTACTTACTAAGTAATCAGGCCGTGCCGATTTCCAGAGCGCTGCTCCAAGCAGGCAGTGTGTCGAGGGCGTGTGTGTCCGGAGGTATGTAGCATCAGATGCAAGTCCACATAGGGAAAAGCGCGCTTCGCATAAGAGGGAGCAGCAAACTGGGACGGGTTGGAAAGATTAAGGTATGAACCAAAGTGGAAGATGAGACGGAAGGGAGGGTAGTGATACCAAGACCTTGGGAAGAGGCGATCTATAGTGTGGTTCCTATATTTGGCATCAACCTTGCGGGGGTCCCTGTAACCGTCTCTGCCAAAGCCAAACTCGTCATCCGTGCGACCGTTGCACGATCGCCCGTCAGCGGTGATACGATGGATCTCAACGTGCTGTTCGAAGTAATGGAGCCTTGTATACCATGTACGACGTACCTCTCTGTCTCCTTCTCTGTCTCTGTCTCTCTCTGTCTTTGTCTGTCTGTCTCTCCCTCTCTCTCCCCCCCTCTCTTTTTTTTTATTTTTTTATTTTTTTATTTTATTTTTTTCAATCATTTATCAACCACCCCTGACATTCGTCGTCAGCGATGCTTCAAAGGTGAGAGGATTGGCTCTTGGCGCGCCCTTACCGTCAAACTCATCGTATTTGCAGGTGACCGAACCCAACCCCCCGATTGCTCATACACCTCACGTGCAGTCTATGAGTCTTCGGCTACCGTATCATCGCCTCCCGCGGCCCCCAAAATGCATGTCTAAGACAAGGCAGCATAACCCGCATATGTGTGCGCGCTATTCTCAGCCGGAGCATCACGGTGGTGGTGGTGGTGTCCGCAGAGTAACTCTCCTTGTGGTCGTGGGGCGGCGGTGGTGGTGGTGTGAAACAAAGGCTGTACCTCAGACACCTCGGTGGTACGAGGTACCAGGGGACCCTTGGTATCCTGGTGGTATACAATCATTGGCGCGATGAAGAAAAAAAACGGCTTCCTCTCATGTCAACCTGTACGCAGGCGGGTGCAGCCAATTGAGCTTGAGCGATGGGAGTTCCCTCGTACGGGCTGGTGGGGTGCCGGCTGCCTCCGCATTTTCGACGGCGCACACGCCTGTCCCCAGCCGTCTTCTCGGGACGGCCATGTTGGGTAGAGGCGGCCGGTTTGTGAGGCCGCCTCGTGGCCTATGGAGACGTGACGGGACGGGTGCACGCAGATGCGTTTGGGTTTCCCAAGCTCAAGCGTTGGTGGTTGCCGGCTGAAACGTGCCCACGCCGCGCGCATTTCCATACATGTCTGTTCCGTACTGTATCCGTATACCATGGAACACCTAGGTAGGTAGGTACTGCCTTAGGTATGTAGATATTGGCGGGCGACCAGCCTGCAAGAAAGATGCATCGGGTGGTCTCTGTCTCTCTATCTCTCTCTCTCTCTCTTTTTTTTTTGGTAGTGGTGGGAAGAGGGGGGAGGGGGGAGAGATCATTTCTGGTGTGTCTCGCACATTACATTGCCCAAATGGGTCGCAAGGCTGTGACTGCTCTTTGTGTTTCTTCCCAATTAGGATTTGTGTAGAGCCCAACTCGGGAGAGGAGGTGAATAGAAGCTTCTCAGCCGTGGGACAGCATTCAGTGTGGAACAAGACGCCGTTTGATGGAGCGTCGCCACCTGGCAGGGCTCTTTGCCCAGTCAGCAACTGAATCAGTGCTGATGGCCATCCTGGGCTTTAGTAATTCAGGGTCACGAAAATAGCGACAGGCCGATATACGCCGCCCAAAGCTTGTCCGTCGTACGGTGTTTTGGCTCTCCATGAGCGCTCGGCTCTTCCAACTCTCAGACGTCCCACTTGTAGAGAGTCGACAGCCTGTGCAACATGAGGGACTTTGCCTCGGTCACCGAGAGGAAATGAAAATGACGGTGCTGACAGATCAGTGTGATTTGGGTGCATCATTACCACATCACCCCCGTGACGGCGGCTAACGAGGCATTACAGAAATACTCCCCAGTCACAGCCTGCGTGGAGACGGGTGAGATGTGGAAAAACAAGAAGTGCCGTCGAACCCACGATGACCCTTGTGGCTCAGCACTGGAATAGAACGGTAGGCTGTTTTTTTTTTGTCCCTGCTCTTTTTCTGGTGACTCTGCGCTGCTCGCGATCCACATTCCGTCCGGCTCTTCTGGTTGGCCGTGTCGCACAAGCATGAAATAGCAGCCTGCATCGTCGCACTGGCTTTGCTCGGTCAGACAACGATGCGCAGAACGCACGTAGCAGCAGGTAGGCAGGCAGACAAGTAGGTGCTCCCGTATCACCCCGAAGAATTGCAACTGGTCCCCCTTGCCAACGAGCTTCAGTGAGCGCCGGCCGCAGAAGCGTCGCTCGGTCGCATCGCGGCAATCCCTCCGTTACCGTAGGTAGATCGTCAGTCTGCGGATGAGCTCCCAGCGACACATCGTAGTCGGTTATGACGTGCTGCCTGGAGAGCGAACCCGCGCCCTAGTACCCTGGTCTATCCGAGTCTACCGTCATCTGACACTCCCATCTGGACGACGGAACCCCCCCCCCCCAAAAAAAAACCTGGCCGGTCCGCAAAGCGCGGAGGCTTAGGATCACGGTTCCCTGAGATGAGATTTCCGGCTCCATAGGGCATCTAGTGCCATCATGAAAACAACTCTCGACGGCAAAGGCCGGCGGCACGGGCGATTTTGCGCCTGATGCCCTTTTTCATTCCTCATTTGCCGCCTGGTTCACCAAGCCAACCGAGCCTGCTCGGGGAGCTGTGGCACCTCCGTCTGCTGATGCTGACGGCGCCGACGACTGCGGACGCATGGCGGGGCCGCGATTCCATCGCAGGACCGGATTGACGGGAAAGGCGCAGGAGAAGACAAATGCAGACGCCGAGAGATCCCACCGCTTGGGGAAGACAAAAGAGGATGGCGCACATGAACAACAGGCCTGGAGCGCGCAAAACGGGTGTTGTTTGCGCGAAGCACTCACTACCCGAGGTAGGTACCCAGCACCTAAGGCAGTACCCGGTACCTATCGTGGTAAGTGAGAGAGCAGGTGAGAGGTGCCAAGCAGTTCCGAATTTGACAAGGTGAAGCGCGCCTTCCGGGGACCGCCGACTGCGAACAAGGCCAAAAGCCGCTCCTTCTACAAATGCGGCGGAATGGCCCAAGGACGTGATTGCAGGAAAGCACCACCGAAGCCACCCAACCTGGATGGTATGAGATCGATAATGTTACTTGTTCGGCCTGGCCTCTTGTACTATTTCGCGGTACCGGCTTCACCCACGGCCGAATTGCCGCATAGAGAGATTCCAGACTTTTAGATTCCAGACTCTAGATTATAGACTTCTAGATTATAGACTTCTAAATTCTAGACTCTAGATTCTAGATTCCATGTAACAGTACCTTTGGGGCATTGCAACGGTTGCATTTTTTATTTTTTGTGTGTGTTTTTTTAGCAGTTGTAGTGCCCCCCCATCACGGAACCGGCCGTCGCCCAACCCTGGGGATCGGAATAGCCTAATTGCACGCACTAACGGCGCGTATTTCTTCCCACGGAAAAGCAGCTCCTAGGATCTCGGTTCGCCGTAGGCCGTGAAATCTCGTTCATGCGCTAGAAGCGTACCTAGGCAGCGCCGCTGCAGAAGGGATGAATGCCCTGTAGGAGGCCGTTGGCAGAGTGGTTTTGGGGGGGCTGGTTGGGCGCTTTGTTTCCCCAAACCGGCGGGGACGTGCTAAAAAGCCCGCTAGCGCTCCTGCAAACACCGAACATGCCCGGGCGGTGTGAGTGTGTGCGCGTGTGTGCGTGTGAGTGTGTGAGTGAGTTGTATGTGAGTTGTCTGTATGTGGAATCATGACATCAGAGGGCTGGAGATGCAATTGTTGTAGGCAGCCCTCCAACCGCGAACCGCAAGCAAAGAGAAAAGAAAAGATGGATAGAAAGAGAGGAAGAGAGAGGAAGAGAGAGAACAGATTTTTGTTTCGGTTTTGAAAATGAATAAATAGACAAATTCAATACAAAGAATTAATATATATATATATATAAATAAATTCTCGGGGGAAAGAAAAAGAAAAAGAACAAAGAAACTCCACCGAGTCGGCACCCCGTGGCGCCCTCTCTCCGCCATTTCCACCGGCATGTACCTGCACTGCATACATACACAGTGGCACCTACCTTGGCAGTAAGTAGGCGCTGTAGATGCATGCTATCAAATCATGACTTCCATACCGAGAAGCTCGCTGCAAGATTTGGAATTTGGAATTTATTCCACGATGGAGCCTGTGTGTGGCCTTGGCGGTCTCTATCTCTCTCTCTATCTCTCTTCCTCTCTCCCTCTTCCTCTCTCTTTTATTTGAATTCTTTTTTTCTTTTACTTCCTTTTCAGTTGTTTCCCCCTCCCCTCCCCCCCCCCCCTCTCTCTCTCTTCTCCGGTCCCCTCGTCGCGTTTCTCCTTAGCCTCATCCCGCAGTCGGCGTTTTCGACTATTTTGCCCCAATGCAGAAAGAGCCGTCTTCGTCGTGCGCGAAGCCTCACACGATTGCTGTCTGGCCATGATGATGACTGTCCACCTTTGCGACCGGTTACCTCAAGGAGGAGGATGCTGATGATGATGCTGCGCGCACGGGATCCGCATGCTCATGGCCCCTTGCAGGCAATGGTCGTCACCAGAGCGAAACGATTACAGGGACGGGAGGTGTAGCGGTAGTCGTCGCCACACGGCGAGCTGACGGTGTCGCACACCTCCCCCCCAGTTCAGCCTTGCTGCAGGTCAACTTTCAGGCTTCCAAAGGGCTCTCTCTCTCTCTCTCTCTCTCCCCCCCCCCCCTTCTCTTCTCTCCCTCTCTTTCTCTTCCTCCCACGCCCCCGGTCAAAGGCCAACGGACCCGTGCGCTGAGTGACTCTTTGCAGGCCCCGAGAAGCCCTGCTCTTGTCCTACCCTGCTCGCCGGCCGCTGGGACACACAACCGTCTCCCGCCCTCTGACATGCTTTCGCTGCTGGGTGCTGGCCTTCCGCTGCTGCGCCTTGAGCGTGTCTCCAGATGCTCTTGGAGCCGTGCTCGTCGTCGCCCTCCGCCTATTCCCGCAGCGCACCCTGCCGGCCGTAGCGAGGTTCTGGTTCTCTGTGCGCTGGAGTCGCACTCGTCGGTTCGCGTCTCGCGGCGCCGTGGTTCGTCCGTCGGCCATGAGCTGATGCCGCCGCTGGCACCGTTGGTGCCCTCTGCACCTTGCACACTTTTGCAACTCTGGCCGCGCATTCTTGCCCCAACCTGTCCGGCCTTTTATCCCGACAAAGTATTTTGCTCTTAGTGCTGCTTTGTATAACTTGCGAGAACCCTTGCCCTCTGGTTGCTGACTTGGGGGGAGGGGTCTCGCATGTCTCGCCGCTCACTTGCTTACTAGATAATAGCAGCAGCAGCAGCAGCAGCAGCACGAGAGTAGTCCTCTTCGTCTTGCTTTTGCTTTTTTTTTTCTTCCCGCCCTGCCTCGCGCTCCACCCGCCAGCCCTCCCGCAATCCACGCGGTCCAGAGACGAGGGTTTGGTCCCCGGTCCAATTGACCCATCCCCAGAGCCATCCGATGGGCGGGGCGTGAGGCTATCATGACCCGCTCCCTGGGCGTCCCAGCCCGTCTGCACGCCTCCCGCGGCCCTGTTCCTCTTTGGCATCGTCCCAGACGGAGCCCTTGTCCTGCACACACGCCTCAGTCCTGCACTCAGGCACCGCACGCTACATGTACCAAATCGCTCGTGCCTCGACGCCTTTTGGTCCGTTGTTGGCGGCCCTCCAGGCTACGATGCACGAGCTATAAGGCTACGAGGCCTCGTCCCCTTCTTCTCACCCTGCCTGCATCCACAATCGCAATCCCACCTCCCCATAGCCATCCGGCAGTTTCCTTTAGAGATTGGCTTCCTTGCCTAGTTTCCTATTCTTATTTATTCTTGGTCTTGTCTGTCTTGCTCCTCTTTCTTAGCTTTGCCTGTATTATAAAGAGCTATTACCGCCGACTCTCGAAGCCAACATCATCTTTGTCGAGGCATCAACTCCCACCCACACAACAGCCCACTTCTTGCTCGATCAAACATATTCAAAAAAAAAATATTTGAAGCAAAAGTTGCCCTCACCCCTCTCAAATCTTCATCTGCCATTCCCAAACATCAACTACAACCTACAACTTTTGTTGGCCCGCGATACGGACCGGGACATCTCTGCCGGCCCCCTCGCATGCAAGCATCTTCAAGTCGCCAACCAACAAACTCGGTACTCTCGCTCCTATAAAGCACAAACCACAATGTGCTACCAGCTAGTTGAGCTCTACTCGGCTTGCCGATGCCTCTACTACCAGCATGCCATTGACCGCTGCGCGGCATACGGACGGCCGGGCCACAACATCGAGCAGCGCACAATCTATGTCGGCTATGCCTGCAGCGCACATACCGGCCACAGCTCCCACCACGCACACGAATCCAGGTACTCAGATTCGGGCTATGGCAGTGGCCACTCCAGCCGCAAGAGCTACCGATGATGGGTGTTGTCTTCGGTAGCGGGCCCTCAGACTCGGTGCTTCCCGCGGCTTCTTCGCTTCGAGCTGGACGACTGGATCTCGTTCCTCTACTCTGCGAATCCGTCGTCCATCCTCCCCATGCTCGTTCGCCACGGCCGCCGAAGCGCCTTGTCTAATCGCGCTGACATGCGTTGATCTTGGACAAAAAAAAGATCTACGCAACCCTGCTCTCCTCATCTCCTCCCCCCTTGCCTCGTTCGCCCACATCACGACGTTACCGAAGACACGGAAATGACACAATGACGACTTTTCTCCCTCGCCGAAGCCTGTTCCGACGATTTTATGATGCGCCACAGCGACGACTCCCCTCCTTTCTCGTCTTCACACCTTGGTTTGGGCATAAGCGACTGTTTTCTGTTTGATCGCGATCCTCTCCATTATTTTTGAGCTTCGTTTTGCATAGCATCTGGGGATTGGGACCTTTCCTTTTGTCCTTTCTTTTTCTTATCCAAATTGGTCTTTTTTTTTTGGTGGGGTTACGATAATGAGAGGTACGGCTGCTCCTAGGGACGCGATGGCTTTCTCCTTTGGTTTTCTTTTATCCTTCTGTTGGTTTCCCTTTTTTTTTCCCCTTTTTTTTTTAACTTTTCCCACGGGTTTTCTCCTTTGGCTTCCTGGATTGATACGGGGCAATCCGAATGAACCTTTGTCCACTTTTCTTGGGTCTTTGGGCCAACTGGATTGGCTTCGGAATACACGGCATGGCATGGCATGGCATGGCACATAGACTTCTTCATCTCGCCCACCCCTGATTTGCATCTCTTGTCTTGTTCGTTTCGTTTTCTCACGTTTGGACTCTGGCTCTTTTTTTTTTTTTTTTTTTGGAACCGCTCACACTGGGCTTGGGAATATTCTGTTGGTGAAGGACTACGTCATGCGCCTGGTGTTGCATACGTTGACACTCGGTAATGTCTTATTTGGGCGTGCTTTGCTATTGATTCTGCTTTTGGGGCTTCTAGGCTTGTGCGTGCACCGCGTGGGATGGATATGATCTCTGCTCAAACAACCATGGGGTTTTTTTTTTCTTTTTTCTTTTTTCTTTTCTTTTCTTTTTTCTTTTTTCTTTTCATTTCTTTTTCTTTTTCTTTTTTTCTTTTTTTTCCTCTTTCCATCTGTCCCCTTTCTTTTTCAAGCAATTTCTTGTGCTATTTTCCTTTTTTGTACCATCACTAGTTGATTAGATGAGTTGCGCAGGGCGCAATGTCCCAGTGACACCGGTGGCGGGCACCACCAAATCTCTTAGCCGCAGCAAGCATCAGGATGCTTGCTACCAAATCAATAGAAAACGTTTATTTTTGTTTATTCACGCTTTCTTTCTTTTTTCTTTTTCTTTAAATTTTTTTTTTTTGGAAAATGAATAAATAAAATAAACAAAAATAAAATCTTTGGCCAAAACGAGCTTGTCCCTGTGATTTGCAACTCTATGACTCTTTTCTTGGCCGAATGCTACGTACTTTGTACATCAGCCCCACGATTTCGTTTTCTCTTCTCCTTCTTCTTCTTCTTCTTCTTCTTCCTTTTTCACCCTGTCATTCCGTTTTTTTTTCAGATTTTCATCCTATTCCCATCCATCTCTCTCTCTCTCTCTCTCTGCCTCTTCTTCTTTCCCCTTCCCCTTCGTCATCCTCTCTTCCATCTTCCCTTTCGAGTAGTCAATCTACGAGGGGAGGTTAGGATATTCAGGGGTGGGTCCCCCTTGGAGCGTGTGGACTAACTACAGTAGAGCAAGGAGGAGCAGGATAAAAAAAGGCCGAATGCTATTTTTTTTTTACCTTGCTCGGCACAACTGCCTACTAGTGCCTTGAGTACTGTGTACTACTACCTAGTAGGTACTAGGTAGTACTATAACTCCGTTAACTATAGTATATTCTACCTAGTACGTGCCTAGTGCCCAGCAGTAGCAGTAGCTTCGGAATGGGGTGATGAAGTAAGCACTGGTTGATTGATTATTGGAAGTCGGGGGGGCGCAGTGGCTTTGGATTACCCAACCTTGTTTTTTTGGGGGGTTTTTTTTTTATAAAAAAAAATACATTTAGTTAGTGCGTTCGAGAAGCCCCCGTCAAGACAATGACAAAGCTGAGCTCGGGGAGCTGCGCTATTTTTAGAGAGGGTCCTCGAACTTGTGGCTTTTTTCTCTGCCGAACGAACGCGGCGAGAGATGTTGCCTAATCGGGCGAGGTGTGGCGTGTGGTTGGACTGGGGACTTTAATTTTTGGCAGCGGCTGCGCGCTTGAGGGAGGGAAATGGAGACTTTTTTTTTTCTTTTCTTTTTTTTTTTAAAAAAAAAAGAGAAAGAGAGAGAGAGAGAGAAAGAGAGAGAGAGAGAAAGAGAGAGAGAGAGAGAAAGAGAGAGAGAGAGAAAGAGAGAGAGATAGTACCGAGTTTTCCCATATCAGTTTGGTTGTTACCTATATTTCCCGCTAATAAACAAGGCCAAGGGCTTATTAAGGCGCGAAGCGGTTGCTTAATTTAGATGTCTGGATCTGACCTGCTTTGCCGTCTATTGTCTGCTTTTGCGCGCTGAGTCGGGCGTGATGGATGTCAACCAGAGATGGTACGGAATATAATAGGGAATTTGTTGCCTCCGTCTTACTCGTACAGATAATGCTCGACCCGGAACTGAAGAAGGAGGGGGCCTCGCTTGTGTTGGTAGGACGGAGAACGCCGCGCCGTTTTTTCGAGTTTGCGCCTTGATTGGTTCCAGGGCGCTGGGATAAGGAGGGTAGGCGTGAGATTTGCTCTTGAGGCACCTGGAAGGGGAGGAGCCAAAGACGCACATGGGAGATGCATACAAACGCAGACGAGATGGGATAAAACAGACGGAATTTTTTTATTATTATTTTTTTTGGGGTCGTGCCAACGGGCCTCCAGGGCAGATTTGCAGGCGCGTCTGTGTTAGGCGCCTTGGCGCGGGGCGATCGGAGGGGGGCGGCAAGATGAGCTGAGATGCGCCTGTTTGCATGTTAGCTTGTTCCTAATTTTATCTGATGGGGGTTCGAGATTTCCTTGGTCGAAACATCGGCCGCTCTGTTTGGGCGAGAGACACGGTTGTGGATGGCCTTTGGCTGCCTGTTGCCTTGGCGGCGTGGTGTTTTTTTTTTGCTCCCCCCGGTGCACTGGGGGGCCGCTACAGAGTAGCAGCACTAACACGGATGCCACCGTGCTGAATGGAGTCATCTTGGCTTTGTTTATTACACAAGTTCCATACGGGCACCTGTAGGGTTGCCTGCCATGTGAGGCTCTTCGGGGCAAATACAGGTGCAAGCATGGGCTGGATGAGAGATGCCAGCAGGGCATCATTGGCCGATGCAGTAGTATGTATGCAGATGGTCACCCGCTCAATCGGCGACTATTCACTCCATGCGTATTTTCCTCTTCCTTCCGGGGCTTCTTGCTTGGCATCACTCGGGGTTTCTCTCAAGGCTCGTACAGGGACGTCCTTGCTTCTCTTTACCTTGATGGCTTGGCTTCGTTTTGAGGTGTACGGTGTGGATGGAGGGAAAATCCGTCGGGTACAGCACCCTCAAAGGATACGTCCCTGCTTCACCCAAGCATTGATAGTAGTCGCCGGCCCGTCTAACGGTGACGGAGGATTTTGCAGCCTGCTGCTCCAGGCAGAAGCTGTCGTAGTTTTTGCAGCCCTCGTACGGCGCAGAGTTGCTCGTATCTGGCGGTATAAGTCCCGTGGTTAGTCATCGCCGGCAAGGGATTTTTCTAGGCCTCTCTTTCTTTCTTTCTTTTTTTTTTCTCGCTTCCTTTCAGATTCACGCGTCCTACAAGCTCGGGTGCAGCACAGCATTCGGTAACGTCCCCGGAAGGATTCTAATTCGGCGTGTGGGCTGCATGGTGGGAAAGGGGGGAAAAGGGGGGGGGGGGGGGGGGGGGGGGGGAGAATCGGCGTGTGTGTCTCGATTTGGACTGACGGGCGGGAGGTGATTCGGGAGAGTGTTCTGGTGCCTGGCGAAGATGTGTCAGAAACGATCGGCATTGGATGGATGTTTGTGCGACGGCCGACGGGCCAGCCCCCCACCCCCCCCCCCCTTTATTATTATTATTATTATTATAGGTATTTTCCCTTTTTTCCCTCGCCCGCCAAGCGACTCCAAAGCCACGCCCCTCCTTTTTGCTTTCGAGGTGTCAAAATGCTGAACACGTCACACCGAAGTGGGTAGAAAAAAAAAAGACAAGGTCGGCAAGGATGCATCAAAACGAGAAGATTGGACACTGAAGGTTGCGCGATCCGCCCGAGAGAGCAGCTCGATCTCGCCGCATCGTGCTTGAGCAGAGTATAAGAGAGAAGGATGCGGAGGGCGGTTGAGGAGGGGAGGGGGTGGATGTTGTGCTGGGGGAGCTCAGCT
Organism: Trichoderma cornu-damae; assembly: GCA_020631695.1. Taxonomy (NCBI): domain Eukaryota; kingdom Fungi; phylum Ascomycota; class Sordariomycetes; order Hypocreales; family Hypocreaceae; genus Trichoderma; species Trichoderma cornu-damae. Next base: position 4,699,384 of record CM036088.1, read on the forward strand.
GAGAGGCTCCGGCTGCATACGCATGAGGCCGACCGGGCCGTTAATAACGGTAAGGCTGAATAGAATGACACGTAGGTACTGCCTACCTGTACCTGTACTGCTACTACCTGGGTACCTAGTAGTGGGTAGATGGCAGGGTGGTAATGCTCCGTACCTACAAGGTACTTAGGTATACAGCCTCCAAGGCGCGTCCGAAAGACGGCTGGTACCTGCACCTGCACATGACCGGCTGAGCTTGGCTTGCAAGGCACTTCCAGGTTACCTTACCCAAGGTACATTTTACTGCTACATCGCTACCAAGTCCCCAAGAGGTACCTTGTACGCCTACATGTTAGATACCTTGGATACCTACTTGCCCAAAAAAAAAAAAAAAAAAAAAAAGAAGGAAGGAAAGAAAAGAAAGAAAGAAAGAAAATAAAAGAAAGAAAGAGAAGATAAAGAAAGAAAGAAAGAAAAAGAAAACAAGAGGGCGTTCCGGTAGGCTTCTGTTGACGAGTGCGGTAATTGCGAGGGAGAACTACTAGGGGGGGATTGACAGAGAGGGAGAGACACAGAGGGAGAGACAGACAGGGCGGCATCTTTGTATACTGAGGATCCAGAGAGAAGGCGCGTCCCCAACGCTTCGTTTCGCCTCGCCAATGTCAACAAAGGCAGATGGGCCGGATTGGCAGACGGCTTCGCCTGCTCTGGGGGGGGAGCCAGAGTCGGCCTCAGCAAGATTATTTCCCATCCGTCCGTCCGCCCATCCGTCGCCCATCTCTTCCGCATCCTCCCCTTCACGCGACATCCCTATCCTCTCCTCCCTCTGCAGAATATTCGACTATATATATATATATATATATTTAAGCAGAAATATTTTACTCCGACGCTCGCCAGAACTGCATGGTTTCGCAGCTTCGCCTGCCCTCTGGTGCCGAGAGGCCATCAGGTCTGGTCCCTCCTCCTCCCTGAAGCATCCAGCGCTCGTTCTATTTGCGACATCACCGCTTGCGTTTCTCATACACTCTTTGACTAAAAGTTGGCCCGTCGGAACCCGGCGACCTTTGAGGCCCCCGGCCGAAGCCCCTATTTCGCCCCAACGCTCCTTTCGCTGCTCGAGACACGCCTCCTCGCCCGCCTGCATATGTTTGACGAGTACGGGGTAGAAACGACCAAGAGGCGATGCTCTTGACGTTGTTCCACTACACCCAGGTCTACCAGCCCCGACATCAAGCCGACATGGAGACTGGCGACTTCGATCAGACGCCGGCACCAAGCAGCCGTCCCTCCCTTGCCACGCTCAGGCTCGAAGAAGGGGGCCATGCGTACGCGACAACTGATGCATCCGCCAACAGGGCCGCTGCGCCCAGGCACCACTTGCTAAAGACATCGGCCAGCGGCCCTACCCTCGTCGATGGAGACTTGCCCGCACCGCCAGTGGTCAGTCGATCTCCTTCTATCGAGACGCCGCCCCAATCAGGGCTGCTCGAGGATGGAGGCGCCGTCCCCCCCAGGCCTGCGTCCGCGCTCCCCCGACAAAGCTCCCCCGTCCGTTTCCCGGAAAAGCCAGCCTATTCAGCCCCGATACAGCTTGTTGACCGAGAATGCGTCAACCCTTCCCTGCATGAGCACGACGCCCAGGCCGACGTGCACCACCCTGGACGGTTGGAGGCTGCCGATTTCTGCGATCATGGGGTCCGATCGGCAGGCTCTCGTAGCCTCATATCTTCGTCCCATCCCTCGTCTCCAATATCCGATGTGTCTATGATGAGCGGAGAGATGCACCGCTTGCTGTCCAGTGGGGATATTTCCGTTACCGAAGTGACGGTGCCTATCCATCGCCACAAGGGCCACAGCATAGCCGTCAAAGTCCGCCCCGCCTTCTCCTATTACCCCGTGCACCATCCGGTGATTTTTGGGCATCATCATGGGCTAGAGCATAGTCGTTCCGCCAACAAAGTCCAACCGTTCGATCCAGGGGCCTACCACCCTGACATCGCAACGGAGCAGCACGGCGATGGTATCAATGGCCTAGAAGCTGCCGCCTCGGGAAGGACAAGACGCGAGCCCGGAAACCAGGAAGACGAAGCTCAGGGGGGAGTGTTTCCGGCTTCGAAAGTCGGAGCCTTCGTGCCTGAGTCGCGCCGGGAGGATGGGCACCACTACAGCAGCCACAAACTCAAGGTCAGGCCTTATACCGGAACAGACGACGATGGAGCCTCTCGTCGCCGCCGTGTCGAAGGAAGTGGCCAATTTGATCCGGTGAGCACCGCTGAACCTCAGCGTCATGCCAGCTCAGAGGGAGCGTTGCCAAAGAGAGCTGTGGGAGGCTTTGAAACGATGCCATCAAATGACAACAAGGCGGAGCAGGTGGAGCACGAGGCTCCATATCAAGGTTTTGGCCGCAAAATCCAATACAAATCCAGGGAGCCTTCTTTCTCTGATCACCACCCCGTCATTCATTCTCCTATCCCGGTTTCAAATATTCGTCCCACCTTCACAGACCGGCCCTCTCCGAACGGACATGAAAGCCATTCTTTGGCACCCAAAGTTGGGGCGGCTCATGAAGAGTCCAGCCTCGCGGCCACTCAGGACAAGCCACAGTTCCAAACGGAATCGGGTCAATCTCTTCATTCATAGGACGGAAACTTGCAGAGACAAGCATCCAACGGCTCGTCCGCGAGGACACATTCCCTTGGCTCGACGCTAGATTACAAGCGCACCGCTCAGTGGCTGCGCGAGATCCTCAAGTATCCAGAAACTTACACCTCCAAGTTCACAGAGCTGCCGCCAAAGAGCAGGCCCATGAGATCATCCTCGGCAGAGCAACGGAGGCAGTCCGAGACGGCCCTATCTAGTGTCATCCCATCCCGCCGCATGACGGGTCTGTCGTCGCACTCTGGAAGATCCGAGCCGAAGATTGATCCGTTGGTATTTCAGCGTGCCGTCAATGACCTTGAAAAACTGATGAACGAGGCCATTGCCTTGGCCTCGGAGGCGGCGAGGCGCCCCGACACCCCCCCTTGCCCCAAACGCCACCAGCCGTCCATCAGTCTGCATTCTCGCTGTCACAGCGTGCCTGGTGGCCAGGACGGGGCTTCTCAGGGCGATGGTACATCAGGCTGTACTCACGAGAGCCCCGGCAGCAGATACGAGGAGATTGACCTCCACAGCGCCAGCCGCCAACAGCAGAGGCCTATATACCAACATGCGGCTACGTATACTAGCGCCCCTGAGCGCCCGCGGCTCAACCAAATCATACAAAACTACCCCAACGCGGGCGATGATGCGGCTGCCAGAGGCTTTCCCCTACGGAAAGGGCCGTCCCCTCCGACAGCAGCTGAAGCTTCCCTCACCGTTCCGGGAAGGAGATCCAGCATCAACGGGGCGAGCAACGCCGCGGCGGGCCCTCGGAAGGCTTCGGCCAGAGCACAGAAGCTCAAGCACAAGAAGCCGTACGACGACCTAGCCAGAGGAGCCACGGATGCCCCCTTGCAAGGCAAGTCGTGGCAAGGCAAGCCGGCACCGAGGAGCTCGCACGCGAGGCATGCTTCACACGAGTCCGGAGACGACGATCCCCCCAGACGCGAGGCTGCCGGCCGCCGAGTGCATGCCGACCACGGCGTCAGCCTCCGTCGCCGGTCCCACGTCAGTTTACGCGGCGCACAGGGATTCAGCTTGGCCAAGTCGCGCAAACGGCAGCCAACCGCGAGAGACTGGTCGCCAGTTCGCAAGAGATTTGTCGCTACCGTGGCCTGCGTGAGCACCGCCCTGGTTGGCGTCATTCTGGGTATCTACGCGGGCCTGGTCCCTTCAATCCAGTACTACATCATCGACCAATCTCACGCCACGGTGCATGGAAACACGGGTTGCTTCCTGGGTTTGGCCATTCCCACCTTCTTTTTGTGGCCGCTTCCATTGCTGCACGGCCGGAAACCGTACATCACGGCCAGCCTCGTCCTCGCCATGCCTCTGTTATTTCCTCAAGCCCTCGCGGTCAATGCTCAGAGGCTGACTCACACGGGAACATGGAGGGCCATGCTTCTCGCATCGCGAACGCTCATGGGAGGCTCGCTTGGATTCGCCAGCATGAATTTCCATTCAATCTTGACGGATTTGTTCGGGGCCTCGCTCATGAGCACCAACCCTCACCAGGAAGTGGTTGACCACTACGATGCACGGCGGCATGGCGGCGGCATGGGGGTGTGGCTGGGCATCTGGACGTGGTGTTGGATTGGGTCCCTCGGCATCGGTTTCCTCGTCGGCGCCTGCATCATTGACAGGTACCCGCCCACATGGGGGTTCTATATCAGCATCGTCATGATTGCAGTTGTGCTCTTCCTCAACGTCCTCTCCCCCGAGGTCCGCCGGTCTGCCTTCAGGAGGTCGGTGGCGGAGGTGAGGACCGGAGCCGATATTTCGCGCCGCGTGGCTCGAGGGGAAATCATGATGCACAGGGTCAAGACCGGCCCAAAGTGGTGGGGGCAAGAGGTCTATCATGGCATCCTTCTCACTCTAGAGATGCTTCGCCAGCCCGGCTTCTTGATCCTCGCCTTTTACGCCGCGTGGATCTACGCACAGGTGGTGTTGGTCATCGTGCTGCTCGGATCACTGGCCTCCAAGTTTTACAAACTGCGATCTCCGAACGTGGGCTTGCTTGTCGGAAGCGTCGCTCTCGGAGCCATCCTAGCCATTCCCTTTCAAAAGGCCAGTTTCTTCTCGAGATCCCGCCAAGCACAGCTGAATACCAACAAGGCAACGATGGAAAGAAAAATCGCTTGGTCGTCGCATCTCGTTCGGCGAACGGTCTTTGCCATACTGCTGCCGTTAGCGGGAGTTTGCTATGCTGCGGTGTCTTCCGGACCCCCAATGCACGTCGGCGTGCCGACAATCTTTGCGTTCTGCATAGGTCTCCTGTCATGCCTCGCCATTGCGGAATGCAACGGCCTGGTAATGGAGTGCTTTGACACTTCCGACCTCTCGCCCGGGATGACGGGGCGCCAGCGCAGCAAGTCGGGAAAGTCTGAAAAGCGAACAAACTACTCTTCTTTCCCGAGAGTGACTGCTGGTTTTGCGGCTATGCATACTCTGGCGTTCATCTTCGCCGCGGGCGCAACCGCGCTTGGCGGCTTGGTCACCAGGACTCTTGGTCAGCAAGTAGCCACTGGAGTCGTGGCAGGTATTCTTTTCATTCTCACCGCCATGCTCTTGCTAATCTTGGCACGGTTTACCGATGTGCAAATCATACCGAATTCCAAGGTGGAGGAAATGGACCGGCTGATCGAGGCCCGTCGGAGATCGACCATACGACGCGCCTCCATGCCCGATGACCGGCAAGCGGCGGTCGAGGAGGAAAAGGCATGGCGACCGGCTATGCTTGGAAACCCCATTGGCAAAAAGCGAAGAATGAACGTGTTTGAACTTGGAAGCAAGTCGCGATGGCAAGAGATCCGCAAGAAGAACAAGCTGGTCGATGAAAATACACACTTGAACCAAGCAGCCTGGAACCAAGGGCTGGAGGCACTCGACGACAAGCTGAGCGATATCCAGAGCGATGTGGAGGACTTTTTCGGGCTGGGGAGCGTGAAGAAGCGAAGTTCAAGGCGCCTGCGTCGGTCGGATGAAACCAGCGAATCGGCTCAGGACATAGAGATGGCAAACATGGGCAATCAGGCATCGGGGTCAAGGCCTTCTCTAAAACGCTTCGTAGAGAGAGAGTGCGTCATGAGTCAAACGGTGACGGAAGAGAACGAGGGCCTAGACGAGCATCAAAGGCACCGCTGAGTCGCAGAAAACACGTTTGGGTTTGGCATCGCGAGGGAACGGGCAAAGAGTGTTGTTTGAAACCTAGAATACCTAGGCTAGCCGCCGATAATATACATAGCACACCGTTTCTTCCTCCTCGTGCAAATAAAATGCCGTGTGACATGCAAGGTGCCACTACAGATGATAATGTTCTACTCCCCTTGCGCGTGTATTTCTTTTAATGTACATGATTCCCCCTCTCTCTCTCTCTCTCTCTCTCTCTCTCTCTCTCTCTCTCTATGGAGCAAGTGCGATTAGCAGAAAAAATAAAAAATATTAGCTTAAAAAGACCCGTCGGGTGCTCTGTAATCAGATGTCATCACGAACATGAACACCCGGGGGGAAGGGATTATAAAAAGACCAATCTCATAAAGCCCAGTGACGTCTCTTTCTTTCTTTCTTTCTTTCTTTCTTTCCTTTATTTTTATTCATTCTTCCCTCCCGAAAAGAGGACGCCCTCATCTGCACCACATGTATGCAGAATTTATGTAAAAAAAAAAAAAAAATAGGCAGTAGATATTATTATTGCGCAATCAAGAACAAGTCGTCTCCGCGCCTCGTAGGAGTCAGCCGCGGCTTCCACACCGGCGTTGCCGGCAGCTCGGTAGGCAGGTCCGGCGGCAGCATCATCTTCGGCGTAGAGGGCTCGCCTCCCTGTTGGCGAAGCCATTTGCTTTGCGCGGAGGAGGGGCCGGACTGGGGCACCGGGATGGCCATGTTGGCGGCGCGGGAGGTGCCGAGGCGTTTGGCGAGGAGGGAGGAGGATTGGGAGTCGGTGGAGAGGGCGCTTGCGGCGGTGGTTGTGGAGGTGCTGGTGAGTAAGGGCCCCGGGAGGAGGCTGTTTTGGTAGTAGGATGAGACGGGGAGTTGGAGTTGGAGGCCTTGCCGCTGCTGTGGCAAAGGTCCTTGAGACGGCGGTCGTTGCTGCTGCCGCTGCCTTTGCTGCTGCCTTTGCTGCTGTTGCTGTTGCTGCGGCTGCGGCTGCTGCGGCTGCTGCGAAATCGGCCGGGTGGAGGATTGCTGCGTGAAGGGGGGCTGGTGTCCGCGGGGGGTTTGACGCGAATATCTATTTGGCTGAGGAGGATAAGAGAGGTTGTAGGCTGTGGGCCCCTGGCCGAAATCTGGGAGGCGAGTCTGGTAAGGGTAGCCAGAGGAGTCGATGTAAGGCCGGTAGGCGGTTGGGTGGGGAGGGAGCCGGTACGGCATGGAGTAGTTGTTGGAGGGCGGCCCTTGGTAGGCCGGAGCAGGATACTGCTGATGCTTCTGTGGGGGGTACGTCCGCAAAGAGGCGTTTGGCTGTGCGGGTGGGTTGGCCTGCTGCGGTGCTTGGCTGCGCTGGCCCCGATCGTATCCTTCGTCTGGCCGAGGGGCTGGACCTTGCACTCTCCTCATGGGCGAGCTGGTTCTGACGGCATCGGGAGCTTCCGCAGCGCGAGGCGCTGCGACCTTGCTCCCTTGTCTCTTTGTTGGCATGTTACCATACGAGGACATGGTGCCAGCAGCAAGTGGTGCGCCAAAACTCGGGCTCGGCTGCGCAGGACGATCGCCCATGGTAGGCTTAGGAAGTCCCGTAGCATTCCCAGCCTTGGCCGCGGTCACGCCAGAGTTCGATTTCCCCGGAGAAGAAGGCATTGCGGCGTCCAGGCTGGCCGGGATTTTGGGATACAGGGTTGGCGAACGGCGTCGTGTGAGTCGCGGAGACTCAACAACGGGGGAGAGGTTGTCTGATTGCTCCAGAGGGGGAGGGGACCTCGAATCGGTATCGTCCGTAGAGGTCGAAAAAGCAGTCACGCCGCTATCGGTGGAACCAATTTGGCGGCGAGTCAAGGACCGCGTTGAAGACCGGCGGTGGGTTGAAGACCGGCGAGGGAAGCTGCTGGCATTGCCGTTGCCAGAGAAAAGGGGCCGGGGAGCATATGGCTGCTGCTCTTGCTCCTGGATGTCTTCGTCTGAAGAAATCGAAGGCTCGACGGCTCTGATGGTCTTCTCGGGCGGCATGACTATACCGAGGGCGCTTTGCCTGGACTGCTCAGCGGCCTTGGCCGCCGAAGCTGCTCTGTCTGCCTGTCGCTTGCTCGCAGCTTTCACAAGTGCCAAGGCACCAGCTGGTCCGGTGGCTAATCCTAGACCAGCGACCAGCTTGGGCGCTGCAGACCTGGGCGCGGCCGTCAACGGGCTTATGGAGGCCTCGAGCTCTGCAATCTCCAAGGCTCGCGCCGGGTCACCGAGCCGCCAGTTGCCGCTCCGGTCCGCGACATAGTAGGTAGCCGCCGTGAGTGGATCAGCCGGAGGAGGTCTCCAGATTTGGCCACCCGGAGAGAGCGAAGCCCTGCCGTCTTCCTCAAACTCCGTGGTGGAGCTGTCATGCCTGGTAACGACGGGGACGAACGGCTTAAGGTTCCCCGTCTTTGGGATGATGAGCTTCAGCGGCGAGGGCGGTTGAGGCTTGCTTCGAGGGGTAAGGTTTCGAGGCTGGATAGACGGCCTGGCTACTACCGCTGGCTCACGCGTCGCAGGCGGCACCGCAGGTCGCGCTGCGGGTTTCGGCGGCGAAGAGGCAGCTATGGCTCCGCTCATTACTGCTCCTGATGACATGCCGGCTGCTGCCGCTCCCATCAATGCCGCGGCGCCAAAATGGGCGTCTCCGTCTCGACTAGGTAGCGATACTTGCAGTTTTGGTGGCCCCTGGTCCATGACAGGCTTGGCTGGAAGCAGCTTGGACAAAGGTCTTGCCGATGTCGGTGTCGCCGCCGGAGATGCGCCTCTTGCGTGGCCAGGTGATATTGCCAACCCAATGGCACTTGGCCTCCAGCTCGCTCTGTTGTACCACGATTTCGTTGGAGGGGGCACAGGTCCCGGTTCGAGGGGCGCTCGGAGTTGGTTCGCAATCCAGGAGTCGGTGCCTCCGCCGCCACCATTGGGGCCCTTTTCCGGACCATAACCCCAGGAATCCCCCAGCGGCCGTCCATCTTTTCTCATTTGCCTTCCGAACCGAGACCTCCTCTTGCGAAGACACCGGCAGAAAACTGCAATTCCAAGACCGACAAACCCTGCGCCTGTGATGCATCCAATGGCAATCCCAGCTACCTGCCCCGTGCTGAGGGATGCCGGAGTCTTCTTTTCTCCTTGCCCACCCGATATGCTACTGGGAACACCAGTGCTGCTGGCCTCAGCCGTGGGCGTGCTGGTGCCGGTGAACGTAGTGGCCACTGGCTCGGTCGTCAGAACATCAGCCGAAGATGACGTCGAGGACTTGAATGAGGTGGGCGATGGCCTGGTCGTCGATACAGTCGTAGATGTAGCGGTAGACCTAGACCTAGACGTAGGCCTGGCCGTAGACGATCTAGCGCTAGACAGCGAAGTCGGATCTGTAACGAGCGTTGTTGGGAGAGACAGGGACGACTGCGTCTCCCTTGGGATTGCTGTAGGAATCGCAGTCTCGTCGCTAGTTTTTGTAACCGGTGGAAACGTGATCGGTCCCGTGCCAAACAGCGGCACAGCAAGCGTGGCTGTGATGACGGTGTGAGTGGGTGACAGAGCAGCAGGCTGACCATAACACATGAAATAGGCTTGATCGATCACCGCGTCTTTTTTCACTAGTTAGCCTCACAGCCTCATGATCTCTTTTCGGTCGTGTTAGTGAGCCCTACCGCTGACAACCTGCTCGGAACAAGCACCTGCCGCCCTCTCCGCGGCAAGGCACTGGACAGCCGCTTCTCCGATTGTGAATCCGTATGCCCCGATGCGTGGGCAAAGCGCCGCCAACGTCCTCGCAGGGCGATCCGCATAGCTGATACTAAGGAACGAGTCGAAGCACTGCGTGGCACAGCTTGGAACGAAGGAATCGATGCTTCTTGATGAACTCAGGGGCGCGGCCGTTACAGTGAAAATGAGCGTGAATAATAACAGGAGCATGTAAGAAGGAATCCTTCTAGACATTCTATAAGGAAACATCTAATAGCGCGACAACGTTAGCATCGGGATGAGAAGGGAGCCCGTCGATTCTATGCCGCCCCCCTCTGGACCATGTTGGCCACCCATGAAGAATACAGTACGCCAAGCTTGTAAACATAGCCCGTGGCAGTCGGCTTATACCAGCACCAAATAGGCAGAGAGGCATTGGGCATTCTAATATCACATCACGAACGTATAAACATCGCTCGCATAAAGGCGGTAAAACTAACCTAAAGAACGACCCGATGTTATGAGAGAGACGGCCAGCATCTCAACATGACTCGACACAATGAAGCGGAAGACCAGTAAAATAACGAAGGGATTGTTTCTCGCTCTATGAAAAAGGGGTATGTCGTACAAAAAAGGAAGAGAAAAAAAGAAAGAAAAAGAAACACAAATGAAACAGACCGGGACAAAGGGTGCCGGGAAACAGGAACAGAAGAGAAGAAGAAAGCAAAAAGAGAGAGAGAGAGAGAGAGAGAGAGAGAGAGAGAGAAAGGGGGGGGAGGGGGGGGGATAGAAGAAAAAGAGGACTAAGAGATGGAGGAAAAGGTAAACGAGGAACACAGTTGGCAGAACAAAAAGAGAAGAGGTCTGCCGGGGGAGAAAGGGGAAGACAAAACACCTTTGGGGAGGGAAGGGCCCCCATCTTAGAACTTGGCACTTACCATCCGCAAGAAACGAGAAACACACACGCGCGCCGTGGAACCCAAAGCAGCATCGCCCAAGCACTCGCTGGCAACGCCTCTGCTGCTGAGCTCCGTCTCGGCTTCAAGCAAATCACAGCCGCCATCGCAGCCGCCCGTCTCCTGCACGCCACGAACCACCCTCTTCGCCCCCGGGGGACCCTCCGCGGCGCAGAAACAGGAAACGGGAAAAACAACCTTCTTCGCACCTCGTCTCGTCTCATCGCCGCGGGACGCAGACGCGGTGTCCCCAGATTCTCCGGCTCACGATGCATCTCCCGCCGGGCGCTTGACTGCATATATAAAAAGCGCTGGTCGTCCAATGGAACGGAAGGACATCGCCAGTTCCGGGCGCCTAAGCAAGCGCGCAAGGGTCCGCGTTGGCGCTTGGAGAGTCACGTGCACCGGCCTGCTGCCCAGCCTTCCAAAGCGCGAACCGTCGCCGCTGGTCCAATCGCTCGTGTCGTTTCGGAAACCAGAGATGTCACTTGGCCGCACCCGTCTTTGCCAGGAGAAGAATCCCTGCCGATGATGTGCGATGGTCTAGGATGTCCCATGAGCTGAAGGCCCGTCACCGCGTCTGCTATTATCCAGGCCTACCAGGCGCATATGATGATGATGGTGATGATGATGACGTCGCTCTTGAGAGCCGAGGCCCTGGAGAATGGAGTCATCGGGGACTCCAAAGACGATTCCTCGGCTTGCTTTTTTGGCCTGCCTAGTCTGATCAAATGCACAAGCCCGCCTTTGTTCGCCATAGTTATGTAGCCGCCTCGTTTTCTGTGATTCCGCAGATACGGGGTACATCGGCGCCAAATGAAATCTGCTCAATACTAGGTACATATATGCCGTCTATACATGACTTGCTCGTAATCCAACTAGCTAGTATTGAGTACATGGATGGGTACGAGTTCTGAGAAATTGATCATGGTAATCGTAAAAGACGTCCACAGTCATCGGCGATGAGGGGAAAACCATGTGCCACATGAAAAGAACAAGAAACAAGAAACCAAAATTTCTCTTTAGATTCGATCTTTAGCAAGCATCTAATTCTCTACCAAACGAACTCAAGTGAATCTTCAACCACCTCGAGCTGGCACTTCCCTTTGTACAAGAGGGCGTTAGAATGTCATCCCCCGCAACACGGCATGCACAGCCTGAGACGGGAAATTTCGCTTCTCTTGTCGTGGGGATGGTCTGGGATACCCGCCACCACCCGAAGGAGCAAAAAGAATTGAAAAAACAATAAATAAAATGAAAACATAACCCTCAAAGACGCCAACGCCAGGGAAACACTAATCGTGTTAAAGGAGAGGGGGGGGGGGGGGGGGGGGGTCCAGTGAATGGGTCCAGTGAATGGGGTCTTGCGTAGGGATTGACACACGGCAAAGTTGCCCCTTCAACGGGGAGAGGGTGCAATGATACCGTCGAATCCACAATATAAACGGTAACAACCACCGATTAAGCCGGTCCGCAGAACTGCCCGTACTGCGATGATTTCACTGTACGGCAGCAGACAGCTCACATGGCCATTTCGGCTTGCAGCTTCCGAAGCTCGGCTTCTTCATCGTCCTCCTCAATGGCCACTTTCTTGCTTGATATAGCTATTGCATGTCAGCATCGCCCATGCTTTCGAGTCCCCGACGGCTATACATACGCTCTGCGTGCGCTGGTGAAGGCATCTTGTGGACTACATCCGCCACAGGCACGTTGCCCGTCTTCAAAATTTGCTCATCAACCTGCTCCTGCTGCATATTGTCCAGCTCGGCCTCCAGCTCCGAATCGTCAAACTGCTCGCCAATGGTGTTTTGCGTAATCGCAGTGACAATCTCGTCGCTGAGCTGGTTCTGTTCGTGTATCTTCTCCCTGTTCTCTTCGTCAGCTCACTCAATGTTCGTTACCCTAGAAAGCACCAGCGAGCGCAACACGTACATGATCTCCTCCACCTTGTCCGGCGTCAAGCCTTGGTGGATGTTCTTCATGGCATCCGAAGACTTCTCCAGCACTGCCAACGTCTCGCGGTTGATGTTTGCCGATTCGATGGCGTTGATCTGCTGTTCCAGCGTCGAAATCTGCGAAAGAGTCTTGTCCAGTGTGCCCTCCTGTATCTTCTTGCGCCGCAAGGCAGCTTTGGCGACTGTTTTCATCTCGGTCAACACTGCTTCCAAGCGCCCATCATCGCATTCATTTCGTTTTACGTACCAGTCTTGTTCGTGTTCACATTCTTCCGGGCGATCCCATCCTGTTCCTTTATCTGATTCTCGACATGCGCCTGTCGTTTCTGCAGCATGTCAAGCTGCGACCGCAGGCCGAGAATAGCATTCTTGGCTGAATCCTTCTTCTTCTGAGCGGCAGCGCCGCCTCCAAACCAGCCCCACATGATGAATAAGAAAGCGAGAGGGCCCGGGGCCGGAGAAAGAGGCACAGAGATGGAGGAGATTCGATATCCCCCGACGAGAGCGATTCCTAGGAGGCTGGAAGGCCGCTAAATGACGGTGTGATGCCGCAGCCGGAGGAGCAGGCTCTTGATGCTGGGGTCAGCCTAGAGTCGTCGTCGTCGTCCACGTTAGCGAAAGCTTGCGCAAAGGCGACTAAGCAGCCATTCGCGGCATCGGCGGCGATGGCCGAGGAGAACGTACCTCGCGGGATTTTTCTATGCACAGGCGCTGCGCCGTCAGAGTCGTCGTCGGGATGCGTATGCGCAGCCAGTCGCAGGCGGCTGATGTGATGCACTCATCCAAGTTGCACGCGTGCTGCTATGACGGCACCCAACAACCTAACTGGTGGATTTAGCCGAAACTCTACCGCGTCATGTGCTAAGCGTCTCCTTATCGCTACCCAGAGTTAAAGTGACTTTAGCAAAGTTACTACTCCGTCTGTACTCCGTGCTTCCCAAGTATTCGCTGTTCCGCGGCCGGGCTTCAGGTGTCGGCTGACCAGGCAAATACAGACAGGGGAGGCCTGGAACAACACCATCACCCGGGGGGGGTGGGGGGGTTCCGATGACAAGGCGCGTGCTACATAGCTGCCTTTTTGTCATTCTGCTTGTATCCGCAGTAGGCACCATCATGCAAGACAAACCCACGACTTTGTTAGTACTTGAGCGAAACGGGCTCCCCAAAGGTTGAAGCCATCGGGCTGTGTAAAATATAGTAGGTATAGTAGTATGCCGTGCCTAAGGTATAAAAGTACCTGCTCTAAACTCCAAGAAGAAGAAGAAAACAATACAAAACATGCCTGCCCGCCTTGCCAATTGCTCCCGCTCCAGCACAAGCGGCGACCTTCCATCCCAGCAGCTCCAATGTACGCAAACGCAAGTACCCAGAATCTAGTACTATCACGGTGAGAAAAGGTCTGCTCGCCTATTGCCTCTCAGGCTCGACCCCAGCATGCGCAAACCTCCCCAGACAAACGCCATCATCGTTGAGAAGAAGTACGAGCTGGCAGGCAGTCCGCGCCAACCACTGCCGGCATGTCACCATCGAGCCCGGTCGTATCGAAAAGGTAACCCGGTCCGCAGGAAAGTATATAACATCATTAGTCTTCGTATCGGTATTGTTGCCCCCCTCCATCCCCCCCTTTTTCTTTTTTTGCCAATATAACAACAGAATTATTCGAGCCAGTTCGCCAAAAATATGAGACACATGAAGCGAAATTGAATTCTTCGGGAAATTTATGTCGAGTCTATGCATTGCCGCCCTTTTCTTCTGTGTCGATATGCCAAACAACGTAATTAGGAAGACCGTAGACTTCATAGCCAGCACGCTTGGCCATTTTGGCGAATCCTTCCGTTTCGGCTTGGTTCTCAAACGCATAGCAGGGAAAGTTGATGCCTAGAGAAGACAAAAAAAAATTGATTTGTCAGTGGGTGCCTGTGCCAGTAAGAGCGCGGGATCCAGCGGCCATACCAGAGCGATGCACGTCTGCCTTGACGAGAACATTGACGCCGCCAATGCCGTCGAGCTCAAGCTCCACATCCTTGTTCTCACGCCAGTCACCCATTCTCGCCATGTAGGTCCTGCCAGTGTCGTACTGCTTGTAGCCTGCCGGGCTCGTAAGTGCTGCTCCCATCAATGCCTAGTTTAGGGCGGCATACCTTCGGCAAGGACAACGTCCTTATCCAGACTGCTTGCCAGCTTTCGACCTTGATCGGACTCGACCCAAGAGTTGTAGTCGACTATTGAAAAAAAATTATGTAAGTGGCAACAATTCCGCATGTGTTGCCGTAGTGTAGAAATCACTTACATCGGCCTTCAATATCCACACCATCGCGATAGCGGTGGAACCAAATGTCTTGGCACCGGAGATTAGCAACAGTCTTTTTTTCTTCTTCTTCTTCTTCTTCTTCTTCTTCTTCTTCTCAAGTCACATCGTAGTTCTTACTTGGAACGAGAATGTCCCTGTCATGGGCAATAAAGTCCTCGAGAATGCCGGTAGGGCTGTCCACGATGTCTACGTCGCGCCAGTAGACCCAAGAGTGTTCAGGTTTCAGGGCAGTGTAGAGAAGATAATTCCTGGCTCTGCCCATGGCCTTCCGTCGAGGGCCTTGAGCCTCAAATGAGTGCCTTTCTTCGACGTTTTGGCTGAGCTGAAATCCAAAATCTTTCTCAATGACGGCTGCGCTACGGAAGGGGATCTGGTCCGGTCGTTTCTGGATACGGTCGAGCTCGGAGGCCAGAACAGCCAGAGTGTCGTCGGTGGAATCCGAGACGAGGAATGCCAGGTCAATCAAGCGATGCGGGTACGTCAGTTCGGCGAGGAGCTCAAAGTATTTGGACAGATACGGAGCGGCATCTTTCAGCGGTGTCAGGATGAGCACCCTCTCTTCCTTGGCAAGGGCTTGCTTGGTCGATTCAATGGGGTTGAGGTCAACGTGTTTAATTGTGGTCGAATTGACCTCGATGGGGGCGTGATGGTTGAAGATGACTGGCGTTTGCAGGTGTCCATTCCATCTATTGTGCTCGTTCGGCGACATTTCCATGGGCGGTTTGGTTGGGCCCCAGCAGTAGAAGCTATGTGGCATCATGGGCCATCAGTCATTTTGTTGTGACCAGCAAAACCAGCGCGCAATTGCTTACCTCTGCATCTCGGATGCCGAGGTGGACACGCCACGCCATAGCAACAGGATCATTCCCGTAATTCCAACTAGCAGGATAAACCGAGTTCGCGTCACGGCATTCCACAATGCTCTCGCCGGAGGGATCCGCGCCCTCGCAGACTTCCAGTTCAATCCACCCTTTGGAAGCAACATGACGACCTCTCGAGGATGCGCTTTCGGTTCGCCAAAAAGTCGGCTATCGGTTGCAATGCCGACCACCACAATTGGCGCCTGGGAGCGGGACTTGCTGTTTGTCACTCAAAACGATCGCAGAGGCGCCTCGGGGATGACACGGAGGAGGGGGGGGACTCGAGACGATAATGCGCAGGCTTGGGAGAGACGGGCCAAGGAGGAAGGGGAGAAAAAAAAAAAAAAAAAAAAAAAAAAAAGAGAATCCTTGAAAACGAGAGTGGAGGCGACACCTAAGCCGGGTCAACGACAACAGACCAAGAGAGACACAGGGCTAGTGTTGTATGTAATGAGAGGCTGCTGAACAAATGGCGTCCAACGAAGGAGAGAGAAGGGGGAGCAAGTCGAGATAAGGCGCTCCCGTATCTTAGCGTATCGGGTTGTTGCTTGTTCTCCCATAGGAAAGTTTAACGGCTAATTAAGGTACTAATAAGCCAATACCAAGCAACAGCACGGAGTACATGCTGGATACTTGTCCGTGGTCGGCTGGGGCCGGCGTAAAAAGTGGCTCCGGCTAGTACCGAGGATGTTGCGCTTTTGGCGGCGGCCGTGTCCAACATGTACAATGCTCGAGTTCAATCGGGGCGCACTAATATAAATCAGGAGGTCTACTATCAGCACATATGTACTACCTTAGGTACTATAGGTACCTTATCTTATGTATGCATCGCTGGGAAGAAAAAAAAAACCCCCATTACGACTGAACTGCACTTACCCTGTAGAATATAGTACCGATGGAAAAACGAATGATGAGGTTGAGGCTGGTGACATTGTTTACGTATTGAACAATAACTAACGACACAGTCATTGGCAACCGGCGAGTTAAGACTAAGAATATGAAGAAGAAGAAGAAGAAAAGGATCCTTATTAGTAGTCGTAGTGACAATCCTGACTCGGTTGTACAGAGTAATTGTAATCGTGAACAAAATCGACCTGGAAAATTCAATATAGGCAAGTTTAGTCATGATTCTCTCACCTAATATGGAATTCTAGACAACAGTTGGCCAATAGTTGGCCATATTAATAAGGCCTTTTTTTTTTTTTTTTTTTTTTTTTTTTTAGCAAACCTGCTCGCTGACCGGTTCTGCTTGCATGTCACTCTGTTTTTTCGCTGCATACAATTGCCGTGTTGCTATGCATGTCGGTACATAGACCGCGGATGACAAACTCAACTGCATCCTCATATAGGTACCCAACCATCTAAAAATAAATAAAAATAAATAAATAAATAAAAAAACGATTCCGATACCAGATTGCCCTTGGGCAATAATAGATCGAGCTTCGTATGAGGCACCTCTGCCGCGCGAGGTTTCTGACCATTGCATGCAGAGCCATCACTTACACCAGACGCATCTCGACTGTGGTGGCCTCTGCACCACCAGCCAAATTCAGCGCACACCACCAGCACGCAGCGATGGCAGCAACGCGGCGTTCCGCGCGCATCAGCAGCAGAGCGGGCACCCGAGAAGCAGCAGAGGCGGCAGAGTCCGCAGCCGCTCCCCTCCCCCCAAGGGAGAGGAACAAGCGGAAGAGAACGGCGGCCCCGAATCCCCAACCCTCGGCGCCCAAAACGCCGACGAAGAAGCAGCGCTCAGCGGCTCCCCCCTCGACGCCTACCGCCAGCGATGCGGTCTTCGGTGCCGAGGGCGGTGATGTCGACGGAACCAAAGGCACGGCCCACAAGTCCGTCACTCGCCTCGCAGACCCGAGGTTCTCCAACGCGACGCTGCTGTCTCCGAGGACGTCGCTGATAATCGCATCGCGCGACGTGGAATCTGTGTCGCCTTCGAAGGCGCCCCCCGCCGGCGTCAGGACCACCACGACGGCGACGTTGCTGCGCGAGGCATGCGACCATCTGGTCAAGGTAGACGAGCGCTTGCGGCCCCTCATCGAGAAGCACCACTGCCACGTCTTCTCCCCCGAAGGGCTGGCCGAGAAGATTGACCCCTTTGAGAGCTTGGCGAGCGGCATCATATCGCAGCAGGTCTCTGGCGCGGCGGCCAAGTCCATCAAGGCCAAGTTCGTCGCCCTCTTCTCCCCGGGGCAAGGCCCGCCTCCTCAGCCGGTCGATGGCGACTCTGCCGCCGAGAAGCGGTTCCCGGCCCCTTCCGAAGTTGCGGCGTGCCCCCTCGAGCGACTGCGCACCGCCGGCCTCTCGCAGCGCAAAGCAGAGTACATCCGGGGCCTCGCCGAGAAGTTTGCGAGCGGCGAGATCACGGCTCGGATGCTCCACGATGCGCCGGACGAGGAGCTCGTGGAGAAGCTCATCGCCGTGCGCGGGCTGGGCAAGTGGTCCGTCGAAATGTTTGCCCTGTTTGGCCTCAAGAGGATGGACGTCTTTTCCGTGGGAGACTTGGGCATCCAGAGAGGCATGGCCGCGTTTGTCGGCCGAGACGTGGCCAAGCTCAAGAACAAGGGAGGCAAGTGGAAATACATGTCGGAGCAGGACATGGTGGAACTGTCGAGCAGGTTCACTCCGTATCGGAGCTTGTTCATGTGGTACATGTGGAAGGTGGAGGAGACGGACGTCAGTTCCATGGGGTAGCTCTGAATGTATTTTCCGCGCTTGTGCTTCGCTTTCAAGGTAGGTGCTGTGCTCCGTAGCTTGTATAATCATGTACTAGAATACAGAATACAGGCATGTAGCAGATACTATCACTGGCATGGGGGTTTCCCCCCCCCTCGAGATGCTAGCTTAGGATTTCGGTGTCCACTGTGTTGATTTGCGAGATATGATCATGGCATTCTTTTGGCACGACTCCAGGGGCACGACTCCAGGGGCACGGCGTCGGCTGATCCGCATAGCCAATCGCCCTCGTTTTGATCTACCAGGGATACGTGTTAACCATACGGTAGGTTCGAGATGGGATTTTTACCAAACCCGAGGAGAGGATCACGGAGGCCAATGGTGTGTGTGTGTGTGTGTGTGTGTGTGTGTGTGTGTGTTCGTTGTGCTCCGTACGAGGTGTCATTCGTCATGCAGGTGCGTTGCGGCTTGAGAGGAGGTTCTCTCCGCAAAAAGCGAATTCTATGTAGACCCGGAAAGCAAGCTTGTTTGGTTCTTTCAAAAGAGCAAACGGCTCGGCGCGTATGACACGTTCGGCCGGCGCAAAAAGGGACTACATGTAAAGTGACAGTTGAGCAGCAGTATGTACGGAGTACTAGTAGTTACTCTGGGACGGGCCGTCTGATATTGCACCATGCATACATACGAGTGGCGCTATCCAAAACCCTCCCAATGTTTGTCATACCCGCCTCGTACGTGCCCTGCCCCATGGCACAATGCGGGTGGGTGTTGGTCGCCTTCACGAGGGATAATAACACCAACACTGCTTTTGCGCCGTGTGTGTCCGGGTAGTGTACGGTGGTGGGCGGGGTGACGGGAGATCTGGAATGAAGGAGCAATGGACCTGCATCGCAAGGCGGCGAGAGAAACGGGCGGTAAATCGTTTTGACTCGGCGAGATCTATCTGCCGGGCTACCCAACTCCGTACTAGGTGCCCGGTAAGGTAATTAAACTGTTTTACACCGTGACTGAGGCGAGAGAGCTGTAATGCTGACCGGGTCATTGGACATGCGGAGTAATACCTAGTAGTAGTAATATAGCAGTACGTAGTAAGTGGTACTACTCGTATTCTCTCTGTCGTACGGAAGCGTGGAGCTCTTTCGCCGGCCTCCCTTGTGGATGCTGCTTCTTCGCAGCAATAATACATACTAGTTAGTACCTACCATTTCCCTCAATACGAGCGAGTACCTTTGTCCGTAGAGGCAGGTAGAGAGAGGTAGAGGCCATACCAAAGGTAGGCAAGTATAGTAAGGTCTGGTACGTGGTAGATAAGGTCAGGTCGGTAAGGTAGTCAGTAGGTAGTAGCAGGTAACATCTCGGTTGATTGCGGCGCTAGCCCTTCAGCTAGCAGGAGAGTCCGTACTGGAACATCGGCGTGGTGAATTGTCTCGTTTCAAATGAGTTTTCGACTGCGAAGCCGTATTGCTTGGTCGACTCCCGTCTGCTCTTCGTGAATGAGCTATCGTTTGTGCCCCGAGTGGCTCTCTCTTCTTGCCTGGGATTGTTGGGTGTAACAAGAGAAACAATGAGTGACACCCAGTAGCACAGCCATGCCCAGGCGGTAGCTCAAAGGGGGTTGTTTGCATCATGCATGGCGCACGGTACGGAGCACGGAATACGGAATACGTACCTCAATCTCGCTGATGACCCGTGTCCCACTTGATCACTTGATGCATGGCCTGCTGATGTTGATGGACATGCGTTGGTACATGCCCATGTAGCCATCCATCATCAATTCATCGGCGGCGAGCTCGGCCATTGAGATTTCCCATCGCTCTTCTGATGGTGATGACGAAAAAAAAAAAAATTGGCCAAATGCTTCCAAGCTCTTACACGCACGTTGGCATGTTTTGAGTTTTGGTGCCAACAGCTCGCATCGCAAGGCGGTTGGGATCGGGACGCTACGTATGTATGGGAGCTTCGGGAGTGAAGGATGCGTCACAGGCCGCCCGCCACGGCGAAAGAAGCCACAGCGACCAAGGCCGTCTTTCGCAGGGCTTCCCAAGTCGAATGTGTCGGTGCATCAATCCGTGCGGGTGCTCGTCATCGGCCGGACGGTGTTGCCGCGGTGCCAGAGGCAGAAGAACCATGAAACTATGAAACACCCGGGAGACTTGCTCTGATAAGATTAATTAGCTCGAGTCGTCGGCGCTGAAGAAAGGAGTGCCTCGCACACGGAGAGGTACTGTCATGCGCTCCGTTTGATGATCATTGAGGTACCTTAGGTGCCTGCACTAAGGTACTACTAAGGTATGTAAGGTACTATATGTAAGGTACCTAAGGTAGTAGCAACACGGTTACTGTGCAGAGTACAGAGTACCTACGTAACGTGCCTTGGAGCGAGAATACCCAAGGTACTGCTACTTGTACCTTGGGCCTGCCATTCGTACCAATCGCGCCTCCTTGGCTGTGCCGGGGCTCCTTGCGCGCGAGAAAAAAAGAAAAAAAAAGAAAAAAAGGGGACGTTGAAAAGAAAAAGCCCGGATTCTGGCTTGTGGCCGAAAATTCCGCGCCAGCTTGCAGCGGTCCCAGGGGCAGGCAAATGTTTCCCCGGCTGTCATCCGTATCTTTTAGTAAGGAAAGGTACCTTGGTACATACCTCATGCCAAGCGGTACTACCCAAGAAAGGTACGGACCTACCAAGGTTGTACCTACCAGGGGTGCTAAACAAGTGCTAAACAAATTCAATGGGAAGCCATTTCGATTGCGCCATCCCTGCCGGCTTGGCTTGCAAAACACACGCCTTCGCTGAGGACGGGTTCCTCTCGACCAAGATTCCGGCCGGCTCTGCTAGCGGTTCATTGGCAGCCGCTTTTATTAGCACGGGCACTTGAGCTGGACGGCGCTGGATGGCGCTGGAGTGGCGGCAAAGTTGGCGCGCGCGATAACGATCTGGCATCAGCGGCCGACGTCGCGGTGAATCGCCGGTGATGGCATCCGCATGTACCTTATGTATGTAGATCGGGGGGGGGGGGGGGGGGGATTGAGTGAAATTTTCTTCGGCGTGACGATACGATTCGAACGTGCATACGAAGCACTGTTAGGTACTAGGTAGTACTGTTAGGTACTAGGTAGTAATAACTCCAAATTGCAGGTCCAGGGTCCGCCCACGGATTGTTCGACTGCGGCCCTGCCAAGCGCCTCCCGAAGAGGTGATATCCTTATGAATCGCGAGGCAGTATCCGTACTGCCTTGTTACATTAGGTACCTGCTAGGTACTTGGCACTGGCGCTGCCGTGCATGGCACGCGTGCGGGCACGCCGTCCTGCTGGGTACCTGACCTGACCTGACCTAGTACCGTACCTGCTTGTAAATGTGGCACCAAGGTACCTGAGGGTAGTACCTTGGTACCTTAGTACCTGCCTCGTAGTACCTAGGTACTTGGTAGTCGGTAGTATTTACCGGCGCCTTCTAGGCAGACACTACTAACTTACCGGTACCTAGTACCTTTGGTAGGACGGAGGGCCGTGTCTGCGACTCGTTCCTTACCTGCCCGACTGGTCTGAGGTTGAGAGAAGCTGCTGCGAGCGAGTCAACAGCGCTGTCTGGTTTTTTTGCTCGTGACTGTCTTCAGCTTGGCCATTGACCCGGGCAGGAGGGCAAGTACAACTTGAAGTTACCCAAGGTACCTAGGTAACTACAGGTAGGTACTTTAGTAGTACTACTTTACTTGGTTACTTTAGGCACTCTAAGTAATTGAATGTCTGATGGTTGTCAGAACCTTCTCCGTATGACACCCATGCCCACACACGGAGTACCTGCTAACGAGTTGCGTGTTATGCCCTCGTTTTCTTTTCTTTTCTTTTGTTTCTTTTTTCTTTCTTTTCCATGTTCTTTTTCTTTTTCATTTTTTTTTCTTGCCGCCAGCCGAGGCCGCCTCTCCAGTTTTCCCTGCCCCCCCCGGTCCTGATTCTTGAATTATTTTTATTTCTATTTTTTATTTTTAGCACCTCGATGCTTGGTTCTTTGTCTGCTGGTACAACCCATTTTCATGGCAGATTACGGCGGATGGGCCGCTGGGCCCTTCTCTTCCGTTGGAGATGAGATGGGGCCTGTGGGTCCCCAATGCACCTTCAGCGGTCCACCCCCCCCCCCCCCCCCCTAGAGCTCCATTCCCAGGGGGGCACATTTGGGGCACATTTGGGGGGCCCTTCTCCCCTGGCGAGCCCTGCGTCTGGCCTCTGGTTGGGTGGCGCGAGGAGGAACCGTTGCAGCAAGGGGTTGCCGCGGTGGTTTCGTCCCAGAAACAGGCTCTTCTCAGGCTCTTCTCTTCTTCCTTTTTCTCTCCTTCTTCCTCGCTTTTCTCAAGTCTCTCGTTTTACTGTTGCCGTCGTCTCGTCGTCGTCGTCGTCGTCCTCGTCCTGCTTCAATTCCTGCCGCTCGTTATCAGGCCAAACAATTTGTGCTATTTGCTTTTTTTTTTTTTTCACAACTTTTTTTTTTATCTCCCCCCCCCCTTCCTTCTTCGCCTCCATTCCATCCAACTACAGTCTTTCC
Organism: Trichoderma cornu-damae; assembly: GCA_020631695.1. Classification (NCBI taxonomy): domain Eukaryota; kingdom Fungi; phylum Ascomycota; class Sordariomycetes; order Hypocreales; family Hypocreaceae; genus Trichoderma; species Trichoderma cornu-damae. Next base: position 4,722,158 of record CM036088.1, read on the forward strand.
AGGCCCAACCAAGTAGCCTTATTTTGACCACCATCTTTTGAGACATTCTCTTGCCCGTTGCCGAGGAACGTTTCCAAATTTCGCGTCAGGGAATAGATCGACTTTGCTACTCCGTAAAAAGGTGTGTGAAGAGTCCTCCTGGTTTCGCTTGCGGCGCGCACGTTGCCTCGCCGCTGCTCCCCTTCCCCCAAATCTTCGTTTCACCCGACACACCTGCAAACTTTCTCCTGCTCTCCTCCTTCCGCACGCATTCTGCATCACCAATTTAGCATCGCTTCGCGCCTCACCTTCGCTGCTGTCGCTGCTAAGTCGTTCCGGTTGCGACTTCGCTGCTCTGCCTCTTCGACCAGGCGCTCTCTCCCCATTCTTTGATTCCAATCGACGTCACTCCTTCCTGGGCTCTCTCGCCTCTTACAAATCCAAGTGGGAATAACTCAGAAGTAGTCATCATCTGAGATATTGTGGGCGACCGAGAACTGGATTTTTGTCAACATCTTTTTGTCTCTCGTCGTGCCTTTTGGACCGGTTGCATAGTTTTAAACGCCCAGTCAGATCCCCCCCTCCCTCTCCCTCTCCCTCTCCCTCACCCCCCCTTTTTTTTTTCAATTTTTTTTTCCTCTATAAACACAAAGCGTCAACCCTCGAATCGCAACCCAGTGGCTTTTTTTTCCTTCAAATTTCACCCACATCCTTTGTGACGCCTTGGTATACAGTTGGCTGACTGGCTCTCTCAATTAGATCAGAATGCATTCCTCCAAGCTTTTTTCAGCTGTCTTGGCTGTTGGTGCTGCCAGCGTGGTTTCCGGTAAGGTTATTCGCATGCTTGTGTACAGCCGCACAATGCTAATTCGACCGCAGCTGCCACCACCACCACCGCCGCCGCCAGCAGCGCCGCCAGCAGCGCCACCTGTACCAAGGATATCAAGATCACACAGCCTACTCCCATCATTCCCTGCGACGTCGTCGATGCCGACATCACTGTTGACGCTTCAGTTGCTGGTGATCTCAGCATCGAGGGACCCAAGCAGCTCAAGGGTGATCTTATCATCACAAACGCCACTCAGCTCATCTCCATCTCCAGTTCGACAATCAATGCCATTGGGGGCAACTTCGAGCTTGACAGCCTCGAGCTCCTGAGCTCTGTTAACATGCAGTCGCTCAAGACCTTGAACAAGCTGAACCTGGTCAAGCTTCCCCAGCTGAGCAATCTGATTTTTGGCACCACTGGTGTCACCAAGGCGTCCTCCATCCAGGTTACCGACACTTTCCTCAGTGACTTGAGCGGTCTCAACCTCAACAGCGTTGATACCCTTACCATCACAGACAACAACAAGCTGACCTCGTTCAACTCCGACCTCGCCAACATCACCACTCTTCTGAGTGTCACCAGCAATGGAAACAACATGGAGATCAACATGACCAAGCTCCAGACTGCCGCCGAGATCCAGCTCTCTAACGTCAAGAGCTTCCGTGCTCCCAGTCTCAAGACTATCACCCAGTCCCTCAAGTTTGACAACAACCCCGAGCTTGTCACCTTCACCGCCCAGAACCTCACCACCATCGCCAACAGTGTCACCTTCATCAACAACAACAAGCTCACCAATGTCTCTTTCCCCCTGTTGACATCTGTTGGTGATTTGACCATTCAGAACAACACTGCTCTGGGTGCGGTTGAGGGTTTCCCCAAGCTGCAATCTGTTTCCGGTGGTGTTATTCTCCGTGGCAACTTTGACTCGTAAGTGCTCGTTCAAATCTGAGGTTGCGCCTCTTTTTTTTTTCGCCCCCCCCCCCCCCCCCTTCCCAAATCATTTGCTGACATTTTTATTTTCTAGTGTTGAGCTTCCTAGTCTGAAGGACGTCGAGGGTGGTGTCACCGTCTACTCTACTACCGATATCTCTGCTTTCTGCGGCTTTTTCGACGACGCCAAGTCGAAGCAGAAGATCATCAAGGGTACCGAGTCCTGCAAAAGCAACGTCAAGGCCGCCAACGAGGGTGGTAGCGACGGTGACTCCTCCACTTCCAACGGCAGCAACAGCAACAGCACCAGCAATCAGCCCGACAGCTCTGTCGCTGCTCTCGGCGTCAACACCGTTATCCTGGGCGCGTCTGTTCTCGCTGGCATGGCCCAGCTGTGGTAAAAAGTTTCGGAGGGATTATGGGTCGGAATTTGGCGTCAAGTCTCTGTTCTCCCTGATGTTTTTCTGTTTTTCTCTTAGCCAACACATTGTGGTTTTGTCAACCTCTCCCACGCCTTGGCTGTCAACTGACATGTGATCGCACAACTTGTGTCTGCGGTACTAACGCTAGAACTTAATAATGGAAATGTAACTTCAAAAACGTCGCCACGCTCCTTTCGTCCTTCCGACCAGCTCAAGCTCAACACGGTGCATGGTGCGCGCACGGTGAATGGCCCACCTGGTTCTCCATTTGTGAAGGGAGGATTATTTCATGCAAATATCGCTGCGTGTTGGCGTGATGAGTGTATGTCAGCGACAATTGGCTAGCACCGGCGAGCTGGAGACTTGAAAAGGATTTTACGTGTGTACGGTTACTGGTGATTATTCTATCACGATTTGCAACCCTTTCTTTAGAACTTTTCTTTATCGGTGTTGGTGTATGTTTAGACTTAGGGTACTTTATACCACTTTTTGCCTTTTTCCATATGTAACATTCAAGTAAATTTATTTGCCTTCGCAAGTAACGTGTGCCCATTTCGCGCCATGACTTGAAAATGAAGGGTTGGTAATTTTGTGCTTAAAAATACTGTCTTGTGCTTGATACCGTGGCGCCTTTGATGTGCCCTTAATTTGTTGCATCTACGTAGATGCCCTTTTCAAACTTTTCCGTGTCGTAAAACTTAGGGATGATGTTGTTGCCATTAAAGACGCGACCATCCAATTCATTGACTGCCTGTTGCCGGTTTTTTTGTTAACCCATCATCATTCTTTTGCTTTAGCTGCTTCCACGCCCTGGTGGATGTTGATGTTTTCCATATACATGACTTACTCGCAAGGCAGACACTTGATCCGTAAATTTGATAAAGACTTGGCGGGTGTCCACGTCGATGTATAATCTCTCGACTCGCCCGTACTGTGCACACGCGTTAGCCACGCCAAACCCCCTTGCCATTGCGGCTGTTCGGCCTCGGGGGACGATTTTTTCCTTGTTACCTTTTCGCCACATTCTCCGCCGATTTCTTGGCCCAATCCTTCGGCTATTTCTGCCTCGAGATCGGGCATGTTCTCCAACATGTTCGAAAGGACAATGACCTCGCTCATGACCCCGAATTTGCCCGTCTCTTCTTTTCGTTTGCCGCCGATGATCTTGCCCTTGCCGCCGGGTTCGGCCCATCCGCCGCCATCCGCGTCGGCCTTTTTGCGCCTCTTTTCCGCTTGGACGCGCAAGGGGTTGAGAATCCCTGATTCGTTGGCGCCGAGGGCGCTGCCCTTTGTCCATCCGTATTTGGACATGAGACGTTGAGCGAAGCCAGCCTGGCCAGGGCGGTTGGATCGCTGCTGGTAGGAGTCCTCGGGGGGACCCTCTTCTTCGACGAGGCTACAGCTGGGCGGCGGCGAGTAGCCTTCGTCTTCATCATTCTCGGCATCGTCTACTTGTTGGGTGGATTGGGTATAGCGGACGGGAGCTTTGGATATTGTGGCAGACTCTGAGGCCGGCGGCGGCGGCGGCGGAGGAGGAGGAGGTGGTGGATAAGAAGAGGGCTGATTCATCTCGGGAGGGGGTGGGGGAGGAGTTAAGTGCAGTTCGGAAGGCTGAGGCGGAGGTTGTTGTTGTTGTTGTTGTTGTTGTTGCGTTGTTGAGAGGGCCAGACGGCGGGCATAGGCCTCATCTGCAGTCTCATCTTGGGGTGGAGCGGCCGGAGGGGATCTTGGGGGTGGCGCAAAGGAATATGAAGCCGGCGGAGCAAACTGATCTGCGGTACGGTTTAGTGATGTTAGACCAATTCCACCATGGCAGCGACGTCGGTTGGCTTACTCGAAGGCGCTGCACGAGTTCCTTCGTCTTCTGAGTCCGACATGTCGCTTTCTTCCGGCCGCTTTCGGTGCCGATATAGCAAGCCTTTCCACTCTCGCATCTCCTCTACTTTCTCATCGCTTCTAAGGAACTCGTCCACGTTCGTCGGTCTCGATGGATCGTACATTTCGTCCCAGTCTGTCTCGAATTGCGCTTCCAGCCTCTTCTTCTTCTTTTTGCGGCCGCCGCGCTGGCGCTTTTCTCCCACGCCGTACATCCACTCATCTTCCTCTGTTGCTGCCCAGTCGGCAAGAGTGCTCTGGTGCGGTACGGGCTGCGGAGCTCCGGTCGCTGCTGTGGTTGTTGCTGCTGCTGGTGCTGTAGACTTGGGAATGGCTTTTGGGAATGTGGGCTTGGCTTTGGGCTGCTTCGCCTGCGGACGCCGTATGGGCTGAAACTGGAGGGCGGGATTGATGGGTTTCTTCGATGCCTGCTCACCGGCTGCAGATCCGCCCTGCTTGTAGGTGACGGGCGCGGAGGATATCGTGGCCGATGGAGAGGGATCGTTGGGATCGTGAAGGTTGTCATAGAGGGAGAGTCCTCGCGGCGGAGGAGCCGCCATGTTCCTTCGATGGCAAAAAGAGTATTCCGCTATGGTGATATCTCCCGAGGCATGTGCTACGCAAGACTGAATGGTACAAAAAAAAAAAAAAAAAAAAAAAGCTAAACCATCGAAACGCGACAAAAAATTGCGCTGGGATTTGTAGGGTGATGATGAATGGGATGAGCGTCCTCCGTATCTCTCTGATTGGCGTCCTGAGCCGCCCCGGAAAAACGTCGGCTTGCCACTCAAGCCCAGTTGCAGTTGGATAACCCAAAGCATGAGCTGCAGCTCGCCCCTCCAAATCAACCCCACCAAAATTTCCGCCATCCTCCAGCCTCGAGGCATCTGCCGACTTTGACGCAGGTCACTTTAACTTCACCATAGAATCTGGTGCGGCTCTGGGGAGTACGTTCAAGGCGCGTTATTTACCCGTTCAATTTCTTTCGCCCCCTTTTTTTTTTTCTTCTTCTTTTTTCTTTTTGCCTTCTTTTCCTCTTTTCACAGTCCAACCCAACCCCGAACAGTTGCAGGCAGACTGTCCTTCAACAATAATCATTGATCCGCACAGCAGTTTCCGCTACCCTCCAACTTTTGACGAATTCTATAATCCATCTCTATAGCCATCTTATCCAACATGTCCGACCTCGCAAGCCGCATTACGAAGCCCGACGAGGCTGTTCAGGAAGAGCAGCAGCCCGATGGCAAGGATGCCGCCCCCGAGGGACGAGTTGACGGTGCGATTGAAGAGCAGCAGCCCGAAGGCAAGGATGCCGCCCCCGAGGGACGAGTTGACGTTGCGATTGAAGAGCAGCAGCTCGAAGGCAAGGATGCCGCCCCCGAGGGACAAGTTGACGGTGCGATTGAAGAGCTTGGTGGCTCTGGCCTACAAGAGCCGGAGTGGGATGTCGAAGTCTCCCTCAGCGATCTCCAGAACAACGAGGCAACTCCTTTCCACTCTGCCACACAATGGCAGGACATGGGCCTGTAGGTGTTGATTGATGTACCATTTCGAATGAACGTTTTGCTGATTGTGTTGGCTCAAAAAGTTCCGAGGACCTTCTAAAGGGTCTTCTGGCTCTGAAGTTTCTGAAACCTTCGAAAGTCCAGGGAAAGTCTCTTCCTCTGATGCTTAGCGACCCCCCGAGAAATATGATGGCACAATCGCAATCTGGTACTGGAAAGACGGCGGCGTTTGTTACTGCCATTCTGTCGCGTGTCGACTTCAGCAATCCTGAGCAGCCCCAAGCCCTTGCTTTGGCCCCTAGCCGCGAGCTGGCTCGTCAGATTGAAGGCGTCATCATTGCCATCGGTCGCTTCATCAAGCCTCTCAAGGTTGCAGCGGCAATCCCCGGTGCCCTGCCTCGTGATCAGCCAGTTCGATCTGCCGTGATTGTTGGTACTCCGGGTACTGTCATGGACATCATCCGACGGAGGCAGCTGGATGTCTCTCAGCTGAGGGTCCTTGTCTTGGACGAAGCCGACAACATGCTAGATCAGCAAGGGATGGGCGATCAGTGCCTCAGGGTCAAGAAGTAAGGCTGCCCCGGAACAAAGCAAGTCGAGGAACAGCGAGGATGGCTAACCTGCGAATGTAGCATGCTGCCCAAATCCGTACAGATCCTTCTCTTCTCAGCCACTTTCCCCGACAAAGTCGGCGCATATGCGATGAAATTCGCCCCGAATGCTCATTCGTTAAAGCTGCAGCGCAACGAGCTCACGGTCAAGGGTATTTCACAAATGTTCATCGACTGTGCCGACGACAATATCAAGTATGACGTCCTTTGCAAGCTCTACGGTCTCATGACTATTGGACAGTCGGTCATCTTTGTCAGGGTATGCCACCAAACGGCTCTTGGAACCGACCCGGGAGCAGCTTTGTTGACCATTCATACAGACCCGCGACAGTGCAAACGAGATCCAGAGACGCATGGTAGCCGATGGACACAAAGTCTCCGCTCTGCACGCCGCCTTTGATGGCAACGAAAGAGACGAGCTGCTGGCCAAGTTCCGACAAGGCGAGAACAAGGTCCTGATCACCACCAACGTCCTCGCCCGTGGCATCGACGTGTCGACCGTCTCCATGGTGATCAACTACGATATTCCTATGAAGGGCAGAGGCGATACTGAGCCAGACGCTGAGACATACCTCCACCGCATTGGCCGCACCGGACGTTTCGGCCGTGTTGGCGTCAGCATCAGCTTCGTCTATGACAAGAAGAGCTTCGATGCCCTTAGCAGCATTGCCAACACCTACGGTATCGACCTAGTGCGCCTGGATACCGAGGATTGGGATGAGGCTGAGGAGAGGGTGAAGGAGGTCATCAAGAAGAACCGAGCTCAGGCCGCATACGCCCCAAGCGCGACGGACAACGCGGCCAAGGCCCCAAGCGCGACGAACAACGCGGCCAAGGCCCCAAGCGCAACGGACAACACGGCCAAGGCATCCTAGAAAGATGGGCTTGACGCATGGATGACGATGTAAATTGGTGGCGGGCTTCTATCTCTCCCTCCCTCCTTCCTCCCCCCCTTCTCTCTTCGGATTCTCTTCTCTTTACTTGCTGAGAACGGCACAGCCTAACAACTCACGATGGATGGTACGATAATGCGGTTTATACAACTGGATCTGTAGAATGTGGCACGACAAGACACACACACAAAAAAAAAATTGCAGAGTTGTGCTTTTGCAGGCCGGTTGAACAAGCAGAAAAAAAAAAGATACATACCTATTAGTCTACAGATACCTAACCTTGCTTCTTCCGTATGCTTTGCTTTGTACCTACGTAATAATTACAAGGTACTAAACCAGTGACGAGCGTCGGATGATGTCCAGAGTTCGTTTATCATCAACGCATAGCCCACCACTTCGCTGCTAATCGCCGCTACCGACTGACCCCCAAGGCCTCTCACTCGTAATGATGCAGCTGAAAGTGGATACGCGTTTCTTTTTCTTTTTTTCTTTTTTTTTCTTTTTTTCTTTTTTCCGTTTGTAGAATTATTTTCTTTCTCGTTTGTAGAGGGAGCTGCATAAGGGGTTACAGTTGTAGCATCAGGATTCTATCAGAGCCTGCGGTTCATGGATCCGTTCCTTGAATTTTTCCCGGCACATGACTCTACAGGCATTACGGAGTACAGCGCGCGCTCGGTGGCAAAAACACTAAAGCGAAAAAGGGCCTTCTGTCAGTGTCTTGGGAGAAGCCATAAGCCATGTGTAATGTACGCCGTACTCATGCATCCCTTTGGCCTTTCTCTTTGCGTGTTTAATGACAAATTGAAAAGAGGTTGGGGGAGATAAGTCGTAATCGGGGAACATTTGGTGGTTCTCGCCAGCCACCTCATTTTGACTCTCCCCCCCCCCCCCTTTTTTTTCCCTTCTCCTCTGCGGTTCACATCATGCAGTGCTACATGTAGACGCATGTACGTCGGATGCGCGTTATGTATAGAACTTACCCGTTAAAAAAAAAAAACCAGGAATCAACAAACAGCAAGGCGCAGATACATGTGAAAGTATCGCGAGGGGGTTGGTTTTTGCTCATGGGATGTGAGGGAGATGGATGGGTCTGGGCTTAGAAGAGGGCTGGACAATATATGCATGCTATTAAGTGGTTGGCACTATGCACGGAGTAAGTACCTTACGGAGTACCTTGGATGCGACATAAGCCCTGCCTGTAGGGGGGAAAAGCATTGAAAAAAAAAAAAAAAAACTACCTAGGTAATACGTACTAAGGTATCTGATGAATTACCTTATTATCTACCACCTACAGGTATGTACTAAGCAGGTACCTATTGTAAGGTAGTAGCAGCACTAAAGTACCTATAGTAGCGACCTGTTTCTAGGTACTCTGCATGTACCTACTCGTAGGTGGTACCAGCACTACCGGTACTTGGAACGGATGTACATAATAATTTGCCCCCAGTGCTGTGTGACACATTGGATGGCTCGGTCGTATCGCCGAATGAAGCAGAGCTTGTGGTGAGCTTTTTGTCCCTCAACTCATCCTGAGCTGTCATCCCCACCATTATGTCACTGCAGTGCCAAGAGAAGGAAGAAGGAGGGCAAAAAGGGAGGCAAAAAATAAATAAATAAATAACTAATAAATAATTAAAAATAAAAGAAAAAATCATCAAAAATAAAATACATGAAAAATTTACGCGGTGAAGCATCTCACGCGTGGTTCCCGGGTTTGCTTTCAGGATTGGCGCTCAAAGCGCCCACAACATCCCCCCCCCCCCCCAACCCCGCTCTTTTCTTCCCTCTTCCACTAACCCCACCACACACCGCCAAGCTACTACCTGGAGAGCAAAAAAACCAATTTTTCGCATTTCCCGTCATTAAGCAGTAGCACGCCTTGCATAATAGCGCAGTTTCTGCTCGGAAGACACGACAAAGGACAACAAGGAGAGAAGGAGAAGAAGAAAAGTCAGGAGAAAGCAAAGGTTCCCTTTTTTCCCCCAAGCATGAAGTCGGTGGCGGCAATTTTGTGATGTCGGCTGCAATCCCTACACTGTGTGCTCGTGTGTACGACGGTCGGCTGATATTCTGAGCAGCACTCCGTCCAGGCGACCAGACCCCCCCAGCAGCAGCAGCAGGTTGAGAATTTTCTCCCACAGGACAATCCCTGTCAAGTGTCGGCTGTGGCTCCATCGCCAGAGGCGCCGGTTAGCCCAAAAAGAACCAGCCTCTCCGAGACTGGCAGCCGTATGGGCGAGCCGCTCGAGGTGGCGTAACGGTTAGTTTGTGGTGCGAATTCTCTCCTGTTTTTTTTCTTCTTCTTTCCCCGCATTGCTTCGAGAAAGATTGAGACTTTCTGCAAGTCATGCCCTCAAGCAAGTCATTGCTGTCCTTGCCAAAGAAAAGAAGAGAGGAGGAGAGATTTGATCCATCAGGGAATCAAGCCTCCCAGATAATTGACGCAATTGCCCAATGCCGATAGATTCCGGGGTTGAGCTGCATGGGAACGACCGCGGGGCATCAAGAAGCGAGCCACGTAGCACGCCTGGGGGAGCAAAACCAGTCACGACATGCATGTCCCATCCAGCCTTCGCAGACGGCACCCTCAAGCACTAGGTCCTGCACGGGTGGGCGCTCTTTTGATATCGCTCAGAAAGCTGGAGCCACTCGGCCCACTGCTAGCCAGCTCATCTGGCCGCCTACTCATGATTGCGCTTTGCCTGTGGCTCTGATTTGCCCGGGCATGGCTCAATCCCACTTTTCGTTGGTTGATCATGCATGTTCCATTTTCGTTGCGTCGGGCAGCTATCCTGTCAGCTCACGCGGATTCAAGTCATGTCTCAACCCGCAAATGCAGCGGCTGGCGACAAAGGCCGCTTCCTGAGCCCAATCGTAGTGCGGCGCGGCGGGCGAAGTGACTTCCTTCTGCCAATTGGGCTTTCGCATGATTTGCTATCAAGCCGTGTGGTGTGGATGTTGATCTTTGTTGCGAAGGAGAGAGAGGGGGGGGGGGGTTCTGGCCCGGAATTGTGCTCTCTTGGCTTGCGAGGCTCCGCATCGCCAATCCTCTCTGGTTCGCTTGTGATCGGTCATGGGTGTTTTTTTGACATGGGACGTGCTTTTTTGGATGGGTCCATGCAGCTCAAGGAAACAAGGCTCCAAGTGGTGTCATTTCAAAAGACCTTACTGACTTCCCACCTGTTCGCAGGTTTTAGAGAGGAGAGGGAAAAAAAAAGGAAAAAAAAAAAAAAAAAAAAAAAAACCTTCCCGCATCGTACATAACAAACTGCATCTCGAATCTCGTCATCATCCGTATCCAATAGGCTGCTACATTTCGCTTTGAAGCAGCCACAAACAGCTGTGTCTTGAAGCGCCGAGGCCCAAAAGACCGGCCGTTTTCGTTATTGGCGCCTTCTACCTGCATCTGTCGGAGAATCTGATCACCGTGCAGCTTGTATGGAGGCCGATAATAAAGCCGTGCCCCAACTCGCCCAGCCCGAAGAGTTTGCGGTCTCAGAGGTCGAGGGGGCAAAGGAAGTATGAGCGCCCAAGAAGTCGAGTACTGTCCAGTCAGGACTAACATAGATTTGTCCAATGTGCAGTTCTCCGATTTTTCCAATGTGCAGTACTTCGAAAAGAATGACTCCGAGGTGGGCTCAAAGGTGTCATTAGACAACAAAGGTAGCTGGCCGTCCATCCTACAAAGCCTTCTTGTAGTCGTTCTCACGCTAACCATCGAACAGAGAATGAACCCCCTCACGATGCGGCAGTAGCCGAAGACCAACCAGACGAGGCCGAGGTAGATGGAGAGGCCGCAGCAGAGCCAACTTCCTCCAAGAACAAGAAGAAAAAGAAGAAGAAGAAGAGCAAGAGCGAGAGCCAAATAACCTCGCCGATAGAGTCCTCCGACAGCATCGCTGCTGCTGAAACCAAGACAGAGGGGACGGAAACCGCGGAGCCAACGGAGCAGGACACAACAGTTACCCCTCCTCCAGAGGAGTCAAATCTGGTTGCCGAGGACGAGGCTAAGAAAGATAAAAAGAAGAAAAAGAAGAAGAAGAAGAGCAGCCCAAAGAATTCCGATATGGACGTAGCTTCTGATGGCGCTCTTGATCCGGCCCAGCCTCCGTCACCGCCAGCAACTGACGAAGGAAGAGGTGAGGAGGAGGCCACGCCATTGGCAGAAGACAAGACTGAGACTGCGGCTCTGGAACCTGAGGCTGCTCCCGAGGCTGCTCCCGAGGCTGCTCCCGAGGCTGCAAAGGAAGAGAACGCAGCCGAGCCCGAACAATCTCATGACGCTATTCCTGTTTCCGAAGAAGCCGAATCTCAGCAGGAAGACGTCAAGGCTGCCGAGGAAGACATCAAGCCAAATGAAGATTCTGTTGCTGTTTCTGTAGAGCCCACACATGCGGAACCAGAACCGGAAGCCGCTAAGGAGCACGAGCTCGAGCAGACCCATCAGGAGCACGAGCAAACCCACCAAGAGCACGAGCAAGCTCCTCAGGAGCACGGACACGTTCCTCAGGAGGATGCAAACATCTCCCGGGAAGAAGTCGAGCCTGTCAAGGAGCCAGAGTCAGTGCCGGACGCGCACAATGATACCCATGCTGCCGAAGAGTCTCACGTGGATGTGGCGACACACGGTGAGAAGCCAGTCGAAGAGGCTACTCATACGGAAGATACCCAAGCACCAGTGGTGGCTGAAGAGCCCGCCGAAGAGCCCTTAAAACACGCCGAACATGAGGGGACTGAGACATCACCTTCGCCAGAGGAGCACAAGGAAGATGCTCCGGTGCCTGAGCCAGTTGAGACCGACAACAAGGAAGACAAACCTGCGGAGGTCTATACTGAGGAGCACCCTTCGGAGGAGGAAAAGCATGTGGAGGAGGGCAAGGCGTCAGGAGAGGTGAAGCCTGCTGAAGAAGAGAAACCCGCCGATGAGGAGAAACACTCTGAAGAAGCTTCATCTGCTGAAGAGACGAAGCCCGTTGAAGAAGAAAAGTCTGCTGAGGAAGACAAGCCTTCTGAGGAGGTCAAATCCGTTGAAGAGGACAAGCCTGCCGAAGAAAATCATCACTCGGAAGAGGTGGAGCCTGCTCAGGAGGGCACAGTTTCCCACGAGGAAAAACATGTTGAAGAGGACAAACACTCCGAGGTGGTGTCTACCGAGGAGTCGAAGCCTGCTGAGGATGTGGCTCATATTGAAGAGAAGCCTGCCGAAGAGGTTACTCCAGCTGAAGAAGAGAAACCCACAGAGGAGGTGAAGCCTCACAAAGAAGAGACGCGTGAAGAAGAGAAGCATGAAGAAGAGAAGCAGTCCGAAGAAGTGAAGCATTCTGAAGAAGAGAAACCTGCTAAAGAGGAGAAACCTACTGAGGAGGTCAAGTCTCACGAAGAAGAGAGGCATTCCGAAGAGGAGAAGCATTCCGAAGAGGAGAAGCTCGAGGCTGAGAAGGACGTTGCCGAACCTGAGGCTAAGGAAGAGCCGGCTGCTGAACCTGTCGTCGATACCACCCCTGAAGAGACCACCCATGTAGCGGCAGAGCATGTCGCCGTAACAACCACTGAAGAGGCCATCGAGGAAACCGAAGAGCATGCGGTAGACGCCACTGCAGTGGAAGCGATTGCTGAGCCTGCTGAAGAAGCCGCCAAGGATTTGGTCGCAGAGGGGGTTGCTGCTCCTGAAGTGGAGAAAACACCGGAGACTGCGGAGCCCGAACACCATGTGGAAGAAGAAAAGGCTCACGACAAAGACGAGGCGGTCCCTGAATCAACAGACGAACCTCACCCCGATCCCAAGTCCACTATTGACGACATTGCCAAGGAGGCAGCCCCCAGTGTCCCAGAGCAAGCTCCTCTGGCTGAGCAGAAGCCCGAAGAGCCTGCCGTTAGTCACGAACCCGTAGCTGCTGAGGCTGAATCCAAATCCGAGGAAGTCAACGACGAAGCTCCCAAGGAGGAGGTCACTGAAGAGACTACTAGGGAAAACGTGGCTGAGTCTCATGAATCCCCCAAGGATGTCCACAGCGAGGAGACTAAGCCTGAATTGACTGAGGAAGCCGAGCCTGCTCAAGAAAGCGAAAAAGCCAAGCAGACTACCGATCACGAAGAGACCAAGCCTGTAACTGAGGCTGAAAGCAGCTCAGGGGAGAAGTCTGGTGACGAACATGCGGTAGCTTCCCATGATGTAGAGGCCGCTAAAGAAGAGGTTCATGAAGAGCACAGCGAGGCCCAGGAAAGCGAGGCTGCTGTTGAAACCCACGGAGTTCAGAAGTCTGAAGTTGTTGCCAAGGCTGAAGCTACCCATGGTCAAGAACTTGATCCGGTCGAGACAAAATCAGCGGAGGCTGAGCCTGAACCAGCAGTTGAGGATGTCAAGGGACCTGTCGAGACGCATGATGCAACAGAGCAAGTCTCTCACGAAGAAGTTCCTGCCGAGGAATCTGTGGTTTCCGAGGAACGTGCCATCCCCGCCGAAAAAGTCACTGAGTCGGAAGCCTCCAAAGATGAGCCGGAGGTTGTTCATGACACTCATTCCGAGATCGAGACGCCCACAGAGGATGCTACAAAGCCAGAAGGCATTGAAAGCACCGAGGCTAAGCCCGAAGTTGTCGAGGCCGTATCGGAAGTATCAGATGTGAAGCTTGAAACCACTGAGAGTGAATTTACCCAGGAGGAGCACGTGGCGTCTGCCGAGACCGAAAGTGACATTCAGAAGGATGTTGCTGAGCCCGAGGCTGTCACGGGATCTGAGGCTGCAACGGAGTCTGAAGTTGCTCAACCCGAGATCGTTACCGAGTCCGAAGTTGCTGTAGAGTCTGAAGTCGCCGCAGAGTCTGAAGTTGCTGCAGAGTCTGAAGTTGCTGCTGAGCCCGAAGTCGTTGCAAAGCAGGAACCTTCTCATGAGCACGAGTCTACCGAGTCCCCTGCTCCTGAGCCTACCGACAAGGAGGTAAAGCATTTGGATGAAGCAGCTGAAGTTATCGCCCAATCTGAGGTTAAAAAGACTGCTGAGGCTGACACCGTCCACGACGCCAGCGGTGAGGAGACACCGGAAGCTCAGGCTACTTCCGAGCTAACTGGTGACTCCAAAGCTTCCCATGGCGAAGATGAGCTCGTGACGGAAATTCCCAAGGAGGTGGAGACTCCATCCATTGTGGAAGCGCCCGTCAGCGTTCCAGTTGAAGCTGAGCAACACTCCCCAGTCGAGGCAGAAACGAAGTCTGAAGAGTCACACTCTCCAGCTCCTGTGGTCGAGGAGGCGCCCGGCCAACAAACTCCCGTCATTCCAGCAGAGGACCATGCAGTGGCTGAACCTGAACCTACACCTGTTGTGGTAGAGAGCGAAAAGGCAATTGTGCCAGAGCCGGTGGAGGAAGTAGGGCAGCCTGTGCCTGCTGAGGTGGAGACGCCCAAACATGCTGTGGAAGAGGAAAGCAAGGACACTGTGGGTCCTATTTCAGCTGAGAAGAATGTGGTCGAGAGAGTTAGGAAAGGTGAGGAGCAGCATTCATTACATGATACCCCTGTTGATATTTCGGGACGGTTTGGCGACTCCACATCGGGTGAGGAGTCGAAGGAGGACGGCGTTTTGGCGTTACATTCGGAAGGCATTTCGGAAATTCAGACTCAGTCCTTGGGAGAGGTGGAGAAAGTAGACCTCAAGAGGGACGAGCTTGACAAGGCTGAGACACCGGCTGTTGAAGAGCCTGTTGTTTCTACCAAACCTGATGTGGAGGCCGTCTCTGAGCCTGAGAAGGCTTTGGCGCCAACTCTGCCGGAGGAGTCGGACAAGATTGCTCTCATTGCTGGGGCTGCTGCTGTCGCTACAGCGGCTGTGGCGACTGCCGTCGTCATCCATCAAAAGTCTGATGATGAACACGAGGACGACTTGCAACGTGACTTCTCGGCTGTAGCTGGAGAAGGTGGGCTCAAGGGAACTGCTCCGGAGCCCCTTGCTCCCGAAGCGCCCAAAACCGAGGTGATCAAACTTGATGTGGAAGACAAAGCCCCTAAAGCGGAAGAAACAGAGAGAGAGATCGTCCTCCCCGCCGAGGGCACGAAGCCCGCTGAAGTCACGAAGCCTACTGAAGAGCCCGTTGCAGCGAGAGAGGCCGAACCGACCGTTGTTGTTGCCGAGACAGCTGAGCCTTCAACACCAAAGGCGTCAGATGATGGGGAGGTCACTCCGGAAACCGCCGAGGAGGCCTCACCAGAGCAATCACCCAGCACCAAAGCAGTAACAGCAATAGAACTCGAACAGGCAAGTAAAGAGATCACGAAACGGGCGAAGCCTATTGAAGAGAACACAAACTTACAGGATGTAGCCCAAGTCGACTCTTCTGGAGGCGCTTACGGTCTGGCTATTGGCGCCGTTCGTGTGGCTGCGCACCCAGCTCTTTGGATCGGGAAAGAAAAAGACGGACGAATAAACGCATTCACCACGCCCGGATTGAGCCGTAGCATCGAAGGGGGAGTGCTCGATGGACCGCGGTTTGCTGCACGGAGTGAAGCGGTCGCTCAATCCGACGATGGATACCAGGCGAGGGCTGTGATGGAGAGAAGAATGATGCCATCCCGTGAATTGGATCGAAATGTGGTCCCTTTAGAAAACGCTGCCGCTACTAGCCATGTGCCCCCCTCGCGATACCCTGCTCTTGACGCCGCCGAAGGTCACTGCTCCCCAAAGTGGACGAATGTAGCCTCCATAGGCACCCTGGTCTCTCCCTTTGAATATGACGAAATGGTTCAAGATACTCCGCCTCCGCTGTCTCTTTCCGTGTTATTGGATGATGAGTTCAGAGTGCCGACTCCCGCCGTTGTGGTTCTTGACAGGGCGACGACCGACAGGCGGAGGACTCGAATGCTGCGTCACAAGCAGAAGATAGCACTTCACGAAGCTGATGACGCAGTCGCAGCTGCCGTGGTCACTGGCACCATTGCAGAGGCATCGAGGCCCGTCGCCCGTCCTTCGCTCACCGGCCTCCCCGACGGCGGGAACCTCCCTCATCTGGGTCATCAGATGATGTGGGATTCGGAGGAACATCAATCTCTAGCCGTCCCTTCTACACGCAGGAGTATTAGTGATGTCGAGGAGGATCTTCGTAAATCCATTGCTAACATTTTTACAGAGGACAGATCTAAGGAGCATATTTCGTCGAGCAGTGACCGGGATCGAGAACGACGCCGCAAGCATCGTCATTCTCACCATTCTTCCCATTCTAGCAGGAATCGTGGCGAGGAGGAGGGCAGAGAGCATAGAGAATATAGAGAGAGCAGAGAGAGCAAACGCCGTTCGCACGAATCTCAGGGATCGAACTACCGTCGCTCCATACCGGACGGGGGGGGTTCCAGACCTGGATCTGGATCATCTAAGCTAGATACGCCACCCCGAACTCCCCGGCGACGCCATAGCGGAGTTGTGGGCGAAGCCCCCGGATCTTCAAGCCGCAGATATAGAACTCCAGAGGAGCAGCAGGCACACGAGCAACGCAGAGCACAACGCCGTGCTACCCGGGAGGTCGAGCGCTTCGACGGGCGTGAGGGACGCGAGGTGGGGCACGAGCGGTATGAGCAGCCTGAACGATACGATGAGCGTCGCGAAAGGCGCGAACACAACGAGTATCGGGCACACCGCGAGAATCGTGAACGCCGTGAACGCCATGAGCGCCCCGAACGCACTCAGCGCCCGGAGCGCATTGAACGTCTCGACCGCCCCGAGCGTCCCGAGCGTCCCGAACTGCTCAACGGCCGTGACGTAGTAAACGAGGTCCATGACCCCTCTGATAAATACGATAGGCGTGAACGACATGACCGTCGCGAACGCCGTGAACGTCGGGAGCGCCGGGAACTCTACGAAAAGAGCTTTGAGCCTGAAACCGAGAACTTGCAGGCCACTGACGAAAATCGAGAGCCGGCGCCTGCGCCTGCGTCTGCGCCTGCGCCCGCACCCGCACCTGCACCTACAGAGCGGAAGGGTAAAGAGGTGGGATTCGACTTGCCGCCAGAGGAGATCAGACGTCATCGCAGTCGCTCGTTTCGTCAACGTTCGGGCAACTCTGGCTACTCTCGAGATGAATACCAACGACAGCCTCTTGAGAAGGAATATGGAATTCCCGTTCCTGAAAAGAGATTTTTCGAGATGAGAAATGCCGAGGGTGTCGTTCGTAAATCATCGCCGCCGCCGCCCCAGGATAAAGTCATCTATGTGCCATCGCGGGAGTCTTCTCTGCCGGAGGGGATGCGGCCTAGAACACGGGACCGAGATTTCCCCCGGACTCGTGATCGCCGGCTCTCCGAGGGCACCTACGACAGACCTCGCAGGAGTCGGATCGAAGACCTCCCTAGGCAATCGGCACCGCTTGAAGAAGGCGACGATGCTGCCCGGCGAGCCCGCCATTACGAACGCAGGCGGATGAGGGAGGCTAAGGAGGCTAAGGAGGCTAAGGAGCAGGAGAAGAAGTCTGGAGGACTCAGGGGAGTGTTCAAGAGACTGTTTAATTGAGTGGTGGAAAGAATGGGGTTACACGGCAGAAGCGGCAGCGATGGATAAAGGGCGCTCATTTGCTAAGAAAAACGATCTAATGAATCATGTGTGCGTATGGCTCATGTCTTCTTCTTGATAGTTACTTCCTGGCCATTAGGCTGGTTTATGACAGTTGCGTTCGATTACGGATAAATGAAAGCAATTTTGATACTAGGATCTCCGACAGACATGGTTGTGGCTTTTTTTTTCCCCTCTTCTCTTGTCTTGTAGGCCGACATTGTATATGAATTTCATGGTACATACTTGTAAAGCTGGTTCTAAAAGCAAACCATCATTTGGCACAGCGTCAAAACAAGCCATGGGGGAGGCTGAATTTCGCTGATGGCTCTCTGGAAAGTTGGAAGTTGGCGATGTCACATGACGTGCAACGCCCAGCAATGATCCCGCAAGGCGACGCGTTGTTCGAGGTCGGAGCCTCGGCGCTAGTTGATCCGCCCCAGCCCTAATTTCGGCTCGGCAGCGGCAGCCCACCGAAAATTCGGCTAAAAAATTTCGCGAGAGAAGAGAGAGACAAGAGACAGAGAGAGAGAGAGAAAGAAAAAAAAAGTTCTCCCCAAAAGCAACACATCAAAAAGGCGCAGGATTCGACCTCTTTGCGTTCTTCGCGTTCCACTCAAAACCAAATTAATATCAACAATGGCTCCCACCACAGTATGTACATCGTGAAATGGGCCATTTTTTCTTAACTTCGCTTTGCTGTGGGCGGACAATTTGCCTCCCCTTTGTTTCCCTTCCCTGTTGAGGGGAGGGAGGAGTAATTGCGCTGCCGAAGAGCTGGGGGGGAAAAAAAAATATGCAGTAGGCTGATAAGAAAAATGTCATGGTATAGAAGAAGTCTGGCAAGGCCCAGAAGCAGGCCAAGAAGGTGAGTTTTTCTTCTTCTTCTTCTTCTTCTTCTTCTTCTTCTTCTTCTTCTTCTTCTTCTTCTTCTTCTTCTTCTTCTCTTCCAATACTTTTATCCCGAGACCCTGGATTTGAGGAGAATCAAATGTGCTTGCATCGCAGGGCAAGAGGGGACAAGGGCTAACACGACGTCGAAAACAGTTCGTCATCAACGCTTCGCAGCCTGCTAGCGACAAGATCTTCGACGTCTCTGCCTTTGAGAAGTTCCTCCAGGACCACATCAAGGTCGACGGCCGCACGAACAACCTGGGCGACGATGTCGTGATCCAGCTGTCCGGCGAGGGAAAGATCGAGGTCATTGCTCATAACGAGCTCTCTGGCCGCTACCTCAAGTACCTGTACGGCGGCTCTCACCTTGGCTTGGCTCGTGCCATCCCGCAGTCATACTAACGGCGTGAGCAGGACCAAGAAGTTCCTCAAGAAGCAGCAGCTCCGTGACTGGCTCCGTGTCGTGTCTACCTCCCGCGGCGTCTACGAGCTCAAGTTCTTCAACGTCGTTAACGATGACGCTGATGAGGACGACGAGTAAGCGCTTCCTATATACCGGGAAAGCCTTGTGGGAAAATGGAAACATGCCATGGGGAAATCTTTTTTGAATTTTTTTTAAAATCAAACAAACGGGCAACCGGGATCTTTGTCTGATGGAGGATATATAAATCACGTGCGGCTTGTGTCAAGTCCCGTCGTCAGCGTGTGGTATCCTGCAAGGAGAACCTGTCTGGGATGCCGAAAGTTTTTATTCAATTCGATTTAGAAAAAAAAAACCCCCCAGCCGTTTTGAGTTGGACCAACATTTGAGACTACTACGTTTCCGCACCCGTTTTGTGTTTGTGTGTCGTCGCCTCAAGCAATGTCGATGGGCTATCAAGGGCTTTTATGTCTATGTATGCGTCTCTTCATATGCAAGCGTTCATTCCATGCAGTCAGTGACGAGGTATCATCAGTAGCAAAAAAAAAAAAAAAAAAGGGGGGGAGGGAGAGAAGAAGAGGAAGAACAGAGCAAGATGACAAAGGATCAACAAAGCAACGTCTATTCACGGCAACGTCCTCATGACGCCCTCAAAGGCCACCAAGGCCATGGCATTGGCCGGAAAGGCCCTCAGGAAGCACGGCAAGAATCCCCTCCAGTATCCGCGCCACCCAGACTCCCAATACACAGCAGCGGCAGCGTCCCTCCACCTAGGGAACCGCTTCTCGCCGTCTCTCAGGCCGCCGCCAAGGGGATCCGTCATGATGCGCTGCTTGACCAGGTCGCTCGGGTAGCTCGTCAGCCAAAACACCTGGGCGCTCAAGCCGCCGGCCCAGAAATTGATGGCCGGGCTGCTCAAGTGCGTGTTCTGGCGCAGAGCCCGGGACAGGACGTCGTAGCTCGCCCACCAGAAGAAGAAGAAGCCCCGGAAGAGCAGCGTGGCGGAGAGGCCGTGGAAAACGCCGCGGACGCCGTGATGCGCGTAGATCTTGCGGACGCAGTCAACGGGGCCCGAGTACAGGCGCTCGGACTTGCGCGCCGCGTACTGGATCTGCAGACGGGCCTTGATGTGCTCCACGGGGGCGGCAATGAAGCTGACCGTCGCCCCGGCCATGATGCCGGCGATGCCGTGGCCCAGCGGCGGCAGATGCGACGGCTCCGGCGACGGCCCGGATCCAGCCCCCGATGCCGCTCCCGGCGCCCACGAGTCCACGCGGAAGACGTGCTGCGCTATCAGCCGCCGATAGACATTCAGCGAGCCCAGCATCACCGAGTCCATAAACATCCACCCCAGCAGCGGCGGCGTGGCGCCCTTGTACAGGCCCGTGACGCCCTCGTTGCGGACCGTCTGGAGAAGGCACTCGAGAGGCCCGCTGAAGCGCGAGGCCCGCGTCGTCTGGAGCCGGACCTTGACTGTGTCGAACGGGTGGCCGACTGCACCACGCGGCGGGTCAGCCCCCATCACGCAAAAAAAAAAGGGCCAATCGATGGGCATCTGGACAAAATGGACAGAGGCTTGGTCGACGTACCAGACAGCTTCGCAATGCCGCTAAACACACCCGCCACGAAGCCTTTGTAATCGCGCTTGGCCGCCGTCGCAGCCTCGGGCACCGCCGCCAACCTCGTCGAGGACTCGGAAGCCGTGGCCTCCGCCATTGCAGCCCGGGGGAGGGACGAGTGCGCGCGCGCGTTTGTCAAAGAATTCTTTAAAGATTCGCTCCTTCTTCTCACATGCCAAAGCAGGAAAAACAAAAAGAGAGAAAAGAAAAAGAAAGAAGGAAAAGGAAAAAAAGAAACACACACACACACACTCTCTCTCTCTCTCTCTCTCTCCCCGTCTCCCCCCTCCAATTTTTTATTTTTTTTAAAAAAAAAATTGCCCCCAGTTTTTAACGACAGTGCCTTCTTCTCCCTCTATTATTCCTCTAAATTTTCTCGGATCGCGGCTCAACCTCTAGGGGAAAAAAAGGGGGGGAGGGGGATAAGAAAAAGAAGAGAATAGAAAAGAAACAAAAAAAAAAGAAGGAAGAAATCAATAAACTTCCGCTGCCACGGGACGGGCCAGATAAGATAGTACCTAAGGAGGCTGCATACATATGCATCATATCAATATGCATCATTGTATGCACGGAGTATATACTAGTTATGTATGTAGCGGGGGAGAGTGGGGGAAAGGCGAGCAGTGCAAATGGCAGCTTCCGTAATAACGTACTCGCGAAATCAACGTATAATAAGTTCGTGTCAGACGGCCGGTACAGTAACAATAAAGACGGCGACAAAATGGGCCTTGATTTTGTCCTTGTATATGAATTTTTTTTATGAATTTTTTTTTTAAAAAAAAAATTCAAGAACAATTAATTCTACTTCTCATCAATCCATCTACATACAGTATAGAGTGAAAGACCGGGGTTCACAGCCTGTGTGGTTCAAAACACGTCTGCTGTTGTTGCGCAACGCCCAAGAAAAAAGCATCACAAGACTTTAACACAAACTCATCAATCACACGCAATTTAATTATGCACCATTTGCGCCATCAAACACACACCACTAATACTCGGCTTCTCGTCGCTACACAGGCCGAGAGCATCCTTCCGTCTTCCATCGCCTTGCCGTCGCTCTAGAATCAAATGGTCAAGTCATGTCGTCGTCAGGAGTGAAGAAGCAGAAATACAAAAAAAAAAAAAAAAAAAAAAAAAAACTTCATGAAAACAACAAACGGAGCGGCCAAAACAGCTCATCGCAGATATAGTCTCGCAAAAAAAAAAAAAACGCAGAAATTCCCTTCAAGATCCATTGCATCCTTCGTATCCCATATATCCATCCTCCCTACCAGCTTCCCTCGAAGCGATTCCATAACATTAATATAGCATCTTCGCAAGTTGCCTTGCATACCAGCCTCCTCCCCTCCAAATTTCTTCCTTGCTTATCCACACGCGGCACCAAAGGTAACGTGTGGTGAAATTTGTCTCTGTGCCAGACAAGCCATTTTTCTTCATCCGCTTTTTTCTGCATCTCCCCTCCCCCCCTCACCTTTTGAGTTATTTCCCATCTTTTTTTTTTCTCTTTTTCTCTTTTCAAGTAACAAACATCATTTGTACGGGTATTGTATAGTAATACGGCCAACGTATAGGAACCATGCATGATATGTGGTGGGAAAAAAAAAAGGGTCCATCTTCATCCCCCCCCCCCCCCCTATCCTTTAATCAGCAGCATCAGAGCGCGTAGGGAGTCGAGGCCCAAAGCAACGGCACGATTTCACCTAGAATGTATCCGTTTCTTGGCTGGCCTGGCTCGCAATGCTGCCAAACGTGTCTGCAAACCATCACACAAGTCAGCAAGCATTCTGCGCTAAAAAAAAAAGCTGGGGGGCAATCAATGGTAAAATGGCTTGCTTCATTGCAACGTACCTCTCTTTCTTCGCCTCTCCTCCCTGGCCGCATCTTCCTCTGGGTTCCTGGGAGTCATTGCTCTAGGGCCACTAGGCCTGCGTGATGGCACACCGAGGGCGGCGTTCAGGTTCTTGTTCTCCGGCTTGGGGCTGATGCTGTTGTATTGGCTGGGGTGGGTGCCGGTGCCACTGGCGTAGCCGCTTTCGTAGCCCTGAGGGCCCAGGGGGCTGCCCTTTTGCAGCGTTGAGACCCGTGTGGATCTGGGCGGCGTCTGCTGCGATGAGCTGTTCGCGAGTTCCGTGGCCGGTCGAGCCGGGCCAGAGCCTTGTTGTTGCTGTTGCTGTGGTTGCTGCGAGGGAGCCGGCCAGTAATCTGCACCCTCGTTGCTGTGCCGCCCTGCAGAGTTTCCATTGAGGCGGTTGAGGCTGTTCACGGAGCCTGCCCAGTCAGCGGATCTGGGCGTCGCCGGGGCGTCAAAGTCTTGGGCAGAGTGCTCCAGCGCGGTCCGGAATCGCTCCGTCTGCCCCGTCCTCGGCTGGGGGTGCATCAGGTTGAGCGAGTTGCGGTGCGCCTTGTACTTCGGATCCTCCGGCGCCGTGAACGTTGGCACAATCGGCGCAGACGACTCGTGGATCTCGTGCGGCGGCGCTAGGCGTCCCTCGGCGTATCCGGCGTGAAGTCGCTCGTTGCCATAGGTGTCGAGAGGATAGAGGTCGTCGCGCGAGGCCATGCTCGACCCTGATCGAGACTGCAGCACGTCGTCGTTCTTGGCGTCCTTCCTGGCGTTGCCTCGCAGTGCCTTGCTTACGGTGGATGCCGTCGTCCCGGACCAGCGGGAGATCTTGGGGAACCAGCTGGAGCTTCCCGACTTGCCCCTTCTTCCCTTGTCGCTGCGGGGCGTGTTGTCGGCGCTCAGCGGCTGGTCGTAGCCCTGGTCCGAGACCTGCGGAGCGCCGTCCGGTGGAAGGGACCCGCCACGATGCATCTCGCGGTCCATTGGGCTCATCGGAGGGATGACTTGGGTTCGCTCCGCGGTCGGGGTGGGGTGATCGTACTCGTACTCGTCCTCATGCTCGGGGACCGTGTCGATACGGTGATCGGAGAACTTGCGCTGCCCTTGGGACTGGCTGCCGTGGCTGGTGGTCGAGTTGCCTTCGGGCTCGTAGCCCTTGTCGTGCTCGTACTGCACCTCTGGCTGAAGGTTGTCAAATGATTGCCCTGCTCCGCTGGTAGAGACTCTGGCGGAGACGGGCGGGGCCGTCTGGGTCTTGAGAACGTCCACCTCTCCGAGAAGCTGCATCAGCATGTCCTCGATGCGAGTGAGGTCGCTGGTCCCCTTGGCGCTAAGGCCTTGAAGAGCCCGCTTCCACAGGGCCTTCTTCTTCACCGTGACATCGTCCATGGTCGTGCCGGCAATGGAGCCGCTCTGCACAGAGCGAGGGCCGGGGTAAGGCCGCGGTCCGTTGATGGCCTTGTGGAGCTTGTCGGTATTTTCTGAGTTGGCAAAGATCACATCATCCCCTGTGTCTTGGACAAGCTCTTTCAGGTCACGGAAGGAGTTGCGCATCTCAATCGCGGCATTCATGAGCAGCGCGACAATCTCGGTATCACGGGCGCTTCGCTGCGCATCGCGAACCATGAGCTAGAAGGGGGAAAAAAGAAAAAAAGAAAAAGTTAGCAATCCATCGCATATACAAACTTCGAAGCGGCTTGATATCCAAAAACTCACGTGTTGCATCAGAGCTACGATGTCCTTATTTTCGATACGCTCGATACCGCCGCCTGTGGAAGCGTCATAAAACGGAGAGGACATGCCTTGAGACATGCCGCTGAGAGCGCGGTTGTTGCCCTGAGATCCATAAAAGGGATCTTCGCCACCCATGAAGTTTGACGGGCCAGGGATGTTGAGCGCCTTGCCCTTGGGCTCTACATCTGGCGTCCGGTTGGGTCCGTTGGACATGTAACCCTCGTCGTACTTGAATCCGGGGCTGCCAGTGCTGAAGCCAAGACCGCGGGATCCGAGAAGGTCGTCGTTGAGCGCGGGGTTCACAATCGGGCTGGCATCCTCGTACGGGTTGGTGAGCAGGGTATCGCGCTTCCGCTCAGCCGACGTTCTCCGCCACTCGTCAACTTCTTGGCTTGGCTCCCGACTGAGGCGGGCAGCCTCGTCATCAAGGTACGCATCTCGCATTTCCTCGTCAGACGCGGACTTGGGGATGACTTGCCCGTACTCCGTAGGAGTGGCCTTGCCGGACCACTGGCCCGGAGCAGGCTCGTCCTGCAGGATCGACGGGTTGGTTTGCAGGTCGTCGTCGTCCGTGTAGGCAATCTCGGGCATGGGGCGATCTTGGTCGGGAATGCTGCCAGCCTCCGTCGGGGGGGCGGCCTCGTAATCAAGCCTGTCCATGCTGTGGGTGGGGGTGTTTCGCGGCTTCCAACCCTCCATGGCACGCTCTTTAAACGACTTGTTGCGGAAGACTCCGGCCGGCTCAAACCTATCGTCGGTGGCATCCTCGACAGTGGCTTGTTTCCTTTCTTGGGCAGCCTTGAGAGCGGCAGCGGCAGCGCCGACGGCACCTGCGGTGATGGCGGCTTCGGACGAAGTAGGGGAGTGGCCGTACTTGGTGCGCGGCACCTTGCGTCCATTCTCATCGAGCTCGTATTCCAAGTACTCGCGGGATTGACCGGGGGTTTGCCGCCCATCATCGTCTTCATATTCTCGGCGGCCAATGCCGGCACGCTTATCCGGGCTCGCGCCTCGGCTGCTTTGGACCTTGGACCGGTCGTCGTACGAAAGGTTGGAATCTCCCGCGCCGCTGTACACGCCGGTCAGAACAGACTGGTCAAGCATCGACCCGTCGATCAAGGAGGCGACGGCGGACTCGGCAGCAATGGCAGGATGAATAATGTTGGGGTTGGCAGCAACGCCACGGACGGCCTTTCCCGCAGCGGTCTGCCCGATCTGAGAGTCTTCGGAGTAGGCGGTGTTCCTCTGGCCGCCGCCGTCGGCCGACGCGAGATCAAACTCCCTGCTCCTCAAGTTGCTGGGGTTGGAGTCGAGAGACTGCAGCGATTGAGGAGATTTGATGGACGAGTAGACGTCGCCTCGGGAGTTTCGATTTGGCGTCTCGCCTTCGGCTTCCGTGAAGCCAGAGACGCTGGGTATCGGGCTCAGGCCACGCGCGCCCGCCTGGTAGGGGACATACTTGAGAGGGGGGGGGACGTCCTGCGTGTTGTAGTAGCTATCGTCGTATCCATCGTCTGGGTATTCGCCGTGGTCGACATCGCGAGGGCCCGCGTCGTAGTTGTCGTACTGGCCGTTGGGGATCTTGCGGCCAAACTCGTCCGTCTCATACTCCGTGGCCTGGCTGTACTCCTTTTTACCGCGCGGCAGAGCGGTCAGGTCGCCGTGCGATACATTGGCGTGGCTCCTGCCCAGCGCTTGGTGAATGTCCAAGGGGGTACCTCTCGAAGGAGTGGGCGTTGACGAGGGCGAGGCAATCTCCCTCTGCTCATCCGCCAACGGAGCGATCTCTTCGGTGGCCGAGTGTGGCCCATCAGATTCCGCGGACAAGATTGAAGTCCGCGTCATATCCGAGGGGTTGATCTCGCTCATGAGCGGCATTGGGGGCGCCGGCGGCGGTTCTTCGTCGTCGTCATATTCTTCCGCGTAACGGTCACGGCCTAGGCTCTGGCTTCTGGCCCTAGACTCTGTTCTCCTTCTGCGTCTCTCGCGATGCCTCTTTTCGCCGACTTCCGATTGATCGTCTGCTGCGCCGGAGAGTGCCTTGGTCGCGGCCGCGCCCGTTGCGCCGGCGAGCGCGGCCTTGGCCAAGTTGCTGCTCCTCTTTGGCGTGTTGCCGTCGTCGTGGACGCGGTAGTCCGCCTCAAGCGAGTCCCGGCTGGGGCTGTGCAGCGACAGGTCGTCGTAGTCGTGACGAGCCTCGCGGTTTCGCCTTTCCTTGGGTTTGGCGTTTTCTTTCCCGGCATCCTTGTCCCTCGCCGACTCGGGCCTTTGGCTCGCGGACCGCCTGCGGTCCAATGCGATGTCTTCTCTCGAGGCAGACGTGCCGGTCGAGGTGAAGGACGCCCGTCTGCCTTCTCGCTTGCTCTGCTCTCGCTTGAGGGCGCTCAATTCGGGCAAAATCAGTCTCCGGATGGCATCTTCGACCGTCTCCAGCAATTTGGGGTTGTTGATGGAAGACTTGGAAGCCCCAGACCGCATGGAACGGGTGTCCACGGAGCGATGGCTTGGAGCCAAGTTCGACGACAGGAGGCTCGAGTCGGCGGCAGAAACGTGAGATGCGTGAGATTCCGGGTTGCGACTCCGACTGGAGCGGCGCCGCGAGGAAGCGTACGCCTCCTCGGGCGGGGGCTCGCTGATGCTTCCCGCCCGGCTCTTTGATCGCCGCTTCCGCTCTCCCTTGTCCTTGGGCTTGTCCGACGAGGCCTTGGAGGAGCGATCTTTTGACCGAGTTTTGGCGACGCGGGCCGGGTCGTCCAAAGCATCGTCCGGGAGCGATCCCGAACCCAGATCCCCCCCCGGTCCAGAGCCATCCAAGAAGCTGTCCGTGGGGATGGCGGAAATTTCAGATCCGTTGCCGGGCTGAAAGGACTCTCTCTCGCTGGTCGGAATCAACGGGCTGGCAGGACGGCGGCGTCGTTGCTGGGGTTGCTGGGCTTGGGTGATCTCGATGTCGATGGGATTCCGCGAGACGGTAGACTCCTCGGTGGCCGAAGCGTACGAGGTCATGCTGTGGCCGTCATCGCCTCCGAGCAGCTCGAGCTGGCGGGAGTGGACGCCATCGTCCGCGGGAACCCGGCGAGTCAGCGAGCCTTTGCGGGGTGTCTTTGTCTCGGTCACTTGAACGTTGTGATCCCTCTTCCCCCTTTTGGAGGTGGAGGGGGTGAGCCGCACTCGCACGCTCGGTTTGCGACTCGTCGAGCTCCCCGTCCTACTGCCTTCGAAATATTCAATCAGCAATGACGTTTGAGAGCGATGGCTCCTATGGCCGCGGGTGCGGATGGTGACCGGGGTGCCATCTTCGGGCAGCGAGTACCCTGATTTCTCATCGTCAAGCTTGGAGATTTCGTTGGTCAGCTCCGTGGGAGTAGTCGTCTCGTCGGTCTCGGTCGGCGCGGGCAGCGGAAGGCTTTTCCTGCTAACGGCGCTCATTTTTGGCAAAGGGCAATCGATTTCCTCGCCTCCCAATTTGTCGCTCCGCTACCAGCGGTGTACATGCAGCAGGCAAGCCCCCTTCAAGAGACCAGCCTAAAGGCTGGGACAGGAAGCAGAGAAGAGAAGGAGGGAAAAAAGAGGAAAGAGAAGAGAAACAAGATCGAGATCAAGTTAAGAGAGATTAGAAAACAAGTAATATTATCCAGACATCCGAAAGAGGGAACCCAAGGCTACGGCGAAGATCGGGGGAAGGGGAGGGGTGTGAGGCGCCTTGAGCGACGTCAGTAAAATGAAGAGAACAAAGGTTGAAAATGAATCGAACGGCAATGAAGCTCCCGTCCGTCCACTCGAGATGGACCCGACACGGGTGGGTTTGGATGTCAAACAACTCACAGCAGTCAAAGAGAGGAGAGAGAGAGAGAGAGAGAGAGAGAGAGAGTGTGTGTGTGTGTGTGTGTGTGTGGAATCGAGGAGTACGGGCCAGGGCAGTTTGGTTGCCACGAAGCGGCGAAGCTCAGGCACCGAAAAAAAGGAAAAAAAAAAGAAAAAAAAAAAAAAAAGGCAAGCCAGCCAAGAGCGGTAAAGAGGCTGGCGCTCCTCACAGAAACGACGAGGAGAAACGGAGACGACGACAGGAGAGAGCGCTGCAGAGTCAGGGGAGTTTGCTGCAGGGCCAGCCGTGGCTCCGTACCTGTGCTGTATGTATGATGTGCGGGCGAGGGACGATGCACAGTATGTATGCGCCAGCTGAGGAGGAGGACGAGGAGGGATGATTAGTCCGGGTGCCTGTCGGTGAGATGCAACTGCGAGCTGGACAGATGCGATATGGTGGGCAACCCGGGGGGGGGGGGGGGGGGGGGACAAAAAGCGGCCTGTGAGGCGCTCCCGGCTGTCAAAAAGAAGGGTCTCTGGCGTTTCCTTTTCCCGCTTCCTCTCTTCCTGAGGGGGGAACGGGAGTTGTAAACGGGGGGAAAGGGGGGAGAGGGGCGCAAGTGGGCGACGCGACGCGATGCGATGCGATGCGATGCGATGCGATGCGGGCGAAACAAGGCAGGAAGAAGAGAGGAGAGCAGATGAGAGGAGAGGAGAGGAGAGGAGAGGAGAGGAGCAGAGGTCGCCGGAGGACAGCAGAGGAGAGCAGAGGAGAGGCCGACCCTGAGACCCTCGCAGGCTGAGATGGATTGAGGCCTTGTTGTTGTCCAGAGAAGCGGGCCGGGGTCTCTCTGCTTGATGAGCTGGCGTTGCCGAATGCGCCTTGTCCAATGACGCTTGGGCGGGCAAAGGGGGGGGGGCGCCTTCTGAACGGGTGCGCTAGCTCGAAGCTGCGAGAGCGCCAATGCCGCTGTGGCCACGGAAACTTGTGCGCAAAGAGGCTGCTGCTGCTGCTGCTGCTGGCGGTGGGCGTTTGCGCCGCGCCGTTGGGTGGCACGAGTAACGGGGGGGGGTACCTGTCGGCGCCGAGAGGGGGGGGACCTGGAGGGTACAAGCAAAAAGGCGCAGGCACCCAGGACTGGTACTACCTAGTACTATAGGTGCTACTATAGGTAGGTACTACTGCTACCTTAGTAGGTAGTAAGGTGGTACTACCAAGCCGAAAGAGCTGAACAAGATTTCCGCACAACCACCGGCCATTTCAATTTTGAATGTAATTTTTTTTCCTTATTCCATTGTTGCTTTATTTTTATTTATTTATTTATTTATTTTCCTTCATCGTTATTCCCATACGACTAAGCCCCAGCGAGCGACTTGGATGGGTGGTGGCGTAGTGAGAAGGGGAAGGAGAATAATAATAATAAAAAAAGGCGAGGCTGGTGATACGGCGCCCATCTCTGCACGAGCCTGCGCCATCACAAAACGTTTTGATTCGAAGTTGCAAAATCCCGCCCAATCGAGAGAAAGGAGAGCGCCAGCGCGCGCACACGCACACACACACCACACCCGCCGCCTCTGTCTGGCCGTTGACGCCCAACTCGTCGGCGCCGGCTTCTTTGGTTGCAAGAATTTTTCTCCTATTCTTCTCTTCTCTTCTCTCCTTCTTCTTTTTTTTTTTTTAATTCTTTTTTGTCTCTCTCTTATTTCCCTCATCTGCATGCCGACGTCAAGCCTCGCATTGGCGCTGCGGCATCGTCGCCCTCAAAGCCCCCCCCCCCCCCCCCAACAGGTACTAATGTACCCCCCAAGTAAACCCCCTCCGTACTTCGGTACCTACCTGGTCTCTCTCCCCCCCCCCCGGCACATGGAGAAGGGCGTTCCTCCACAGCGCCCAAAGCAGGACCCGCCAATGGCGCCAGAAAGTTGTTCTGCTGGCAGGGTAACGGCAGAAACCAAAAACCCGCGGCTTTGGGCGCGTGAACCCAGGAGAGAGCAGATTGGCATCAATCAAATCCCCCGACGGCTGAAGAGTGGGCATCTGCGTGATGTGATGTGCATGGGGCAGCCTCACGGCTGATGCTGCAGCGCTTGGACGGGCCAGCCGAACTGATCTGGACTCGCACCAGCGGCGCTGTCCGATTGTGCCTCAAAACATCCCATCGCCTGTGTATCGTCCGTTCGTCTTTTGTTGCCGGTCTCGTCAGTTCTCACCCCCCCCCCATTTGACGGTTCTCAACGGAAAGCACAGGGCTGAGACGCACTGCGGGTCGACTTCTTTAGCAGATATTCGCCATGTCCCATCTACAGGCTCGGGCGGATCCAAAGATGGGCATTGACCGGAGTGATGGATGGATCGGCGAAGGAGAGTTGATACTGCTACGGAGCCACACTATTGCTGCAGGTCGCGCAATTCCTTCCATGGGGCCTTTTTCTTTGTCTCTCTCTTTTTTGTTTACCACTGCCGTGGCTCGTTTTACCAGATTAAAAACCTCTGGTGCGAAGTACAAAGTAGAGCTTCGTTGACAAGAAAACGGGGATGCCTACCGTGATCCAACATGTTGTCCAACACAACATTCGGCGGCTCCAATATAACCAGCTCGCAGGACGACCTCAGCTCTTCTGGGCCGCGTCGCGCCTTGGTATCGAGTCGAAGCAGACGACACTCGCCAACTAATTCAGTCAGCGCCGTTCTTCTGTTCCCCCCTTTTGCCTCTTATAGCCGGGATTTACAGCAAACCCGCGCGCCAACGGAAATCCCCGGTCGAGAAATTCTTCTGAAAAACGAGGCCAGACCGCCGCCGTAGGGTTCCCTGCATGGCAAGTCTTTCCTTCATCTGCCTCCCTCGCAGACCTGACATCGGCGTTTGACTGGGGCCTTGGCCAAAAAAAAAGAAAGAAAAAAAAAAGGCAAAAGGTACCTCGCGAGGTTGTGGCAAAAAAAAAATCGTGATCGAGCGGATGCACGGATGCACGGGGCTGCTCGTGATACCGGCAGTGTTCGTTTGTGTTTCTCGTCGACGGGCGACTTCGGCAGCCAGCAGACAAGCTGTACGAGTAACTCGTTCCGACGCGAAGACTGTGAAGCATGAACTAGGGCGAAGCTGAGCAACGATGGATGACCAGGGCCGTTGAAGAGAGAACGCACGACGGCGCTCCTTGTGACGAGCCCGTTTGCTTTGAATCATCCCTTGATGCGGTTGGTGTTATGGGCGCTCCGACTGTACAAGGTGCCCCTCTCCTCTTCATCGAATATGAAACGATGGAAAACAGTCTTTTTTTTTTACGAGGTGCACACAGCATCGCGAAAATTTGCTTTCTATCAGACACCTTTTTTTTTTTTCCAAACAAAAAAAAAGCCAGTACAAATACGTCGTCTTGCCGGCTCCCATTCATTGCATCTGTACGCAAATCGACGGGCATAAATCCAAGGCTCAAAGTCACATCCTGGACACCTCCTCCCCTCCTCCCTCCGGGTTACGTTCCTGTCCTCCTCGAATCCGCCGTGACGGCTGGCGGTGGCTCGGCGATATATTCCGGCGGCCTTCTCCCCTCCTCCATGTCCCTTAGCTCTGTCGGCCCTCCGGCGGCGGCATCGCCTTCTCCTCCCGGGGGCTTCTTGACTGCGTACGGAGGCGGGGCTTCTCCGAGCTCGTTGAGCCCTTCTTGGGAGCGAAAGCCTCCCCAGGGATTGCTCCTGTAGTGCCGCGGTATGAAGACTGCAGCGCCATCCCGCGTCACCCAACGGCCTCGAGCCCAGATTGGGCCGTCGGCGGTAGTTGCCAGACGGCGGCGATGGCGCATGTAGAAGAACAGAAATGTCGAGCAAACGACAAAGACGGCGAGGAGAGGGATGATGACATAGGTCAGCGGCCGCGTTGACGGCGACTGGTCCGAGTTCATGGCGGTGGTGGTGATCTCGTCAAATACATGCGTTTTTTCTTTTTACAAAAAAAAAAAAAAGGCTTGAGGCTGGAGGTTGGAGGCCAATCTGCTTGCGCTTATCGCGGCCCCAAAGCCAGCGAGTGGTTTCGAGACTATGTAGCTGACCAAGCGTGGCTGCTCAAAAGATTCACCACCACCTATCCAATGGTAGTCGTAGCAGCAGTTTGCAGTAATAGCAGTTGGTGGCATTAAGCCTCCGTCCTCCAAGGAAAAGGATAGAGAAAATGCCAAACGCTCTCGGGAATTTGAACATGGAACGGCGGGGAAACCACAAAGGCCAAATACGATACCACTCAGCCAAAGAGAAGACGGAATCCTTTTGTTTAAAAAAAAAAAACTCTAGGCCGCGCTCTCTGCAGACGTCACCCCTTGACCTCCCTCCCTCCCTCCCCCCCTCCCTCTCGCTCTCTCTCCTCTCTCTCTCTCTCTCTCTGGGCCCCATCCAGCACCCCCCCCCCCCCCCCCCCGGGAGCTCCTAATCCATCCGTTGCCGGTCCTGGTGTATAACCCAAGCGTGTGATCTACTTGCCGCCATCGGGGCAGATCGTCACATAAACGGGGGAGTGGTCAGTTCTCTCCCGTGCTGGTGGTGTGTGTGTGTGTGTGTGTGTGTGCTTTGGCGGATGCCTTGCCATCCCATTCAACCATCCATTCAACCATCCATCCATCCAGAATCAAAACCATTTTGTTGCTGGCTCCGTGGTGCGGGGGGGAGCCATACCGAGGGGTGGCACTACGTGATGTGATTTGGAATACCCTTACAGAAGTGCCGAGGACGGCAGACGATTGGAGCGTCACATCCATGACGGGAAAGAGGTGGCCCATGAATGATTCGACGAATGGCTGTCATGAAGCTCATAACATAAACGAGTACGTCCATATGTGCTCATAAGGTATTTAATTTACTTACCTAAATTGTTAGTAGTGGTACCTCTGTATATGTAGCACCTTATCTCACGCCCCCCCACACCCGAACCGGCTAAAGCGACAGAAGCTTCCCCAAGACCCGCCATGAGTTTGATCCTGAGGCAGGAATTATCTGCTTCGCATTACTACTAGCCTTGGTAGGTACTAGTACTATTACTTGTATGGCTGAAACCGACATCATCACTCCAGCGTCAAGCGACCTTTTGCCTCAATTCCACCAGACACCCAGAGGAAAGAAATAATAAGAAGAAAATCAAGAAAATCAAATATAAAATAAAATAAAAATAAAATAAAATAAAAGCCCGTCCTTGAACCCCGAATCGGCGCCAATCGTCCAACATGCCTCGTGCTATCAGAGGTATACTCGCCCTCTTTTTTTTTTTCCCTCTCTCTCTTCTCTCCTACACCCCCCCAGCTGACCCATTCATTCCTCGCGTATTCCAGGCGTCCTGATCGAGTGCGATCCATCCATCAAGTCCATCATCGTCAACATCGACAGCGTGAACCACGACTTCATCATCGAGGACTTGGACGAGGAGCGTGTCGTGGTCAAGGAAAACATGGTCCACCTCCTCAAGCAGAAGCTCGAAGACGTACGTCGAGCCCTCTCCTCTTTGCGCTTCGTTTCCTCTTCTCCTTCCGTTTCTCCTGCCACTCACTCACACATATCGGCTTCTCTGCAGCGCCTCAGGGAGAATCTCCCCCCGGTCGACGAGTCCGGCTCCGAATAGAACCGTCGCACGCCCGCCCAGCGCAGCTTCACCGCCACGCGAGAATCTCCCGCCTCTCTTGTGAAATGCCGCGGCGCCGCTTCAGCGATGTAAATTACTCTGTATTCTACTCGACGAGAACCTGTGCGCCACTGCCATGACGGCTCGATTCTAGCCAATATACACATACACGTAGCAGTTACCCATGCAACCACCCACTCACTACCTCGATATGCAGACATCACCACCGCCGTCCGCAATCAAACCGAGGCTTCTTTACAATTTCGCAAACCTCGGCTTCTGCTTCTTCAACACACTCAATATCGCCGAAGGGAAATCCGCTCCTTGCAGCGCCACCGAATTCCACAGCTGCGTATACCGCAGAGTATCCACCGTGCTGTGATCCCTTGCGTGGTTCAGCAGCTCCTTCGTGCCCTGCACTGCCACGGGGCTCTTCTCCGCCAGCGAAGCCGCCAGGTCGATCGCCGCCTGCACCGCCTTGGCCTTGTCCTCGTGCACTTGGCTCACGAAGCCCACCGCGAGGGCTTCCTGCGCCGAAAAGTCTCGGGCCGTCAGGCACACCTCCTTGACCCATGAGCCAGAACCCACGATCTTGGGGAGACGCGCGAGCGTGCCAATGTCAGCCGCAAGGCCAATGTCGACCTCCTTGACGGCGAAGCGGGTGTTGGACGCGCAGATGCGGATATCGGCGCAGCAGGCGATGTCGATGGCGAGGCCAAGGGAGATGCCATGCATGGCACAAATCACCGCTGTAGAACAAGAAGAAAATCCAAAAAAAGACACGCCACGTGTTAGAATGTTGTTTCTCCAAGTAGAATCCAAACTATTCCCCCCAAATTTTTTTTTTATTTTTTTTTTGGGGGGGTTTTTTTTTTTTTCAGAAACAAAAGGGTTGTCCAAACTCATAGGGGGGGTGGAACGCAAACCAAAAATAAAATAAAATAAAATTTGAAAAAATAAAAAAAAAATTGAATAAAAAATTAATAAAAAAAAACGTACGCTTCTCGCACTTCTCCATCGCCCCAATCGAAGACTGAAACTCTTCAATCTGCGCCCTCATCTTCTTCGCCTTCCTCGCCGGATCCTGCTCCTTGGACATGAGCGTCCCGTCCTGCGACGTCGACTGCACGTCCAGCCCGGCCGTAAACGCCCTGTCGCCCGCTCCGCTCAGCACCACCGCCCGCACGTCGGCATCCTCGCTCAGCCGCCGGAAGACGCCGCCAAACTCGAGCCACATGGCCTCGGAGAAGGCGTTGAGCTTCTCCGGCCGCCGGATCTGCACGTGCGCCACGAACGCCTTGGGCGAGGTGACGGCGAAGAACTTGTAGCCGCCGTAGGCTGCGAGGGGGGATCCGGCGTCGGCGGGCGATGATGCCATCCTGAGAGCTTTCGCGGCGGCGCTCCGTTAGACTGTGTGTACGCCTTTTTTTTTTTTTTTTTTTTGGAGGTGGTGGTTGTTGTTGTTGTTGTTGAGTTGTGTGTAGCGAGAATGTAAAAGTTGAAATATGGCTGTTGAAATATGGTTATCTAGTACCAAGGCAGTTCAATCCCAGTATAGCAGAAAATCAAATCATCAATGCCAAAAAAAAAAAAAAAAAAGAAAGAAAGAAAGAAAAAGGCAGAAAAGGGGAAGAAAAGAAAAGAACCAAGACATCAGCTGAGGAGTCGTCGAGAGCACACCTCCCCCAACGTTGCTTCGGCTTCAAATGTCACCCTTTGGCAAAAATTGTTTTCTTCCAGCGAAGCCGAGGCACAGCTCCATGCCGTTTTGTGGGGCCAGGCTCGCTTCTTCAAGCCGTTCGAAATCTGGGGAACGCGACGAAACAGGCTTGGTGCCCTCGATGCCACAATACATACATTAGTACTCCGTTAGGTAGTTACATACACGATACAGTGCGTCTGCTGCTGGATGCCTCAATGCTATTGATCCACTGCCTGATATTATGGCACGATTGCACGATTTCCTCTCGCCAGGGTCTCAATACATACTACATACTAGGTTAGTAAGTAGCACACATTCAAGTACTACCGCCAAGAAGGAAGAGGGGAGGTCGGGATGAAAAGGGAGAAGACTTGACGGCACAAAACAATTGCGGACACACACACACACACACACACATCAGCTGCAACGTCCATGGCCAAAAATGATTTCTAACAAAACCAGCAAGACAATGCAACGTATAAAACAGTTGGCTTCAAAGCCTTTAGACTGTCGGATTATCATTTCGCCCCGCTCCTGTCTAGTCGTTCCAGAACCAGACACCAGTCCTCTTTACATTAATGCCGTATACCGGGGCCCCCCTCGTCCGTGACAGGATCGACCTGGCCTCCTCCCTTGCCCCCAAATACCAAGATAGAGAAACGTCCAACGTCTTTCAGATAGGCAAAGATTCAGACCACCCTAGAGAAGAAGAGTTCCAAACAAGGCAAACATCAAGCTCATACCGGACACGACCCATGGTGTCTTGTCCAGAGGACCGTGGGAAAAGGAGCCGGCGGCGCTGTCGGATTCGGTCTCGGACGCGTCAGACGACCCGGTGGGAGAGGCCGTACCTCCGGTGACACTAGCCGTAGAGGTACCGCTGTCGGCAGCGTTCTGAGAGCCGTCGCCTCCAAGGCCGGGGCCGGCGCCGGCACCCTTCTTCATGAACTTGCCGGCAGCAGAAGGCATTTCGGGAACCAGGCCGGGGTCGACGTTCCATCCAGAGTTCTTGGACGGACACTTGGCGGCGTGGCTGGAGCTGGCCGCCCCCCCGGAGCCAGTCGGGGCCGGGTTCTCGGCCAAGGCGCTCTTGAAAAGATCGTACTCGTCCGACTTGGAAATGGAGTCGCCGCCAATGGTGACAATTCCGTAGTCGTTGTCTTCCTTGGAGTATTCGTACATGATACCGCCGGAGTAGACGGCGCTCATTTCCGAGCTCATGAGGGCAGACAGCTCCTCGAACTTGCGAGGGCGGTTCTTGATGCAGCCCCACTCGGACAAGCTGAAAAGGCGAGTCTGTTAGCAAACCGTCTCGGGACGCGGAAGGAGAACACGCATCAGTCGAGGCCGATGCACATACAAGATGGGAATGCCGTAGTCGGTAAAGTTCCTAACCTTCTGGTCCCAGCCAGAGGTCTTGAAGTCGCTGTTGCACCACGAGTAGTCGTTGAAAGCGAAGAAATCAGATCGCTCGTCGTCGCCGCCGCAGTTCATGTACATGGCCGTCTGCATGCGGTTGGAGGAAACATCGGCGGCAGAGTATCCAACGGGGACTTTGCGCAGTCCTCGGGAGTTCATGTAGTTCTTCATATCGCGAGTGACAGCCTTGACGTAGGGGGCAGACTTGTCAGTCCCAGGCTCGTCATTGATGACCTCGTTGCCGGAGAAGAAGGCCAGCGTGTTGTCGTATTTGGCGAACATCTCGACGGTGGCGAAGACGCTCTGGAGGTACATTGTGTTGTAGGAAGGTCCGGGCTGGAGGCGATTGATGGAGTAGCCCGGGTTGTTGACGTCGAGAACCAGGTAGATGCCGGCCTCGGCGAGGGCCTTCATGCACTCATCATGATTCTTGGAGTTGTCGACAGCATAGACACGGATAGTGTTGATTCCCAAATCCTTGAAGTTCTTGATGTCCCGGGTGCAAACCTTGGGGTCAGCCAGGGGATCCTCGTTGGCCGCAGCGCCGCCAGGCTGGTAGTCGATGCCGCGGAGGTAGAAACGCTCGCCACCAGCCCAGAAAGCTGTGAATTTTCAGGTTATTATTATTGTTATTTCAGCAGCGTATCCTGGTCGAGATATGGCACATGACATGGCGGCAGCAAAATTTCCTTTGACTCACCATTTCCAGAGGCCGAAACGGCGGGGACAGAGGCCCTCTTCGATGGAGGGTCGCTCTTTGAAGGCGTGGGAGTGGCCACGACGGCGCCGAGGCCGGCGATGGCCGAGAGAAGAGCGAATCCCTTCATGGTGGCGCCAAATCGCTGACGGATGGGAAATGGCACAGATGATGAAGTTCTTTGTCGACAGCCCAGGGGCAAATATGTATGGATAGATGAATGGGATTTCTGTAAGGAGCGGAGTGGAGCCGAGAGGTCGACTCAAGAATTATAAGATGGATGAACCGGAAAGACGGAGAAGGAGAAGGAAGAACAAGAAGAGAGACGCCCCAATAACGAGAGAGGGAGGGAGGGAGGGAGAGAGAGAGAGAGAGAAAGAGAGAGAGAAAGAGAGAGAAAGAGAGAGAGAGAGAGAGAGAGAGAGAGAGAGAGAAGTGGCAAAAAACGAGCGAAGAAAGAAGCTGGGCGAAAAAAGAAAAAAAAGGCTGTGCGCGGGAAAGAGAAGATGTTTCGGAAAGAAGAGGGAGGAGGGAGAGAGAGAGAAGGGCAGGAGGAAGGGCAGCTGGAATGGAGGGCATCGATATTTAATACCACAAATCACAAACAAACACAAACAAACTGGCAAGCCGTGAGCAGCTCCCCCACCCACCCTCAAAAGAAAAAAAATTCTTAAAAAAAAAAATTTTTTGGGAAAAATAAAATAAAAAAATTGAAAAATAAAAAAGGGAATAAAACCAGGAGGAGAGGGCGTCCGTGATGCAGGGACAGTACAAACTCTTCATCCCCATCACATCTGCTGCGTCACTGTACGCCCTCGCACGAACCCGCCGGAGAAGGGGGCCAAGCTTCCAATGGCTGGCCCGCGAGCGTCGCACGCAAACTCCCCCCCCAAACAAGGAAATTTGAACTGCATCGATCCACTGACCGGGCGCGCCACTACGAAGCCGCCAGCTGGCGATTTGCCGTTGGACTTATTCGTAGGGGAAGAGGGGGAACGGATGGGAATCGCGATGTTGGGATGTAGAGGCAGACAGTGTGAGGCACTGCGCGGAGGACCTTTTTTTTTTTAAATGAATAAATGAATAAATAAATAAATAAATAAATAAATAAATAAATAAATAAATAAAAATTTAAAAAAAAAAACGACTCAATCAAATCACTGCCTGGCGCGATGCCAAAAGTCTACCCTCATTATGTGATGCCGCTGCTGCTCGTATTGCCCCCCCCCCCCCAAGAAGCCCGGAGCCAATTGATGCCCACGAGATTTCGGCTAGCACCGAATGAGGAGGGAAAAGGGCTACATTTGGCAAAGGCACCAAAAAAGCCAGTGCCGATTCGTTCAATTGCTTTTCAAGTTTTGTTGATTTGCTCGTCCTTGTCATTATGTTCTTTCAGTAGCAGTACTATTAGGTACTACCTTAACTACTAGGTACTATACCTATATCTAGGTACTAGGAGGTAGCATTTTACGAATTTGCTACAGTCCCTCGCCATCTTTAGAACGATCCGCCCTCCCATCATCCACAACTCCCAAGACTTCAAAACCTCCATACCTACACAGTCGTCGTGTGTGGATGCTCCGAATAGACTTCCCAAGGCGCTCTCCCTCCCCGTCTGTCCTGCTCCTCAAAGCGCACAGCGGCAGACAAAGAAGAGCACAGGGCTCGTCAAATCGGTCGTTGGCGGCTCTGCACACTTGCCAGAGGCAGTTCGACAGCGGTTTCGCTTTTGCGCACACTGTCGCTCCAGGCGCAAACGAACACAGCATCGCCTCGATGTAATCCTTCGAAGACGTGTGTCCGCGACAACGGAACCTGCCAGATGCACCCGGGGGAGATGCATCATGTACCTCACATTCCCCTTCCCCCCCTGCCGGGACGATTCCCAACGCCGCGGCTCGGCATCCGCACTAACGCTTCTGATCTTCAGGGGCCATCGCCATCACCGTCTCCGTTGTTCCGACTGCCTGTACGGAAGTAATGCCGCTAGCCTTTACCGACCTTTGATCGCCGGTCTTCTCTCTTTTGGGGCAACTCTGAGACGCGGGAAATTTTGAAGCGGCGTGATCATCTTGCCATGCTCATCAGCGGGGCCGCCACCTGCTTCTTTGCCCAGGGGAGAGCAACCTTGTCCACCAGAATCTCCAATCAAGCCTTCAATATCGACGACGCGATAGGTTTCTAGCTATCTAGCAGCGCTTGGCACTGAACAGAGTAAATGCTCAATAGCTCAAGAACATCGTCTTTTCTCTCTCCCCCCCCTCTCTCTCTCTCTCTCCCTTCTTGGACAGGTTGGGGAAGGGGAGACCAAAAGTAAATTCTCTCTAGCAACTCGCCAGTCATAAAGAGGTCATAATGTTCATATTCATATCCATACTCATATCCCATCCCCACCCTTTTTCTCGCGTCTATTTCTTCAAATCCCCGACAGAGAGATTTAAAAAAAAAGTTTCATCTTTAGATAGCACCCAGTCGCTCTTCTGTCGTCATTGTTACCCAACGAAGCAATAACATGGCCCGAAAAAGTTCTACTCATCGGGCACGCTGAATATCTCTTCAACGCCAGTCCAAGCACCTCGGGCACGCTCTTCCCAATAGCTCTCCTTGCCTGTCTTGATCCTCCACACCTCCTCTCCTTCCGGAGACTCTTCCGCTTTGACAAACCACCTGGGCCTGTGCGCCTCGCCGCGCTCTTCCGTGACACGACGTCGGGCACGCTGCGCCTCCTCCAGCTTCTGCTTCCAGACCTCGGCTTCGTCTAGGTTGCCCTGCTCGGCCAGTCGCTGGTCTGGACGCAATCTGCAGTCCGTCGGCGGCAGCTTGCCCTTCTCAAGCTCCGTGATTTCATTGAGCGAGGCTGCAAACGCCGTCATGCCGTACGTCTGGGTAGGGTTGTCCACCATGCTGCCGACATGCCAAATCTCCTCACCGCCTGATTTTCCGGGGCCGGCCGTCTTGAGCCCTCCGGTCCAGGTGCCAGCCAGCCCACTGCCCGTGTTGCCACCATCCGGTCCAAATGTCTCCACGTTGACATCTTCGGCTCTCCCACCAAACATGCCCTTGCTCCTGAATTCGATGGCCGCCTTGTGGCCGGTTGAGTCGTTGATTACGTTCATCGTGCCGACGGGCTCCACGTACTTTTCGCCCATGACGACGTTTCGCAAAAACATCGTGGCAATGTTCCACGAGTACAGCTCGTCAGATCCATCCGGCAGGCGAAGCACGACTCTCACGCGCCCGTCAGTCGTAATCTCGGCACTTTTGCCCCAGAACTTCTGCCCCGGGGCGGCAGATTGGGAAAGCGACCAGCTGGCGGATTCGGCCTGCATGGCTACTTTGACCGGTCGGTGCTGGACCTTCTCCACGAGCAGGCGAAACCCGCCGGGGCTCTCCTTGCTCGAACGGACGAGCTCAAACGTCTCTCCCAGCAGAGGGTTGAACGGCTTGCGGATGGCTCGCTCCTTGGCACGACCACTGCTAAACTGTGAGACGGCAAAGGCGGCAACATACAGCAGTCTCTCGGTTACCGATCCGCGCTTCGCGGCTTGGTCCAAAAGCTGCGCGTACTCCAGCTGCTCTGCGATTTTCTGGAGCAGAGAAATCGGCTCGTTCGCGGAAACCGGCATGCTAATGGTGCTGAGGTCCTTGCCAACGTTTTTCCGGACGAACGCAATCAGGCTGGGGGGCAACACCATCGCGGGCGGTATGCCGGTTCGCCGGCTAACGGCGATGTCGAGTGGCAGAGGGACGAGGCTCTTTGGTTTGGCCGGGAACAGCGCGTTCGTGCCCTCGCTTCGCACCTCCTCTTCCTCGACGGACGAAACAGACGAGCTGTCGTGCGACGAGGCGTCATCGGCTTCCGACTCGTGCGTCTCGTCGTCGCTAGCATCAATCTTGACGACTCTTGTGCCGGCATCTTCCGCGTCAAAGAATTCGTCTCCGGTAGAGGTAGTATCCAAGCTCAGACGAGAGGCAGCTTCGGCAGACTTGGGCACCGGCATTCGACGCTGCTTGCTGTTGTTGATGAGGACCGTGAATTCGCTGACGACGGAATCGAGATCAGCCAGCAGAGCCGCGCAATGATCCTGCAGCGACCTCTCCTCCTGCGTTGCTCCTTTGGATTTTCGTTTATTCGACTCGGCGTGATCTTCGCCCGGTGCCGCGTTTGGCAGCAGCGTTGGGGGGGGCATCACGGAGGAGCTGGACTTGCGCTTCCAGAACGACTTCCTCTCCGCTCCATCGCCATTGTCGTCGATGGCGCTGCCC
Organism: Trichoderma cornu-damae; assembly: GCA_020631695.1. Lineage (NCBI taxonomy): Eukaryota > Fungi > Ascomycota > Sordariomycetes > Hypocreales > Hypocreaceae > Trichoderma > Trichoderma cornu-damae. The sequence goes on from CM036088.1 coordinate 4,763,729, forward strand.
GATGATGGGCTCGTGAGATGGTGCGACGATGACGACGACGTTGGCCTCGGCAGCGCCGCGACCTCCTTGGTCAAACGGCGCAATGCGTCACGGGTCCCAACAACGCGGCTGACCAGAGTCTCGACCTGCTGCCATTCAACCTCTTCACCGCGACCCACGTGGTGGCTCGCACGATTTTCCTGCTGCAGAGTGCGATGGTCAACCTGCAAACCGAGCTTTGGCTGCTGCTGCTGCTGCTGGTGCTGCTGTTGCTGTTGCTGCTGCTGGTGCGGCAAGCCTTCGAGGCCTCTTGCCAACTTGCTTGCCTTCTCAAGAGCTCGGGCCCAATCTTGGAATTCCTTGTCATTGGGTGCCTTGAGGTGCCACACCTCCGCGCCAGAATCTATGCTGATTTCCCTTCTCCTCTCATCGGCAGCGATGGCCGCCAGGCTCAGAGGGATGGCTCCGCGAAGAGCAGAAGAATTCCGGTTGTAGTAATAAGACAGGGTGCAGGTGGAATAGTCGAGGGAAAAGAAGCGGCGAGCGTAGCCCTGCCCCTTCTTGCGTCGTCTCTTCGAGAGCGTTCCAACGTGGTAGTTGGCCGCGACAGTTCCTTCGGATACAGTGCGCGCATGGCCCTTGCTCGGGTGGCTATGGAAGCTATCCACAGAGGCAGAGGGGTCCGCCTCTCGAGGCGGGCTGCCATGCATTCCCAAGCTGGTCTGGCTAGCGTTGGCCATCTGAAGGTTCGGGAGGTGGTTGGCACTTTGAGGAGCAGAACCTGTGGGGTAGGTCAGGACAACAAAGGTGGCCGTCTTGGACGTCTGCTTGGAGAATGTGTTGTCAAAGACCAGGCCATACATGCCCGTCTGCCCCACGGGAACATCATAAGTCCCCATGGACACCTTGTCGGCCTCGCACTTGCCAAACCATTTTATCGAGATGAAGCCCTTGCTGGAGAGAAGGTCTTGCGCCGTGACATCTTTCTTGGAAAACCGGCTCGCTTTGCCCTCGGCAACGCCTTGTGTCTGGGATGTGCTTGAATGAAAGTCGTCGCCGGCGGTGGAAGAGAGACCCGTGGCACCACTGCCCGGATGCTTGACGATGCCGAAGTTTCTAGATGGTTCCACGGTCAATTAGGGCCATGGACAGGGTGCATTGGCTCTCTGGGGGTGGGGAGTTTGCTCACATGGACTTTTTGTGCGGTTGTACGCTCCAGGATAGGGTGTTCCCCTCCTCGACCTTGACCCAGCGGACGATGTAGGACTATGTGGTCGCGGTCAGCCATCTGCAAGCACGTCGCATCATTGGGCAGGGAGAATTGAAGAGGCCATACCCTGCTGTGGACTTCTAGCCTCTCTATGCCAGCCATGGCTTTTTGGAATGCGTCAAAACGAAGGGCCCCGTGATGTCCAACATGCAACAGAAGGCCGCAAAAAACAAAAACAACAAAAAAACCAAGCTGCGTGGTTTAAAGCTCCTGTTCCATGGCACGGCGGTCCGTATTTTGGGTTCGGGTTCGTCGGCTGGAGCTCGAGCGCGGGCTGACTGAGCAACCAAGGGAGACTGTGTGTGGCTGGGAAAGCGTTCCTTTAAAGTTGAGGTTGGAGCTGAAGCTAGAGCTGGAGATGGGGACAGACCACGTTCAAACCGTCGGGCTCAACGTGTTTTTTGACTTGGCACTGTGGCTGGGGATCTGGGCTTGCGGGCAGTGGGCTGCTCAGTGGCTGAGGTCCGGGGTCTCGCAGGGCTTCCTCTGGCTTCTACAAACGCAAGGCAGCCACCAAGCTCCAGGGCTCTTTAAGGTGGTGCATGTAAACAATGCAGATGCAAAACGGGCCCTGCCAGCACTAAATAAATGTTCCAAGTGCCATTCCAGAGCCCGGCCCTGTCGGGAGGGGTGGCTTGAGCATTGGGCATTGGACGGCGACAGAGCGGAACAGCGGACACGAAAGGAACGGGTGGACTGGAGGGATCGCTCGGGGCACGGGGCAGAAATGGCGGATGCTTGATTTTGTCTGTTTGTCATCCATCTCATCTCCTACATTACGAGCACGAGAAACGTTGGGTTTCTGCGTCAGCGGCACCACCGCGGCGTCAACGGACACCGAGGTCCAGACTCCAAGGGAGGAAAAGTTTGGGGCTGTCCTTTCTATTCTTTTCTTTTCTATTTCTTTTCTATTTCTTTTCTTTTCTTTTCTTTTCTATTTCCTTTTTTCTTTTCTTGTTTTTTCGGCTTGACGCTGCCAGGTAGCCCCAAGTAAACCCGGCAAGGCCGGAGCCTCGGGTCAAGAGCACGTGAGTTGACAGCGGGATATTGCGAGCCCGAAAATATGAATAGTAAGTTCATGGAGTCGGAGGGCGACCCAGTGGCTGAAAGCCATGGATTGTTCCGAGTCGGAAAGCCGTCGTGAAGGCGACAGACGAGGATAAGTCGGATCTACGTCAATCAAGCGAAAAAAAAAAAAAAAAAAAAAAGCCTCCCCATAGGAATGGAAGAAACTTCTCCATCAACTGCCGCCTACACGCCATCATGTGTGGATTCGACGGAGCCTGCTCTTTGAGAAACAATCCCCCCCTCTCCCCGGGGCCCAGAGTTTTGCTGATGGAACAAAGTTAACTGCTTGTATCTCGCTGAGCGCCGCGTGTGGAAGAAAGCCCACCATAGCGCTTACGAAGCAGGTTCGTGATGGATGAAATGGTACGACTGTGGCTGCTGCTTCAGCCGTTGGCCACCGGGGAATTGTCCGTAGCCGAGAGATTGAACAGATGGAGAGCATCTCCTTGACAAAGCACGGCCGTGATTCATCCGCACATGGCTTCCACGTTCTTCTCCTCCAGGCTGCTGGAATATCCCCAGCCTTATCGATTAACCCCGCCGCTGCGGCTCTTCATCGGTGCCTTAACTCCCCTTTGGCGCCCAAATACGAAGCGCTGAAGCGTTGAGCCAGGGGGCCGCTAACTCGCCCGAGCGCAGGCGCTTGCAGGCTCCGGGCCAGCGCTTCCATGGAACAATGTGGCGCTGTATCTTGGCCCTTCTGCTAGGCTGGGCTGGTCGTGTGGCATCTGCAGGCTAAAATGAAAGTTCGGGTAATGATTCGATGCTTCTCCTTTTCCCCCAGTGGGTAAAGTCAGAAAATCGAATCGCAACACCCATGAATCGCCGGCCTCGCTAGCACCTTTTATTTATTTATTTTTTCTTCGTTGATTTGCCCTCATTTCTCTCTCCATCTCTCTCTCTCTATCCATCCATCTCTCTCTACCCATCTCTCTCTTTCGCTTTTTTTTTTATAAATTTTTTTTTTTGCTTTGGATCTTGTTGTTTCGCATCTTGCTTCTTTTCTCCTCGTCCGCCATATGCGAGCAGCCGATCAGCCCTCGTTTGGTCTCTCTTTGCCGACTCCTGCACCGGCCCCTCCTTGTCCGCCTCCATCGCCATGACCCTGGTCTGATTCCAAAGCCTCATCTTACAGCCCGGCCGTCGAAAAATCGAATAGGTCCGTTTGGCTCTCCAATTGCTTGGGTACGACGGGCACCCTGGTCCTCCCAAGCCTGAACCTTCACGCGCGCACGCAGTTACCTCCGCCAACGCTCGCTTGATATCGAGGCAATAACCAGAGACAAGACAGCACCATGACGGGCACGTTGAGCAAGCGCCAGCAGGCGCGTAACGAGGCCGTTCTGCAAGAGCTGGTACATTCCGTCCCGGGCAACGACCAGTGCGCCGACTGTCACGCGCGGAACCCAGGTATGCATCTGCGTCTCTTCACACGCATCTCGTACCACCGCCTGCTAACCGCGACCTGTGTTACAGCCTGGGCATCATGGAGCGTACGATATCCCTCCCTCGAGGACCGTTTGCTGGTCATCCCAGCCGCAGCATCAGATGGCAAAATGCTAACCGGTGGTGATTACAGTTGGGCGTCTTCCTGTGTATGCGCTGCGCGGCAATCCATCGGAAGCTGGGCACACACATATCAAAGGTCAAGTCGCTAAGCATGGATGCTTGGACGAACGAGCAAGTTGACGTGAGCGAACACCGTCCCGTTTGCCCAAAGTCGTGAATGTCTTGGAAGCTCATTTGCTTTCGTCGCAGAACATGCGCAAGGTCGGCAACCTTGCTTCCAACAAGATATACAACCCCGAGAACAAGAAACCGTCGATCCCCATCGATGTGGACGAAGCAGACTCGGCAATGGAGAGGTTCATCAGACAAAAGTACATGAACAACGTCGTCGGCCAGCCTGGGAGGCTCAAGAAACCGCAGCTGGACGAAGGCACCCCACCGCCGCTCCCGCCCAAGAATTCCAAGTTTGGCTTCAGGTCGGCCTCGTCCATATTCCCATTGTCTTCGCGGGCAAAGAAGGAGGCAAAGGCGGCAGCTGCGCAGGAGCTTGCCAATCCCCATTCCTCATCGAACCACGCGAGCCACGCGAACCACGCGAACCACGCGAACAAACAGTCCAAGGTCTTTGGAGCCTCTGTAGACTACGGCCAGGACGACACCGATAAGAAGCTTGCGCGGCTGCGAGACATGGGCTTCCAGGACGACCAGCGGAACGCGGCTATCTTGAAAGGGGTCAACGGCAACCTGGAACGGGCCGTCGAGGCGCTTGTTCGTCTCGGCGAAGGCGACAGACACTCCCCGGGACCCGTCCCGGCAGCAGCCGAGCGGACCTTGCGAGTTTCAAGATCGTTGACGCCGGTGGGCTCGGGCTCCGTGGGCCTCAGCCTGGGCTTGAGCGTGCCGCACAAGGATGCGGCTCCGGAACGCCCGACGACTGCGTCAGCGACATCTACGAACCCCTTCGATATCTTCCCGCCTGCCCAGCCACAGACGGCCCATTCTACCGGCACACTTCAGACCAATAATCCTTTCATGAACTCGACGAATCCCTACGGGACGCCGGCGCAGCAGGCCAATCTCGTCACCCAAGCATTCCACAACATGTCCTTGTCTCCGGTAGCGCAGCCCCTCTTCCCCCATCATACCGGTGGAGTGATCTCGTCGCAGCCCCATCAGTTTTCGATGTACCATCAAGCGCAAGCCGCCCCGTCAATTCCTCAACAATACCACGGCCTGGGCTTCCAGGGCAGCATGACGTACCCTCAGCCTGCTGCGCAGCCTCTGGCGCCTCAGCCGACTGGCTACAACCCATTCTTCACGCAGGCGCCGTCTCCGTTCCAGCAGCAGGCTCCTCAGCAGAACCTGTCACTAAACACCAATCAGTCTGCGGCGTATGCGAATAATCCCTTCACGCGGTCCCCGACCAGGATATCCTCACCTTCTCTCACGCAAATCCCAGAGCAGTCCCTGCCTACCATGTTCCAGAGCCCAACGCCGCTTCAACCTCACCTGACTGGGACGAATCCCTTTTTGAACAATGGCGCGCAGTATCCCCAGCAACTGGTGCAGCAGCAACCTCAATTTTACGGGCAGCAACACCAACAACTACAACTACAACAACTACAACAACAACAGTTCTATCAGCCTCAGCGTCAGGACACGGCGTCCATCCTTGCGCTATATGGGCAGCCGCAAGCAGCCCGCCCGACGGCCTCCGATCCCAACGTACACGCACACGCGCCATCTATCCCAGAGGACAGGCCTATGCCAATGCAGTCTCTCCAGTCTGTGGCAGCTCCAGCGCAGTCACCCCTGAACGCTACACAGCCAGTTGGCGGTAACAACAACCCATTCATGAAAAGTGGGCCCGTGGCAATAGCTCCAGATCTCTTTGCCACCGATCGCAAGATTAGCAGAGAAAGCATGAATTTGGGCATGGACCTGGCGTGGACGAATGGGCGACACAGCCCCGATGCCTTTGCAAGTCTCAGTGCGAGGCATGGGTGAATGGATGGAAGAGCTGGAGAAAGTATGTGATTGCTTTAATTTTGTCTTTGTTTTCCCTCCTCAACCCCCCCTACCCCCTTTACCCCCTCTCACCCCCCTTCCCTTTTTTTTTTCCGAACTGGGCGCATATGCCAAAGCAAAAGGATTTGGTGCGTTTGTTTATTATATATGCCTTGTGGCGACCGGGCCTCAGAGGGTCATAAAATCTAAACCTAGTAAAGTAAGTCATTTGGGTAGCGAGATGGTTCAAGAGCCCATCTACCTAGGATGTAAGTAGTGGTCATAGCATACATGAAGATGTACATTGCAGACGGCTGAGAAGGCTGTAAATACAAATCTTTCCCTCTTGTCTCTCTCTCTCTCTCGATTTTAATTCTTCTTTCGATGAGTTCTATACGGAGCAGAGAGGCGGCAGTCATGTTTTCTCACTGTGTCTCATACTGTGCGCAACATGTGTCATTCTCTTGTTTGCAGGTTTGGAGCTTTTGATTGTTTGGTAGTTGAGACTTTACCAAAAGCCCTAATCCAAAGGGCCCTAGGGGGAAGACGAGACAGAGGTACGCACAATACGGAGTAGAGTAGAGGCCCCCAACATGAACGGGGCCATCACGTCCCGCGACTTGAGATACGGGTTACGCACACGCTCACGAGATGGCCATGAAGACTACTACCTATACTAGCAAACCTGTGTCACTTCAACACACACCAGATGTGGCCTTTGAACAGACGGCCGGCTTCAACCAGACGCAGTCAGCGCGGGGACGTTTCTTTTTCTTTTGTTTTTCTTTTTCTGCTATCTGCTAGACGAGCCATGCATCTTTGCGCGCCCGTTGGAATTCTGCGGCCAGAGCCCCAAAATATAGGTACAGGAAGCATGCTACAAGCACAGTCCCCAATGCCATGTGCTCTGCATAATGCCGACCCAACCCCCCAACCCCCCCTATCGCTAAATACGAACGCCGATCCCATACGGAATAGCATATAATAATCGGGCGATTTTACAAAGGCCAGGGCCATGGCAAACGCGCATTTCGTCATCAAGGCCCATCTGACAGCAGAAGCTCGGGGGACACAGATGGGTGACAAACAATGGCCCCAAGTGGCGCACCGTACCGCCGCAGGCAGCCTGTGCGCCGTGGGACAGTGTGAAAACTCCATACACTGTGCGTCACGGCTGGGCTTGGCGACCAAGCATGATTGGCAGTAAAAAAGGGCAAAAGAAAAAGAAGAAGAAAAAAAAAAAAAAGGCCGCCGCTGTGAAGCGCTGTAAGCGGCTGCTAATATCCAGCAGCGCAGGCTTAGCCGAACCAGCCTGGGGAGCGTCCAGTCAGCAAGGAGGCTTTAAAGTTCGCTTTGTCCCTCCTCCGTTTTTTTTTTTTTTTCCCTTCCTTCTTCCAACTCACCACCAAAAAACAGAAAAGAAAAGACAATTTCCCTACAAAAAAAAAAAAAAAAAAAAAAAACTTCAACGACGCTCCTGTGCAACAAAGAAGCATCACGAGTGCGATACGTCAACATCGCTCGCGACTCAAGAACAACGAGCACGCCGAATTTTTATCATCCTTGACCCAGGATCGGACGAATTAAACGCTTCGTTGCCTCTGCAACATCGCCGCACCAATTTTCGCCACCCTCGGTCGACCTAGCCCACAGCTCGGTATTTCCAGACTCCTTTTTTTTTTTTTTGAAAAAAAAAAGAAAAAAGAAGAAAAAAAGAAACAACGAGTCTCCCGAAACCACAGTGGAATCCGATAGCAATGGCGCCAATGAGTAACCAAAGTATAAATTACAGTAGTAATTATGGCGAGGACTTGACCGCCCGGGTCAACGTCCTTGCCTCCTGCTACGTCGTCGACGCTGCCGCCAACCTCAAGGGCCTCCACTACTGCACTACGGGGGTCACAGGTACGTCCCCGGCTTTCGGAGCTCTGCCCTTTGCCGTTCGCAAGGCGTCCGACGATTCTAACCTGGTCTCTCCCTCTCATCTTGCAGGGGCGGAGTGGTATTCCTGAGGTCCCTTCCTCAGGGCTGCCTTCTCCTCCGTCAAGCCCCCCCCTCGCCGCATTGACCTCGTCCAACGAGCTCGCCCTTCTTCCCAAGCAGAAGAAGCGCGACATTCCAGGCGGACGCCTGGAGCGACGAGGGGGGGCAGCACTCATGATCAGGGAAGAATGTGAGAGATTCTTCTGTGAGACCATGAAGACCGTGTTCCTTGGTGAGAGGAACCTGTCTATCCATGGCTCCGGCTTGACAGGTGCTTATTTTCAATCGCCGCCACCCGACAACCACCTCGCGGATCCATTCAGCCAGGGCCCGGACCTCGCTCCGGCTGGCTCGCGGATTGACGCCTGGATGGAAGTCTGGGACTACGCCGGCGGATCGAGCTTCCGCGCCTTTGTAGCAGATGATGGCAAGGAGAAATCCCTATTCATCTTCTTCGACGTCGAAGGCGTGCTAGGAAGGGACTTGAAAAAAGCGTGAGTTTTTTCATTTTCCCCTTTTTTTTTTTTGGTTCTCTCTGGCGTGAGAATCTGATGCTAACGATAACGTCTGGTATAGTCTCATGGCGCTCATCGAGCTTGCTGATGGTCCCCTGGCCTGCAGCCAGATCGTCACATGTCTCGATCGCCGCATGCCTGCGGATAATGCCCGTGATTTGATAAAGAGCCTTCAATGGGTTGGCTTCGACATGGCCACGTTAGACCACTGGGCTCACGACCAAGACGTGACTAGCAAGCAGTGGATATTCATGGGCATGGAGCTCTAGTTTTGATTTTAGGGGCTTTTTTTTTTGTTGTTGTTGTTTTTTTCCGCGCATTCGCTACTGGGGAGTCGGAATCATTTCAAGAAATCAGATTCATTGTGTTCTTGGTCCGACTATTTGTTCGTTATTGTGCAACAAGCCAAAAAAAAATTGTGACATGATGTGGCGTTGGTAGTGATTCCGACTTTTCGTAGTTCTTTGAACTTGAAACTGGGACGGCATCATACCCCCTCGGGATTTTTTTTTTTTTTTTTTTTTTTCAAATTGGCGCTGTTGGTATTTGTTGGTCTTCGTTTTGTTATTTACAGACTGACTGCCTTTGAAAATTCCCGTCTCGAAATTGCCCGTTGTTTAGGAGTCCGGCTCAACAGGAATAGACTGTACGAAAGTATTCCGGACGGGTTTGGGCAAACGGTTATTAGGTAGTTTTACCAGGCATTATTAGTCTGAGAAATGAAAATGATTGCCAAAAGAGGTTCTTTTTTTTTTCTCTTTCTTTCTTTCTTTCTTTCTTTCTTTCTTTCTTTCTTTTTCTTCTTCTAAATCTAATCATTAACATGAAAGCATCAGACACGTCTTGCGAACGTTCTATAACAAATCCCCCCCCCCCTTCTCCCCCCATTTTTATATATATATACATATACACCCTCTAATCACAGATCCCCATCAAATTGTCGTATCAGTAAACCCTTGTCCTGCAGATAGTCCTTGACCTGCTTTACTGTGTACTCTCCCCGATGGAACATGCCCGCACCGAGGGCGGCGTCTGTGGAAGTCTTTACAAACACCTCCTCAAAGTGCCCCGGGTTGCCGGCACCACTAGACGCAATGACGGGAATCCTGACGGCCCCCTTGACCTGCCGAATGAGTTCAAGGTCGAATCCGCTGTTGGTGCCATCCTTGTCGATGCAGTTGAGCAGGATCTCGCCCGCACCCATGGACTCGACAGCCTGGGCGAGCTCCACGACGTCCATGTCGCGGGTCTCACGGCCGCCCTTGATTGTGCAAGCGTACCAGCAAAAGGCCTGGCCTTTGGGGCCGGGGAACTTGGTCTCGATGGTGGCGTGGCGGGTGGCGTCGAGTTTGGAGACGTAGATGCGCTTGGGGTCAACGCTGACCACGACGGCCTGCCTGCCATAGGCGCGGGAGATTTGCTCAATGGCCGTGTTGCCAAAGAGCTTCCCGCCAAGGTTGTAGTATTCTTCGGCGGCCAAGACGGCGTCGGATCCGATGGAGACTTTGTCGGCGCCGGACTTGAAGTACATGGTGGCGATATCAAGCGCCGAGACCTTTGTGCCATCGGTGTCCACGGTGTCGCGGATGCCGCCGCCAATGGTCAGGGGCACGAAGACGGTCAGCGAGGTCTGTCGGAGAATCTCCAGCATTGGGAGGTCGGCGAGGGGGCAGTCGCGGAAGGATGTGATGTTGAGGAAGGTGACTTCATCGGCACCGGATTCGTAGTACTTCTTGGCCATCTCAACAGGTTTGCCCAAGTTGCGGACGTTACGTTCGGCGCCCTTTTCGCGAACGTCGTACTGGTCACCTTTCGTGACAACGAGATCGCCCTGGTCGTTGGTTCGGACGTCAAGGCAGGCGATGACCCGGCGAGTGAGTCCGTCCTTGAGGTCGGCAGGCGCCACGCCGGAGGGCATATCAGCCCCGAGGTTTTGCGCTCCGGAGCCGGTCAGGAAGGCTCGAATGGTTCGAAGGCCAGCAACGCCCGACTTCTCTGGGTGGAATTGGGTGGCGTAGACGTTGCCTTTTGCAATGGCGCCAATGAAAGTCTCGCTTCCGTAGGCGCCCGTCGCGACCGTCCAACCTCGAGCTTCCAGTTCGCCTTTGTTGTAAGGGGACTTGTAGGTGTGGACATAATAGTATTTCGAGTCCGGCCTCAAGTCGTACATGGCCTTGCCCCCGGTGTTGGCATTGTTCCACCCAATGTGTGGCACCGACTTATCGAAATCGTCAAACTCGGTGAGAAAAGAAGGTATCAGGCCGATGCCGGGAACCTCAGGGTCTTCCTCTGATCCCCGAAAGAGGGCCTGGAGGCCAACACAAATGCCCATGAACGGCTTGCCCTCTTCAATGTGCTGTCTTATGGCAGGTAGATAATTTGCCTGCGCAAGCTGGGTCATACAGTGGCCGAAGTGGCCGACGCCGGGCAGAATGAGTTTCTGTCATGAATGAGCAACTTGGTCCAATATCCCCGGGCCCCAGGGGTCACTCAAACCTCAGCCTTGGGCACATCTTCGGGAGACCTGATCCAGTCAACCTCGTAACCCAGTTTCTCGATGGCATTGACCAGACTGCGGATGTTGCCGGCCACGTAGTCCAAGAGATGAACCGTGGGCATCTTGCCCGCTGCTGCTGCTTGCCAAAGTCCGCGGGGTTGCGATCGCAGGCGGATTGAGAATAGTTGAAATCGCTCGGCTACGCTGATTTTATACGCTCAATGAAATCGTCAAACCAGCCTGCGTTGTGCTCCAGGATGGATGCTATGTCCAGCCAAGGAATGTCTCCACGCGATTTGTGAGTCAAGCAAGAATCCGAGTCGAAAGGGCTCTCAATCGCTATCGAGTGAATTGGCCAAAGAATTCGAAATTCTTATCGATGCCCTTGATAACGAAACGGCACGGCACTCCAGAGCGATAGCGGGGTCTAGTCTTGATCAGTCACCGGCTAAGCCGGAAACGGAACGTGGTGGGCAACAACAGGCCCATTGGAACCCTTGTCTTGGCAAGAGCTTTCTGCTGCTGGCGGCGAACTTGCTTTTTTTTTTTTTTTTTTTTGCAAATGGCAGCCCCGCCACAGCCAAGGTCTTCCTCCCTACAACCTTCCACACCTTGTACATTTCCATACTTCGCCCCCACGATGAAGTTTCTGGATTGGAGCTGGGCCTGAAATGCACGCGCCCTAAGCGAGTCCGAAATAGCCGGAGCAAGGCATTCTTTACATCCACGGTTTACATCCACGGTTTACATCCACGGATTCTCGATCGCAACACATCGCATGAGCGCCGCCGCCGCCATGCCAACCCCGGCATCACCAGCGGCACCAGCGTCCGCGACAACAACAGCATCGCCATGGCTGCAAGACGAACCCGGCGCTCTGAACGTCGACGCAATCTTGCAGCAAGTGTCGCAGGATGACCAGGACGAGTGGGAATACGAGTACTCCGCTACTGAGACAGAAGTAAGGCCTATACATACGCCTTTTCGCAATGAGGGGGTCATGTGTTGCTGAAGGGAATACTGAATACACGTTGTCGCTGATTTAGACTTACTACCTAACACTCGAACTGTCATACCCAGAATTCAAGGACCGCCCGGCAAAGGCCCACCATCATAGCCGCGGAGGGTATTACAAGAATTGGTCGGACCAGCACGCCGATAACTTGGAAGCGAAGCACGTCAAACACGGCGTCGGTCCACAGGACCCCAGCCATAACGAGGATGAAAACGACCAAGACAACGGCCAAGATAACGACGGGGGCCCTGGACCGGGAGAGGAGGCACCGGAAGAGGAGGAAGAGGAGAATGAAGAAGACGCAAACATTGACCCTCGTTTAAGAGCCATGGGAGATGCCAGCCGTAATGCCACCAAGAGGCCGGCGAAGCAAGGGGCAAAGGACAAGGGGAAGGGAAAGGAAAGAGAAGGAGAATTTACAGCAGAAGTGGCAGCGGAGGCAACAGCGGGCGACGAAGAGCCAACGAACGAGCCCCTGGAAGAGATCCAGATACTTGAACTCCACTCTCGCAACCCGATTATATCATACAGGGGCCGAGTGTTCGAGGGGCAATGGGCAGAAGTTATTGGGACAGAAGCGATATTGGCAAGTCGCGAAACCAAAGACTCGGTCCAGTTGCCGGCCCTTCGCCATCTTCCCGGCGGCGTGGATATTTTAGGAGCCAGCTCCTCGCGTATCCTGACCACTGAAAAGATACTGAAACCCAAGGTAGCGCAAGAGGACTCTCTAGCGGCTATTCGCGAGGAGTGGAACATACGCATCCCCCCTGGAAAGGATAGGACAGGCGAGAGGGCGCAGCAGTTGCGTTTCCTGGAGAATCTCATCGCTCTCAAGAAGAAGAGGGGAGACGCGGACGAGGTCACCGTGTACGCCATGGATGGCCCTGGAAAAGACTTTGATGACAGGAAAGGGCCAGATTTCAAACCTCGCAGGAAAAAGCCCAGCCTTGGCGTTGAGCAAAACAATGGGGCCGGCCAGGACGACAGAAGCGAGCGTCGGCATGCAAGGCGAAGCCAGGACCGCCGGGGTGGCAGGCGAAGGAGGGCGCCCGCTGCTAGGGGCATAGCAGCTGCAGCAGCAGCAGCAACAGATAGGGGCGCTGCCTCGACTGTCGACTCGAACGCACTCTCTACGCCCACGCCAAGCCACTGGGGCGAACTTTTGGGGACGCGTGATGACGAAGATGATAACGGCAGTCTCAACGACATCTACGAGGACAGCGACCAGCTGGAAAGAAGGCACACAGCTTTTGGCGACGACGGCGACGATGGCGACGATGGCGATGACGACAGCGACGACGACGATGAGGATGAGGATGAGGGCGACGGCGACGATGTGATAATGCGTGGCTAGGATCGATACAGGTCGCACTTGTAGCCCCGCAAAACAACGCCTGAATCCAGAGAGACTCGTGATGTGTGTGTGAGCGCTCGCTTCAAACTGGCAGTTGGTGCGAATGGAAAATAACGCAAAAATGAAACTACGTTCGTCCAAAAAGGGGGGAGTCTTCGCAGCATCAGTCGGGATTGCTATTGGCAAGACAATGCCACGTTCAGATGCATCCTCTTAGTCAAATTTCGCATTCCCCACCGCCTTGGGAGAAGGAGGGGAAGGGGAATCCGAAGCTGTTGATGGCCTAGGATCTGGGTAGCCTAGGCTCTGTCCGGGTTTTATGTGACGGCTTTTAAGATGAAGTGACATCGCTAACCGCCAAGACGTCGTCGGCCAAGTTGTCGGCAATTCTGTAGCAAATGGGGATACCGTTACAAGACACGCCACTGCCCTGGTGGCCCTGGATAGTAACCCAAACAAGAAACAAGAATTTAGTTGGGAGATGGACGCACGACCAGCCCTACAGCCGAGACGGACTAGATATATAGTGGACGAGTGGAATGCATCGCCATCTTCATCGGCGTTTTTGTCTTTTGCTTCCAGGTAAATGGTATATTAGAGAAAGGGTGAGGCGCGACATTTCAGCCGCCCGGTAGGCGAAATTGAAAGATAGCCTTGCATAGCAATCAAAACAGCCAACCCATGAATGGGGCGACGTTGGCCATTGGGTGATGCCATGTGGTGGCCTCGATGGAAGTGGTTCGCTACATGCGGCTGCATCAGCTTCCTCACCTAACACGCAGGTGGGTTTTACAAGGCGGCGACGACGGCACGATCTCTTGGCATTTCACGTCTTAAGGGTTCACGGGACTTGAGTAATCCCACAGATGAGGCTAAATTGATTTGCATGGCGAGCACTGCATTGCCTTGTGTGTACCAACCGGCGATGATCAAAGACGTCCCCCCGACCGCCGCATGCCTGTAGGGTATGCAGCCATTGGTCAGAGCCAAATATACGCGACAGAGGCCCGCCAAGTTCGTACCTTGGCATCTAGGAGGGGTTGCGGGAATTGTTCTGTATGGCATGGCAGAAGAAGGAAGAAAGCGATTCACAATTGCGGCCTCGACCCAGACCATGGCCATGATGGTAGGCAAACCAGGCTCCCAAGTCTGAAAATGTCACTCGACCCTCACGTACCGACAACTTGTCTTCATTCTTTGCAAGCCACCATACAGGAGTGGCCACGCTAGCACATTGACTTGGGTAGTCAAAACTACTAGAGCTGCCTAGTCGTTTACGAGTACGATCTATTCAACTTATCAACAGCTGAGGCTGAGCAGGGCCACGCAGGCGAGGAGCATTGTAAGACCGCCGGTTTACACGTAAACAAAACTATGGTGCCTTGAGAATGAGGTAAGCTGTGCAGATTCAAGGCACATCGCTGCTGCGTACCCTGTACACGTATTCAGATAGCGGGGGGGGGGGAGGTCGGGGTTGAAACCCGAGTCTGTTGTAAAAAAAAAAAAAAAGAAAAAAAAAAGAAAAAAAAAGAAAAAAAAAAGAAAAAAAAAAGGTTGTAAGAGAAGGACAAAGGCGGCATTCTGGGACTGAATGGATGGGGGTGGGATTTGGTTTCGGCGATCACCCGTAAAAGGATTTTCCTGATTGGGTGCATAATTATCAAATGACCATTTATTTTGCCTTTGCATTACAATTACATACTTGGCATTTGCATCTACGCCGTACGGGGTAGTTTTAAGCAACTAAAATCCCAGCGGGTTTTTTTGCCAGCGCTGTTGCGGAGTCCAAGTTTTTTTTTGGGGGGGGGGGATGATGCTATGTCAGGTACCTGGTACTCCGTAGTCCTCAGGTACTGCTACTGCTGCTGCTACTCCCACCCAAGCGTGTCTGCAAATTGTCCCAAGACGCGGCATCAGCCTGATGCTGGAGCCAGACGGGGGGCCGCGGATGTGATGAAAAAGGGAGGTGAAGCAGAAACTCGAAAAGTAGTCGCGAGACGGAGAAGCATTGATTTGGATTTTTTTTTATTCATTTATTTACAGTATGTATTTATTTATTGAGTTATGCGGATGGGATGGCGCTATTGTCCCCTGTACATGGGGGGCAGGCGACGGAATGCACGGCCCATGTACTGCTACCTGCACTCGCAACAAGTTGCTTGAGTGCTTACTTTGGTGCCTGCGAGGAAGTTGCCCAAACTGAAGAAGAGCATGTTGGCACACCGGTGCGGGCGGGTCTGGCGAATGGCAGAGCGGGGATGATGGGAGGAAGGAAGGAGGGAGGGAGGCGCGTCTTGGGCTTTTCCTGCCAGGGCGGCTCAGCCGGACAACTTCGTCTCCCTTCGTCGCGCTCCGTACTCGTACTGCTACTTCTGGCGCTGGGCGGTCAGGCAGGTACCGCCAGGACGCCCGAACGGCGCCGAGCCAGTCAGCGCCGGGCGCAGCCCACTGAAACGAGCGCCTAGGGCCAACCACGTCGCCGCGTGGCAGCGCCAGGTGCCCCGTGCTTTGCGCTCGTGCTGGCGGTACTGTTACAGGGCGACTAGGTACCGATACCTCCATCAGCACCCTTTGCAAACCGCCATCTGCTGTGCAGCAGTACTGCTACTAGGTACGATATACCCTGGTGGTCGTACTGCCATGGTACCTTAGTACCTTGGTGGGTAAGGCAGAACGCATCGCCGGTGCCGGTGTGGGGCGGGCCACCTGCCGCCCGAATGCGTGTACCTGGGACTCTGGGGTCCGCAAGTACCGCGACCTGTGGGACAAGCCCCAAACCTCCATTCTTGGCGTCTCGATGGCTGCGCTGTCGAAACTCTTTTTTTTTTTTTTTTTTTTTTTTCCCCTCCCTTTCCTCCCCTTTCCTTTCCTTTCCCCTCTCCTCTCTGATCTCGCTTGTGAATAGCTCGACCATGTCGCCAGGGGAGCCGTGATTAGTTGCTTTTCGCAGCGCCTCTTTTCTCTTTCGTGATGCAACTTATAATAATAGCCCTTACATTCCTCACCCTCGAGGCTTAGATCCGCTTTTGAGCCCCAGCCCTGCCGCTTCTTCCGGAACACAACACTTCGGTGCCCTTTTGACGGCTGGCGTTTGTGGTTTCTTTGCTCGCGGTTGCAGCTTTGAAGATTCCGCCGCCCGGTTTTTCATTACATATTCGAGACGAAACACAACATTCCGACGTCATCGTTGATGCCAAGCCTTGACCAGATCGGCCGCCGCTCTGCGTCTTCGAGCCCGCCCCATCCGTCCAGCCAGGCGTCTCCGGTCTGCGGCGACTTTGGACCTGAAATAGTGTTAATCAGCGCCCCCCCAAACTATCGATATCGACCGTCGTCAACTCTCAAACGCCTTCACCTGTCGTTGCCGATCGCTCCCGGAGCATTGAAGCGGCCATGTACTGGCTGCGACGGTTTACCTACCTAACGGTGCCGGTAGCGCTCGTCATCTTCCTGGCCACCTACCTCCCCATTGTCCTCGATCCCACAAGCAGAGGCCCTGAGAGTCGCGCCCGGGATCGGCTTTGGGTCAGCAGCAGTCCCTACTTCTGGGATCGCCAGGCATGCCGATGGATAAGTCTCTGTGGTCTGCACCACCTGCGGAGGGACCCTGCCGTGCTGCCGCCCATGTTCGACGACGACGATCTCGGGGGTGAGCTGAGGGTGGAGTTGCGCAAGCGCATGGATCGCACCTGGGAAGAGGACGCGGGCCTCGACGGCTTGGGCTCGGAAAGCAAAAGGAGCAAGAGGTCGGACTCGAAGAGAAATCCGCAGGAGCGTCGCAAGATTCCGAGAGAAGTGCCCCAATACGTTCTCGACTATGCCCCTTTTGTACACCTCTACTCCGGCGAGCAGTTTTGGCCCTCCGACATCCGCGAGCACATCCAACACATGATCGTCACGGTCGACCACATGCGGCTGAACCTGACCGAGAAGGTGTCGCTGCAGAGCCTGCAGAGCCTCAACCGGTACGACAATCACATGGTCACCCTTCACAGCTTGGAGGACGTCGAATCCCGACCAAAGTGGCTCCACAGTCACGACAACCTGCCGAACCCCTTTGATGATCCCGACGCCTCCACGCCGCCCCCCCACGGAGACGGCAGACAGGTGCATAGCGAGCCCGACACCTGGTTTGACGTGGACAAGAAGCATCCCATCCATCGCATCTCCGACCCCCGGAACCAACAGAAGCCCGCGTACGCTCCTTCGCCCAGCCCCGGCAAAGAACAGCAGCGGATAATTCCGCGCGGCCACAAGCCGGATTCCGATGGCTATTCGAAAGCGCCGGCCACCCTCGTCCTGGTAGACAAGGGCTCGGGCGTTCTCGACGCTTTCTGGTTCTTCTTTTACAGCTACAACCTAGGGCAGACCGTTCTCGGCCTGCGATTCGGAAACCATGTGGGCGACTGGGAACACTGCATGGTGCGCTTTCAGAACGGCGTGCCCCGCGGCATCTTCTTCTCCGAGCATGAGGGCGGTCAGGCCTACGCTTGGGAGGCGATTGAGAAGCGCGGCCGGAGGCCCGTCATATACTCGGCCGTCGGCTCCCATGCCATGTATGCCCTGCCCGGCAGCCATCCCTACGTCTTGCCCTTCAAGCTGCTCCAGGACGTCACGGACAAGGGTCCGCTGTGGGATCCCGCGCTGAACAACTACGCCTACTTCTACGACTATACGCTCGAAGACCCCAAGGACACCATCGAGCACGAAGACAGCATCGGAGAGAAGGGGCTGCTGCACGACACCCACAGCTTCGTCCCCGCCGCGTCGAATCCGGACGCTCCCACTACGTGGCTGCACTACCAGGGCCGCTGGGGTGACGAGACCTACACCCTCGCCGACCCTCGCCAATGGCGTCTTTTTGGCCAGTACCACTATGTGACGGGACCCAGTGGACCCAAATTCAAGAATCTCGAGCGCCAGACGCTGTGCCCGGCGAGAAACTGTCGCTTGCTCTATGAGATTGATCCCAAGGGCACTTGGTACTAGGCGCGGATTAGACACACATACATGCATGCATATGCACATTTTTAAAACGGCTATAGCACAAGTACACAAGCACGAAACTAATTAACCCCCCCCCCCCAACAATTTTGGATTTTCCGACCCTTTTCCTGGTCGTTTTGGACAATTTTCGCCGTTGTTGGATGGATGTAATAACACCCAAAGAAAGAGGGGGACTTGATACCCAAGAGGGAACCAATCACATGGAATGGTCTGGAAATTTTCCGAGGCCCGAAATGCATTAGAAACTATGCATTGAGGAGACGATTTCTTTTTTTTTCTCCCTCCTTTTTCCGAGGCGCTTCAAGAACGGGTGCGAGAACGCACTGGCGTTATTTCTTTTACGAACGGTTGTTCCCTCCCCCCCCCCCCCCTTTTTTTTTTTTTTTCTCCTGCTTTTTCTGGATATGGGTTTTGCTTTTGATTTGCTTTTGCAACTTCGAGTTGATCAAAGTTTGTTGACAAATGCCTTTGATCATGACGAGACGCCTGTGAGACCTCTGGGGCGGTCGTCACCGATGAATTGATGAATTTTTTTTTCTTCTTTTTCCTCATTTCTTATCCTGCATTTTTTCTTTTTTTTTACCCCCCTGGTGTTTTGACCGTGGAGGAGTTTGCCTGAGCATTTCAGGAGTCGTCGTTTGGGGGGGGGGGGACCTTTGATACCCGATCCCGCTGCCAATTTTCCTTGCCAAGTACCCACATACACATGCACCTCCTATATCCGCATCATCCACCATATCGTCACAAAAGATAGAACTTTGCTCTTTTTTTTTTTTTTTTTTTGTTGTTGTTGTTGTTGTTGTTGTGCGCTGCCCCTAGTCTACCGATATAAACTTGCTTCTGTACGACATATTACATATATCAAAGTATTGGGTATCTGCTACAAGTGATATACACAACAAACGTGAAAATAAAACACAAATTTTTGTTTCAGTACATGTACTTGGCCTTGTGTGTGTGTGTGTGTGTGTGTGTTACAGTAGTATCTGGTGTGTGTCTCGTGGGGGGGGGGGGAGGGAAAGTCATATGCCACCCCCCCCTTTGGAGCATGGATATATCAAACACATGACGGAGTGAATGGCACTCGACATGAAATGAATGACGGGCTTTCTGACACAGTAATTTGAATCACGCTTCTGCCGAAAAAGGGGGGGGAGGCAGTTCCGGGGGTTGAGGGGATGGTTTTTTTTTTTCTCGCGATACCCCCCCCCCCCCCCTTTTTTTTTTTTTTTTTTTTTTTTTTTGGGTTTCAATATTCCACATGTAACATGCTATCCAAGGAAATTCCGTCTCTTTGGTGTATGTTGCTTTACAGCGTTGGGGAGGGAAAGAGGGGGGGTCTAAGGAGGGAAGATGAAAACCAAAAACAAAAAAAATAGGGGGGGGGATTGGAAAACCGCCTGTTGAACCGACAACGCCTCTCTCCTCCCATGACAAAAAAAAAACCAAGTTGCTAAAGCAGTAGCCCAGAAAAAAAAACACACCCGACGCCATTTGCGTGATACATACCCGCCTCCTCACGCCTCATGAACGCGCACCCGTGCCACGCCAAGGCGAGTATATGCGTCTTCTTTAACGTCATAGAAGCCCGTCTCAGCCTTTTTTCCCCCCTTCTTTCTTTAAATATACACACACACACACATATATATATATGTATATGTATATATATATGTTTATATCGTGGTGATGGCTTGCTAAATGCCTGCCCAAATCAAATCAACCGTCGTTTCAATGCCAACGAACCCTCGTCTAAAGCAGGCCATGCCTAGGGAAAAAGAAAAAGAAAAAGAAAAAAAGAAGAAAACAGGCAAGAAAGATTAAATTGTTATAGAGGCTCGGGGCTCTCGGTTGGCTCTGCTATCTCGGTGGATGCTGAATTGCGTTGATGCACCCTTAGCCTATTCTGGCCATGCCCTCTGCGTGCTTGGGTACTCGGACGGCTGGCTGCTGTTTTCGCTCTCGTGCTCTACGTCCATATAATTGGGATCCACGTTCTCATCATCTGAATGGTGGTCGTGATCCCTGGAAATGACGGCAGGCCGAGGCCCCGCGTTCTCGCCACCTGGGCGGTGACCGTTCGTCCGATCCTCGACACCAGGCCAGACATGATCCGCGGACGACTGCCATCGGCGCGAGTAGTTGCTCTGAAGGATAGAGCGGGGATGGGCGGCTGTTTGGGCAGCTGTGGCGCTGACTTGAATATTGTTCTCGTCCTCTTCGTTGCTGAAAGATTCGCCAGAGCCGCTCTCATAAATCGGAGCGTCAACGTCGTCGTCGTCGTCATCGTCGTCGTCGTCGTCATCATCGTTGTCACCGTCAGATGGATGAACCGACTCGTCGCGGAAAACACTGCTTTCTCGCGTCATTCGGACATCTTGAAGATGAAAAGGAGCAGCGTTGCTGTACGGCGTGGCATAGCCAGCAGGGGCTGTGCTGGGAGTGATACAGCGAGCAGGAGTTGCGTCCTGAGCATGCTGACGATCCGGGAAGCTGAAAGGCGCAGGAGTCGGCGACACGGTCGTGCTCGGGGTTAAACGCGGATAGCTGCGCGATCGAGCTCGGCGTCTCTTCGTGATGCCCGCCCGAGGCAAATCCTGGACGCTCGGCGAGGACCTTCGGCTCTGTCCCCGGGATGAGAGCCGCCGCCTGGGATTCGCGCCGGACACGGGTTGGTGCCTCGCGGAGCTGATTGGCGCCGACAGGGTCCTAGCAAAGGGTGGCACCGATTCTCCCCGACTCCTTACGATGTATGATTGGCGACGGGAAGCAGCCGCCTGGACGGCCGGGCCGGCAGGAAAATACTCCACAGAGGGCGATATGGAGACCCTGTGCCTTTCTTGACGGTGACTCCTGCGGGCGGGCTGCGCGATGGGCGGTTCGTCGAGCTGCTCGTTCCACGCCCAGCACTCCTCATGGGGATCTGCCCCGGGCACTTCCTGCGATTCCGTCACGTCGGGATACGCCGGCGGCACCTCCTTCAGTCTCTGCCAGGTCCAAGCCGATTCGCGCGCTTGATGGTCCTGGAGGTAAGCGTCGGGATGGGTAACGAACAACCTAGGTTCCGAAGACCGCATCATGATCGAGCTCAGAAACTGCACGTCCCACAATGCCGGCGTCAGCATTTCCTCCGGACTCAGGAAGCGTAGGCGCGAGTCTTTGTGGATCTTGCGGAGGGGAATCCACGAGGACTGGAGCCCCATAAACCCGGAGGCCCTGTGGCCTGGGCTTTGCGGTCTGGCGTGCATCTGCATTGCGCGGAACGCATTCCCAAAGGCCGCAAGCATCGCGGTGCTGACACTCCGCGCGTCCGGCCCCCTCACCGCTATCTTCTTGACCAGTCCACGGCTCCTCAGGCGCTTGTCGGTGATGCTCTTGTCGCCACACGCCCTGGGCAGGAGCCACTCCGCGCCGTGGCCGTTCACAGGCCAGTCTCCCATGAACGGGGATTGGGCCCGGGGCGTGGATGCGCTGAGTGTCATGGGCAGCTGGGTCCCGTCGTCTCCGTTGTCGATATTTGGGTCGGCCTTGAACTGGTGAATGTACTGCCAGATCCTCTTGAGGGGAAAAGGCAAGAAGACAACCTCGACCTCCCAGGCATGATTCCAAGACGGGATGACGGATTGAATCTGGTCGACCCGGGCCCGCAGCGACTGGAGCTGACCGTATACCTCCTGCGAGTAACTCGATCGGTTGGCGGCGCTGGAGCCGACCGACGCCTCACTGGGGGTCGCGGCATCGTCCCGGCGATCGGCACGGCAGCTGGCGCTGTCGACGTCAAGAACGCGCTTCTCCATGTCCTCCACTTTGGTCTCCAGCTCGGTGACACGAAGGTCCATGTGTTCGTATCTGTCCTGGCACTCTTCGTGGACGATACCCGAGAAGGAGACGGTCTCCAGCCTGTCCAGACGCTGTGCGTGGGCACCGACGGTGTCTGCGAGGTTCTTCAACGTCTCGCGGGGCATAGCCTCGGATGATGCGGCGGTGCGGGGCTCGATCTGGGTGGTAGCAGTGTCCGGCCGTGGGGCCGACGCCTCATCGGCAGTGACGAACACAAAAGTCTCCTCGACGCCGGCAGCCTTGCGCTGCGAGGGCGGTCCCGGCAGACCAGTCTGCGCATTGGCATCGGATTGTGGCGGGGCGCCGGCCGGGCCGTCATGGCCGAGAGTCTGCAAGCCCTTGCCGGCAAAGGGCCTGAGGTACCTGGATCGCATGGAGGAAGCCGCGGAGGTCGTCTGGGACATGAGGCACTGAGGGGGGATAGGCGGCAGAGCAGCACCGGCACCCGGCTGGGTTGGCCGTACGGGATCGGTCCAGGCTAGCGTGTCCGGCATGGAGCTGGGCGCCTGCTGTGGCGTGGGAGCAGCTCCCAGAGCGTCGAACGGAGCGTCGAACGGAGCGTCGAAGGATTTCTGGAGAAAGGATAACGGGCCAGCGCCGTGGAGGCCGACGAGTTGGGGCCCAAGCCTCGCAGTGGCTTCCTTGGCCGAGGCCAGATCCAAAGGCGGGCTCAAGGGGTCTGGCCATTGCCTGGCCTGCAGCCTCTCAGAGTCGTGGACGGCGGCGGAGATGGGAGCCGTCTCTACGGCATCTTGTTGAGGTTGGATCTCGCGAGGGCGCTCATCGTGGTAGCACGCATGGTGGTTGCACATGCACCACCCGGCCTGGTCCACGAGAGGACTGCCCGCAGACTGAAGGGGCCAGAAGCGACGACAGCCGCATCGCGATCCGCCGGCGCCGGGCGTCAAATCCACATAGTTGCAGCCGCCGCCGGGGAGCTGAGGGACGGCGATGCGCGCGATTGCGGCGGTTTCGTGGTAGAGGTCAAAGAAGTCGGCGCCGAAGTGAGGTGTATCGAATGGATTCGAGGCCATCGGTACGAGCCCGTCGCCGCGTCTGGTTCCGGAGGTGGTGCGATGGCGTGCAGAGAGGGTTTTGTATCGGAGAGCTCGTTGGAAGTTCCAAGTTTTTTGGGCCGGTTGCCGTATCGCTCCAGGCTGAAGACGAGGCGCCCGATTGAGGGGAGCGCGGTTGAGCCTCAGGCTGTGAGCAGGCCCCGGACGGGTCGCGGGTCGGTTTTCGACCACTCAGTTCATGGCACTGTGAGCGAAGAAGGAGAAGAAGAACAAGGAGAAGAACAAGGAGGAGGAGGAGGAGGAGGAGGAGGAGGAGGAGGAGAAGGAGAAGAAGAAGACGAGGAAGACGAGGAAGACGAGGAAGAAGAAGAAGAAGAAGAAGGGAAAAGAAGAGTTTGGGGAGCGGTTTTGGGCTGTCGGGAGGTGTGAAGCCGCAGCCCCGGCGGACAAGAGGCTCGAGGGCGCGAAAGAACCGGTGGAGGGGCGGCAGAGAGAAAGCGGGCGATGCTGGGGGTATTTATATGTTATGCCGGCGTATTTAGGCTGCTCTATGGAGGCCGAAGCATTGCTTGCTCGAGAGGAGCGCAGCCGGAATCGAGAGCGAGCCTCGAGCGTTCGATGGCACGAAGGCGATGCGGGAGATGGGGAAAAAAAAAAAGTTGCAGGAAACCCATTTGCATTTTGACGGGAGATGGTGTCAATCAAAGAGGAGGAGGGAGGTCCTCCCCCCAGGTCCTCCCCCACATTTTGGCTCCCTCGAACGGGCGCGCCTCTTGTGCCCGCTGCGGCCACTAAAAAAAAAAAAAAAAAAAAAAAAACAGCGCCCGGTGCTGGGGGAATCGGCCTGAAGAGAAGCCCAATCAATTTGCGTTTTGTTGTGCGCGACCGTTTTCTGTCAGGGCAAAAAAAACGAAAAAAAAAAAAGAAAAAAAGAAAAAAAGAAAAAAGAAAAAAAAAAGGAAAAAAGAAAAAAAGTACATCGCCATACGAGCGCACGATGCGGCCAAAAATGCCCGTTTCGGTGACATCGCCTTTCGTTTTTTTTGTTCCGCTGGATTCACTGACTGGTGATGCCTTTAGAGAGGCCCGATGAAATGCTGCTGCTGCGGGAACAGGCTCATCCCTATGCCTGCACCGGATCAAATTCATGACGTAGCAGCGTTTTTTCTTTTTCTTTTTTATTTATTTATTTATTTATTTATTATTATTATCATCATCATCATCATCATCATCTTGGCAATGAGGCAGCCGTTTTTGGTAAGATTCAGTCGGCCCAGGCGCTTTTTTTGGTGTGGGATAGAACGGGTGTCGTCGAACAAATGGCATTCTCTGAGTCTCACCGAGGACAGAAATCTCCAAGGTACTAATAATGTATAATGTATGTAATAACGGAGTCTAGGTACCTTTGCAGGAGGCAGCAGTGAAAGGCGGCAAAATGATGTGGGTGTTCCTATTAGCCGCCAAAGCCGTCTACCTGCGAATACACCACACGCTCTGCCGTCTCAAATGTGAATCATCATCCCCAATGTTTTTTTGGTTTAAAAGAAATAAGTAAATATAAATATATCAGAAATAAACAAAACAAATAAACAAATAAACAACAAACCATTCAGCGACGACTCCCTCTCGCTCGCTCATCCACTTTACGCGTACCAAAAAGTAACACACACAGGTACCTACTAGTACCTTATAATTATTACTCCATTAGCAGTAGTACCTTAATGTAGGTTAGGTACTTAGTACCTAGTAGTACGTAGTACATAAGGTACCATCGCGCGCCATGGTGGTTTTTGGTGACGATTTATCCTTTGATGACTGTATCTGTGAGTACTGCTACAAGTTTTTGTTTCTCTAGTGAGCCTGTTAAGGCAGTAAAAGGCTCACTAGAGGGCTCACTAGAGGAAAAACGTGTTGGAACCCTTGTGGGAGCAGTCACCAGAAATCCCCTTGGCGCGCGATGGTACCTTAGCATACATACATACAGAGCTACAGTATCTTGGTATTGGCAATTAACTTTCTTCTCCCTGAAACGCGAGAAAGCCTTATAAACAAAATATCCCCCCCCCCAGAAAAACAAAAAAACAAACAAAAACAAAAACAAAAAACAGCCCACCGTGAAATCCCCCCCCTCCAATCACTACATTGTGACAAAAAGAATATTGGGCCTCCCAAGCATTTTCGTTCTCATCGGCATGACCCGTGCCTTTTTTAGAGCTTAGCGCTTTTAAGCACAGCGGTGTGGCGCTGCCACAACTTACCTACTTTACATACTAATACCCTATGTAGTACATACTCCGTACTGATTGATTAGTTAGTATACCAAAGAGGTGCTGCTATAACGCTCCGTCACGGGCGGCAACGTCGCAACGGATCAGCGCCTTGTCTGCTATGCTATAGTGCCTTGGTGCCTCTGGTAGTACTAGGTACGTATTCAGTAGCCTAGGTGCTGCCATAGAGCAACTTCAAAACAAACCCGCAACACGAACCCCGAGTTTCGATGTGCTCTGCCATATGTTGACAAACACCCCCCCCCCCCCCCTTTTTTTTTTTTTTTCTTAATCGCCATCGTTTCGCCGCAACGGCAGCTCAACCACCAACAGCTGCCAGTTCCTCAGGCTTCTCTCCAAAGTCGAAAGACGTTTCTACTCTCAAGTCCACCATCGACCACCGCCAGGGCGTCATAATGGGGGACACAAAAGGCATCCGCCATCGCCTCGTCCCGCCATCCCATCATCACGAGCGCAATCCAGTGGGACCCTTTCCCGTCCTGCATGCATGGACACGACGTCGTGTCGAGCCATCAACTGGCTTTTCCTCTGTCGTTCCGCGCCATGCGAACCCCTCCCTCCCTTTTCAGCCGCATGATCGTTTAAAAATAAATAAATAAATAAATAAAAAAACATGGAAAATCTACAGCGCCACGTTTGTGATTCAATATGTGATCAGATATATTTGAAACCTTCCATTTTGTGCGAGCTTTCGCCCGCACCCCCCCCCCCCCCTTTAAAAATGAGCAAGAGTTTCGTCTCGAGTGTGGATTCTTCCCACGTCGCACGTCTAATAATAAATAATAGTACTATCCAAAACAACAACAACGCCTTTCCCAGCAATGTCCCATCATAATCAAACCATCACTCGTCTCGCCAACAAAATGCATTATGCCATGCTCTTCAAGGGAAATGGAAGGGGGGGGAAAAAAAGGGGGGGGATAGACAAAATAAGTACTCGCCTAATAATAATGTTTGCTACTTATACTCCATAAGCCACGCCGAAAAAAATATAAACCAATAAAAATAATAAAAAAAAAAAGGGAAATGATGACGATAAAAAAAAAGAATTAAACGAGTAAAATAACCCCCCCCCCATTGATGAACGTGCATCGCCCGTCGTTTTTACACTTCGCCCCAGCTGCCCATCGGGGCGTTGGGAGCGGCAATCACTGATCCGGTGCCGATGGACCCTCCAATGTCCCAGTAGTGTCTCGACGAGACGCTGCTCCTCCTGGCCGATCGTCGTGTGCTCTGGCTGGCATAGCTGCTGTGATGTCGCATGGCCACGGGGCTGCTAGGCGCAGTTGCTTTGAAAGCTCGACGTTCGTTAGGGCGAGTCCGGGAGGTGAGGGGGTGGTGCTGCCTTACTCTGGCAGCCTTGGCGGCAGCGTCTTGCGGCTTCGCGGGAACCGGACGGGAAGTCATCTCGGCCGACAACGTGGGCTCGGGCCGGGAGGTGAAGCGCGACACCAGGTATCGGAATACAAGCTTGATGTCAATGTCCTTTTCCCACTCCTCCTGCGTAAACGTATCGTCCATCGACACGTCGTGCAATAGTGCATCCGCTACGCGCGACCTCTGGGGCGGCCCGTCCGTCGGTCGCGGAGCGGGTCGCATCGTCGGCCTGAACTCGGGAAACACGCCCTCGCCGGCATTGTCCGCCGCCGTGCGCCCGGAGGACGAGGTGCGGGCATCTGCAGTCTCCGGTATGGCAGGCAGGCCCGCATAGGGCAGGGGCGCCTGGTGCACGCGCGAATACGTCGAGAAGGCGCCGGGGTGCTTCGAGAGGTGGTTGACCAGCAAGCCGAGCTCTCTCGATACGGTCTCCAGGATATGCATATGCCATGATTCCTCGGATGCCGAGGCCGGCGGCTCTTGGCCGTGCCCGCGTTCGGGCGGACGTGGAGTCCTCGACAGCTCTTCCTCGTCGCCCAAGAGGGGGCCGCCGAGCACCACGGATAATATCTTGTCGTCTATGCCGAGCAAGTCGCGCAAGACCTTGCGCGTGATTCTCGTAATCAGCCCCTCGCCGTCGTCCTTGTCTTCCGGGTGGGTGTCGGGGTCTTCCTCGTGCCAGGTCATGTCCTCCGCGTCGGTGACTTCCTCCACCCCTGGCGCGGGCTTCTGCGAAACGACCCGTTTCTGCTGCATCATCCTCGACCGTCGCGCCTCGCGCTGGACCTCTTCCAGGATGATGCGGCTGTGCTCCAACCGCCAGGCCTCAATCCGCGCCCTCTTCTCTGCCTCCTGGACCTGAGCCTGCTCCAGCTCAAACTGGGCCTCGTCGAGGCTGTTCAGCCTCCGCCGCACTCTCCTGGGGTTGAATCTCTCGAATTGGTAAATGTGGTCCTGGGCGTCCAGGCCAAGGGTGGGCTGGTCTACGTGGAACGAACCCAGGCCATCGTGGGCTGGCAGGACGGGCATGGCAAAGCTGCTCGGCGGGAATGACCTGAATCCTGGAAGGTGGCCATCCAGGCTATCCAGCTCGGCGTCGTCGGCCTGCGACTCGTCGACGGCCGCAGAGAGCTGCGAGGATTGAGCTTCGTCATTTCGTGCCGCCGCCGCCGCTGCAGAGCCCGTTCTTGCCACCGTGTTCAGGCTGCCGAGATCACTTAGACGTGACCGGCCTGGGGTCTCTGGCGATTGGTCGTGCTCATCTTCGGTCAGATAGGACGTGGTCGTCACATCGGTCGGGGGCGAGAAGAGCACCCAGGTCTGCGCCTCCTCGGGTTCTTGCTCCTGGGTGCTGCGCGCCGATGGCCTCGAAAGGCCCAGGCTGCCCACAGCAGAGCGAGCGGCTCGCTGCGCAGCTGGGCGGGTAGGCTGCTGTTGAAAGGCCATGATGGTGGGCTCGAAGTGAATAGAGGAAAAAAGAAACCAAAAAAATTCAAAAAAATTGAAAAAAAAGGGAAAAAAGAAGAAGAAGAAAAGCGCTCAATGTGGGTTTGCGAGCGTCGGGCTATGCTGTGATATCAGGAAAGCGTCGCGCGATAAGGCGAACGGGGGACAGGCTGATCGGTGAAGACCCCCCGGGCACCCGTTGGCGACGCCGCTCAGGAGAATAAGCTGATAGGTAGAGATGTCGATGTCGAGGGAGCAAAGCGTACCCCGTCGTCAATGGAACTGGGGCTGGGCGTGTCCGAGAGCAAAAGAAAAAAAAAGAAAAACTTTACGAGAGAGGAGCAGGGGAGAAGGAAGGGAGAAATCCCACCCAAAAAAGGAGAGAGGCTGGTCGGACAGCCCTTTTTTTAATTTATTTATTTATTTTATTTATTTTTCATTTTTTAATTTTTTTTATTGTTGAGCGTCATCAACACACACACACACACACACACACACACACACACACACCAGGCCACCTGGGTAGCGGCACGGCCTGATCGGCCGGGTGGGGGTCGCGTGCTGGCTGGCTGAGATGGCAGAGGGTCAGGCCAGGTCAGCCACCTGTGTGCTGATTGCCGCCCGCTGAACCGACAGGTGCGATTGGCGCTGCGCAGATGCTCCGAAACAGCGCCGTTCGAACGGGGGGGTTTCAGCGCGCTGTCCCGCTGGCGGGTTTATGCAGCCATCGCCTGGGCGGGCGGGCGGGCGAGCACGGTAGATTGTAGTACTCCGTAGGTACTGTAGCCTGCTACCTAGGTAGGGTGCCTACCTAGTAGGTACTATAGGGTGCCTAGGTACTACCTTAGGTAGTGCTGGAGGGCGCTCTCAGCGCTGCTCGTGCGCCAAAAGCAAGGCAAGGGAGACATTGCCGATACTTGCAGGCACATGCCCTGCGCACTGGCTTCGGTTGGCGCGCTGACCTCGCAAATCTTCTTTCATTCTGGTTGCGCCAAGTTTTTCGGAGTAAAGCGAGATTCGAGTGGATTTTTTTGTTTTGTTTGCGTCACCATTCAATGCGCCTTTGCTGTTAGTCGTCTCTCTTTCTCTCTCTCTCTGTTTCCATTCTTCTTTCTCAGCGTTGCACCCCCTATCCCCGGGCAAGATCCGTTAGGTGGGGGGGTTTGTTCTGTTGGTGCTTGATGCGTGCAATCTAGACATGACACGGCACGGAGAAAAAGAACGAAGAAGAAGAAGAAGAAGAAGAAGAAAAAAGGCTTTAACGTACCTTAAGCTGGAGCAGTGAAGTGACTGAGTCGTTCATGCTTCGGTGTTCGCGGCGCTTCGGCGGAGCTGCTGCATATCAGCAAGCGGTTCTATCCAACCTTCTGGGGTCCCTTTTTTTTTAAGGCGGTGTCGGTGGCTAAGATGAAAAAAAATATATATAAAAAAAAAAAAAGACCAAGCGTCTGCGTCATAGGCATGGCCCCTCATCTCCCCTCCCGTATGTATTATCGCGATATCTAATCGTAATCCATTGTGCTTTCCAAGTCTGTGTCAAGGTGGATACATATACAAAAATCTCTTATCCGACCAACTCAAACCCGACCCAACTGCCTTACTGACCAACTTTGCCTTTTAGCATCCAACTATCCCTATTCTCATCAAGAGGCATCTTGAACCTAGTGCCCTTTTGGGAACAAGTGTCAAAAAACCCGGGCCAAATAGCATCATTGTCTGTGACCATGGTGTCACTGACGCAAGTCAGGTGGTCTCATCGTTATAGCCCGCCACGCCAGGCCGATGGGACGACGGAAAGCTCTCTCCGTTCCTGGCTCGGGACGGCCATTTGATAAGACGGCCCATTATCACCGTGGCTGGTGCCATCCAAGTCCAGGCTTGACTCTGTACCGTAGTTTCTGTTGACTCGCATCTGCGCTGACAAAAAAAACTAAAAAAAAAAACTTGTCTGGCCGGAGACCCCGAAAGCTGGGTTCAACATGGAACCAACAACCCGGGTCAACCGATTTCCGGCGTGTTTCAGCGCGGCGAGCAAAGGGCACAATCACATTCTCCGCACAAACAGAAACAAAGCATAGCATGTCTAGTGCTGAACGCACAATGGTGTAAATTGCCTAACTGATGATTCTCAAATCGAGAAATCTCTTATCTGACATGCCATGATTACGCCAACCTAAAACCCAGATGCCATATTACGAACAACTATTTACGCCTCGGACGAGAAAGCGTCGGGGAAACGGCGGATGTTCTGCGCAATGGAACCGTGGTTGCTGAGGAACTGAACGTAAGCGCCGTCGACCTTGACACGGCCGGCAGCCTTGCGCTCGAGGTAGTCATCGCGGCGGAGAGGAGTGAAACCCCAGTTCTTGGAGATGATGATCTTCTGTCGGCCGGGGAACTTGTACTGAGATCGTCGCAGAGCCTCAAGAGCCAGAGCACGGTCTAGGGTAAAAAAAAAAAAGGGACATCTCGTTAGTACATTTGGCCCCGACATCATACCCAGCTTGCCAAGATAGAAGGGGGGAGAGGACGTCACATACTAGAGTCACGAGTGCGGACGCTCATGATGATCTGGCCAATGTTGACACGGGCAACAGTGCCGTTGGGCTTGCCCCAGGCGCCACGCATACCGGTCTGCAGTCTATCGGCACCGGCGCAAGACAACATCTTGTTGATGCGGACGACGTGGAAGGGGTGGGCGCGGACGCGCAGGTGGAAACCCTCCTTTCCGGTGTGCTTGACGAGGTACTTGTTGGCGCAGATACGGGCGGCCTCGAGGGCCTCGGAGCTCAGCTGCTCATACTCGTTGGAGACGAGGTGGATGCAGAGAGGGAAGTCGTCGACGTTGGCACGCTTTCGGCCCAGGTCGAAGATGCGGATCTTGGGGTCGGGGACACCGCGGTTGAACCGAGACTTGGGATACGGCTGAGAGGAAAAGGAGAAATCAGCATAGCTCGGGTGGTCGTGATGCAGGACAATGCCGGGCTCAAAACAGCCCATGTGTGTTTCAAGAGCGAGTGAGGGCAGCGACGCAGCAAATCCATGCACAATGCTTCATCCTTGATAATTTATAATCCACCTCTTGCGTCACTCTGCGAATTTTCCCCAGCTCGAAATAATAAAAATAATAATAAAAAAATTCCGTCTCCTCGTGACAAGGTGAAATTTCAGCAACTTACCTTGTTCTTGCAGTATCGGTAGCAACGGGCAGGACGGCGAGCCATTTTGTCGGTGTTTCGTGGGTGCGTGTTTCTTGAGGCGTCGGTGAAATGATGTTTGGGGGAAGATGATTCCAACGCAAAAGAGTCCCGGCGCCACTTCAGTTGAAAATCCGCCTGCGTTTGATTTCAAAGCATCTTTGGTCATCTCGGAATTGGTGTTTCGCTTAAACCCCGGTGTTTTAGGGCTTACGGAAACGGCAAAGTCTGCGCTCATTGGCTATGGGGAACCCTCAGCCCTTGCCCCCACCTAAATTGGTGCCATCTCGAAAGAGAAGAAGGGAAAAGAAAAAAAAAACCAAAAATTCCATCCGACTTTTCAAGAAGCTCAGTCTGTCTTTTAGCAACCGCATCAATCCAGTCGCAAGATCGTTCGCTCGCGCCCAAAATCCGTCAAAATGGCCCCCCAAAAGAAGAGCAAGAAGGACGCCAACAGCATCAACTCCAAGTTGGCGCTTGTTATGAAGTCCGGAAAAGGTATGCATCCAGATTTGCGAGATTTTGCCTTTTTTCTTTTTTCCTCCGCAAACTTTGGACCATCGCCGGTGCTAACATTTGTTCTGCCAGTCACCCTCGGCTACAAGTCCACTCTCAAGTCTCTGCGATCCGGCAAGGCCAAGCTGATCATCATTGCCGGCAACACTCCTCCTCTGCGAAAGAGCGAGCTCGAGTACTACAGCATGCTGTCCAAGGCTCCCATCCACCACTTCGCTGGCAACAACGTAAGTTTCGTAACCTTGTTCATGCCTTGACAATGTGATGCCTGGAGACGGGGTTTCACTTGCGCAATCCACTCCTCGCTTCTCAGAAGCTGCCTCTTGCTACCCGAGAGTGATTTGCGAATCCTCGCGGAATTGCCCAGAGAAGAAGTCTTTTACCAGACTTTGGAGGGTCCACATTGGCTTACGATGCTCGTAATGCAGATTGAACTCGGCACCGCCTGCGGAAAGCTGTTCCGATGCTCTACCCTTGCCATCCTGGATGCCGGTGACTCCGATATCCTCAGCGACCAGCAGGCTTAAACAGCCAACAACCATCTATTGCATTCAAAACGGCGTTCGGGGGGGTAAACCGGTTCAAGGGCAATATGGATACCATTTACTTTCACGTGATGTGCAAGGGCGAAGACTTTTAATGCAAGACATCAATCCACTAGGAAGCCATGTCCTTTGGAAATGTGAAAGAAGAAGAAAAAAACTAGAAACTTGCAAGGGATAGTTTTTTTTTATCAATGATATAACACAGCCATGAAGACTGTTCCCCCGTCGAAGTTACATAACCTGCCTACCATTCCTACCCATGAGTGACGCTGTGTATGCCAGTGCTATGACTACAAAAGAGGTGATGTCGCGAAACTTGTTAACCGACAACTGCCTGTCTATCTATTATAACTTATACCTACTACCTAGTAGTAGTACCTTAGTACCTCGTCAACTGGCGGCATGAAACATCTGCACCGCACAGCACCGCCAGGGAGTGCTACCTACTACCTTGAGGCATATAACAGGTACGGAGCAGATGTCTGGCAGTAAATCCCATTGGCTAGTGTAAAAGGAAACGCCGAGGCGCGTCAGTTAAGGGGTTGCATAATCGGTCCCAGCTGAAGAAGGCCTTCGAAGACAATGTGGTGCCTGAACGCATATGGATGGATCCACCATTGGCTATGCTGTAGTAGTAGTAAGGTACCTACTACTAGTAGTACTACAGTACTTCGTACAGGGTCTATGTACGGAGTACATGCTATATAGTAGTAGGAGGTAGTTATGGAGACGGCTGGAAGAGTGGTGGCTCGTGAACATCTGCTTTACACAAGAGCTACAACCCGTCTTTTGTTCGACGCGAAAGAACTAAGGTAGGCGCAGTTTTGGCCCTTGGGGCACTCAAAAATAGAAAGAAAGAAAAAAGCCACCGGCGAGCGATGACGCTTAGGTAGTAAAAGTATATTCCTAGTAGTACTACTACTGCTAGTACGTACTAGTACCTGTGTATATACTCCGTACTGAGGTAGGAGGTAGTACCTAGTACCTAATCTAGTAGTGGGTTGGAGGTACATTCTCCATCAAGGTACTAGTATAGTAAGCTACCTATTATTATATGTCATTCTTTCAAGACGAGAACTTCAGGCACACGCGCTTCTGGCTCATGGATTTGCCAGCACATGACTTTCGCCACGAAAAGGCTTGAGCCCCGTCCTCAGCAAAGCAAACAGGTACTAACTATACCGTTCGTTTATTTATAGCAACCACAGCCTTCTCTGGGCGCCGTTGCATTTGCGCTTGTACCTGTACTTTGCAGTGACCGTCCCTAGGTGTGCTAGGTACCTACCTGAGGTAAGGTAGTTGCGCCTCACCGTGCTCAAAAAAGTTGCCCGCAAACAAGAACCAACTCCGGCAAAAACTCTGCGTGATGCTTGTTTGTTCACCATGCAAGATCAAGATGACAAAGCAGCCGGTTTCCACCAAGGGTTTGCCGGAAAAGGACTGCGCTGTTTTGGTTTCTTGCACGCAGACAAGCGGTCAGCAACAATACCGAGGCGGAGAAAAAGGATGGGACCGCGGGCATCGGAGGTGGCGAGGCGCTGCGTTGCGTCCGCAGAGGAGCCCGGACAGGGACAAACTTTTCCAGGGAGCGCGAGAAAGAGAGAGAAAGAGAGAGAGAGAGAGAGAGAGAGAGAGAGAGAGAGAGAGAGAGAGAGAGAGAGAGGTTCCAGCAGCGTCCAGCAGTGGGGGTGGAGAGGCTTCAGGGGGGGGCCTTTAGCGGTCCTCCGTCCTGCTTCCAGCACCCAATCAGGCGCCTGTTTTGTCCTCGTTAAAGTCATGCACTGTCCGAAACAGAGGCATGACAAGGAACTCCGTAGTAATCAGCAAGGCTGCCTGCCTGTCGCATGCCGGGCGCCTCCTTTATGTCTTGGACAGCGAGGAAGCACAGGAACAAGGATAAAAAAAAAAACCAAACAACCAAAAAGAGGGAGAAAAAAAAAACCTCCCAAAAGAAAAAGAAAGAAAGAAAGAAAGAAAGAAAATAGAAAGGAAAGAAAGAGACATCGGGGAGAAGAAAAGGGGGGGGGGGGGGGATTCATCACCAAAACTCCATGTTTGTTCCGCTTTCGTCACCGCATTGCCCCCTCCCATTAAAAAAATAATAATAATAAAAATAAATAAATAAATAAATAAAGCGGCTGGCTGGAAACGTGCTGATACTGTACGCAAATGTACTCCCTGAGTAACGGGGTACCTCGCAGAGTCAGGCGCTGGCACCCTTGACGGAGGTACCTTTTTTCTTTCTTTTTTTTTTTTCCCTTCTTTTTTTCGAAACACTGCCTTTAAATTGCCATTCAGCGTCCACCGACACGTTGGAGGTGGAGCCCAACCAAATCCTCGTGGCCTGTTATCCCTCCTAATACTTCTGCAGCAACTCACTTCCTCTTCACCACGGCGCTGGACTGGCTGCGAGACGACTGTTCGATCTTCCAGCATAATTACCCAACAACAGTTCGACTTTGTGCGGCCCTGCGCCAAGCGGCCCCCCGTTGGAACGTTTCACCTAAGGCGTTATTGCAATTCCCATACCAGACCACGCTCAGCGCCATGTCTACGGTTGCAAAGAAGCCGCCGGCCAGCGCAGTCGGCCGAGTGACGAATTCAGAGACCGGCACATCGCCTCCAAATCCCTCCCACACGCGAACCAATTCCGTGAGGTCGTCGACTCCCACCGGCCACTCGCGAACGAGATCAGTCCGCGGCGCTCCCGTTTCCGCCCGCGCAGCCGTTGCCAGACGGGACACGGCCATGAGCAACGGGGATTCCGACGCTCGGGCGGCTGCGGCCGCCGCGCTGGAGGACCTCCAGCAGCGCCTAGAAAAGGAGGAGAAGCAGTCGGAGCAGTA
The DNA here is from genome assembly GCA_020631695.1 of Trichoderma cornu-damae. Lineage (NCBI taxonomy): Eukaryota > Fungi > Ascomycota > Sordariomycetes > Hypocreales > Hypocreaceae > Trichoderma > Trichoderma cornu-damae. The sequence continues at coordinate 4,799,001 of CM036088.1, forward strand.
TAGGAGGCAGTCCGAGGTCCTCCAGTCCAAGCTGGACGATGCGGTCAAGGAGTCGGCCAAGCTGGAGGAAAAGGTCCACGAGCACGACGAGCTGATCGAGACGCTACGCAACGAGAAGAGAGAAGCCGTCCGCAAGATTCGAGAGATGGAGACAATCTACGAGGCCGAGCGGAGCGCGATCCTCAAGGAGAAGGAGGAGATGGCAAACAAAGAGGAGGAGATGCAGATGGTCATCGCGCGGTTGAAGGAGAGCTTGGCCCAGAAAATGAGCGTCGAGGACGACCCGAGGCCGTCGAGGCAATGTAAGCAGTGTCCGAGTGATGATGTCAAGCGTCGAATCCGTCGCTTTCTTCTTCTTCTTCTTCTTCTTCTTCTTCTTCTTCTTCTTCTTCTCCTTCCCCTTCTTCTCCTCCTCCTTCTTCGCAGGCTAACCCGGAACCATCTACAGCGGCCTGCGCCTCACCGTCGCTCGACGGCAGCAGCTTCGCTCCGCCATCTTCTCTTCAGCGGAGCGATTCGCGAAACAGCTCCAAGCTGATTCTGCAAAAGGACAAGCTCATAGAGTCGCTGCGCCTGGAACTCGCCGAAGCTCAGATCAAACTGGTAGAGTCCGAGAACCAGGGCGGCGGCAGGCTGCACGAGGTGGAGCGCCTGCTGATGGAGGCGCGCATGGCCAACGCGCGTCTCATGGAGGACAACGAGAGCTACCAGCTGCTTCTGCAAGAAAAGACGCTCAAGGGAGATTTCGGCCAGAGCGACTTTAGCTACATGAGCCCGTCTGTGAACCACGAGGCATTAAACGCCTTGGAGGGCAAGGCAGGCGGCTCCAGCCTCGCCGATGAGCTGTCCGACGCGACGCAGTCCGAGGGCGAGTGCGGCGTCGACCACCGCCGCCTCGAGAGCGAGCTCAAGTCGCTGAAGGAGAAGAACAAGGCTCTGACGCTGTACATCAACAAGATCATCGAGCGCCTGCTCCAGCATCAGGACTTTGAGGCGATTCTGGATCAATCGGCGGACATGAAACCTCCACTGCCCGAAAAGGACAAGGACCTGCCACCACCTCCGCCGGTAGAGAAGCCACAGGCCAACGGTCAGCCCATTCTGCAGCGGACCAGGACCGCTCCCATCATGGCGGGGAGGCCGAGGCCGCGGCCGTTCTCGGTCATACAAACCTCCGACAGCGCTGCGCTGCGCTCCCCCGACACCACCGACCCCGAAAAGGCACCAAGCATCCCCATTGGCCTGGGGCGGGCAAACAGACGTTCGCGACCCGCGAGCGATCAGTTCCCAGGGGCGGCAAGCCTGGTCAGTCAGATGTACCGGGGGCCGGACGGTCCCGCCTCGCCACCGCTCGTCAACCAAAGGCACTCTCATGCCTTCTTCCCCACGGCCGGCGTGATCGGCAATCCCGGACGGATTCCTAGCGGTAGCCAGGCTCCTTCGTCCGGAAACTTCCCAGGCACGAGAGGCGAGAGAAGCGAGACGTCCAGCCTGAGCGGCGAGTCCGGGGACATCTCCACGCCTCAATCCCAATCGCCGCCGCGATCCCACTCCGACAAGCAGACGACGTTTTACGGCAGCAAGCCACGCCCGCTGAGGCTCGTCCAGGAGAACCCAGACGCCGTCAAGGATAACAACGCTAATAAACGGTCGAGCTGGATCTCTGGCTGGGGCTGGGGTGGAAAGAAGGACGACCACTCGCCAATAAGCCCCGCGATCCCTGAGTAGGACGAGAATGGAAGGAAGAATATAAGAAATGAGCCATGAGCCAAGAATTGCTTTTGATGATTTTGTTAAAAAAAAAAGGAAGGAAAGAAGAAAGAAAGAAAGAGGGAAACTTGGGATCATGGTCTCTCTCTCTCTCTCTCTCTCTCTTCTCTTTCTCTCCCCCCCTCTCTTCATCTCTCTCTCCATCTCTCTTTTTTCATGTTCTTTGGGATTCGGATAGGCGTCTTCACGGGAGCACACCAACTACTTCGATATTCAATGGATAATTTCTTTACACTAGGATCAGTATGAACGCCTCTTTTTTCAACATCAAGGACGATACGCACGGCAATAACGACGGCAACGACGCAGTGGCGAGAGACTGGCGGGTACAAGTGGTTTGGATATATAACCTCTTTTACTCATTAGAAATCCTTGGACAGCAGACGACGATGACGACAATGGCAAGCGCAGGCATGACTTGCAACAGATTGATATGACATGACCTTGTCTGCTTCTTCCTCTTCCTCTTCCTCTTCCTCTTCCTCCTCTTGCTCCTCTATTTCTTCTTTTTTTGTTCTTTTTTTTTTCTCTCTTATTTTCTTTTATTTTCCTTTTATTTTTCTGTTTTCTTTTCTTCTTTCTTCTTCTTCCCTTTTTTTTTTTTTTTTTTTTTTTTTGGCTGTATGAGTTTTTTTTTTTTTTTGTCACTTATTACTACTACTGTTAGATATGCTACATGGTAATAGCCCACGCCGCCGAGGATGCTGGGCCGCGTCTTCTTTTATTGGGCTATTGATTGACGAAATATGCTTATCAGAATGGGAAAAAAAAAACCGAACCCCCCCCCCTCCTAGATGCATTCTATATACACACAACATACAGACACATTACGCAGAGGTTGTTTCTTTTAGTGGAAGTCTATGTTGGGGAGGGGGTAGGAGGGAGAGAGGGGGGGGGGGGAGCTTTTATTATTATTATTATTATTATTTTTTCCATGTTTCCCTTCAACCAAGTTAGTTTTGTTGGATTTTTGGCAGTTGATTAATTGATACAATTTTTATTTATTTGTTTGTTTTGTTATTTTTTTTTCCAAAAATTTTCCCCCATTTTATTCCTCTGATTGATATACCTTAGTACTATAGTATATATACGACTTGTACTCCCTCCTTACAAGCTCTTTTGAAACGTCAAACAATTTATTTGCCTGCATGCACGGTGGAGAAAGCCGCTATAGGAAGCACGCAATGAATGCCATGGAGCGCAGCAAAACAGATTCAGAAGGGCGAGAAGGACTTTGTCTGCTCTTTTGGCGGACTCGTTTGCAAGAGCTGAGACGCGGAGCCGGAAAATTCAGAGGAGGAGGAGGAGGAGGAGGAGGAGGAGGATGCAATGGGCGTTTTTTTTTTTTTTTTTTTTTTTTTTTTTTTTTTTTGCATGTACACGGAGCAAAAGGGGGTGGTGTTGCTGCAAACCGCAGAAGTTGGACTCGAAGAAAATGCCCTTTTTTTTAAAAAAAAAAAAGAGGAAAAAAAAAAGCCTTTTTTTTTCCCTTTTCATTCTTTCATTCATCTTATTTTTTATTTTATTTAATTATGTATTTTGATTTATTCATTTGATTTATTCATTTGATTTATTTATTTGATTTATTTATCTTGCTAGATACGTACTACCAAGAGTAGTATATATATACCTACTAGGTACGTATAGTAGCAGCAGCAGCAGTACGGAGCAGGTAAAAAAGATTGCATAATATTAACATTAACAGCATAGAGCACGAGGCAGCAGCATGTATTATATAGAGCGCCTGCCAAGTAGCAAGTTAGTACCTACTATACCCAGTAGTACCTTAGTGCGTAAGTACCTATAGTACTCCGTAGTAGTATTATTATGTACTCCGTAGGCTATTTCCAGGGCGGCTTTGACGGGGTTCATGCTTGTCCCATTTATTATATTACCTTTTCCTTTTCGCCTGGGAGGTTTTTTTTTTTTTTTTTTTTTTCCCTCGCTTTTATTGCGACTTGACTAATCAATAGATACTGCTTGGGACTTGTTGGAACGAAGAAAACACTTGACCGCTTGTTACGAGTCAGTTGGAGGAACTCGTCAATGGGCGAGCAGTGACCTTTTTTTTTTTTTTTCCCCTTTTTTTATATATGTATATATATATACATAGTATATGGTCCAAGCGATGCTTAATTTTACAATTTTATTTATTCATTCATGTAAAAAAAAATAAAAAAATTAAAAAAAAAAAGAACGCTCTCTCCACTCTCTTTGGTCTTATGAGCTACCACTACGGAGTACTTTGATGGACATGTAAGTGTGTGTGTGCGTAGGGCATATTGCGGCATGCAAGGTTATCTGCCTTTGTTGCAATTGATGCCCAACGCACGATCACGAGAGCGTCTTGGCCAACTGGCTCCTCTCTTCTTCTTCCCGCGCGTGCACTGTCGAAGTTTTTTTTTTTTTTTTTTTTTCTTTTTTTTTTAATACCCCTTCTCTTTCGGAGAGGCGTTAGCATAATAAGGTGCATGTATGGTATGCGGGCGTGTGTGTGCTCTCTGTGCAGTAAGGCGGTGAGGAGAGCGCGAGAGGGTGACCTTGCTATCAAACTACTGCTACTGCTACTGCTACTGCTACTACAGTACTATAAACTACTAAACCTTGGAGTTATGGAGTTTATGGAGCAGCCCTGGTCTTGTGAGATACAAACTCGTTCAAGAGGGGGGGAGGGGTTGGGTTTGGGTTTGGGTTTGGCACGATGTGGGATCGCAAGCATACATACAACAGGGGGGTTACATGCACAACAAGCAAGGGAAATTTGAACGGAGTGCTCGTTAATGAGTGAGTATGGATGGCGCCGTTTTGGCATGTACTGTATAAAATAAATAAATAAATAAATAAATAAAAAACCGGAAATGCATACCAGCGTGGAGGCTATTAAGAGGGTGAATTAGAATAGAATGATGGAGTAATTAGAGGACCCGATAGAACGGGGGGGGGAGAGCAGTAGCAGTAGCAGTAGCAGTACCAGCAGTACGGAGTAGTAAGTATGATGATGATGATGGTATCACTAGCAGCAGCTCGCTTAAGCTTGAAAGGGCGACGATCATGCCATGTTGACGTGGATTTGGCGTCTTGTTCTTGTTTGCTTCTTTCTTCAGACCATCGTGTATTGCATATTACAGTATACAAGGTAGGCAAGGCAGTGAGCGTTTCGGCCCAGCATCTCGCACGATTTGCTGAGGCTTCTGTTGGCGTGAGGGCACGAAGCACTCGAAGCACTCGACGGTTTCTCTCTCTCTCTCTCTCTCTTCCATAGCTTCAAGCCGAGCCAAACGGCTCCCAAAACAAGACCTCTCACAAACAACAACCCCCATCATAGCATCTCGGCAGCACAAGTACGGAGTTAGGTACTACGTACTACTAGGTAGGTAGGCAAAAGGTACTAAGGGATAGGTACCTAGTAGTGCTCGATACTACTGGTACGCAGCTGTAAGTAAGTACGTACTAGTACTTACTTATGTTGTCTCGGCAGCCTTGGTGGGACGACATGGACGCGTGGTCATCTGTGCAGAAGCCCATAGGCTTGATAGGTCTACGGAGCAGTCCAACAACAACAACAGCAACAACAACAACAAAAGAAACGGCTTATGTACGCATATGAGTGCAGCAGCAGCAGCGCAATGGGGTTGGAGCACCGGGAGGGCTGGGAGGGCTGGGAGCCACGGGTTTTGCTCTACCGTTGGACGTGCGGTGGCAACAATGTTCCATTCCATTCGTTCTATTGGAGCAACGCAACTCGACGCCGAACTGGTGTCACGACGATGCTGCTGCTAGCCCTTGGGGTGTAAAAGCGCAGTAATAAAGCACCCCCCACCGGCAGCAATGGATGGCGTCGTGGAAGAAATCCCGAGTAGCAGAGAGCACCAGCCACAAATACATATGCGCTGTCCTCGCCGGATAATGTGGATAAAAAAAAAAAAAAAGGCCCCCCCCCCCCCCTCTCAAGCGGGACGGCAAGGGGCAAAAAAAGGCAGTTTAGGGCGCATGCGTCTCCTATGGAAACAAGAACAGGGGTGGCGTCTATCGTGTCGAGCTGTGAGAGGCTGGCGGCAGAGGCTGATGAGAGAATCCTGCTGGGGACCGGCACCAAGACATGGCTACTGTACTGTTACGCCCAAAGACCCAATACACCGGCCGGGAGGGGGTGCCGCTGCTGCAGCAGTGAGTGGGCTCGTCGTCAGCGAGGTTGCGAGGTTGATAAGAAGCTACTGCTACTAGTACTAGAGGAAGGGGGAAAAAAAGAGAGAGAGAGAGAGAGAGAGAAGGAGAGAGGAGGAGAGAGAAAGAGAGAGAAAGAGGGAGAGAGAGAGACAGGAGAGACGGGGAGAGACAGGGAGAGACAGGGAGAGACAGGGAGAGATGGGGAGAAAAAGAGAGGTAACCGGAGGCAGGGGACTTGGCCGAGGGTTCTGCTCCATACATAGACTTGGTCACAGGTTGGAGATGCCGCCCGGTGTGAATGGAACCTGCGGGAGGCATCGCCGTATCGAGAGATTGTCATCGTGGGCGCAACAGTCGTGCCTGTGGGCGATGCTGGTGTTGACACGACTAACCCCTCCCCCCAAAAAAAAAAAAAACACACATACACACACACACACACACACACACACACACACGCACGCAACACCGCTCGGGCGTAGTACGTATTACTACTACGTGCTTTGACGGTCCCAACGGAGTCATCCCAATCGACACCAATGTTGGGCGTGTGTCTCGTCTGCTGAGCACAAGGCAGAGAGCTGCCATCCAAGTTGAACAATCTGGGGCGGGCGGATGGAACGGGACGGGCCCGAGCACTGGGGCGGGTTCTGAGAGCCTAGACTGGCCGAGGCGCCTTGTCAAATCTCTAACGAAGACGTCTGTTTCGCTGGACAAGCTGCAGCCATCGACTTGCCATCCATTGGGCCGTTACCGAGAGCCATATGGACTGAAGCCCTTTTTGTCGTTCCGGTTCTTTCCACCCGCCGGGAAATGTTTTCCTTGGAACCGGTGGTCGCCGGTTGAGCCATTTAATGCAGATTAAAAAAAAAAAGAGAGAATGCAGTCTTGAATTAATTACATGACTTGCACGCGCAGGCTCATGCAAAGGGGTTGCCGAGGGGGGGAGCAAAAAAAAAAAATCAAAACAAATTTTCGTGCTCGGAGACTTGCGCGTGTGGCAAAGTTCGTTGTACCGAGAGTGATGATGCTTCCGTGGGATGGGCTGGTGACGGGGACGGCCCCTGGCATTGGCCGTCCTTTTAGCCTCCTTTGGGCGCTCGCGACAAATCCTGGGGAATGGATCCGGGTGTCCCAAAAATCCCATCCAACCTGCTAGCAGTTTAGTTTCCTAGTGCCTTCTTTTAGGCGCCATCAGGTCAAGTCATCCATCTACTACTGCGAAGTCATTGGCACCATACATGGGCGGGCCCTGCAGACATTTGCCATGTATACCAGTATTACCAGCACACCGATGCCCATCTCCTTTTTGTGCTTGTTTTTGCATGGAGCATCTGTGCGTGTGCAAGTATATGGAGCGCTGCCTACGCTGTCACACTAAACAAGAGTCGTCCGTCTTGTGCCAATGCTCAAGGCGCGGGACTTGTTGAACCGATCGAATCCGGTCCCCGGGGCTAAACCTGCGGTCAGTTTGACCGTGTCTTGGGGCAATGGAGGAGCCGCTCGCCTATGTATGGCTTTGTTGGGGCCTGTGGAACGCATGCCAGGTAGCAGCATCCAGGTAATGAATGCTATGTAGTGTACGGAGCACAGTAATAATGACTACCACTAGTAGTATAGTAGTAGGGCCAGTAGTACGGAGCGCTGTTGCTGGGGAGGGATCCATGGTGCGCGGTCTGTTTGTCGGTTCGGGCGAGGCGAGAATGGGCTCTGGAGCACCACAAAGTGAAACCATTTCGCGGTGGACTCCGTGGACTCGTGTTTTGTAGTAGTAATAGTAGTAGTAGTAGTAGTAATAGTAGTAGTAGTAGTAGTAGTAATAGTATAGCAGTGGTAGTAGTAGTAGTAGTAGTAGTAGTAGTAGTAGTTGTTGTTGTTGTTGTTGTCACGACGTGTATGGATCGGGACTGCTCAATCGGGGGCTGCCGCGAGTCTGTGCTTCCGCCCAGTTGATCGTCACAGATGTGCAGCTTCTCTGATTCTACTCCGTACTCTGTAGGGTTTTTCTTCTTCTTCCTTTTTTCCAAATTAAAAAAAAAAAAGGAGGGGAGGGGAGTGGGGGTGGCTGCCATAGGGAAGAATTGGGAGCGCTTCTGCTTTTGCTTGGGCGAGGCTGGGACCCGAGGTCAGGAGCTACAATGTGTACCCTCCCGAGGGCTCCTCTCTTTTGTGGTGTCGCCTCCGTATATGCTTCATGACGTCCTGCCTTGTGTTGCCGTGTGTTGCCTCGACGCGGGATTTGAAAAAACCCCCCTTTTCTCTACACACAGCACGCCTGCCGTGACCGTCGCATTTTTGATGGTGCTTTCATGGTACTGAGATGGTGCTGAGGTGCTGCTGAGATGGTGTTGAGATGGGTGTTGAGATGGTGTTGAGATGGTGGTGCCGTCCTTCCTTGTCTTGGGGAGCGGCGAAAATTGGCCCCCACGGTCAGATGTAAGAAACCAGAAAAAAAAAAAAAAAAAAAAAAAAAAAAAACTGGTCAACCGGGCTTTTTTTTTTATTTATTTCATTATTATTATTATTATTATCATTATTATTACTATTTTTTAGTGTATTAGTAGCAGTAGTACATATTGCTCTATGTTAAAATTATGAAAAAAAAAAAAAAAAAAAAAAAAGGCAACTGCCTGATAGCGGGTACCTGCCCCCCCTTTTCCTATTAACTCATTGGCCCGTTCCATTGGCGACGGACCGACTTAATACTTACTATAGAGGTGCTGTATCAAGCTGCAGGCTCTTTCTTGCTCCCGCATCCGAGTGGCAATTCGTCAAGGTGCCCGTGACACCGCCACGGCTGCCGCTAGACAACAACGGTCCATGTACAAGGTACTTGTAGTTCGAGCCAGCCAACGCGTGCAGCCGAGCCGCGGGTAGCCAGCAGGCCAGTGCGATTTACGGCTCCGCGGCACGGCCAATGTTCTTCTTCTGCCACTGTCTTTCTGCAGAAAGGGAGGGTGTGTGCTGATGCCGGAGCGGCGTTCCTGGCGCAGAACATTTGAGTTTTCCCTCCCCATCCAAGGGGGAGCCGTTTTGTTTTGGCACCTTTTTATTGTTATTTTTATTTTGAAATTTTCTTTTCTTGAGCCTCGTCACCCGTCTTCGCTGTGTACTGGTAGTACAAGGTACCTCCGCCGTGCTACTCATACTTGGTAAATACTACCAAGGTACCTTACTAGTACCTAGGTGCTACTAATTATTAAGGAGGCAAACCTACTAGGTACCTATGTCTAAGGTAGGTACTGTATTGAATCCAAAGGTAAGGGTACTCACTCCGTAAGCAGCACAAAACACCTGCCGAGTGCAGCTCCCTTGGGCTGGCAAAGCCACGATTTTCTCTGCTCTAGTTCTGCCGCAAAAACCCGGGCTAAAACGTTTGTTTCGTGTTGCGACAAAGTTTCAATCAACCAGCCGCCTAATCTCTGTGGTGTCTCGACTGTGCCAATCAGGAATGCCCAATCCTGCCCTTCCCACAAGGTAACAGTGCACACCGGGCTACCTTACTACCAGGCCACCTCACCAAGGTAGGTACTTTTCACACAGTCAGCACCACTGTATAGCACCGCTGACACAACTTGAATAACTTAGTACCTTAACTAGTACGGAGTACCTAGTACGATATACTATAGGTACTTGCTTGTATACTCCGTGCTCTGCGTCGAATACATTCGCACACCCGACCCTTTTTTTTCTTTTTCTTCCCCTTCCATTGTATTCCCACACCCTTCCATACCTTCCTCCTCCTGGGCCTAGCGCGGCCCTGAACAAAGTCCCACCATTTTTGGCCGGTTGATTGTGTCATCCTTTCCGCTCCGCCAAAGGCCCCCCCCCCCCCCAAATCTCTGGCCCGTCATCTTCTTCCCCGGTTCGAAATAATAATATTCAACTTTTTTTTTTTAATTTTTTTTTTAAATTTTTTCCCCCTTTCCCCTTGTTATTCTGTTTTGTGCGAGTCCGCATCTAAACACCCCCATCTGCTGCACAACGACTCTCGAGCTCCGCCGACCCCCCCCCCCAAAATCGGATCCATTGGCTCACAAGATCCAGCCAGAAAGCCGCCAGTCTTTTGGGACCCAGCACGCAGGCAGGCAAGGGAAGAGACCGCTTCAGCGTTGGGCATCGTGCCCATCCGATCCTCCCGCAGCGCTCGACGGCCAGCATCGCGCCTCTCCTCCAACCACAATGATCGGGGCCCAGGCCGTCCACCTCGCATAGTTCCCACTCACAAGCACCGAACCCCAGTAGAGGCCTGCCCCGTTGGCATGCATGCTCTGCGAACACCCCACGACTTGTTTCGCTATCCACCACAGCCATGAACAGGCCACCGGCTGCTGCGACTGACGGTGGTGAAGGCGCCACACAGCCTGCCGGGCCCGACATGGCGAATCATCAGCCCACACCTGGTGCGCCTGCGTCCGGTACGACGTCCAGTGCCACGGGCGGCCAGACGTCGAGACAATCATCCGCCAGCAACTCCGTCACCCATTCACCCATGGGCTCCCGAGACCCCTCCCCGACCCGTCATCCCCGGAGAGCAGCTTCGTCGTCGGGCAGGATCAACGGCACCAGGTCACGGAACAGCAGCCAGCTCGACCAGAGCCCGTCTCGCCAGATCAAGTCGACGCTCGGCGGGCCTGCCTCCGGTCTTCGAAGCCTCTCCGTGACCACCGCGCCAGCCCTCGTGCCCGTCACCGCCAGCCAAGACTCGCAGCACGCCCAGCCACCCGCACCGCAAAAGTCTGCACAGCCGTCGTCCGAGTCGAGAGACACCACGAAATGGCCCGTGTCGCCGCGTGTGCGCTCCCCTCCGCTGCAACTGCTTAGAAACGGCAGCGCTGCGGCCCGCCCGAGCGAGCAGGATCCTCCTCCTCCTCTTATCAACGTACAGCACCCCAGCCCGTCTGCCCAGCAGGCGGACTCATACCAGTACCTGACCACCAGCGAAAGCGAAGCCGAAGACATGCAGATGGCGCCCGGCCTCCGAACACCGGCCCGTGGGCCTCTGGAGACCGTCCAGGAAGTCAGCCACCCCAGCTCGCCAGCCCGCCGCCGGCAGCGGGACGCCTCCCTCCTGGACCACGTCAGGGAGAAGCTCTCATACGCCGACAACCACTCTGATGTCGACGGCGGCCGGACGTTGCGCGCCAGGCCTAGGCTTTCTGCTCAAGAGAATGGTGGCGACAGCGCCGGCACCAGGGCCGAGTCGAGGAGAACCACCTCTGTCCCCCCGCCCCTCCTCTCGAGACAGTCAAGTGCCATCATGCTGTCCAAGCAAGCCAAGGCCAGGCCTGAGGGGTCTACGCAGACGATGACGGTGGAAACCGAGACCGTAGCGAGCATTCCCCAGGTGGCGCTCGCCGTGGGCCCGAAGCCTGACGGCATGAATGGGACTTTGAGAACGAAGCAAAGCACAGAGACCATCAAGCCCAGGAAGGAAAAGAAGAGGTCGTCTCGCAAACAACCAGTCAACAGCGGAAACGGTGAGGCTCCTTTGAACTTGCAATTTGCTTTCAAACCTCGAGACAAGAAGAACAAGCACTAAATTAATTTTTTTTTCATTTTTTTTTCAATTCGTTATTGTTAGGGTCATCCAAAGCGGACATTTTCGAAGCCAAGATTGCGAGTGCTGTCGATGAAGCCAACACGTCTGACTCGGAAGAGACGTTTGTGTACGATTCCAACCCCCCCGACGTTGGAGAGCGAGTGACGCGCCGCTTCCACTCTCGCACCCCCAGCGCAACGTCCATAGTGAGCCAGAGCGATCGCCCCAATTTGCGGTCCATATATGGCATCATGGAAGGCCATGTCCCTGCGCCTAAGAAGAGCATGAAATTCTCCAATACTTACGGCAGTGGTGTCAATGATGGCATGTTGACCGGCGACGAGGACGGCAGGGGAACGGGCCGAAGCGCCAGCGGTTCTGGCCGGGGAACCGTTCGACAGCATCATCACATAGGGCGCTGGGGCCGGCAGCCCGGCAACGGCCATGCCTCGCTTTTTGACAACGAGTCGCCTTTCCAGAATGCGTCGCGGCCCAAGCTGGCCAACTCTCGCCACTCCTCCGGACCCCCCAGCCCGAGGAATCACCCCTCCATGCGGGGACCCCTAAGCTCCAAGCGCTCGGCGATACACATGTCCTCGAGCTATGATTTGGATGACACGACTGGCGCGGATGACGAGCGCGCGCCCCTCCTCGACAATGGCCGCAGGGGACGCTTCAGGCGTGGCCCGCACAACTTGCGGCAGGCCGAGGCACAGACCTACTCGAGGAGGTCGTCGTATCTCAACCGATTCGCCGCCTGCCTGGTCCTTACCATGATGTTCCTCCTGGTCATTACTGGTGCCATAGGCTTCATGTTTGCGACCTCCCAGCCCTTGAGCGACATTGAAATTGTCTCCATCCACAACGTCGTCACCAGCGAGCAGGTTCTCATGTTTGATGTCACCGTCAAGGCGCACAACCCCAACATCGTGGTTGTCACAATCGACCACGCGAACCTGGAGATTTTTGCCAAGTCAGAGTTTGGAGGCGCGGACTCGGACTGGTGGGACAACCCCGACGGACCAAAGGACAACCTGGTCCGTCCGTTCGACGACCCCATCAACGACCCAACTACTCCCGGAGGAGAGGACGAGACGAAGCCAAACATACTCCTCGGGCGGATTACCGAATTCGACAGCCCCCTGACGTTCGAGGGATCGCTGTTCCACCAAGGCCTGTCCTCGTCGACGGGCGAGATGCAGCTGCCGTACCCGGGCAATGGCACCGCGGGGGGCTCCAAGCGCTGGGAGCGAATCTACCAAAATGAATTTGACCTCATCGTGAAGGGTGTGGTCAAGTATAGCCTTCCCCTGAGCGCGCATATCCGCAGCGCTACGGTTTCGGGACGCACGACGGTCAAACCAAACTCGGCGAACAATCCGCCGCCGAAGCCCAGTGTTACAGCAGTGCCTTTTGAAGCGTGAGATGAACATTCTTTCGAACATGCTACGTTGATATGTATCTTTCTTTCCCTTTTCCCATTCCCTCTTCCCCCTTCCCCCCCCCCCCCCCCTTTTTTTTTCTTCATTTTCATTTTTTTTTCTTTTTCCTTTTCTTTTTATTTTTTTTTCCCTTTCCTCTTTCCTAAATTTCATTTCTTCCTTTTGGCTTGTGTAAATTGAGCGCGCATAGCGAGGTTTCTTACGGAGCAGAGGCGTTGGATTGAAAAATTTCCAACCATATCATGGCTTGTTCGGCTACTGGCAAGGACCAAGTTGGGGCCCTGCCGAGGTGTTTTTTGGGACTTTGTGTGTCCAGACTTACAGGATGTGGGAGGACGAATTTTTCTCTCCCCTCCTTACCCTGGGGTTTCCCCTTTCTTCTTCTTTCTTTTGCTTCCTTTTTGGGTTGATGTGGCATAAAACTCTCCAGCTGAGGACGAGATTTCCCCTTGAAACACAAATGTACAAGATAAAAAGTTAAAAAAAAAAAACAAAAACAAAAAAACAGGGGGCGCGAGGCATTCGGGTGGAGTTTCTTTATACGCAACATAGATGAGAAAGTGGCAACTACCTATTTTGTAATTGTAACGGTTTATGACAGAAGGAGTCGTTTGATCTCATTCACGCGCAGTCCTTTGGAGGAGGAAAAGAGCCCTGGGAAGACAAGACAAGACCCGAAGAGAGATGGGCGCTCGTTAGAAGTGGAAAGAGGAAGCTGATTCAGTAAAAAGATATTCTAAAGTATAAGAGAGACGGGGAGAGATACAGTGAAGACAAGAAGAAAAAAGATTTCAATGACTACGGTTTTGATGGATCTATCTAGTAGATGTTCTATGATGTGATTTTTTCTTCTTCTGCTAGAGTAGAAAGAGTAGAAAGAGTATTGTATAATGTGATGGATGTGCTCGGGATAGACGCGATGCTTCTTGGATGCCCCGTTTCAAAGTAACTCCTAGAACGCCCATTCGCCAGCCTGTTTTTTTGTGAACCATGAAAAAGGAAAAAAAAAGAGCCTTTTAGCTAAGAAAGACGTATCCTTCGGAACTCGTACACCCCCCTTCCACCCCCCCTGTAGCTTGTTTTCTCAAGCAGCAGGGAGTAAAAAAAACCAACCAAAAAAAAAAAAAAAAAAAGGAGAGAGAGAGGGAGAGAGAGGGAGAGAGAGGGAGAGAGAGGGAGAGAGAGGGAGAGAGAGGGAGAGAGACAGATAGTGAAAGAGAGAGATGAATGGGGGAGGTGGGCAGCATCTATGAAAAGTGAATGCCCTCCTCGTTAAATGCAAAGAGCAGACGCAGAAAATCGTTTTCGTCGCACTTGCCGGCTCGCTTGTCTGCCAGCTCGGTGACGTCCTCCAGAACCCTGCGGATCTTTTCGCGGACGAGCTCGGCGACCTTGGTCTTCTTGCGCTTGCTCTTTGTCTTGGGGGCGTTAGCGCCAGCGGATTTGAGGTCCTTGAAGAAGCTGGGGGTGTCCTGGTCGAGTTCGTCGACGTCCATGTCGGCGTCTTCGGCGTCTTCGGCGCCGTCGTCCATGTCCATGCCGTCGTCATCTGCTCCTCCGCCTTCGACTATGCTCTCGTCGATGGGCACGCCGTTCATGGCGCACCAGGTCCGGTAGTTGCGCTCCACCATGGCGAGGACCTCCTTGGTGCCTAGCCAGCTAGCTCGGAGCGTCTTGTTCTTCCGCACGAAGCACACGCGGAGGAGGCCGTCCCACTCATCCCAGCTGACGTTGGGTCGGTCCTTGCCCATCTTGGGCTCGATGCGCACGACGGAAGATTCGACCTGGGGAGGGGGCCTGAAGTTGTTCTTGCCGACCTTCATGATGTGGGTGATTTTGGCCCAGAACTGGGCGTTGACGGAGAGACGGCAGTAGAGGGCGTCGCCGGGGCGAGCCGTGAGGCGGAGGGCGAATTCGCGCTGGAACATGAGGACGGAGCATCGGGGAGGATTAGGCAGAGAGAGGAGCTTGAAGACGAGGGGACTTGAGATCTATTGGCGGAGAGAGTTGGTGCCCGCGTGACGAAGAAAAAACAAAAAAAAAAAAAACAGATGAGATTGGTGAGTTCTGCGCATGGATCGAACGCACCTGATATGGGGTGTTTGAGATGCACACATCGAAAGCAGGCAGCTCTGTCTTGATGACATCTCCCAGCAAAACCTCCAATTTTCGCTGTTCTGGCTTGCCCTGCACTCGCTTGGTGACCTCGGCCGCCATCCTAGGATCCAACTCGACGCAGATACATTTCTTCGCCCGCTCCAAGATGCGAACCGTCAAGTTGCCGGTGCCGGGGCCGACCTCAAGGACAGTGTCTGTGGGCTTGAGAAAGGCCTTTTCGACAATGGCGTCTGAGACGCCGGGGTTCTTCAGAATATGCTGGCCGAAGTTGGTGTTGAACTTGAAGACGTTGTTTGTTTTTGAGCTCCCCCCGCTGGGCTTCTCGTACGGGGTATTGGAAGCGTTATTGCGCTTCGCCTTTTCGGCTTTTGCCATTGCGAAGAGATGGCAATTTTTATTTTATTTTATTTATTATTTTTATTATTTTTATTTTTTGGTTTTGGTTTCGGTCTGGTTGGCGCACGTTGGGTATATAAGCGGCGTTGTGATATCGTGGGGGTGGTGGTGATGCAAGTTGGTGGGAAACCTCGGGGTTTTTTTTTTTTTTTTTTTTTTTTTTTTTTTTTTTTTTTGACAATTTTCCGATGCGGGCGTTATCGATAAGCGGTATCACGGGTACCAAACTCGTCAACGTGCGTGCAAACTCTGAGGGCAATGTGCCGACTGTTTATGGCGTAAATTTACACCCGGAGAAAGCCATCCCCGACACATGCCGTTGTTGCCTTTGAGTTCACGACAAGAGGGCTTCCGCCGTGATCAACCACCATTCCTCAATCCCAAACAATCCGCCCAGGACTTGGCTAGAACTTGGCCAGAACGATGACGTCCCGACGCGACTTTCTGAGCCAGCCGGCTCCGGAAAACTACGTCGCTGGCTTGGGTCGAGGTGCCACCGGCTTCACAACCCGATCCGATCTTGGACCTGCTCGTGACGGCCCCAGCGAAGACCAGATCAAGGAGGCGCTTGCGAAGCGCGCTGCACAGCTTGGACTCGTGCCCGACGGCAAGAAGGCCAAAGACAAAGAGGAGGAGGAAGACGACGATAGGTACCAGGATCCCGATAACGAAGTCGGGCTGTTCGCAGGCGGAGTCTATGACAAGGATGACGAGGAGGCGGACAAGATTTGGGAATGGGTGGACGTGCGAATGGACCGGCGGAGACGGCAGCGAGAGGCTCGCGAGAAATCCGAGCGAGAGGAATACGAGAGGAACAATCCCAAGATCCAGCAGCAGTTTTCGGACCTGAAGCGCGCCCTTGCCACGGTCTCGGACGATGACTGGGCCAACCTGCCCGAGGTGGGAGACCTGACTGGCAAGAATCGGCGGAGCAAGCAGGCTCTGCGACAGCGGTTCTACGCAGTGCCGGACAGCGTGCTTGCGGCGGCCGGGGCCTCGGGGGACATGGGCACAACGGTCGTGGACGACGGCGTGGCAACGAGCACGACGGACGCATCCGACGGCACCATGACCAACTTTGCCAAGATCGGCGCCGCTCGGGACAGGGTGCTGAAGTCGAGGCTGGAGCAGGCTTCGCAGACTGCCGGCGGTGGCGACTCGGTCATTGGAAGCTCGACCAGCATCGATGCGCAGGGGTACATCACGAGCCTAAACAAGATGCAGATGAGCGAATCGCAGGCGCAGGTCGGCGACATCAACCGGGTCAGAGAGCTGCTGCAGTCCGTCGTCAAGACGAACCCCAACAACGCGCTGGGCTGGATCGCCGCGGCTCGACTGGAAGAGCTGGCGGGCAAGATCGTGGCCGCGCGGAAGACAATCGACCAGGGATGCACGCGGTGTCCCAAGAGCGAGGATGCGTGGCTGGAGAATATCCGGCTCAGCCACGACTCGCCAAACGCCAAGATCATCGCACGGCGAGCCATTGAAGCCAACAACCGGTCGGTGAGGCTCTGGGTCGAGGCGATGAGGCTGGAAACCATACCCAACAACAAAAAGCGGGTCATCCGACAGGCGCTGGATCACATCCCAGAGTCAGAGGCGCTGTGGAAAGAAGCCGTCAACTTGGAGGACGACCCCGAAGACGCCAAGCTGATGCTGGCAAAGGCCACGGAGCTCATTCCGCTCTCCGTAGACTTGTGGCTTGCCCTGGCGCGGCTGGAAAGCCCGGAGAACGCCCAAAAAGTCCTAAACAGGGCACGGAAGGCCGTCCCGACCTCTTACGAGATCTGGATCGCGGCCGCCCGCCTACAGGAGCAGCTTGGCCAGGGCCAGAAGAGCGCCGTCATGAAGCGAGCCGTCCAGGTGCTGGCAAAGGAATCGGCCATGCCGAAGCGCGAGGAGTGGATTGGCGAGGCGGAAAAGTGCGAAGAGGAAGGCGCCGCTGTCACTTGCCAAAACATCATCCAGGAGACCCTGGGCTGGGGGCTGGACGAGGACGACGACCGCAAGGACACGTGGGCGGAGGACGCCAAGTCGAGCATCAACAGAGGCAAATACGAGACGGCGAGAGCCATCTACGCCTACGCCCTGCGCGTGTTTGTCAATAGCCGGACGATGTGGATGGCGGCGGCGGACCTCGAGCGCAACCACGGAACGCGCGAGTCCCTGTGGCAGGTTCTGGAGAAGGCGGTGGAGGCGTGCCCCAAGAGCGAACACCTATGGATGATGCTGGCCAAGGAAAAGTGGCAGTCCGGGGACGTCGACAACGCGAGGCTGGTGCTCAAGCGGGCGTTTAACCAGAACCCGAACAACGAAGACATCTGGCTGGCCGCCGTCAAGCTGGAGTCCGAGAACGGCAACGAAGACCAGGCCCGAAAGCTGCTGGAGATTGCACGGGAGCAGGCGCCCACCGACCGCGTCTGGATGAAGAGCGTCGTCTTCGAGCGGGTGTTGGGCAACGTCGAGGCGGCGCTGGATCTGGTGCTCCAGGCGCTGCAGCTCTTCCCCGCCGCGGCCAAGTTATGGATGCTGAAGGGCCAAATCTACGAGGACCTCGGCAAGGCGGGCCAAGCCCGAGAGGCATACGCCGCGGGCGTCAAGGCCGTCCCCAGATCCGTGCCCCTGTGGCTTCTCTACTCTCGCCTGGAGGAGAAGGCCGGCCTGACGGTCAAGGCCCGGTCGGTCCTCGACCGAGCACGCCTGGCTGTGCCCAAGAGCGGAGAGCTCTGGTGCGAGTCCGTCCGCCTGGAGCGCCGCGCCGGCAACACGTCGCAGGCCAAGTCGCTCATGGCCAAGGCGCTCCAAGAAGTCCCCAAGAGCGGCGTCCTCTGGGTCGAGCAGATCTGGCACCTGGAGGCGCGCACGCAGCGGAAGCCCCGCAGCTTGGAGGCCATCAAGAAGGTGGACAACGACCCGATCCTCTTTGTGGCCGTCGCTCGCATCTTCTGGGGCGACCGTAAGCTGGAGAAGGCGCAGAGCTGGTTCGAGAAGGCCCTCGTGCTGGACGGAGACCGCGGCGACAGCTGGGCCTGGTACTACAGGTTCCTGGTGCAGCACGGCACGGAGGAGAAGAGAGCGGATGTGGTGACCAAGTGCGTGCTCAACGAGCCGAGGCACGGCGAGGTGTGGCAGTCTGTGGCGAAGAACCCCAAGAATGCAAAGAAGAGCGTCGAGGACATATTAAAGATCGTCGCGGCGGAGTTGGAGCAGTGATTTATCAATGAATTTAGAAATCGGGCATGGGGAGTTTGAAAGAAGGGGGGGGGGGGGCTCGGGGCTGGGATTTTTTTCTCTTTTTCTCTTTTCTTTTTCTAACATGATTTGTTTTTCATTGTTCAGGTATAAATCAACTTTGTTGGCGAGGCTGGGAATATCCAATTGACTTTTTTTTACATATTCAAAAGAGAGATTGTGTAGTACTAGGTAGTTACTCTGTGTGATTGGGATGTGATTTTTTTTTTCCATTACTATTGTTGCTCAGCCAAAGGAAACGAAGAGATGTACAAAAAGGGGAAGAAAAAGAAAATAGAATAGAAAGGAAGAAAAAAAAAAAGAAAGAAAAGAAAGAAAAGAAAGAAGGAAAAAAAAAAAAAAGGTCGGATATTAGTTTAAACCTGATGAAGCCCCTTGTTGAATCTTGCAGCCGCACACCTGCCGGCATTCCCTTGTTCCACTACGGAATACTATCATTCCTCACTTGCCGCCCCCACCAAACCAGCCTGAGATGCCGCTCTTGGCTTTGGCGGCGCCGTCCTCCACCTTTTGGTCAAACTTGTCGACGGCTTTTAGAGCTTCGCTTTTGGCGTCCTTGGCGTATGCCTCTGCATTGCTCTTGAGCTTGCCGGCTTCTTTATCGGCCTCGGCCCACTACGAAGAGAGAGGGAGAGAGAGAGAGAGAGAGAGCGTGGTCAGTTTGTGGAATGTACACAAGAAGAAGAGGAAATAAAAGAAAGAGAGAGAGAGAGAGACGAACAGCCTTGTCGGCTTTGGTGCCGACTTCCTGGCCGTAGCCCTTGAGCTCTTTCTGGAGGTTGGGGGAATCGCCGGGGAGCTTGCCCTTGATTTTGGCGGAAGCTCTATCGACGTCGCCTTGTAAGAAGATGACGGAGTACGTCAGTATTGTAGACGGATGACTTGGGAGATGTGGATTGCACCAAAAGAAAAAAAATAAAATAGAGAGAAGGAGAGAAAGAAAGAAAGAAAGAGAGAGAGAGAGAGAGAGAGCTCAAAGGGGCTGAAAGATTGGGCAAAAAAGGGGGCCGTTTGTTTACTTTCAAACTTGTCATCGGCGGCCTTGACGTTGCCGCCGGCGCTGTACAGATAATACCCGATACCGCCAGCGGCACCGAGGCCGAGGATGAGGGGCATCCGCGATCTGTTCATGGCTCTGAATGGTTTTTGCGCAGTCTTGCGCTGTTTTGATGGGGTTTTTGCGATGCGATGGCGATTTTGCGATGCGATTTTGCGATGGGGTTACACGCGAGAGTGATGGATGGGAATGGCGAAGTGGAGATTTTGGGTGTTTTTAAGGAAAAAGAAAAAGGAAAAGGAAAAGAAAGAAAGAAAGAAAAGAAAAAGAAAAAGAAGAAAAAGAAAAAGAACTCAAGGTTTGCTTCGATGGATGGAAAGAGAGATTGGAACAGGGAGGGGATGGGCGAAGAGAGGAATCAATTGGAGGAAACGCGGGTTCTGGCCCGTTTGGAATTCTAAGTTTGCCTTGAGGAAGCTTTTGATTTATTTTTGTTTCATTTCGAATTGCAAAGCGGTACAAGCTCGTACGGTAACACTTCATAATGACGCATCTTTTTTTTTAAATTGATTTATTGATTTATGGATTTATTGATTTATTGGTTTTTTTTTTCTTTGGGGCTTCGCGAATTGGTGATGCAAAAACTATGGCGGGTGAACTTGGAAATGACATGACGTATATAGTGTGGCCGGAGGAGCGGGGGGGGGGGGGGGGGGGGCCAAAGTACAAGTGACCCCCCCCGATGTTGCTTGTAATTGAAAGTTTGGTACTCTGTATATACATATATATATATATACTAGGTAAATATATATTTAGAAAATGCTGCACAGGACATTTTTGCGGGAAAATAAATAGACGTGGGATTTCCCATGCATAGGACGTTATTAGGGGGTTCATACCTTATCTTGTTACGGTGATATTAAGCTATAACCAAGTACTACCTTAAGTACAAAGTTTTAACCCATTGCATTAGTACTACAGGTACCAAGGTAGGTACAGGTACCATCGCGCGCCATGGGGGGTTTTTGGTGACGATTTATCCTCTGGTGACTGTATCTGCGAGTACTGCTACAAGTTTTTTTTTTTTTTTTCCTCCAGTGAGCCTGTTAAGGCAGTAAAATGCTCACTAGAGGGCTCACCAGAGGAAAAACGTTGTTGGAACCCTTGTGGGAGCAGTCACCAAAAACCCCCATGGCGCGAGATGGTAATATAAGGTACGTAGTAGGTAAGGGTAAGTACCTTGGGTATTCTCCTTAGGGAGGAGCCAATGCATGTTTAAGGTATATATACAAGCAGCGTCACACAGTAAACAGAAATTCTCCCCCCGCTAGCCGGTCATATAAGGCACTAAGTAAGTACTACCTACTAGGTAACTACTAGGTACTAATACGTAGTGAGTGACCTTGGTATTTTTGTTCGTTTCCCGAGCACAATGCCAGCAAATGATGGCACCGCCAGCTTCACTCTCCTATTCCCTTTTCCCTTTTTCTTTTCTTCTCTTTTCCTTTTTCTTTTTCTTCTTTTTTTTTCTTTAATTTCTTTTATTTAATAAATTAAATTTTTTATTTTTATTTTTAGATTTTTTCGATTTTGCTTCCTGGTTTCTTGCTATTGAAGGGGGGGGATTTCCTTCCTCCTTGGGTCCTCTCCTTCGCTTGTTGTGAAATAAGCCCTTTTCTTTTCTTCTACTTCTTCCTCTTCCGTTTAATGCTAAAGAAGAAGATTTTTTTTTAAAAAAATTAAATTAAATTAAAAAAAAAAATCCCCAAAAAATCCCAAAAAATCATCATTACTTGCGCCATATATCGTGGTCTCTCCCTTCCACCCCGTCTTTGAGCTGCTGCTGGTTCGATGACGTGAATCCCAAATCCAGAGCACTCTCTGCCAAAACACCTCTTCTGGGCCCCAGACCAAACGGTCGTTTCCATGACCTGTCGGCGGCGATAATCAAGATGCACGGCTCACGCCGCGCTGCGAGCTTGCAGCCTGGCGACTACGATCACGAGATTGCCATTGTGGACGAGGAGGAAGGCCAGTCGCTGCAGGCTGCGAGCTCGGAAGGCGGAGAGCTCGTCGCCACGGACACCTCGACCCGTTTGCTGTCTGGTCACGAGGCAGAGACGGATGATGGCCGGGAGCGGCCACCAGACGGTGACGGGGGAGACGGTCGAGATGGGGGACGTCTGTCGCCGAGCGCTTCAAGGGGCCAAGGTGGCGTGGCTCAGACTCATGAGCTCGACGCGTCGGAGACGACGGGCGACCTGGGCCCCCCGCGTTCTGGCGCGAGGCCATCGATTGAGATTCGGGGTGGGTCGCCTGCGTTTATTGAATTTTGTTTTTTAAAAAAAATTATCTTTATTTATTTTTATTTGGTTTTTATTTGGTTTTGTTTTGTTCATCTTCTTTCCCCATAGGCGAGACTGACTTTCTTCGGCAACAGCCCCGAGCCTCGAGACCGTTCCGGAACGTGCTTCAGGCCGGGACGGCCGCTCCCGGCCAAGGTCGAGAGAAAAACGAGAGACGGCCATAGACATTCTGTATGAGAACGAAAGAGGGGGGTTCCTGTGCGGCGTTGCTTTGTTTTCCGGCGCAGCTCTTGGCGGGCTTGATCCCACCCCTTGGAGTGAGTTTTACACACGCGTTGCAGTGGCACGATGATTCGAGCGGGGCCGCATCTGACCAAGTCGTCCTCCTCAAGCCAACGCTTACCACAACCCGTCTCCCACGGACATTCATACCGCGCAAGTTCCCGACCCTTCTTGGGAGTGGGTGTGGCCTGAATGGCGAATCAACGAGCAGCAAGGCCTGGACGAGGGCGGCTGGGAATATTCCTTTGCCTTCCAGAGGCAGTTTTCGTGGCATGGGCCAAAGTGGTGGAACTCGTTTGTCAGGCGGCGCGCCTGGGTCCGGAAGAGGGCAAAGAGGCTGCCCGAAGACGTGCCGGCCGGCTCGGGCATGCTCGCTGGCGTCGGCCATGTCCACATTCGCCCGGCGTCCGTCCTCGGCCCGCGACCGCCAAGCAGTCTGGCCGGCAGCAGGGTTCCAAGCAGGGCCCCGAGCAGGGCCCCGAGCAGGACTAGCATGGCACAGGCCTCGTCCGCCGAGCCGGAACGGGCCCGGCCGGATATCGAGGACATGGAGGCGCTCCTCCAGGCCCTCCGCTCTGCCAGGATCGACCGAGAGAGGAGAGAAGCCGTCGAAAACTACATGGAGCACGCCATAGACGTCACGCAGCTGCAGCACGAGATGCACGAAATCATGTCTCTCTTCGTATTCCAGCAATCGCGCAGGCAATTGCTGTCGTTCTTGATGCGCAAGCACGACGAGACGGCAAAGGCGTGGGAAGAAGACAGGGGCCTGCACGTCGAGCGTCGCAAAGAGGCTCTCGACGCCGCCGTGAAGCACGCCGAAGAGGAGATGTGCAAGCTGGCTTACTGGAGCGACGTGAAGCAGATGGCCGAGAGCGGAGAATTGCGAGATGCGGTCGACTCTCGCGAAGCCCCGGGCGGCGATGCGTGGTTGGGCCTGGACAAGAGCGCGCCGCAGCCTCCTCGAAGCGGCAAGATGCCGGAGCGCCACGACGCCCTCTAGAATCCCCATCGCTGCCTCCCCCAAAAGGGCATGAACGAGGGCGAATTGCTCGGCGGCATCTGGCGATTGGGTGTTGCGAGACTTTTTCTTTTTTTTTCTTTTTTTTTTTTTTTTTTTTTTTTTTTTTGGAGCGACGACACCAAATGTAGGATTCATTGAATAAGAAGCATTTACATGATCGGATTCGATGTCGCCCGCACAAATACTGCTGCTACTGCTGCTGATGCTGATGCTGCTACTATACCAATATCCAAAGAATGGGTGCACTCATAACCCCCCCCCCCCCCCCCCCTTTCCCCTTTGAGCGTTTTTTGTTTTTTTTGGCTGTATATTGTGATATTACTTACTACTGGTACTAATGGTTGTGGTAATTGGTAGCAAAGAAATCGGCACACCCACACTGCTAGGAAGCCGCACGTGACGAGGTTCCAAGGCCAAAAAAAAAAAAAAAAAAAAAAAAAAAAAAAAAAAAAAACCAAGCAGAAACTTCAACTCGTCTTATCGAGGGCTTATCGCCAGCGCATTTTCCCATTTGCCAGCTCTGCCGCGGCCAACTTTGCGCTCGTCCCCCCAATCCATCTCTGTAAAGCACATTTCAAGCAGCAACATGTGCACCTCATGATCAATGTTTCAAGGGGTCAAGTCGATCTGGAGGACTCGGTCCCAATCCATCGGCACGCCCGCGTCTTGTCCGGCTCGCACGCCCCCGCGGCGCTTTGCGTCTTCGGCTGCCTTGACGAACGAGCCTCTCGCGGCGGAATCGCGCGATGCTTCCGTAGACCTGTCGGCAAAGGCGTCACGCCCAAACAATGCCCGGAATCGCATGTTTCGGCAGGCCTTTCGGGAAAAGAGCCAGGCGCGATCAGAGGACGCGGAGCGGAAGCTTGCGTCGCCGTACGTCCCGACGGTGAAGGGCTATCCATCGGCGCATGCTGCGAACGAGAGCACGGTTCACGCGCTGCAGGTGGCGAGAGTGCAGGTTGCGTTTGATGTGATATGGCGGCATTTTGGCAGCAACATACCGGCCTGGTCCGAGACGTTCAATGTGCTGAAGCGCATGATGACCAAGAGGAGCGAGCCGTCGAGCATGGCGGCCATGAGGATTGTGCTGCCCAAGTCGTGGCAGCTGGAGCTGGGGAGCAAGAAGATTGAGTTTGTGGATTCGACGACGGGGCTGCTCACCAAGCTGCGCGTTTCGTCGGACCACCAGAACCCCTCGGCCATTATACTGCGCGGAAAGAGCTCGGTGTTGGCAAAGGCCGCCGACGAACTGGTGGCTGCCTGCAGGGATGTCGAGGTGTACAAGCTCGGCGAGGTTGCGGCGTTTGGCTACGAGGTGAAGCGTCTATGGCCCGCCATCGAGGACGCGGCAGATGGCGGGTCCTTCGTTCCCGAGGACAAGCTCGGCAACATTTGGGTGCATCAAGAGCACCAGGCGTACTGGATCGACACCCCGTACGAGCAGACGCCCAGGCCGAAGCAGGGGTGGACCATGGAGAACCTGGACTCGTACGTTGCGGCGCTCGTTTGCGGCCGGCTGCGTCCGCATCTCGCGCTGCGCTACTATGCAAGGCCCGAGAGGGACGGGGCGTTCGTCGACACGGATGGCATCAGGATCAAGCTGATCATGGATGCGCTCACGGACCCCGAGGCCAAGGCCTGCATCACGCCGTCCGTTCTCAAGATGGCCATGTCCTTCATGGCGCAGAAGGGAGGCCACCGGGCGGACGCGGATCGGCTGCTGACCCTGGCCGAGCAATGGGGCATGCCCCTGGACACCGAGGTCTTCAACATCATGCTGGAGGGCTACGTCACCAAACGCGACGTCGCCTTCTTCCACAAGCTGCTCCTCAAGATGGAGCAGCGCTATTTTCGCCCCAACGCCCGGACGTGGCTGTTGTTCCTCGAGCTCGTCGAAAAGGACATTGAGAGGAGACAGGTCATCGTCGCCATGTACGACCTGGGGCTGTTCCAAGATCCAGCCACGCGCAGGGGAATCGCCAGGATCATGGCCGCGCATGACGCCTACGTCGCCTTCAAGTCGGGCAAGAGGCTGTCCGCTTTCATGGCGGAGCAAACATCGCGATACGGAGATGACTGGTTCACGACGGACGCCATGAAGAGCATACTGACCGAGTTCTTCCGGTTTCACGAGCGAGACAATCGCCGCTTCGACGACTTCCGAAGCCTGATTGACAAGCAGTCCGAGGACGGCCGCAACGTCGGCGCCGACACCATCAACCTCGTTCTCGACAAGTGCCTTGTGTACAAGGACTGGGACACGGCCACGTGGGCGCTCACCAAGCTGCACGGGTCGGGATGCGAGGCGGACGCGGCGACGTACCAGTACGTCATTCGGCTGGCCATCAGGCTCCAGCTGCCGCACGCCCTGGGCGTGGCTGTCTTCTACGCTGCGCTGGAGCACAAGCTGAGGGACCTCACGCGAATCATTCTGCGGCGGCACCTCGCCGACCACGTCAACGACGCGTTCTGGCTACACCACAAACCCAAGGTGCTGTCCAAGGAAATGGGACGCCTCCTCATGAGCAACAAGGCCAAGGGGATGTCCAAAATCGTCTCCCGCGTGGAATGGGCCATCAACCACGTCTGCCAAGGCCACAAGCCCGCCAAGCCCCTCGCCGAGGCTCTCGACCTGGCCCAGCGGACCAAAGATTGGCCGTTGCTTCTGCGGCACCGGTATCCGCAGGACTTCCAATACGAGGGCGCCGATGCCCCGGGCGAGGACCTGGCCATCAAGATGGAGAGCGAGACGCCGGGGGGGGGCCCGATGCATGTGCGCTTGAGCTGGCGGTTTGATCCTAGGACTATGGTGCAGGGGTGGAACGAAGAGAGAGAAGCCAAGACTCAGAATTGGCTTGATCGGAATAGGAGGAAATCAGACGACGTGGAAGCAAAACCCTTGACTGCTTATTGATTGCGAGCGCTGGCACACACATCCTCTCCGTGACATGGCAAGAGGGGAGGGTCAATGAATTTATTTACGCTGTTTGTATACGATTGGGGGGTTGGGTTGGGTTGGGTTGGGTTGTGGCATGACAGGATATGAATAAGCAGATGGATGACAGGGACAGGCTTGTTCACAGTCTCTTTTTTACGAAATATTACATTGTACACTAGCACTTGTGTATAAGAAAGAATCCTTATACCTAACATATATATATTTAAGGCGTTTATATATGCCCCATCCCAAGACTGCCTCTACCACACCGTCTAGCCACCCACTCTCGTATACGGGCCCGTTTCCTTAGTTGAACCCCTGGTCCTTCCCCCGGGAGGTGGGGCTTGTCCATTTCACGTCATCGTTTTGCCTCGTCTGCCTTTCTTAGAGCTCCTCTCCTATCAAAGCTATACGCAAAGCCTGGAGCCAATTCATAGCGCGGCCTGGATTCGGAATAGGGGACGGAACCAAAAAAAAAAAAAAAAAAGAAAGAAAAGGAAAAGAAAGAAAAGAAAAAAAAAAGAAAAAAAAAAAGAAAAAAAGCTTCAGAAGAAAAGCGTTAACTCGGGAAGAGGAGGATACATAAAGGTAGGCAGAGAGGAGGAAGCCAGCTGTGGGAGTTGAACCCCCCCTCTCCACCCTTCTCGGCGGGGGAAAAAAAAAAGATTGAACCTGCCATTCGTAGATCCCACAACACAACGGCGCCTCATTTCAAAACGTATTCAAGTCACCCGGGTTTGAAAACGGACATTTGTTGGAAAAGGTTGGTTGGGTATCAGAAATGATAATAGTGGGTCTGGAGCGATGAGAAATTAAAAAAGGAAAAAGAAAAAGAAAAAAAAGAAAAAAGAAAACAAAAGAAAACAAAAGAAAAGAAAAGAAAAGAAAAAAAAAAGAAAAGGGGGGGGGGAGGGCAAGCAATCATGATCCGAGTGGCGGTTTCCTGTGCCAAGAGGTGGGGGGGGAAAGAGGCGTCAAGAGACAGACCATGATGCTGCGAGAGGCCCAACTCTCCTGATCCAAATATTATACCACCGGTACACCGAATATCAACGATAGAAAGAACCGTGTAAGAAGAAACACTCAATGTCTAACCGCCCCTACCCTCTCTGCCTCTTTCCACGACGTCCCTGAACCTCCTCCCCTTGCTAAGGACACGCCTCTCACGCCTGGTTTGAGCAGCAACCAAGAAGAGAAAAAAAAAAAAGAGAAGAAGAATTATGACAACACACATCATCAATAACACAAGGGCGGGCTTCAAGGCGGGCTGCCTGAGCAATGTGAAAGGACCACCTAATCCTTCTTACTCTCCTCGGGTGCCTTTTCGTCTTGCTTCTTCTCCGACCCAGCTTCAGGTTTGGACTCTGACTCTGTCGCCGACTTGGCCTCTGGCTCTTCCTTCGCTTCGGACTTGTTGGAGCTCTTTGATACCTGGCTTGCAAGGTCCTTGTCCTCATCAGCATTATCAAACATTTCCGTATCGTCAGAACCTGTCAGGACTTCTGTGCCATCGCCGAGGAAGATGATCCGACCACGGGATCCCGCGAGGCTAAACTTGCCGCCGCTCTCCGCGTCAACGTCATAGCCGCTGTCGCTATCTTCATAGTTATG
The DNA here is from genome assembly GCA_020631695.1 of Trichoderma cornu-damae. NCBI lineage: Eukaryota > Fungi > Ascomycota > Sordariomycetes > Hypocreales > Hypocreaceae > Trichoderma > Trichoderma cornu-damae. The sequence continues at coordinate 4,826,843 of CM036088.1, forward strand.
GTGGACTCCGGGGCCGCGGAACTCGGCTGGCAGGAGCAGTGATGTCAGTCTTTTACGGCTCCACGGCATGTGAGAAGCTGGGGGGAATGGTTCGCTCGTACCGTATTCTGGGGGAGCACAGGGCCCATCGCCGTTGGCCACCCTCTTGGCAATCTCGTCATACCACTGCTCTTTGGTCTTGCCGTGCAAGAAGCCAATGATGATCATGGTCATGTTGTCGCAGCCGACACCGCCCGTTTCCGAGTTTGACGCCAGACAGTTGTCCATCATGTTTTCGCAGATCTTGTCGAGATCTTGCTTGGCAGCGATACCTCGTCTCACGAACTCGACAACGGCCTGGGAAGATTGGCAATCCCAGATACCTAGAAACGAAAAAAAAAAAAAGACATGTGTAAGCTAAGCGGATCTTGATCTTGCATGACCAAACTTGGTCAAGTGTTTTTTTTTTCGGGTGACCAGCTCACCGTCACAAGCGATTACCAAGAACTCATCCTCCCCTGTAAGCTCGTGCTCCTCGACGTCGGGAAAAGCGGTGACGATTTGGTTTTCGGGGGAGAGCTCGGCGCTCTTCTTGAACTCGAAGTCGCCAATGGCACGTGACAGAGCCAGGTTGCCGTTGACGCGGCCAAAGTCGACAAAACCGCCAGCGGCTGTGATTCGGTTCTTCTCCGCTGTAAACCGCAAGGGGCATGCAATCAGTATTGCCAGTCCTCACGTTACGGATCGAGCGGATGTACAAACTTTCAAGCTGAGGCTTGTGGTCGTTGGATAGGGGCTTGGCCCGGCCCTTGATACCCAGCACACCACGAGAATCACCGGCGTTTGCCTATACATGATTAATTTCCAAAACCGCTTCCATCGCCGTAGGCCAGGCAGACGTACGACATATAGTCTGTTTCCAGCAACCAAGGAAACACAGGCTGTGCAGCCAGAAACCTCCTCCTCGTATTTGGGGTCTGTAGACAACGTCACACAAAAGGCATTATTAGCACCGTTATTGCTTCGTGAGGGATAATTGCGTCACAAGGCAGCGTGGGGGATAGGTAGAATGTTTGCGCAAGCCACGGCTTCGTTGTTCTCCTCTCCTCGTCTTCTTCGTTTCATGGGATGTGCGCAGGCAGGCGTGGGGAGGAATGAAGTCATCAGGTGCGTACCATTGAGAATGGCCCGATCCGTTGCAAGAAAGCCGTCTTTGAGGCCCTGAGCATAATTGCCGGATTTGAAAGCATCTTGCTTAAAGACGATGTGGTGGATATTCTCGCCCGCGAACAACGCGACCTTGTCTCCTCCGTGCCCATCAAAGACTCCGAAAAAGGACAGCCTATCGGGGTGCGTCTTGGTGTCGTTGTCAGGTGGGGTTAGGTTCAGCTCAGCCGTGTGGGCATCTTCCATGCTGATGCGCCATCCCTGCATGGCCGAGACGCCATAGAGGAGTCGGTCATCCTCGCCCTTTTCGGAAGTCTAGATGATGGCGAAGAGAAGGGACAGTCAGCAATTGCGAGAACAGCTCGAGACGAAGAGGTGGCAGAGGCGCTTCGTGGGAGTCACGAGCAACGGAAAAAAAAAAGAAGAAAAAAAAGGGCAAGCCGTTCGTGGTGAGGTGTGCGTGCGCTCGAACAACGCTTTTCTCTCTCCATCCCACCATGGCGGGACACGCCGAGGCAGAGGCAAAAGCAGGGGGGGGGGGGGAGGGGAGAGCAACACAAGGCGGGACAAGACCACACAGATGTTGCTTCCCATCGCCGGCGAGTCGTGGGGGCCTCAACAGTGGCTGAGGGATATGAAGAGAGCATTTTGGCGCCGCTCAAAGGAAGTAGAAGCCGCAGACGCTTCACGGATTTGAAGCGCCAGCAGAGCAACGCACGCACGCACGCACCTTTTCGACAACGGGCTCCGAGAGGGTTTGGCCCATGGTTGCGGGGAGGAGTCGTGGCTCACGAGGGCCAAGCAAAGGGATGGATGCAGCGGCGTCGAGGGAATCTGCGAGCGACACGAGAAGATGCCGGTTCTAGGCGTAAGGCAAAGGCGGGCGGCAGACCTCGGGAGGGCCGTTGGCTTTAGAATCCAGGGCGCGGAAGTGCAAAGGGGAGGGGAAAAAAAAACAACAACAACAACAAAAAAAAAAAAAAAAAAACAAGAGGTCAGGCGGATAGAGAGGTTTGTGTGTGGTGTTTGGTTTGTGATGCCAGCGAGTGCAAAATCGGCTTCGCAGGAAGCGGGGTACCGCGATACATCAGCCCGTCGACGCCACAGCAAGTTTTTTTTTTTTTTTTTTTAATTTTTTTTTTTTTTTTTTTTTTAATTTTTAATTTTTAGCCCTTCCCTTGCCCTTTTTCCTCATCGCTGCGAACAGGCGCTATCCGGTGCGACTCGCCCCTCTCCACAGGTGCTACAAGCTAGCGCTAAGGCTTCCCCCCCCCCCCCCCTCTAGCAGGGCCTCCATTCACTGAGCCCTTTTTTTTTAATTTTTTTTTTAAAACCCTTTTTTTCACTACTCCGTACTTGGGCAGCAGATGGGCAAATGTGGCGAAGCTGCTGCATGTTGCCTTTAGCACATAGCAGGTTCAGTTCAAGCAAATCCAGCCGCTAAGGTGACCTGAAGCCTGTGCGTCTTCTACAAGAGGAAGGGTTCCCTTTTTTTTTTTTTTCTCCATCTCTTTAGCACGATGCGGAGCATTTTTCTATTTTATTTTTTGGTCTAGTTCGGCGGAGATAAAAAAATTTTTTTTTTTTCGAATAAAGCTGGCTGACCTAGAAAGCGCAAGCCCGGCGTAACATTATTTCGAGGTCCAAAGGCGGTGTCTCGATGGGCTCTCTTCTCTGCCCAGGCGCAGGCCTTTGGGATGGTTTCCCTTGATTGTTTCGCCCCGCGATTCCCCCCCATCTAACAAAACCGGGGGGTGTGGCTGCCAAGAGAGAAGATGCTAGCAAGTTGTGTACCGTGCGCCTGCGATTACCAAGGCAAGGTACTCGGCACTTAACTGCAGAGCAGGTACCCCGTTACCAGCAGCAGTAGGCAAACAACCAAAACCCAACCGCCAATGAAGAGATACCTAGAGATACCTATGCACTCCGTACATTGGGTGGTGAACTTGCTGCGCGGCAATCTCGTGACACGAAACGTTCCCATCTAGCAATCGCCAATGCCATCAGTGAGTGGAAATGCAACTTGTGTCGGGTGCGTTTTTGGCGGTGGGTATCAAAAACGTTTAGTTGGTTGATGGTGAAGGGAAAGACAAGAGTCACCCCACACAGACGGAAAGGAAAAGAAAAGAAAATACTCAGTCAAATGTCAACTGAAAGCAGCTTAGGTATGCAGTCTGTTTTATATAAACATCTTGAAGCTCCTCTCCGACACTTTGGCAGCCGAGTCCTCTCTCCTCCGTGCTGCCGCTGTTGCCTTTGCGGCGGCTTCTTTCCCCCCAAACACAGATGCGCCATCCTCGGTCGACATCGACATCGCGCTCGTCGACCGCATGGGCCGAATCGTGCTCTTCCTCTCGTCTTCGCCCCATTTGCTTGGTGACATGAGCTCGAGGCTGCGCCGCTCTTCCAGCTGCGCCGCGCTGCTCTTCGACGTCGTTCCGGACGGGAGGAAAGGCGTCTCGTCTACGAGCTCCAGGTACGCCACGCTCGGGTCTCGTCGCCCGATGACGCGCCAGTTCTCGTTTGACCCAAACGACGGCTCTGTTTGGAAGCTTTTGGCTCCCCTCGTAGAATCCGCCTCCATCCAAGAGGAGCCGCGACGGCTGAGCCACTGGTGGCTCGACAGCCGCGCTTGGCCTGGCCGTTTGAGCTCCGAGACGCTCTCTGCTGCTTCGCCCTCGGTGGAGACCTGCGCTTCGGAGACAGGCTCCCTGGCCGGCTCTTTTGCTCGGCTGGCGAGACTGGGGTCGATTGGCTCCCGGACAGGCGAGAGGCCTCCCGGCAGCGCGGCAGAGCTGGACGTTGTGGCGGAAAAAGCTCCGCAGCTGGGTCCTTGGCTCGAAGGCGTATGTGCTGCAAGAGACATGGGCTGCATGTTGGCCAGGTCGTCCAACGAAGGCAGCGTGAGATCTAATCCGCTCCTGAATGCGCTCTCTCCCGCTTCCGCGAGGAAGCCAGATGTAGGCAGATACGGCTGGGCAACCTCGGGTAGCGTCGTGTCTGATTGGCAGCTTTCCGACCGCTTATGGCTTCTTTCGCTCGTCGCAGTCCTCTCCACGGTGAACCACGAGCCCTGATCCTCATCCGCCCCTAGTGGGCTAACGCTCCTGGCGGCGCCAGGCCGGACTCCCGAGGCCACCGGGTCCGGAGGAGCGCGTGGTGGTATGGACCTAGCGCCCAGAGCGTCTGATCTCCTCGACATTGGCGACAACTGCGACACTACGCCTGCGAAGATGCCGTCGCCTTTTTTGCATAGCCGCGCGTCGGGCTTTTTGAAGCCGATGGTGTTCTCCGCATGGAAGATTGTTTCTGCGTCCGATTCGCTGTTGCGCGGCGTAAAGCGAATAGGATCCGATATCTTGGGCCGGTGTTTGCTTGATGAGATGTAAGTATGGCGATGCCGCCGTCTGCGCATAGTACACACAACGAGCATGACGGCAAATGCGATGAACAGGATTGGTAGCAGAGTGGCAAGAAGGATGTTGGTTGTATCGAGGCGGCGGGAGTGGGAATCTCCGGATTCCGTGCCGGCCGGGGCCGTGGGCTTCGACGCATGAGAATCAGAAGACGGCGATGCCGTACCCGTTGCTTTACCTGGGGAGAGAAATGTGACGTGCAGCTCTTCTGTCTCGGTGAGGCTAGTGCTTTTTGAAGTGGCTCTGACCCACAAGCTGAATTTGCCTTTTGCCGTCCTGGGGACTTTGCCAGACACCTTGAAGCCTTCGGCTTGTAGCCAGCTCTCTTCAGGGCCTACCTCGACCCGAAGCTCAACATCCTTTGGATCGCGGAAATAGGAGGAAAGATCTAGGTGGAAATCGTCTCCGGGTTGTATTTCGATCTCTTCGAGGTTCGGCTGAAACAGCCCCGCGGCCACATCGACCTGGACAAGGACATCCAGGACGTCTGCAAAGGAGTCGTGAATGACAAGTGTAAAATTCGCAGAGCGGTCATTGCCTTTCGGAGTCCCTTCCAAGAGCAGCGTTGCACGATCAAGAAAGAGCCAGGATGGCATATTCTCGACCGATACGTTGAGGGAACCGGGCCGGATAGCTTTGCCGTCTAACCGGATCCCCCCTCCCAAACCATGGTAGCGAGCTTTGGACCCTCTGGTAGCATTAAGCAGAATGACTGGATGATCTGTGGTGAGCTTGTGGCTCCCCACTACGATTGCAAACGAAAGAGAAGTCCCCGAGAAGCCGAGAATATCAGACGCAACCAGGCTGAAATCGAATCTCTGTGGAGGTTGGATCAACGACTCGACGGCGGGCGTCTTGCCGGAAAAAGTCAATGTCGTGTCGTCAAACCTGATCCACGCCGGCAAAGGGGTGCTGTCATTCGACGAGGCGTAGTAGTGGAGGTTTCCTCCGCCACCAAAGGTATTCGGGTCAAAGGCGTAATGGAAATCGGCCGATGGGTAGGATAAGACGGAGCAAGGAGCTGACAAGTGCCCGAAATTGCCCATTTGTTGCGAGAGCGGAATGTGTACCGAGGGCGGCTGATTGCGCGAGATGACGAGAGTAGCGTTCACGGAGGTCGAGCCAACGCCGTCTGTCGCGATGAGATCAAACTGCTGCCCTACGACCTCGCCCGGAGGAACGTCCTCATCTTCAGGCGTCCCATACAGGCGCCGGCTCTCGCTCTCGAGCGACAACCAGCTTGGGTGCTCTCCTAGCGAGTAAGTCATGTTCGAGTCGGATCGGAAGGTGTTTGGGGAGAAGGAGTATGAGAAAAGCTGGTGTATTCTGGCCGTGGGAGGGAGCTGCGCATTGAATGGAAAGGAGACTGTAGGCTTAGCCCACGCGGCCTCCATGAAGCGCAGGGCAATGAGGGCCGCGAGGAGCGAAGACATTTTATCACAACGTTGCGCGCCGGGCAGCGCTAGATAGCTTCAAGAAGAAAGCACAAAAGAAGCCATGCGGCATTGGACGGAGGACTTTGGCAAAAAAAAAAATTAAAAAAAAACCCCCAAAAAAAAAACCAAAAAAAAAAAGGGAGTACGGCTTGGAGAAGGGGATACCCAGGAGGCTAAAGTGGAATAGAGATGAGGAAGGGAAAAAACGAAACGAGCCAACGCCGTACCGCCGAGTTGGAGGAGGCCATGCTGCTGAACTCACTTTGGTAGATGGCTGGGTATAAACCCTTTGGACGCAACCCCCCTTCATTCCACCATGGCCGGTCCGCGAAGCCGTCATGGGCCGGAGATGTCAGCACATGCCGAGAGAATCACGACGACGCACAGTTGGGTCCATTACGATGAGAGGGGGGGCGAAATGTCTCGGAGCAGAGTCTCCCGGCCTCGTCACGGAAGCATGGCATGGCTGGCGGGAGAGAGGCTATGTATGCATGGCATTCCAGAGAGCCGGCGGCGTCCGCGCGGCTCAGACATGGGATGCCACTCGAAATAATGGCGAACTCGAGCTATTGCCGCCTGGAGAATGGGAAACGAGGCGGAGGACACGATCGCGGGGTCGATCGGGGCACTTTTATATCAAAGCTGCAAAAAAAAAAGAGACGCGTCACGCGATTTCCCTCCCCTCCCTCCCCTTCTTCCTTTGTGGCGTTTTGCAGGCATCCGGGGTCATCTAATCGATTTTCTCGACACCCGGCTTCGATGCTTTTGTTGGATCGTTGAGCCCGCAGTGTTCCTTTGTCCATATGCGCTGACGATCAGATAACAGCGAACGGAGATCTCCTCGTACTGTGCGCGGTGTAATGAATTAATTTCATCAGTTTTTTTTGCCAGTTGAAAATGAGTGACCGAGATCAATTGTTTTGATCCGTCGTGGCAGGACGTGTCGCTGGCGTCGTCGTCGTCTTTTTCTCGTATCAGCTTCTTATCATGTAGAGCCGCAATGGCCGATTATGGCAGGCCGGAACAATTGAGGGTCTTTTCTTCGGAATCACTTGTCGTGTCCAGGAAAAACATCACAGATAAGACAAGCACTGTGTAGTCCGTATGTATGTACTATACAGAACGAAAAAAAGAAAAAGAAAAAAAAAAAGAAAAAGAAAAAAAAAAAAAAAAAAAAAAAAAAAAGAAGGACGAGTTGCTGCGGGGGAACTGATTTATGACAGGTTTTTTGACCTCGTGCCTTTTACTCTTCCCACATTTTATCCCCATCAAAACCCTCAAAAGCTCCTTGATTTATTTTATTTTATTTATTTGAATTTTTTGTTCGATTTTATTTTTAAAATTTTTTTTAAATATTTTTAGGTGGTGCTGGCTCTCCCGTGAATATCCTCCGGCCGACGCCATCTTCAAGCATGCAAAGCCGCAGTCCGTCGCCTCCCCTGGATCCCGTTGCGGGCATCACGGAGGACTTGGTGTCGCTCCCGACCGCCAGGGTGGCCGGCGACACGCAAATCGACCTTGACGGCCAGCTCGCACAGCCTATTCAGCTCCGCGAGGATGTGCGGACGGGCTGCGGAGGGCAGACGTGGCCTGCAGGCTTGGTGCTAGGAAAGCACATGCTGCGCTACCACAGAGGCAAACTAGAGACTGCACGAATGTGAGAAATTTTCTCGTTTTTGCTCCTCTTCTTTTGTTGTTCTTTCCCAAAATCCCACCCTCCGAGGGGGAATGAATGCTGACTCAGTTTTGGCCGCAGACTGGAATTGGGCGCAGGCGGCGGATTGGTCGGATTGGCTGTGGCGGCTGGCTGTGACCTCCAGGCGCCACTCATCTTAACCGACCAGGATGTGATGCTGGAGCTGATGCGGCATAATATTCAGCTGAACAAGCTCGAGGGCAAGGCTACGGCCTCAATATTGGACTGGTGCGTCGTGACTTGTGCTGCTGCGTGCGCTAGGAGGGCGGAAGGCATCCAGTGGTAGCTGGCAGCGTCTGGGCATCCGCTCAGCATCCGCCATACTACTACTTACTAGCCGTGCGTGCTCTTGGCGGTGCTACGTTGCCATACCCACGAACGGCTCCCCTGCCCTCCAGTTTTCCAGCAGCCATGAATTGTAAGCCACAAATGTACTGACCAAACACGACGCGAGCGAGTTTCCAGGGGCGAGACGTTACCGGATGCCGTCGTGGCGCACAAGCCGGATGTGATATTGGCGGCTGAGTGCGTGTACTTTGAACCGGCCTTCCCGCTGCTCATGCAGACGCTCAAGGACCTGTTTGAGCTCAACGAGAAAGCCGTGGTGTATTTTTGCTTCAAGAAGCGGAGACGGGCGGACATGCAGTTTGTCAAGGCAGCCAAGAAAGCATTCGTGGTGGAGGAGATTCTCGACGAGGACAGGCCCGTGTTTCAGCGAGAGTCGCTGTTCCTCTTTACCTTTAGGAAGCGGCCGACGGGTGGCACCACCTCGAACAAGAACAAGGCCAACCAGAATGAGCAGATACAAGTCGAAAGTTGATGGCGCACAACGACGGATGCACATTCTCCGTGATTGGGCCCGACTCCTCTTTTCTTCCCGCTCTGTCGCAGAACGCTGGGAGCACGAAACCCATCGGTGGTTGCACCAAAGCAGAATCCAGTGAAAGAGACCGGAGCGGGGGAAAGCCTGCGCTGCGCTGCACTGCACTGCACATGCACCTCTGCCAACATGTCAAGCGAGCGTGGCATTGGCATACGACAGGGCAAATAAAGGTGCGGGGGAGGTTGGGCCGTGGAACGGGTGCAGCTGCAGGCCTGATTGCTGAGCGAAATTAACGATTGGCGTGGGCTCGATCTCGCGCAAGTTCATCCTGCCAACACGGCCTTGGGGGGACAGCGAGTCGAGCAGTGGGAAGAAGCAAACGCTAGCATACGCAAAGCCGTTGTTGAGGTTTGAGCCGAAAGAAGAAAGAAAAAAAAAAAAACCTTGCCTAGTGGCGACTACGTTGCATTTTTTTCTCTTTCTTTTCTTTTCCTTTCCTTTTTTTTTTTGCCTTTTCTTCTCTTCCTTCTCCCTTTGAAGTCCGGCATAGGCAATACCTGCCAAGTGCTGCTGCTGCTGCTCCGTACTCGGTGCCAAAGTTCGAGCTTTCAACGACTTCACCGGTCAAGCAGCAGTGGGTTCCATATTTTGTCGCCCACAAAATGTCTCTGGATATGCCCATCCGGTTGGTTAGATGCGAGGTGGGTACGTCGGTGAAGTTTAACGACAGAAATGACATGCAAGGAGTCAACCGCCACAGTTTTTTAGATCGAATGACAAGTGAGTTGTGCCCTTTGCGGGCGTTGTCAGCGACACAAAGAAGCAGCCTGCCTACCCAAGTGCCATAGTTGAAAGCCTAGTCCGTGGACGCCAAGCGACATCATACTGTGTGCTGCCCCTACTGCATATTGATTGACAATACTGCTCTAGTGCCACTGCGAGTAAAAAGAACCCTCCACATCAGCATCAGCATTTGGCAATTCGGAAGGAAAAGAGGGGCCGATCGTCTCTGACTCGACTCATCTCCGAGTTGAACCTTTGATGAGCTGGAATGCACCGGCGACAGGCACACACGTGGAGGCGCACTCCATTGATGGGATGGATGGCGCAAAGCAGTGGCTGCCCTGGCAAAGTTCCACACACACACACACCATGTGTTCATTCCTTGAATGAAGAAAAGAAAAAAAAAGACGCACCGCCGTTGCCGTCCCCACGGAGGCATCTCGATAGCCGGCCGGCACACTGTCGAGATCCAAGGCGGATGGGCAGACGAAGCGGGCCTGCAGACAAAGATTTCCCTCACGGCTGGAAAGGTGCCAGCAAAAAAAAAAAGGGAGGGGGGGGGGGGACGCCAAGGGAAAAGGAAACCAGAGAATGGGGAGAAAAAAAATGAAGAAAAAAAAAAAGAACCAAGAAAAGAAAAAAAAAGGACCAAGAAAAAAAAAACCTGCCATGGCAAGGCGTATTTTCCTCTCGCGCGTGCGGACCCACCACGAAGGCGGGTGAGTTTGCGAACGAAGGGCTCCGCAGCACATGTTTCGAGGCGGCGACCCTCTGGGGCCCAGAGAAGCCCCGCCCCAGGATTGGAAGCCTGCCAATGCGCTTCCGAGGACCCACGGCGCCTCAGGCACCGGCCAGCGCCCATTGGCTGGCGCGCCCGGGTACCTGGTTGGCACCGCGACGCTGCGACGGGTCCGGCTGGCGGCCCCTGCAGAGCCCGCGGAGGCTGCGAGCCCCTGTAATACAGCGCCACGGCAGGCTGGCGGGCCAATGGGCGGCGCCGCCTGGGGCTGCTGTGGCCCGGCGCGGCTGCGAGAGCCGTTGGGGGAGCGTCGCGCACAGAGCCGGATCCTCCTTCTTTGCCTCTGTTTTTTTTTGGGCTCCCCTCTATTTTTGGGCTCTCTTGTTTTGTTTTGTTTTGGGCTCCTCCGTTCCAATTGGGGGGCCTCTGTGGTCCTGTCCCGTCTCCCGGTCCTCTTCAGCCGGCTGCGCTGCGCGGCGCTTGACTCCAGGGCCCCTGTGGGCGGCGCCAAGGCTAATGGGATGCCCACAACACAATGGCCACAGCAGGGAACAGCGCCGCCACTCAGTGATTGAGACAACCCACTCGCCCACAGCCCCCGGCAGCAGCTCGTTCTAGCGCTCCGTATTCATCATCCCTGGAGCCCTGTAATAAGCTGGCTGTTGTTTCGTTGATAAATCGGCTTCCTCCCTCCCCCCCCCGGTCTCTTCTCGTTTCGTCTTTTTTTCCTTCTTCCTTTGCTTCACAAACAACCAGACCTTTTCTTTCTCTGTTTTTTTTTTTGTTCAAAGTCAATCTATTCCCACTCTCCCGGAGCAGGACTCTTTCCCCCCTCTCGCAAACCTTTTTACACTCCTTGAATCCTTTTGCGTCTAGGCCTCTTACGGCACCTGTCCTGTTGAACAGAACACACCCACCACCACCACTCCTTCAAACGGCCATTGTCAAACAAACCATCTGGTTCCCTCCAGCAAAAAAAAAAAAAAAAACCCTTCAAAATGAAGACCGTCTCTGTCGCTGCTTCTGCTCTGCTCATCGCGGCCGCTGCCGCCAAGCCTCACGGTCACGCCCACCATGTCCACCACGTCGCTGCTCGTGATGTCGTCGTCACCGAGACCGAGTGGCACACGGACACCGTCTATGTGACCGAGTTCATCGATTCCACCACCACCTACTGGGTTCAGGATGGCAAGACTTCTCCCGGCGCTCCCGCTCCCGCTCCTGCGAGCACCACCGTGGCGGCCTCCGCTGCCGAGTTCTTTGAGCCCTCGTCTTCCACCGACTGCACCACCACCGAGGAGCCTACTTCCACCAGCCAGGCGCCTCCTCCTCCTCCGCCCACCACCACCTCCTCTACCACCTCCACCACCGCGGCGGCCTTCTCTTCCTCCTCCGTCTATACTCCTCCGCCGCCTCCTCCTGAGCCGACCACCACGCAGGCTCCTGCCGAGGTTGAGACCCCTCCTGCGCCCATAGCCACGCCCTCTCCTTCTTCTGTCGCTCCTCCTCCCCCTCCCCCCCCTCCTCCTTCTTCCGTCGCTCCTCCTCCCCCTGCATCGCCCTCTCCTTCTCCTAGCGAGGTTGCTGCTCCTCCTCCTGCCGACGTTGGCACCAGCACCAGCACCAGCACCGGCGGCGGCTACTCCGGCGACATCACCTACTACACCGTCGGTCTGGGTTCTTGCGGTGAGGACGACAGCGGCGCCGACCTCAGCCAGAACATTGTCGCCATTGCCGTGGGTCTCATGGGCAGCCAGTCCAACGGCAACCCCATGTGCGGCAAGACCATCACCATCAGCGCCGGCGGCAAGACCACCACCGCCACTGTCAAGGACAAGTGCATGGGCTGCGCTGATCACGACATTGACGTCAGCGAGAAGGTCTTCCTCGACCTCTTTGGCAGCCTTGACGGTGGTCGCGAGCCCTGCACTTGGTCTTTCAACTAGGCTGCCTAGCACAATCTGCTGCTGGGCATGACGACTGCACGTATGCTCCACGTCCTGGGGGCCTCGTTCCCGACGCGCATTTGCCCACCTTGTGCGGCGCACATACCTAGGCTTTTTTTATTATTATTTGAAAATTGGACAAACAAAAATGTCAGGCTTCACGTTATACCCTTCATTCGTTGATTTATTTGTTTGGATTCATCATCCATGATGTGGATGGGAATGCAATATGGATGGGAAAATGATTCTTTTTTTTTTTTTTTCATTCATAAAAAAAAATTGATCCCGGATCGGAAATAGGCAAACAGAAAACGGGGGAAAAAAAATCCTTTCTGTGTACATATATATCACTTTTATAGACATGTCCTCTCATATTGGAGACAACGTGGAATGACATACCATTGTTAGATGCCATAAAAGAAATTTTCTTTTCAAAATGGTTTTTTTATTTTTTTATTGTAAAAAAAAAAAAAATTGTGTGTTGTATTGTGAATTTCCCCAAATGTCCGGAGAGCAGCAGCATTTGAGGCACAGTGCGAAATGTGGAACACGGCGCTCGCTGCGCGTCTGGATTTCGTTCGAAGTGTGGGACCATATAATAACAGGCATCGCGGTGCATTGGCGCACCATCACGGTGTAATTTTGGATAATAGCGATGGGGTGGTCCCGTCTTTTATTTCCAGAAGAAAAAAAGAAAAAAAAAGAAAAAGAAGAAGTTCGAGTCCTTGCTTTGTTTACATTGAACCAGTCGTCGCCCAAGGACAAGGGAACCCCCCAGACCCCTTGCGCCACTTCTGGCTTACCAGGCGCGACGACGCCCGTATTCTTCCTTCTCTCTCTCTCTCTCTCTCTCTCTCTTTTTTTTTTTTTTTTTTTTTTTTCACAGCAGGGTCAAGAGCTCTTCGACATACCGCCTCGTATCGACGCCGATACCCTGCGCCAGCCGCCCCATGCCTTCCCCACCCCCGGAAGCTCCCTCGTTTGAAGCCATGAGAAAGCCGACGTGGTCGCTCGCACGACGGATGAGGAATATTTCCTTGTCGACGACCGGGGGGGGCCGGGGGGAGGATGCAGATGACGAGGAGCGGTGCGAGGAGGAGGGGCCGTTTTGGGGGCCGCGGCTCGCCTGCGAGTCCAGGGATGACGACGATGCGGATTCACGGATGGTGGAGAGCGGCAGCGCCGTTGTGATGGTGGTGGTAGTGGAGGGGGTGGCAGCGCTGCGCCGGAGCACCCGAGTCCAGACGATCCACCATCCGCGGTTTGTCTTTTGCGTGCGCTCCAGGTCGGCGGTACGGGAGCGCGTTGCGGCGTGGATGTTGAGGAGATGAAGATGCGTGTTTACGGCGTCCGCGCGGGACCACGCCAGCGGAGGTGGAGATGAAGAGGAAGAAGAAGGAGACGACGACGAAAAAGAAGTCGAAGAAGACGCCGGGTCGGGGGAAAAGCCGGGGATGTTGGGTATGGACGAGTGGACGGTGAGCGAGGGCGGATCCCATACGAGGTCCCGGATATGAGACGATACGGGCCCGGCGTCTGGGCGCTCGGGACGGTACTTTGTGGACGACAAGAGCGGCCTCCTGAGAGGCGACAGCTGGTAATGCAGGGAGCGGTAAAGGGCGTCCCAGGCGAGGGAGTCGGTGCAAGGGCGGAAGAGAAAGGTGAAGACGAAGGGCTTGTTGACGTAGACGACGACGCGGAGCTTTTCCGCCGCCTCGACGGCGTGAGGGCCGTCGCCGGGAAGAAGCGTGTCGCCCGCCGCCTCCCGAGATTCGGTTGGCGGATCGGCAGATTGTTCAAAGTCTCTGACGACGACGCCGTCAGGCCGGTCCTCTGCGGCAGAGCTTTCCAGCTCGACGTGGAGAGTGCGCAGGACGGTGCGGGAATTGCTCTCGTCATCGTCGGCATCATCCGAGCCGGGGGCCCCTTCGGCGCCGTTCTCCATCGTAGCATCTTCTTCCATGTCGCCTTTGAGGCCAATCAAGTAGCGGCCGGAAGACTGCAACGCGGACGGCTGCCGTGGAGGCTTGGCACGCGGTCCCGATGCGCTTTTGCCGTGGGACTTGTCATCGTCCGCAACCTGCTGGCCGGCGGCTTCTGAGGAAGCGCCGCCGGTCCCGGGGAAGGACCAGTACGATCCGTATCCCAGCGTCAGGTAGCTGACCATCTTGTCGAGCCTGCCCGCCTCGTGCTGCTCTTGGGCCGCCTGGCTCGTCTCCTTTTCCGGCGATTGCGGCTGGGCATCCTGGGGCTCGCTCGTAGACTTGCCGGCTTCTTCCGCAGGCTCCGCTGCTTTGGGCGCTGCGTCTGGCCTTGGAAGCCGGATATCGTCCGGAACCACCACCACCTTGGACGACGACTTGTTGCCTCGGGCGCGGCGCGTCGAAGTCGGGCTCTCGATGACGCCATAAGCGTGTTCGCCCCAAGTGTACAGATCCTCCATCCAATGCGTCACGTCCCGCAACGACTTCCGTGACAATGCCCCCGTCCCTAGGAATATGGCGCCATCTTCGGCTCTGGGCTCTTTGCCGCTGCCCAGCCATGGCTCTGCTTCGACCTTTTCTGATTTAGTCGACCCCGGCTCGGGGTCGTCAGGCCCGAACCTCGAGACGACGAGGTCTACCAGCCCCTCCACCCGGCTGACCAAGCCCTCAAGCACTTCTCTTTCCCCGCTGCCACGCTCCTCTTCACCGACACCCACGCCCAGCTCTCCAGACGCAGCGATGTTGATCCCCCCAAAAATGTCCCTTGCGGGATTCCCATGCAGCATGACATTCCACGTGGACAGGAATAGATCCCAGTAGCGGCCGAGGAGCGATGTGAACTTTGCCCGGCGGTATCGGACGAATAAGGCGCTTAGCGATGATCCGTGATGCAAGAGAAAGATGCTGTGCGCTCGCAATAGATCCCTCAGCAACAGCGCAGCAGGCTTCAACTCGCGGCTCGAATATTCGTATCTCTCTTCCTGCTGCTCTCCCGTCTTAGTAGGCAGCCGCGGGGGCAGAGGCACCTTATTCAGGTCGATGCTCTATCAGCAGCCGAGATCAGCATTCGTCGTGACCCGAGGGCTCTCGCGCGCACCGTCGACGGTAGAAATCGACTCGTAAGGGCTCACTGCAAGTATCCACCATCCCGGCTCCAGCTCGTGCGTAATCACCCTCGACTTCTCCGTGTCGATGGCGTCCACTGGAGCTCCGTCCGAGAAGCCGCGGCTGAAACTGACCATTCCTTGGGCGAGGCCAATCTGTCGCAGCC
This sequence comes from Trichoderma cornu-damae, assembly GCA_020631695.1. Taxonomy (NCBI): domain Eukaryota; kingdom Fungi; phylum Ascomycota; class Sordariomycetes; order Hypocreales; family Hypocreaceae; genus Trichoderma; species Trichoderma cornu-damae. The sequence continues at coordinate 4,842,083 of CM036088.1, forward strand.
GCTCGTGGCGCTCCTCCTGGGAGATGCCATCTGTCGGCCTCGTGCGCGCGCGCCTCCGTCTGCGGCTGGAGGCCTGCGTGGAAACGGAGGCATAGTAAACAATCTGGTCGTCGATTGTCTCGTCCGTCTGACCCAGGGAGGGATTGAACAGGGCGAGGAAGCCCAGCTGCGCGGGCACGATGCCGCCCGTCGAGGCATAAGCGGCCATGGGTATGGCTCTTCGCCCGACAACAGATAGGCAGCGCGACTGTCTAGAACGAATGCGGGACGCTATGAGGCGATGGAAATGGACATGGTCAGTTTAGTTTCGGACACACGTACATGCCAAAGCGTCGGCTCCCTCTTGCGGCAAACTTTTTGTGTGATTTGCGAGAACTGCCGGGCGGCGAAAAGGTGGAGGGGAGAGGGAAGCTTCGTTGCATCTGTCTTATCTCTCTGGACGCCCTAAAAAAAAGCTGAGCAGCCGGCCCCTCCAAAAGGACGGAACTGCGTCATATGGCAGAGAGAATGAAGCAATGGCTACAACTGGAAGAATTCGGGTTCACGTCCACACTATCGAGATGTGTTTGCAGCATAGATTTTCTTTTTTTTTGTTCTTTTTTTTTTTTCTTAATTTTTTTTTTCTTATTTATTTATTTATTTATTTTTTTTGTATATTCTCCTTTTATTTCCTCTTATTACAAAGTGTCTTGTGTATTCAACATGCTAGGATGGGCAAATAACAGCAAGAAAACACAGCAAGTAATCTTTACGACCCCACGTGAAATATCAATGTCAGCCTGTCCGATGGCCTGATGCCATATATACCCGGGGGGGCTCTCAACTCTTTCCTTTACCAAGGCTAATGGTTATATGGCATTTTTGAGGTTGCCGTTGATAATAAAATTTTGGGGAATCATTTCGAAAGAAAGAGGGAGAATGAAAAAAAAAATAGTAAGAGAGAAAGAGAGAGAGAGAGAGAGAGACCCGGTCTCATAGTAGACCAAAAAAAAAAAAAAGCAATACGCATACGGGTTGGCGGTATACGCCCGCAACCGCCTACATCCTCTTGCTAGCTGCCCAATGACGTGATCGACTCCTTTGCGAATCCAGCGCCATGCCGCAATTTCATCGAGCGACGGTACATGTGGGTTTCACCCTTCTCTTCGGCGGAGAGCTGGTTGAAACTACCAGTCTTCCGGTGGTCTCGCCGCTTCTTCATCGTTCGCAGCCAGAAAAAGTAGAGCAAAAAGGTCACCACCGTGAGCGGAATGGTAATGGCCCAGTAGAGCCCAAACTGGGGCATCGTCCGCACCGCGATGCTGCCCGAAGAGGGGTCGACGCTGCCCCAGTCGAACATGGACGTTGAGAACAGGGCGGAGATGAAGCTTCCCGGGAGGAAGAGCATGGTGACGATGGCCAAGGTCTTCATCGACAGGGAGTCGCGATGCTGCGACTCTGCCAAGTCCAGATTCGCCTTGACATCTTCCCTAGAGATGATCCCGGCGAGCTTTCAAAGGGTCAGTACGGATCTGTGTTTTTTGGGGGTTTTTTTTTTTTTTTTTTTTTCAGAGTTGAAACAAGAGAATGGGTTCCATCCTTAGAACGTACCGTGCTGATCTGAAGCTGGACGCGCTTCAACGTGAACTCTATGTCAACGGCCTGCATCGCTAGCCTATCTTGCAAAAGCGACACATGGCTTCTGAGCAATTGACGGGCTTCGGCTGATGCAGCCACGACAGGCGCCGCCGTCGCGCAGCCGTCCGGGTCCGCCGTCTTATCCAAGATGAAAGCCAGAGTCTTTTCCGCCATTTTGCTTCTCCTGCTCACGCTCGCAAGCTTGACCGCGTGCCTATCCACCTGAACGGCCAGCTTAATGTACGAGTCCGTGTCCTCCCTTTTGTGCACATTCGCCTTGTCTTGCCCCGTGCGCTTCTCAATCTCGCGTATTTTCGACTTGATCTTGGCTTCGTCGCCGTGGATCTGCTTGCTGAGGAAGATGCTCAAGATAAAGGCCGGAAACATGGGGCTTTGATACAGGAGCGCATTCCAAGGAGAACAGAGCTCGCCGAAGAGCGACTCCTTCTTTGGCTCGTCGACGAATAGGAGCCCCTGCGTGAGATAAGCCCCGTCAGCCAAGCTGCGCGTGCTGAGGCGCTTCTGTGACCAGATAGCCACCAGCTTGGGCATATAGCAGAACGAATAGGTTTGGCAGCCGTCGGACGGGATGGCAGACACATTGGTGATGCAGCTCTGGGAGTATGTGTAGGCCAGCTGGAGATTGAATTCGTCGAGCAGGGGATCCAGCACTTGCTTAGATAGCTTGAGCTTCTTGTCTTGGAGGTCGCAGCCTATCAAAGCCAGGCGCAGAACAAGAGACTGTTTTTGGTCTCCATCATCTTTTGCATCTTCGGCTAGCCAGCAATGGAGCTCTTTGAAGCAGATGACGCTGCGAGTGATGCTAATGGTCTGCTTCTCCGGCGTGCGTGAGAGCCACGCTTCGATGACACCGAATGATGTCTCGTCCGAGTGTTCCAATCCCTGCCACAGGTTCACCGAGCTGAGATTGCGGTAAATCTCCTCCATGTGTGTGTGTGTGTGTGTGTGTGTGTGTGCGCGCGCGCGCGTGTATGCAGATGACGGAAGAATTTGAACAAGGCAGAGGTCCAGGTAGTGAACGTCGTTTTTTTTTTCTTGACAGAGTCGGGTCAGAGGACGCGGTAGCGACAGGCATTTGACGTCTGAGGTTTTACCTCCAAGCAAAGCCTTTTTATGTATGGGCTCGCTGTACATTCTATATGCGGCGCACGCGCGCGTGTTCCCTTCATTGCGTGGCACCACCATCTTCGATCCAGCCGCGACCAGGGCGTTCACCCCGAATCTAAGCGCCGGCCCATGCGGCGAGCGGGTGTGCCAATGCGAACCGAAACGGGAGCATCAGGCGGGCGACTTGGCCGCCTGCTGAGGGCCGCCACAAGATGCTGGATGGGAAGATGCATCCCGCTACGGAACACGACATGTTGCGCCGCTCGAACATGGCTGAGCAGTTGGCGATGAGATGAGGGCGGCTGAGAGAAAAATGGCGACGGTCGCGGGGGAATGGGGGAAAAAAAAGTGTATCATCTCGTGGGGCAAGGCTCCGAGCATGAACACAAAAAAAAATCGACAATGGTCAGGCCAGAAGCCCGGCGGACGAGGATCGCTTGCGTCAGTAATCCGGCATGTCGATTCATTCGAAGAAGCGCATTGCCAGCAGATGATAGGCTCGTCATGGTAGCACTGGCAAGGGGAGGGGGGGGGGGGGTCGTGTGGCTTAGCTATACTCTCATCTTGGTGGGGAAAAAATCTTGTATTGTATGACCAACGACGACTCCGTACGTACGCAGGGGGGGAGGGGACTCGGCGGCAATTCCATGGCTGTTGGAAGGGGCCTCATGATGGGTTTCTGGAAGATTAGGGACGTACGTAGTAAGTTGACCCTACCTGGAGTACCTGAGGCATATCCTAAGGTACAGTATATGGATGAGAGCAGAAGCAGAAAATGATGCATCAGTTTTCGTCGTAATCCATACCTACTAGGTACTAAGGTGCCCTCTCCGCGATGCTGCTGCGTGTATGTCCCTTGAAACTCACCAATACAAGGGATCCCGATGAATTCCCTTAGGCCCCCCCCCCCCCCCCCTTTCAAGTCCTGCAACTCCATAATGTCCATTGCCTTGTGCTGCAGCCATTGCAGCGGCTTTGCTTCCCATAGCACACGGCCATACCTATCGAATGATTCTCTCTCGACATTACAGTACCTACATAAGGTAGTACCTTGGCCTGCCCAATCTCTCTCTCTCTCTCTCTCTCTCCATCGCCGCAGTGAGGGGCATATGTACCTACTACCTACTTATAATTACATCGTAGTTCCAAGACAGCAGGTACCTTATACCAGAATACCCCACTTCCCTCGTTGATTCTCTCGCATGTTTCATCATGAGAAATCTCAAGATGTCCCAAGCGACCATATCGTTACAGTTTATTTTATTCTATGTAATTTGTTGTTTTTTTCATTCCTCTCCCCCTTTCTTTCATCGCATAATAGATCTGTTATTCTCCTCCAATAGATAATTACCTGGCATCCTAAGTTTTTTTCTTCACCATCGAGTTTTTTTTTTTTTTTTTTTTCAACTCTCCGTTTGACATGTGTTTTGACAAAGCCTCCATAGTGCCCGAGCGCCCATGAAATGACGCGCTAGGCCCCGCTAACGATTTTTACCGTCAGCTCACTCTCTCCCATCTTGGCTGTTCTGGTGCCCAAGGATCATCCGTATATTTGGGGAATCTAAACCTGCTCTGCTTTCTGACTTACATGCAGGATGCATTGCTAGCAGAGAAGAAGACGGAGGTGCAGCCACTGTTAGCCCACGCCTGGTTCCTGTTGATGGACCAAAGCGATTGCCCCGCCTCGTACTCGCCGACAAGATCCCCACTCTCTCGCCCTGGAGTGAAGGATCACAGCCCCCCCCCCCCAGCAGAATCCTACTACTACTGTGCTACTACTACGACTGCCAGGCAGTAACTAAATCTCCCTTTTCTTTTTTTTTGGTCGTCTTCTAATAGGACCTCTCTCTGGCTGTTCGTTTACAGCGACTCTTCTGGCACCTGTTCATACCTGGAGGGGTCACTGAAAATAGGTTCTCGTACGTCATCCGCCCGACGCCTCTGTTTTGGCCATCCGCCCATCCCGCCACACTTCAAAGTCAGCTTGCAGCTCACTAATCCGGGCCAAGTCTCCCATTTCTTTTGCTGCTGGAGCTGCTGGCCTTTTCCATAGCTCTCTCCCTCCCCTCGGTCCCTTTCCATCGACACCGTCGCCTCTGCTTTTCTCGATACCTCGTTGCAGTCGCCAACTTTCGGGGAAGCTGAGCTGCCCGTCATCGCCATGGACAACATCGGCGGCACCATCAAGCGCCGTTCGACAGAGGCATGGCAGGCTGCGCAGAGCAATCTGCCCGCCATGCCCGCCATGCCCGCTCTGCCCGCTCTGCCTTCTTTGCCGGCTTTGCCTTCTCTGCCCGCCATGCCGCAGTTTTCCTTGGACGCTTTCCGGAGACGGCCCCATCAAGAGGGCATGAGGGGCACCTGGGAACGCATCGATCTCCCCCCGGTTCCTCGCTCCTCCCACTCTCTCGACATCATTTCCGGCTGCGCTTACATCTTTGGTGGCGAGATCAAGCCCCGCGAACCCGTCGACAACGACATGCTCGTCATCCGCCTCCCCTTCAGCAGCGCCGGCGCCGACTTCTTCAAAATCAAGGCAATGCCGGATACCACCATCCCTGCCCCGGCATCGGTTCAGGACAAGGGCAAAAAGGACGGATCGGATGACGCAGCATTGGACCCCGCCGAAGCCTCCAAAGCAAAGGCCAAGGCCAAGGCTGAAGATGTTGGTGAGGAGCTCGAAGAGGAGGAGGGCAGCGACAGCGGCGGTGGTGCCGATACCGAAGAGAGCGACGGGGCAAAGGGCGAGACCAAGCCGGCGGCCGCGGATAAAGGCAAAGGGCGAGCAGACGGCAAGTCGAGTCTTGGGGAAGTCCCTCCGCCGCGAGTCGGGCATGCCACCGCCGTCATTGGGTCCCGCATCTTCTTGTACGGCGGCCGGGGCGGACCAGACATGAAGCCTCTGGATGAAGGCGGTCGTGTCTGGATCTTTGACACGCGCACCCGCCTCTGGACCTATCTCGACCCCGTCCCGGCGGTCAAGGGAGGATCCATCATCCCGCACCCGGCGCCGCGGAGCTATCACTGCGCTGCCGCGACGGACCGGCCCCGCGACTTCGCCCCTCCCCCGCGAACCCAGCCTCAGAGCTGGCAAGAGTGGGCGCTCGGAGACACTTCCAAGACGGGCATCCCGCAGGATCCCATCGTCGGCAACGTTGCCGAGAGCGCGGTCGACGAGGAGACAAACGGCTATGGAACCCTGTTCGTGCATGCCGGCTGCCTGGCCAGCGGCGATCGGACTAGCGACCTCTGGGCCTTTGACGTCCACTCGCGCACGTGGACTGAGTTGCCCGCGGCGCCGGGACCTGCTCGGGGAGGGACGTCGATCTGCCTCAGCAAGAGCCGGATTTTTCGCTTTGGCGGCTACGATGGGCAGAGGGAGCTTGGAGGCCAGATTGATTTCTTGCACCTCGAGGTTGAAATGTTTGACGACCGGGTTACCCGGGGCGAGGTGTCTGTCCGAGCCCGCGGCGGCTGGCAATCCATCTTGGAAAGCGTGCCCGACGATTCCTCGCAAGAGATCCCCTCCGAGCCCGCCCAGGCTTGGCCCGCGCCGCGGAGCGTGTCTTCCCTGGAGGCCATCACCATCGGCGGCGGCGCCGAGTATCTCGTCCTGACCATGGGCGAGGCGAGCCCCAGCTCGGAGGGCCACGCCGGCGCCGGAAAGTCCCACAACGACGTGTGGGTGTTCCAGGTCCCGCCGGCGGGCATGACTGCCGCGAGCATCACGGCGGCCATGTTCCAAGCCGTGGGGCGCAAGACCGGCGAGGGCAAATGGACAAAGGTGACCATGGGGCCCTATGACGAAGACGTGTTGGAAATGCCAAGGGGTCGGGGCTGGCTGGCGAGCGCCCCCATGTCCGATTTGGAGGAGACTGGAATTGTGATTTGGGGCGGGCTGGATGATAACAATAGGCGGCGCGGAGAGGGATGGATCTTGAGGCTTGCTTAAAATTCTTTCCGTCTCTCCCTCTCTCTCTCTCCCTCCCTCTGCCTCTCTCTCTCTCTCTCTTCTTTCCTTTTCTTTTCTTTTTTTTTTTGGATCTCCTTTTCATATCTTTGCATATGAGTAAGAAAAGATTGGAAAAAAAACATAAAAAATTTGGGCAATGATGACCTCCAAGATCTCCCCCTCGGTTCTTCGGGTCACTAGTTTCCGAGTGTTGGATAAAGAGGGAGAAGAAAAAATTGAAGCGAATGAAAAACAAAAAAACCAAAAACAAAAACAAAAAGAAAAAGAAATTTGTCCCCTTTGTTAGAAGCGTACACTTTTTTGCATTATCAGTTTTTACCGTATTGCACATCACCACTCGGTCTATAGGTACTTTTTTTTTTCTGGGCATTCGACACGGCGTTATGTACATGTAAAAAACCCGTGCCAAATACGTACCGCCCTTCTCTTCCCTTCCCCCTATCCCATTTCATCCCCCTCCTCATTCACAAATCCGACCTTGTCTTCTCCGCTCCCCACGGCTCTGATGTCAGGTTCGTCAGGCCTGCGCTGTTCTCGCACGACTTTCTGCCGGTGAGGGGACCGGCAACCGGGGCTTTGGCGGTGCTGCCGACGGTGGTGGCGGTGGCCTTGAGGGCGTCGAGAAGCTTGACGACGGTCTCGGGAGTGAGGTCCTCGTAGTAGTCGTCGTTGATTTGGATCATGGGGGCGTTGACGCAGGCGCCGAGGCACTCGACTTCGATGAAGGTGAAGAGGCCGTCCTTTGTGGTCTCGCCTTGCTTGATGCCGAGGTGGTTGGAGATGGCCTTGACGATGGCGTCGGAGCCGCAGCCGCCGAGCTGGCAGGGGGTCTAGGCATGGAGGGGGTTAGCCGTGTCCTTTTTTTTTTTTTTTTTCCTTCGAAAGTCCGAGTTTTGGGCAATAGATTTTGGAGAGATGATTGCTACCCCTCCCTCACACAATGGCTCCTATACATGACATGATTCCCCAGAGATGCTGTTCAAAGTAATCGAAGCGAAACCGCCAATTTTTTCTGTTTCATATTTTTGGTTTTTCACAAAGAATGGTGCGTACCGTTGTGCAGGCCTGGACAAAGAACTTGCCCACGGGAGTGCGGTTGTACATGGTGTAGAAGGAGGCGACTTCGTAGACCCGCATGGGGGGCATCTCGAGCAGGCGGGCGACCTCATTCATGACGCTGATGCTGGTAAAGCCGTGCTGGCGCTGGCCGAGGTCGAGCAGAGGCATGACAGCGGCCTTCTTGTACTGAGCAGGGTACCGCTTGAGGATCTCGGCAATGAGCTTCTCGTTCTGGGCGTTGAACTTGAAGGGTAGGTCGGGGTTGTTGTCGGCTGAGTTGCGGTGCTGCGGCGGCGGCAAAGAAAAAAAGGGAGACGAGGTCAGCGTCTGGATCTGGGTCGGCATGGCCTAGCCGGCTCTTCCAAGGACGCAGCGCCATGCTGGAGTGCGGATTGATGGGCGCCAGAGCCGATGGAGAGCCGGCGATCCGAGGGTTTTTGGCGGTTGGACTTTACCACTTGGAGGGTATCGCTGGGCCGGCTGGCTGTGACGGAAAATGCGCGGGCCTGAGGCCGGGCGACGCGCGAGGCGCAGCGGACGCCGGAGCGGAGGAGGAAGGGCGTGATCTTGCTCGCCATTGTGTTGAGGGGGGCGGGATTGCGCGGGCGGCTTTTTGTTGGCAGTTTGAGCCTTTCAAATGGCATTATAGTTTTATATCCAGTTTCAATGAATGGCTGAATGGTCCAATGCGATTGGGAGCTGCTTGCAAAATAAGCGACGGTGATTGGCTGGGGCGGCTGATGTTCGGAAAATGCTCGCTCGAATGTTTGCTCCTCATATGCAACCGCACGTTCCTGGGCGGAATCACCACGACGTTGGATTGATTCTTTAAAATGAACCCAGCCGAGTTATACCGATGCCAATTTGTGAGAGCCTCGCTGCTTACGAATTTATATATACATATATATACATATATATATACATATATATATTGCGGAGAGCCCGTCATTGGCTCTGAAGCTAAGGGAACAGTATAGAATCCACAACATCACTTCTCACTATACTTCATACACGGCGCTTCACTTGGATCTGCTTCGCTTCACCAACATCTAATACTACTAGCCTTGTTTAGATACAAATAGCAAATTGCCTTTTTTTTCTCCTCGTTGGAATAGTGGCTACCAAGTCTTTCACCACGGCCCAAACGTCTGCCTCTTTGGGGCCGTTTTAAATGCACAGCTTGTCGCTCGTATACGTTTCTTTGGGCGTGCTCCCAGCGGCATACTTATGCTAGGCGATGAAGACGTAAGCCTGCCTCGTTTCTACACTAACGAGTCTGATGCCTGCTTATTATCTTTTTTTTTTTTACTACTACGTATTTATATTCACATCTTAAATTTTTATTTTTCATCATCTTTTTTCATGTAGGGACGCCTTGATTACAGGTCAAACGGATGGCTACATGTGACACGGTAAATGGGGGTACCCGGTACCGTTGCAGCGCTAGAATAATAGCAGTAACTGGAACGAATTGTTTGCAACCAACCCATCGCCTGTGCCGCACAAATCTTCGTTTGCTGCCTCATCCGACACTGACTCGCAAAGCTGGGAGCAAGAGGGACCAAAGCTGGGAGCAAGAGGAACGAAGCAACAGGGCCTACTCGCAAGATGCCATCTCCAGCACAAGCCCTGCTGGCGGCGCTCTGGTCGTCCTCGTGCGTGGCTTCGACGGCCGCAACGCCAGACTTCACCACGTCCGAGGCGGGCAATCCGTTTGTCGACGGCTGGTATGCTGATCCGGACACCCAGTTCTACGGCGGCGAGTACTGGGTGTATCCGACCTCGTCGCGGCCGTACGACGAGCAGACGTATCTGGACGCCTTCTCGTCAAAGGACCTGGTGCGGTGGACGAAGCACTCGGCAGTCCTGACGGCCGACGACTTCGCCTGGGCACATCGCGCGGTTTGGGCCCCAGCCCCGGTTCATCGCAACGGCACGTATTACCTCTACTTTGGAGCCAACGACATTCAGTCGGACGCGGAGCTGGGCGGCATCGGCGTCGGCGTGGCAGAGCGCCCAGAGGGCCCGTATCGCGATCCGCTGGGCCGTCCGCTCATTGCCGCCTATCACAACGGCGCGCAGCCAATCGACCAGGACGTCTTCGTCGACGACGACGGGCAGGCCTACATCTACTATGGCGGGCACTCCCACGCCAACGTCGCCAAGCTAAACGACGACATGGTCAGCCTGGGCACCTTTGACGACGGCACCACGTTCAAGGAGATCACGCCCGAGGGCTATGTCGAGGGGCCGCAGATGCTCAAGCGCAACGGCGTGTACTATCTCTTCTGGAGCGAGGGCGGCTGGACGGGGCCGGACTACGCCGTCTCGTATGGGATGAGCAGCTCGCCGCTCGGGCCGTTTGACCGCATCGCCAAGATACTGCAGCAGGACGAGGCCGTGGCGACGGGTTCGGGCCACAACGCCGTGATCCAGGTCCCGGATACGGACATCTATTACATGCTCTATCACCGCCACCCGCTGGGCTCTACGGACGGCAACGACCGGCACTTGGCGTACGATCGGCTCTATTTCAACGACGACGGCACCATCGAGCCGGTCAAGATGCTGGTCCACGACAACTTTGAGGATGGCAACGCGATCGGCTGGGAGTTTTACGGCGGCGACTGGACGGCCGAGCCGCGTGTCCTGCGAGGGGGCACTTCGTCAGGCGGCAAAGCACTTCTCAACACCAACTTTTCCGATTTCATCTACGAGGCCGACATCAGGATCTCAGGGCCAACCAATCGCCACCGCCTTGGCCACGCGGGCCTTGTCTTCCGGGCGTCGCAGCCTTCCGTCGGCGCCGTCGCCTTTCGAGGCTATTGCGCGGGCATCACCACCGCCGGCGCTCTGTTCCTCGCTCGAGCCGACGGGGCGGATTTCACCATGTTGGCGAGCGAGGAGGCCGGGGTTGAGCCCAAAAAGCGATATCGGCTCAAGGTGATGGCGGAGGGGGACTCGATACGCGTGAGCGTGAATAGCGAGAGGCATGCTATCATCAGCGTGACGGATCGCGCTTACGGCAGTGGAATGGACGGCGTGAGGGTATTCAGGACGGAGGCGGAGTTTGACAACGTGAACATTACTCGCCTCCCCCTTTAGCTAGGGGGGGGCGCTGTAAAACTCAAAAGCATCTGCCAATAGCAGCGCAGGCTAGGACTTGCTCTCCCCGCAACGTGACCGACAAGATCGTGGATGAATATGCATGCCCGTGTCGTAGTCGCCGGTCTTTTTCCTCGGCGTCAGCCCCGGCCGCCCGCCAATATCTGCCCGAGCTCCTGTAAATGGCAGTTTTTTTTTTCGACTCCCTCCGTAGTGGTAGCACTGAAATATGAGCTGCGAGGCATACTCTATCATCAATATGACAAGGTACGACAAGAAAGGGATCAAAAAAAAAAAAAAAAAAAAAAAAAACCAGCCGCCGTCTTTAGACAACCTAGTCTGCCACGGCTCATGCGGCCTTCACCCACGTCAAGCTGAAAACTTGGGTCCCAGCCCTCGAAATACCGACCTCGACCTCTCCACTCTCGCTCTTTACACTGGATGGGATCTTCTCCCCTTTCCTCTCCAAGACGAGCTTATTCCCAGAGGTTTCGGGCAGCTTATAGAAGAGTCTCCCAAACTTGCTGAGGAACCCTTCGAGCTTCTCTTGAGTCACCTCCTCTTCACCGATGACGCCTCGCTCGATTCCTTCCTCCAGAGCCAACAGCACGAGCTGGGTCACGTACGGCTGCGTGAAGACACCGGCCGGCGGCGCCTTGCCTTGGGCGGCGGACGTCTTGGACGTCATCGGGTGAGGAGCGCTGTCGCTTCCGCTGGGGCAAGGTGCGCGTTAGCGGGCCTGCCTTGGGCGTTTTGAACAGATGAGTGTTGAAATAGGGGGGAGGGGGGGGGGGGGGGAGCGCAGATGCACTACTTACAAGAAAAACTTGGAGTTGCCGCTGACGACGGCCTTGAGCAGAGCATCCCTGTCGGTGGGCTTTTTGGGGATGGGCTTGCAGAATGCAAAAGGATCGCAGCAAGCATCGGCTTCTGTCAGGTAAAGATGATGGGCAGTGATTGTTGCTAATGTGAAAACAAAAAAAAAAAAGCGATTTAGTCGATTTTCTTCCAGTCCCCGGGGTTGGTTCAAAGGCTGACAGAGTAATAGTATATACCTCCAACATTGGCTCCGCAAGCCTTGACTGCCTCGACGGCCGCGGCAGTGGTGCAGTGCTCCAGCTGAGTTTTCCAAAGTTAGCATCCGGAATATATATCAAAGGGAACTTCTGGCAAAAAAAAAGAAGAAAAAAAAGCAATGCGTACCACAATGCGCAAATTTGGAAATCTTTCATGCAGCTGCTTGAGGGTGGGAAGAAAAGCCTCTTCCAGAGTCGTTCCCTCGGGAGCCAACGCCTCGAGAACCTCTCCGTGCAAGTTGAGAACGAGGTCATGCTTCTCCATGCTGGCAAAGGTGTCGTAAAAGGCCTCGATATTGGCCACTCCGTGCTCAGAATTGGTGGTGGCCCCTGGGGATGCATTAGTGCTTTCTGATCTCGGGAGATGGCCAGGGCAAAAACGAATAACGGACCCTGGGGATACAGCTTGACTCCCGTGACTCCCGCCGCCGCCGCCTTTTCTATGGTCTCCGGCGTGACTGACGGATGAAGCTGTCTCTCTCGGTTAGCTGTTATGTTATGTCCCCCCATATACGCTCTGCTCCTTGCTTGAGATGGGAGGCAACCTACGTAGAGGGACATGAGGAAATGGACATTTGGTGAGATGGCACGAAGCTTGTCTTTGTACTCGAGGACCTTGATGAACATCAGCCACCCGCACAAGTGCCTACAGCTCATCCACGGCATCATACTTGGTCAACGGTCGTCAGGGGAGGCACCTGTAAATCCCGTTAGCCATGCATACAAGACACGGTTGACAGCGCGCGAGAAGCCCGTCTCAAGCACCCGGGCAAAAGGCTCAAGCTCCTCAAGCTCAAGCTCAAGCACGAACAAAAAAAAAAAACACTGCAAGCACATACGAGGTTCGGCATGCTGTTACATATATATATCCCACGTCAGCCATTTCCATGTTTCTGCTTCTCCAAGAAAAAAAATCAAAAAATAAAATAAAACACCACAGAAACATACACAAATGCCGTGTCAACTCCTCCCTGCTCCAGCGTCGGCACCACCACGTCCATCATCTCGCCCTGGCGCAAATGGACATGCATGTCCGCCGCGGCCGGGAGCTCCAGCTTCTGAATTGACTTGAGTTGCATTTTGATGATTATTATTATTTATTTATTTATTTTTTTGGCTCTTATAACTCTCTTTGTCAAGCCGGAAGACGAAATTTGAGCCGAGTCGTTCGTTTTACCTCTAAAAAATGCCCCGCCATCAAGAAAGAATTTTATTTTATTTTAAATTTTATTTTTTAAAAAAAAATCTCCCCAAAAACCAAGGCAGCGAGCTAAGCCCTTTATAGCAGCCAAGGCCTTACTGCCTTATACTCCGTACAAAACGGTATTACCAAGTGCGTGAAATCATCATCTTCTACGTTTCTATAAATCACAAATCATAGCCACAATCACATCAAGCCATTAGTTCGTCATCATTGGATGGCCTTGACCGCCGCTCACTCAACACTATCTATTGTAATGGCAAACTACAAAAAACCTGGCTGCTGCTAGCGAGCTTGACCACCGTATGGATAAACGTCGTTGTGCACCGCGACGTGCTTTTCTCGGAATCGAATGGCGAACACGCGCAAGTTTGTGTGCCTTTTCAATTTTCCGCTGTTTTCAGTGGTTACCACCGTCATCGATGAAAGAGCTTCTCAGAGAAGCAAGTCCATATCTCGGGCTGTTCACTTTCCAGGAGAGGTAGCCGTGCCTAAACGCTGTCCACACCTGGCTGGCCAGCGCGGTCTTCCACTTGTTCTTTTCGTCATCCGGGCAGACTCTGAGAAGAAAAAAAAAAGCAAGGGGTTTTAGATGCAATGTCACCATTTCCCCTCGTGGACTTTGACGTACCTATGAAACTGGACGAACGCCCTATCCAGAGAGCCGGTTGCGTCCCGCAACAGGTCCATGGCCTCGCATATGGTGTCTCGAAATGTCCATAGCGTATCGGCATCCCCTTGTCGAGGAAACGCAGACGGGTGGCCGCCCTGGCGCCTGGCCAGCGTCTGAAGGGACATGTAGTTACAAGTCTCTCCGGCCAAAAGCTCTTTGGGGAGCGAGAACAAGTCGTTGATCAAGTTGATAAAGGTCGTAAGAGGCGCCATGCTGGTGATCCAGTACTCCAACGGCACCTGCACGTCTTTGGATGGCTTAAACATGCCCAGGATAAATGGCCCAGGGAGCCCCGTAAGGATTCGAAAAAAGTATGCGAAGCCATCCGGGCAGCAGCCGTGACCGTCCGTCCCCGGCCGAACGAGCGAGAAATGCGGAGGCAGGCTCTTGGATAGGCTTTCTTCCAAAGAAGATGCCTCGACATAGTTGGCCCAGCCGTTGGCGCCAATCGTGCCCATGCGGGCATCACTGGCTCCAAAGTACCGAACAAAGTTTCTAATGACCTTGGTGTACATCTTTGACCATTCGTCCCGCTCAGAGTCGGGCACTCCGCACCACAGCTCGTACTGGAAGTTGGCAAGTCTCTTCCTAGAAGTTGCGGAAGTGACGCCGTCATCAATGCTAAGCGATGCTGCCAGCCCCATCGCCATCTGTAGCCGAGTGTCGTGATGGGCGCATGGAAAGAAGTACTCTACGCAATCCGCAGCATCTTCGAGTAACCTGTCGAGAACCTTGTCCTCGCAGACGCAGACGGCGGCCAGATTTTCCCTGCTCCAAGACCACAGGTCATCGCGGAGCTCGCGGTCCTTCTTGGCAAAGCCATGACGGAACTGGATTTCGGAGAGAAAAGCTGCCAACGCTGCATCCATGCACTCGAGCGCAGCTGCTTTCTCATGTTCCGTGAGGCGCCCGACGTCGGCGAAGTTCAGGCTATCAAACCTCGGCTGAGCGAGCAGAGCACGGAAGAAGCTCGTCATCTTTTGGAATTCGGGTAGAAGGAACAACGGAGGCTTGTCTGTCCATCTATCACTTGAAGCCCGCGAGTCAGATTTCGGGTGGGAGTGGCCATATTTATACAATAGCACTGGTGATCTTGAAACTCTCCGTGTTGCCAACACTCATATCGTCTTCTTCGCATATGTCACTATACATTGATCCCTTTTGCGTGACTCTTCTTCCGTGCGAGATCCCTCCGTTCGGAAGGGTCATCCTTATTCGGGACAAACAACGGGCACCTGAACAAAGCAGCAGCGCTTGCTTTCGAATGACGCGCAAACTTTTTGATTTCCATTTGTCATTTATTGCGCTTATTTACCAAATAACTCACCGGATTCCGCCGTGTGGCTTTCAGTCGATAATAGCAAAAACGAGGCTTATCATTGTTGACGCATCGTGACCGCGGCTGTACGGAGGCGCCCCTTACAAGAGAGACGTCCCTGGATAGGCAAACTTTTGGTACCCAACAGTTGCCAGCACAGCACGGCACAGCACGGCACGGCACGGCACGGCACGGCACGGCACAGCACTCTCTAATCGACCGAGAGGATCTCGCAGAGACTTGGGGGGCCACATGTACTGGACAAGGACGGAGCATGTGCTCATATGAGGCTCTCGAATGCCGCTCAATAGTGTGTTGCTTGGCGCCAAGTTGCGTGGCTGTGGCGAAGCCTCGCCTGAGCTTCAATATTGGACAAGGCTTTTGCGCGTGGTGGCGAATATCGTTTGTTCAACTCACGGCCGAGGACATCGGAACTCTTTGAGGAGAACAAAGGACGAAATGGGTCCAAGGCAGTCAAACTTTTTTTTTAATATTTTTTTTATCAAGGCCACCAATCATGTTGAGACACGTTGGACCGATACCAAGACTATATGAAAAAACAGACAACTTACACGATTGAACGGCCTTCTCAGTCGTTTGACGAGAGCCTCTACACGTCTCCCGCTCTCCGAGGTTGGGCCTCGATAGATGCCATGTCTATATAAGCCCGTCTATTGTAAGACGACGTCTATGTTGGACACGTTTTATTTTTATTTTTTTATTTGATTTTATTTCTTTTCCAATTCTATATCCCTCACGTCATTCTTGCCAAAAGTTACCACACGCTCAAACCTGGAATGTCCATGGATCACATCTCCATGCAGCATCAGCTCCTCGCGGGCATCACTTGCTTGCTGCTGGTGCACCGGCTTGTCCTCATCCTATACAGGACACAACTCCATCCCCTCTCGCGCTTCCCGGGCCCCAAGTTGGCCGCATCGACTTCCCTCTATTCACACTACTTCAACTTTGTTCAAGGCGGAAACTTTATAAGACAGCTGGAACACCTCCATGACACATATGGTGAAGCGGTGGAACCGTGCCAAACATGCCACCCCAACTCAGAACAGGACAAAATGCGAGCTGACGGCTATTCCGGCACAAAACAGGCCCCATTGTGAGGACTCACCCCAACGAGCTTCACATACGCGATATGGAGGCCTACAACACCGTGTTCAAAGTCGGCAGTCGGTTTGAAAAGGACCCCGGCTTTTACGGCTTTCCGTTTGAAGGCTCGCACTTCAACATGGTCACGTTAAAACAGGCCAAGCCGCGTCGTGATCTCCTCCAGCCGCATCTGTCCAAGAGCGCCGTCGGCGGCGTCCAGCAGGTGCTCGAGAAGTCGGTGTGGAAATTCATCGACCTCCTGGAACGCCGCAGAGCCGAGAACCGAGGCGTCGATCTGTCTTTGGCCTTCCGCTGCGTCACGGCTGACATGTTCCTAGGATACGCCTTCAGTCGTCCGCTGGAGGCCCTGAGCTGTCCAGATTTCAAATACCCCCCGGCGATGAACATGGACGCCATCCTGATGGCATCGTTTCTGGCGAAGAACTTTCGGCTGCCCTTCACGGTGCTATGGAGAGTGGCGTCTTCCTTGCCGCCTTTTATGCTGAAATGCCTTGGGGTCAGCTTTGTATTTGACTTTCAACAAGTACAGCACCTTTCCCTTTTTTTTTTCATCATTATGATTTTTTTTTCTTTTCTTTTTAACGCTCAATGCCTGTCGTGATTCCGCATCTCACACATCAGTTTGATTCCTAGGATTGCAAAAACATGCTCTTGGATCTCATAAAGCAAAAGGAAACCAAGAATCTGCCACCCCATCCAACAACCATGCTGGATTCTCTCATCGCCGCGGCTGAAGACAAGTCTGCCCCTATGCTTTCCATCCGCGACCTCACCTCGGAAGTCGTCGTCCTGTTGTTTGCCGGAGCCGAAGCCGCGTCTCTAACGCTTACGCTCGGGACATACCATCTCCTGGAAGATAGGGATATGCTTCTCAAGCTCCAAACCGAGCTCTCCGCCGTCATGGCCGACAAACGGACGTTGCCTCCACTGGCTGCCTTGCAGAGACTGCCTTACCTTGTATGTGTGAACTTGTTGGGGATAGGTATGCTCCCGCCACGTCTTGTACTGAAAACATCTCCCCCAGACCGGCGTTATCAAGGAGGCGTTGCGAGTTGCCCACGGTGCCCCGGGCAAGTTGCCCAGGATTACACCACAAGAGGGTGCGACTCTTTGCGGCCAACGGATTCCACCCAAGGTATGGGCTTCTACATGATTTTATTTCGCATTTCCCTCCAAACGGCTCGCCTCGCTCTATGTGTGCTGAACCCCCCCCTTTTTTTTTTTCCCTAGACGCCTGTCTCTTTCAGTCACTGGGTATACCACTACGATCCGAGCATCTTTCCAGATCCAACTCGGTTTGATCCGGAGCGCTGGATCGGCAGCAAAAACGGAGACTTGGACAAGCACTTGCTGTCCTTTTCCAAGGGCTCTCGCTCGTGCATCGGCATCAAGTATGATGATCACAAGAACAAATTGAACCCCCTTTTTTTTTTCCTTCCCCTGAACCCCAACTAACTCGCAGACAGCCTTGCGTACGCCGAGCTGTATTTGCTATTTGCTTCGTTTTTCCGGAATTTCGAACCCACCCTCGACGGGACGGACGCAGAGGACATGGAGGTGCGCGATTACTACGCGCCCATGTGTAATGGCCACTTGAAGGTGTCGTTTGCTGAGTAGCGTTTCGATGGGCCGCATTTTACATGTTCGAATATATATATATATATAAATGTATATTTGCTTTCTTTCTTTTTCCTTTTTTTTTCTTTTTTCTTCTCTTGACCTCGACGTTTTATAAATCTTGTGTGTCCGCACTACGCCGAGGTCGATTCCGCGTTTTCAAGAAATGTTTGCCACATCGTCATCCATCCATCTCAACGAGTTCCTCCAATCCCATCCTGAGCTCCTCAAAGGTGCTCTTCGCCAGCTCCCTCCCCTTGGCCCTCTCCGCCCTCTCCACGCTCAGCAGAAACTCCTCGGGCACTTCCACCGATCCTGCCTCTCCCTGCCGCCCCAGCATCATCTCCGACACGGCAACGGCGCATCTCGCCGCGACGGGCATCCCGTGGCCCGTATACCCAGCGCAGAGCCACAAGCCCGTTCCGCCGCCGAGCTCTTCGGGAACCGCCCCCACGAAGGGATGGCCGTCTGCGGAATACCCCATTATGCCGGTCCACTGATACCGCGCCCTGAGCTCTTCCTCCTCCTTCTCGCCCTCCGGCCGCAGCTTCAAGGCCGGGCGGAGGGACCGACGCAGCCGCACAGCCACCTCCTCGTCGATTTCATCATCCTTCCAGATCCCCTCCCCTCCGCCGGGCACGCTCCACCTCTCGCCCCCCACAACAATCATTTCCAGCGGATCGTCTCTCTGAACCAAGTAATCGTCGCTCTCTTGCGCAAGCCAGACGTGGCTGTGTGCCAACGCGACGCTCCCGTCCGGCGGCTCCAGAGCAGAGACCTGGCCCCTCACGGGCACAATCAATCCCGTCATCCGGGGTAGCAGATGGGACGTGTAGGCGTTCGTGGCAAGGAGGACGCTCTTCGCCACAACCTGCCCTCTCGGCGTGTGGACCACCCACGAGTCCGATCCGTCTGCTCGCTGCAGATGCGTCACCGGCGTCGTGGTCTGCAGATTGAACACCTCGGTCGACTGCTGCGCGACCAGCGTCTCCAGTATCCAGGCCACAAATTTGTACGGCCAGCACTTTGCCGCGTAGGGTTGCAATACCGCCCCCCGAGCATTCGGCACCCTCAAGGCCGCCAGGTCGTCGGGTTCCGTAAACAGCGCCGCCGTGTTCTTCAGGTCGCCGTGGTGCTTGTCTAGGCTGGCAATCCTCTTCGCTACAAGATGCACTAATTCATCCGTGGGCAAGGCATGCACGCCTCCAACCCTCTTCCAATCACACGGAACGTTGAACTTTGTCGCAATCTCCTCCAGGAAGCGAAACGTTGCGAGCTCGAAGCGCGCAATGTGCGGCTTGCTCGCATAAATCATCGGTTGGCAATGCCCTCCATTCTAAGCTCGCAACCCCATCCCCATCATCATGAGTCAGTCTATTCATTCAACTCGACGCCCACAAGGCAGGGCAGCCATGCCGAATAGATTCGGAAAAAAAGAAAAAAAGACAAAGAAAAAAAAACTTTACCCTGCCAGTAGCCCCCCAGCAAGCCTCCCTCGCCTCCAGCATCAAGACGCTTCTTCCCCCAGCGACCAGCTCCCTGGCGGCAAAAGCCCCGGTGATGCCGCTGCCAACAACCACGACATCTGCCGTCACTGGAAGATCCGGAGTTGACCGACGACCCAGCAGCACGTACGAAAGATCCCGGTGCCAGAACGACCTGGTGCTCCGCGGACTCGGCAGCCCAGACTGACCCTCTCGCAGCGTCGCCGTCACCATGGCTGGGCTTTTGCTGTCGATTTCTCCCCGGAGGCCCCGTGGTTTTGGTGGTTGAGCAGGGATCAAGCAAGGTATGGTGAAGAGGAGCAGAGGCCAGGCAGAGATGATCGAAACTGGCCGAGCCCAGATGCGCACTTCACATGTAAATCATCAAGGCGAGGAGGCATGTGGACGGAACGATTTATCCCCCCCCGTCACCGCGGTTACGCTCTCCGTGCTTCGTGTTCCCCCTGATTACGAGGGGCTAATGCGGGGTCGCCACAAATCGCTAAGTCATCGACTTGCCCCCCCCCCCCTGAGCTGGCAAATCAACATACAATGGAGTCGCAAGGCTACCCGGCTTTGGCACACAACTCGTCATCTCTGTGGATATCATATCATATTCGTTGCATTTCGTCGTGAGAATCATGAGTGACAGATTTACCTCCCCGAGAACTCCAGGGAATCGCCCTCAAGATCCTTCCCAGTTCCAAACCAAGCGTCCCAAACGCCACCATTCAGCTGTCCATTCCATTTGCATCCCCCCTTTGTCTGCTAATATTTATTCGTACATCAATTACAAAAGAAAACAAGCAACTTCTTTCTGATTCTATGCATGATAGCACCCTCATGATCCTCTTCTGTGGTTGACGGTTCTTTGATCAGACACACGAGATTTGTGGCCTTTTTTTTTTTTGTTCTTCTTTTTCTCATCAAAAACTCCAATGAACGAACTTGGGCTCACTTCCGAAGCCATTCCCATTCTAGCCACGCATCATTGCCATGTCTATTTGACCTCGAGTGGGGTTTGCACACGCAATCCCCTCTAGCGAGACGCGGCCTCTGCGTGCTGACCGTGCAAGTTGATCGAGAGAGCCGGGCTCCAGGACCCTTCATCAAAGTACACACAGCCCCAAGTGCGAACGAAGAGCTGCATTGATACAAGAGAGAGAGAAAAGGTGGTGGTGCAGGGGTTTCTTCAACCAGCATGCTCAAATGCTCAAAGCATCAATGCACACACCAAGAGGAGGTGCCAGTGTAATTTCTTTGTTGTTTTTTTTTCCCGATGAAGTCGTTAATACCCGTTGAAATGTATAAAATAAAAAAAAAGTCGAGGTTGTTTCATAATCCGTCAAGGCGCAATGGGCGACTGCCCGTAAAACAAAAGAAAAAAAGAAATCGCTATATGCTGAGCCAGAGGCTTTGATAAATTCAAACGTCGGCCGGCCCATTCTATCCACTCGTACATATCCCAGTACAAGAGCAAAGTAATTCCAATATCCATCATAGGCATCCTATGCTCATTGAATATTTTCAGTTTTTTTTTTCCTTTTTTTTTAAACTTCTTTCTTCTTTTTTACTTTTTTTTTTTCTGTTTCTGTTTCTGTTTCTTTTTCTTTTTTAGGTTGAAGCAATCGGCTTCCAAGAGTGCACCCCAGTTTGTCAAATTCCTCTGGAATGCTTCATATATCCGTCATTTCGAGGTCAACCTCATTGACTATGGAGACAGGGAACAGCTCCGAGGGACCCCAATTCCCCTCGTAGACGATGGCGGGTGCGTTGCGGTGTTCTGCCACCCACTGCAAGCCCTCCAAGGCCAAGACTTGTTCGATGCGTGGCCGATCTTCGGGCTCCTGCTGCGTCATCCACCTAACAATAGAGTCGAGGGAGCTGGGGTGGAAAGCCTCAACCATAAACTCGGGAGGCTGCTGAAGTTCCGATCGCTTAAAGGAGCCAAAGAGGTTACCGGGGCTGCGTGGCTTTTCGATCTGGAGATCGTCACTCATCGCAGACTCGGTCGGGTTGCCGAGGGCGTCGCGTTGGACATCGCTTGACGGAGTCCAGGTGAGACTGGGCACTTCGGAGAGATCACCAGATCTGAGAGCAACCCACGTGGGTCCGTTATCAGGAAGCATCACATTCGCCGCCGCTTCCAGAGTCATGAGACCAAGGGAAAAGATATCGGCAGACTGGTCGGCTTTGCCTTCCAACATTTCCGGGGCCATGTACTCGCGGTCACCCTCAATATCTAGGCGTATGTCTTCAGAAACGGCCTGTGCCAATCCAAAATCGCCAATCTTGATGACTCCTTCAAAGGTGATGAGAATATTTGCTGGCTTCATATCTAGATGCATAAATCCAGCGTCATGGACTTCTTTCAATCCCTGCGAGGGGTTAGCAAACCGGCATTGATTAAATCCAGGGACGTCCAGTCGGCGGCGTCAGATCCATCGACTTACCAAGCAAAGATCTTGCAAGATCTTGTAGATGCGGAAATCATCCAATCGACCAAACTTCCCGACGTTGGCCAAAAATTTATCCAGAGTCCCCTCTTCACAAAACTCTGTCTGGATGTAGAGGTGGAAGTTATGCTCCCAATCATCGATATATTGCACAACATGTTCCGCATGTGATAAAGCCTGTAGAATGCGAGCCTCGCGCAGCTTTGTGTCCCGGTCCTTTGGACCATGGTACGGCTGCTTGCTCTTCTTGACAGCAAAGACCCGGGTCTTGGCAGGACTCCTGGTGTGGCTGTCGGTTGGGGTGAAGGAAGATAGGGAAAAGGCATTTTGGTGATCCTGCTTCGAAACCCGGTATACCGTAGAAAACTCGCCCTTGCCAATCTGCTCGACCTTGTCAAACTTGGAGTACAGACTGGCGTCGATATCTAAGCTGCTGGTGCGAACGTTGACTGGCGTGACAAAGATGCTTGTGGACGAGCGAAAGTCCCGGGCCGTAGTCGGCGTGACAGGTGGCGGCATAGCGGTTTCCCCGCGACCCTCCCCGGCCTGGGAGATGGATAAGCGACTGGTGCCCAGCGGCAGCAAGTTGTCCTGGGGCGTCCGGGGAGTGCGTCGTCCATCGGCGGGGCTCACTGAGTCAACACACATCGTCTTAGTCAATACGTTTCTGGATAGCTTGGAAGATGCGCGACCATGTCGCGTCGAAGAGGTTGGAGGCTCGGTATCGAGCGGCGGGGGCGCACTAAGCCCCCTCTGGGACCTTGCCCGTCCAAACGAAGAGAAAGGAAGAGGTTCGGTGGGAGATGGCCCGCAGTCCAGAGGAGTACATCGATTGGCCTGCCAACGCGCCTCCTCGATTTGGCCCCTCGGACTGTCGGACGCCTCCGGGATCGACTTACAGCTAGATTCCCGCGATGGTGTTGGCTTGACGGCTGAGAGAGAAAGCGCAAAGGTTCGGTTGGCGCTAGGGCTTTCTTGAGAACTTTCACTAAGGTTGCTCAGGCCGCTGAAGCTTGGCGTTAGAAGATTCTTGGTCGGGGTTGGCGGGGCATCGCCCTCCATCGAAGTCGCAAAGTCGACGGTATCGGCAAAGAGTTTGCGGTCATCGCCGTCGGCGCTGAGGATGCTTCCACGGCGGGTACCCAGAGCGCTGCTGCGCTGGAAAATAGACAGGCCTTTTCCAGGATTGCCGAAAGTATCGGGCGCGCGACCCAAGATTGGATTGAAGGGCGTGGAGGGGACGCCGCCAAACGAGTTGCGGTTGTTTACCCTCTTCTTTCCGGAACTACCCGTGGGCGGCGGAAAGGTCGCGAATGGGTTGGTGTGTTTTTTGCATGGTGTATCAGGTGGTGCCATCTTTCTGTCGGCCTCTTCCTCCGGGTTTCGATTCACCTTGGAGATGAGGCCGGTGGAGTTGAATGCACCGACCCAAAGCTGATGGGTTTGGTTTGGAGTAGCCACGGCCCTATGCTCGCTGACGACAGATCTGGCCACAGGCCGGGTCGCGCCGGGAGGCAGAGATCGTGAGAAGAGATGTGGTTTTGGTGCAACTTTTGCAGGCGCATAGAAGGATTGCTCTTCAGTCAAGCTGTTGCCAGACGTGGAGGTGGTGAGCGTCTTGGACAAGGGGTGGGGCTGGTGACTCTTGTTTTCCACCATCGCCGCGGCTGCGCCAGGCGCAAAGGGATTCTCGCGAACCGCTGCCGGGGGCACGAAAGAGTCAGTAGAGAGACGCGGTCGGTGTCGGACGGGGGTGGAAAAATCGCCCCCCGGTTGCGAAAGCTGTCGCTCACCAGACCGTTTCCCCCAGGAAGTCTTTTCGCCGTAGCGTTGCTGCAGCGTTGACCTCCTCAGTGACGATGATCGTTTCGGAATATTCGATGTGGGGGTTGGAGATGCCAGGGGATCGCGTTGAAAAGCAGCCCCCGCGACGCCAGACAGCTCGTATTCGGGGAATGCGTCTTCGTGGATATCAAAGGCGCCGGGCGACGACGCACTCGAGCCGAAGATGTTCAGATCCTCGGACTGCACCGAGCTCACAATGCCGTGCAAACTTCGTCGCTTGGCCACCGGACTGCCTTGGTTTGACTGATCCAAATTCATCGTCGCATCGCTGCGCTTCAAGGCGCCTGTTGTCGGTACCGTCGACGAGTCGCCAGCCGCTCCCAGCGCTTTGAGAAATGCAAACTGAGAAGCCTCTGTGATGTTAAACTGCACACTATGACGAGCCGATCTATCGAGAACCTTGCGAGGCGTGGAGCGGCCGTGCGTCGTGTTGTTGTTTTCCTGCCCGACGAACCTGCCTCTGGGAGATGATGAGGGTGAAGGCGAAGAAGAGTTTCCAGAGTCGGGAGTGGTGCTCAAGGCGCGCTTCAGCGGGCTCTTGGGGGACGCGCGGGCTCGAGTGATGCGCGACGGAGGCACCTTTACACTTTTGGCGGACCGGAGCGAGAGTTTGACGCCCGGCCGAAGAGGAGTGTGCGCGGGCGATAGGTGCGGGGCGCTAGCGAGGAAGGATGAATTGACAGCTGGCGGAGCTGACTGGGGAGGGTTCAGCAGCGGGCGTTGCTGGAGCGGCGTCGTGGCATATCGTCGACACGGTGACTTTGGCGAGCCCTGCCGTGCACTGTCGGAACTTGTTCGCGCGAGGAGCTTGGACGGGGATCTTGACATGGAGCGTCGAAGGCTGCGCACAGTCGCCGGATCCATATGATGAACGTGAGTTGGCGAGGGCAGCGCCAACGTTCCGCCGCCGCCGTTGGAAAAAGACATGGCACTGGAATGAAGGCAGTGCAAAACAATGCTCAAAGGGGTTTTTTTTTTTTTCGTCGAGGGCCGTGAGGATGCCGCGGCCGAAATTCACTAAGGTTGAGGAATGTCGAAAGTATTGAAGAGGTCTGATGAGGAGAGAAGCTTCAGATTAGCTAGAATCTTGGTAAAGGGGATATATGATGAAGTGCGTGGTAGATGCTTCTTTGGTTGCCGGTGCCTCTAATATTGCCAGGGAAATCCGTGCATCGCACAGAAAACAAAACTAAAATGCACCAAAAAAAAAGCAAAAAGAAGTAAATTAGTCCGTCCGGAAATCGTAAACGAAATCCGACTGATATGGCGTTGGTTTGTGTGAAGCAAGACAGAGAGGTTGTATGAATTATGGCGGGAGACGGCTCACGGATGGAGATGTTCGGGAGCGGCTATGCCTGATATAAAAAAAAGAAAAAGAAAGAAGAGGGAGGGAGAGAGAGAGAGAGAGAGAGAGGCAGTGAGGATGCCCAAGCGGATACCAAAGAACGTTCTGTTCAAGTACGGCCACCACAGCATGCTTAATCGGCGGCAAGCAGGCGGGGCCGAGAGTCGAGCAGGTCCAATGGAGGAAAGCCAGCGGTCCAACAACTCGACACAAGAAGCAGAGGTGAACCTGAGGCCTACCAGAAGGCAGTCACAAGCATGGGCGTTCGCCGACAGGTGGTTGGGAAGGAAGCGGGCAGCAGAAAGGAGAAGAAGAAAAGAGAGGTGCTCACGATGCGCAGGTGCTCGGCTCACGCTCTGGCGGGTATCGCCTGCTCGTACAGATATAATGGACGGGGCGGATGCGCTTGCGTCGATGGGCGTCGTGGGAGGATCGCAGGCCCAATATCCGGCGGTTCCAATTTGTCGCCCCGGATGCCTTTCGAGCGTCGCCCTTGTTCTCCGCCGCCGTCGTTGACTATTGTCGCTGTCTGGACACGCTCTCTGGGGCCTCCTCTTTTGGGCAGCGCAGCCGCGGCTCCCCTCGCCGAACAGCGTCGAGCTCCGTCACGACCGTGACCCAATTGCGAGACAGGGGGAAACCAAGGCAAACGCAGGGAGGGAGGCAAAAAAAAAAATCCAGCGTAAAGCAGGCGAGGTCGGGATGGTATGCAAAAGCGTTGCGGCGGAAGGATGGTGTAAAAAAAAAAAAAAAGAAAAAAAAAAGGGAGCGCATGTACAAGCATGTATGTATGTAAGCTGCTCGATCCGATATGATCAAGAGCTGGCCGAAATTCCCTTTGGTAGCTGGTGGTACTTTCTAGTGTGTGCGGGAGAGCGAGGCGCAAAAGGCGCGACTTGAGCTGCTGCATTGTTTATCATCTTACCCAATGGGGACTAGCTCGACACGGCGGAACGCGTCTTGAACCGCCCAGAGTGGAGCCCCATTTGTCCAAGTTGCTCCCTGTTGGCCGCCCGGCAGTATTTTGGCGCTGTGACCGTCATTTTTCTACCGCTTTTTTTGGCGGGGTTTTTTTTTTGGAGGTTTTTTTTTTTCTTTTTTTTTTTTTTTCAATATTTATATCGTTAGACACTCGCACTGCAAAAAGGAAAGAACGCCCATGTTGCGTAATGCTACTCCGTTGGTGTCATGACCTGTTCATTGCAGCGGGTGAGACATTGCATATCTCGGGGTCTGTCCATCTCTCGCGGATTCCATTCCTATCAGAACAGAACCCCTCTCTCGCTCTTATTACTGTACACAGCCTACCTTCCAAGGCTACAAGGCCACCATGACGGCAGAGTCCACAATGTGCCGTATGTATAACATGTACCATTATTGCCGCCAGGGCCACCTACAGACCAAAAGGTACGGCACATATACATTGATTGAGTCGCAGTACTATCAGCATCAGTGATCCTCATGGAAAAGGGGGGAAGCCCTCAAACCTCTTCCCGCACACTTGTCACCGAGAGCTGTGTGTCAAACAAAGAACGACTCTCTTACAGGAGCACTGGCCGCAGCCATGCAGCCGTGACACACCTCGGGCCACCAAAAGCCCACGGGTCTTGCTGACGGATCCAGGAACGGCCGGCCTTTTGGCCTCGGGAAGAGGGGGGGGATTCCCATGGCGCTTCTTCCTACGCCAAACTAGGCCATAGCATCTCAGATCAAGATGACATGGGTCGTACAGAAGAGGGGGGGCAAAGATTGGTCCAACCGTTCTGTTTCCTCCCTGCTTGTTTCGGATTTGGCTTTTTGCCCTTTTTTTTTTTTTTTTTTTTTTTTTTTTCCCACCAAATAGTCTTCGCCATTCTCCGTCTCCCCCCCAGATGCAGGGTTCACGCAAAATGTGGGTCACACGCGTCTATGTTATTACTTTATTAGTACATGTGCACAACAGAAGCTTCAAGAATGAATGGCCAACGTTACGCGGGAAGCCGCCGAGTCAGCCGCAAATGTCAAAGACAACGCCGATTATCTGTGACAATTCCGCTTTTTTTCTCTCTCTCTCTCTCTCTCTTCGACTCAGCCTCTGCTCACCGGCCTCTCCCAACGCTGAGTTTGTTATTGCCGGTGAGATGGATGAGGATGACTCGCTCGTCGATCATAACAAGCAGGGCCATTGGTTTACTCATGGCCTTGGGAGGTGAATCACGTTGGCATTGTTTTGATCTCTTGCACACGACGCGTTCAAACGGCCAAACCGGTCACTCCTCCTCTTTTTTGCATACCTTCACTCAAGAGAGCAGCCCCCCTATTATTTTGTTCCCCCCAACATGGACGGAGCTAAAACGGCGGCATTACTCGTACTCCCGTCCAGCCCCAAATCACCCATGAGCCCGGTTAAACGACTACGTACTCGTGAGAGATTATCCCCTTTTATCTTGTTTAAAAAAAAATTTTGGGGGGGGTCTCCGAAGTCATTTCGCTTCCCGGCTCACCACCATTCCGGGGCCGTGCGGCCGTCCTCGAAGCCCGTTTGCGCTTGGGGAAACAGTACCAAATACGTATCTGCTCTGATGTTTGTCTTGGCCGCAGAGGGCAGAGAGCCATCATCAGTTTCCCCGCTGGTGGGATGCTTCCAGTTCTAGCATCTTCAATTGATCGCTTTCTTGCATCTTCCCTCGTGGCTACCCGAGCAGGGCCTCCTTGTAAACCCACCCATGCAGCATGTGCAACGGTCTGATTTCACACGTCGGAACCCATCTCGAGCAGAAAAAGCAACGATATGGCCATCCCGGACGAGTAGGTACTTCGTACTAAGGTAGCCAGCCAGTAGAGTCGACGGAGCAGGTACCTATGTAGGCATAGGTAGTACGTAGTACGTAGTTGGCCCATGACACGCCGGCTCCGAGGCCCTCTCCCTTTCCTGATTGTATGTAGAAGCTTTTGCATGTACATAGCCGAGCGATTGACCGCCGGAATGATTGCATTGGTTTACGGGAGGCGCAGCTAGCAGGATGACGGGCATCTCTCCCCGTATTATCTGACAAGACAAGGGTTTGCCCTGAGATGGCAATTTGCCCCTACTGTACATAGGTACCTCCTACTAGGTAGAAGTACATACACACTACCTAGTACCTTCGCAGGCAGTACCTTAGCTGCTGGAGAAAAAAAAAACAAAAGAACCAGGCGTGCAAAGCACACCCTCCGTCTAGGTCAACCTCATGTCTTGATCCTTGATAGTGTTGATTGTATGTGGCGGATGTTGTTTCCGCTGATGCTGATGCTGATGCCGATGGCGTATCAGGCGATCACGGGATGGCTCGAGCTGGCTTGACATCCCGTGTAGAACCAGTCTATCTGCCGGTGCTCCCCCGTTTCCCGTGGCAGGTCTACCCTACAAATTATCAGTGAAGTTCGATTCTCGTCGAAAAGAAAGAAAAAAAAAGGGGGGGGGGGAATTCACATGCCTGGCATTTCCTGAATACTACGTAGTGTTTACTCTCCTATGAAGTTAGTGATAACATGAAACATTTTTTAAAAATATGGGGGGGAAAATAAACATAAAATTCTCCTCATTCTATACTCGTGCCTCGTTTCATGGGCACTCCCGGGTGAAAGCTAGGTATCGTGGCCAAAACATACAGAGCACTCCGGGGCATAACAAAATCTATTGTCGAAATGACGCTTTTGCTTTTGCATACATGGCTGCCGTGCATCTCCTCTGAACGCATATGCGGATGCGCTGCGCCTTGGAAACCCACCTTGACGCTGCTCAACGGGGTTACATATGCACCCGTCTGCCGGCCAAATGACGTGCGCGAGCAGATCAATACAAATCCATCTTCTCTAAATGTATCAGGCCATTCGGAGGCTGTTTCTGAAATCAGCCAACCATCACCGCCGGACATCGTTCGCTCACTTACGGGGATGAACTGCCGTAGCTTGACCCCGGCCTGCCTAAACACCTCGGCCGCCTCGGTGTCCATGCTGTATCCGTGGGCATACACCACCTCTGTGATGCCGACTTGGCAAATCTTGATGCTGCATGTCAGGCATGGGCACGTGTCGCAGTACAGCACCGAGCCCTCCCGGATGCGCTCCCTGCCGGCCTCCAGAAGCGCATTCTCCTCGGCGTGTATGCACAGGCAGGTGGCCAGCCCGACCCCACAGCTGTTCCCCTCGTTGCATCGAGGACATCCGCCCTCGGCGCAGTTTCGCAGACCGCGGGGCGTGCCGTTGTATCCAGTGCTGATGACCCGCCGCTCTCGCCCGACGAGCACGCAGCCAACGCGGCGCTTCATGCAGTTGGACCGCTGCGCAGCCAGAGAGGCCAAGGCCATAAAGTACGTGTCCCAGCCGGGCCGCATGCGGTCGGCATTGGGGATGTCGAGCTTCCCAAGGCTCGCGTAGAGATGGGCCAGCGATGAAGAGGTGTTGAGCAACCTGACGGTGGCTCGCGAGATGAGCGGCTGCAGACCGGTGACGGGGTCGTATAGGTGCAGGTCATTTTGCGCGACAAACTCCTCGAGGCCAATGGCGGATTGCTCTGGCTGCTTGGAGCGCTGCTGGAAGCGACGCCAGCGCACGGTAAGCGGCGCGTCGATCGAGATGAGCAGGAAGAACGGCCGCCGGATAAAGACGTCGAGCACCTTCTCCGTGGGGATGTCAGTGGTCACGAAGCGGCTGCGCCATCGCCGAGTGACGAAACCCAATAGCTCTTCGGCCGTGGCAAAGACGTGAGAAGAGCATCTTGTCTCGGGCCATGATTTGTCGCCGTTGCTCGTGGCGAGGGCGCTTGAGGTCAAGGCCGCATTGCCGCCGTCCGAGGGCGAAGGTGCCCTCGGTGCCGCCCCCTGGTCTGAAACCGATGCAGGGGCTTGCAGATAGAGGTGCTTGAACCCGTGATGCTCGACCAGATATTGCGCCACGGTCTTCTTCCCCGAACAGATGCCTGAGCGCCAAGTCAGCCGGTTAGATTTTGTTCACAACGCAGCGCACGGGGTAACGACGCACTGCCGCAAATTCCAACGAGCATCCTGATGACAGCCCAGGGGAGTTGCGAATGGCTGCCGAATTACTCCTGAGCTTCACGGCCGGCAGCTGAGGATAAAGTCTAAGAAGCGCCCTCGACAAAAAAGAATTTCAGATCGCGCCTGGGCATCAAGGCGGTATTGACAAGTGGGGCGAGATGTGGGCGATGGCGCCCGTTCTCTTTGTCCACTGATTGATTTGCTGTGATCCGCTGAAATGGCATGGAGGTCGATTGCAGCATGACCATCTTTTTTGCAAAAAGAGCCTGGGGCAAGGTAGAAAGCTTAGTACTACTTACTAGTACTACCTTAAGTGTCTATACAGAACGATTGTGTGTTGCGACATATATAGTAAATAATGGGCATTGAATGAGCTTCGAGCTTCTTGGTGCTTGTTACGGTTACTATACAACTTATAGGACTAGTAAGTAGTAGGTAGTGGGCACGCCAAATCCTTGGCGATTCTGTGAGCAAAAGTTACCAAACAGACGGTCCTGAGCATCCCAAAATCATATACGGAGTAGCAGGTGAATGAAATGAAAGCCTCACTGGCTTTTTGGCCCACGCAAAGAAGGCAATACGACTAACTAAGAGGCCTTGCGATGCCATCTAATGTGTGTAGTCTGGGTAGATATGCCAACATAAGCTCCTCTCCATCTCGATTTGCAATGCGAGAGCGAGAATAATATACACAAAATATAATTCAATTCAAGTCTCATTGGGCGACGGAAGGAAAAAAAAAATTGAAATAAATAAATGAAAATAAAACAAAATAAATAGCAGACAGACAAATAGAGTTGACGCACCGCGTGGAACCTTCGCAGACTATTTTGGATGGGCAATAAAAAAAAGTATAATTCTCCGATACTGGGAATCGAACCCAGGGCTGCTCGGAGCTTCAATCGAAGATTGAGAGCGAGCGATGTTAGCCACTACACCATATCGGAGCGGTTTGTGATGTATCAAAACGTTGACTAGAAAATATTATAAAGCGTAAACAAATCGGTTCAGCTTCTGCATTTCGCCCTTCACTGTACGCAATTATAGCATTGCGTTCTAGGAATTCCATCCGCATCAATTGAATAGAAAGTCAAAAACCCCGAGATGTGCGTTTCGACATTTTGTTGGCTCATCTACTAGGTACGTACTACCTAGTAGTACGTAGTACTTATTACAAAGCGATCCAGCTAAGCCGGCCCACTGAACTTACAGGGTGGCACTAAGCCCCTTGCATGCCCATTACAGCATCTTACAGCCTACAGGTTCCCCGCCCCGCGGGGCAGCTCAGCACTACGACATCACTTGGCCTGCTGGCTCGTGATGAGCCTCTCATCAGATGACGGCTTCTGCCTTGTCGTCTGCCTGAACCTCAGACCTGGCACCAACACGCCATAAAATTAACAAAAACATTCGCCGGCTCCAGGCTCGCGGATCGAACGCTGCTGACGCCTACTTCTTGTACGAGGCCTGGCTCATCAGACACTGGAAAACAACGCACATCGAGCCTGGCTTGCGGGGGAGCTGCGACCATGGACGAGCCGCTTCAGTTCGTGCCGTTTACGTCCGAGATAGAGCTGCCGTTTTACTCGGCGCTCTTTTCGTCCAAGCTTGACTACGACAAGCTCGACGACTCGGCGCGTGGAATCATGGGCGTGTATGAGCCACGAGAGGTGGACCCGGACGCAAGCTGCAAGCTACAGCTTCTCGGCGGCGCTTTGACAAACATGGAGTACGTCATTCCATGGCGATGGCAGCGAGTGCTTGAGCAAATATGGAAGCTGACACGAGCCATAGCCCTCCTCTCGGAAAGGCGAGAGCTGAAGGGATCATCAAAAACGTCAATACCATCGAAGATTTCAGGAAGACTGACAAGGCAGCGATGCTGAAGCTGGCAGGCAGGCAGATATGGGATGCGATCAAGGACGGAAGCATATACTCTGTCCCGTCGCTTCTATCCTCCTTCATCATGCTGTCGTACGCCGACCTTAAGCGATATAGGTTTATATACTGGTTCGCATTTCCTGCACTGCACTCGGAGGCGCAGTGGACGCGATCCGGCCCTATCCAACATCTCACGTCGGACGAGACTACGGCCCTTATGGACCGGGTAGGCACATGGCGATACATTGTGGATAAGCGGGAGCACGGATTTTTCTTGGCCAAGAAGGTATGGGGGGAGCAGCCCAAAGACCTGAGCGAAAACGACCCGGCGCTCAAGATTCCATACAGATGGGAGGTGGCTTCGCTGCGACGCTTTGAAGATGGCTTCTTTGACAACGTTGCAGATGAGGATCGATATGTTGCCTTTGTAGACCCTTCGACCTTCCCAGAAGGCCCCTCTTGGCCGTTGCGCAATCTCCTGATTCTGATTCGCCACCGGTTTCGCTTGTCCGAGATCAATATTCTGTGCTTCAGAGACGAATGGTCCAGAAGGCACGAAGCCAAAAGCATCATTATACCCATCAAGATGGATCCCGTTGAGGATATGGAGATTAAAGAAATGCCCAAGGTTACGGGCTGGGAGCGCGCAAAAAACGGCAAACTCCAAGCGCAGCTGGTAAACTTGGGCGAATACATGGACCCGTCTCGGCTGGCAGACTCGTCGGTCGACTTAAATCTCAAGCTGATGAAATGGCGGCTCGCCCCGGATCTGGACCTCGACGTCATCAAGAATTCAAAGTGCCTGCTGCTGGGTGCCGGAACGCTGGGCGGTTACGTCTCGAGAAACTTGTTGGGCTGGGGTGTAAGAAAAATCACATTTGTCGACTACGGCAGCGTATCCTTCTCAAACCCGGTTCGCCAGCCGCTCTTCGAATATGACGACTGCCTCAACGGCGGGAAACCAAAGGCGATCCAAGCTGCCGAAATGCTAAAGAGGATATATCCAGGCGTGGACGCCGAGGGCTACTCCTTCTCCGTGCCGATGCTTGGCCACGCTCTCGCAGATGAAGCGAAAACAAAATCCGACTTTGATATGCTCGAAGCCCTGATTGGAGCTCACGATGTCATCTTCTTGCTAATGGACACTCGCGAATCCCGGTGGCTGCCGACGGTGATGGGAAAAGCAGCTGGAAAAATTGTCATGAATGCCGCTCTTGGGTTCGACTCGTACGTAGTCATGCGGCACGGCTCTGAAGTCAAGCGCGAGGGCCAGGAGTCTCTCGGATGCTACTTTTGCAACGATGTCGTCGCCCCGGCCGATGTGAGTTTCCCTCTCTCAACCCCCCCCCCCCCTCTGGTAGTATTTCGTTTCAATCGCTCTGACAGCCTTGTCCGTTGCAGTCTATGAAGGATCAGACGCTCGACCAGCAATGCACCGTGACTCGGCCTGGAGTTGCCGCCATTGCTTCTGCACTCTTGGTTGAGCTGTTGACAAGCCTCTTGCAGCATCCACTGAAGGACGACGCCCCAGCACCTCAACCAAGACCAGGAGTCACGCTTGAAAGGGACCCACCCAACCACCCGCTTGGCCTCGTGCCGCATCAGATCCGAGGCTATGTGTCTACCTTTCAGAATATCGTCATCCGCGGGCAGTCGTACGACTGTTGCAGCGCATGCAGCCCCAAGATTCTGGAAGCCTACCGCAAAGACGGATGGGGCTTTGTACAGAAAGCTCTCGAAGAAAAGGACTACGTCGCTGAGTTGTCTGGCCTAGCCGAAGTTCAGCGCAAGGCTTTGGAGCTGGATGCCCAGTTGGACTGGGACGAAGATGAGGAGGCGGTCGACGAGGGCGATGGAGAATTGCTTTAAAAAACCAATTCGGCCCCAACTCCCCACATTCATTCGTTCACTCATGGTAGCAGCAACTCTAACATGCTGAGTATTAAATTTTGTATACGCCATTAGGATGGCATCCCTTAGAACCGGCGCCTCGCTTTTGACTTTTGTTTGTTTGTTTCAAACGCCGCCTTGGGGCATCTGCTCTGGGCGGAATCTGCATTTGTTGGCTACACTTTTGGTCTGTTTGGCCTATCACAAACTACGGATGTATATATGAAGTAGGATTTGACTATTTATTCCTTCAATGCTTAGTTTTGGCCCCCGCCCCCCTTCTCTCTCTCTCTCTCTCTCTCTCTATATATATATATATATATATATATATATATATTACGGTCATAGTCCTATCTAGTCAAAAAGGTCGGGTTGTGCCAGGTCATGTAATTCTGTAGCAGCCAATATTCATTTATACATATAAGGAAGGATAAAGGGAATTATAAGGGAAATAAGGGAAAACATGATTTCCATCTCGTGAGGTAGTGATGACTCTTTCCCCCAAGGGGTGGACTATGGCGGCTGACGTAGATAAGGGCTTTATTCCTCGTTTGCCTAGCAGGTAGGTAGGTTGTTTTAGTGTTCGTGTTGTAACGTCTCCTTGTCTGTGTAGGTGAATTGCTATATTGACAATATAGATTCCACACTCCTGGGTGGTTGAGACGTTGGTGATATATATAAAAGTCCCCGCGCCCTGATTTCTTGGCGATTAGCCAGTGGAGTGTTCTTTAGGGGAGTCTGTGTTTAGCTGGTTTAATGTTCTTGACTAGGGTCCCAGTCTTTATCATAAATAATCTAGGGCATTCTCGAGCCAAGCATCTTTCAATAAGTTCTCGTCGTTCATGCGCATTCTGCTTTACCTTTATAAAGCTTGATAGTGGGCGCCACAGAAAAACAACCAATCAAGTTGGTTCCGTGGTCTAGTTGGTTATGACATTTCGTTAACAGTTAGTTGACGCCACCGAAAAGGTCCCCGGTTCGAGCCCGGGCGGAATCACAACATCTTGTTTTTTGGTCTTTCTAAGTATTTTTTTTTGGTCTTTCTATTTGCAGATTTGTATTCAATCTTTTATGACTTCGACTTTGACGCGAATCCTAGTAATTTTACGTAAAAAAATATTATTATTTTTACTTTGGCAGTTTGCGATGTTGGTGCGGTGATTGCGCTGCTCAGTGCGAACACGTGCCACTCCGTCATCGCTTCGTCAATGTCACAAGTATATGCACGAAGCTCTTTGAAAAGAAGTATAGATAGGTACCTAGTAGTATAATAATACCTAAGGTAGGTTTTTGTGATTAGAGGATGTCGGGTATCAATTCATCAAATAGCCAAACCTGATGCCCCTTTGCAGGAAAGCTGCATTCTGCCTTCAGCCGACTCCCCTCTCCCTTGAAAAAAAAAAGGTAAAAAAAAAAAAAAAAGAGAAGAGAAGAAAAGGGATCCAGAAAGGAATGCCCACTGCATCTATGACTAGCCGAGTGGTAAGCTGGTGACCGTTGACTCACGCCCTCACCATCGCATATCCGTTCTACTAAAAGGACGTGCCAGTCAAAAGGTTCAGAGGATGTAGACCGATGCGCGGCACCAAGATAGTGTGTGCCGTGATTTTAACTGGCGGATGAGATAGCAAAGGGCGGGGTTTTAGTATTTCAATATGATGTAGAGAGCGTGGATGATGCCCGGGATGTACCCTGTGGTGGATGATATCAGTCGACCATCAAAACGGCTGCAATATAAACGACGTGCTGTCGTGTGATAAGTGAAGCGCGGCAAACGTTTTATACGTACCCAGGATTGTGAGCAGGATGTTGATCAATAAGTCAGCACCGCAGCCCCTCTCGAGCAAGACACCGATGGGCGGCAGGATGATGGCAAGAATGATCTTGCAAATATCACTGAAAGAAAATCCATTGTTAGCATTGCCTTGTGATGGATGGGCTCGACAATGATCAAGATATCCGAGGTGAACAAAAACGGCACCGGGCAGACGGTACGGCGCCGAGAGCTGCGGGGAAGGTGACGGAAGCCACGGGACGTCAAGCTCGAAGCTTACCTCGCGGTGAAGGGCATGTTGGATGGCTGCCGAAAGGCTCAAGGGCTCAGAGTCGTTGATGTAATATGTGGTAGAAATCGCAGCCAAAGACGCAGTGGCAGCTCCTTTTTTTTTTTTGCGCGTTGAGTGTTGAATGACCAGAACAATATCTCAAGTCACAAAAAAAAATGAGAAAGGCGGGGGGGGGGGAATAAAAAAATACGAGAGGGTTGTGAGATGCACAAGGGAGGAGGAGGAGGAGTTGGCCAAGAAGGTTTCGGCGAAGCTTCTACTATTTATTGCCATGGGCGTCATATTGGCTGGCGCTGCTGCCACCCCCCCCCCTTTTTTTTTCCCCATTGCTTCGCCCTTTTTTCCAGGCATTCCGGCCAGGGAAGAAGGGGAAGCGGTTTCCATGTTGCGTCATCGGCCGGGTCAAGCCACAGGAGCAGGTTGATGGGATACAAATCAAACTTTTCCAGCTGCGATTCCAAGCAGTGACGATCTTAGAGCCCGATCTAAACGGGCGGATTGGGTGCCATGCTGATGGCGGGTAAAAAGGGCCTATGGGCGCGTCCGTCCGCATATGCAAGGGCTACAGGGGGCGCAAATCACAGATCAAGCTTGTTTTACGCCGTGGGCTCCTCCGCATGGGATGGAATACAAGCAGCATGTCATTGAAACCCTTTTTGTTTTGGGGAAGTTTTTTTTTATTTATTTTATTTTATTTTATTTTATTTTATTTTATTAGTTATGGAGCAGCAGAACCAAAGACGTCATGCCTTTTTGGCCTGTTTTTGCTTGCACAACACCCCTGCCCCTGCTTCGTGTGCTGCACCGCCACACATCGAGCGGCTTGTGACAGGCCGCACGAGCGTCGCAAACAAACGAGCGCGCGCCACAGATCCCCCGTCACTGCAATGACGACAAAATCCCTAGCTGAAAGATCTTCATCTCCACCAGCCACACACTGGCCGGTTCCGTGTCTGCCGGCGCGGCTTTTGCCTCGCGACGTATGAGTGACCTCAACAGCCATCGATCGATTCACTCCAAGCCGCCGGCCAATTGGAGCTGTCCAGGTCATGTCCCGGTTTGCAGCCCAGCCGCGCCCTCATATCAGTGTCTCCCACGTCCTCTGCATGAGCAGAATGGGGCCAAATGTGTCGTTTCTCGGCATCTCATCTCTCCCGTCCATCTCACCCCCCCCCCCCCCTGCCTTAGCTTGGTCTTGGCTGGAACTAAATGGCATGACGGGTTGGCAGTTCCATGGCCGGGTGCTGTATCCTGCCTAGTCATCATCCCGAACGCCGCGCGAAGCCGAGAGCGAAAAGGGCTTTTTTGACCTTGAAAGCTCCATGTAATCACAAGGACCACACCAAGGGTCGGTTACTGGCTGACGACGCAGAATTGGTTAGCGTCTCTCCGACGACTAGACCGGGTCTGCTCTGCGGGCGCTCTCTTTGTCCCCAGTGTCAACCTATTCAGTAGCACGGATGAGAGTTTCAGCAGAGAGGTGGGTGTTGTATTATGTATTGCAAGATAACCCTCTCCCCTTTTTTTCTATCAAAGAAAAATCAATAGCAGTGAATCAGCTGCTTCGTGATCTACAAAGAGAAACACGGCATTGCTGCCGCCAACCATCATTTCCTCTATGCGTTTCGAATACGTAGCCCCATTAACCTCAAACTCGAGGAATAGTTAGCTCGTAATGCTCGTCCCAGCACACGTCGGCCACCACTCTTCCTCTAATATGCCCCGCAGATGACGATGCCCAAGATTTGAAGGCCGTCTCTGCCTTCTACTCGTCTCCGGCGGCGGATGCCGTTCCACCAAGCTGCTTGCCATAGAACACTGCGCCTGACAACCAGCTGCCAAGACATGACCCCGCGTACAGGCCGCACACAACGGTCACTGGCCACTTCTGCCACTCTCGATCCCAATCCAGCGGGATAGGCACGGCGCCCAACCATGCGCCAAGTACGGCGCCCAGCAGCCCGCCCAGCGTCTCGTCCAGAGGCGCAGACACTCCAGCCACCGCAATCAGGGCTTGGCTATCCACCCCACGCGCGTAAATGACGGGGAAGACGCCGAGCAGAGAGAAATGCGCAGCGCAGAGAAAGGTCTGAGGGATGAAGTCCAGGAACGGCGCGCCAAAGATAACGAAGAGGACATGGATCACCGGCGTTGAAATCGTGGCGAGGACCAAGGCGAGGAGTGCAGTCTAGAACAAGGGCCGCTCCAACGTCAGCATCCGCAGTCCCAGCCAATGCTACCGCCATCGCTGGTCCCCCATCAGCCAAAATCAATTGGGGGACTGCGTACCACAACTGAGCTCGTTCCGGCGGCCTCCGGCCTCTTCTTCTCGCCGGGACGCGGCTTCTTGGCCGCTTTTGCCTGCTGAGAGCCTGCTGCCGGCAAGCAAAGCACCGCGTATACCACCTGGACAGCCGCCACAATTGGCAGGGAGGATTGCAGCGCCAGGGCCGGCTCTGCCACCAGGTCGTTGAATCGAGCCGTCAGCAGCCCAAGCAGGACGGCTACTCGGCCGAGGGAGACGCCCTTTGATACGGCACTGTCGAACGTCGGGACCGGGGCGACCGTGGTTTTCGCCGTGCTGTCGGTGGCCTGGGCCGACGACCCCCTTGCCAGTGCTGACGACATGGTGACGGGGTCTACCAGCGGCATGATTTTGTGTTTTTCAGGAGGGGGGAGGGAGATTGAAGCTGTCTTGGACGATTCAACGTTCCCGGGCAAAAAAACGTTCGGCCAATGCTCGGGTCACGTGACGACAAGGCGACGGAACAGCTCGGCCAAACGACCCCCAACCACCTTTACTTGGACTTCACTTGACAATGTATCATGAAGAGGTGATGACTTCACATTTGCATGGGCAATCAAAAAGCTGCACGCGGCATCAACACGACAAGCAGACACATACAGATGGTGGTCAATCTTTCTAACTATGCGCATGAAACGCTACCGGATTTTGACGAGCCCTGAATCCTGAGAGCAAATACCCGAGGCGTATCCCATCGAGCCTCATGCGTTTCGCTCCATCACCTGCACCCACATGTCTGAGATGCTAAACAACCCAAGGTGATTCGATGCCACCCATGGCTTTGCCGGGTTCATCAGGGCAATGTCAAAGTTGCGCAACATCTGGAGCTCGGTCAGCACAATTCAATGGCAGGCTTGAAATCAAGGGGGCATAAAAGCCTATTCCCTTTCCCCCCCTTTTCATAGACGGACTTGCCTCGAACACTACTTTCCCAAACTCGATTTGAGCGACCGGTTTTCCTAGGCATTGGTATTTCCCGTGGCCGAAAATCATGTCGCTGGCGCGGAGCATGACCGCGAGCTTGTCCTTGTCGTCGTCGAACCATCGCTCTGGGCGGAAGGCCTTGGCGTCGCTGCCGTAAATCTCAGTGCTGCGGTGCATTGCAAATGCGGAATATCCGATGCTGGCACCTCCGGGTAGGAACACATCCTTGCCATTGACCCTGACGGTGTCCCCCCCCGGTGGAATGTCTCGCGAGAGGAGGTTTGAGACGGGAGGCAAGACTCTCAAGGCCTCGCGGATGGTAGCCTGGAGGTATGGAAGCTGCTTTGCTTGGCTGTGGGTAATGAGGCCATCCCCGGGCGCTCTGCCATCTCGAACGGCCTCGTCGACTTCTTTCTGGAGCTTGGCGTATACTCGTGGGTTTGTTATGATGTGGAGCAGGGTGCCCCGGATCCCGGTTGATGTGGTATCGGAGCCGGCGATGATCTGCTCGAGGGCCTCGGAGCGCAGCTCATCGCCTTCTATGCCGTGGCGGATGAATGATGCCAGCATATCAGACCGTTTGTCTGTTGGATGCGCCACGCGTTCGTTGACATAGCGGAAGCAAGTCGCCATCATCCTGCCAAAGCCCTTGCTGTCCTTTGGAGACGGGGATATGAAGCGGCCGATGAAGGGTGTTTGCGCGACCCAATTGAGGCCCAACGCCATGCCGTAATTCAGCGTCTCGAGACCTTCTTCGCTGCACAGCACGTAGCCTTCCACATCGCTATCGCTCTGCAACATGCCAAACGCCTTGCCTAGGCCAACGCCGCTAATAACGTCCAACGTGAAGAACTGGACTTTCTGCGCTAGGTCCATAGGCACGATTTTGGCGCTTGTGGAAACGTATTTGGATCTAATCAAGTCGAGGAAGCCCTGGACATGCCGGTCAATAGAACTCTCAAGGTCGAGGTTCTCCCTACCGGAGTACTGAGGGTCACATCGTGGTTAGCTAGCTGATCCGTTTTGGCGCAAGGCGGCCTAGTGATGCGGCATACTCCCGGGGCCATTCTCTTCCTTCGAACCTCGTGCTTTTCGTTGTCCGTCTCCGTAAAGACATTGTCACGTCGATGCTCGATGCGGCAAGCCGTATAGTACCACTTGGAACGTTTATACCCAGGCTTGTTATTCACACGAGCCCACACATCTGGCGAAGAGGTAATCAAGACGTTTGGTGCAATTCTTGTTATCGGGCCTGCGTTTTATCGCACACAGGGAAGGCAAGCAGTCAGCAACGAATACGTGCCGAAGCGGTTGGGGTATTCTCCTCTAGGGGGGGGGGGGGGGTTCAAAAGCGCACCATATTTTTCGCAAACTTCGCCGTACCATTCATGGCATCTCTTCTGAAACAGAGCCTTCCTATGAGGCCAATTGGTAAAATTGGTCAAAAGGGGGCCGTCAAACTTCCTCAGTCTCGCGTACGCCGTGATTCTTCCCACGGCGAAGAAGCTGAAGAGGCAGCCGGCGAGCAGGACGACATATCCCGGGACTTGAGCAAAACCCTCCATGTTGCATCTATATATACAAAACAGATAAAACTTGTCATAAAAATTTAGAAAAGCGTTTGCGTCGACTCTAAGAAGCTCTGCTACAGCGATAGGCAACAGCGTTCACTGTGTAGCTGGGCAAAGACGGGAAACGGTCCACTAACCCCCCGGCTTGGTTATAGTACAAGGGGCGACACGGACCAGGACTTTGATATAGAAGTAGTTCTGCGTCGTGAACAGGGGGGGGGGGGACAATTCATGCCTTGGC
This sequence comes from Trichoderma cornu-damae, assembly GCA_020631695.1. Classification (NCBI taxonomy): domain Eukaryota; kingdom Fungi; phylum Ascomycota; class Sordariomycetes; order Hypocreales; family Hypocreaceae; genus Trichoderma; species Trichoderma cornu-damae. The sequence goes on from CM036088.1 coordinate 4,883,004, forward strand.
AAAAACATGGCGGGAAAAAAAAAAGTGATCCGTCAAGGTATGTTTTCCTCGAAACAACAGAGAGGGGAAACGAAAACTGAAAGCTGGAAGTCTACGATGTAACGTAATATATATGTCTCAAGTGCCACAACGTCCCCCCTTTTCGCATCTCCGGGTACTGCTTCTAGTAGTAATCTCCCACTTCCATCTCTCCTTGTAGTGGAAAGTCGCGGAAGAGCACAAACAGCATGTCCGCAGCGTCCCGGAGCTTTCTTTACATCTACCAGCCGGGGGGGTGGGGGGGTGACACGGACGCTTAGATGCTGTGTATAATAGAGTGCCGACGGTTGATCTTTGAGCATACATTGGCAGCACGCGCGAGCAACATGGATCTGAGACGTACACAGCCTACGTCGTGATTCACCACGGGGGGACGACGGTTGGTCGCACGGCATTCAGCAAGCATTGAGTCTTCATCATGGAGTCTTTGGGAAACTGGAGCATTCCGGCCGTGAGCGTCAGTTATTGGCCATCTCTGTAACTCCCTAAACGGGGCAGCATCATGCGTGGCGCTCGTTGTGTTACAAACAATAGACCACCCGGACGCGAATTTCTTGCCTCAGTGCTCCGTACGCCGACAGAAAGCGCACCGAGGTAAGGAAGAGGAGTATAGTTATGTACGACACATGGGGGTTTACTGTGACGCAAAAACCAGGCTAGTTCCGTCTGTTGCTATCCGCATTACGATATGCATGGCGGTAACCGACGAAAAGCTGAGAGCTCACGAGGCTGGATGTTTGGTGCATGCGGTGATGGAAACAGCTAGAAGACAGAAAAAAAAAAAAAAAAAAACTCGGCCATGGCACACGGCTCGGGCTGTGGGTAGTAACCGAACTCCTCCATTCTATACTCCGCAGTAAGCATGGCATCGTAGTCCGTACGGCGTCAAATGGTCTTTGATAGTCACGATGCAGGATGGCGGTGCCGTTAAACCGCGGGGGCAGCCATGCATCGTCATCATCTGGCTTTCTTAGACAAAGATATTCTTTGGTGGTTTCATGGCTTACTATAGTCTTGCATAAGCTACCTAGTCAAAAAGTTTGATGAGCTCTATCATGAACGCTGGCCCAATCCCCCCCCCCCCCCCTTTTTTTTTTAATCTCAAAAAGGAAGAAGACGCCACAAAAAACAAATAAATAAATGAATAAATAAATAAACACAATATTCAAAAAAAATAACAAATAAAAATTAAAAAAATTAAAAAATCACCCCCATGATTCTGGCTTCCGTGCATAGACATTTGTACTGCAAAAAAAAAAAAATTTTCTCACGTTAGCAGCTGCTGCGTGGCGAGAGCACGGTGTGAGAAAATTGGAAAATCCCGGGCACTTACAGTATGTAGTATGGCCTAATCTTGGGGTCGTTGATTGCCTTGCGCATCTCCGAGACAAAGACCTGGACTTCGATGTACTCCCAGCCCATGATCTCCTTGAGCATGAAGAGCGCAAAGCCCTCCAGGCTCTCGTCCAGGAAAGCGAGGTTGTATGCGCCAATCTGCTTCTGGGTGGGATCGCTGCTCCATCTGCCGCTCGGGACCTTGTAGTTTTTCTCAACCACGTCGACGAAGCCCGTCTCCAGCATCAGCTTGCGCATGCGGCCGTCCATGCCGATGCGCAGCGTCCGCCCCATGCGCTCGCCGGCCTCGAAAAAGACGTCTGCCCAGCGCTTGAAGATGTGCTTCGGGTCGTCGCGGACTTCGGGCACGTCGCTCATCAGCGTGATGTTGAACTCAAAGTCCTCGAACCAGCCGCCCGGCGTAAGGGTCCTGTAGACCTGCCTGTAGAGATCGCTCCAGTCGCTGATGCTGCCGTACAGCGCCCGGATGTGGATGAAGTCGAATGACTGCGGCGGATACGTCCATTCGAGCTGCGCGTCCTCGAGGTGGAAGATGCAGTTGGGCGGCACCCACGTGGGCTGAATGGGGCTGATGTCGGTTCCTACAACCTCGGCGGACGGATACATGTCGGCCATGTCGATGGCCCAGATGCCGGTTCCAGTGCCGACGTCCAGGACTCTGGTAGGGGGCTTTCGGAGCGGCGCCTCGAACAGCTGGTCGCCGAGGAGCATGGTGACGAGGTGGTGAGATATGTCGAGCCCATCGTTTTGGCGGTCGTCATTCGGGCCCCAGTACTCGGTCGTCTTGGAGTTTTGGAACGTCCGCCCGTGGATGTTGCGGTAGTCGAAGATGCTCTCGGAGAGCGAGGCGGTCGACGAGGCGCTGCAGAATGGACCGCAAAAGTTAACGAACGCGGCTCAAGCGCGGGGAACATCCATCACGCAGTGCTCAATTTCAACGTACGCATCATCCTCGTCATCGTCCACGCCAGAATCCCCTCCTTGGTCATTTTCCTCCTGTTGCGCGCACCGAGTCAGCGTGTAATCAAACAATGAAGGAAGAAAAGAAGGAAAACTCTCCAACCCAGGTCGTTGCCACGCCGGCCCGCCAAACTAGCCATTGAGTGGACTACGTACAAATGGGATATCTGCCACCGGAGGCACTGCTTCGCCAGCCGCCGGTTCGGCAGCCTCGGGAGATCTCGGTGCTGGTGATGGCCTGGTTGAGGCATCGGATCGTGGGCTCTTTGGAGGACTCTTTGGAGATCTCTTTGGCGATCTCTTTGAAGGGCTCTTTGGAGGGCTGTTTGGAGGGCTCTTTGGGGGCATTGGGCTCGCCATTGAGACACTCCAAAGGACGCTGATTGTCCGGACGGTGGCTTCAGGTATGTCTTTGACGCCGAGGATGAAAAACACCATCAGAAACTTCTTCTCTTTTTTTTTATAAGGGGGGGCCGACGCGCACTTTAAAACTCGACTGCAAAGATGGTTGTTTCCCCCTCATGCATGTGCGTGCTATGCATGCAGCAGAGATTGCTTGTGTCCGTGTGTCGGTGGCACGTCTGCCTCTTTTTTTTTTTTTTTTTTTTTTCTTTTTCCTTTTTCCTTCCCCCCCCCCCCCTCTCTCTCCTCTCTCTCTATCTCTGTCTCTCCCCTCTCTCCCCTATCTCTCTCTGTCTCTCTCTGTCTGTCTCTGTCTCTCTGTCTCTCTGTCTCTCTCTCTTATGACGTTGGGTGTGTTGATTGTCACTGCGCACAGATAAAAAACCCGGTTCAATTGGCTCTTAGCAGCTCCTAGCGCAGGGGAGCTTCCGTTCAATCCCTGGCAAGCCAAATCTTTCTGACCAGGGCTAAGATTAAAAAAAAAAAAAAAAAAAAAGGCCGGGCGAACCATAGACGCAAGTCGCCTAGCCGTCCTGTCCAGAAGCCCCAGTTTAGGTGTCAAAAGTCCCAGGTTTGGGATTTTCCCTCTTCGGCGTGTCGCTGAGACAAGAGAAAACTTCGCGGCGACAACATTTTGCCGGGCGGAACGAAACTTTTTGCCTTGCTGGCGACTCCACGTGCTCTGGAGTAGCAATTCGTGGGTTTTTTTTGCCTCGCGCATGTGACTTGTCACAACAAGGTTCGAAGGCACAGTGCGGATCTACCAAAAGGACAATGGAGAACACGTTCTTCCCCGAGGCTTCTTGGCGGGCTAGGCGAGCTGCGAGTTTTGGCTATCAGCCGTGCCATTGCCCACGATTTATTTATTATTTATTGAATTTTATCTTGAGTTTGATTGTTTTGTGCGAAATGAGGCGGTGGGGTGTGGAACACAGCACGTGATGCCTATGCGGCAATGAAGACGCCCCAAAAAAAAGAAGAAGAAGAAGAAAAAAAAAGAAATCATCCTCAACTCCGTATCCCAAGCACAATCTACCTTACCGAGACGGACCTGGGACATGTGCGACTTTCTATTTTCTCATGGCATATCCAATAACTTTCGGGGATATAATGAACTCGACACAGCCGCCGAGGAAGTTCTGTGAATGATTGCCGCCCAACGATGGCTCGTGGCTTGCAGCTCTCGTATTCCGGGCACAGGAGCTTCGATCCTTTCGATTAGGGGAAAAGCAAAAAAAAAGAAAAAAAAAAGAAGGGGGGAAAAAAAGGAGGAGTTCTGCTCCCAAGAGGCTGAAAGTCTAGCGCCCCGACATGTTTGCTCTTTTGAAATATGCCACCCGGCCGAGAGAAAGGATCTCATACCCTGCACTCTGCTGCAACTGAACAACACGTATCTTTTTCAGCTCGGCTGCAAAGTTGTTTGCTTCGCTTGCGTTTTGGGGCACAGCTGCCTTTTGAAATCGCCGACTTGACAGGTAACCCCTGGAATTGCTTCCGAAGTGCGAAGGCGGAATAGATGCAACACCATGGGCTCTGCCAATCCGGGGACAGAGATGTTTGGATCCCCCCCCCCCCTTTTCCCCTCCGTTGCTCGCGCGCTGTAAATTCTAGCAAAACAAACCAGCCATTGACTTGACGCTCTTTGGAGGATACGGCAGAGTCTTCCGCCACGTGAACGGGACACACATGCACATCGAGGCGAAACGATTCGGTGTTGATCCCCCGAGGCCGGATCGGAGCTGCGCCGCTGCCGCTGTGGCCGATGCCGCAGTCACCGCAGTCCGCCGCGATGCGCCGTGACGGATGCGGCAGACATGCAATCATTACGCAAGTAGATGGACCGTCGTGACGGCAGCAAATGAAATGAAAGAGCCTTGTCGGGTGCACTCGGGGGCAACACCCGTGCAGATCAATGATCAATCTACGGCTCGCATCTCTTGGAAAACGTTCCATTGCCACGCAAGGACAGAGCGCGCACCATCTCGCTTCTCAGGATCTCTTGTGCTCCAAATAGCACCTAATTGCCGTCCCGTGATTTGACGTTGCAGGCGATTTCCCCAGACTACCAAAGCAGGAAGCAACATGGGCTGGGCGAGCCACGCCGCTCGGAAATGCGGTCGTCGCCGGTGGCATGATCGTGTTGTTTGCGGGTTTGTCCTCTTCGAACAGGAGGCTGCCAGCAAAATCCGCTCATTAATAGGAAAATTACAAGTTGAGTGTAGCAAAAAGGCCAGGGCGACCGCCATTTCGAACCATTTGCTGAGCCCCTCGTTGCCCAAAAACTCCCCTTTTTGCCTGGTTCCGGATCCGTTGCCGCAGACCGGGATGCTCCGGAGTGGCACCACCGACAAGGATCGCTGATCGTTTTCTCATCCCACGGCTCCCAAAGCCACTGAGCGCCGCGTCGAGGCAGGGCCGAAAAGCGTTAGGCCGTTGGTAGGGCTAGCCAATGGCCTGGCGACAGTTTCGCAGCCATGGCAGCAGCATATCGTGACAGTGGTATGATATTCGCCCAGCCAAATGGGAGGCATCTGCCCATAATCTGCGGCAAGGAGTCTCACGAGAGCGCGAAGTTGACATCATGAGGGCGGGAAATCAAATTTCGGCGGTGACTGCGCAGCGTGGTGTTCGGCGATCTGCGATGGGCTTGGGGAGATACATAATGTTCGGGTTGGAAGCCTCACCGTGGTTGTTTTTTTTTTTTTTTTGGTTCGCCATCACAGCATCAGATAAATATAACAACTCCACGGAGGGAATATCACCACTCGACTCAATCATACTTCTTTTTTTTTTACGGAAATCTCAGCTCCCTAATATTCACCAAGTGTATTACCACTTGAGATTCGAATTCGAATTTTGATCACCGCTCCAATCTTTTGAATTTCTCAAAGACAATAACAACCGGAAGAAGAAAAAAAGGAAAAAAAAAAAGAAAAGAAAAAGGAAGAAAAGAAAAAGAACACTTAAATCTTTCAAAACAAACTTGTCGATATGTCTGCCGCCACCATCACCCGCACTGCAGCCACCACTGCCGCTCGCAGACCTGTTTCCTTCTTCATGCAAGTCCGGAGAATGGGCCGTGCATTCGAGCACCACCCCTACGAGCGAATTCCAGTCACCATGAAGCCTGCACGACCGGACTATGCCAAGCAGGTCACCTGGGTTGCAGGCAAGCTCGTCACGTAAGTAGTCCTGATGGCGGCCCTCGAGACATGATATGGGGGGGGGGGGGGGGACTCGAAGCATCCACGGCATCATTTGTCTAACGTTTGCCTGTGTAGCTATGTTCCTACTTTTGGCCTGATGCTTAGCTGGCCCGCCTTTTGCAAGTGGGCTTTGGACGGACAAATTGGACGCCTGTAAAGACTCGACGGAGGCGACGGTATATATATATTGGGACAGCAAAAGAACTAGAGATGGCCATCTTTTCGACTGTACATAAACACTTGAGGCGTTTGGGTGGGCCATGGACAAGAAACATATTTTCGGCGCAACACAGATTAATTCAATGGGATTTATTTTGTTAAATTCATTCTACTCCGTGCACACTCGTGGTTTGTGATTTTTACAATGTGCAGACTGGTTTCCAAGTTCAAAGACGGACTCGATCGATTTTGGGAAGAAAAGGCGGGACCAAAAGAGGAGGGCGTTGTGACCTATATGAATTTGACGACAACAGGTAAACAAACACCAGCTGATGAATCATTGAGAATGAAACACAAATGCAAGTAAGTATACAAGATGTAACTGAAACTTCATCCATTGCGAATATATCAGGTTTATTTCTTTAATGAAATTCAAAAGACAAACGATTATACGACATATAAAACGGACGACGTTGACGATGCGGATGGCGAAACGATACCCCCCTTTTTTGGACAATATATGCAGCTTCCGCTCAGGAGAAAAGCCAAGTTCCGTCCTCCCTCTTCTTCAAATTGTCCTGGCACCGCAGACTGGTCTTTGGCAATCTGCACAATCATACTTAGTACCACTACGAAACCCTCGGGAACCTCCTCTTCGTCTCCCAAAGAGTCAATGGGCCCTCAACCATCCATGGAACCCCCCCTTAGACTTCAGCCTTGTAGTAATTCACCTCTAATAGGCCTGTGATTTTGCTGTCAAGGTAGTTGGCCTGTCGATTTCAGGGGGAAAAAAAAGTTGCATTCAAAGACCCAACGCCATGGCGCACGCCGTCTTGGTACTGAACATACGCGATGCTTCCGTATCGGATCTGAGACGACAAAACTTGATTATAGCGCAGGCGAATTGCTGTAATTGCTGTAATTGCTGTATTAGGCGCTGAGAGGGCTAGTAGCTCAGTACCTAGTATAGCTAAGTAATAGAGAGCTTTGCCTCTAAATTAGCCTCCAAAATTTGCATTCTCCGCTGGTCCTAGAGATAATCTCCTGTTCAAGTCAAATAACCGATGGATGGCTGCTTTTACGCTGCGCCTGCAATAAGAATGACCAGTCTTGAAGCTGTAACACTATGTGCTAAGAAACGCATTGCAATCAAAAGTTGTAGCAGAGAGAGAGATGGAGAGAGAGAGTGTGTAGAAGAGATACGGAGTTACAGAGTATGTACTTTGTATAAACGTGTGTCACGTGCTCTCAAGTCGTATTCATCATTTCTTTCACGCTATCGTTTCGCATTCTCTTTTTGTGAATTTCATGTGGCTTTTGCTGCCACTTTGACAAAAAAAAAAGAAAAGAGAGTAAAAAGAAATGGCAAGGGAGGTTCTTGAAATATCAGATGATGGGAATACGGAATCGCCTTCTGAAGATGGGTTTGAGGAACCAGCAAGAACCCCGCCTCGGAAAAGGAAGATTGAACCCGGGTTCACGGAAAAGGTTCAGTGGACAGATGAATCAGACAGCGTGCCTTCTAGGCCAAAGAAGCGCAGGGCGAAACGAAAATCTGCCTGGAAGAAGAAGAAGAAGAAGAAGAAGACGGAGCTGGAGGCGGGAGGCGGAGATGACCCGGAGGATGATTTAGAGGTTCCTGACCTTCCCGACTACTTGATTGAACGGAGGCGGGACTTTGATGCCAAGAGGAGACTGTACCATGAATCGGCACTGATGCTGCCGCCTGACTACACTGGTGTTCAATTTGATGAATCAAGGAGGCTCGGAGAGCTAAAGGAGAGGCCAGACTTCGACCCAGCGAGTGGTATCAAGCCGTGTCGGCCGTACAAAGACATCGAGCTTTCTCAGTCAGGCGGCCTCATCCCCGCGTCGATTGCGCAGTATCTGCGCGATTACCAGGTTGACGGTGTTCGATTTCTACACAAGAAATTTGTGTACCAAGAGGGAGCCATCCTGGGAGACGACATGGGGCTCGGCAAGACGGTTCAAGTTGCCGCCTTTTTGGCGACGGCCTTTGGGAAGACGGGTGACGAGCGAGACGATAGGCGTATGAGACAAGTGCGGCTCCTCGGTGAGCGGTGGTACCCAAGGACACTCATCGTCTGCCCCGGATCTCTCATCATGAACTGGAAAAACGAGTTGAGCCGATGGGGATGGTGGCACGTAGATCTGTTCCACGGCGCGAGCAAGGACGACGTGCTCGGCGCAGCCCGCGCGGGCATGCTGGAAGTTATGATTACAACGTATGAGACGTACAAAAACTCTCGCAGCTCCATCAACATGGTGTCATGGGACGCCGTCATCGCGGACGAATGCCACCGCCTCAAAGACCGACATTCGGAGACTACCAAGGCGATGCAAGAGGTCAACGCGCTTTGCCGCATTGGCCTGACAGGGACGGCCATCCAAAACAGATATGAAGAGCTCTGGACATTGCTGGATTGGACTAATCCGGGCCATTTCGGCACCAAGGCGGAGTGGTCGCATACCATCACGAAGCCCTTGACGGTCGGTCAATCCCACGAAGCGACCGTTGCGCAGCTGAGTCTCGCAAGGCAGACGGCAAAGAAGCTGGTTCAGAACCTTCTCCCTCGATGCTTTCTCCGTCGCATGAAGTCTCTGATTGCCAATCAGCTGCCGAAAAAAAGCGATCGAGTTGTCTTCTGCCCCCTCACCGATTTGCAGATGGAGGCGTACGAGAATTTCCTTGGCAGCAAAGAAGTAGCGATGCTGAGGACCGCGTCGGAAGACTGCGAGCATGGGGGCAAGAAGGGCTGGTGCTGCGAGGAGCTTCTGCCGAATGGCAGACGCTGGCAGACGGTCGTCTTCCCTAGCATGATGATCCTGCAGAAGCTGGCCAATCACCTCACCCTGCTGGTGCCGTCAACGACAGACTCGGACGAGAAGCACCAGCAAGAGCTCGCGGTGCTCCGGACCTGCATGCCCGGCACTTGGAAAGCGCTCTACGAGAAGCGGGATCGGATCAGCAACCTGGTCAATCCAGAGTTCTGCGGCAAGTGGAAGATTCTCAAAAAGCTGCTGAAGTTTTGGCATGGGGGTGGAAACAAAGTCTTGGTGTTTTCTCACAGCGTGCGATTGCTCCGCATACTGCATCATCTCTTCACCAACACAAGCTACACTGTGAGCTATCTCGACGGCTCCCTCAGCTACGAAGCGCGACAGGATGTGGTCGACACCTTCAACTCCGACCCCACGCAGTTTGTGTTTCTCATATCCACCAAGGCCGGCGGAGTTGGGCTGAACATCACCTCGGCGAACAAGGTCGTCATCATCGACCCTCACTGGAATCCCGCGTATGATCTCCAGGCTCAGGACCGAGCCTACCGAATTGGCCAGACACGGGACGTTGAGGTTTTCAGACTGATTTCCGTGGGAACGATTGAGGAAATCGTCTACGCTCGCCAGATCTACAAGCAGCAGCAAGCCAATATTGGATATACTGCGTCGTCCGAGAGGCGATATTTCCGCGGTGTTCAGCAGGACACCGAGCGGAAGGGCGAAATTTTCGGATTGTCAAACATTTTCACCTACCATAGCAACATGGGGCTGCTTCGCGATATTGTCAACAAGACAAACATTGCTGAGGCCAAAGCCGGGGTGCACCTGGCTGACGTCGACATGGAAGAGGCCGCCAGAGACGGGGAAGATCTAGGAGTCGTGAAACGGGAAGAGGGCACTGATACGGAAGATGGAGGGCTGAGCCAATTGGCCGACCTGCTGACTTCTGGTGACCGGCAAAAAGCCCCCGAAACCAAGAAGACTAAGCGTCCAAAAAGCGATGCCGCACAAGCTATTCTTACTGCAGCCGGCGTGGAATACACGCATGACAATTCCGAAGTGGTTGGGTCTTCCAAGGTGGAAGAACAGCTTTCGCGGCGGGCGGCCATGGGGCTTTTCGGAGAGGGAGACCTCGCGGGCCAAACTACGTTATTTGCCGACAGCGATGAGGGCGATGGCGATGGGCCGCACGGCACATTCAACCCGCCCCAAGATGTTTGCCTGCGGCAATTTTGTGAGATGGCCAGGGAATTTGGCTTCGTCAATGCTACGGACTTTGCTCTCATCGTCGAGAGCTGGACAACGGAAGCGAGAAGGAACTGCTTGGATTCGTTCTACAAGAGGCGCGAAGCTACGCTGGAAAGAGAGGGATACCTTGACGGAAAGGAGGGTATAGTCAAACACGAAGGACCATCGGTAGACAGAAGGGGAAGCGCACTGAAAGAAGAGCACACGCCGAAACTGGAAGCGGTAAAGGAGGATGAGGCAAGATGCCGGGCAAAGCTCGAGGAATCGGATCTGCGGCCTCGTCTTCGACCCGAAGACGTGAAAGAGAAGGAGGCGAAACAGGAAGTGGCTGGGGACGACGTGAAGGGTGACGTAAAATGCGACATCAAAACAGAGACGAAGGCAGAAGACATGGAAGAGGAAAAGACGGATGTCCAAAGAGAAGAATTTGCCGATGAGGAGAAATCGATACCGGTGGATAGCAAATCGAAGAGGACTTCGATCTTCCTTTTGGATGATGACGATGACGATGAGCTATGAGAGGTGTACTCGAACGAGGGCCTCCTCTATGTATGTGGATGATATTCGCTGCGCTGGTAGGATATCATGGCTTTTTTTTTTTCTCTTCTTTTTCCCTCACCCCCTCCTCCCCAATACACACACACACACACACACACACAACCCTGGGAGGCGATGATGTGGGAAATTATCTATTTCTTCAAAACACCAATCTTTTGGGGTAAAACATCATACGAGGGCTGACCCGCGGGCTGTGCAAGATCAATCTCCTGGAAGGTGCCAGCAGCCCGGAGGCTCTTCTCGGTATCGCGACAGAGCTGGCATCCACCCACGAGGTGTGGCCAGAAGAGATTGGTAAAGCCTGGGGAGCCGGCGATGGTTAGTCTTTGGTATGGGTACAGCCAGGTTGACGACGGGAGCGCCGTGGGTGTTTGCACTTACGCTGATACAGGCTGAGCAATGGGCCCCCACGCCAAGCTTTGACGTGTTCATAGACGTACCAGTGGCCTCCTGGTTTGAGCAGCTCGTATAGAAGCTTGATGTTCTCCTCGGGCTCGGGGATACTGCAGAGACAAAGGATGCCGACAATGCAATCAACACTGCCCGGCTCAACCCTGCCGTTCCAGGCAGAAGGATCATCAACAGCTTCAATACCGACAGGGACGACCTGGTAGATGTCATCTATGCCAATGTCCTTGACACGCTTTTCGAGCGCTTTGGCGGAAATGGGATTCGGTTCCACGCCATAAATCTTGGTGATGTGGCCGCCGGTGGGTTTTCTGTTGCGAAGACCCTCTGCGTCGTTTGCGTCGCCGGCATTGTCACAAAAGCGAGCAAGAACATCTGCCCACATGCCGCTTCCAGCGCCAACCTCCATCACGGTGCCGTATACGGGAGTGCTGACGACTTCGTCATGAACGATGCCGCCCTTGACACGACCACTAAGGAGGGAAAAGACATGCTGCTCTCCGGAGGCCTTTACATCTGGCCCGACGGTAGCCCAGAAGGTGCCGAACAGAGCTTGACGGAATCCGGTGAATGAGAACAGCGTGCGATAATTCTTGGCACGGATGAGTTCGCGGATAGTAGCGGGGATATGCGCGAAAGAGATGCCCATGAAGGCCCACGGTTGTATAAGACGCATGAGGGCATCTTGGGTGGTGGCCAGGACGCCCATGGTGAAAGAGGAAGAGAGGGTGGCTGCCCTCAGCAGTACTCAGGGGGGACTTTTATGGGCGTGAATGGCACGATGGCGATTTTTCGATGGCGGCCGTACGCTTCTACACGGACGAGTCTTATTAAAAAAAAGGAGCTATTCAAAAGCGGGGGAGGACAGGAAGAAGATCAAGTTCCTTTCGGCTTATCAGGGGGGAAGAGGGGAAGAGGGGAAGAGAAGAGTGCGGGAGCTCGCGTTGAGTGTGGGTTTTTATAGCCGTTCACGCACAGTGTGCCTACTCTTGTAGGAGTTCCATCTCCTCTCCGAACAAGCGAGTTCTAGCCCTGTTCACGTTCACACACATGCTGCGCCCTTTTGGAGTCGACGCACGAAAGAAGACTGTGGGGCACAGTGCGATACGTTCTCAGCGGCATGTCGGAGAGAAGATCATTTTTCCTCGATGGCTCATTCGTGGCTAACGATCTGCTTTTGACATGTGAGCTGGTGTGTGAATTATAACCAACTTTCCCCTATCAAGAAGACCGTCTATTTGGTGACCGGCGAAGTACGGAGCAGCTGTCCGGCGCTTGCTGCCGAGGGTATCATGCAGCAAGAATGATGATGAGATGAATGCTGACAAGTCTTATAGACTAGCTCCGTGTTGACATGGGGGAGCGAGATAAGGGCTCTCGATTTGGATTGTTTCCAAAATGTGTTTGTCCGGATATCGATCTGCCTGATAAATGGAGAGATTGACAAACCACTATCGAGACCTTGGGACGGTGTAATGAAAAAAAAAAGGGGGGAGTAAAATAAAAAAGCCACTATAGATTTATGAGATTGCCAACTTGTCTCCCTTGTAGTAGTGGATTGCACGCCAAATCCAGAGATGAAATGCCTAACATAGTCCATGACGCCAAATCAGCTCCCCGACAGGAAAAAAAAAAAAAAAAGTCTCTCCCCATGCGCTCGTCTATGAGAAATTCACTCCAACCAAAAAGCCCACCATCCTCCAAAAAAATAGAGAGAGAGAGAGAGAGAGAGAGAGAGAGAGAAAAGGAAAATAATAATAATAATTTCACAACAATTCGAAATCGTCCAGCTCGTCCCTATACTTCATAATGTTCTTCTTGATCTTGCTTCCCACCGCCCACGTCACAAAGTCCTCCGTATTCCTGGTCACCAAGAAGGCCGGGTCTGTGACTTCCTCGACGCCCACCCGCACGTGGCCCTGCTCGATCAGCTTCGTAGCCGCCTGGACCGTCTCCGCCATGCGCAGCCTCGTCATGACGACGGGGAGACGGCGCCGAGCAAAGGCGCTGACGGTGACGTTGTTCTCCACGGCGGAGAGCTTGGAGGTCGAGGAGAGGATGCCCATGTCGTAGAGCTTGTTGAGGAGGAGCTCTTCGTGTTTGCGGCGGATAGGGTTTTCGGGGGGCAGGAGGGAGAGGCGGTGGGCGAGTTGGCGGATGGACTTGAGAGAGAAAGGGTTAGCGGCCTTGAAGTGTTTTTTTTTTTTTTTTTTTTCGCGGCGATTTTGCTCTCTGCCCTTCGAAGGCACAAACGTACGCCACAGAGTCTGTTGTACTTGTGATAATCCTCCGGGTTCTGAATCATGTACCGCCGCCTGACGAGCTTGTCGCGGTGGTTGCTGTCTTGCTTGTATGTGAAGAAGTCTGTCTTGCGCAGAAGCTTCTGCTCGTGATACTTGAGTTTTCGCACCATCTTGAGGGTCTCTCTCTCTCGTTCCGGGGCAGCACAAGGGGTTGCTATTTGCGGTTGATAGTTGGAGGGTTTTTTTTTTTTTTTTTTTTTTTTTGTCGTTGTTGTTGCTTTGGAGGATCCAGAGCGGAAGTGTAAACGTGAAAATCGTTCGAGAGGAAAATATCCATAGTGGGGCTCGCGGCAATGGTGCGGAAAGCCTTCCGCCCCGCCGCCTCCACAATTTTTTGGTTTTGGCACAAACACCAAAGGATTTCGCATCACCACCAGAACTCGGCCTTCTTTCTGCCGCCCGCTCAATCCGCCGTCATGCCGCCTCTCCTCCCCTCGTCCCGCGCCGTCCGCGCCGTCCGCGGCTTCTCGGCCTCTGTCCGCGCGCTCTTCACCACCGCCTCGTCTCGCGCTCCTCCCCGCGAGACCCATCACCAGCGCCCCTCATCCAGCAGCAGCCTCCTCTCCATCAACAACCCCGTCTTCTCGCGAGTCCAGAGCCCCGGCCCCCGCCCGGCGCACAATCCCGGCGACGTCGCTGCCGGCCTGCTGAATAGGCTCAAGCGCGATGGCCAGAGTACCATGAGGAACAGGCAGGCTCACCTCGAATTGCTGCGGAACCAGAAGAACTCCAACGACTACCTGAAGCAGATGCCTCGGAGGTGGGATGCCGGCGATGTGTACTCGCCGCACGACATGAGCCCGGTGGAGATGCAGAAGTGGAGGAAGAGGTCGCCCAGGAGCGGCGATGTCATTGATGCGCTGGGCATCCGGCCATTGGATATGTACAAGGCAAGCAAGCAAGCATGCATGCATGCATCTTGCAGTTGGGAGGGGACGGGGAAGCTGACGTGGTGTAATAGAACTTCTCGTTGATCCAGGAGTTCACCTCAACATCCGGCCAAATCACCCACTCCTCGGGCACCAGCCTTCGCCCCGTCAACCAGCGCAAGGTTGCCAAGATGATCCGTCGCGTTCAAGGCATGGGCCTCTACCCAACTATTCACGCTCACCCGGAAATGATTAGGAACAACTTCTTCCCCGAGAGGAGATGAGACTTTTTTTTTTTTGAAAAAAAAGGGAAAAAATAAAAAAAAATAAAGAAATGCTGCGGTGCGCGATTGGATGTTGGTTGAATTGCCATCTACAGGAATGGCGCTCACCAATTCTATGTTCGTCTTGTTTTATTTGTTTCAACCATGTGTACAATAGATGCCACCCTCTGTCATGTATGGATACATGCCATCATCATACCTACCGTAGGTGTCCCTTGATGTTGTGCACGCACGTCAGGCCTTCATGACGCGTTGTATTTTGAATTGGCACATCGAATACTCATCCATTCGACGGCCCACCTTCATTAGCTGTGTCCAAATATCGTGGTATCGCCCCTCGGCCCACTCCTGAAATCCTTGCTGAAGTAGCTGTCCGGGCAGAGCGTTATATGCAATACCAAGCCTTCAAAATCGAGTCAGTTGGCTGTGTGATGATCATCCCCAACCAAAAAAAAAAAAGAGAAAAAAAAAAGAGAAAAAAAAAGAAAAAAAAAGGGGGGGGGTTCATGATGGAGGTTGTACTCACGTCATGGCATCTGGCTTTGACCCTACAACGGACGCCATCTTCATAATCAGATCTCGAACATCCTTTTCGTTTCCACTTCCCGCTATGACGCCGATATACGCGTTGTAGACGCTTGGTGGCACTTCCAGATCTATTCTTTCCATTCTCTCCCAAATCTCCCGGGCCTGCTTGTGCCCGCCCGTCTTCTTCTCCAGTGTCCAAAAAATGGCCTCCAGCGTCGCGTACGACGGCCCCTCTCTTGATTGTGTAATTTGGCTCCAGTAATCCAATGCTATCAACGGCTGGCCACAGCCTGTGTATGCCAGCATTAGAGCCGTGTACAGCTTCGTCGACGGCTGCAGCGAGGTGTCCATATTCAACATGTTATGCACCATTTCCAGCCCGTCGCGATCGGGGTATCGAGCAAAACCCTCCAGACATGTGATGTACGTGTCCATTGCGGGATGGTAGGACTTGTTCTCGTGTGCGCGCATGTGCCCAAAAATGTAAGAAGCCATGTCCGGTCGCCTTCGCTCGAAGAATGCATTCATCAATTCTGCTCGTCGTTCGAGACTGGTGTCTGGGAAGAATTGGTGGAGAATCTGGTAGGCGCCCCATGCCCGATTCGTGCTCGTGCCGGAGTCGAGGCAAAATGAGACAAAGGCGTTCTGAACAGTCTCTCGCTCGGCATCGCTGTACAAGAAGGAATATATCGAGAGGACATCCATGACGTCGAAGTGCTGGTCATTCTCTAAAAATCTCAAACAAAGAGCCGCGACCGTCGTTGGCTCAAGCCTCATCTGATCCTCTTCCACTGTTTCGAGGATTGATGAGATGAACTTGAAGTCTGGCGGTTTCTGAGCAGCCAGTGCCACCAGATACTCGTTGACCACCGTGCGGAATTCGCTAAACAGATAGCGCTTGGACTCGTTGACCCAAGGCCGCATATGCCTGACTCGGTCATACGCTTCTCGTGCCCCCATCAGATTATCTGTTCCGAGCCGCAGGCCCAGCAAGATGAGGTGGGTTTCTCCGTTTGGAGCCAGACCCCTCTTTGCGGCAAGCGCTAGGATATCTTCACCTAGGCCCACGTCTTGCCGTTCGACAGCCACTCTGAGAAGGCAGTTGATGGTGTGAACGTCTGGCGATAGCTCTCCGTTGCTGTCAACCATGTGCGACATCATGGCGTCTACTTCGGCAAGGCTCTTCCCAGTGAGGAGTATAGCTTGGAGCAATACGTCCCAATATTTCCGCCACGGTTGCGACTGTCCAAGCTCCAGAAAGAGTGAGGTGGCCCATTCTTGGAGGTTGTTCCTCATGGCAAAGGACGCCAAGATGCGATAAACCCGTGCCTGAATGCTGCCGCGCGCGACAGGCTTATCGAGCCATTGCTTGGTTTCGGTCACTCGATCTCGCTCTGCAAAGTATTGGACCATGATGGCTTGGATTCTGGCGTTGTACGGCACCTGGTGATTCTCGGCGTGTTGAACCAGCCCCACCAGCTCGGCTTCGCATCCCTCTCTTGCCAGGCCCTGAGCAACGACCTCTACTAGTCGGTCTTCCTGGGCCAAATAAACAGCGTACTCTGGCTGCTCCCATTTCTCGTGGAGCATCTGGAGAGCCTCGCGGGATCCACCGTACAGACACATGGCCTTGACCAGATAGGTCCACTGCAACTCCACGGCATTGGGCTTCCTGGGAAAATCTCCCCGAGACCACACAGAATGCAGGGACTTGGCAAAGTCGAGATGGTGCTGCGTTCGCTCGATTGGGTCATTTTGAAGCAGCACTTTCCTCGCCATCGATAGGTCGGCAGGAGAAAGAGGTTTGGTTTCCTCGTCTGTCTTTGGCTCCGAAAGATATTCCAACAGTCTGCGACATTGCAGAGCCTGCGTGCTGTTCAGGGGCATTCGGGTGTTGATCTTCGATTGCATCAGTTTCTCCCACGCGTCCACCAAATCTCTCCGCGGCGGCGGCCTGAGGCTGTCGAGGACGCGGCTCCTCCACACCATGATTTGCAGCCATCCCGGCTCGTACTCGGGCTGCCTCACCTCCCGCGGAGGCTTCTGGAACAAGCCGCTGAGGAATGTGCGTTCGAAACTGGTGCGCGCTATCGGCCTTGGGACGATTAGCCGCCGGCGGGCTGGAGCCGTATAAAGATGTAGAGCGCGGGACGGCGCCGTCCTCGCCTGGCAGACAAGTAGTCGCCTGCCATGCCGGGCCAGGTTTGCCCTCATGGTTTGGATGTTTTCTATGCCACGACGCGCCTGGCTATTGTCAGCGGCCAATTGGCACATGCCCAAGTCCGAAATGCTCACTGGATCATGTTTGAGACAGGGCGAGTTGCACAGATTGCGCAAGGGAAGCCGATTTCCACCTCGTCTCTCGGGAGCTTCGATCTGCAAACTTCGATATTGGCTATTATGCTAGATGTAAGTAGCTGCGCAGGTGTTTAGCCGCAGTTTCTCCGGCGACATTCGCTACTACTACTAGTAGTACTACTAGTATAGGTGAGACCTTATCCGCTATCAAATCAGATGCGAACCATTTAATTGCTTCTTTTTTCCAACCAAACAGACCCCCCACAACCCCGCGCCCATTCCAAGGCGCAATCTGGTTTGATGGCTGCATGTTTCAGATGCAATATTGAATAATGTTAGCTACATATCTCGGTCGGCAATTAGCCCGTATCGACGTTTGACATCCCGAAAGATGTGCAATCGCTTCCTCTTTGAGCCGAATGTCGACTATGGATTCTCGAACATCTGGCCAAACGAGTTACATTGTAGGTACTCGTGTTCATTCTGGCTATCGTATGCGGCCTCATGTGGCGTTACGGCCCCCGCCCTCCGACCGGAAATAACTGCCCTCGTGAAATAATATGTAATAGGTAAGGCGTGGTAAATTCAATGCGCAAATAACCGTCTTTTTATAGCCATATTTACGGCTATCCTTGCCTGCAGTAAGCTCAAGTATTAGGCGGGCGTGGAGCAATTGCTAGCAGTAGAAGTATTGCGACATTTGCCTCGTTATCCGGTCCCGGATACATAACGGAACGGAACCATGCGCCCCATCTGTGCACCCCCCCCCCCCCCCCCCTTCTCTCCTCTCACATATATCATAGATGCCCCCCCCCCCCCCTCCCCCTTCATCCTTGGCGAGCCAACCGCAGTAGCTGGCTTGAACAAAACTACAAGCAAAGATGCCTCTCATTGCCCAGGCCCCCAAGCCCCGGATCATCCTTGGTCTGATGACCTTTGGCCCCAACGAGAGCGACGGCGCCAGAATCACCGATGTCGAGACGCTCGACAAGGCTCTCGACGTGCTCCAGGCTCGAGGTTATAATGAGGTAGACACAGCGCGAGTGTACGTCGGCGGAGCCCAGGAGGGTTACACACGCCAGGCCAACTGGAAGAAGAGGGGTCTCACTTTGGCGACCAAGGTCAAGTACCCTGCGGCGCCTGGAGAGAATAGTGCCGAAAAAGTCGTCGAATCTGTCGAGAAGAGCCTGGAGGAGCTGGGGACCGACAGCGTTGATGTGAGTCCGCCACGGCGCAAAGCCACGCCTGCCAATGGTGCCGTTCTTTTTACACGATGCAAAAGAAAATAAAAAAAAAGACGGCTGACGTGGAATGTCTTGCTCACCGTCGCATCGCAGATTCTATACCTCCACAAACCTGACCGTGGAGTCCCCTTTGCGGAAACTCTCGAGGCCGTCGACCGTCTTCACAAGGCTGGCAAGTTTGCCAAGCTGGGAATTAGCAACTTCTCGGCGTACGAAGTGGCCGAAGTCGTCCTGACCTGCAAATACAACGGCTGGGTTCGCCCCACCATCTACCAGGGCATGTACAACGCCGTCACTCGAAACATCGAATCCGAGCTGTTTGTGGCGTGCCGTCGCTACGGGCTTGATATTGTAGTGTACAACCCTCTCGCCGGCGGCCTATTCTCCGGAAAGGTCAAGTCCAAGGATGTCATTCCCGAAACAGGACGGTACTCCAGCAAGACGTGGATGGGAGCCAACTACCGGACCAGATACTTTCGAGACAGCACATTCGAGTCGCTGCGGATCGCCGAGGAAGCTGCCGCAAAGGCAGGGTTGACGCTGATCGAGATTGCGTTGCGGTGGACTGTCCACCACTCCGCGCTCAAGGTCAAGGACGGAAACGACGGCATCATCATTGGCGTCTCGACCTTGGAGCAGCTGGAGAACAACCTGGATGATCTCGAAAAGGGCCCGCTGCCCGAGGAGGTTGTGCAGGCGCTGGATGAGGCCTGGGCGATATCCAAGGCCGAGTCTGTCCACTATTGGCATGGGGACTTGGAGTACACATACAATCCGCTGGAGGCCCTGTTTGGTGAGGGAGCGAAGTGAAGGGCCGGGTTGGCGTGACGGACGGCGAGGCGGCGGCCCCTTTGTTCATCGTCTGGTTGGACGGCATGCCGGGCAGAGGACCAAGCCGTGAGCGGTCGAGGCGTCCATGTGTCTGAATGCTACTACTTACTAACTTATATGCTTGATATCCGCATCATGCACGGAGTAGTGCCTTGGCAGTGCTCTCGAAGGACGTTGGCTGTCAGATGTTGCCTCGTCTATGTGAGACGCACACACAATGTCTCTCTCTACCTACAAAAAAAAAACTACACCTCGTGCTGACAGCCGTGGTTGTTCGCTCCAGGGGACCAGCCATGCCATTATGTAAACAACCGTCTTCAGCAGCATCGAATAAAGTTGAAAGGAGGGTGTCACCAGATCTGCACTCGAGCCTCGGCCGTTGCATGCCTTACCTTAGGTAGTAGGTAGGGCTGTAGTACTACTACCTAACTTTACGTCATCCCGTGAATGCAAGTACCTACCTCGTAGTAATACCAGGCATCAATAAGGGCAGGTTACCTAGTAGTACTGTAGGTACCCAGAGGTAATTGTAGCAGTACCGCGCCAGGGACCGACCTCCCCCTACAACAGTGCCCGTGCGACGCCAGCGGAGGATTTTTTGAGGGGAACCCTCAGGGGGCCGCTGTAGGGCAAGGCCCGCCTGGCGGTTGGCACTGACGGCAATCCTTGATTCTTTTTTGTTATTCACCTCAGCCAACAAAAACCCCCGGTATTTTGACAGTCGCAGCATCCTTACCGCGCACTGCTAGCCAAGCCCTGGGATCCGCCACAAAATTGCCAAATTCTCCAGCCGGTCCAACGATCCAAATCTCCAAAAAAAAAAACCCTTACCGGCCCTTCTCGGTGAAAAGCGTCTTGCGACTCTCCTCTTCCCTCCAACGCTCCTCAGCCATCTCGCTCGAGATAGCCACATGCTCCCGCAACGGCCAACGTCTCCGCGACGCTCGCGCCAAATAAAACACTGCTGGCGGCCTTCGCCCCAATACGAGCCATCCGAACGCCGTTTCCGCTCCTGAAAGGGGGGGGGGGAAGGGCGGAGGGGGGCCAAAAAAAAAGAGACGGCAGACCGCATCGACAAACGCGACAATCAGGCGACGCAAACGATGGGCTCGGATAATCTTGGGTCCGGACTCTTCCGCGAGACCACATCCAGCGAGCCCCTGCTATCCAGACCCGACTCGGAAGGGGGAGACTTGGGGGGAGACAAGGACGTCGAGAGAGGCCGACGCTCTCGATCCTTGGGCGACGGACACTCTGGCACGTCCAACGCCGCCGGCTCGGGGTCTCTGTGCGGCTCCCCCATCGCTCGGCCGGCGGCAATGACGCGGCGCTCGACGATGCGCAGCCGCAGCCCGGGCCAATTGGCCGCCAGCTCGGCGCGCAAGAAGTACACGTACGCGGCCTTCTTCCTGGTGCTTAGCCTGGTGGCCTTTTGCGTGCAGACTGAGCTGAGCGCCTACATCCAGGGCGACCTGGGCTGGGACAAGGCCTACTGCATGATGTTCTTCACGCACAGCTCGTGGGTGCTGATGTGGCCGGCCCAGCTGCTCATCCTGCGGCTGCAGAAACGCGACATGCCGTGGGAGGCGTTTTGGAGGCGGCACATGCAGCTGGTCAAGTCGACGGCGCTCATGGTCGAGCTGCAGACGCTGGATGTGTTTGGGCTGCAGCGGCCGACGGCCAAGTCCGTCAGATATCTGGCGCGGACCACGGCCTTTATCACGACGGCCCTGACGGTGGCTGGCTTGAGCTGGTACGTCGCAGTCAGCCTCACTACGCCATCCGACCTCACCGCCATTTACAACTGCTCTGCCTTCTTTGCCTATGCGTTCTCCGTGCCTCTGCTCAAGGAGCCGCTGCGCCTGGACAAGTCGCTTGCCGTCATCATCGCCATCGCCGGCGTCCTGGTGGTGGCCTATGGCGACACCGGCTCCAAGCAGGGCGGGGGCGTGGATGCGGGCAGCCGATTCCTGGGCAACGTCGTCATCGGGATAGGCTCCGTGCTGTACGGCCTGTACGAGGTCTTGTACAAGCGCTTTGCCTGCCCTCCCGACGGCGTGTCCCCTGGCCGGGGCATGATTTTCGCCAACACGTTCGGTTCCTGCATCGGGCTCTTTACCGTCTCTGTGCTCTGGATCCCCCTCCCCGTCCTGCACTGGCTCGGGCTGGAGAGGTTTGAGATCCCCGGCGCCTCGACGTGCTGGCTCATCCTGCTCGCCGTCCTCTCGAACGCCGTCTTCAGCGCCTCGTTCCTCATCCTCATATCTCTTACGTCGCCGGTGCTGTCGTCCGTCGCCGCCCTCCTTACCATCTTCATCGTCGCCATTGCGGATTGGTTCATCACGGGCCAGCCGCTGAGCCCGGCGGCTGTGATTGGCGGCTCCATGATCATTGTTGCTTTTGGCGCGCTGAGCTGGAGCACGTACCGGGAGATGATGGAGCACGAGATGGAGAAGCGCAGGGTGGATCTGGCCGACAGCGACGAGGATGGCGACTTGAGCAGTCATGAGGATTGATTTTGGATACAAGTTTGTCGGTTTTTTTTTTTTTTTTTTCCCCCCCTCTCCAAAGACGAAACTCTGTGCTGGTGGCTTTTTTTTTTTTTTTTTAGGCTCCGGAATAGGGGGATGTTTCCCCTATTAGACGCGAGCCGTCCCCTTGTTTTAGAGGCGTTTATGTATCCATAGATTGGGGGGGAGAGTGTCCATTGACATGGATTATGCAGGCTAGCTGCATGGTAGTCAACGATGGGTTGTGGAACAATAACCTACCTTGTTCATGGAGGGGAATTATCATGGGATCTTTTTTGTTTTTATTTTGGTTTATCTTATCTTTTGTTGCATATCTCCAATCTCTTTCTCTCTCTCTCTCTCTCTCTCTCTCTCTCTCTCTCTCTCTCTTTTTTTTTTTTTTTCCCCCCAGTTTTGCTGTGTTCATACATCTTGTGATCATCGGGGCAGAACGGCGTGCGATATAAAAGGGATTCTTTTTTAAAAAAAAAAAATTTATTATATGGAGGACCATCTATATATATATATATATATATAAACTTCATCTGGCTGTCTATTATTTTCCCCCTCCCCCCCCCAATCTCTGTGCCTTGTAACTACCTTACCTTCCATTACCTACCTATAGGTAGGACTTGGGTATATATAAAGGTATCGCTTGCCTGTGTTACATACCGACAATACCGACAATACCGACAATACCGAAACAAATACCGACAGACGCCCGACAACACAAACTTCACACCGCAACGTGTTTTTTTTTTTGTCTTCTTGCGACTCCGTCTCCGTATTTGCTTTGTTATAGATAGACCCTGTGCAGTCGACAAAGGTGATACGTAAAACTGGGAAACAGGAAAAAAAAAATAATTGTAATTCGGCTATTCCCAACAGATGTCATGTTCAAAATTTCGCGCTCTTACAGCCTTGTCCATTTTCCTTGAAGCCTAAAAGGGTTATTATTTTCCCCCCAAAACGAAATGCCCCTAAAAAAAAAAAAAAAAAAAAAAGTGCCCAGTACAAAGATGAACAAACCCGCGCTACCTTGGCAATTGCCACCCCGAAAAAAAAAAGAAAAAGAAAGAAAAAGAAAGAAAAAGAAAGAAAAAAAAAAAGAAAAAAAAAAGAGAGAGAGAGAGATTCACAGACTATCCTACAGCGACATATTTCATAGAGTTGTCCAAAGAAAGAAGGGACAGAAGAGGGGGGGGGGCGTAAAAAAAAGAAAAGAAAAGAAAAAAAAAAAGAAAATCAAAAAAAAAAAATAGTGTAAAAAATTCCAAGGAGAGGTGACACCTAGAAGCCAACCCATCTAAATTAAAAAGAAAAAGAAAAAGAAAAAAAGAAAAAAAGAAAAAGAAAGAAAGAAAGAAAAAAAAAAGAGAAAGAAAGAAAGAAAGAAAAAAAAAAAGAGAAAGAAAGAAAGAAAGAAAGAAAGAAAGAAAGAAAAAAGCAGCCATACATTGTCATAAACCCGCTTAGAAAGCAGGCAAGGACACCTTGTCACCCCTTCGAACAAACTTACCCTCTCCGGCAACTTTCCACGTATCGCCGGCCGCGAAAATCACATACCTTACCGCCTGTTCCCATGCTTCCCTGTCAATGGCGTCTCCGGTCTCAAAGTATTGCAAGCTGCTCCAGGAGCCCAGAGGAGGCGGGTCAAATATGGCCATGACGAGCTGCGCGTAGGCCGTATTGCGCTCCAGCCACAGGTCTGAAATGTCCATGGCGGGATGGCGGTAGTCGTCCTCGGCGAAGCTCGGCGCGCGGGGCACGATCTGGATGTAGAACCGCTCCAGGGCCGGGACGCGAGGTATCAGGACGTCGTTGATGTGCGTGGCCAGCGGGAAGATGGCGACGTAGGAGAAGGAGCGGAGAGTGCCCCGCAGGAGAGGCTGCATGGATGCATCGCTCGAGTCCAGGAGCGCGGGCAGCAGGGAAGGGGGCGCATGGTGGAAATACTCGTATGTTGTGTAGACCTTGACGGAGGATCCTTCGTTGAGGAGCATCGACTCCCACGGACGGATGCTGAAGAGGGAGCAGGGGACGGTCGCCGATGCTCCGTTCGACGGCGAAGCGTTTGCCGGGGCTGCCGAGTTGCCGGGGCTGGGGGCGTCGTGCTGCCGCTGGCGCCTCTCCGCCGGCCTGGAGAGGGAGAGGATGTGAAACCGCTGGCGGAAGATCCAGCATCCGGACAGGTTGATGGGTCGGCCCAGCAGCGACGCGAGGATGGCCGGGGAGCTGACGAGGTTGATGGTCGAGAGGTCGAGGCTACGGAAGATGGTGTGCCAGAGCCAATCGTTGGACCGGCATTGGGCGGAGGGGCCCGAAGCCGGCCCGGAGGCGGGAAGAAGGCCGTCCGGCCCCTGGCGAGTCGGCGCAGGGCAATGGCTGGGGAGAATGCCCCAATTGGCGTGATGGCCGGTGTCTTGGCCAACCTCGGACGCGGGATAGTCGACGATGATGGTGAGGCTCTCCACGAACCGCGCAAGCGCCGCGCGGTTGAGGAAGCGCAGGAACTCGAGCTCCTCGACGACGGCTAGCGGATCGTCCCGCTCGGACGGGCGGGCTATGTGCTGAAACCTCCAGACGGCGTTTCGGAAGAGCAGCGGCAAGAGGCAGCGTCGCCAGAGTCGGCACACAAGGGATGCGCTCTTGATGGTGCCGCGGAAGGGGTCGCGGCGGCCGTCCAAGCACATGGCATCGCAGCCGGGCTTGTCCTCGGGGTCGGCAGGGCTTGGGATGTTTGCCGGGTCGTCGTACTGGCGCTGCTCAAAGACGGACGGCCCGTCGAGGAAGTCGAGGATATACGAGATGAGCTCGTTGGGGAGCTGCGAGATGGTCACGGGAGCCATGGCGGGCAAAGCGAGGCGACGATGACGGCGATGGTGATGATGACGGGCGACTATGACGGGCGACTATGATGGTGGTTGGCGATGGGGGGGAAGATTATGGTAATGGCAATGGCAGTCCAGAGACCTCGGGGATGGTTTGAAGCCGGGCCTGCTTGGCTTTCATCACAACAGGGTCCCCCCCCCCGAAGGGCGGCCGGCTGGGCCGATTAGCTTGGCTTCACGTCAGTCCAGACCGAGGCACAGCAGCAGCACAGGGTACCCCAAATTGGCCCAAAGCAAAATAAATGAATAAATAAATAAATAAAATAAATAAATGAAATAAAAACAAATTAATGAATTAATGAATTAATCAAATCAATTTATAAAGCAAAAACAGGGAAAACAGAACAGCCCCGACACACACATCCATGGGGCTGGAGATGGTTGCCGGCAACGGACCAGATTAGCCTTTCCCTGGGATGGGCAAGAACAAAGAGCATGGATGGGCCTTGAAAGGTGCTCTGAGATTTAGCATGCAGCAGTAGCGCGGCATTAGCGCAGCAGTAGCGCAGCCGTAGCGCAAGCAGTAGCGCAGCAGCAATCCTTTTGGCTAGCGGGCCGGGGGCCTGCGTCGATTCCCCGCAGACGGCTTCGGATGGGGGGGGGGGGAGGGATTCGTTCTGGGCGGGGGCGGCAACTATTGAACCCCGAAGGCGATGCGACGCTGTGGGCGGTAAATTTTTAATTTTTTTTTGTTTTTGTTTTTGTTTTTATTTTATTTTAATTTTTTTTTTTTTGGCCGGCAAAAGAGAGAGGCAGCACCGTAATATGACGTGGGCTGAGGATTGCTGACGGCGTGGCGATGTGATGATGCGATGCAGTTGCGGTGCAGTTGCGGTGCGGCGCGCTGCGAGTGCGGCGCTGTTGCTGCTTACCGGCGCCGGCGGCATCATCATCATCATCATCATCATCATCATCATGGGCATTTTTGTAGGGCATTTCCTACGAGGTCGTTGCTCCCGAAAGCCGTCTCTCGTCTCCTCAACCCGCAGGTCGAAGCGGGACAGAGACGGTGAGGCCGGTCAGGGGCGCGCAACTGCGGCTGCCTTGGGGGGGGGGGGGGGCCATGGGTTCGCGGGCATTGTTTTTTTTTTCTTTCTTTCTTTTTTCTTTTCCTTTTTTTACCATTTGCTTTCAGTTTTATGGGGGGTTTTTTTTTTCTTAATTTTTTTCTGACATGTTTTTCGTTTGCATGTCAATTTTTTATTCAATTTTTTTTTTTTTTTTTTAGTTCTTTGTCGCTGCTGTATCAGATCTCAGATCTCGTCGCTAGCAGCAGCAGCAGTATGCGCGGTAATGCTATGCATGGCTTTGGGCTCTCTCACGCACGCACATGCACGCACCATGCCCACAGGAGGACGGGCAGGCAGGCAGACATATGCAGACACAGACAACAGAGACGAGACAAGACGGAGAGCGTGGCGATACGGAGCAGAAGCGGCTGACATGTGCTGCGACTCTGTGCGGCCCAACTTTCCCGCATGGACAAGCGCACGAGGCCAGGCTTGCAGAGAGAGGCCCGGGAAATCGACTGATGATGGGGCGGGTAGAGTCATCTCTCTCTCTCCCTTTCTCTCTCCCTCTCCCTCTCTCCCTCTCCCTCTCCCTCCCCTCACACACTCCCCCTCTTCTCCGCTTTGCGGCGCATTTTCCCTCGCCGGGTATCGCAGCCGCAGCTGCGCAGCCTGAAACGTGGCCCGAATACAAAAGGCCCAATTGCAAAAAGGCTAAAACGCAAAAGACAACCATCCCTTTTTTTTTTTTTTTTTTTTTTTGGAAGTTGGAGGCTTGGGAAAGTTCGACGACCCCCCTACATGAACTGCCGTCCCGGCCCAACTCAATTTCGGGACTTTGGAATTTTTCGATCTCGAGCATCTATTGGATGAACTATGTCAGTACTAGCATTGCCAGCCACCGCGCGGTCACCGGGCGATTATTACACGTCGTGTTTTTTTTTTCTCTACCCAAGCAACCCCTGCCTGGCCTTGAAAAAGCAAAAAATAAAAATAAAAAATAAAAAACATCCGTGTGGCAACTTGGCAACCTTGGCAGCCCATTAGGATTAGGCAGCTCTCTCAAGCAACGGAAGCGGACCTGCTTTGGTGGCCAGATAATATGTGAGCACCACGGAAAAAAAATATGTCCATGGATGCCGACTCGGACAAGCATCGAGATTTGGCTGCCATGTGCGACCGAACTTTGTGTTTTGCCGTCAAGCCTCTCTTCGTGAGGAGAGGAGGACACAAGGGCCCGCGTCTCGTTCTCGTCCCTCTCTCGACATTTCTTCAACTCCATAACGGGGGTGGTGCGGCCCACCGCCGGCTAGGGCTGGACCTCCAAGTCGACCGTGTGGGTCGCATCGTGATCTCAGCCCGGCTGATGGATGGCACGGATCTTGTTCTGCTTTGTCGAGCTTGTTGACCTATCTTTGCTGCCTCCATACTAATTACCTAGTGTAGTTGCCCCTTGCTAGCAGGATTAGTGCCAACCTTGGACCGTTGCTACGATAGGCATAGCAGCAACCGAGGGGGTGCTTTGGGTTTCCGGTCCAAGAAGGAAAAAAAAAAAAGAAAAAAGAAAAAAAAGAAGAAAAAGGGAAAACGCAATGCACTCTATTAGCTTGCATGTGCTCCTGTCCTTGCCGACTCCGTTGCTCCGCCAAAAATGCTCCGCCAAAATGCTCCGCCAAACGCTTGGATCTAAAACAGCAAGCATTGTTTTTGTTTTTTTTTGCCAAGGTGCCCCTGAACTGGGCAATGGGCAGCCAGCCGGGCCGCGATGGACCTACTACGTACTTACTAGTACTGCTAACTGCTGCTAGGCTAATAAGCAATCACTTGCGAACCCCTTGCCTAGCCGCCAGGCCGACGGCTCATTGGGAAAAAAGGCAATGCGTACGGGGAGTATTGATTGAATGGAAGAGCTGGAACGTTTCTGCGAGCGCTGATTGGCCCAATGTCGTCGGCCTCACGTTTGCCATATTCCTTTTGGCAGACCGCCCGGCCGTTTCTCAGATTGTGAGCTGTAATTTTCCCGGATCGCTTCAATGGCATCCGCGATGGAGCGCAATCTCGTCTAATACGCCACCGAGTTTCATGGCAAAAAAAAAATTAATGAAAAAAAAATTTAGAAGAAGACGGTCGTCGAAAAGGTCGTCCCGGAGTGCTCTCCGGGTTCCCCTGATTCTGGCCTTCTGCCCGGGCTGTCGATGCCGTGGGAACCAAACGCTCGTCCGCAACGGCGATAACACCCGAGATTGGAAACCCCCTTCAGCTTCTCTCCTGAGCGGCAGCTCGGCCGCGACTGAACCAATCCGCCGCCGGCTGCTCTCGGAGCTGCTCCCATCCTGTATGTCATATGCCGTCACGTGAAGGCAAACACCTGTGCGAAGCCGTATCTGCCCCGATCACAATACGTAACTCTGCCGAGATGGCATTAGGTAACAACAGGGGGGGGTGCCGCTGATGGCTCGGCTTTTGATCCTTGATCGTTCTCTCGCATCCTTTGCCTCCTGCAGCAGCTGGCGATAGGGAAACTACCTTATATTGGCCCCATGGTATCCGGGTGGCGCCCCATGTCCTCAGCAGAGGGCTGACCGCGTCGCAAGATTGGCTTCGCTTCGCTTGCTTTCGCGACTTGGCACAAGAAAGGAGGCTTGAAGCTGCAGAAGAGCCTCTCCCTCTGGCGGTCACGAGCATTGCCTCACAAAGTTCACGAGAGTTTTTTTAGTTTTTTTTTTTTTTTACAGCCGTCTTTTACATGACTCATCATGTCTACCATTAACAAGTCGCCGGAAAACGAATGGGATTGGCACGCCGCTCGTCATGCTTGCAGCATTTCGCCCGACCAAAAGCTGCCATTCGATGCAAGTCGAAAGGCACTTGAATGCTGCTGGCCGGCGTGCTGCTGGTCTGCTTGACAGGTTGAGCGGTGAGAGAATCTCGTTCAAGGGGGGCCGAACGCCGCTCCTCGCGTATGGCCACTGGGCGTCCCCATCACGTTGAGGATGCTGGCATGTGTGCCATATCTCAAAAAAAAAAAAAAAGTCCCTATCCAGGATACTCCAGCTGGATGTGGAGCCAGCCTTGTTATGCTTTGTGTGCGTGTGTGTGTGTGTGCACGCGCGCGTGTTTTCTAGAAACGTTCCGTCGAGCCGCGGGCGGGATGGTAGGTGACGTGGTGGAAGTGGGCAAGATTGAGGGTCTCGGGGACGTGACAGAGAAAGAGAGGCTGCAGTTGTGGCGATTGTGACTGCGATTGGTGCTGCGGGGAGAATGGTTTTGTCGGGAGGATGGTGAGTTGGAGCATCGTGATGTAGATGTGTGAGCCGGCATGGCCTGAACAAGACAAGACAAGACGCCTGCTGTGTTGTTGTTGTTGTTGTTGTTGTTGTTGTTGTTGTTGTTGTTTTCTCTAGTGCGATGCTGGCGATTACGCACGTATCTGACGAGGGATGAACAAGTTGATGGAGGAGACGACACCTCTTCGCGTGATCAAAAAGAAAAGGGCACCAAGCTTGTTCAATCAGCCCTACATCACACGGGCTTGGTATCTGAGACATCACCGCGGGCATAAAGAGGCCGCTGGCAGTTCAAAAAAAAAAAGGGGGTATCAAAATGTATGCATTTATTTGTCCGTTCCTACCGGCTTCAACAAACCCGTGTGCGAATCCATTCAGCCCACTTGCACAGGTCCTCCAGTCGTTCAAGCGCCTTCCCGAGATCTTGTCTGCCGAGTGGCCTGCCTTTACCCTTTGCTTCCTGCTGTTCGACGACGTTCTCATTCACAATTTCTACCACGCCGCCTTCTAGAATGCGAAGCGTAATGTCAATGGTAGAATCCTTGACGGGGAAGACGACCTGGAGGTATGGCGACGGGTGAACCCATAATATGACATCCACGTCCATATTGCTGCCAGTTCCCTCTTCTCCACTGTTTCGTTTCGTCCCCTGCCCTGCTTCCCGCTTTACTCTCTGCCCACCTCCCCCCCCTTGTTCTTGCTCTTCATCATCACTTGATGCCATGAAAGCCGCCAACTCGTCTTTAACCGTTTTAGTGGCAGTTGGCGCCGGCGATGCCCTGCTCGGCTTGGATAAGCCCTCCTTTGTTTTTGGCCCGAAGCTGTTGTTCAGCAACGTGGAAAGGAAGGCGAACTGTCGAAGGAGAGGTAGCATGTCAATGAGTTGGCGGGGGTGGGAGAAGAACATTTCCGTGACTTCTTGGGAATAAATGGGCTTGTAGACGAAGAGGGTGTTGTGGTGGCTCCTGACGGATGATTTCCCCTGCCGGTCGAAAACACGAACGTCACGCAGGCGCGTTATCGTCCTTGACTCGCTGGGATCTTGCTTGCTTCCGGCCGATATGGGGAAGAACAAGTCGTCAAACGTTGGTGGAGACGGAGGGCGCTGACCAAAGTCGCTGGAAGGACTTGGGTTGGGCGGCGTAGCGTTCACATAAGAGTATAGCCTGATGCAGTCGTTCTGTGGAAGGATGACGGGCGGGTCGAACGTGACGGTGAACGTGACTTGGGGTACCGCCGAGAGACCTAGTTGCAGCACCTCCATGCCGGCGCTCTTTTCATCTGATGATGGGAGTGAGACGTTGTCTGGTTCTCGCCAATCGAGAATGGGGAGATTGGTAGGATTCAGTGCCTGATCTTGCTGCGGGTTATCCTGCTTCACCACCCGTTTGGAGATCCAGTCTTCAGACACCCTGACAGGCGACAGGCCGAGCGCCTCGATGGGCGCACAAGCGAGCAGAAGCGACCAGACCTTCTCTTCGCTCTCCGAAAATGACGACAATTTGTCATCCGAAGGGGGCACGAATCGCAGCTCTCTCCAGTACTGCAGAGCGAGGCCGACTTTGTTTCGTGCATGCATAACGGGATAGCCGTGTCTGGTACACAGGGCGGCCAGAGACAGGTACTGATCCGACTTGCCTTCCATCTCCGGCTCTCTCCGTAGATTCGTAATGTCCCACTGGTGCAGCCTTTCCAGGCTAGTAAAGATGCCGGCCAGCGCTTCGTAGCAGTCAAGGCCAGGGATGACGCTGAGCTTGTCTAGGTTGGCTATTTGCCCAAAATTTGATGCGAATTTGTCCAGCGTCTTCGTCAGGGGGCTTTGGTTGGGACCAAGCTTCAAGTCTGTCAATAAAATTTGACTCGCCGCTTCCATATGCTTGGAAACCGATGGCGCCAATCCATGATAGGTCAGTGATACATTTTGGACAATGTTGTTGTCCAAGACGATGTCGACGGCAATGGCAGAGCCTGCGATTGCCAATGTCTTCGTCTTTCGTCCGTCCAGAGCTGTATGCTCCTCCGATAGCAGTTCGAGGCCTAGGCGCTGAGCCAGCCGTTCCAGGCCTGCTTCACTGACGAAGCCTTTCTTCTTCTGCGGTGGTATGTCAGCTTTGGGGGGGAAGCCTCCCATCTCTAAAGTAGACTGGCACAAACATTCAACAGCCCGAGGATATTTTCCAATCGTTTTAGCTTGTCGTCTTCAGTGGCGAATGCGACGCCTATTGTGTCCAGCCCGCCGACGCCAACATTGTCGAGGCCCATATCAAAACCGCCGCCAATTCCCAGTGCGCCCATGGCGGCAGCAGTCGAAGGACTGTCAAAGTTGAGAGCGCCCATGCCCGACTGGCCCATCAGAGTAGACGTCGCCGGCGATTTCTTGACTTGTTGTGGTGATGATCGTTGACCACGAGGTGAGAATGCGGCCTGGGCGGCATTGGAGAAGGGTGTCGATATCGGAGGAGTTGCACCGGCCATCTGCGATGGCGTTGGCCCCTGATGCGACGGCGTGCGGCCCTGCTGCGAGGGCGCGTGCCTCATGGGCGTTGGCGTTGCCATGATGATGGGGGTTGAGATGGCAACTTTTTCGTAGCCGGGACGAGGTCGTCAAGATTGGAGAAAGAGAGGGAGATGGACGAACGTAATTGGGGGGGGGAAGGCGAGAGCGCCCCGTCGATTGTCCGCCAGCCGATTGAATGCATCAGCCAGCGACCCACGCAAGGGCACATGGGAAACTGGAGCAAGTGGCGATGGAAGGGATATGAAGCTGGTGTGATGGCGGTTGATGGAGCTTTAGCGCAGCTCGAACTTTCTCGTTTCTAATTTTCGACAGCCTTGTGGCGGCCCAGTCCGCTGAAAAGAAGGTACTCCGGCCCCTGCAGTGCTCCGGTAGCGGGGGAAGTACCGGGCTAGCCTTTTACACCGGCGAGGCTGCCATCTCAAATTGTTCTCGGCCCTACAAAACCTCTTTTTCCCCCTCCTTTTCCTTTTCTTTTTCTTTTTCACCCCTTTCCCCTCTTTTTTTGCTCTCGTGAAAACCTATCAACCTGCATCTTCATGGCAGCTGTTGGGAATGTAGCCCGCCAGATACGGGACCGGGCGCTTCGCGAAAGATCAATCCGCGTGCTCGTCTCTCCAACGCCAATCTCCTTCGCCGAACGTCGCTCAGTCCTGCAAGTGTTGGAACAGTATGGGCCTGTCGAGTTCTTCAAGATGTCTCCCGTAGGTCTCAGCCCATTGGATTTGACGGCGCATATGCACCATGAATCAAGAGAGAACAGCTACCTAATCAGGCATTCTATTGGATTTCTTTCAAAGGGCCGTTATTCCCACTTTGTGTCGATAACGAAAGAGTCCACGACCGCGGAAAGACTGGTCGCTAGCAGCCCTCTCACATACAAGATCGCGGAACCCGCCCGCAGCGCCGTGGAAGACATTTACGTTGCAGATCTAGACGAGCCCGAAAGCTTCAGCGCCATCCGGCCGACAGTGACTGGGGAGCAGGCGAGCATTGCGGGCCCACGGGATCATGAGCGAGGCCAGGGACGAGAAGAGGGTCCAAGGCAAGGGCAGAGGGAGTTTAAGCTGGACATCTTCCCTGCGCCTGAGTACAATCATAGGTTTGCCATGTCTGGCTCGCCGCTGCACAGCTCCTGGCCTGAGGCGTGCGAACAAGACCAGTCCTTCATGGCGGCGACGCTAAAGGAGTCGCTGCCCAAGAACATAGCTAGCAAGGGGCTTGTGCACTGGCTGGTGAGCTTAGGCGGTGCGATGCGAATGGAGCGCAAAGCAAAGAGGCTGCGGCTGAAGCGATGGCTGCCCAGCAACATGAAGAAGGAAGAACATGACTGAATAAGCCGGCAAGATCATTCGCGCGCCATGACTACATACATGCCCTAGGCGTCGTTACAAGTACAACGAACGGTACGAAGTAGGGAGCATAATCATGCCGGCATGTTCCACAATGAATGCGACAAGATTGAAATGGCTTGGAGATGCAACGCGGCGCGGCATTGCAGGAGGCTGGCTGTGCGCGGCTTGACGCACAAGCGGTGACGCCAATTCATTCCCAAAGTCAAGGCAGGGGAAAAACCACCAGCTAGACGGCGCTGTGGCGGTAGCAGTCGAGGGCTCCCCCCTTAAAAAAAAAAGGAACAAGAGCTCTTGAAACAAGACAAAAGTAAATGAGGGATGAAGCTTTTACCTAATTCAGAAGGTCGATGATGATGGATCTGCACATAAATTTTTTTTTTTGCAACTCTCTTGTTTCCGCAGGCCCTCGGCACCTGGCGATGGCTACGGCACTTACTTGAACTGATCCTGGTGGTCACCATCATGTGCGCATTGAGTGTGTAATCTAGAACGAACATACGAGTCGACCATTGTCGATGATGTGGCCATGCATATGAGACAGGGGATGGGCCGGACTGGGATGCGCAAGGCTTGACCATGAAATCTCTCGACTTACGTCACCTGAATGGCCGCCATCCAACCGCACAGCCCATCACGCCGTCGCTGTTGTCCTTGTTGCCTTTGTCAGGGGGGGGAGTGGCGCGCCGTCTCCAGATTCCGCTTGGGGCTGCCGTGTGTCTCACCTCACTCGTCTCACGACGGAGGAGTGATTTCGCGCGGAAAGAAAAAAAAAGAAAAAAAAAAAAAGCTTCATATCCGGACGCAGAAGAGACTGGGCAGAACGAAGCCAAAAGAATGCCCTCTTCCCGGCTTGATTGGTATGACTCTGGGCAACAAATGACCACACAAGACACCTGGGCATCGCGGCAGCATGTCCACGAACAGACCGCCAACACCCAAGCCCGATTTCTCACGTCGAAATTGGGCCTGGCTCGAACTCGAAAAAAACCAGACCCATGTTGTGGCTCCCAGCAGGGCCGCGATCTGTTAGCGCAGCCACGGTCGCTACGTCACCCGCAGCTCTCATGAACTGCAAGGCTCAGCCGTGATCCGAGTGGTCTGGGCTGGCTGGATGGAGCTGCGGTACGTGTTGCGGTACGTGTTGCGGTGCGTGTTGCGGCCTTGGGAATGCTCTCTTGCCTAGACAAGGGCCGTGAGCTTTTGAGCGCGGCGCCGCGGTTGGTCCCAGACATCAAACGGGCGGAAGCTGCGCCATGTCGAAAATAAACGGATGGCTCCCTGGTCAGAAGCCCACAAGGCCTGATCGCGATGCCATCCCAGGGTCCCTTTGCGGCTGTTTCAGCGGTCCATCGCCGTGCACAATCTTTGTCCGGAGCCAAACCCTCGTGGCATTCTCTACTACTACTGCCACTGCTACTACTACTATACTACTACCTCTACTACCTCTACTACTAGCTAGCTAGCAGGCAATTCGCCTTGCTCTCATTGAGCAACAGCCGGCACCAACAAGAGGTGCTAGACCGGGGATGGACCCGTCCAGGCATCGCATCTAAACAGCCAAGCCTCGTTCTATTTTCCTTGGACAGAGGAGACCAAAAGCCGACAGAAGCACGCGCTTGGCAGTTCTGTCAAGTCTATTTTATTCGTGTTGATGACGTCGCCGCCCTGTGGCACCCATCTCCTGTCGGCGGCCGCTCGCCCTCATGACACAATAGGAGACATGCGCCGTCACGACTGGCTTATATGCTGACGCTCTCCCTCCCTTTCCCCTCCCCTCCCCCCTTGCTTTTGGCCACTCCCTTTTTCTATTACTATTTGTTCACATCCAACACCTCTCTTTTTTTCTTTCCTTCTTTTTTTTTTTTTCCCCTTTTCGTCTTTGTCAGACTCGATTCCGCTCGACAACCAATCTAAAATCCCGTTCCCCCCCTACTTGATACGGTCTACGCCGAATAGTGATACCACCCTCTCTAGTGCTTGAAGGCATTCTCAGCCGCCAAGAAGCGCACCCGATATACGCAGTAGCGTCTACTTCGTAGCTTCTGTGCATTTCCATCTTTCATCATGGGCGTCGGCACATTCTTCCACTACTTTGGCACGGTCCTGCTGCTTGCCGCCACGGCGCTTCTCATTGTCGTGTCCGTTACTTCGCCTGTCGTCAACGACCTCTCTATTCTGAGGATTGACTTCAGCGGCAATAGCGCCGTAGACAAAATCACATATGGTACATTTGGGTATTGTATCGTCAATTCAAAGTACGTGCCCTCCCCGCTCCTCATCACCCGTAACGTGTACTCGGGGGGGGACTGACCTTTACTAGCGGAAAGGACGATTGCACCGGCGTTCACGTTGGCTATGATCCCACCGCCGCCCTGGGACAGGTTACCCAGCTCACCTTCTCCAAATCCGATCGCGATAGCACTAGGATTCTTACCAGGGTGCTGGTTTTGCACCCAGTTGCTGCTGGCCTGACCTTCTTGGCCTTCTTGCTCTGTCTGGGCACGAGCTTCCTCGGTTCCTTTGTCGCCTCGCTCTTCTCGGCCCTGGCCCTGGTCGCCACAATCATCGCCTTGGCCAGCGACTTTGCCGGCTTCGAGATCATCAAGCACGCCGTCAACACCAGAGGTCCCTCCAACCTTGAAGCCCACTGGGGTCCTGCCGTCTGGTGTATTGTCGCCGCTGGGGCCTTGACTCTGATCGCCACTGTTCTGATATTCGTTACTTGCTGTGCTGGTCGTGTTAAGAAGAGCCGCAGCCGTCGCGGCAAGACCGACTACTGAGAACGGATGTCCCCCCCCCCCTTCTCCAACTTATGCAACACAAAACTGCTCAGTTTACGGTAACGATTTCATACATGTCTTAAAGAAGGAAATACGAAGGTGATAAGAATGAAGATATGCATGGGTTAGAACATACAAGAGATACAATGTTTATTGCTCGTTTTATGCGCGAGGGTGAAGGACCTGGCTTATGATACCACACAGGGGCACATTTGGATTAAGGGCTGTTTGTGCTAGGACCGGCGGAATGATTTGTCTTTTTTTTAAAAAAAAATTAATTTTTTTTCTTCAACAATGCTGACCTGATGGGTCTCGTTGACTCTCAAGACGCTTAGGAAGCTTAGCACTCGTTTATTCCTCTTCGCCTTTTCCGAGTCTGTTGATTGATTGTTTGCCTCCAGTCCTCATGTGCCTCTACGTCGGTAAAATACGTTATCAAGGAGACGTTAGAAGCCAGCCTATGAGGCGGCAAACGAGGAGCTGCAGCAAGCTGAGTAACACTCAAATCGTCAGGCTGTTTTATTGAGGAGAGAGAGAGAGAGAGAGAGAGAGAGAGAGGTATGAATGAGCTTTCCGTTTGTTTCGTCGGACAAATTGATAGATAGGCTTCCCCCATGAAACTTGATATCTAAAATAGTACACAGCCAAAGCAGCATTTTTGGACCTCCATGTTATCGGAGAACAAAACGGGTCGACCTATCCAACACTTGAATTAACGGCTCAGCTAGTCTGCTATAAAGCTTTTGGATGATCTTTTCAAACGCCTCGATGTAAACCGGCTGAGATGTTTTCGCAAGCGACAGACTTGCCGTAAGTTGACTTTTGGTCGAGCCGAGGCTCAGGTCATTTGATCCGAGCCCGATCGGTGACAATCACAATCTTTCCAGGATCCTGAAACGCTTGCCGCACCGTGAGTTGCACCTATAAAGGAGGGAGGGCTCTTCTGCTCAGCGGCACCCTCTTCCTTGGTTGCCGCCGATTTGCTCGCGGATCAAAGCGATCCAAGCCGCGTTACAGGAGCTAATGCCAATGGCGCGTCGTCTGGGCGCAACGTTGGTTGTCGTACCGCCTCCTCGTGAGTCTACGCCACCAGTTTGCCTTTTTTTTTTTTTTTCTGTTTAATTGTTTTGGAATCCTAACCACACTCCTCCTAATCGTTTGAGTTCTTTGGCCTCCAATGTTCGTCTATGCTTTTGTGTAGCCGATTCCAATGGGGAATACCCTCGACAAAGGCAGGGTCGCCTGCCATGTTCGATGTTCTCCCATTTGCTCGGATTTTGTCTGTTCTACACGCATGTCCAGCCGAAGCCCAGGTTATGGGAGTGCCGAGGCCTTGCTCTCACACAAGCCTCTGTCCCGTCGCACTTATATCGACCGATATATTCGAGACCGACGATGCGGCTCACCTCATGTTATCATCATCCAGGCGCTGAGCTACCAACCAAAGCATCCCGTGCTAAATTAAGGACTTGCAACGTCGGACTCAGGATGCTGATGCTGAATGTTTTGAACATGGCCCAGTCATCTATCTACTTGACGCTTGAGCACTTCGCATGACGTACGGGGGAAGCGCCGTGTTTTCCTCAAAACTATCGAGGCTGGGAATGAAGCATATATGCATACCCTGCCTACGATTTGATGGCAAGGGAGCACAGAACGACAGGAGTGCTGTGATATAAACAAAATTTCGTAAAAAAAAAAAAAAAAAAAAAAATCTGGCCATTCGAGTGCTCCTGGTGGCTTCACTATAATGTGGCGCTGTTGGAAAAAGTTTCAAAATTCGTATGGCTGGCTAGCTGGAACACTCTACTAGAGCTCATTCTCTTTAAACAGATCTTACGTTTGACTGAGGCTTCGAGAGCGTCCGAGCTACAAAAATCCCAAAGAACCGATCTAGCTGAGGCCATCACCGAGAGATCATTGGGAAGACTTTTCTCTCTCTCTCTCTCTCTCTCTCTCTCTCTCTTTAGCCCCATTCGTTATATTCCTTGGCTCTTCCATTAATGCCATAATGCCGCACGCAGAACCAAATATGCACATCTATACTGCGAGTCTCGTATTCCTCCCGAAACCTACATCGTCGGCCCAACTCAAAGAGGTAGAGAGAGCATCAAAAATGTGTTCTCGGATTAACACCATCATACTAATTTTTATTCCCTCGTTTGCTAAGTCTCCTCCGTGATTTCTCACCGTCATTATATTTATCTGAGTCTACCGAGTTTTGCTACAAAAGTTCTTATAAAACGAACCCGGTCTCCATCACTCGCTCTCGGGTCTAACACTAGCAGTGCATGAATTTTTTTTTAAAAAAAAAAATTTTTTAAAAAGAAAGAAAGAAAAAAAGAAAGAAAAAGAAAATTAATCAAAAAAAAAATCTTTCCCCCTCTATTCTTTTTTCTTTCTTTTTTCTTTCTTTTTTTTAAGGTTTTTTTCTTTTTTAAGCTATGGTGGCTACCAAAGTATAATAATAGTTGATGATGCGTCAACCTTGTTGGACACGGAAAGACCCGTGATACCCACACAAGCATTTTTTTTTAAAAAAAATTTGTTTTATCTTGTTTGAAGATGAAAAAGAGGAACAATATATATATATATATATATATAAACTACTAATATATATATAAGCTACTAGGCAGCAACTCGTCAGAATGCCCTACAATCATCTTCTCACAATAGATGCCATGGCTTCGTGTGATAAAATCTGCATGTGTAAACTCGGTATCCTCTATATTTGGTTACTATAGAAGAATTAAAAAAAAAAAAAAAAAAAAAAAAAAAAAAAAAAAAAAAACCGGTTCAACCAAGGTAGATTCTAATACATTTATAACGAAGATAATTGAAGCGGTTTCGGGCCGCTCGCCTTTTTCCAAATTCGTGGCTTTCAAATTCCCAGCCGTCCTCTTTTAGATTAAGCCATCAAGGCCATACACAACATTTAAATCAAAGTTTTTGGTTTTTTTTTTTAGGTTTTTTTTTGGGGTTTTTTTCCTTTCCTTTCCGTTAAATTTCTTTCCACGTTACCGGTACACACACCCCCCCCCCCCTTTCTCCCCTTTTCTCTTAGAACATGAGGCATCCGGCAATAACGACTGCCACGGCGCCCATGACCGGAGCCACATTCCTAGACACGCCGTTCAGAGGCGGTGGCACCGAGGTAGGGCCCGAGGTAGTTTTGGTGCTGGTGGAGCTGACCGCCGCGGTCGTGTTCTGGGACGGGTGAATGGTGCTTGTCACTGGCACCGCCGTGCGTGTCACGACGGCGCTGCTGTTAGAGGCTGTAAGAGGCGGCGGAACGACAGTCGGGCAAGGACCGCTGCAGGAAGGGCCGGAATAGGTGACAGTCGAGTAGATGGTCACTTCGCCGGTGATCTCTGGCGTTGGCTGAGGGTCGGTGTTAGGGATGGTGTAGTATTCATCGCCGATGACCAGGTCATGCGCCTCGCCAGTAGGAGCAGCAGGATGGTCGCTCGCGGTAGCTGTAGCTGCATGCTGGGCCTCTTGGTAAATCTTGTGGAAAGACGACCAGATGGAATAGAGACGAGGATCAACGTCCTTGTCTGTCGCGGCCGGTTCGTTTTCGAGCATGGACTTGACGTACCCTCCAAAGGTCGCGTGGACCAAGGGAAAGCTGGCGATGAAGCCAAAGACAGCCAGAATGATAGTATGCATGGTTGAATGGGTGGTGTTTTTGTGAAGTGGGATGGAATAATCTGTAGAATGGTGAAGAGAAGAGGGCTTTCGAGGTGAGGCGAGGGAAGAACAAGGAGGACCAAGTAAACCCTCGCCAAAAGAGGAACTTGCTCCTATTTATCCTTTTTTTTTGCGCCTCCCCAAATATGACGCGCGATTTATGAAAAGTTTGTTTGCTCGATCAAGCTGTCATAATCCCCAACGACTTGCATGGTTGACTCGTTCACGGCCAATCCCAACGCCGGGGCGCTGCCAAATGAACGAATCGCTCCATCGGGGTCTGCCGCCACATCAGCCTTTACAACCTTGATCCGAGAATCACCTCATCGACGCCGAGCTGGTGCCCGCAAAATAGGAACCAAGTGTACACGTATGTCTCCAGATCCAATTGCTGTCCTTGAAAACTATCCGCTGATGAACAATAAACCTTATTTGTGGTTGGAATCATAGAACGAATATGCTCGCTATGTGGTGTAGGATACCCATTTGCCCCGCTACTCCAAAGCCCCCCAACCCTCTTTTTTTTTTTTTTGGTCATGTTTTTTTTTTGTTTTGTTGTTTTTTTACCCTATTTCGTCTTTCGTATTTGTGCTGTACTTCCTGTTGCCTAAAGCTCATATATTTATGTGAACCCCAAAACGCCGTGTGCAGTCCGAAGGAACAATCACTCTTCTTCTGGAACTTCTGAAAAGAAGCTGAATCGCATTCGGTGGCTCTGATGGAACGGGGGAGGGCAGGTTAGTTGTTGAATCTTCATGTCACGAGACCCTGGGGTCGGGATATCAGCAGCTTACGAATGGTAGCTTCGGTATAACAACGGCCAGCGTAGCGAGGAAGTTGATGACAAAGTATGTTGAGTCGTAGTGGGTGTAATGCGTGCTAAGTAAGAATAGCACAATGGGGACGCTGAGCAAAAACTTCTTCGTCGGCGTGTACTGGGCTCCATTGTCGATCTGCTCCCACATGTTGAGGTTGTCAAAGGCACCGCCATTGAAGTCGAAGGGAATGCCGCGAACGTAGTGGAACATGATGTAGGAGCCGACCATGTACGTCATGTTGGTCAGCGTCCACGACGCCTCCTGAGAACTGCCCGGGATGACATCGTAGAGGATCTTTAGACAGGCGATGATGACGATGTGAATAGTCCAGGCCCCTACAGCATTCAGGTCAGAATCAGTCATTCTCCCTTCCTCCTCTCCCTTCCCCCGCCCGCCTCCCGAAAAAAAAGAGAGGGAGAGAGAGAGAGAGCCCCCTAAAAGAAAAAGAAAAAAAAAAAGAAAAAAAAAGGGGGGGGGGCCGTCACGGAGAGCCTACCCTTTGCGTTTGTCCAGTTGGCGTTCATGTTCGGTATAACAGCCTGATCGCTCATCTGCTCAAGCGTCTCGGGGGGCTCGTGGTAGACCTGGAGGATGCTGCTAGATCTCCTCCGGCGGCCGCCGGCGCTCCGGTCGGTCATGTCGAGAAATCGGCTGCTGGCGGGTTTTGCGCCGGCGTCGTAGGTCTGGGAAGATGGAGGAAGACAGGTCGACGGCATTGTCGGTGGTTGGTCTTGGAATCAGAATCTTCTCCACCGGAGGAGAGCCTTTCAGTCCTCTCAAACGCAACGGCAACGCAAGGCAACGCGCAGGTTCCGAGGCCAACCGCTAAATCGGGGCGCAGTAATCCGCACTTGGCGGGACTCGCAGCTTAACGAGGCGGCGCAGGCGGGCTGGCACGGGAACGAACAAGCTTTATGCAACTAAGCGGGTGAAGTCTCAAAACACAGCCCCCAGAGCTCAGGAACAAGCTTTCTTTGGGAGTTGGGTTATCTGGCTTCATCAGTTGGCGGAGTGGGGGGGGAGAAAAGTCGGACAATGCGAATACGAACCTACCTCTGGTGTTGCTCTTCGGCGTCTTCTTCTGGCACGGCTCCTTTCAAGATGGCAGTCACGCGATTCACTTTGGTGTTGTATATTTTTAGCGTATTGGGATGCTCAACGACGAACACTCTTCTTCTTCTTCTTCTTCTTCTTCTTCTTCCTCTTCTTGTTCTTGTTATTGTTCTTCTTCTTCTTCTTCTTGTTCTTCTCTCTTGGTTTAGATACGAGTACAGGTATGGGATGGGACGGAGCGGCTCACGCAATCGGGGTGAGATGGCGCATTACACGCATTAATATATGCCTGCCTGCCTGTAAGCTTGCCAGAGCAAGAGGGGCCAAGGAGCCTCGGCATACCGACTCATTGCTCCGTGCCCAGAGCTCCTCAGTTGCTCGACGCTCGGCCCCAAAAGCCTAGATTCCTTTCGCTTAAAGAGGGCGTCCTGAGGAACTGGGAGAGAATCTGAGCGGTGGCACGGATAGGCTGACGACGGCGTTTGCTGGGATCATGTTGTATGGACGCTGTGGAGACACCCTGGAAAGGGGGCGACGCCGTACCTGCAGGAACAGGAGATATCGTCCGACTGCAAAATGATGCCCTCCGTACGGGGAGGTGTGACTACGAACGCATGCTTACTATCTGTAGCGGCAGCGCGAACAAAGTGCAGCTGCAAGAAGGGTTTTTGCCAGCTTCACCGACTCCATCCATGGACGACGAAATTGCATCGCGCGCGCATCCAGGGGGGGGGGGGTTGCAGAATGCCAAAGGCGCCGCTTCTTCTTCTTCATCAGTTGACCAAGAGAGAGAGAAAGGGAGAGGGAGGGAGAGAGAGACGGCCGCTGTAGAGTTTGAGAGGCTCATTCGTAATACCAATGACTATTACCTAGGTTAAGGTAAGTAACTCCTCACATCTATCTATCCATGCACTATGGAGACCTCCGTATGGCGTCGGGCCCCTCCCTACCTGGCAGCTAAAGAATGGAGATGCTGCTCCGTACACGCGCCAAATGTAGCCGCTATCATCAGGGTGATTTCTTCTTCTTCTTCTTCTTCTTCTTCTTCTTTTTTTTTTTTTTTGGCATTTTATTTTTAATAGTCATAATTCAAATAATAATCAAAATAAAGACCACAATCCATCGAGTCAATTTTTTTTTTTTTTTGCCAGTGTAGATGCTTCGTTAGACCGCTGGCCTCTGTGGCTGTAATATCGTGTCCCACCTAATACCCCGTAATATCTGCATCTTCCATAACGAGCCAAGGGGACACGAGGAGACGACCCGTATCCTCGACTTCTAGAAGGCTGCTTCATCATTTCGGCGACAGGGATTGGTCCATGATGAGTAGTAGCGGGTGATCCAAATTATCCTGCTACCACTACTACCACCACCACCACCACCTACTACTACTACTACTACTACTACTACTACTACTACTACTACTACTACTACTACTACTACTACTACTACTACTACTACTACTACTACTGCTACTACTACTGCTACTACTACTACTACTAGTAGAACGAAGCGCTTGGCCTCCCGCTTCTCTTGGGTTCAAGGGCTCTCGTTCTACTCCGTACTGCCAGGGACGATCTGCATAGCCACCCCTTCTAGACGGAAATGGTGGCTGGCTGGCCCTTTGCCTTGCCATGCCCTACATAATCCATCCATAACTGCTAAACGGAGGCGCCACGTGCATTCTCATTGCTCTCTCTCTCTCTCATCTATTTTTAGGGGAACTCATTTCTTGAATCTCCAGAACCACCTGGACGAGGAGTTCATGCCAGCGCTCTCCATGGGACCCAATCGAACCATTCCTTTTGAGGAACGTTTGATTTCGGACTTTCTCGCCTATCTCATCTAGAAAATAAGTAGTAGTACTCCGTAGCACCCAGGAAGATAGAAAGGAGTCGCCTCCTGGTCCTGCAGGTCCATGAAATAAATGAATAAAACTTCAAGATGGAAAGGACTCCTTTTTATCGGCGAGGTGGCTAATTGTACTGGCATGCACTCACTACCTAGGTACCACCTACCAAGCACCAGGTACCCAGCAGGCAACCCACCTCTGACACCTACCTAGGTACTAAGGTACCTACCAGCAGTATATAGTATGTAGCAGTAGGTATTACGTACTATTACTAGTATTATGAATCGTTCAGCTCCATATGAGCGTCATTCATCTCCTTCAAGAAATGGATGTTAAGGATGAGTTTTCAATTATTTATTTATTTATTTATTTATCTTCTTTTCCTTTTCCCCACAGATGACAGGCACAGTTGAACATTGGAAAAGAAGAAAAGACGAAAAAAAAAACCCGGGCTTGTTTCCTGAAAAGGGCTAAACTTCGGAAGTAAAAATAAGCTTCTCTAGATCGCTCACCGGTTTCAGTGGTTGAATCTGATTCGTTCGCGTGCTGTGTATGTACTACCTTTTTTTTAAAAAAAAAAAAAATTTAATTTTAATTTTTTTTTCAATCCATTACCCAAAGGACGCCCATCGTTGGTTGATTCCGCCTCGGTTGGAAGAACACACAGCTCATCAACTCAATAACCACAGATCCAGGCTGGTCTGACTTGTCCATCATTCGAGACCAGCGAGCAGCTGGGCTAATGGCAAAGTGGCGTGTGCGCTGGTGAGACTACGATAACGAGTCTTGAAGCATTGCTTGCCCCCATTCGCGCTTATTCGCACGCTGGACTTTGTCGGCAAGGACACGAGCTTTCAAGAGCAAGTGGTCCCTTCACAATCTGCTGACCCATGATTTGTATTGGGAGGCTGCCGTATTCTCTGTGTAATCACTGCCACATACGGATAGATGCATAGACGAGAGAGAGATCAAGTGCTTCTAAA
The DNA here is from genome assembly GCA_020631695.1 of Trichoderma cornu-damae. Lineage (NCBI taxonomy): Eukaryota > Fungi > Ascomycota > Sordariomycetes > Hypocreales > Hypocreaceae > Trichoderma > Trichoderma cornu-damae. The sequence continues at coordinate 4,927,243 of CM036088.1, forward strand.
AAAGAACTGCGGAGTTTGAAAAGGGTTTCCCTGCCCGTTGCTTTTTTTTTTTTAATTTTTTTTAAATTTTTTTTTGACGCCCCCGGTTTGGCCCAGCAGCCTCACCGACCGCCATGGCTACGGATCAATCAAACCCAGGAGATTTCCTAAGTATGCAAAGTAGCGAGGACGAGCGCCCCTTGCCGAGGAAAAGGAGGTCTCCAGACGACGACGACTCGGCTAGCACAGGTGGACGAAATGCTTCCACAGAGCGCTCCAAACGTGCTCGGGTAAGCTCTGCCTCTGCTGATAGTGTCACAGGCGCCAAGGTATCGGAGGAAGGAGAGATTGATGACGAAGAGGATTCTGGGGGCGAAATCCGCACGCCTGATGCGGGCGGCGAGGGGCAGCAGCCAGGAGACTCTGCAACAGGCGGCGTTTTCGTGCCCAAAGACCCTCCCCTCTATTCCGACGACGCGGTATCCGTCAAGCTTCCCGTGTTTTCGCAACAAAGGGAGGGATCGTGGCATGCGCGGTTCAAGGAGTGGGTGCAGCTCCTCTGCGCGGCCAACTCGCTGCATGCCGCCGAGCTCACGCCTGCGTTGATTCGGGCTGCCTACAATCAGTACATCGACATCCACAGCCGGTTGAAGCCGAACAAGAAGCGCAGCGCGAGGCAGGCGGCTGAGCGGTTCGAGGATGCGTCTCTGGCCCATATGCTAAAGGCCCTTCAGCTGGCAGAGGAGGCCTCGGCTGGACGTGGCAGCCAGACAGGCGCGTCTGGCCAGGTGCAAACGCCTGGCGGCAAGAAGGATCAATCGACCGCAAGCAGCAGCCAGCCTGATGTGTTGCCGGCCCAGGCCGGCGGCGTCTATGTGATCGATGTGAACCCGCAGCCTCAGGCCCTAGCAGACACGCGCAGCCTGCAGCCGGAACCCCAATCTTCCACCAAACCCGCCATGCACCGTCGAGAAGGCGTCCCGTCCGGAGCCGATGCCCTCGAGCAGCAGCGCCGGTATTTCCCTTCAGCCAGCGACCCGTACGACATGTGCTTGCTCTGCGGACGGGAGGGCCACACGGCGGACAGCTGCACAAGCTGCTCATGCCGGTTTTGCGGGAAAGACGATCATTGGGATTACGTATGCTCGTCCATCAAAGTCAGATGTCGCCGATGCAACCAACTTGGCCACAGCGCCGCCGCCTGCGTGGAGAAGCTGGCGCTCACCAAAGAGGAAGGGCTCGCGTGCAGCTACTGCAGCTCGCCCGATCACCTGGAGACGGAGTGCACGCAGATTTGGAGATCATTTCACCCGGAGACGGGGACGATCCAGACGGTTGCTGCCCTGCCGGTGTCATGCGCCACCTGCGGCAGTGCGCAGCACTATTCCGGGGACTGCCCACAGAGGCAATCGTACGCCGCCAATCCCACCTGGTCCCTGGCCAACAAGAGCCAATATGTCGACCCGGCATGCAACTCGTCCGCGATCGAGGGGGGCTCTGGCACCGCCGAACCCGCGTCGAGCCGCCTGTCAGAGCTGAGGATCCGCGGCCACGCCTCGCGCGCCAACCATGTCCACTACTCCGAGGGCGAGGACTCGGATGATGTGGAATTCTTGGGTCGACGAGCTGCGCCGAGACCGGTCCGGACGGGCCACATTAGGGTGTCGACCAATCTCCGAGCCCCCGGCGGAGGCCAGCAGCCTCCTCTGCCGCCCGGTCCGCCTCCGTCCTGGCCATCACAGCCGTCGGGGGGCAGGCGCCCACCCCCTCCCGGTCTGTCGGGACAAACTTACTCGCAAGAACTAGGCGGGCCATCTTCGCTCCCTGCCAGACCACCGGCTCCTTCGCGGGATCACAGCAGCGTGCCGCACCCTCCTGCCCAGCCTGCGGCAGAATCGCGCCAGCAGGCTGGAAGAGGAGGTCGGGGCGGTGGTCGAGGCGGCGGTCGAGGCGGCAGAGGAGGGGGGGCAGGGGGGAGCAGGGGCTATCGGGGAGGAAAGCACAGAGGAGGCAAATTTTGAGGTGATGAGCAATGATGTGGGATCTCGCAACATACAGTGGAAGCGCGGGCGTAACGCAGGCATGGAGAAACCCCACGGACGAGGACGACGAACGAACCAAGCACGCATCAAGACGTTTTGATACTCCTTTTTGCACCATGGTTTGTCAAGTGCGGAACGCAAGGATTCGATGAGAGATGATTGGATGGCATCCTAGCTACTAAACTAACCAACGAAACCTGCAGCCCAGGAGTTTACCTGGCGCAAGAAGGGCGGATGGATGCAGAGGGAGGATGCTACGAGATGAATCCTCAGAAAGGCCGTTGAGGGGAGGGGGGAGACGTCGCGGGGAGCCATGTTGTCACGCAAAAGGCGGCCTCGCGTGGAGGCGCCACATTGTCTGAATGTGCCTGCGCATGGCGATGGTAGTACATGGTAGTAGCGCGGCTTCGTAAAGCAGGGAGCATTAGAGAGCATTAGGAAGTAACATCTGCAGAGTCGCATCTAGTAGTAGGTACTAGCACCATGACTGGGACCAGAATCGTCTCCCATTCCGGCAAAGGCTCCGGCGTGTTAGCTCGTGGAGGCGGCCAGCCACTCAAAAGCGCTCCGTGATGGAGACACCCTTTCGTGATATGATTCTGTCCGAAGGTGAAGAGGACAACGTTTCAAGGCGCCACGAGCAGCTCGCAGCCCACGGGGCTGGGGAAGGCGGGTTTCGTGGGCTGGGCAGACGGGGACGTGGCCAGTGGAGATGGCGAGAGGACAGCATTTCAACCCCTTGGCGAGGCCGTCTGGTCTGTCCGTTGGCTTGGGAGGCGATGAGAGTTGGTTGGGCACGAGTTGGGATGGGAAAAGAGGCGATTTTGCAGCCCAAGAACGACTTGACTGAGTGACTGAGTGACTGACTGGGACGATCTGCTTGTGCCCAAAAAGCTGCAGGGTATGAATTTTTTTTTTTAATATCGATTTTTTTTTTGATGTTTCAACCGTGAGATTATATTCTGGGGACTTTTGTTATGCATGGTTGTTACTCTCCATTCACTCCCTTGTATTCGTAGACGGGACGAGACACACACACACACACACACACACACACACATGCCTTTGAAGTTTTGTCGACCATCCCGCGAAATTGTCGCGTGTAAGTGAAGCAAGCCTCCAAGGCCAAATTCTCGATTGGCGCGCGCAGCAGCAGCAAGCTTCATCACCAGCCACAAAAAAAAAAAAAAAAAAAAAAAAAAAAAAAAAAACGACAACAGCCCTCGTCCCACGCTTATGCGCGCCGCCTCGTGTGTCCCCCACACATCGCCGCCAACCCAAACCCACTGGCCGAAAAGATCGAGGCCGTGAGACCGTTCCCTGTGGGCGTTAATAGTTATGCGGCTCGCCGTCCAACGAAAGGGGGGGGGGGGCCCTAAGCTGACGCGGACACGCACACACGGCGAGATGGGGTTTTGGTGAGTCACTGGCCAGTTGTTTTTGTTTGCTGAAGCCCGGCGGCATTGGCGATGCAAAGGTGCTGCAGGACGATTGGAGCGCGGAGAGCGGGAATTCTGGCACTACGCCGGGGGGGGAGTGAAATTTTTTTTTGTTTTTTCCATTTTTTTTTTTGGCCTCTTCTTGCTTTGTCCTCTGTTCTAGTCGGGGATGAGCGATTGTTGCCCAGGGACGAAGGTTGGAAAAGCGGCTGAGCGCCCGATGGTTGGATTTTTTTTTTTTTTTTGGGAGAGAGAGGCAAAGGGGGGGAAGAGTTTGTGGGATATAATACTAGTATATATAATACTGTTACCACTCACTTATATGCAGCTTGAGAGGACGGAGACCGATTCTCTTGCATCCCTATTGCGGATTATATATATATATATATATATCTGGCATATCCGCTGTGTGCATGACAGCCTTGTTTGAAAAGAAAAGAAGAGAAAAGAAAAGAAAAAAAGAAAAAATTGTATTCGGATTATCCCCCATCTTGAATAATAATAATAATAATAAAAGGTTGCCCAAGTGGGCATCTCTCATTGAGAGCATCTCGTCTCTCTCTCTCTCTCTATCGATATCACCATCACAGGCATACAATACCGGCACTTTTTTTTTTTTTCTTTTGAGCTCCTTCAAGCTTATATCCCTACTACTAGCCACACCTATACACCAAACCAGGTTTTTACCACCAGCGATATGAGACGGACATGGCTTCCACCGAACAACTCTTTATCGCCATGCTGAGGAGCGACCGCGTCAAGGACAGCCTCCTCCCTCACCTGTCCGCCTCGGACGTCTGCTCCATCCGCCGGGCCTCATCGGCCTGCTGCAACCTGGTGACCAGGCGCCTCTTCACCCGCATCCACGTCACCTTTACGGCCAACACGTTTACCAAACCCTCGCGCGTGGCTGCGCTGGGCCGGATCGGGCATCACGTCGAGCACTTGACCTTCCACCTCGCCCACTCGGAGGCCACCTTTCTCCCGCCTCTGGTCCATCCGCTGACGGGCGACGAGATTGCCTTCTTGTATAAGCCGCTCACCAGCTTGGGGTCGGCCCTGACCCGCCCCAAGTACGCCAACACGGAGCTGGGAGAGATACTGACTCAGCAGTATCCTCCCTTGTTCCACGCGGCGACCAACGTCCCCAGCTTCATCCACGCCATGGGGCACATCCCCAACGTCAGGCACCTGACCGTCCGCTGTCCCGGCCAGGACCCCAGGGAGAGGTACAGGAGGGGCATTGTCGACTATGCCCTCATCAGCTTGCGCATCGCCGTCGAGCGCGCGCCCGTCACGAAGCTCAGCAAGCTGTCCCTTTCGTCTCTCCATCCTTGTGCGTTCAACTACCTCAGATACATCAATGGGATTGGCAGCGTTCCTTCGGCCGGCCGCAGGTGGCGGCAGATCAAGAAGCTGCACATCTCGGTGGAAGCCTGGGACTTTTACGGCCCCTCGCCCGGGCTGGACCATCTCAAAGTCCTCGACGACTATATCCGCAGCTTCTCGGAGGGGCTGGACAAGTTTACCTTTGCCTGGACTGGTGTCAGGGGGCCGTGCCCCATTGCCCTTTCTGCCGATGCTCTCTTCGCGCCGCCTCGCAGCACTAGGAAGCTATTCCACGAGGTCACTTCTCCCATGTCGCCACTCCCAGTCCGGCCTCCTCGTTCCCCCATCCATTTCCCCAAGCTACGCTACCTGCAGATCCGCAATGCCACCATGAACTCTGCCCAGCTCAAGGCCTTGGTCGCCTCCCACCAAAAGACCGTCAGGCAGTTCGGCTTTGAGAGCGTCGTCCTCGCGAACAACGGTAGCTGGGACGAAGCCCTGGCGCCCGTGGATGGCGACGACGGCTGGTCTCGGAGCAGCTTTGCGGCTCCTCTGGAGCATTCTCTCGTGACTGGCGCGAGCGGAGAGGAGCTGCCTAGCCCCAGCGCGGCGGTCGAGGCTGCCAGCAGAGAGCTGATGGACCTGGACCTGAGCGGCCTCTCCTTCAGCGAGGGCGGCGAGAGAGATGTGATGACTCGGGGCTCTGCAAACGACTTCGCCCCGCCAAGGGAATCTGATCTGAGTGTCTCAACCAAGATCACGAGGAAGCGTGTTCGTCGACGCCATGGGAAACACTGCAAGGCCGAGAAGAAGGACCAAGTGCCTGAGTATCCATCCCCTCCGCCATCCTCCCACAGTCGCACTTCTTGCTCTTGTTCTTGTTCTTCTTCTTGTTCTTGTCCTTGTTCATCTTCTTCAACCATACACGGCCACAAGCCGTCCAGGCTGCGTCTCAGACCATCTTCCGAATCCAGCCCGATTGCTTATTCCGCCATTCCCGAGCCGCTGTCCATCATCACCCCGCCCATCTTGACGTCCGCGCCGCAGCCGGTTCTCCTCCAACCCACAATCTACTCCCCCGCCGCCCATCGTCAGGCCGGCCCCGACGAGGGCATGTCAACTGTGCAGCGCAATCTGGAACAGGAAGAAGCGCATCGCCTCTTTGCCGAGGACGCGGACGCTAGGGCAAGCGCTCTACACAAAGCTAAGGAGGCCGTGCTGGCGAAGCTCAGCAAGGAGTTTTACGATAAGAGGGACAGGATTGCGGATGCCGTGTCCGTGCGCCGATATATGGGCGTCAGAGAGGTGAGCGGATGCAGCAGGGAGATGGTGATGGAGGATTGGAGGGGGCTGGAGAGCAGGAGCGCGTTGGTGCCCTTGATATTCAGTCGGTCTTAAGGGGATGGAGTTTTGTGTGGGATAGATAAGGTAGGTGGAAGATGATTAGGGGAGGCGTAATGGAGGATGTTGCGAAGCCCTTATGAAGCCCCTCCTCCTCCTCCTCCTCCTCCTCCCCCTCCTCCCGCTTTTTCTTCTTTTCTTCTTTTCTTTTCTTCTTCTTCTTCTTCTTTTTCTTTCTTTTTATGACGACACGACGACAATGATGTTTTGTTATGGTTTCTTTTCTTTTCTTTCTTTCTTTCTTTTTTTTTTTAAAAAAAAATATCTCGCTCTTTTCTTGTTTGTTTTTCTTTTTTTTTTTTTAAAAAAAAATTAATTTCTCTTTTCTATATTTGATGCCTATATTGGGACGAAGCACACGTACAGTATAACCATTACATAAGGTACCTATTCTCTCTCACGCATCGTTATTAGTGTTTAATACACATTCTCCTGTTGCATATGTTTTCCCATGCTCCAGTCCCTGATTACATTGAATCTGCAGTGATGTCCTCAACTTGTAGGTTTTTAATTTTAAATTTAATTTTTTTTTTGAATTTTTCATCCAATCATTACACAAAATTGCGGCACGAGGCGAATGGAGATCGGGGAATATTCCCATCGTTGGGATTCATCGCAAGTTATATATATATATATATAGATAGATATATATATATAGGGTGCATCTTCGTCGCAAGGTAGCCCCGGTGCTAGTCAAATGTGACCTTGGTTCCCGTATGCTGGACCAAGCCACCCGTGAGGCGAGCGACGGCAATGTCCGGAGCAGCCCTTGGCGGAGCAGCCTCCTGTTTGCCTCCCCTGCCATCGCCCCCTTCGTCTGCCCTGCTCCTCCTCGGAGGTCTCGACGTGTCGTCGGCCTTTCTGGGAGCATCCTTGCCGAACCGCTTTTTGTATCGCGCCTGGTCATCCTCGGCCAGCTCCAGCTTCAGCTCTCGGCCCAGCATGCGGTTCACCCACCACTTTCTCGTTTTGAGCTGCTTCTGCTTTGATTTCTCTTCATCCTCAGCTTCGCTGCCGCTCTTGTCGTCCCGGAAATCTTCCTCGGTCTCCACTTCTTCCTTGATCTTGACAAAGCCCCTGACGGCCCAGGCGGCAGCCTCCGGCTCCTTGAACTTGACCCAGCCATAGCCCTTGCATTTCCCCGAGTCTTCAAACGTGGCCAGCTTGGCCCATTCAATCTCCCCGCACTTTTCAAAGTTCCTGATCAAGTCCTCTTCGGTCGTCTTGAAGCTGAGATTGCCGACGAATACTTTCCGGCTGGCGTTGGTCTCTTGGCGCTGCTCCGTCTTGCTCCTGGCGCTCGTTGTTGCGTCGGATTTCCCGGCGGCCTCTTCGGGCTCCTTCTCCTTGGCGGGCCGGCCCTCGAATGACTTGGCGTCCTTGATGAGCAGCTTGCGGCCGCTGAGTTCTGTTTCGGAAAGGGCAATGGCAGCGACCTTGCCTCCAATGTCTGCGAAGTCGACGTAGGCGAACCCCCTGTTTGCGGGCTTCTCATCCTTGCGCCGGTTGGCGTCCTTCACCGTGGGCAGCTTCACTCTCGTCATCGCGTCCTCGGTGATGACGCCTCCCGCATTGTCTATCAGCCATGTGCGGAGCTCCGCCGCTGTCAGCCTAAAGGGAAGGTTGCCGATCCAAACCCCATGCTCGGATCGCGTCTTTTCCCTGCCATCCTTCTGTCCCTCCTTATCTTCCTTCTCGCCATCGCTCGAGGGCTTTGCCGGCAATGGCTTTCCCTTCTTGAGGGCTCGGCGCGCTCGTTTAGATGGTGGCTCTGGCGCGTTTACGTCGACTTCGATTTCCTCGACATTGGCCTTGCGCTTGCTGGAGGAGGCCGACTTATCGACTTGCGCCGGCCGAGGGGATTCCGTTTCTGCGGTCGCCATGGGAAGTTTGCCGATATGGGGGGTCACGGCCTCGTACGTGATTCTGCTTTCCAAGCTGTAAGACGGCAGTTTTTTTTTTTTTTTTTTTTTTTTTTTAGAGCCAGACAACAAATATCCCAATATCGATAAGGCGATAACTACCCGGTGCTTGAGTGGGGCAATAATAGGATTTGGGTCTAGTGCTCAGGCGGGCTTTTCCATGTAACTGCTAAGAGGATGGATGTGCTACGAGCCATGTTGCGTTCATTCCTACAAGTATAACTTGCTTACTACCTGAGTAGCAGCACGCAGCAACTTTTTTTTTTTTTTTTTTTTTACCCGTAACCAGGAGGCCAAGACCATCTAGAAACCCAACTGTCCATGGGGAAGACTCCCGTCACACCTCCGCCATGTTAGTCAAGGCCAACGCAAGCCTCTGAATGGCTACGATGACGAAGTGGCGCAGAGCCACGTCTTTACCCGGCATTGGCGGTACACACTCAGGTTAAAGAAGAAGAAGAAGAAGAAGAAGAAAAGGCTTTCAATGGAGACGACACTGGGAGCAGCGAAAAAAAAAAGTGTGGGAGAAGGAGGCCAGAGAAATATGACGACTAATAGTGATTCAGAGGAGCTTCCCAATGCAGGCTGAGTCGTGTGCTATGGCAACTTGTTTCCCTTGTCTGCTGGTGTACTCCGTATATAAGGTAAAGAAAGGTACCTACCGTAGGTGTAGGGACGGGACGGAGAACGGAGAACGGAGAATCAGCGGTCCTATTCGTTAATGTTTTCTTTCTTTCATTCATTCATTCATTCATTCATTTTTTTTGAGCGCAGTTGCGTCGACATCGACATGCTTGCTACTCCGTACATGTATACGAGCTACCTGCTGCTCCGTACTCCGGGCAAAGCTCCACATGACATCGACCTGCAGCGTTGTCCGGCCGTGATGATGGGAATGTGTTCAACGGGCATGGACAGAAGTTTGCCTCTCCAGGGGCGGGAACGTGCGCGCCGAGGCCCACAGGTTGGTTGGTTGGTTCGAGGTTTTTTTTTTTTTTTGCCGTTGCGATGACAATGTAACCAGGCGTGCTCCGAGGGCCCTTTTGAAAGCACCATTCATTCATTATTATGCTTTGATATAAAACAAACCTGGCCTGACGCAAGGAGGAGAGAAAAATAAGTACTAGTCGTTCGGGTCGGCCGCGGAATCAGAGACAAAGGCGAAATGACTCTTTGCTCCCTTCCAATTGCCAACGCAATGAAGGACTTGCCGGATTGGACAAAGAACATGCATGATTCGTTACGACTTTCGTTCGAGCCGAGGCTGTACGTGTACGTACAGAGTACCTACGCTGCAGTAGTGATAGTCTTATGGAGCCCAGCGCTCCGTACGCCTTTGTATGCATATATACCTAGCACTTAGTACTACTACTACATACTACCTAGGTACCTAGTACTTACCTAAGGTAAGGAAGGTTATGTAACCGTCGCAGGATGGTCAGATGTCAGTGGTCTTATGTGCCCGTCTAGGAGGCAATGCTCGCGATGCGGTCTTCCGAGCAAACAAAACAGATCTGGACCCGCAGGCACTTCTCCTTGCTTTGCGTGGGACAGATGAATGAAACATTTTTTTCTTCCCTTGCACAACAGCCAAGGCACGCTGCAGGGACGAAGGGCACTCACTATATGGCGCCCGAGAAAAAAAAAGGGGGCGGAGAGAGAGAGAGAGAGAGAGAGACTCGGCCAGGCCAACAAGCTCTCGCAAGATCAGTTGAAAACGATTGACGTCAATGATTTTTTTTTATACCTTTTCTCTTCTTTTTTTCTCTTTTTTTTTCTTTTCCCTTTTTTTCCCTCTTTTTTTTTTTTTTTTTTTTTTTTGTTTAACCGCCGGCGCCTGCCAGCGAGTCCCCCCATCCTCGCACATACAGCGTGCAGGGCCACCGGCTCCGTGCTGGCTAGCGCCTGTTGCAGCCCAACAGGCCAACAGCCGTGGGGGATTGGCCCGCCGGCCAGCGCTGAGGTCGCTGAGGCTTACTAGCACGCACCTGACGCAACCTGCGAGCGCCGGCCAGCCACGTTCCAGCGGGCGACGGCGCTGTGCTTCTGGCGAAACGGCCCTGTGGCGGCCGGCCGCCTCCGCTGGGAGCCCACCGAGACGCACCCAAACGAACGCTACGGGAGCCGTCACGTGTCCGGCGGGCCAACTTTGCAACCATCCCTGGCAACGCAACCTGACCAGCTCCAGTCTCCGCATCCTTTTAACTAGCAGTATTACCCGCTCGCTCGACCACCACAACTCAACCTCTGCCCTTGCACTGGCCGGGCACCCATGCAGTGGCCCCGTTGACCGCTCTCTGGTACTTTATTGCACGCCAGCTCGCGGCAGAGCTGGTCATTTCATTTTTTTTTCTCTCTCTTTCTCTCTCTCTCTCTCTCTCTCTCTCTTTTTTTTCTCTCCTCTTTCCATCTCGTTCCTTCGCCCCTGTCATCCGAATGGTGATGCTTTGCCGCCTTCAGAATCTGCTAGCGAGGCGGCCATAGTACCGGTAACCTTATCTCAGAGACCATCCACCTGCGGACGCACCCGGACGGCGACGGTGGAAAATCACAGCATCGCTCGGGCGCCTCACACGTCTTTTTTTTTTTTTTTTGGCCACGATGAATGTGTTGCTGTCGCCGCAGTTACCAAGTTTGCTGCACCAGCACGAAAATCCACATCTTTCCCAGCGAAATCGTAAGTCCCCCCTAACCCACCTTCCTTTTTCTGAAGCAGCTTTCGATGGTTTTTTTTTTTTTTTTTTGGTGGTCGATTTCTTTGTTTACTCGTTCATTGCACACACACGCACTTGGCTTTGTGATAGATAGCATGTTCCCGGACTCACGTGATCCTGCAGTCCCATCACTTCACAACATGACCAACCGAAAACGAAAGGCCGACGAAGATGGCGACGAAACCATGTCGCCCATGAGCTCCCCTGCCGTGTCCTCTCGATCTCTTCGCCCGCCGAAGAAATTAAGATCAAACGATTTAATCGGAAGGCCCCTCTCTCTCCCACGACTCCTAGAAACGCTCGACAAAAATCAACTACGAATGGTTCTGGAACGCATCTGTGAGCGCCATTCGGACATTGGGCAGGAAGTGATCTCAGGGGCGCCCCGACCCACCGTCGCCTCGGCGATGGGCGTTCTGCAGGGCTATCAGGACAAGCTGAATGCTGCTGCCCCCTATGGCGAGAGCAGTGCGGAATACACCTACGACCGAGTCAAGGGTCCCCTCGTCGCCTTGATCGACGCACTCTCCGATTTCACGCCTCAGTTTCTACCGCCGATCGAGACCCAGCCCACCAAGTCGCTCGAGTTTCTCGACGGTGCGACGAGATTTATTCACCACCTTCCAAACTGGCAACCGCAGGCCTATCGCCATCACAAGGAGAATGCGTACGAGGATGTCTCCAAAGCGTGGGCCTTGGTCATCAACGAAGCTGCGAAGCGGGGCGGGGGATTCAACCTGCACTCGGACGGATGGGATCAGAAGCTCGCCCGACACAACGAGCAGTCTGATGGACGGCTGGGAACGGCCATCCATGCTATGTCTAATAGCGTCGGATGGATGGCATCAAACGAGAATGGGGGTTCATCTGAGCAAAACTCTATCCTTAGCCAGCTCGTGTCCGGTACATACGGATCCCCCGTGAGGGTTGGACCTTGGTGAATTTAAAAAAAAAAAAAAGCTGCCATGGAGTATACGGAGAGCAGCTGAATCACTCACTACATTATATCACCAGCGCCGCAGCCATCCCACCGACGGCACCAGAGCACGCCACGGCACTACCACCCCCACCCCCCCCCCCCTTTGTTTCCCCCCTCACGACAAAATCTTTCTCTTGCATCAACGGGCTACTATAGACTTCGGCACTCATTTCCCCTTGCGCACAACTGGATGTTTTGGCGTTCGTTTCTTTCCTTTGTGATTTTTGATATCCTTTCCCTATCACTCGAGTGGGCAGTAGGGACTCTACAGTGTGGCATTTTCGTGGTCATTTGTTATTTGTACGGGTACGGACTCATCATCAGTTGTAAATACATAGGCATTCTGTAGTCCTGCACATCTAATGCTGAGAACAGGCGTTGATCAGTCTTTTTTTTTTTTTTTTTTTTTGGGTCCCTCTCTCTTTTCCCAACATGCGAAAACCAACAAAGTTCGCAACTCGTCCCGAGCCTAAAAAGTAGATCCAAGGCTGGGAGTTTAAAGTTTCCTTTTCTTTCCCAATGAAGCTCGACGTATGAGCTGTTCAGGGCTGACGACACAATGAAGCATGCATTACTCGACGGCTACCAGGGTGGACGTCAGCTGGACAAGAAGGTTGGTGGTGAGCTGAGCCTCGGTGGACGAGGGCAGGAGATCTCGGGGTACGTACCTTGAACGCTGCCTCCAACGGGTCACGTGCTCTCCCGTTTCCCCAGTCAACACAGGACGCGCGCGGGGGAGCAAATGCTGCTGCGAACGCGACGCATCGTGAATTGGAAGCCCGACATAAACATTGAAGAGCGTCCAAGCGATACAGGCTTCCCACGTGCTGCCAGCCTCTCGCAAATTCTATAACGATTTGGGCTCGGTGCAATAATTTTTTGAATTTTTTTTTAATTCTTTTTTTCACAATCAACATAGATGTCAGGGTCATTCTAGTTGCCCTCCATGCCTGCGTATGCTCTCCCTCACTACCGTGGTGCGACTTGATTTTAGTTAACAGCTTCCAGTCCGGGCGATCAACACCAGGCGTGGGCCAACCCCTTCGAGGAGGCCAGGCCGCGCGTATCTGAATGGACAGCCAAGGAAATTGCCACAATCTCCTCCAGGCTTGATAAACAGCTGGGACCCGAGTACATCTCTTCGCGCTCCGGTCCTGGCGGCTCACGAGTCCATTACCTCACCGCCGAGAAGGTGATCGGCCTTGCCAACGAAGTCTTCGGTTTCAACGGGTGGTCGTCCTCCATACAGAACATCCAGGTCGATTTTGCCGACGAAAACCCACAGACACAGCGTGTGAGCATCGGGCTGTCCGTCATCGTGCGAGTCACCCTCCGGGACGGCACGTACCACGAAGATGTCGGCTACGGCTCGATAGAGAACGCCAAAGGGAAAGCAATGGCCTTTGAGAAGGCAAAAAAGGAGGGAACGACGGATGCGCTGAAGCGGACGCTGCGAAACTTTGGCAACGTATTGGGCAACTGCATCTACGACCAAGATTACGTCCGACAGGTTACTAAGATCAAGCCTCAGGCAAATAAGAAGTTTGATCCGGACAATCTCCATCGGCATTCGGATTTCGTGAATAAGGACCCGACAAAAGACGGAGCCACCATCAACTCCGCAAGCAATGCCAGCAACGGCGCTGCAGCTGCCGCCGGAGGACTGAAAATAGAGCCCATGGACTCGTTTGATGACTTCTTGGGGGGTATGCTGTCCTCCGATGCCTTTGAAGAGATCGAGGCTGAATGTCTATAGAACTCGATGAGGCCGATTTCTGCGTGCCTGTAGATGGCCATCCAGACGAAATCACGCTGCCGAACGCTGCCAATCTCCATCTGCCCCACGACAAGCCCTCTTCAAACGAACCGCGCCAAGGTCAACCCCCAGCTCAGCCCCCAGCCGGCCAGCTTGCGAAGCCAGTGCCGGGGAACGGCGTGAACCGGCAGCCGCAGCCGCAGCCGCAGCCGCATACCCCAAGACAAGGACAACCGCCGCGGCCACAGAATGCCCCGCAAGGCAGAGATTCCCTCAACTCGGCAATGGCACCCCCTCAGCCGCCCCCAGGAGAGCCCGTGGCATTCTTCTCGGCGAGGTCTACAATGGTTGACTCAAACCAGTCCGGCAGCAACCAAAATCTGCAGAGACAGCTCTTCGATCCCAAGGCCGAAAGCCCTTCTATACGAAAGACTCCCGGAATCGACCACACCTCGTCCAAGCCTGTCGCGAGGAACGGTCAGCATGTCCCTCCTGCTAACAGCCAAGCGCCGTCCACTCAAGGTGGTGGCAACGCGGGTGGCTTCACGCCGCTGCGACAGTCGGTCGGCGGCTCCCAAGCTAGGGGCAGTATGACGAACCCGTCCTTGGACCAGGCTCGTAGAATAGGGGCCCCAGGTGGTCTAGGCAGTCCTCTTGCGAACCGAGGCCAATACAAGCCCCCGACGATGAAACGAACGCTACCAAGCGAAGCCAATGGGCCAAGGGCGCCACTGCTTGATATACCAGCAAATGCGGGCCCCGCCAACGACGGAGATGGTTTGGATGCAAAGAGACAAAAAGTGGCATGACTCTTGATGACGGAGCGCTGAAAGTGTGCAAATAAATGTAACGGAGCAAGGAGTTTTGGAGTTTTGGAGTTTTGGGTTGGTGATGTCGCCTTTTGCTTGATTTGGTCGTTGGCTTTTGAGTGCCAGGGCTGAGACTGGTATTGAATGTGTGGCCAGATATTCGACTCTTTATGAGATTGTTAGTTGCAATCGAAGCGTTATTGTTGTTTGATGTTACCATTTTGATTCCAAAAGGGAGGGAGTGAAAAAAAAGAAAGGAGGAGGAGGGGGGGGGGGGGGGGGGGGGGAGTGACTCTCTAAAGGAAGACCATTTCCTGCATATTCTCCTTCAGGTTGCGTGTATAACACCGCGAGGACGATCGCGGGGGCTGAGATATATATATATCTACGGCTAGACGAAATCGAATATCAAAAGCCATGAGCGCCAACTGCTCCAGAGGCACTGTTTATTGTTCCCGAATTTAGCGAGTCTATGACTGATGCGAAGCCCTTCTCTTGTCGGCACATATTGGGTTCTTGGCGCTATTGGATACCACCCGGCGAGCGGGAAATGGCGCGATCCCAGAATTTTCTTACTACCAGTAAGCGATTTTGTCACAAGAGATTTATTTTTACAGCGACTTTTGGTGAAGAGAGATAAACCAGCATCGCGGCTTGTAATCGTCGTGATATCCCGATTGTTTATAACAATATGTAGGGGAATCGTTTTGATAATCAAAGAACGTTTATTTTACAACTGTAACTGTTATAATGTGAATTCGCGCACTGTTTTGTCGTTCAAGCGCCCATTGGCAGAGTGCCAGAGTGGTTAATGGGTATGACTAGAAATCATATGGCTTCGGCCTCACAGGTTCGAATCCTGTCTCTGTCGGAATTACAATTTTTTTTTTCCTGAGAAAAACTTTGTTGTCTCATCCATCTTTTTAAGTCTTCTTTTCCTCCTTCTCTCTTTAGAGCGTCGCGGATGGGTCGACTTTTAGGAAGAAGAGGCGGTAGACAGGGTGCGCGTTTACTGTGGTGGTTGGGAGAGGCATTGAGGGGGGGAGGAGTTGAGTGGCCTTTTTTGGTTGGTGAGTTTTGGGTAGGTTTTGGAGGGAGTTGCTGCTGCGTCGAGCGTTTATATTTCGAGATGACGCGACCGACTCTGTTAGGGTGCCATGACTTGTTTTTTATTTTTACTTTTATCCCCCCCCCCTTTTTTTTCACCCGTTTCTCTGCCTCATTGAAGTGATAGCCTGATCTACAAGCAGATAGCGCATAGTAATACAGTAAATAATAATACATTGGCCATCTCGAACGCGGCGAGGGGTCGTGGCGTTTTTAACAGGACCGCTTCCTTCATGTTCTGCACGGCGCGAAAGCACCCCGTGTCATGCTTTAGCTCAAGATGTAGCCGTTAATCTTGCAAGGCCTTGCTGTGCCTGCTTCACCCCCTCGGGAAACTCCATCTTGCTGCTCATCTCGATGCACTCCTCGTACTTCTTCTTCGCCAGCTCAGTCTTGCCTAGCATGGCTGCCACGTCGCCCCAATTGCAAAGCGCAACGGCGCAAGCCTCATCGCACTCGGGTGTCCGGTCGTCGCCCTGGACGTCCCTGGCGTGAACGTAGGCATTCTGTGCCCAGTTGAGGCCGGCCTCGAGGCACTCCTTGCGCGTTGAGGGCATGGAGGCGTCGAACAGCTCCTTCAAGCCTTCAGATGGCTCCGTCGTGCTGCCTGCGGCGTAGATGGGCTGCTGAGCAAACGCCGCCGCCAAGTTGTTCATGACGACGGCTCGATGGCATGGGCTTTCGCATAGCCGGAGGGCCTGGAAGAAGAGGGGGATGGCAAGCTGAAACTGGGAGCGGCGCTCATAGTCTCGACCTAGAGACTCCATCGATCCGCCGAGCTCTTGGGGGCTGAGCCACTTGTCTTCTCCGGGCTTGGGTCCTTCGGTCTTCCGTCTCCGGAATTCCTTCAACGAAGCCTCGACTGCCCAGACGAGATGGGCGTGAGACTTGTCGGGATCGAGGACATGCTCATCGGCGTACAATTCACCGAGCTTAACGCTTGTTGAAATGGCCTTGGCAAGCAATCTCTGCCGTTTGTGCCACAGAGTCTCGCTGGGCTCTGCTGGGGCAGCAGGGGCAGCCGGGCCAGCCGCCTCCCCGTCCGTCTTGCCACCGGAAGCCGCATTGACCGCAGCAGTCTGTCGGGCATCGCCAACGTATCGCCCCCGGCCATCCACCTTGCCATCCTTGACAGATTTCTCCATGACATCAATCCATCTCCTGCAATCCCCAAGAACCGACTCGAGCACGTCAATGGCCGCTTTGTGGCTGTTGATTTTCTCAAGCCAAAAGGATACTTGTATCCTGACGCCCAGCACCTCGTCGGAGAAAGGGTCTAGCCCGACCTCGCCGCACTGTTCCATGGCCTTTTTGTAATACCTCAGCGCAAGCTCGGGATCGGGCTTGACGTTGGTGTAGTAGACGGCGCGGCGCAGGGTGTTTGCGACCGGCTCCGGGTACCTGCTAAACTGAGAGTTGTAGAAGGTGTTGATGTACGCTCGGATGGCCACGGCGGAGAAGACGAATGTAAACAACAGCCTGCACGGCGTTAGGACAGCCCGGACGGGGTTTCTCTTCTGCGGTACGGCGGGGAGGCAAAGCAAACGTCGAGGACACACAGAAGAACATTCAGCGAGGTCACGGCTGGATTCTCGCGGTACGATTGCCGGATGCCTCGAGGGCTCAGCGCAAGCGCGAGGTTCCGCAGGCTGACCCCGAGCGCGCGCCCCGCGAACTGGCGAAAGGTGATTTGAGGCTTCCCGGGCGCCGAGCCGTTGTCTCGAGGCGCCGGCGCATTCGATTGGTGTCGTTTCGGTTCAGCTCGCAAGTGGACGATGGCGGTTGGCGATTTGACCTGCACGTAGAGCAGCCCCGTCGCGGCAGCGGCACGGCGCAGGCCGAATCTCCCCCCCGCCGGCCTCGACGAGGCGAGTGCCGACGTCGACATTTTTTTTTTTTTCTTTGTCTTTTTTTTTTTTTTTTTTTTTTTTTTTATGTTGGTCAGCAACTGAGCGGTGCTCTGGCTGTTTGGGCACAAGATGGCGGTTCAGTTGAGGCTTGAAATCTTCCAAGGTTTTCTGCCATGACGGCATCTTCATGTTACGTTATCAAGAATCAGAACGGAGCCCGGAAGCAAAGATTCGTGACATGTGGTCCGTGCGCCCAGAAGGTCCAAATCCGTGCCGAGGCGGAGAGGCGAGGCCGCACCTGGATGCCCTTTTTTTCAGGCTTCATCTTCACCGCACACCCCACGATTGATTCTGGACAGAAAACACAATTGAAAGAGAGAAGAAAAAAAAATTAAATAAACAAACAAATAAAATGTCTGGCAAATTCGAGCCCAAAGTCCCTGTCCAGCTGGACCCTCCAAAGAGCGATCCAATCTCCCCCGAGGCCTTGGCGGCAGCCAACGGTAAGCCGCTTCGGACCCCTCCGTTTTCGCTTGTCAATTCCTCTGGCCTCTCTTGTCTGGGCAGCGCAAAGGAGGGTTCGTGAGAAGGCAATGCAATGGACACATGAGTAGGATTTCGAGATATATATATATATATATATATATGTATGTATGTATACATATATGTATATATTGCCGCGTCATACGCTCGTGCTGCCGTGTCCTAATTTCATCTCGTGATTTTCATTTGCAGCGCTGGAATCCTCATCGAGCTCTCTCGCGCACGTGGGAATATCACATGTGCCGTCCGGCTGACTCGGTCCTCCCATAGGTGTTGATGGAGCAAAATCCTACGTTGCAATCAAAGTGCGTTCATGGCCCGACACCATATATGGTCTACTAGATATAACTAACGATGCCTCCAAGGGCAAAGTCTACGATGTGACTGGCAACAAGGCGTACCAACCGGGAAGTTCATACCACGGTACGTATGTCGGTTTATATTCATGCCTAAGTTGTTACCTCCTAGTCGGCTTCTGTCAACCGGGCACCCTCGTACCCCTTGCGGAGAGAGACTGACGCAAGGCATAGTCTTCGCCGGCAAAGATGCTTCCAGAGCATTGGGGAAAACGTCTGTCAAGCCCGAAGACGTCCAGCCCGACTGGCATGATCTCAGCGAAAAGGAAAAGGGAACTCTCGAGGACTGGGTTACCTTCTTCTCTAAGCGGTATAACGTTGTAGGTGTTGTGGAGGGAGCTACCAACCTGTAAAGAGGCTCAGGCTGGGGCCAATTACGAGGCGGTATATGAAGCTTGACGGGGGTTGGCGCAACGTGCACCGCCGCCGCCGTACGCATGTGAGCTTTTGCTACGTGATGCCGCAGCGCACAGCGCGATAACGACATGATGTATTCTGGTTATTCCGGTGAAGCTCAGCAAGGCGGCATGCGCTTTGTAACGCTTTATGCTCCAAACTGTCAGGGCTACTCTTCTCCGGCAGACATCAGCCGGCGAAGATCAATTTGCTGCTCCCCATTACGTCTTTGAGGAGTTTACTCAGAAAAGCCGGCGGCACACACTGCGGTGCGGTAGCAATCCAAAACGAGAAAAACCTGCAGATAGCTTGCATTTGGGATTCCCCGACTAATAGTACTCGTAGTACATACTTTGTCTCCATGCCGGCAGGTCGAGGATGGCCTGGCTGTCTCTGCAAGCGACGGGAGTGAAGCCCATCTGGACAAGAGCGTTACACCCCGTGTCACTCACGGGTGCTCCTTTCGTCGAAGCGATAATGACTGTCTGGGGAAAAAAAAAAACACAAGGATAGCAACACGATCTGTGTAGCTGTAACCGAAGAATGTCGTCCTGACTGCTACTACGGCGTGATGGCCATCAAGCTATCAAAGACACCAACAACGCCCCCCCCCCTCCTCTCTCTCTCTGCCTTCTTGCTAGTAAGAAAAAAAAACCCCCCGGTGACATATGCTTCCTTTTTTTTCCACCTGGACACGCCATTCAGCCGCAAAAATCCTTCTGAACCATCCATGCTTTACAAAACAGGTTTATGCACACCCCCATGAACACATCTCCAAGTCCCCGACGTCCCCGACTGTGGCCCTTTTTCTCTTTTCCTTTTTCCCTGTCAATCCCCTGCCCCCTGCCTCCTGGCGTTTATCAATTTCCATTCACCAAAACGCAATGGGCCCCCATTCATTGAACGCCCCGGTGTGATACGCCCACCGGGGATCCCTTGACAAGACAGTCGTCGCACGGAACCTCTTGCCTCCATGAGTTACGGAGCACCTTGACTCCTAGACATCCATGGTTGGGATCATTCCTCGCGAAGTGGCAGTAGGACTTGAGCCGTACTTGGGAGTGGTTGCAAGTGAACAAGAACTCCTCCCAGTCGCACATGGTGAGCAAAGACTAGACTCGATAGACTGAGAGCGTTGCGAGGGTCCGTTAGCAGTTCGCTACGGCATCGTGGCTCGTATTTCTCATCCTTACCACAAGAGAGTTGGGGGAAAGAAAGAAAGAAAGAAAAAGAAACCCCTGTTTGGTTCAAACTGCAGGCTTTGCTTTTTATGTCTGTAGCTGGCCGGGCCGGTGGGAGCAAAGAAAATGGAAGTTCTTGAAAATAAGGCATGGGGCTTTGGGAAGCTTTTATGTGTAAAACTCTACATGCAGAAAGTCACGAGCAGCCCATTCGCTTGAACGCACTGAGCATACACTATATGGAGCGGCAACAAGTATCTTTTCACGACAATGGCCCTTTCGAGTCCCTTCATACAATTTCCTTGGCTAGGAGCAGGGAGGCAGCTGTCGTGGAATCATATGAAGGTATCTATCGTAGCGGAGCACCGATCTCTCGAGCATCGTGGCTGTCAGACCTCCGATACCATCTTGAGGAGGGGGGGAATGATGCATCACATGTCTTGAGCCCATCTTGTGTCACCGCTGTAAATCAATAGATTCTGTCAGTGGCAATCTTTTTTTTTATTTCTCTTCTTCTTGTTCTCCTTCTTGTTCTTCTTCTTGTTCTTCTTCTTCTTCTTTTTCCTTTCCCCCCCTTTTTTTTCCCTAGAGAGAAATACAAGTCGTGCACTACGTGTGTCTCGGTTATGGTGGTTGAGGAAGTGCTCTCTGTCAATCGAACACGGAAGAGAAAACATGCTAACCGATGTTAGACCCCGGAGTGATATCATCAAATGGCACATCACTAGGTGCATATGTATATGTATGCAGACGAGAAGGGCTTTTTCCTTGCCGACTCCCAGCCTCTCTCATTATGCTTGGTTGGCGAGCCGAGACATGCATAAAAAGCAAACGAACCCCCCCCCCCTTTCCCCCCCAGTACGCGTGCTGTCGAGCGCTGAACTAACACAACCCATGTCAAGTTGGAGGGGGGGGAAGAGAAAAGAAAAACCCAACCCATCCATTTGTTCCGTCCACCCCCCCCCAGGCCCTGTGACGGTGCTTGTGGCCCTCTCCTTGTGCGTCCTATCATCTCCGCAATCCTTCCTACTGGCCGGGATGCCGACCCCCGGGAACCACATCCCCTCGCTACGATCTCTCCGTCACCACTCGTTCGCGAATCATGACACGGACGTCAAGTTGCCAAGATGGGCAATGCAGAGCTACGCGGGACAGGGGGTCAAACTCCCGTGAGGCGCTTACGGTGACACCTGAGAAGTATGTACATGCGTTGTCTGCTTCGTGCAAACAGCAGGGCCAAAAGACCATCAAGATGGGAGAGGGGGGGGGCCCGCGACTAGGTATGTATTGACTACGATCTTCCTCGGGGAGGGGAGGGGCGTCTTTTGTGGGAGCAACATTCCGGGTACCCGGAATTCGCCAAGACAACTGGGACAGGCGGGTGCACTCCGTATGGATGCAGTGAGGCTGAAAAGGAAAAAAAACACAAGAAAATCAAATCCGTGCATGATGATGGTGATGATGCTCCTCTGTCACCTTCGAAGCGAAGTGAATGGCTATGAATCTATGATGGAGTCGCGCCCCGCCTAGAGAGACGACAGGTCTTGTTACCAGTACGACTCATCCCGGCTTGGCAACGCCCGCGTGGGTCAAATCTACCCTGGCGATGGGATGGGCTCCTTTGAGCACGAATAGATGAGCGTTGCAACGAGCCCCCTTTGAATTTTTTTCTTCTTTCTTTTGCTTTTGCTTATTTCTTTCTTCTTTGTTTTCTTCCACTTGCTTGGTAGACGATCACTGGGGTGTGGGAGAAGGAAATTTCAAAGCAAAATTTCAAAGCAAAAAAAAAAAAAAAACACCAGGGTTTCTCCCCTTTTTTTTTTTCTTGGAGGATTCCATTTCCGCCATCATGCAGCCGGGCATGCTTCCGCGGCTACAGCAGGCGGGCCTTTGCACAAGAACCTCCCCGGTCTGGAAGCGATGTGCCATGCGAGTATTGCATAATTTTCTTGCCAGTCTTTTTTTTTTTCGGGCTGTGTTGTGCGGCTGGCTGAGCGCATCCTTCTTTATCGAAGGTGGTCACCTCCAAAAGTCCGCTCACTGATGCTGAGTGCAGTATTGGGACGACTCAACTCGGCAAGGTGATCTGCCCTGTTGGAATTCAAAAGGGATTTTTTTTTTTCGAGATATGACGATTATATACCGAGCATCATTCAATGTAATTTTGAATATCGTTTTGTCGTACGTCTTCCTCGACCGGCCAACTAACTAAGCCTTTTACAAGCAATGATTTTGATAACCCCCCCCCCCCCCTTTGTTGAATATCATATTGGCAATAAATTGCACCTTTTTTTCAACACTACATACATATATACTTGCACTAACTTGGTGTCGTGTTTTTCGTAGTGAGGCAGACAAGCGTGAAAAATCAATCATAATAATGCATGTACTTTGACGCCCCCAAAAAAAAAATTCATCATGTACTTTGATGACACATACGAAGAATCGCAAACATACATGTACCTATATGTATATAGCTGTATTGATTCTCCAGACCATGAATTATCATGTACTAGCATATGCTGTTGAGGGCATGGCGCTGCGTCTCCGCATGAATAACATCCAGACTCTAGAGGGCAGAGCAAGAAGAGACACCCCACGGCACCATCTTCTTACCAATGTGCATCATCCTAGACGGTTTCTTCAGTCAGTTGGGTTTATTACCGAAAAAAAACAAAGGAGGGGTCCGTTCATGTTGGGAATATGAGAATCTGTCTGTATATAGCTAGGCTCTGAAGTTTGTGCACCCAATCACAGCTTGTTCATGCAAATCATGGACTCGGTGAAATTCATCCCCCTTTTTTTTTTATTTTTTTTTTATTTTTTACAGAGTACATGGAAAGAGACAAATAAATAAACACGCAATCAAAAAGCTGTGCGAAGTGGAATCCCGACATCCCGTGTCGGCGTGTCATACCCTGATAATGTAGAGCACTGCATATAAGCTTACCAACTTACCAATATCAACGAGATATTTCTCTCAAGCCTGTTGATTTTCTTCATTCAAAAAGCCCAACAGCAGTCCTAGAGTGCATATGAAAAGTGTTTGCTCGTTTTACGGCTATTTCAATCGTCCATCTCGCTTCATCTGGTAGCCACGTTGAGTGCGTATCGTTGATCGTTCCATGTAAAGCAGCAGCAGCAGCAGCAGCAGCAGCAGCAGCAGTAGATATGGCCTTCTTTGGGTGCCCTCAATTTTATGCAATGTCGGATAACCGTCGTACGGAAACGACATGGATACCCTTTCTATTGCGCCCCATGTCATTTCAGAGTCCCAAACCAGGGTCTTCCCATCCCATACAGTACGCCGTTCAGTTCCCCTGCCACTGCTCCATCACTCCGCCATAATGGAAAGCGTGCCCAAGCCGCGAGAGATACGGCCTACGTGTACGAAGTAGCTTGAACAAGGCAATCGTCCGCCTTCCAAAGAAAACCGGGGCAATCAGCTTCAGCTCCCACGACGACAGGAAGACAAATAGGGCCATTGAAATCCGTGCAGCGGGCAGCTTATCAGACCCGCCAGACGTGGGCTTGCGACAGGCGACACAAGACCGAGCAGGCCGATGGCGGCATTACAGTAACGAGGCCAGCACGTACTCCCATTATCGTGATATGTGACATGGGCCGCGGGCTGTGCGAGCGATGGCATCTGCACGACATATGCAGAAGGGGGAGGACGAGAGGATGAAGCCAAAGTCGGAGAGGACAGACACGACGATGCGGAATCCATACGTGGGATCTACGAGGATCAAGAGGGTGTGCGACAAAATTTGCTGCTAGAAGGAAATTTTTTTGGGGGGGGGGGAAAGAAAAGAGAAGAAGAAAGAAGAAAAGAAGAAAAGAAGAAGAGAAGAATAAAGAATGAAGAATAAATAAAGAATAAAGAAGAAGAAAAGAAGAAAAGAATAAAGAAGAAGAAGAAGAAAATAAGAAAAAAAAAATAAGAAAAAAATATGAGAGAAAATCAAAGAAAATGAGAAAAAAAAAAAAA
The DNA here is from genome assembly GCA_020631695.1 of Trichoderma cornu-damae. NCBI lineage: Eukaryota > Fungi > Ascomycota > Sordariomycetes > Hypocreales > Hypocreaceae > Trichoderma > Trichoderma cornu-damae. The sequence continues at coordinate 4,951,037 of CM036088.1, forward strand.
AAAAAAAAAAAACCCCTTGGGCATTGGCCTTGGGTCGCGGCCTGGCCTGCGCTCGTGACAGTTGCCTTGTGGTTGCCTCGTGGTTGCCTTGCGGTTGCCTTGCGAGGGCAGCATGGATTGTCGAGTCTTCTCGGGCAACAGCAGCGCACCATCGGTGGGTTGTGGCTGCCTGATTGGACAATCTGGGAATCCCTTGCCCCTGCGCCTGCGCCTGCATCTCTGCATGCAGCAAAAGAGATGAGGTTGAAAAGTGAGGCGAACCCGAATTCCATCCTCGTCGGCCTCAAGCACAAGTCGCCGAAAAGCGTTGAGAAGGGGGGGGGGGGACGAGATCGAGAGCCGACGGGAGATGGGATACACCCGCAGTTGCCAGCAGAAGCAAATTTGGGCACCCAAATTGCCGGGGCACGAGCACGCCTGATTCCTTCATCGCGAAACCGGCCTTTGAACGGGAGACACGGGCCTCGCATTCCGCGACACCCTGAGCTGCTTTGTTGCTTGCGCCTCGCCTCGATGCTGCCCAGCTCTTATTAGGCGGCAGCCTCACCGATAAACTCTGGCTGCCTCGTCTCCCTAGAGAGGGCCCCCCCTCCCCTCTTTCATCGCCACGGACACGAAGCCACGGGACGGGTCTTGGTGTTGATCTTCTCGATTTTGCGGAGCGTCCCGCCGCCCGTTGATGCTGTCCAGCCTGTGCGCGCGCGCGTGTGTGTCGACTCTCGTTCTCGCCCCTCATCGTTGCTCCTTCTTGTTACTCCGTGTCACGTTTTACTCTCGAGGCTGCAGACAGACCGACTTTACGGAGTAGCTTCCGAGTTCCTGGCCGCCGCCCTTACACTGCCTCGCACTCTCGCACTGTACATCTCAACCCCGCCGTCTTCCGTCTTCTTCGACGACAACGACGTTATTGGCCGACTCATCCGGCAAGGCAACGCGGCACCCAGGTTTGAGCTTTTCTCAGGTCTTGCCGCTGAGGCTATAATTCGTCTCTATTCCCTCAAAGCTCGCTCTGCCAGTAGAGGACCGACGACTCCTCCCGGGCAGGCTGTGCGCGGCCACGCAAGTGAGGTTCACCCGCCGGCGGCTCTATCTGCCTCGCTAGTTTCCAGCCTTGGCATGGATCGTCTACCCCGGGATTCTCGCCTATACGGCTCGGATCCTCGGGACAGCTCTCGGATTCCAGAGCCGTACAACATCTATCAGTTCTATTCTGCGTCGGATGGTCCTTGGTTCCCCGTCAGCGTCATCCAGCCGGCACAAACGCTCCAGTCCCATGCTCTCCCGTCTGCGTCTGCTTATGACAGTGGGACTCATGGCTTTCAAGAATATCGGAGCGCCGGCTTGCCTTCCGAATGCGACACCACTCTGGGAGATTCTGGCTATGGAGGCAGCCGTCCAACGTGCAGCATCGTTGAGAGCGTCGCTTCAATCGGTGGCAATGACGGCTCCACGGAGACTGGGCACCTGGCAACTCAGGCCGTGGAGCATCTTATTGGCGACTTGAGCATCCAGTCCGGAGAACCATATCACCAAGCTCCCGATGCAAAGTACCACTGTTACCAGTGTAACGCCTCTCTCAAGACAAAATCGGAACTCAAGTATGTCTCAGATGCAAAAAAAAGAAGAAAAGAAAAGAAAAAAGAAAAAAAAAGAAAGAAGGGGAAAAAGAAAAAAAGAAAAAAGAAGAAGAAGAAAGGCGAAAAAAAAATAAAGAAAAGGAAGAAGAAAGAAAAATAAAATAACATAAAAATTAGATGCATAATTCGCTTTGCCTTCGCCCAGTCTCTGGATGCTGATATGACTTAGGAAGCACAACTATAGACATACAAAGCCGTACAAGTGCACCTACGAAAATTGCCAGAAGGCCACCTGTGGATTCAGCACGCCCAATGATCTGACCAGGCACAAGAAAACAGTCCACGGTGAACACCATGGTCCTGTCTATATCTGCCGTCATGACCCTTGTCCCCAAAAGAAGGAGAAGCCGTGGCCAAGAGCCGACAACTTTCGAAGCCATTTGGCCCGGTGTCATAAAGTATTCTTGAAAGCAGATGACGATCTAAGATGCTACCGCTACCAGTACGTGCTGTCGTTTGTTACGCCCGAACCATGATGCCGGAGGTGAACTGGATGCTAAGCCTCTGCACACAGACCAGGAGCGGCAGAATCATCCGAGGTCCGAGACGGCAGATCCTCCATTACTGGCAATGCCAACGCCAACGCCGATGCCGATGCCGATGCCGATGCCAATCCCGGACCCCAATCGGACTTTTTTGGGTTTGTGTGCCGCCATGGCACTTGTTCTCTTGTAAAAGAGAGATGGCCAAGAGCCGATACCTTCCGGGCTCATCTGGCTCAGGCTCACAATTTATGCCTTGAAGCTGATAGTGATCTCCAGCATTACTATTACCACCAGTACGTGTTTTTATCTAGTGTATGCGGGATGCTCCGGAGCCACCGTGCCGGACGCAAATTAGACGCTAAAACTCTACATACAGATCGGAAGCGGCAGAGCTGCATGCGCTCCGAGGCGTTGGATCTTCAGTTGCTGATGTTGACCCGGGGCCCCGACCGAGGCAATTACAAGATTCTCCCGATTTGCGGGGAGATCAAGTTCCAGCGACCGCCTCGCGTCAGGCACGAGACGACGAATCTTCAAAGCAGGACAGCTTGCCACTGGCCCTGGCATGTCTACCAAGCGGGGTCGAGCCGCAGGCAATGCGATCAGGCATTCCAGACGACCTCGAATTGTCATCGACCCCTGGGCCCCAGCCCGTTATCAGCGACGCCTCCGTCGTCGATATAGAGCCTACCGGAGCAATTTCTCTAGAAGAACCCGAGGCTGCGCTGCCTCATGACGAGCCAAGGCTGGAAGAAACCTTTGACGAAGATGAAGAGCCTCTGGCTGAGGACGAGGAAGAAGCGTCCGACCGTCAAGAACCGCAGACGACTCAAGCTGCGCCTCCTGACGCGCCCGCCCGACGCAAGGCTGATGCTTCTCGATGCGAGATGCCTGAGCCCCAAAACCCAGCCGGCGAGCCGAGCGACGCCTCGGGAGTGCCTACGGAGGCGCCCGGCAATGCGCTCGCTTTCTTTTCGCAAAATGCTCTGGAGCTGTTTGCTCTTCTCAAAAACGTTCCATTGGAGATGGCCTTGAAGGATAAAACGTCAGATGTCCTCTCGTTCCTCAGAAACATCCCAAAGGATCTGCTAGAGAAGGCCTTGCAGAGCGAGGACCAAGCAGGGGCCGACGACAACGGCGTCGCGAATGATCAGGCGGACCGCCACGTACCGGCAAAGTGTCAAGAGTGCGGCAAGCTATTCTCTCGGAAGTGCGAGCTCAGGTAACGATATTCTCCCTCTCTCCGCTGACATCCCGTCCCTCCATTCTATTCGTTCCCGGCCACCCGCTGTCTGGCTCATATCGAGACTGACCATGAATGCGCCATTCCAGGAAGCATCAGAAACGGCATGAAAAGCCCTACCGCTGTACCTACAAACTTTGCGATGGGGCTTTTGGTAGTAAGAATGACTGGAAAAGACATGAGAGCAGCCAACATTTCCAACTCGAATCCTGGAGTTGTGATTTTCCAGATTGCGACAAGGTCTTGCCTCGTCGGGATCTATTCAGAATTCATCTCCTCAATCATCACAAGCTACAAGATGGTCACGTAGTGGAGGACAAGCTGGAAAGCTGCCGGTTGGGCCGGCACTGCGACCCGCGCTTCTGGTGTGGGTTTTGCGGTCAGTTCATCGAGGTCAAGGGGAAGGTGGTCAACTCTTGGACCAGCAGATGCGACCACATTGATGGCCATCTGTTTGGTAAGGACGGAATGGAGAAGAAGCCCATGAGCAAGTGGTGCTACCTCGAAGACAGACTGGCGGAGGGAGGCGACGAGCCTAGCAAGAAGCGCAAGGCCACGGAGGATTTGGGCGCGCGTCCATCCAAGAGGCCCAACTACATCTGGACATGCGTAAGTCACCAACACGCCAGTTCCGCCGAGCAGTCTTTGTGCATCATCTAACGTGACGAGCAGTGTCGCTGCTCGCATGTCGAAAACTACCACACAAGCAGTTGCTGCATGGAGAGCCATTGCCTCCACAAACGCTGCTCCCATTGCAGGGTGGAGCGGATTATTGAGTTGAACTACGAGATTGAGCCGGTGAGTCTAGAGAAGGAGAAGTAAAGCGGACGTAGAGCGATGGATGCCGTGCCAAGGTCTCTCGGTTGGTGAATGGGTTTTTTTTTTTTTTTTTTTTTTTTCTTTTCTTTTCTTTTCTTTTTTTTTCCTTTTCTTTTCTCTTCTTTTCTCTTCTTTTTTTTTCCCCTTCCTTTTCCTATCTTTTTCTTTTTCTTTTTTTGGCATGTTGAAATAAAAGAAAATGGTGGTATTGATTCAGACACACAAGCACAAAGGGCAATGCAGCGAGGCTATGGGGATGGGATGAAGCATCGGACAGGGCAGTTGCATTAGCTTCTCCAGCAGGACGGTCGTATTGAGGCAATGATCGGGCCGGATGCGCAAATGCTTCTGGATAAAAATGGGATTTTTTTAAGGAAATTTTGTTTTATTTTTGTTTTATTTATTCAATTTGGGTGGATTTTTCAAGCAGCAAAAAGAAATAAATTTTTTTAAAAAAAAAAAAAAAAAAAAAAAAAACCCGTTTTGAATTTGTGTCGTGAGGCGCAGCTGAAGCAAACCCTCCCTGTGAGATAAGCGCCGCCCACTTTTGGCAGATGAGAGCTGGGCGTGGCCACACCCACAAAACAAGGAGGAATTAGACGCCAGATGCCAGACACCCCAAATCCACAAGACGCACGACCACGCACTGTATCATCCTGTAGTCCGTACTTGGTATGTACATGGGCCAGCGTAATACTTGACATTCCCCCCCCTAAAAATAATAATCATAATAATAATAATAATAATAAAAGGAAGATGGAGAAGAAGAAGATGGAGAAGAAGAAGAAGAAGAAGAAAAAAAGGCAACCAGACGCCTGACTGGCTCTACCTTGTCTTTTGGCACTAGCGAGAGGTTGCCTTGTCTCGGAACTTGGAAGGACCCTAGAAAGGAAAGAGGGTCCTTTTCCGAAGGATTCCCCTTTTGGTGAGACATTTGCCGGATGTCTCTCTCTCTCTCTCTCTCCTCCCCTTGTTTTTGCCGTTCCGTTGTTGTTGTTGTTGTTGTTGTTGTTGTTGTTGGTTGGCATTTTTGCACGGAGTAAGTAGTGCTATGTAGAGAGTTGGCATTTTTACTAGCAGGATGCCAAGTTTCGTTTTGGTGGAAAGAGAAGCACCCAGCTACCAAACTGCGCCATTCTCAGCAGCCAGCAGCAGCAGCACCAGCAGTCGAGATGCATTAGGTAGTTGGGGGGAAGGGAGGGTGTGTGTATGTGTACGTACTGGTTCGGGGAAAAAAACATGAGGCGACTCGAGTGACTTGACTGTACTGCACACACTACATACACATCTGTCGTACCGTGTGGAAAGCAATCAATCTGAGTTGTCAATAATGAAGAGTAACATTTGGGCAATGAAAAAGAAAGACAAGGGGGGGGGGTGGCCGAGGAAGCGCGGACAAGCGCCGTACAATCCGTCCGTCCAGCAGAAAAAGAAAGAAAGAAAAAAAGAAAGAAAGAAAAAAAAAGGGGGGGGGGGTGTTGATTGATGCCTGTATGGAGAGCAGGCGTGCTAATAATGTACAAGTACAAGTATGGTGACGGTGATGAATTGGTAGGGAGTTGCTCTCGCATGCAAAAGGGAAAAAGACATGAGGTATGTACTAGGTACTTACTGAGGTACCTTGATCTGTACTTGTTTTGATGGCCTTGCTGCCAAGGTAAAGAAAGTACTTATCAAGTGTAGGTATATCCAGGTCCAGGTACCTTGGGTAGACCTTGGGTATTAAGATACGTATTATTATACTAAATGTATGTAGCATTCTAGATTATTATTATGTATTTAATTTATTATTATTATTATTATTATTATTATCATTATTATTATTTTTTGGGGGAGGGGGAACCTCTAATAGAAGAGACAAGAGACAGAGAGAGAGAGAGAGGGTGGGAATGTTTTTTTTTTGTTTTTTCGTTCCAGCTAATAAAGGGAAACAACGGATTAGCAGTTGTGCCAATGGCCGAGGAGATGCGGAGCGCGCATCCATCCTGTTGGGAAACCGGGGAAAAAAAGAAGAAGAAGAAGAAGAATGAGGAGAGAGAGAGAGAGAGAGAGAAAGAAAAAAAAGAAGAAAAAAAAAGGGCGGCCAGGGTCAAGGGGGGGGGGGGGGGGGGGGGCCTGCAAAACCGGGTCCCGCCGTATGAGATGCGAGGAAAATTGGCTTTTTTTTTTTTCTTTTCTTTTTTCTTTTCTCTGAACCGCGGGCGCTCGACTGCCGCATTAGTTTTAGTGTGACATTTATTATCACGTACAAGCCATGGAAAAATTGGCAAGCGTAGACGAACCCGGGATGCGCTTTCTTCTTCTACTAGTAAGTGCTCTCTCTCTCTCTCTCTTGCTGCTGCTGCTGCTGCTGCTGCTGCTGCTGCTGCAAAATAACCCTCCCTCCAGGCAGCAAAAGTTGTTGCCCCCCATTCCCGCGGGGGGGGAGGGGGGGGGGGGATTTGGGGGCCGAGAAGAAAAATAAAGAAGAAGAAAGAAAAAAAAAGAAGAAGAAAGAAAAAAAAAAGAAGAAAAATAAAGAAGAAATAAATAAATAAAGAAAATAATAATAAAAAGGCAGCACACAATCATGGGATGCATCATGGATTCAATTCCAGCAAATGCCCCCTCCCGCTGCTGCTGCGCTCACTCAAAAACGTCACCGTGCTCTGCTGGATGGATCGTCCATCGTCCATCGCAGCGCCCGGCCGATGGCATCGAGCTTGTACGAGATGCGCGGGACGCAAAAATGTGGAAAATCCCATCCTTTTTTTTTTTTTTTCTTTCTTTCTTTTTTTCTTGCAATTTTTTTTTTTTTAATTTGGAATACAAAAAAAGAAAAAAGAAAAAAAGAAAAAAAGAAAAGATGAAAAGATGAAACAAGAGATAATGGGATGGAATCGTACGCCATTCTGTTTCGTGGGGTTGGTGGTTTCAGTGATTCCTTCCAGTGCCCGTGGCGAGGCGAGTGCACGTCAGTACCACCTCGGTACTAAGATACTTAATAGTACCTACCTTAGTAGGTACCTAGTAGGTTAGTACCTTGATACTTGGGAGGTACTACATTACCTAGGTACTACTAGGTACTACTACTGATGTACCGGTAAACAACTTGAAAGGTTCATGCCAAGGTACCAACCAGTGCTCACTATAAAAAAGGGAAAGATGAAGAAGAGAGAAAAAAAGGAAAAAAAAGAAAAGAAAAGAAAGAGGCCGACTGGGTCGCAGCAGCAGCGCTAGGTGGGGCCTTTGTCACAGGCCCGATGATGGGTCGTTTTTTTTATTTTATTTATTTTATTTTATTTATTTGTTTTGTTTTGTTTTGTTTTGTTTTGTTTTTTGCCTTGTTTTTGAGGGGGGGGCCACGCTTTAACCGGTCTGATCGCGCAGCAGCGCCGCGGAAATGAGGTAAGTCAGACTAGTGCCTAATAGGACACCCCCCCAAATAAGACATATAAATTAGTTAAATTCAGGATTAATGCTAAAGAAGAAAAATAATACAACAATATTATTTAATATATTTTTTTATATATTTTTTTTATTTTAATTGCTATAAATAGTATAAGTCTTTAAATTCTATTTTAGTTATTATTTATAATACTGCTTAAGGCTGTAATTATTATTTAAGTTGCTTTCTTGTATTTATTATCTCTTTAATCTTAATAAACCAACTATTTAGGTTTTCTTTTACTTTTTTTTTCTTTTTTAGCTTAAGGCTATTAATTTAATGCTATAGATTTTAAATCTAGGCTTTTACTACTGCTAATTTTATATTTTAGCAGTCTAGATAACTTTTTATCTTTTAAAAAAGCAGCTAGGTAGTTAAGTTAGCAATACTAATTAAATTAATAATTATATAGACTTGTTATAATTATTTTAATATATTAAAAATAATAAAATCTTAGTTTTTTCTCTTTTTATTTATTAATAATAATGTTTAAGGCATTATTTCTTTATTAAGTTAGCCTTTTTTTTTTAAAATAAAATATTAATTTATTAATAGCTTTGCTATATTAACTAGCTACAACCTTAATCTAACCTATTTAGCTTAAGTATTTCTTTTAGTTAAGGCAAGCTTTTTAGCTTTATAATAGCAATAAAGGAAGACTATCTTATTATATAGTATAAAATTATTAAGATTAAGGAAGTCTATAAAGGCTTGTTTATAATAGGTTTTTATAAGTGAAAAAATTAAGATATTAAGAGATTAAAGGATATAAAAGGTATAAGGTAGTAAAAGTAGTAAATAAATATTATTAATATAGCATTTATAAAAGAAATTATTTATATAATAACTTCTATAATTATTAATAATAAGCAATTGCTTTAATAACTTCTTTAGCTTTATTTTAAAAATAAAGATCTCTTAAAGCTATTTTAAAGCAATAGTATTATTAATCCAGCCTTTCTTTAATATATTAAATACCTAGTTAGCTAAAAAATTAAGCTTTAAAGGAAACTATTATTATTAAATACTCAAGCCTTTAAAAATAACCAATAAGCAAAGAATCCAACCTATTACTAAAATATACTTAATAATTAAAGTCCAATAACATAAGCCAGGCTGTTTCTTTATTATAACCTTCTTATTAGCCAACCCAAGCACTAACCTATTACTGCTATAGCCTTCTAAAATTCTTATCTTATCTATATTATAATAATTATTAAGTAGGATATCTTTAATCTTTAGGATTATTAAAAAAGAGAAAAATTCCTTTATAATCTTAGTTATAGCTTTATTAAGGCAGCAGGAATTTAAGGGCTTGCCTTTAATAGTTTTAACTTTTAGGTTTTATTAAAGAAAACCTTCTATCTATGCTTTTCTAAGTAGTTAACTATCGCTACTAGCCTTGATAATCTAGGCAGTAAACTCTTAGACTTGTTAGTATATTAAAGTAAAGCTTAAGGCACTTTATAATAATATTTAATTTATAAGATGTAATTCCTACTGCTTAAAAAGATATTAATTATGCTTATTAGCCTTATTTCTTATAATAGAGCCCTTTAAATAGTTATATAGTATTAATTAAGGAATTCCCTAGCATTATATAGCTTTTTATAAAGATATCCTATTTTCTATATCTTTAATAGCTAAAAGAATTGCATTTTTAGAATATTTAGGCATTTCTCTTTATTATAAAAAAAAATAAAATAAAATAATAATAATAAATATATAAAAAATCGCAAGTTAAATTTTAGTGTTGTTATTGAAATAAGATAAAAACAGAAAAAAACACGTGTCCTATTTAGGGGGGTGTCCCATTAGGCACTAGTCTGACTTACAGTACAGAGTATAGAGTACTTGTACTTGGTATGAAGTGCGGAGTTCAAAAGTACTATACGCTGCGGACTGAGTGTGTCCGGAATATGCAACCATTGTTTTGTTTTATTTCTGGTTCTGGTCTGTTGCAGTATTTGGTTTGTGAATGGATGGCCAACAAAGGCAAGGGGGAGGGGGGGGGGGGGGGGGCACGTGGCGGCCTACAAAGCAAAGAAAGGGGGGGGGGGGGGGGGTGGCATCTCTGCCATTGGCTCCGCGTGCCAACGAACAGGCCAGGCCATGGATGGGCCTGTATCGACAGGCGCTCACGGCTTTCTTGGGTTTTGGCGCAACCCGGCCAAGAGTCGACGAGAGCGCGCAGAGGTCGCTCGGATGGATGTGTGCAGGATGGAGGTTGTCCGGTTACCGTTCGTTGACGGTCCCAAGTGCGGAGCAAGGGGGGCGGCGTGACGAGGAGCTCGATTTTGAGTCTGGCCAGGGCCACGACGGAAAAGAACAGAAGTGAAGTGAAATGAAATAAATAAGTAAAAGTAAAAGTTAAAAAAAAAAAAGACGGGGGGGGAGGCGTTACACTGGCCGAGGCCCCTGCTCGCTGTCCGGTGCGAAGTCCCGGAGTCGGGAGATTTTCGAGAGCGGTAGAGTTCCATTCGAGTCTGTGAGAGGGAGGTCCGAATGCCGCCGTCACGGTTAGCCTCTGCTGGGATCAATCTTCGATATTCCAGATTGTCAAGTGTAGATTTCGTTGGACCCCTCCGGGAGGGGGGGAAAGGGGGTGGAGAATGTTGATGTGGTATCACGACGTCGGGAAGGGAGGGGGGGGGGGGAGGATTAAGGGTTGATGGTTAGCCTGGGCTGCAGAGAGAGTTCAGCTCTCATGGCTCTTTGTCCTTCGTGATTGGGGTCGTATTGCTGCATCGGGTGCCTTCTATGCCACAGCAGCGAGCCAATACAATCCGTGCCCAAAGGCCATCCCGACTGGGACGAGGAGCAGCGGTGCTCTGTGACGCCTCGTCGGACAGATTGGATCCTCCAACTATTAGAAAGCGTGCCGGATGCGTTGTGAAGCTTGACGCCAGCCCTGGGCCGACCAGTTCCACGGTGCTTGGGAATGGCATACGAGTACGACGGCAGAACCAGTTGGCCGGGGCTCGTCTGTGTCGTACCGGGGGGGGGGGCTTCTGCTCGCTGGCGCGGAACGAGGTGTGCGGTGCAGGGGAAAGAGTGGCAATCTCCATCTGGCATGCAGCTCTGCTCTATTAGATGACCCGGCCAGACACCCATCCGAGATATCGACAGGCTTCGACATGCTGTCTGGGTTGTAACTTGTCGGTATCGGGTACGTCCCGCGCTGCTGCTCTGCGCTGCTCTGCGCTGCTCTGAGCGCCGCTCTGCCATCGTCCGCTTCCCCGTCCGCTTCCCCGTCCGCGTCCACATCCCCGTTCACCCCTGTGTAAGTGACGCCTTTGCAAACACAAGCAGGGGGCATCGAGGTTCGGCGGTTCCCCTGCGCGTGCTGACGCTGTCTCCCGGCCATTGCCGCATTCAAGAGGCATGAGGTATGACGGACGCTTGCCTAGGTTTGCGCGGTGGGCGTGTCAGTGAACCGAATCTCAACTCAATGCCACCAAACCAAGACGCCGCTCCGATACCCTTGAAAAGCTTAAGACATACCGCCGCGGCTGTAGGTGGGAGTCCAGACTTGATTCTTTTGGTCTCCCCTGGTTGCCCGCCTTCCCCCCCCCCCCCCCCCCCTTTTTTTTTATTTTTCTTTTTATTTGTATTTTTTTTTCGTCTTTTTCTTCTTTTCATGTGTCTCTGCTTTTGATTGGAGTCTCTTGTCACGCAGATCAACGCCCGCCTTTGAGAGCTTTGGTTTTACATCCGCAGCGTGTCATGTGCCGTCTCAGTCGACACGACGCGGGCAGTCGGCGGTCTCTGTAGCCCCCCCCCGAAGGCTCGTCATTGGCGCAGTTAAGCGAACCTTTAAGATTTTTTTTTTGGGGGGGGGGGGGGGGCTGAGAAGCTTTTGGTTACGAAATATGTATGGTGAGAATGCTCTTTTTCTGCTTGGGTATTTGTATTTGTGCATCTCGGCATTAGGAACAAAAGGTATAGATGGAAACCTGGGCGCCGCAACCCTTGGGGAGTAACAGCCCGGCCGATACAAATGCCCGAGGACGATGGAAGAGCTTCTGGTTTTTTTTTTGTATGTATGTGTGTGTGTGTGTGTGTGTGTGTGTTGGATTGGATTATTCTCTTCTCTTCTCTTCTCTTCTCTTCTCTTCCTTCTCTCTCCTTTCTGGCTCCTCTTCTTAAGCCCTGGTCGGTAAGCGGAATCACGAGACTAGAGTATATCAAGAATCGACTTGAAGCCGAGACGCTCGAGGGAACTGAGAACGAGCACAGGAAAGGGTTCCAGGGGCGGGGGGGGGGAAGCATCTCGCACGGCCTCTGCTGTTGTTGGGGGGGGGCAATGCTGCTTCTCAGGGATGCGAAGCACCGAAAGAAGCAGCGCCAAGTGCTGGAGGTGGCGTAAAGGGTTTGTCCATGTCAAGGGCACGTCAAGATGCCCACTGACGTATCGGGGGATGATGGGGGAAAAAAAACCCCCTGGAGGGCAGCGAACGGCGGCTTGGCGGAAGCAACATCATACATGGGCCACGAAGCACGAAGCACAAAGCACAAGGCGCGGAGCACAAGGCGCGGAGTACAGAGTACAGAGTACAGAGCACGGAGCACGGAGCACAGAGCACGGAGCACGGAGTAATGGTGGCACCGCAACCAGGGAAATGGCGGAGGAGGGTGGCAGTGAGAGTGCGGGTAGGGCTGTATTATTATTCCGAGGCAATTGGCTCTGCTGACTGGGGAGGGGGGGGTCCATGGCTGGATGTCTCGGAGAAAAAAAGAGGGTGTTGATATCGACGGCCGAGATAGAGAGCTGTTGAGAGGGATAAGGTGTGTGCCATACGGAGCACATGACACGCAAGAGAGAGAGAGAGGGGGGGGGAAAGGGAGAGAGAGAGAGGGAGAGAGAGGGAGAGAGGGAGAGAGGGAGGGAAGAGAAGAGGGGGGAAGGGGAAAAAAAGAATGCAATACAATAATAATAATAGTAAATCCCCATCGATGCTAAGGTGGTTGACGGAAGTTGTCAATAAAAAAAATTTAAAAAATAAATAATAAATAAAAAAATAAAATCAAAAAAAAATATTGAAAAAAAAAGAGAGAGAGAGAAAAGGAACCTTGGAGACGATTCCCCACCACCAACTTACCCTACCCTTTACCCACGCAAACACCGCGCGCAGCTTTTTGCTGGCCGATGCCTGCCTCGCCTCTCGTAAGAACACCTTTCTTTCGCCATTCAAGAAAGCCTGTCGGTACGCTATCAGTATGCGCCATCCTTGCTGTGCATAGCTTAGTAGTACTAGGTAGGCAAGAGTGGTGCCCGGGATGAGCCCATCGTCTTGGTCATCGGCGACATGTATGTAGCAGGAGTAGGAGTTGGGAGTTGGGAGTATACGGAGTACCTGGTTAGCAGCAGCAGCAGCAAGGAGCAGCAAGGAGCAGCAGCAGTAGCAGAAAGTATAGTGAGAACTCGAAGCTTACAAGGTAGGGGAGGCGGACAATGCAACTACCTACTGCTGCTAGGACGTGTGCATCAGAACATGTATGCGCACATGCATCATCATCATCATCATCATCATCATCATCAACCACCCGTGTGTGTGTGTGTGTGTGTGTCTCTCTCTCTCTCTCTCCTGGGGTCCAGTCGGGTCGGAGTCAGCCAGCGCTCGACGAACGGATTCCGCACGCCCCCGTGTCTGGCATGGCACCGCATTCCATCTGCCGAGCTCACTGGGAAATTGCTCTCGAGTCAGCACTCTAATCCTCGTTACAGCCATGCTCACCAAAAAGCCAAGTCGCGCTGCTCAGGTACCGGGGAGGCATATCCGGCTCCACAGGGGCCTGGATTTCACCTTGGTACTAACTGGACTGCTGCTACCTTGGGTATGTACGGACGGAGCGCGGGAGGATAGGTAGACTCTGGACGAGCGTCGAAATCGCCGCCAGTGATGGAGTGCGTGGGGTCGGCGAGATGCAACCCGGTCAGCAACGCTGGTGCGTGTGTGTGCGTGCGTGTGTGTGTCAAGTCGGTCAGCTCGAACTACTACTCCATACAGCCACGAGGTGAGATGAGATGAGGGCGCGGGCGGGCGTGCCGACGCGAATGGGCTGAAAAGGTCCGCAGCCCGCAGCGTGTCGGCGAGGAGCTGCGCAAGGGTGGTGATCAAGGCGCCCGTCATTCGCCTGCAGTTTGTTGCATCGCGCCCCGACGAGCGAGCAGGGCCAAACAAGCAAGCAAGCAAGCAAGCAATCAATCAGAGCAAGCCATCAGAGCAAGCCATCAGAGCAAGCAATCAGAGCAAACAATCAGAGCAGAGCCGAGCAGAGCAGAGCCAGAGGAAGCAAGCAAGCAATCGGAGCAGAGCAGAGCAGGGCGGAGAAGAGCAGAGCGGAGCAGAGCAGAGCAGAGCCAGAGGAAGCAAGCAAGCAATCGGAGCAGAGCAGAGCAGAGCAGAGCGGAGAAGAGCAGAGCAGAGCGGAGCAGAGCAGGCGCCGGCTCGCCATGGCCCCTCGTTCGTCATCATCGCCCATCGCATGCAACCAGCCGCACAATTCCATCCATCATCACCACTTCTTGGCGCTCCGGCTGCCACCGCAGATGACGGGCGGCGCGCCCACTCACGGCCACGCCTGTGGCACATACATTGCGCCTGATGCTACCTCTGCATTCTCTCGTCTCTTCTTCGGCCCGCCTTTTTGCGCCGTCGTTCATAATCTTCCCTCACTGCAACGGCGGAGCGCCGTGTGTCGCACAGGATCCTCGATCTCACGGGGGCTTGGATGCGGCCTGGACTGGGCCCGGCCGCCGACGATGCTTCGTCTCTGTCTGTGTCTTTGTGCCCCGAAGAGGGCAGCGGACAGGTCTTACGAGCTGGTAGCAGTAGTTGGTACAGCCCTTTTCAGCGCGCGTCAGGGGGGGGGCGCGGTCTGGGATCTCTCGGAGCACTTGATTTGATTTCTCACCCGCCCAAACCCGCCATGGCAGGACCTCGCAGGCACTCGGCTAGTCGAGACGCTTGAGCCCATCGCCGTTCACCACCTTATCGCGTCGAGTCGAGCCGAGTCGAGTCGGGTCGAGTCGAGACTGTCGAGTCGAGTCGCATGTCATAGCGACTGGCTAGTCCGAGCTTTTCTCGAAGCCGCTCTGTCCTAGCGTGAGACGACATTCCACCTCACCCGCGCCCTGTCGAGCGGATCTCGTACCCTAGCCGCTACGACTATCTAGGTAGTGATACGGAGCACGGAGCACATGGAGCACAGCTTATTACCTGGTAGATACTAGGTACCTTGTACTAAACTACTAGGTACCTGGTAGCAGCACCTACATGGTACCTATTCCTAACTAGTACCTAACAGCTCTCATGTAAGTACTTAGTAGGTACTACCAGTAGTAGGTGTGTTCGCTATCCGCCTCCCCTTCCCCACACCGGTCAATATCGCTAAGGGAAAATGGAAAAAAAAAAAAAATCAAAAAAAAAATATGCGCCACTGGGGAAAATCCTCCTGCTGTCGGGCTCTAGCGAAGCCCTATTAGGGGAGGGGGGCAACACCCGCTCTCGCAGGCGCGCCCCGGTCTGCCGTAGTGGGCAGATTGCCGTTGGTTGGCCAGGCATCGCACCCTGGCCAAGGTATTGTAGGTACTAAAGTACGAAGTAAGTATTACCTATATCATGGTACTAGTACCTAAGGTAGTAGGTACTACTATACGCAGCACCTATAGTACCTATGTAGTAGGTACCTCGGCAGTATAGTGTCTGTGTGCCTTGGCGCCTAAGGTAGGTAAGTTAGGTAGTAGGTACCTATAGCAGCAGTACGGGGTTCAAGGTAGAATACCAAAAAAAAAAAAAAAAAAAAAAAAAAAAGGCAGCGCAACGTAGGTAGGTAGTACCTATTGCTTGAATGGAACTACTAGGTACCTTCTAGGAGGCAGTTGGTACCTGGTATAGTAGTATACTAAATCTATAGCGCGCTTCTAGCCAAGGAACCTAAGATGGCTGCTCTGCGGAGTACCTACTGGGTAGGTACCTTAGGCGCGGCACAGACAATCAACAAGCCCATAATACAAAGTTACAACGGACCCTGGGCTTGGCTTCTTTGTATCTGTCAATCTTGTTTTGTCTCGCGTTTCTTTCATTCTTTTTTTATTTTTACAACTTTTTTATTTTTAATTTCTAATTTTCTTTTGTTTCAACAAGGGGCTATACTTCCTTAATACCTTTGTACTAGGTAGTAGTACTACCTTGGTACTGAGTCCATCAGAATATACGTACTACAAGCATGTCTATACTCCGTACATACCAAAAAAAAAAACCCCCGGGAGGGGCTAAAAGAAAGGCGCGCGCACCCCACCCTCGTTTCTTGTCCCGCGTACTAATTAGAGGCCGGGGGGGGGGGGGGGGTTTCGATGTTAGCCTCTCGGAAAAAGAGAGGATCATCAGACTTTTTTTTTTTTTTTTTTTTTTAATGCGCAGCGCCGTAGTTCGTTCAATAATACCCCGACAGTTTGGCGCCTCGCCTGCGACTATACCTGGAGCCCATGTATTTATTTATTTATTTTATTTATTTATTTATTAATATCATTTATTACCATTGTTACCACTATTATTTTTAGTAGTACGTAGTATTAGTATTATTACTTATTATTGGTATTATTAGTATTATTACTATTATTATTGTCAATAAATTTTTTTATTTTTATTATTTTATCATTATTTTTTTTTGTTATCATTATCAGTATTATTAATGCCCGCATTCCTTGGAGGAGGGGGGGAGTTTTTTGCCAGTCCCAATTCTGGCCGGCCAGCAATCGGCGACCATCTGCTCCACCGCCGGCCAAAGCGTGACGCCTTACCGTCTGCCTCTTCTCTTTGCAAAAAAAATTAAAAAAAAAAAAAAAAAAAAAAAAAAAAAAAAAAAGAACTGGCATTGGCGTCGTTCTGGACGGGCCAACAAAGCACGACGCAAGAATGCCGCTGACGAGGGCGGGATGGTCCGGCAGATGGGAGAACGGATTGTCTCCGGGCTCGCGGACCAGCATCTTCAACGTGCCCTCAGTCGTCCTCTCCCAATCTCACCCTCTCTCTCCCTCTCCCCCTCTCTCTCTCCCCCAATCTCTCTCTCCCAACCTCTCCCAATGTCTCTCCCCCTCTCCATCTTTCTCCATCTCCATCTTTCTCTCCATCTTTCTCCATCCCTGTCTTTCTATCTTTCTCTCCATCTTTCTCTTCGTCTCTGTCCGTCTCTCTCCCCCCCCCCCCCCGGCCAAAAGCGCCCCCCCCGGGTGGCCCCCCATCCTGGCCGCTTCGCCCCCAGGCTGAGCCCATCAGGGGGGGATGGGGTGTGTGTGAGTGTGTGAGCAAGCGTGTGAGCGTGTGAGTGTGTGTATGAGCGAGTGTGTGTGGGTGGTCAAAGTCTTGGGCCGACTCCAATGCCTCCAGTCTGGCCTTGGACTCATACCTCCATTCTCAGCGCAGCCGCACCCTAAAGCACACACACACACAAGTTGCCTGGGATGGGAAATGCAGCAGAGCTACCGTCCTTTTTGCCACCCCCCCGGTACCCACAGCCGTGGGCACGGTGTGGTGTCCATCTTGTTGATGCATCTGGCATGGCTAGTGGTGCATGAGGCTCTCTCTCTCTCTCTCTCTGTCTTTCTCGTCTGCTGGCGTACCGCTTTCTGGCCTTATACTCATCCAGCTGAATGGATCTTGCTCCGATCCATATAACAGGCCCCGAGTTCCCATCCTCTTGGGCCTTGGATCGTCTCTCCATCCGCCTCTTGACCATACTCTCTGCTCTCTCTCTCTCTCTCTCTCTCTCTCTGTCAAGCATTCAACTTGCCTTCCCCCCCTCCCCCCCTTTTTTTTTTCAACCAAAAAAAGCCCATCAAGTTGGCGCGTCTGCCAACCCACCATCACTCGAATAACTCTTCTTCATCTTCTTCACCTCTTCTCCTTCGATCCGTCATCGTCATCCGGCATTCTCGTTCGAAGACGACGCGCCCCGTGCCACACCTTTTCTCTCTCTCTCCCTCTCCCTCTCTCTCCCTCTCTCTCTCCCTCCAGGCGAGACAAGAAGCACCGGCAGCGTCTGCTCTCTGGCACTGCTGCATATGGCACCCCTTTGCTCCGTCACCGACCTCCATAAGATAACCCCTTTGCACCCTGAGCAGAAGTAGCTCATCGGTCCCATACCAAGCCCCTTGCCGCCTCGAAAGGGCAAATTTTGCCTCTTTTTTCGAATTCAAAAACCAAAAACAAAGAAGGAAAGAAAGAAAGAGAAAAGAAACGGAGAGAAGAGAATAGAAGAAGAAAAAAAAAAAGGAAATCTAGTCATTGATTCCAACATGGCCGCCGCCAACTCCTCTTCCCTCCCCCCTTTCTCCGCAGCCTGCATTGGAAACAGTGGGCGAGTTGTCTACGACTACGACCAAGTGCCCGCCGCATACTCGGCAGCCCCCGTCTCGCTGCCCGACGCGAGTGTCCGAGGAGACCACTTCTATGAGCCGATCGATCCGGACCTGCTGGCGGACTCGAGCTCCTCGGATGGCAGCCGGCAGTACTGGGCGGTCTCGGAGGTTCCCTACTTCCAACCGTCCCCCGGCGACCCTCGCCTCGACGCCGGCCTGGCTGGCAATGCTTCCAGCGGCTGCGTCTACCAGGGGGCCTATGGGCGAAACGGCGGCTCGCAGTTCCCCTTCCAGAGCTCGCCGGCCTTCAGCTTGATCGAAAGCCCATCCATCGGCAGCGACGGCCACTACGACATGATGATGGACCCCCCCACGCCGCCGGACGCACACGGCTCCGTCGCCTCGCTCGGGAGCCCGTACGACTCCGACTGCTCCTACGGGTCCAACGTTGAGTCGTTGGAAATCAGCTTCTACCCGCGCCCGCGAGAGGACGACATGGGCGGCGTTGCCAACCCGGCGTACTACGGCATGGGCGTCGTCGCGCTCGGCGACCAGTGCGTCTTCAACGCCGCTCCCGCCGGCGGACACTTCGGAGCTGCCGACGCCGGCGCCAGGCACTACGCCCTCCACGCCACCCTTCCCTACGTCAGCTCGGTTCGGCACATCAAGGAGGAGAGCCTGCCGCCGAGCGCCGAGGAGAGGATTTCGTCCGCCAGAGCCACGAGAAGGCGCGTCCGTGCCCCGCGGTGCCATCTCGAGCCCGCCTCCTGCAAGCGAGCCTCTCCCGACCACGAGGCCTCGCCGCCGCACGGCGACAAGAAGCGCAGGATCCACATGACGAACAAGAAGTTTTGCCACAAGTGCAAGAAGAACTTCCCGAGCCGGACGTCCCTCGAGGAGCACACGGGCCTCGAGCACCCCCGGCCCTACGTCTGCGTCTTCCACTACGCGGGCTGCACCGCCAGGTTCGACGCCAAGAACGAGTGGAAGCGCCACGTTAGCACGAAGCACCTGGGGTTGAGGTACTGGGTCTGCACCGAGGGCAAATGCGCCGACGAGCGGCAGTCCTCCTACCAGCGAAACGCGGGCCTGCCCTTGTACGGCAACATCTTCAACCGCAAGGACCTGTACACCCAGCACATTCGGCGCATGCACGCCACCGTCGCCGGCCAAACCACGACGGACTACAAGGGCGCCGATGCGCGGTCCGACGCCATGGTCAAGAAGATGCAGGAAGACGCCCTGCGCATCCGGTGCAAGCTCCCGACCTGGATGCCCTGCCCCGTGCAGTCCTGCGACAAGTCCTTCACGGGCTCCAACGCTTGGGACGAGCGAATGGAGCACGTGGCCCAGCAGCACTTTGACAACGCGGCCGCCGGGAGGGAGCCGCCGGTCGAGTTTGGAGGGTCCCACGACATGGTCTTGACCGAGTGGGCGTCGCGGCCCGACATTCGCATAGTCAAGAGAACAGAGACGGGGTGGGAGCTCTGCGACCCCTTAAAGGGCGACACAGAATACAGGATGGCCAGCCCCGACGGTGAAGAGTGACTTTTGACTTTTGACCTTTTTTTAAAAAAAAAAAAAAAAAAAAAAAAAACTACCCTTGCCTCTTCTTGATTTTGATGTTTTGATGTCTTATGTCTTGATTTTTTTTTGATTTTTTTTTCTGATTTTTGATTTTTGAGTTTCTTCCTTTCTTTCTTTCTTCTTCTTTTTCTTCTGCTTTTTCCTTTTGGCTTTGGCTTTTGTTCATTAGTATTGGGTGGATTCACTTGGGTATAAGTTATAACCGCCATTGGCAGACATTGGCAAACAGTTCCCTCTATATAGTACACACAACGAGTGGTTTTTTTTTTTTTTTTTTTTTTAAATATATATTCTCTCACGATACCAATGCATTACCAAAATATTTGAATTTTTTTTTATTTTGGTTTTGATTTTGATTTTTTTTTTTTTTACATCAACCCCCCTTCTCCTCAAATTTTTTATTTTTATTTTTATTTTTGTGTTTTTCCATTTACACAAGTAGGCATCATGGTGGAAAACTTGGACTACATACATGGGAAATAAGCATGACCTTGTCCGTATACACAGTGCCTTGGCATCTGACACTCGCATAAGGGGGGGGTATCACAAAACACGCACGGTGACGGTGTGGCTAAGCCTCCAAGATGATCCAAACCCGCATAAGAAGCGGCCCCAGACCACCAGTTTACTGGCGGGCGTTGAAGCAGGCAATCCGAATGTTTTGATTTTCCGGAGGGGCTCCGACAAGGGGCAGCCCTCCCATCTCGTCCCCCCCCCCCCCCTTTTTTTTTTTCTCCACGCAGAGCCTCAAACCATTTTTCAGATGAAAAGCCGGGCTTCGCGGGGGCCGATGCAAAGGCGTCAAGGCGTTCAACGCTCGGTGTGGGACCGCATCGAGCGTCGCGGTTGCGGGCCAATGAGTTTCTGGATGGTGTGTGTGTACGGGGAATGAGATGCAGCCGTATGATAGGATGGATCGACTACTTGATTGATTGACTGAATGGAATAGAAGAGAATGGAATAGAATGGAATAGAATGGAATAGAATGGAATAGAAGAGAATGATTACAGTTGATTCAACGACGGTGTTTTGAAGGCAGGGAGAGGGAGGATCTCTGCCTCGTCAGCCCTAAGGGGAACCCGTTTGTGTGACTTTTACTTTTGTGTAAGTTGTGATGCTGATGCTGATGCTGTGGAATTTGGGACGGTGTGTGTTGGACGGATTCAAGGGGTCAAAAGAGAGAGAGAGAGCAAGAGAGAGAGAGCAAGAGAGAGAGAGCAAGAGAGAGCGAGAGAGACGATACCTGGCAGAGCCGCATTTCTTTTCTTTTCTTTTTTTATTTTCTTTTGCTTCTTTAGACGCACACAAGTTCCAAGACGATTGACTGCTACGTTCACGCCCCCCCTCCGCCCCGCCACTAGTTTTTCTGGTTTTTTAATGTTTTTTCTTTTTTTTTTTTCCTTCTTTTTTTCTTATCCATGCAAATCCACAACGTGTGTTATAAGCGAGCAAGCAAATAAAAATAAAAAATAAAAATAAAATAAAATAAACCAAAAAGCTGAATGTTTATTGATTTGTATGCAGTACACCAGGCAACCAAAAAAAAAAGGCAGCAAAAAAGGCAGCAAAAAGGCAGCAAAAAGGCAGCAAAAAAAAAAAAGGCAACAAGGCAAACTTTTTCGCTTTCACAATCTCCCCTCCCTCTAATAAATCAATAGATACATGACCGAAAGAAGGGGGGGACCAATAGGGGTAAATAAACAAATCCCCCCTAAAAAAGAACAAAAGAAAAGAATTAAAAGAATTTTTTTTAAAGAAAAGAAAGAAAGAAAGAAAGAAAGAAAAGAGAAAAGAAGAAGAAGAAGAATAATAATAATAATAACAATAATAAGAGATTTTGTTACCGAGAAAGAAAAAAAAAAAAAAGAGATTCTTCATCGTCATCTTGGACCACAACCACAATCGCATCGAAGCAGTGCAGCACCAACAAAGCATCTTTTTTTTTTTTTTTGAAATGCCATAATACACACATACACACACATATACATGTATATATATATATATGTATCTGCCCATAATCTCTATCCATCTTGCCTCTGTATCCGACAAACCCATCATCACCATCATCACCACCATCACCACCACCATCATCACCGTCATCAAGAAGAGGCACATACACAACATTCCTCCCCCCTCCACCACTAAATAAACCAAACGAAAACAAACTCAGAATCCGTCCTAGTCAAGTCACACACACGACAATAGTACAGATGCTAGTAGCAGTAGTATCCCAAGCCAACATGTTACCTTGACGGAGAGGAGGAGGGGAGGGAGAATGAAGGAAAAGGTTAAAAAAAAAAAAGAAAAAAAAAGGAAAAAGAAAAAAAAAAAGAGTGAGTCAACGTCAGCACCCTTCGTGTTAGTATCATGTCTCAGACATGCATGATCCCCCCCCCCCCTTTTTTTTTTTTCCCCTTCCGCCTCTTCCTGCTGCTCGTTCCTTTTTTTTTTCTCTTCTTTTCTATTCTCTCTTCGTATTATCCATCCCCTGCCTGCGTCGAATCCGTGCGCCAAAAAAAAGTCCCCGTGCTCGTCATCAAAGAACATCTCCGTAATCCTCCTCAGCTTTCCTCGTCCCCCCTTCTCGGAATGCATACAGGCACAACAAGATCAAAAGATAACCATTGCATATGATATACGTCAAAAGACTGGCTAATTCTCAAAGAAGCTTATCAAGTACTGTAACAAAAAAAACAACAACACTGCATTCGTTCCTCACAAGCACTCGCCCATATGCTGCCCCCCTAGGCCCTAGTCAAGCAGGTATCAATGCAATTCCGAGCACCTTTGCAATCTCAGCTCCATTAGCTCTCGTAAGCAATGCCAATCATTCATTCATCTTCCTCCACCGGGTCCATTCGCGGTTGGCCAAGCCACTCGACGTCGCCAACCAAAAAAAAAAAAAAAAAAAAAGCCACACCCTGCGTAATGCCCATCAGGGGTAATCCTGGGGGACAGACATCACCTGACGGGTCCAAAAGAAGCAGAGAAGCAATCAGAAGAGGCCCCGTATAGCGCTTCTCTTTTGAAATCCGCGCTCGGCTCGCACACGAATCGTGAATGGCAGAGAGGAGGGGCCCGGAAACATAGAAAAAGAAGAGGCAAACAAGAACAAAAAAAAAAGGAAAACAAAAAGAAAAACAAAGGAAAACAAAACATAAAGAAAAAACTAGGAGAAAAGGTGGGAAAAAAAAAACCTAAAAAAAAAAAAAGGAGGAAAAAAAATCATGCCAGTATCGCTTCCAACAACACGACGCACACGGACAATCCCCTTATTCACATGCTGCGGCTGATTCCGAACACCTGCATAACGACATCTGCACAACGCAGATAAAAAAAAAAAAAAAAAAAAAAAAAAGACGTAGAATAAAATAAGACTTTCGAGGATATCAAATGTGGAATTTTCAAACCACACAGCATCTTCCGCAACGGGTACCGCTCCCCTTCTGCGTGACCAGAGTTCGGGGTCAATCCCCATGTGTGCCCGACAGCATCATTCACACCGAAGCTTTTTTTTTTTTTTTTTTTTTTTTTTTTTATATCTTTTCTTTTCAAAATAACGTCGTTGGTGCCAAACAGGCAGCGTTCCTTTCGCGCCTCACGTCGAGGCAGAGGCCTCGCTCCTGTAGCCCGATGGAGCCTTGGTCGGTGCCTTGTCCGTCATGCTCCGCTGAGCCCGTCGCTGTTGTCTAAGGCGGCATTCCAAAGCATAGCCTGGCTCGTTTGCCTTGCGCCACTCGATCCACGCCTCGTATGCCTGTTGATCCCCCGGATCTGGACGGCGAGGCTTTGGCACCGGCTGGGGAGCACGGACGGCGCCGGCGCCCCCCGCGAGCGGGATTTGGCACGGCGGCATGCTCAGGCAAGGGCTGATGGAGCCGGCGGTCAGGGGAAATGCCGCGTTCAGCATCGGCGGCGCTTGCGGTATGCCTAGGATATTCCCCGTCATCGATTGCAGCACGGCAGGGGGCCTGAGCAGCGGTGGCAGAAGCGAAGGCAGCGACGGCATGGGGATGGCGGGGGCCGGTAGATGGCCTCCGAACTGATCTGCGGAGACGGGGACCAATCTTCCCGTCATCAAGCCGTTGAGTGCCAGAGGGTCGGCAACTCCATCGGCAGCGGCGGCGAACGGCATGAGCCCATAAAGAGGGGGAGGGGGAGGAGGAGGAGGCGGCGGCGGCGGCGGCGGCGGCGGCGGCTGAAGACAAGAGATAGCAGGCAGAACATGCCCTGCCAGGGGCATAACATTGACCTGGCCACACTTGCCGGCGAAGGGCTCGACCGAGAAGGCCTGAAACGGCTCCGCTTTGCCATCTTCGGAGCTGGAGCCCTGGTGCGAGACGAAAGAAAGGAACTCTCTTGCCTTGGGGTTTAGGTTCTTGAATCTGGCATACTCTCTGGGAGAGGTGCCCGAGTCCGCCGGCTTGCCTTTGTTCTCCTTCCTGTGGGAAATATCCGCCTCTCGTGCGCGGACGTCGCTGCGAAGCTCGGAAGCGGCCTCCTTCCGCCGATTGTCCCCCTGTGCCGCGTATCGTGGAGCGCAGGTTCCCCCGTCGTCCCCTCTGTGATCTCCCCCCGGACCATCTCCGTAGCCGCCGTCCGCCCGGTCTCGTGCCCTCGTCTTTTCCTCTTGGAGGCCCCCTCTCTTCTGGCCCAGCTTTTTCAGGAATCGCTGGAATGCCCTGTCCCTCTCGGCCTCGGCGTCTGACATGGGCCCTCTGCTGTTCACTATGCGGGCCGTCTGGGTAGAGGACAGCTGGTGCGCGTTGGCGGCGCGGATGGCGGCGGGCATCTCGTGCGGCTCGAAGACCCCCCTCCGCGCTTGCACTTCGCCCGGAATCGCACAGCTGTTGCGGGCGTCTTCTTGGCGGCTTCGCTGGCCAAGATGCGCTCGAACTTTGTGGGGCGTGGTCTCGGCGGCTCTGAGCGCCGCCGTCAGCTGCTCATCCTGACCGTTCCCGCAGCCCCCGTGCCTTCTCTGCGTCGAGCTTCCCCTCAGAGGTCGAATTTCGGCCATGGATTGAGACAGGTAGCTGGGGATGCTGCCCAGGGGAACGACTTCAAAGAGGCTCAAGGGGTGCTCTCTCGAGGACGAGAGGCATATCTGCTTCAAAACCTCATACCGGACGGGCTTTTCCTCGTCTAGAGTTCTCGTTATCCTTGGTTCCATTTCATAAGATAGCGCGAAGACGTCATGCGGATTGCGTCTCAGACCACCACTTGCCGTGCCGTCGTCCTGCAGCAGGTTGATGGCTTGCCGTAGATCGACGTCGTGTTTGTTCTCAGCAGCAGCAGCAGCAGCAGCAGCAGCAGCCGGCGAGGCGTCCATTCCGGTCCGCTGCTTTCCGGTGCCCACGAATCCGCGAGTATTTTGCTCGCCATCGTCCAACGTCGACGAGCTGTGATCGGAGGGGCGAGTTCGCCAATCTGGGTTCTCCAATGCCTGCTGAGCATTCAGCTTCTTCAGTCGTTGGTAGTCGTAAGGGACTCCGAGAGCTTTGATGCGGGCTTCATTCTTTAGCTCCGCCTCTTTGGGGATGGGGGCGTGATGAATCCGTTTATGTCGGCCGGCAGCGCTGAGGACAGCCATTTTTCACCCTGCAGACCAACAAGGATGAGCGTGTGTTCCATCTCGCAAGCATCAAGGGCGCCCATCTTTCCACTCACTATTTCGCCAAGCAAGATGGGTTCGAGCATTCAGGCTGGCGCCGACGAGAAGGTTTCAAATCAGTCCCTGTAATGGCAAATCCTTTCTAGCTAGAAGCGAGGGCTTTTTGATCGTTGAGTCTCAGAGCAAGCCCTGCAGAAGCCTTTCTTTCTCTCTTTCTCTCTTTCTCTCGTTTCTTTTCTTTTCTTTTTTTTTCTTTTTTTTTTGGCATACGCACGCTCTCGGGGATACAATAAACTGCACACAAAAGAAAAAAGGAAAAAAAAAAATTCACGGCCGGGTTCGCTTCAAAGACAGGATCGCCAAGCGCTGCATCAAGGCTTTCGCCGAAGCAAAGTTTCTGAAATGGGAGGTGGCAAAAAGAAGAGCCGGGAAGCTGAAACCGAAAAGAGGGGAGGAGAAGGGGGCGGATGTGTTCAACGGTTTGTGATGGCTTCCAGCTGGCGGACGGCTGATGGGAGATCCGGGCCAAGAAAATTCCGCGGCAAAGGTCGCTCGCTGGCTCTTAAAAACAAGACGCTTGGGATGCTCACGGCCGACGAACAAAAGCCGCATCTGCTGGCTAGGTAGGATACGAAAAAGTCCAAAAAAAGAACAGAGAAAGGAGGCGGCTGGCGAGCGAGTAGTAGGACGCACGAACGGCTTCTTTTTGTCAAACTGAGTGGCGCGCAAGGGGGGATTTCTGGGATCGAGATGAGCGCCATATAAACTGCCATCGGCCTCTCGAGCCTTTGCCATGGCAACCGCAGCGGCAATATGCTCACCAACGCCTGCCTTTATGCCTCGCCTTAACGGCCATTGGAAAATCGCTGTGCTTCTCTAAGCATGGAATTCGATTCTTAAATGCAGGTGCATCTGCTGAGGGTCGCCACCACTCACGACATGGATAAACTCCATCTACCTGGTCAATACAAACGGCTCTCCATAAGAAAAGAAAGAAAAAAAAAAGAGAGAGAGAGAAAAAAGAGAGAGAGAGAAAAAGAAAAAAAGAAAAAAAAGGCTCATGTGAGCAGCAGGATAGATGAGAACAGAAGCTGTCGTAAAACAACATGGTCCAAGATGGGAGCTGTACAAACAGGCAATACATGGTATAATCAAACTAAGCGAGCTCCCCCTCGCTGAACTCAAAAACTCCAAGGGCATTCATTTTTTATTTTTTTATTTTTTTTTTCCAAAATAAATGTTACACAAAAATGAAGAATAAGAAATAAAAAAAAATTTAAAAATAAAAATAAAATAAAGGGGGCCAAAGCAAAACATCATCGCCAAGATTCGCATGCAGTATTGTTCGTGGAAAAAGAAGAAAAAAAGCGAAGGAGAGGAAAAGAAAAGAAAGAAGGAGGAGAAGATAAAGGCATAACCAGCCCACTAGTCCCCTCTCCCTTTCACGTATTCTGAGGGTAGATGCTGCCAATATAGGCAGCAAACTCTCTTGGGTTCCTGGTCTGCAGGAGGACGGTGCCGGGACCGGTAAACTTGCAAACAAGACCTTCTCCCGAGGAGAGGCCGGAAATGATGCCTCCAGAGGCAACACGCTCCAGGACATAGCTTGTGTTCCATGCCACGAGGTGGCCGTTGTCCACGATGTACTTTTCGCCTTGCGCGAGCTATGCCTCCCGGTCAACATCTCTCCAATCGGAGAAAGGGGGCGGTTGTCACTTTGACTCACATCCTTTCTGATAATGGCACCAAAGCTCGAGACCCAGACCAGGCCAGTTCCGGACATTTTGTAGACAAACAGGCCCTCGCCGCTGAAAATTGCCTTGGACAGGCCTTGCCGCTTGTAGTCCTTGACGACGGCGTGGGTGGAGGCCAGGTAGGCATCGTGCCCGACCGACCATTGCTCCTTGCCAGTCAGCCTTATGCTGGTAATGTCCCCCAAAGAGGAGGGCGCGAGGATAAGCTCTCCAGGCCCCGTGTAAGTGGAGCTCGAGAGCTCTCCGCCGGCAATGATCTTCTTGACGCTGAATTTGATAGTGCCCTTGAGGGTGACGGTTGGAGACATGGCAACCATGACACCTGTCGCGGATGCAGATTAGTCGTGGTTGCGCCAGGGCCTCTCTCGGAACGCTTTCTCTCTCTCTCTCTCTCTCTCTCTCTCTCTCTCTCTCTCAAAACGTACCTGGCTTCGCATGCAACGGGGCGCCCATGGCCAGCTGAACGGTCAGGATTGTATTGGTATCTCGGTGGCTGATACGGTAGCTCCCTCCGTTGAAGGTCCCCACGTCATCGCTCGTCGAAACAGCTCCGACAAATTGCGTGGGCGGTGGGGCTCCGCCGGCCAGGCTCGCCGGGTTGCTCAGATCGGCCTGGGTTGCGGGCTTCTCTTGAGGGTAGGGGGCGTTTTGCAGCTGCTGGGGGAACGGAGGAGGAGCAAACTGAGGCGGCGGCGATTGTGCCTGTTGATAGTGGCCCGAGTCGGGAGTCGCTGCTGGGCGCATGGCCAGGTTCAACTGCTGCGACTGCGAATGCTGATGCTGAGGGGCCTGGCCTCCGGGAGGAGGAGGGTAATGGCCCGGCGAGGGCTGCTGGATCTGAGGCGACGGCGCGTGCTGAGGCGGCGAAGCATAGCCAGGCGCTTGTCCCGGAGTTCCCTGAGGGGGAGGGGGATAGAAGTGCGTCTGGCTCGCGGGAGGCGAGGTCGGAGGAGGCGCATATTGCTGCTGAGGAGGCGGCTGATAGTGCTGTGGGGGAAGCGCGTACTGCTGCTGCTGCTGCTGCTGCTGCTGCGGCGATGGAGCTGTTTATCCGTTTTTTGTTAGAATTGAACTGCCATGGAGAATTCATCAATCGCTCCTTTTTTTCTTTTTCTTTTCTTTTTCCACAGTCGTACCTTGGCCTGCGCCTGCGCCGGGCGGAGCTGCGATGGCCGCGAGTCAGTATTTATTTAGGTGGTGGCGGGGAGGAGAGGGGTGAAGCTGGGGACCCGTACGAGGATAGAATTGCTGTTGCTGGCCAGACATGGCAAAAAGACGGCGTCTCCAAGAGGTTTTCCTTGGCTAGAAGTTTGCTGAGGACAAGAGGTAGAACAAGAGGAGAGGGAGGGAAAAAAATAATAAAGAGGGAAAAAAAAAAAAAAAAAGAGAGAGAGAGAGAGAGAGAATGGCCTGACGGGATCCAAAGGAGCGCAAATATAAACAGCTAAGCTGGTCGAGCTTCGATGTAAGACGGCCAAGAAAGAAACCCCGCTCCGAGCTACCACACACGCGCCACGTCACGCAAGAGCCCGAGGCAGTTCGAGGGGAAGGTTCTGCTCTGTTTGGTTCGGTTTCGGCGGCGAGTCGAGATGCAGAGCAGCGCGGGGAGTTTTTGGGTTTGGGTTGGTTTATTTATTTATCTATCTATCCATGTATGAGGAAGCGCTCCGCTAATGCATGTGCTCTTCTTTGGTGCCTGAAGGGGACGAACACACTCGGCGAATAACTTTTTTGTTACGGGCTTTGGCCCAGGGCCTGGAAATCCCCGCCCCAGCGGTCTCCATTGGCCGGCAGTGCAACGTTTTTAGGCGCTTTTGTCGGCGCTTGCAGGGCTCACAGGGCTCACAGGGCTCACAAGGCTCAAACGATCCAGGGGGCCGAATCATATCAGATAGGAGAGCAGGAATACCGATTTGACCAACCCCAAGGCTGCACCAACGTTCGCCCCGACAGCGCACGTCTCCTTAAACTTTTTCTTTTCTTTTTCTTTTCTTTTTCTTTTCTTTTTCTTTTCTTTTTCTTTTCTTTTTCTTTTCTTTTTCTTTTCTTTTTCTTCTTTTTTTCTTCTTTTTTTCTTCTTTTCTTCTTCCATCTCTACCGTAGCAGCACCTAGTAGTAGTAGTAGTAGTAGTAGCAGTAGTGGTAGGGGTGTGGGTAATAAACCCGTTCAACTTGGACACCCATGCACTGTGTAGGCGCATTTTTCTTTCCAATCTCCTCGGCTTCAGGGGCCATGTCCACATCCCCCGTCTGATATATATATATATATATTATATACAACAGATAATATATACATATATAATAGATTTGTATACACGTATGCGTAGCGGCAACATGAGAAAAAATCAACCCAATGCAACGGGCCGTGGGCGAACCGACCGGGGAGGAGTGGAAGAGGAGGGGGGGGGGGGGGGTACATGTAGTCGATTTTAAGTTCCCTCGTCACCTGCACGCACTAGCGGAGCCGCTTTGCTCTAGTTCCAGGACAGTTAAAACAACAGCGCACGCGAAAGATTGCCTTCGAAACAAAAAAGAAGGGGGGGGGGACTTTAAAAAATAGAGTCACACGCAGAACTCAAAAACAACCAGAAAAATGGCGTACATGCTAAATAATAATATATATATATATGGAGGCGTGAGGTGGCGGTCCTGGTGGGAGAAGCTCAGGACCCGTGGCCGTTGCAGCGGTTTGCGCTTGTCGAGACGGAACAGCTTGGGTAAATTTATTTTATTTTATTTTATTTTATTTTATTTTATTTTATTTTATTTTATGGAAAAAAAATTGCAGTAATGTCAATTGCAAGACTGCGCATTTTTTTTCAGGTGTGATGCTCAATCATCATAACAGGCGGCGCCACGTCTCATGGGGAAATTTTATATAAATATATATATATATAATGAGAGCACATCTTGCTCGGCAAAAATCATCATCGGGCGTTGGTTTATACTTTGGGAGAGCCGTGGCACCAGCCGTATAGTTACTAGCAGCTACATGGCACCGATGATGTGACGAAATCGATCCCGCTACCCTCATAGCGACGGCGTAGCAACCGCCTTGGCTTGATCAAACAGCCACAAACAAGCTTGTAAACATGGCAAATCTGCATATGGGTCTATTTCCCGTCCGGCCGCTGGCCTTGTCTCCTCGAACTCTTCTGGTTGCATCAACAACCCACCAGATACGAAGCACTCTCTGATGACGCCTCGTTTGTTACCAACTCTTTTACAGGCGATCAACTCGTATGGTCGTATGGCAGTATATATATACATACATACATACATATATATATATATATATATATACGACTTGCCAGACCCCGTCGTTTGACTCTTTTTACGACCAGAGTGGGCAAAACAAAAATTTACGCTCTTTTCCTACTCTTTGGCTCCTCGCCATTTCCCGAGCCTTCCTCTCTCTCTCTCTCTCACTCTCTCTCTCTCACTCGGCTTCAGCAAAATCTTGCAGCCATGCTTTTTGCACACGCATGGACCTTTGTTCCCTTGGCTTTGGCTCCGCCGGTGTCCGGGCTGCCTGCTCTCGGCGGCAAGGCGTCGTCATTATTGGCCAGCACAAAGTCCCGGCCGGCCGTCGCCCACGACGAAGCCGACGGCCTTGCCGTAAGAGGGGCCGGGAAGAGGTGGCCGTCCATCTTGGGCAGGCAAAACTTCGAGGACACCTGGATGGTTCTCGTCAACGCCAGTCCCTACGCGTGGAGGAGGGGGTACATCCACCAGTACCAGATGGCCGAGTGGTTAGATGACTGCCCCGGCCACATCTTGCCGGGCGAGACGGTTTCCGTCCGGATCCAGCCGACAAAGGGGGCCTTCAACTGGGGGGACTCGGCCGCCGAGGTCGAGTACCACCTCGTGGGCACCTCGGAGCCCATGTCTTTCATGGCCAAGTTCAGCAACCGGCACCCGCCCTCGCTCAGGGTCGAATTCCGCGGCCGGCTGTCTTCCCTGAACAACGCCAACGGCAGCGAGCACGACCTCGGCGTCAACGAGTTCCCCGGAGGCTCGGCTTTTATCCTCGCCGGCAGGGAAGGCGACTTCATCACAAACGACCCGCCCATCGGCTGGATGCAGGCCATGCTCCCCGAGCTGGCCCACGTCCCCCTGCGGGAGATTCTCCTCCCGAGGTCGCACCACGCCGGCATGTGGAAGAACGTCAAGAGGGTCGGCTTCGGACAGCCGGCCAACTCCCAGACGCAGAGCGTCCATCTCCGCCACCAGCTCGGCGACGGCGGCATCCGCGTCCTCGACTTCCGCCCCGTCAGGACCAAAGGCGACTTTCGCGAGTCCCACGGGAGCCACGTCCTCGGCCTCTACCACGGCGTCCTGGGGGCCTCCCTGAGCGAGATGATCGGGTTCGTCAACGAGTTCAACCGGAGGCACCCCGGCGAGCTCGTCGTCTGGGACGTGAACGGGGACCAGGCCTGGAACGGCCGCCGGCGCTTCCGCGAGCTGGACCAGCAAGACCGCGAGGCGCTGTACGCCCAGTTCATGAGCCTGGAGCACCGGGTGAGCTTCCCCGACGAGGACGCGGACGTCAGCCTGTGGCCTCTGGGCCGCTTCATCGGCAACAAGACGTCGGCCGTCATCGTCAACTTTGACGAGTCGTGGCGCCGGCTGGACGGCGAAAAGTTCCCCGGGGGCCGGCACGGCTTCGTGACGGGCAAGAACTTCCCGCTCACGCACCAGTGGACCAACACCGACAGCCTCCACCACTTGGTCCACGACCAGGTGAGGCGGTTTCACGAGGTCCGGGGCGTGCCGGGCAGTCCGATCCACATCGCCGACTGGGTCGTGACGCAGCAGGGCATCAGGGCGGCGCTCCCCTCGCGCTCCATCCTGCAGCTGGCGGCTCCCGTGTGGCGCTCGCTGTTTGAGGACCTCTGGCGGGAGTCGTCGGGCAAATCGTACCCTAACTGGGTGACGGTGGACAATGTGCGCGGGAACCAGTTCAAGGCCCTCGTCATGGCGATGAACCACTGCCTGGTCGCAAAGAGGTGCGGCGATCTGGGCGGCAAGGTCAGGGCCGGAGGCGGATGAAGGATATGGGATGACCCCGGGGGGGGGTTGCTTATTTGAGTTTCTGAGTCTATGAATTTCGTCACGACACGATGACGGTCTTTTTTTTCTTTTTCTTTTTTTCTTTTTCTTTTTTTCTTTTTCTTTTCTTTTTTCTTCTTTTTTCTTCCTTTTTCCCCCTTTTTCTTGGGGCATTTTCAGCTGTCGTGAACCTACCTTACATGTCTTGCTTCCCAAGGGGACTGACTTGACTAAGGTACCTTATTCTTTGGCGGGCGTTTTTAGATGGCATTCTATGAGTACCTAATCTATAGGTACCCTATATACTCCGTATATACTAAGTATATGCGTGTGTGTTTGTGTAACAAACCACTTCAATTTTTTTTTTTTTTTTTTTTTTTTTTTTTTTGCCGCTCAACAGGCACAGTTCAATCGGCCCTCTTGAAACAGACCTCCATAATTTTTTATTTTTTATTTTTAAAAAAAAAAGAAAGAACAAACCCATCAGTCGTTCCCGGAGCGCAAAAGAGACCTCCGTCCATCACCCCGTGAACAGTAAGTACCTCAGTAGTCAATACAAACAACAACACGGGGCACAAGCGAAGTCCCCCAAAAGCAAAAAGCTCACCCTGCGGCACGAAGCTCGGCGGCCTTTTGCCGAGAGGAACCAATTAGCAGCACCATCAGCCATGCCAGATGCGGGCTCCCCTCGATCCGGCAATAACACAAGCGCTGTTGCTCCGTAAGGATGGACACCTTGGTATTCGAGGTGATTGATGCGCGCGCCGGCAGCAGAGGACGCAGGTCGCTTCGCAGTAACGTACTATAGTACCTAAGGTAGTACCTAGTAGTACTATAAGGTACTTGCTGCAACTGTTTGCCCGGCGCACATCTACTACTATCTTAGGTACCTATAGTAGGTAAGATAGACAGACAGCTTGTCCATAGTTTCATCAGAGCGGGAGAGAGTTCCGTGCTTGGCCGCGTCTCGCCGTATTATTATATTATATTATACCTTGGCTGCAACCAACGCAGGACCATTTGCTGCTTCGCACACGTAACAATAGGCATCTAAACAAGGCGATGAGAGGCATTCTTTTTTAAAAATTTATAAATGAATAAATAAATAAATAAACAAGGCCCCTGTTGACAAGGTCACACCTCCCCCCCAAGAGAAGGGGGTTGGTTGATCAAAGCGCGCGCCTGCACATGGCAATTTTCGGCAATAAACAGAGCAAGCAGGCAGCACCATGACGGATCCTGTACTGCACTGTACGGAGAACCAAACCTTTTGCTTTGACGCAGCAATTTTCTCGATTCTCTTGCGACCGAATGCAGATGGCCAAGAAGAGAAGGAAAAGAAAAAAGGTGCCTGAAGGGGGAAAAAATTTTTTAAAAAAAATAAAAAAAAAAATAAAAGAACGAATAAAAAAAAAAAGAACGAATAAAAGAAAGAAAAAAAGTTGCTCCCCTTGTTTGGGCGTTACCACCCCATTTTCCCTCTTTCGACGGCCCTCTTTTTTCTAGAAGCAATCGATTCGGCTCCTCTCTCTCTCTCTCTCTCTCTCTATCCCTTTCTTTCCCTCCTTTTGGCATAGTTCCATCGTTGAGTCGCCGAGCTGCAGAGAACGTTACCAAGACTGCACGCAATGCTGTACGAACTTTCTTTTCGCAGCAGCCGGCCATGTTTTTTTTTTTTCTTTTTTCCTCTTTTTTCTTTTTTCCTTTTTTTTCTTTTTTCCTTTTTTTTCTTTTCTTTTTCTTTTTTTCTTTTTTTTTCTTTTTTTCTTTTTCTTCTTTTTTTTTTTTTTTTTTTTTTGTTTTGAAGAGGAGGAGGAGGGGGAAAACAGAGACATGCGTTTTTGCTCCGTACTTGCCGTGACGAACATCGGGAGCCAATGCATCTTGGAGAGTTTTTATTATTATGATTATGATTATGATTATTATCTTCTTCTTCTTCTTCTTCTTCTTTTTCCGTCTAGTCGCTGCAGAGGTGTGTTATCCGGAACCGGCCCCCCCCGGTCGAACCCTGCTCCGACCCCGTCCTTGTTTTACACCATCAAAACGGGGAATGACGATGGTTTACGAGAAAGAGGATTGCATATGAGTTCGAGCCCCACTTTGGCCAATCCAGGCAGTAGTGGTACCTGGTACTAGGTGGTAAGTGAGTGGGGAAGGAGAAGGAGCAACCTGACAGGTCAGCAGCAGGGTTATCCGACCAGCTTTGGGGCACGCGTCTCGCAAGCATGTACAAGTACGTACAAGTACAGTACTTCGTAAGGGGGGGGGGACACTCCAGCCGTTGTTGGCTCGAGATGTTGGAAACTTGCCTTGTCAGATGTGAGCAGTTCGAGTCACCTACCTGGTACAGCAGTAGCAGTACCTAGTAGTACGGAGCACAGTAGGTAAGGTACTACCTAGTAGTTAGCAGGTACCTTAGTAGCAGTACTCTGTAGCAGTTCTCTGTAGCAGTACTCTATAGCAGTTCTCTGTAGTAGCAGCATCAACCGGGGGGAACACGCGGACAACGCGAAAGAAGTGTCCCCGCTAGACGGAGCAACGTCGGCTGCAATGCTTGCCACGAGCAGCAGCACGCATGAACTACCTATTGAGAGTCCTATTACTACCTCGTACTTTTTTTTTTTTTTTTAATTTTACCTTTTTTTTTATATTCATTTATTTATTTAATTTTTTTTTTCATTCATCTTTGCTGTGGGAGCAGCAGTGGGCGGCAAGGTAGGCCTTGTAAGCTTACCTTTTGGGTGGGGGGAGGGATTTCCTCTTTCGGTGCGCTGCGGATGGGCCGCTGTCGAGGCGACGGGGGGGAAGCAGCAGGGCATTTTGCCCCTTTTTTTTTTCTCTTTTTCTTTTTCTTTTTCTTTTTCCTTTTTATTTCATTTCATTTATTTTATTTATTTATTTAAAAATTTATTTATTTAAAAATTTATTTATTTAAAAATTTATTTTTTTTTGCCGTGGTTTGCTGGATAAAATTGTTAGCTCAACGACATGGGGCGTGAGAGGACTTCCCGTGCGGACCCTCTCGGTGCGGTTAGGGCCATCCTCTTTGCCTGGTTGGCTGAGGGAGGGCCGGAGCTTCTGCTTTCATCATCTGGAACCGAAGTGTCGGGAGGAAGGGGCGGCTCTTGGACGAAAGACGAGCGCAGGAGCTGGAGGCGAGCCGTGGGAAAAGTTCGAATCAAAAGACCCCCGAGCGCGGTTACGGAGTACGCGGGTTGCGCATGACAACGCGCAGAGACCAACAGGTATCCGAACGCAATGGACAAAGTACCAGAGGCACTTACCTATTACCTA
This sequence comes from Trichoderma cornu-damae, assembly GCA_020631695.1. Taxonomy (NCBI): domain Eukaryota; kingdom Fungi; phylum Ascomycota; class Sordariomycetes; order Hypocreales; family Hypocreaceae; genus Trichoderma; species Trichoderma cornu-damae. Next base: position 4,986,309 of record CM036088.1, read on the forward strand.
GTAGGTACTTACTATAGATATTGATAGTCTTTATACGTGTACACAGGTTAGTAGGTATGCTTTGGCAGCCCGATAAAGGTACTATACCTAAGGTAGTACGGAGCAGCAGCAGCAGGGTAAAATTGCAATGCTGGCAGAAGCGCGCGCTTTGTAGTCATCGTGTTGTCGACTGTAGGCCCCCCCCCCCCCCCTGGGGCGCTTGGCACAGTAGCACTGCTATATAGTAGGACTTCTCCGTACATACTGTGTGGCATGTGGTACTGTATGTAAGCGACGCATCGGCGCCGAGATTTCCCCCCCTGACGGAAACGCGGACCGCAGCGGGAAGCTCCTGGTAATAGGGAGAGAGGGGATGGTAGTTGCTCCATACTTGCAAGGCAGTAATAAGTAGTACCTGATGGATTCCCCCGTCTGCTCGTACAAAATGCTGCCATGGTAGATAGTACTATACCCTGTAATGGCGAGGCAACTCTTGTTCGACGGGGAAGAAGAAAGAAAATAAAATAAAATGAAATGATGTAAGAAAAAGTAAAAAAAAAATTTATATACATAAAAAATAAAATAAAAAATATCGAGAAAAGGGGCCAGGGTGCAAAGCTATACAATATTTGACTTGATCAAAGGGGGGGGGGGGGGGGAAGAGAAAGAAAGAAATCTCCGCCGGCACTTCTCTCGCACAAGTATGACGCGGGGATCCCATCCGCGTCAGCACGAGTGCCGGCATGGCACAAGCAAAAAAAAAAAAAAAAAAAAAAAAAAGTTCCAAAATGAGAGGCGGATGGAAATTAACTCGGCAAGGTTCGAGTCGCGCGGACTTTGGGAGTCGACACCGTTTTTGGTGGGACGCGAATAGCGAAAAACAAGACACAAACACGGGGAGCCTGACCCCCCCCCCCCCATTTTCTCGGTCCGGCTGGCTCTGTGAAAGAAGGTTGGCCGTGCTCGTAGGACGAGATACACACGCGGTGTTACCAAACCAACGCCTGGTTCGTTTTGAGGCGGCGAAACCTCGAATTTTTTTTTTTTTTTTTTGCTGCCGTGGGCTTCAGCAGCAGCCGGGCATTTGCAGCGGTAAGTCTCTAGAAACACGGCTCCCCCTTTTTTTTTTTAATATGAATTTTTTTTCCCCTTTTTTTCCTTTTTTTCTTTTTTTCTTTCTCTTTTTTCATTTTTTTTTTCATTTATTTTCCTTCTTCTTCTAGGGGTTTTTTTCTTCTTCTACCTATCTGCATCGAGGTGACCTCGTTGACGGGCTCCATCATGCCGGGACGCCAAGGCCAAAATCCCACCCCACAGTGTGTTACAGAGCAATCTGCCCTCTCAGCTTGATCGGTATTTGAGTTTTGCAAGAATCCAACATTACGGAGGGGGCCTTTCGTCTAACAGGAGCAGGGCCGTCAGAGAACACGCTCTCCAGGTGAGATTTGGGCATGGGGATGGATGGCCCCCCCCCCCCCGATGGAGAAACTCCTGTCCTACGAGCGCAAAAAAAAAAAGAAAACCCAAACGCTCGGTCCACGGGAAAGGGATCCGACATCAAGGACCCAGGCCGCGGCTGCTTGGCAACCAAACAACCAAAGCGCAAAGCGCCCAGGGTTCGGTGCTAGCAGTATAGGTAGGCACGCGCAAGTACTATAGGTAATTTAGCAATTACGTACTGCGGAGAGCATGTAACGATCGGCACCACCATGCGCATGATGAGAGGGGGAAAAATAAAAAAAAAAGGAATAAAAATAAAATAAACCCATGCCTCCCTTGGGTGCCATGCTAAATAAAGCACGTGTGCTTGCTTTGCTTGGGGAGTCGTGCTTGGCCTTGAACTCGTAAAAGAATTGAAAAAATAAAAAATAAAAATAAAATAAAATAAAAAATACAAATACAAATAGTATAAAAAAAAATAAAAAAAATAAAAGAAAAATAAATAAATAAATAAATAAAAGGGTACCCGAGCTCTCTGCACCCAGTTTGCATAATGATATAGTACTACTAATACTGTACATGCCTAATACTACCACTACTAGTAGGTAGTTCGACGCAAAGAGAAAATGGGGTCACATTGGCCGGAGATCCGCGCGGCAGCTGATTACTAAGGTAAGGGCATCGAGCGTCCTGCGAAGCAGCCAGCTCAACTCCACGAGCTGGTCCCCCTTTGATGTCACCGCACGGATATCCGCACTGCTCTGGCGAATTCGGAGAAATATGCCCATGTTCCGTCATCGGGTGCTACCACTTTGTAGATGGATGGAATACTCTATAGGTAGGTTGGGTAGTGAGACGCCATAGTACGGGTAGTGGTGCACAAGCTGCATCGGCATCTCACCGCGTGGGCCGCCCGGGCTTCCGTTGACAGCGCTCTCCACGGAGTACGTACTTGTGCATACATACTAAGGTACCTATAGTAGGTAGTACATAGTATGTGCAGTATTGCTTTGGCGACAAGACAAGGCCAGATAACGTGGCGTTGTTCGATGATCCCCCCCCCCCCCCCCCTCCCCCTCTCCCCTCAAATCGACATTGTTCGGGGGGGCCATTACGAGTACGTACATTAGTAGTAGTACTAGTCGTAGTAGTACGTAGTAGTAGTAGTAGTAGTACAGTAGTAGTAGTAGTAGTAGTAGTAGTAGGGGGACGGGATATTCTGCTGGGATTCGTTTGCATGGGCTGGAGGGAGCGCTTGTCACATACAAGCGATGAATTACAACGTCCTACCGAGGCCGCTAGCAGCTGTAAGCCGTGCCGGACAGAACCCTGAACAACCTCGTACCTTGACCAATCACGAGAGCGATCCGCAATGGCGCCGAGCCAGTTCTCTGGGATGGGCGTTGGCCATGTATTATTAGCACATGTATCAGTACCAGTTACCAGCAATCAACCATGGTGGTGGTGTCGAGGTGAGAGGGCGCCGCAACCTTTGCACACCGGACTCTCTCCGGCTCCAATCTCTCTCTCTGCTGCTGCTGGAGAGCCCCCCTGGCTTTCGCTGCCAAAGGAAGAGCGAGGAACAAGTAAAAAAAAAAGAAAAGAAAAAAAGAAAGAAAGCGAGAAAAAAAAAAGAAAATCACGAGCACTCGTACGTACGTACATACTTTTTTTTTTTTTTTTTCGTTCGCCGGATTGGACCCCGACGCTTGAGGTTTGTCTGTCTGGATTCGAGCGGCTCACCCAGCCTTGGTGCGGCCGCTCGTGCAGTAGGATGCTCCGGAACCCGGTCCTTGGGCCTGGCTGGGGGACGCAACACACACACTTGCAAGTTTTACAGTGCGATGAGAGCAGAAGAACAGAACTCGCCGGCAGTCCCGCGCAAGCTGTGCTGCCAGAGCGGGAAACAGGGCCGCGCCGAGCGGAAAGAGGGAAAAGTTTTGTTGTTGTGCCGTGGGCTGGAAATGGAAGTGCGTCGGCGGCACGAAGCCAATGAAATAAAGTAAAATGAAATAAAATAAAAATTTCCAAACGTTCCCGGCTGCTGCTCTGGCGGTGGGTGGCGCATCTTCGCTGGCGTGGAACGTTGGCGCAGGAGAGGTTGTATGTAAAACCTGGCGCCTGGGATTAACTTATAGCGCCTGGAATTATGATAGCGCCTGGGAACCGTTATACTACTGCTACTAGCGCTTGGAATTAGTATCATAGCGCCTGCAATCATTATAGCGCCCCCGGCCCTTTGGGGAAGAGGCTGAGTGAGCGAGAGCGCCAATGGCTGGACGGCTGCTCGATGCCTACCTAGGAATACTGTACCGTACCTTAGGCACCACCACTACTACTAGGTAGGTACTGCTTAGTACCTTATAAGGTAGCCGAAATCGCATCCTGTGCTCCGTGCTGCTGTAGGATAATGTGACTTGCAAATACTATCTGTAAAACCTGAGCCTGAGTCTCTCTCTCTCTTTTTTTTTTTTTTTTTTTTTTTTTTTTTTTTTTTTCCCTTTTTCTTTTCTTTTTACAACGGGCCAAAACCGCTATATGGAGAGTCTGCACCACTACAGCCTGCTCCGTAAGGTAGGTACTCCTCCCCACCCCAAGCAAGCTCCTCTAGGTACTATACCTACTAATTACCTAGTAGCACCAACCTTACCTTGTATAACCAAGTTGGAATGATGGGCACAAGCCTTTAGCAGTACCTAGTACCTCTCTATTGCAGCCACACCGTACATTAGGCGGTATGCCAACTACCAGGTACTAAGGTACAAACTATACTTCCGGTTGCACAAGCAGTACCACAGCACCTCTGAACTACACCTGGTACCTCCTACCTTAGTAGGCAGTACCTAGGCATGCAGTACAGCACCGCGGGTGCTTGGTACGTACCTAAGGTACTACTAGGTATAGAGGTACCTAGCATCATCCATTCTCATCCCTACAGGGGAATTGGCCGCTGTGCTCGCAACATTTTGTCCTTGGCCGCTTTAGGGCCTGGCACGCCGTGGGCGGGGTCCTCGCGGGCTCGGATGCGCACGAGGCGTCCGCGGTCTGGTCCCCCCATGTCGCTGCCGCTGGAATTAAGGGTTGCTGAGCTGAGCAAGAGATTTTTTTCCTTCTTTTGCTCTCCTCATTCTTTTCTTTTCTTTTTTTTTTTCTTGTCTTCTTCTGGCGGCCCCCCTTCCCTTGTTCTGGAGCGCGTGCCGAAGCGACCCTGCGCCGTGGGCGGTTCTTCTCCCTCCCTCTGTGCGGGCTGCTGGAACGTCTCTCTGGCAACGGCCTCGCGTGCGGACGCCGCCCGGCTGGAGCTACCGGGGCTCGGCAGCCTCGCAGCCTCGCAGCGCTTTTGCTGCTGCCGCTCCGGGCTGCGTGCTGATAAGGTGGGCAATATCGCGGCCGTCGTAAAAAAAAAAAAAAGGCGACTCCGTTTTCCCACAGTGCGCAGCCCCCCCGAGCGCCCATTTTTGGCCCATCCCTCTGCACCCATCTTCCGGGACCGTCTCCGCTCGAACGGCCGGGGGGGGGGGTCGGGAGCTGCCAAGTGGCCACAGGCGATCCCCAGGCCTTTGTTGCAGGGCCCCCCCTCCCCGGGCCCCAGTCTCTGGACCGCCCTGCCCTGCCCTGCCCTGTGGGCGCCGGACCATCTCCAGCTTGGCGGCGAAGCTTAGTGCTAGGAAGGCTAGTGCCGTTACCAGTGGTGGTACCTGCTCCGTGGTAGCAGTCGCATTGCAGCGTGTCTCGGCAAGTGGGCGTCGTCGATGGGCGCCCCTACAGCGCCGCCTCTGCTGCCGACTTTGGTGCTGCTGCTGCTGCTGCTGCTGCTGCCGCTACCAGCCATTGCCTGCCCGGGGGATGTGCTTGGAGATTAGCGTTCGCTCGTTTAAAATTGAACTTGAGAACCGGGCTGGTCTCGCACCTCCTCCCCATACATATACGTATGGAGGAGCCCCCCCCATCCTTCTGCTTGCGTCTCGTTGCTGCTTGTTTGCATTCTCCTCCCAAATCCTGCTGACCAAAGAAGACGAACGCCTCTCGCTCCGCGCTGCCATCGTCTCACCACCATACCACACTGCATTGCGTCTCGCCTCGACCACGTCTGAGCCGGCTTGGTTTTGAGCGGGCGACAAGAGAGGGATATTCACCGTGCTTGGCCATCGACGACAGCGACAGGGCGCTCACAGTGACCAAAGCCTTGCCCACGAATGACTTGTTATGAGGCGACCCCTCATCTAGACGGGACGAAGACGACGAAGACGACGACGACGACGACGACGACAGCGACGACTACGACAACGTGGCAATGGAGCTCGAGGGCATCTCCGAGACCAACGAGGTGATGCTGCCTCGGCTGCCGCCCTTGGCGGATGCTTTGCCCATCGTCGCCGCTGATCCGGCCTTGGAACGCCCTTTGATGCCCGGGCCCAGAGACCGAGAGCGGCGCCGTCGCAGCCAAGGCAGTCTCCTCGTCGAGCTGCTTTCTCGGCGCATGAGCCGACAGACTCTCCTACAGCAAAACCAGTGCCGCGCTTCGCAGCCGCCTCTCGTTCCACGGCCGGCATCGCCTCCCATGGACTCTTGCTCTCACCCTCGGCCGCCTCTGGCCGAAACCGACTCCGCCTTGGACGGCGTCTTGTGTGCCTCGGGCGACGTGACCATGGAAATCGACCTCGACGAGACCTTGGGCGACGGCCTTCCTTTGCCCACGCCACCATCTGCTCGGAGGACTCGCCCGCCGCGGTCATACCTGCCACTTCTCCGTGTTTCCCCGGTTATCCCGGGGACGAAGATTGATCCAGACGTCGCCTTCAGAGTCCTTGCCAGGATGCAGGCCGACACGCAGGCCGCGTCCGGTGCAGCCCTTGCGCCTGCGCGCTCAAGCTCGCCCCCTGCCATTGAGATCGACCCTGCAGAGCAAGCAGACGTCGACCTAGAGGCTGACGAGGGCTACGGCGAAGGATCTGACGAGTATCTCTGGTTGGGCGACAAGTCTCCGGCCGGGCTTGCCGGAGCCCTGAGGGACCAAGGCCTCCTCAGCTTCACCACATCTGCCGAGGCGGCCCTGCGCTGCCCCAAGCTCGTGCGGAACGTCCCTCGCATGCGGAAGAGGACCGACAAGAAGAAGAAGCACAGGCTCCGGAATTTGAGGGAGACCGCCGGCGACGTGAGTCGGCCACCGGCGCCTGCAGGGGGCGCCGCTGACAGAGACGCAGCACACATGCACCTGCAGCAGCTCTAGCCCGAGCTGGCCTGTACACATCTTTTTTTTTTCTTTCTTCTTGTTGAGCTCTCTTGCTTCTCGTCATGGTTGGGGCGCACAAACAAACGACTTAGACACGACATTACGCGGCGTTTTTTTTCTTTCTTTGGGACATACAATCAACATCACATTGCATTTAATGTACGGATTTTTTTCGATTCTTTTTTCTTGGCTGCGCAGGCCAGCCATTCGCTTCTCGAATTGTTTTTATTTATTGCACATTCTGGCGGGTCCCCCCTCCCCCCAAAAATGACATGTAACGTTTGACACGTGCCATACTATGTATGCACCGGCGTTTTCTTTTTCTTTTTTTTCCTCTTCCCTTCTTTTCTTCTTCTTCTTCTTTTTTTCACCCCTCCCCCTTGTCTACTCTTTCTTTTCCTCCCGAGGGCGCAAATCATTGGCACCATCTTGGCAATACGGTCAAGAAGAGAGAAGAGAGAAGAGGGAAGAGAGGGGGGTTTTCTCGGGACTGACTCGCCTCGTTTAGGCGGGGAGGAAGATGGCGTTAACATGGGAGGACCCATCGAGGTGCGTCTTGGTAAAAAAAAAAAAAAAAGACTGGGCACGGCGTTTTTCCGGATATGCAGGCTGGGGTGGTTTTTTTGGGACTTGGGAGCAAATCTGGGTTGGATGGGATATGGCCTGACTCGGGGTTGACGCGTGGGGGGGAGACAGGAAGCACAGATCAAAAGCATCAGCAGGAGTGGATTGTAGGAGTAGGAGTAGGAGTAGGAGCAGTAGCAGGAGCAGTAGCAACAACATGTTACTCTGTTTGGTGGCCAAAGGGACGCTCTCGCACAGCTCGTTGTTGTCGTCTGGGGCGGTTTGCGTGCGCATCCAAGCACGGATAGACGGCAGTATTCCATTTTCCTGCCATGAATTCCAACGACACGAGGGCATCGCCAGCTCCAAGCAGAAGCAGTCCTCCACACCACCTACCTACCTAGTACCTTATATAGTATACCTTAGTATTACTAGGTACTGCTAATAAAATGGTATAGCAATTACCGAGTACACACACACACACACACACACACACACATACACACAAGGTACCTAGTACGGAGCCGCATGTGCAGTCCACGTGGTGCCAACGCCTGCGCTGCGTTTCCGCCTCGACGTAGCGACATCATCATCACCACGACCCATGGCACGAACAATCGGCCGCCCCGATGGCCCTGCGCCATTGGATCGCAGAAACGTATCCGCCCATCTGACCGCGATACCGCCAACTTGGACTCGGGACTGGTGGGTTTATCCTGCATTAAGGGTACCTCATGCCTACTACCAGGTACTAGGTAGTAGGTTAGTACTGCTAACCTAAGGTAGTGCCCAAGTGGCGGCTGATCCCTGGTACGTTAGGGTACCTCTAGTGCGTCCTACAGTACTAGTACTAGTAGGTACTAGATAGGTACCTAATAAGGCCTGTTGTTTCGTGCCTCCTCCTCCTTCATAAGCCGTTGGTACTGCCGCCGATTGGGTGCGACGCCGGCACTAGCAGGCGGTGAGCAGGGTATCTGCCGGGGGGGGGGGGGATTTCGACTGGCCACCAAAACTGCTCCTCGACTCTCCCAATTTCTCGGTTTGCCGACTCGTCATAAAAAAAAAAAAAAAAAACCTGTCTGTTTCTTTCTTGACAGTTTGGTTCCCCGTCACGGCCGCGCAGTTGGTCCAATCAGCAGGCATCTTTGCGTTACGCAAGTCCCCGGAAAAAAAAAAGAAAAAAAAAAAACAGAAAAGAAACGCCCGCGGGGCGCAGTTGGGGGTCATTTGTTGTCGCTTGTCCCCCTTCGGAGCACACTTCCTAGAACAGCATCGTCCATTTGAGATCGAGGCCGCTTCATGGGTCGTGCAACCCAAGCACAGGCGCGAGAATGCGTTCTGTCGCCCTACTTTTCGTGTTTTATTTATTTATTTAATTTTTCTTCTTCTTCCATCTAACCTGGCCAGGGAAATTGCTTTTTCTCCGTCGCCACGTGCTGGGCACGTTTCTAGGACGCCCTGCCGCTGCAGCTTTTTCTTTTTCTTCTCCTTCTTCTTCTTCTTTCTTCTCCTTCTTCTCCTTCTTCTCGGTTTCCCTTTGCTTATCCCCTGCGAGGGTCAAGTGATCGATCCGCTGTGCCGGCATGTTCATGCATGAGATGGTGCAAGATGAGCCGGCAAGCTGACGGGACGGTTTTTTTTTTTTTTTTTTTTCTTTTTTGACGCACATGTGTGCTCCCGCGCGGCTTCATGACAACTGACTACAAGCTTTGGATGAGAATCGGTCAACCGCGGGACGAAGAATTTCGATTATTCCTCTTGTTCTTCAAAAAGAGACATTCCCCCTTGCTTTCTTAGGGGGGGGAGGGTGATCGCCCTTTGTGTGCGCAAGGTTAAGGAGAAGCTGCCTGCCTGGTCCTCGCTCTGCCTCATGGTGCTTGGATGATTTCTCCCTGTCGGCTGGCTGTTGACTTGGCAGTGGCATTCGTCGCTGAAACATCACACCTGGAATTTGTGGTCATGGCACTGACGGCCACAGTTTGCCCGACCAAGAAAGCTAGTCAACTGCTGCGTGAGATGACAAGGATGCGAAATCGACACTCGCGAGGGCCATGGGAAGGAGCTTGGCTGCGAGCGCGCGGCTGGCTGGCAGCCACACATGATGCATGCATGGCCGGTTGCTGCGAGGCTCGGATGCCTCAAGGCGGCCGCTATAAGAGGCTCACGATATGCAGGGTGGCCAGTGCCATCATCTCATCGGGGCACCGCTTCGTTTCATCTTGTTTACTTTGGACCGGCCTCTCATTTCTCTAGAAGCCTGTTTACGGCGTGGTTCGCTCGTCGATCTGAGCAAACATCCGCTGCTACCACCATGTGGGCGTGTCAATGTCGTGCAAGGCACTCCTACCCCACACACACAGGCAGTTGGCGCCGGATCGCAGCGAGATGCCTCTTTGTCTTGTTGCCTTTTTTGCTCCATACATACATTGATTGGCCTTTTGCACCCTCCGAATCCCCTACATCTCTTCGGCCCTGGGCCGCCCGGCTAGCGGGATAGCTCGTGATGAGGCTGGGCCTCCCTTTTAGCTGTGGCGACGGAGCTGGGCGAGGCAATGGAATGCGTCGCCGCGGCCCCGTGCATTCCTCTATCCGTATGGGGAAAAGTCGGCGAGGAACGGAGAGCTATGGTTGCTGTGGTATCTTTCCGGATAATCAATTGACTTGCAATATCCTTCTTTTCACGTAGATGGACTGTTTAGCTAATGAATCTGATTGCGCTCCGTGCTTGGGCTTGGGATATTCGATAGACGTCCTCCTCGCTCTCTCTCTCTCGCTCTCTCTCTCGCTCTCTCTCTCTCTCTCTCTCTCTCTCTCTCTCTCTCTCTCTCTCTCTCTCTCTCTCTCTCTCTCCCGTCACTCACTTTATTGAAGGTCAACTTTGTCCGTCTTCGAGACACACACAGAAACACACTCATTCAAGGTTTTTTCTTTTTTTTTCTTTTTTTTCTTTTCATTTTTTTTATTAGTTCGGATCCGGTCAACACCAATTGCCCCATAAACAACCATTGGCGTCACTCACTTATCAAGCCTCAAATCACTGTGATGAACGAATCTGGATTACTAGCCGCATCCGTCAACTTTTAAAACAACCCGCCACTCCCGAATTCGAGAGTACTTGCCACCACGACCTCCATTCGATGGCTTTTTGGACGGCCCAATTCCGGGTCGAGTCTGCCGTTGATAGGGATTCCAGCATGTATTGGCAGGGGGCCGATGGGCTGCCTTCCGATGCGTCGAGCGACCTTTTCGGCCAGTTTATGAACTTTGACGGAGATGGTGTTGCCAGGACTCCAGTCGATGATGGCCGTAGCGGGAGCTCCACGATGGGGAGCGTACCGGATTCGTTCTTCCTGAACCAAGCGGCAGCGGGCACTGCCTCTTCACTTGTCTCGTCCGCAGACGAATTCGACTTCTTCTCTACCACCTCTCGCCTTGGGCCTACTACGTCTGCGGCGAGCCATGGCCTCGATGCTCGGGAGCTTGCTTTCGGAGTAGCCGCCAATGCGGCTGCTGGCGGAGCACCTCAGATTAACTACCTTGGCCGCAAGTCCATGTCGGACACCGAGCTCCAACGCCTGGAGGAAATCTCCCTCCACTCCCCGCAACAGAACCCTTCTGCCTCGCACCCGCCGTCTCCCACGCCGCGCAACACCGCCAGGAAGCCCAAGAAGTTGGTCAAGGCACTATCCTCTACTCTCCGCAAGGCAACCGCCCTTGGAAGGAAGAGCAGAAAGCAGCTTCCCGTGGAGAGGGCAGCGTCTCCTACACTAGAGCGCCCCCCCATGGCCATCAAGTCTCGAGCCGCACGGATGCACAGCATAGCCCAGAGCAGTGTGAGCAGCGCCTCGCACGAGAGTCCCGGCCCCTCGCCCACGACATACGACCCGAGCGCCTCGACCTTCATCCACGGCTTCTGCGATGACCCGTTCGCTGAGCCGCCGCGGGAATATCACTCCCCGAGCATGCAGTACTACAACAATGGCGGAATGGACCCCACGCCTATGCATTCGTCCGGACGCCGCATCAAGAGCGAGCAGTATCCCTACCAGACGGCTGCGAATGTGATTACATCTACCGCTGCTGTCGATGTCGATGCCGCCTCCCAAGCGCACCAGCAAGGCGGCGATTGGCAGCAGCAAATGATGACCGGCTCGGCACCAGAGCAATGGGGTGGCGCCGACTACGTGGCGAGCCAGGATTCTTCTTGGTGGGATCTCAGCATGAACGCCAGCGTCAACCAAGCGATGCATTCGCAACACGGAGAGCTGCCGTACGAATACGCTCCCATACCAGATACGAGCGCAGCCGGCCTCATGATCCACATGCCCCAGCCTCGCCCCCCCCAACCTGCCATCGTCAACGACATCGGGCTCACCGCGCAGACGTACCTACCACCGCCGCCCCCTATCCCGGCGGCGGCAGACCGCTGCAGCCGACCCCCCCGGGCCCCATCCTCCGGGGCCCGGCATCGCAACGTGTCCTCGTCCCCCATGCGCAAGACCCGCGGCCCTTCGGCCTCCCCCACCCCTACGCAGCCCCAAATGCGCAACCAGTCCCGGCACAGCTCCACGGGATCCATCTCCTCCGTCCGCAGCGCCTCCGGCCGGGGCCCCGGATCCGCGCCAAACACGCCGGGAGGCGTCCGCAAGCGCCGGTCGCGAGATGCAGGCGCGGGGGGCGGCATCAGCCTCTCCGGCGACGGCATGGGCTTTGTCAACTTCACGCCCAGCGACGGCAGCATCCTCATGACGGGCGTGGCGCCGAGCGGGAGCTCCAAGACGAAAGCTCGGAGAGAGAAGGAGGCTCAGGAGAAGAGGAGGCGGCTGAGCGAGGCGGCGATGAAGGCCGTGGCTGCGGCGGGGGGAGATGTGGATAAGCTTATTCAAGAGGGCTTTGTCTTTTGAGGAAAAATGTAGCATTTTTTTTCAACCTGGTTGTTATTGTTGTTGGTGGTGGTGGTGTTTTCTTTCTTTCTTTTTTTTTCACTCTTTTTTCCCTATTTTCCCATTTACACATTTCCTTTCCCTTCCCTTTCTCTTTCTCTCTTACTCCCGTCATGTTTCGTTTCGATGCGTCGAAAAGCTTGTTTTAAACTCTGTCGAACCTCTGCCAAAAAAAAAAAGGGGGGGGGGGGGGAACCCTCGGGGCGATGGAGATTTGGGCTGGTCACTGACCACACCACACACACATCTCATGTACAACACACTAGATACTGTCATTCACCACCCCCTTCTCTCTCTCCCTCTCTCTCTCTTTTTTTTTTGTCTTTCTTTTGTTCTTCTCCTCGCTCTTGTTTTACATCAACCTTTTGCACCACTGTCCAACACACCTTTATTTAATATCAGCGCTGCCAAAGAAACCTGGACAGCACGCAATCGTTTTCGTAGCTGCGACCATTAGAGATTATAAATCTTTTCCCCTCTGTTCGTCTCCCTCGGTCTGTCCCGCCTTTTGTCGTTGCCCGTCTGTATTTGCTTCATCTTTGCGATGGCTGAGTAAAAAAAAAAAAAAAAAAGATTTTTCTCCTCTCCCCCTTTTCCTCTTTGTTTCTTTGTTTCTTTGTTTCTTTCGCTTTCTCCTCTTTTGTCTCTTGTGTTTTTTTTTTATTTGCTTTTTTCTTTTTTTTTATAACATGGCACTGGTTTTATCTTGTTTAAAGTATAACCGTCGTTGGAAACGTAGTCGTGATTCGAGTGGTTCAATAATACAGCGGCAGAAAAACAAAACAAAAAGGGGGGGGGGGGGGGGGGGGTGTTAAAGCAACAAGAGAGCAATAAAAGTTGCATAAATGGGAACATGCGAATAACCCGAAAAAAAAAAAGAAAGAAAGAAAGAAAAGAAAAAAAGGGAAGAGGAGATGGGAAAAGGAATCGTGATACTACATGCATGTACACATATATACCAGGGTATGGCTGGCGTCGGCTCTGGGATATCGCGCTGTTGTAAAGGCTTTCTTTCATTAGAACTTTTTTTTTTTTTTTGTTTCCTAGTATGACCCCTTTCTCATGTCGATATCCTCGCCGTATTTCTCTTGCTATTCTCAATGGGAACGGGGGGGTTCCTTTCTTGGTAATGTTCCTGTGTAGCGATCGATTAGCAGTACGTAGCCCAGGTTCGTCGAGGCGTGTCTGATAATGGTTGCGGAACAACATTGAATTAATGTTACCGAATGAATTGAATCGGCATTGCTATCAATATCCATCAGATCCATGCGTGATTGGTTGGCCTGCCAATGTTCTAGTTACGCAACGGGAGTAGTTGAGCTCGGATTATTTCACCTTCGTTAAGACATTATCCTACAGCACGAGGATTGCATCCTCCTAAAAATTGCTAGGGCCCGTCCGGCCTAATTGAGTTACAAACATGATAAAATGGTGGCTCCCACCTCCGCATCCCAGCTCCGCATAAATGAAAGGCGTATATACAAACGAGCAGCAGAATAAAGAGAAGAAGAAGAAGAAGAAGAAAAATAGAAAAGCCGCGCCCCTGGTAGGCAAGTAGACCTCATGGCCGCTCAACGCCAAACACCCCCTACAAACGCCATCGTTCCCCTAGCTCCGAGCTGGTGTGAAACAACCAGGGGCAGCCCAGCAGCAGTGGTGGTGGTTCAATGCCTGGCCGAATCCAACTCAAGGGTCGTAAACTGCACGTATGCAGCAGGCCTTGGCTCCATAGACACTTGGGTATGCTAGGGGGTGTAAAATTCAGGCACCAACATCATTTCTGCAACCAACATTCTGGACGGACCGGACACCCTACCCGCGGCTTGGAATTTCAACTCCCCCCCCCACTTGCCTTGGTTTTTGCGAAATCACTTCTGAAATCACGTCTGAAGTCAAGAAGCTGCGGCATCAAATATGGCCTCCTCTGTATGAAGCACTCTAGTGGTCATAACCCGCACCGCGTTGCCAGGGGCTGGAGGGGAGGAGAAAAAAAAAACGCCAGGTTAGCCAAAAGCGCCTCACAGGTTTTTGCGGGTCAGTTCGACACATGATGCTTACCTGGCATTGTGTTGGGATCGGTGTCCACTTGCCGGACTGGCAGTGTTCGTTCGCTGTTGCCCCAAAGAGACGCCAGAAGCAAGCGGATGATTCAGCAAGCTCTCCCGCAGAGGGCTAGGGCCTCGCTGAGCAGGATAAAGGGGTATGGGGGCGTTGGTCGGAGCTTGGTTGCCGGGGTAGAAGGAGTTTTGGGAGTTTGAAGCAGAAACGCTATACGAGGCAGAGGCCTCGTTATTCTTCCGGATGTCGGCGGACGCCATGGACTCGTTATCGTCCAAATCAAGTCCGGCTTGGTAGCCAAGCTTGTCGCCCCGAGCCGTGGCAGCCAGAGCGTCGAGCTCTGTGGTGGCATTCAGCTGCGACTGCGACTTCATGAAAGATGCACGGTCGTCAGACATGAACTGGTACCGCGCATCCGGGTTCTTGCGGACCAAGGAGATGATGGTGAGGACAATGACCATGATGATTAAAATCAGGGAGAAGGCCGCGTTTAGGATGAAGAGCACGACGCCAACGACGCCAACAACCAGCAGGGGGGCGTCGAACACATTGGTGAAGATGAAGAGGAAGATTGCGTTGAGGAAATTGATGACGCCGATGGCGATGTTGAAGGAATTGGTGCTCTTATCCATCCAGGGACGAAGGACCGACGCCCCGATCAGGAAACCAGCCTCGATGATAATAAGGCTGATGGCTTGAGTGATGCCGCTGCGCTGAGCCAGCGCGATAAACATGGACTTGATGAGAGTATAAAAAAGAAGCGGGATAATGAAGTAATAGGCCGAGGCGCGGAACTGGACGTAGAGGAAGCCCCACTTGTTGAGAGCTTGCGGGTCCGAGAACAAAATGTAGGCCGGATTGCGGTGCATGGAGATTGAGCGCCGGGCGATGCGAATGACCTTGCTGGCGCCCCAGGCCAAGGTGAGGAGCGGGCCGAAGAAGAAGAAGACGGCGAGGACGACCTCGGCGGCCGAGTCGCGCTGAGTAAACTCCCACAAGCAGAGGATGGCCAACTGGGGGAAACCGATCAAGCAAACGCGGAAAAGGATACCCTTGAGGATGGTGACCCACCCGTTTCGGAAGTCTTGGAATCGGTCGCTCTTGATGATGCCCGGCTTGGCAAGGAGCTCGAGGAAGCCCTTGAAGGCGGCGATGGCACCGGCCGTAAAGAGGGCGAAGAACCAAAAGAAGACCAGGCCGGTCATGAACAGGTTGGTGGTCTCGATGCCGGCCTTGAAGGCGACACGCTGGATGCCGAAGACGATGTAGCTTCCGGAGCCGGTGGTGATGTTGGCGCGCTTGACAAGCCGGGCAACAGGCTTGGGCATCATAGCCACGCTACGCCTGAAGAGGTCCAGGCCGGCGCGCGCGACGGAAAGGCCACGCTTTTCGATCTGGACAGAGACGGTGGTGAGAGAGTCGAAGATGGTGGAGGGCGTGCCGCCGGTGGAGCGCAGATACCAGGTAAAGATGGTCTGCATGAAGCCCACGCGAATGATGCCCATGGACCACTGGAAGTCCTGGGTCCAGGCTTGCACGATGGGCGGGAGGCGGACGCCGGTGAGGCCGACGATGGCCTGGGCCTGGAAGTAGCCGAACAGCGACAGAGAGTTGGCGGCGATGTGAGCAGCGGTGTTGGAATGCCCCAGCCCGTTGATGATGGCCGACGAGACGAGGGCCAGGCCGGCAATGACGGCGGTGGCCCACTTGACGCCGACGAGGTTGACGGTCTTTCCATTGGAAATGTCGGCCTCGACACACGCGACACTTTCGTCCGTGGCCGTCAGGTTCACGCGAATCTTGACGGTGGCGTCCAGGTCGGGGACGTAGTAGGCGATGCCGGGAATGCTAGAGGCAGCGGATGGGCTGACGGGCAGATTGAAGCCAAAGGCAATCTTGCCAGACACCATGGGGCAAAGGCCGGCGAGACCAATGTTGCAAGGGTTGACCGTCTGCCTGAGAAAGGTATAGCCGTACGCAGACGCCTCGATGTCGAACAGCACCTTGCCCTGCACAGAAGAGGTGGCCACCATGTTGATGCTGGCCGAGTTGTTGTTGGGGGTGAAGACGACGTTGAACAGGCTGGCCTGCAAACCAGAATCCTGCTGGCAGAGGTTGAGGGAGTTGGACAAGAGCATCTTCTCCGCGGCGGCTGGCGATGGAAGTAGCGAGGCCGTCAAGGCCAGCGCGGCCAGCGGCGCCCTCAGGAACGACCGCATTGTGATGGTCGCTGGCTTTCTTTTCTTTTCTTTTTTTTTCCCGTCCTTTCTTTCCTTTTTCTTTTCCTTTCCTTTTTCTTTTTTCTTTTTCTTTTTTCTTTTTCCCTTTTTTTCGCACGAAGCGAAGCGAAAATGTAGGCGACGCTTTTCCCACGAGTCGCTGTTGGCAAAGGGTTGTCGTTTTTCGTCCCGCGAAGCGCCTCGTCCGATGGCGTCGATGATGAGGGGAATTTGGGCCGAATACGAGGTCAGATGGATGCAGAGTGAGAAAGCCGGTGTGCGCGCCGTAGTATCTGCGCTTCTCTACCCCGTATCGCTCCCGTCGGTACAATGAGACTTTAAAGCAAGCCAAGGTAAAGCGCCCTCGACAGCAACTCGCAAACGGTCGGGGTTCCAGGCCAAGAAGTCGAAGTGCAGATGATCCGGAGAGCGACTGGGATGCCGCTCGAAGCGTTTGGCGATGCGCGACCGATGACGAAATAGCAGATTTGCGGAGCGAGAGAGATTTTCCGGGTTTTGAGGCGCAGGAAAAGTGACACACACGCACTCACTCACACACACACGGCAGAAAAAAAAAGGTGAGAGAGCGAGCGAGCGAGCGAGCGAGGGTGACGGGCGGTGGCGGATGCGTTCGGGCAACCCAAAGGGAAACAGTAGCGAGTGGATGGTTCCGGCCCGGCGAGAGGAGAGATTGGAAGCGAGCGAGGAGGAAGAAGGAAGAAAGAGGAAGAAGGAGAAGAAGAAGAAGAGAAAAGGAAGAAGAAGAAGAAGAAGAAGAAGAAGAGGAGAAAAAGAAGAAGAGGAAAAGAAAAAAGAGGAAAGAGGATTCCAACAAAAAAGGCCGGGAGTTCGGTTCTTGCCTTGATGCAGGAAGAGGCGCCTTTCGGGGGAGGGGCGGGGGCCACTTTGGGATTGGGCTCTTTTTTTCCCGGAGACAGATCGCAGCGTTTCCTGCGCCCAGTGGAACTGCTTTTAGTGGGCATTTGATGCTTCTACAGCGCGCCGAGTCCTCCGTCCTGTAGCGCCTCAGTTACCAAGGTACCTCGGGTAGGTTAGTAATATAGGTACTAACTATGGTGACCTTTGGTTCCAATACCTATGAGGTATCTAAGGTAGGGCCTTGGTACTACTACCTTGGGTACTAGGTTGATACCGCTCAGTACTTGTAGGTACCCAGCAGCAGTAGCACCAAGGTATTTCCGGGGAGCGCATAATGGGGCGCCATGGGGCCTCTCTCTGGAATTCTGCCCGTGCGCATGCTGGACGGGGGCGCCTGCAGCACGTCGTAGAATTTGGGTAAAACCGTCCCCATGCAGGGCTTTGCGAGAAATCTTGCTTATACCTGTACGGAGTACCTAGAAAGTACCAACTAAGGTAAGGGTGCCTCTTCTTAGTACCTTGGTACCTGTACCTTGGTAGGTACTGCTCCGTACGGCAGTACTCGCGCTGTACCTTGACTCGCGCCCGCCCATGCGGGGTACATGCGGTGGGCGCTTTTTGCCGCTGCGCTCCATCCCAGGTACCTTATCCGTGTCTCATGGCTCCGTACTGCAGGTACCTATAATGTAAATATAGTACCTACTAGGTACTACCTTTAGTAGGTAACCTACGCAAATGAAGATTGACGAATCCATGGGCTTTTTGCTTTTTTTTCTTTCTTTTTTTTTAGTTGGACTTTGTTTTCTTTGCTGGTGAAACTTGTCATCTCGAGCGTTTGAGCCATCGCCCTGCTTTTGGCTCGGCGGGAGGCCGATCCTCGGGCAAAAAACTACCTAACTACTAGTAGCTAGTAGGTACCTGCTCAGAGCACGTATGGTACTATACCTACTACCAACTTGAAAGTACCTTATAGGACCTACCTAATACTACTGAGTACCTAGTACTAACCCAGTACCTGCCTAGGTACTAGTTAGGTAGTATAAGGTACTGGGTAAGTACTCAGGTACTACATATAGAATGTGTGTCTCCGTGCCAGGAATCAGAGGATTGATGCCCTTCCATTTCTCCTTCACAGTCCTCTCATCACTCAGCAAAATTCCATTCTGGCCCCAATCGTCAGGTTTTCTTTTCATCATCATCATCATCTTCTTCTTCTTCAACTTATTGTCGTTATTGTTATTGTTTCGCCAGATAGACAATCACCCACCCAATCAATATAAGCCAAACTATGAAACACAGCATTCAAAAAAAAAAAAAAAAAAAAAAAAGAAAAGCCAACAAAGCGCGCAATCCTCATGATGGCATCTCTCAAGACCCGTTGTCTAACCCATTCCGGGGGGCATCTGGCGACGACGACGAGCCCCTGGCCAAGGAACTTCATCCCCTAAGACATACATGTCCATTTCCATCATACATACATACGCCTGTGCCGACTCCCAAGCAAAGACACCGGAATGCTGCCAAAAGCCAAAAGCGTAACTGAAAAAAAAAAAAAAAAAAAAAAAAAAAAAAAACGTGGAACCTCAAGGGACAAAAAAAAAAAATTGAACAGAGTCGAGCAATCAATCAAAAATCAAAAAAAGCCCTGCCCGAGTCTAAACGGCCATCCGGATTCCTCACTCTCTTCTTTTCTTTCTTTCGCTCAATATAATCAATTACATACCTCAGCCCTCGGGCGCGCCTTATCGCTTCCATATCGGCGTCTCTCCTCTGCCCCCTATCATCTTGACCTCATTTCTCATGAAAAAACGCATGCAGTTTCCCATCTCGGCTCCCTTTGCATTCATCAAGACTCACAGGTTCGTCCCACCCTCTCGAAACAGTCTCCGGTTCTCCTTGCAAACCGTGCGGAGCACAACAGCTCACCACTCCGCCCATCACGTATCATTGCGATCTTGTGTCCATCCCAAGCAAGCGAGATATATATGTATATATGTGTGTGTGCCTTAATCTTGTATAGCAGAAGCTGTAGTCACTTACAAGAACCAATACTAGATAGATGCATGATCATTGATACATGTCACCTGATTACCATCCCTTCCACAGGGCAAGGCACGCCATGAGCTACTCTATAATCGGGATTTGATGCATATATATATTTACTAATATAGGCTATTACCATTTCCTCCCAAGGCACAAAAAAAAAAAAAAAAAAAGTTGGCAAAAATTTACAAAACATCCCACTGCATATTCCACGGCTGAGTCCCTTGCCTAAGACTGATGCCGTGCTTATAGTTGCTAATCAGCTCCTCCTGATCCACGCCGCAGTGCTTCTGCCCGTCCCGCCCGACGAACCACCCCAGGCCGTACATCTTGTACTCGCCGAGCCTCCGCCGCACCTGCGCCGAGGTGAACTTTTCCGTGCCGACAAAGTCGTAGAGCATCTTGCTCTGGTGGATGTAGGCCAGCACCGACGCGATCGTGTTGGGCTGTCGCGGCAAAAAGGGGTGCCGCCGGCGGAGGAAGACGACAAAGGCGACGGCGACCATGTACAGCAGGATGAAGAGCGACAGCGCGACGGACACGTAAAAGGACACGACCGTCTCCGTGCCGGAGTTGATCTCCCACGTCCCGTCCCTCGAGCTGTAGACCAGTAAAAAGTCGTGCCCGTCCACCGTGGCGAGGCCCGCCACCAGGACGGTCAGGAACTCGGCCATGACGCTGCCGAACCCGACGAAGAAGACGAGCAGGTGGCCGTTGAGGAGCGCCCGCACCGGCATGTAGCCGAACGGGAGCGCCGTGTAGTCCAGGAGCAGCGTCTTGGCGGGCGCGTGCCGCCTGGAGAGGATGTAGTACGGCTCCATCATGCGAACCCCCGTCTCCATGCCGCCCCAGGCCATTTTCAGGCCCACGGCCAGCACCGTCACGACCCAGGGCGCCTTGTCCGTCACGACCGTGGCGGGCGAAAACAAGAACGCGGGGATGAAGCCGGTGAAGAGCAAAATCCCAACCATCATGGAAACGATGCCCGCCGAGCGAAGCAGCACGGGGTGCGGGTTCGCGGGGAGGTCGTGGTCGTCGGATCCGGCCCCGCCCTTGGAGGCCGCCGGGCTGGCGTCGTCGGGGGCGAGGGACGAGTTCCGGAGCACGTAGCGGTTGTGCTTGAGCCGGCTGTGAATGTCGCCGTGGGGGGCCGTGTCCATGTCCTTGAAGTCCATGAGGATGTGGCTCACCACGGCCATAGATGCGAGGCCAGCAATCCCCCGGACGTCGGATATGAGCCCCGACTTTCGCGACTGGAGAAGGTAAAACAGGACGCAGCCCAGCACGGCGACCACCGCGAGGGTCGCCGTCAGGAGGCGCGACCAGACGGGGTTGAAGTTGAGCGTCTTGTATCCGTCCGGGTTGGCCATGCGCTCTGGCCGGGACGGGCTGAGGACGACCGCGGCGGCGGCAAACGTCGGCACCAGCGACACGGCGAGGATGGTTGCGATGGAGGACACCGCCACGGCGTGGTGGCCCCTGCGCAAGGCCCTGAACGGCCGGAAGAAGTTGAAGCTGGTCGCGTAGTCGATGTTGATGGACTCGGCGGCCACCGCGCCGCCCTCCTTGGACAGCTGATAGAAGGCCTCCAGGCGCCGGACCTCGAAGTCGGTGAACTGCCACAGGACCCCGTAGATGACGGCCAGCAGCGTGGGCGCAAACTTGATGACGAAGTAGATGCCCTGCTTCACCTCGCCCGGGGACGTGAACCTGACCAGCGGCTCCTTCCTGTACGTCTGGAACAGGACCTCCTGCATGACGGCCAAGGCCACCGAGAGGAGAATCAACGAGGTCAGATACGGCCATCGCATCGAAAACGGCTTCCAGTTGGGCTGCGGGTAAAAGGTCTGCGTCACCTTCTCCTTGGCCGGGTACGTCGACTGCCGCAGCCCGCCCGAGGCAGCGTTGGGCCCCTCGATGTTGCTGAGGTCGGCACCCACCGGCTCCTCCATGATGACCTCGATGACCTCGCCGCGACGGTTGGCCTCGTCTTGGCCCATGTGGCGCAGCGTCTCGGCCCGGCTCAACCGCTTGCTCGGGTTTCGTCGCGAAAAGGATCGCGAAAGGCCGCGCGGAGCCGAGGCGGGCGACGACAGGAGGTCTCCGCTGCGCAACTGCGAGCCTGCTCGGAATCCCTGGCCTAGCCCTCCGGTCAAATGGCCCCTCGCCTCCTCCGCCTGCAGTTTCTTGATGAAGGCGGCGTCGTGGGAACCAAGCGGCCCCAGGGTTGCCGTGAAATCGAACGCTGGTACGGCGCCAAACACGTCGTCCTCATCGCGAATGGCCTCATATCCCCCCCGAGATGCCGGCGTTGACGTGCCCATGGGGGCCGCCGACTTGAGAAGGGACAGGTCATATGTCTCCTCCTCCTGGATGCTCCCTGGAACCGTTTGCCGTGCCGAAGAATAGCTCGGCTTGCGGCCGCCTCTGGACAAGCCCCTCGAGGGGGCGCGGCCCTGTTCATGGATCGGGGCATATCCCCCACCACCAGAGCCCGAGTAGGAAAACGAGCCAGACCATGAAGAGGCGGGAGAGTAGCTCTGAGGGCCGGATACGTATGGGGAAGGAGGCACCGAATTTCTTCCGTGGTCGTAGTCAGAGTCTATGGAGACCATGGACTCACGCCCTCGCAGCGGATGAGAGGCGTCGTCGCGGTCGTACCGGCTGTCGAAGTGGCCAGCGTCAGAGAGGCCGGAGACTTTATGCGCAAGATGCTGGTCGGGGCCCGGCCCGGCCCACGGGTCTCTGAAGTTGTTATTACGAGCCATGGCGTTGGAGGAAAACCATTGCTGATTCGATGATGGTTGGGAGAATGTCACTGGCGAGAGCTGTAGTTTTGTTTGTTTGTTTGTTTGTCTGTTTGCCTGTCTGTTCGTTTGCTTGCCTGTTTGCTGGCTTGCTCGGCCAAGACGGTTAATGGCAGCGACTGTGTGCGCGGTGCAGTTACTGGGCTGATACTGTTTGCGACTATTGGGGTGTCCGAAGCCGACGAGGGGACCGGGGCAGGTGAAGAGCGGAACAGCAATGGCGACAGTATCGTAAGACTATCACACGGAGGGTTGGAGGACAACGAAGGGGGTTGTCGAGCTCGGAAACCAGAAGAGTCGAGGCAAGAGAACGAAGGAAGGAGCAGAAGAAGAAGAAGAAGGGGACCGAAAAAAAAAAGAGAGAGAGGGTGAAAGAGAGGGTGAAAGAGAGAGTGAGAGAAGGAGGAGAGAGAGAGAGAGAGAGAGAGAGAGAGAAGAGCTAGTCATGTCGGCAACATGGAGGATTAAACAAAGTCCGTCATCGCCAAGTTTCTCGAGGCTTGGAAGGACATGGACCATGTAGGGCTGGTCAGTCATGCCTCCATCAGAGCCGCCAGGCTAGCAGTTCAGCTTCTGCAGGCTTGTCGCGGCCCTGCCGCTCCCATTCGCAGGCTCCCGCGATAGAGCCCTGCCCGCCCCCAAAGCCGTGCGAGGGTTCTTGTTGTTGCGCCAAACCGCCCGCCGGCTAACCAAAATAACTTGATGATAGCCTGCGGCGACCCCCCCTGGCGAGGTGCGGCCGGGGGGCGGGCTGTGATTGGGCGGAGCAAAAGACGCAACCCAGTTCGCTTGTGGTTAGTAGAAGCCGGTGGTCGGGAAGAAAAGCGAGCCGTGCCACAACTTGTCCAAAGAGAAAAAAGCTTGAAAAAAATAAAAAATAAAAATAAAAAATAAAAATAAACCCCCATCTCGTGAGCCTCACGGCGGCCTCCCTTTGTGGCGGGAGGGGCTTGTCGGGACGAAAAGCGGGATGTCATTTTTTTTTTCCCGCCGCGCGATCTTTGGGACGGGTTGCGGGTATAGTATAGTGCGCGCAAACGGAGATTGAGCACTGTGCCATGGAGAAACGGGTTTTGATGCGATCGATGATTTGGGGGGGGGGGGGGGGGTTAAAACAGGAAAGAGAGAGAGAGAGAGAGAGAGAGAGAGAGAGGCGAATGTCGACGCTCATGTATATATAATAATAATATATATATAAGGTGTCAACGTACTTGATGAGCGCGCGCTCGTCTCGAAACTAGAGTAGATTGGAAATCTTGCGTCGCTGCTGCGTTCTATTGGGGGGGGGGGGGGATGGATTCTCATGATCCACGGAAGCAAAGGCCAAAACCCTGTTTGTTGTTCTAGGAATTCATGTCGCAACGCAACGCCTTCTTTGCCCGAGTCCAACGTCGCCTAGGTTCCGTTCCCTTGATGTATGTATGTATGCATGCATGTATGTATGTATCCTTTTTTTTTTCCTTTTTTTTTTTTTTTCATTTTCCCATCAAATTCAATTTGCCAGAGACTCCTAATTATTTCCATCCGGCGTCATATACAGCTGAATCAGTTATTCGGCGCATGAATAAAGAAAAGAGATTGACTACCATTTGCAGCATACCCAAACAAATGCCGACCGACAAACAGGACAAATATATATATATATGCCGTATTTCATATATATATATATATATTTTTTTTTTTTTTTCAAAAAAAAATCAAAGTCAAAGTTGGCATGATAAGCCAGTGATCAAATTTGACATGTTTTTTTTTTTCGATTGATTACAGCATCAAGCATGCCGCTGCAGCCAAAGACGCAACGCCCGCCCGGCCCAACAGCGTGCCTCTTGCTCCTCGCATCAGAATCGAAAAAGCATCGCTCGACACGGCTTGGCCGCAACACGTCCCGTTGTAGGTGACGTTGTTGAGCCTCGCGGCAGCCTCGAACACGGACCCCGGCGGCGAGCCGTAGTTGTAATAGTCCACGTTGAGAACGTTGGGCGCGCGGCCCCAGTCGGCGCGGCAGTTGTTGGCGGCCAGGCCCACGCTGCCGTAGCCCTCGGCGGCGTTGGTCTCGTTGAGCAGCGAGACGGCCGGGACGAGCAGCTCGAGGTTGAAGACGTTGAACTCGGCGTTGAGGTTGTGGTTCATCAGGTAGAGCCGGTCCTTGGCCGCGTCGGCGGACAGGTCCGGCGGGCGCTGGACCGTGCAGGGAAACGCCCGGTCGGTGGGATCAAAGGTCGTCTCCCACATCTGGGAGAACTCGTCCATGAGCCAGGGGTAGGCCGTCTGGTTGGCCTGGTAGTCGAGGAACATGACGACGCGGCTGCCGCGGATGATCATGTTCTCCAGCGTGGGCCAGTCGTCCAGGCTCATGGGGAAGACGGTGGGCACGAAGGCGTACTTGAGGATGCCCGTCTGCTGGATAAAGGGCACGTAGAGCGCCGGGTCCGAGTAGTTGCCGTTGCCCAGCAGGATGGTGACGACGTCGTAGGGATGCGCGTCCACCCACTGCATCACCTCCCCCAGCCAGTCGGTGATGGGCCCGGCGTCGAGCAGGTCGCAGGTCGTGTGGCAGAAGTGCGGCACCGAGCCGTTGGCCGGCCACTGCATCTGCGCCTGCAGGAAGCGCACGCCATCGTCGAGCTGCGTCTTGACGGGCAGCTCCTGGTTGGACCCCGAGTTGCCCGGGCGCACAAAGGGCGAGTTGTGGCAGCCCACCTGCGTGACGTTGCTGTACTTGCGCGAGCAGAGGTCGACGTAGTTGTTGCAGGGCTGCGTGTTGGTCGGCTGCGGCGCGCCCGTGGCCGTGGCCGAGACGTTGGCGCCCGTGGCCAGCGAGCCGGTCGGGAAGCTGACGCTGAGGCCGAGGCTGCCGGAGCTGGACCCGGTGCTGGACCCGGTGCTGGACCCGGTGCTGGACTCGGAGCAGGACCCGGAGCTGGACCCGGACAGAGTCTTGGACTGGCCGGAGCCGGTGAGGGTGATCTTGGAGTGGTATGTCTGGTAGACGCCCGTGGGCACCGCGTCGCCGCCCACGGGCTGCGTTTTGGTGCCTTGGTAAAAGGTGAGGCCGGTTGTGTCCGAGTACGACACCTTCTGGGCGGTGGCGGAGGGCGCCAGCAGCGCCAGCGCGCCGAGAGCCGCGGAGAGGACTCTCATGCTGATGCTGATGAGGAACTGGTTTTGGTTGATGAGCTTTGATGGTCCCTTCTCACGGCTCAATTCCTCCAACAAGGGCGCGCAGAGGATTGAAGCAGTATTATCAGCAACACCGATGCCGGCAAATTGAACCAAAAAAGGGAAAGCAAGAAAAAAAATAAATCAATAAATCAATAAATAAACAGAGGCAAGGAGAATCTCGGGACACCGGGACTTTGGAGCTCGTCGGCGATGATTGGGAGGCGGCTCAGACCTCACATCCACTTTTTGGGCTCGTCGTCGTCATCAACCGCAGCTGGGCAAGATACCAGAGTCGAGATAGCTTCCCCAAAACTAGTTCGTCACTGCCACTCTCCACTCGATCGGGAATGGTCAGCCAACCGCTTAGGTGCGATTGATTCGCTTCGTATCGAAAGGACAACAAGACGGCAGGGCAAGTTGAGCAGCATAAACCAATTAGAAATGAAGGGCGGAGATGGTGATGGGCAGTGAAATCAAGATGGCATCTCCCCAGGGTTTCCACTCTCTCGTTTCTTTTTTTTCCAAGCTCCAGGCGTGTTTCGATGCTCTTTTTTCGCCCCCCATGAAAGAGCAATAAGAGAGAAAAGAGAGGAGGAGGAGGAGGAGGAGGAGGAGGAGGGAGAGAAAAGGGGGACCACGCACGACAAGTGCAAAAAAGCCAGGAAAATAATAGTGCAAGAAACCCCAGGTTGTCAGGAGTTGGAAGCTGAAGCTTTGCTTTTGGGGATCTGCAGATATGGATCCCGGGACATCCATCACCTGGAACAAATTGATGCCCATCGAAGCGGCACACACACACACACACACACACACACACACACACACACACACACATCTCCTAACAAAAGCGCACACAATCGTGGGCTGCCAATCGCGTCGCAGCTGCACTGCACGCTTCGCGACGTCGAAGCCCTTTTGCGCCGAGGTCGACCAGGCCCAGCGGGCGACCAGATTTTGAACGTCTGATTGCCAATTTACAACGCGGGCGGCTTTTCCTGGCGCTTCCTGTGACATTGGGTCGGGCATCGTCCTCTCCTTGGCCCGGAAGATCCTTGTTCGCGCATTGTCTCAGCCCCCCTCGCTAGTTTTTTATTTTTTTTTATTTTTTATTTTTTTAATTTTTTTTTCTCCGAAAAGGTGAAAGCGAAGCCCAGCCATGAGGGGAGGAAGACGGACATCCAGATCATCCGGAAAATGCCAATTCCATATTTCGTTATGCGCAAGATGCACAGGCGGCGCGATTTTTTCAATTGTTTTTGTTTTTTCCTTCCCTCTCTTTCCTTTCTCTTCCTCTTCTTCTTCTTCTTCTTCTTCTTTTTCTCCTCCTCCCTCCCCGGGTCTTTCGCCCGTGTGTCCAGAGCTCTAAATGCCGATCCGCATTTGTCTCTCGCAGGCGAAACAAAAAGTTTCTCGTCCCACAACCGCTGACAGAAGGGGAAAAAAAGAAGAAATAAAAAAAAAAAAAAGAAGGAAAGAAAGAAAGAAAGAAACATGGGTCAGGCGCCTATTGTCTCGTGGGCGAGAGCTCGCCTGATGATCCATCACATGGATGGTTCGTCTTCTGGCATGCTGGGTCTCTTGAGTGAGCCATATGAACCAAAAATACCACCCTTCTTCTCCTCTGAGCCACCCGCATGAAAAGGAGCTTCAGCAACAGGCCCCCTTCCGGGTGCTGGATTTCAGATTCAGCTGTCCTATCATTCTCGACAGGCACCTGTTTCGGCACTCTGGCTCCGAGCTGCCGGAATCCGCGCAACCTCCAAGTCGAGTAGTCTTCGCACTAGGAAGCAATCGTTGCGCTTCGCAGCCACTTTTTGTTTAACCGGCCAAGACATGCAACGGGGGGGCCCCCGTCGCCTTTCGCCTGAATCCTTGCCCCTGCCCAGGAGCCATCTCTCTTTTCACGCTGTCACTCCTCTCGCCCAGTCGACGGCACTTGCTCCAGCGCCTCGCCGCGCGCCTCGTGGTGGATCGGACGAGCCCTGTAAGAAACCCTTTTAATGCCAGCGGATCCGATGGGACAGAGGAGGGGGGGAGGGGGGGGTTCCAGCGGCTGCACAATGACGCGTGGCCGGTGCATATGGACTCGTCCTCTGGTGGCTTTGGCGTGCATGGATGTATGATGACTGTCTTGGGTTCCGTCTCATATTTTTTTTTTCCTTTTCCTTTTCTTTCCCTTTTTCTGGTGTGTCTTCTTCTGTTCTTCTTTGACTGTTCAATTCATTTCGTTTCTCATCTTCTTTTCTTCGTTTCTTTTCTTCGTCTCTCTCTTTTTTTTTTTCGTTTCTGGTTTTATATTTGGTTCTGGTTCTCCCCCGGTCCCCGGGACCACGGCAGGCTTCTTCTTCTTCTTTATCTTCTTCTGCATTCGTCCTCGAGTATCCAACCGTTACGGACTCTGCCTGAATCATGGCCGTGCGCACATACACAGCTGTCATTGCTGGCCTCTGCTACTTCGTCACAATTCCCTTTCTCATCCTCGTCCTCATCGGCAACACTCACCGTAACCCCATCCTCGACGACATCTTCTTTTTCAAGCTTGATGTCTCTCAGATCATTCCCATTTCCGTCGAGAATTCGAATCTGCTCAACTCCGTGGCGCGGAGTCTCGGTCTCCATGACTTTTACCAAGTTGGCGTGTGGAGCTACTGCGAGGGCTACAACGATGAGTACGTTGACCACCGCCCCCCCTTTTTTTTTTTTTCTTTTTCCCCCTCTTCGCAGTTGGCATCTATAAGGCGTGGGAAAAGAAAGAAAGAAAGAAAAAAAAGAAAGAACCGACAATGTCCTAGATTCTAACTCTCGTCTCGCCAGAGGTGTAACCTTCTGCTCCCCACCAAAATCCTTCTTTTGGTTCAACCCTGTCGAGGTCCTTGTCGGCGAGCTGCTCGCTGGCGCCCGAATTGCCCTCCCTTCCGAAGTCGTCACCATCCTCACCCTCCTCCGCATCGGATCTCAGGTCATGTACGCCTTCTTCATATCCGGCATCGTCCTCAACTTCGTCCTCCTCATCCTCACCCCCCTCGTCCTCAAAACCCGTTGGTTCAGCCTCTGCACTTCCCTCATTGGCGCCGTCGCTGGGCTGGTCCTCACCGTCGCGGCCGTCATTGCCACCGTCATCACCGTCGCCGCCAAGATTGCTCTTACGGCCCAAGATCAGCTGAATATCCAGTGTGACATTGGCGGCAAGATGTTTGCCTTTATGTGGATAGCAGCTTTATTGACAGATTTTGCATTCCTGCTGCATGCCGCCATGGGATGCTGCTGCGCACCCGACAAGAGGAGCAGGGGGCTTGGTTCGAGGGTGCCATCTCCCTCTGGGTCGGCCATGCCGGAAAAGAATGATGCCCGCTCGATGCCCAGCTTTATCCGTCGGAGAAAGGGCATGTCATGAGGACGATTGTTTTCAAGTAACAATAATCATAATATAGTAAAAGACGCTTCTAGTCTTGGGCTTATTTTGCTTCCCTCTTTGTTTTCAAAAAGAGTCGGTCGGGTTGGGATGGCGGAAAGGCACATCCATCGGTTGGGGGACACGTGCGGTCGGCGTTTGCAGCGCGCATTTGTTTGGGCATTGAATGCGCCACAGGCGCACTTTTTTCCTTTACTGCATTTTTGCTATGCCACATGTTAAATCGGAGGATACTATCCGGACGAATCCAAGTCGCAAAGAAAAGTGGCCTCGTTTGAGGTCAAGGTTGAATGGACATACCAGACATGATATACAAACATACTCGGACTAGAGAGCCGGCCAGAAAAACAAAACAAAACAAAACAAAACTATAGACTGACTGGCCAATACAACAGCATATTACTGAGTCCACATTTGATGTTTTCAAAAGGGTATGGGGAAATGTTTGCCACAAGGCAAAACGGCGCGTCTTATCCATGTTCTATTGGTGTTGCAGCTTCTTTTCCTATGCCTTGTTTCCAATCGTCATCTCACCCCTCCCCCCCCCCCCTCTCTTCTCCGCAGCACGTTTGTCGGTGTCCGCGGAGGCCATCGTCATGTCCCTCTCCAAGTTCGAAGCAAGTCGGCGAAGCCGTGAAGCTTTGATGTATCGAACTCTAGGCATGACCCAGCACGCCAGTCATCAGATCCTCGTCTTCGATATGCGCGTCGAAGCCCACTCCTGCGTCTGTATCCTTGTCCATTCGATTGTGTTCACGGAGGAGCACGTGTCGTGCGTATTCCTTGGTATGACTAAGCCGCTCGTTCGTCGCACGGTACTGTTTTGTCAGCGACTCGATGCTGCTATGGCTACGAGCCGCCTCGGCTGCAAATTCAGCCTCCGTCATCGTGCCATGTACTTCGTGAAACGTCACGTAGCTCTCCTCGGCTGTAGGCCCAACCTGGAGCTGGCCTTTGAGCATGCCAGATTCGATCATATCGCTGACTAGCGTCAAGACTTCTTCGTCGCTCTTGAGCCTCTCGGCTGTGTGGGCGCTCAAGGTCGTCTGCCGAATTTGAGAAATGGAGACTTGGCGGTATATCCGGTGGAGGTTGATCACCTGCCACTTCTGATATGAGGCCATCACCTCTCCCACGAGGGCCAGGTTTCTATCCTCCTCCCAAACTAGTTGCCCCTTCTCGAACTCTTCCTTGAGTGTCGACGCCCTGTCTGTGGTGAATAGTGATGCGACATTGCTATAGGCCTCGCTTAGCCCGCTGTAAATGGACTTTATCGCGTTGGCGATGTAGGGAGGGAAGCTGGGAGGCCGTCCCTCCCTGAGCAGCCCTACCAGCATCCATTTTTTGTAGCTTTCGGACATGATTACACTAACTCCCTTATCTTTAGTTGGGTGTCCAATTACTCTCTCGAATGCTATCTGTGCTTTGGGCCAGTCTCTTCTCGATACGTATATCATGGCCTGGATGAAGTGGTACTCGAGGATGAATGTGCTCTTAACAACATCCGTTAGGCTAGCCGCAGTTATGTACTCATGAGGCTCGAGATCCGGGTCGCATAGCTTATTTGATGCCTCGAAACGCGTGGCTTGTGTATGTCGCGGATAGAAGAGGATGTCGACGTCGAGAACCTTGAGGGCAGGCTCGAAACAATTGGCATCGTACGCTAGTTTCGCCATCACTAAATGCGTGGATGTAAATACGGATCCGCTTGGGTCTATCCGAAGAATTGCGCTTGCAAGCAGTTCTACCGCAACCAGGGGCTGTTGCATGTTGCGTGCCCATGGTCAGCAGGTGCCGGGTGCTTAGGTACCATTGGCATTCCACAGCCGGGCGGGCTTTCTCACCGAAAACAGGCTGCCGAGATCCTCCAGCAGCGAAAGAAACAGTGGCCCAACATATCTAATCTGGATGGGATCAAACTTTAATAAAAACAGAAGCGTCTCGTCTAGTAAAAGCGAGCGAGGAATAGACGGTGGAGTGGAGCCGCGAAGGAGAGCATCGATCACGGACAGGTATCCGATCGAGTTGGCAGCGGGATCGACCAACTGGACATTTCGTCAGCAAGAAAGATTCAAAAACAAGGAGACACTTCCACTACTCTTGAATACCTTTAGAGACTCGATCGGATTTTGTTTGATTGCATCTTGTACGTCCTGCGATAGCTTTGTTATGGAAGCTGCGTAGTCCTTGGCGGCGGCATCGTAGGCCTTGGGTGACGGGTATGATGCAATAGCTGGCGAGAAGTTTGTGAAGATGCGTCTGACTTCGTCCATTGTCTATGGGCTTCACAGACTCGGAGAAGCTGTGGCGGCGGAGAGGGATACGTGAAACTTGACTTGGTAAGGGTTTGCAGGCTATGGGATCTGTACGGGCCACTGCGGACTTGGTCCTAGATGCTGGCTATCGCTGGCTGTTTGCGGATCGTCATGCTCGGAGAGAAGTAGGGATGAAATCGGGTCGCTATCGTGACCCGCTGAAGCTGTATCAGATGTTTCATACCAGATGGAGGAACCTTGGGCGTCTCAGCAAATTGAAGAGAATCTCATCAACAGTGCCTGGAGGGATAGGTAAGCAAGTTGCTGAATCGTCGTTGCGAGCTCGCGAAGCTGCTGCGTGATAGTGGGGGGAGGGGATTTGGGTTGTCACCACAAGTCCGACGTTTAGCCGTGTTTCCCCACCAACGTGCGCTTGGCTATTGATAGCGGAACAGAACTCTTTTGAACTTTTGTCCTTGGAGGAGCTGGCTGATCTTGAGCGAGATTTTGCTTATTCACGGATGGATTCTTGGGAAAAAAATGGGAATAATCTTGACCACCATCGGTTTACCTCTTATGAGCCTATTCTACATAAATCGCCTTTTTTTTTATACGTCTCTCTATCGTTTTGTCATACCCGGTAATCCCAACGACAGCTATGATCTCATTCTAGCAACGCACCCTATAACAGGCGTTTAAGTAAAAGCATAAAAGCTATGGGTATCCGCTGTTTAAAAAAAAAAAGTTAATAATTTTATAGTTTCGTATGAATTTATCAAGCATTACTAGTCGAATATTATTCTAGACTAAGTGCGCAATTATATTATTATACCTACGCCGTCGAGCCATTATCACTTCACAAGGCTAGTTTTTGAAGTGTTGGAGGAATATACAACTAGAAATTGCATTGTGTAATCCTACAATTCGAAAAGCTTCCGTAGCTCAGTTGGTTAGAGCTTCGTACTAATACTTGGAGTCGTAAGACTTAGTATCGGTAATGCGGAGGTCGCAGGTTCAAGCCCTGCCGGGAGCAATACTCGCTGCGCAACTATTCTGTCTGTGCGTTCTTGTTTTTTTTTTGCTCTCAATGCGTCATTAATTCATTTTTTGATATTGCCTACCTTGTTGTCCTTTACACTCACTTTATGATAAGCCACACAAACATAGCATACATACACATCGTCTTGTAAATAAATATATGCATCCAGCTGGCCTTCAAATCACCAATAGAATCTATTTATTATAGCTTTTATATCTATCCAACTATCACAGGCTACTACTTGCTTATGCCACTCCACAAGACCAAAACTTGCTTTCCCACTGGCTCCCCTGGATTTTGCTTCATCTTGCTATTCGCTCCCCTTCATCTCACCCTCCGGCCCTCCGAAGCAAAACTCAGTGCAGCCTCTCGACCGTACGCTCTGCTCCCAAGCCCGTTGCCCCAAGGGTCCTTATCCGATACGGGCTTATTGGGTGGCCCAATCGGACCCCAGACAAACTGAGCAAGGCGACCCTTTGCCATTTGAGATGAGCGGCCGGTATCTTTGAGCGTATGCAACAAGTCAGTGACATTCTAGAGTAGCATCACGCCAACGCACTGTTGTTTACGCGCCAAGCTTGCCTTTGTCTTGCGTTGCTGCCATCAGAGAGCCCATTATCCCGGGAGCTCTTCCCGCCTTACCACACTGCCATGCGGAATCCTTGGCATTAGACGATGAATCCGTGGATGGAGTCTCAGAGCCAGAACTATCTCGGGATGTCGCCCACAAGTTCAACTCCTCCTGCTGCTTCTTATACCAAGCGGGCAGACCTTGAAATAGCCCAAGGGCCTTCTGCGAGCCTTCATCTAGGGGCATCTCATGCTTAAATTTGCATCCCGTCTGAGTAAAGGCACATCTGCCCTCGTGGATCCACATGTCGCAGTACACTTTATTCTTCTTTGGCGTCGAAGGGCTTGTGGCCACGATGCGGTCGATTTGGTTCTAGAAACTCGTTTGCTTAGCATGAGGCTCTTGAAATCCGGATGAGGGTTGCAAGGGGAAGATGATGACATTTGGGGAAAAAAAAAGGGGGGGGGGGAGGAAGGAAAAATTTAAAAAGAGGAGAGAGGTGGCACGCAGCTTCGGCTGAAACATACCTGGACGAGATCCGATGGATGTCGAGGCCCATGGATTTGGCACGCCTGGGAGTTTCAGCTTCCTCTCGTCCTCGCCCCCTTTTTTTTTTCCCCCCCCCTCCCAAAGTGCCTCTCCCTTCTCTCAAGAGGCATGAATTTGCTTACCTTGATGGTGACCATATGGTTCATATCTGCCATCCCCTTAGGCGGAACACCTCTGAGCGGCGGCAAAACCACCATTCCTCGCCGCTCGGGCTCTCTAGGCGGAATCTCATTCAACGAGGGCAACATATCAGCCGGGATCAGCCTGGTCAGCTCGCCGTTGCCCCGATTCAAATAGTACGCATACCCATCGGTAACGCTGCCAGGCCCAAGCCCATTTGCGAGCCCCCTTCTGTCAACTTGTCCCATCCCCGCCAAGGCATAATTTGCGCCCACCGCCTGAATCGACGGAGGAGACCGTGCAAACAAGTTTCCATTTTGACAAGCAGTTCGCCAATTATGCGAAGCAAGGCCCCGTGATGGAGCTGTATCAATGGACATCTGCTGCTGCTGCTGCTGCTGCTGCTGTTGTTGCTGCTGCTGCTGGATCGGATAGACCACTTGCTGTTGTCCCATGGCATCTCTACTGCTCTGGCTAGGGCCGTGGAGCAAGTAGCTACCGAAAGAAGGATGATTATGATTCAATCCCGGCTGCCTTTCGATGGCAGCCTCGGCAGAGTATTCCCGGACATGAGACGTAGTTGCTGGTGTCTCGGGGTACCACGGAACGTAAGACATGCTGCCCGGCCTCGAGCTGAGTCCATTGGAGCGATCCATGGTTGTGGAAAATTAATGGCAAACGGCGATAAATTGGATGGGCCGGAAGGCTAGCGAGTAGAAGAGACGACAGCGAAATCCGCAATATGGAGCAGGCAGTACAAGCAGGCGAGCACTGTTGCGCGCAGAGTAAAATCCAAACTTCTCCTACTAAACGAGTAGAAAAGGAGTCTCAAAAAGCGTATTGCTGCCTTGTCTGCCCAAGACGTAAGGCCAAGGCTGTCTGTCCGCGTCTCATCCGTTTGTCTTTTCCCCCCTGTTAAAACCTCAAGTCAAAGCTCGGCTGCTTGCAGGGAATTAATGCTCCAACGTCTGCTGGCATTGATCCACAGGTTGTGCAAATATAGAGAGTATCAATATCTTGATCAAGTCTATTTAATATGTTTTTTTTTTTAAAAAAAAGTACCTAAATGATGTGTGGCCGCCCATGAGGCAATGCTCTACCACTGCCTCTTATGTATGCCCCAGGCTATATATCATGTTACATAAAACGGCATGAATTTTCGTTTTCAAAAAAGAAAGAAAAAATTCACCGTCAATTATCCTGTCTTATGTCCATTAGTGACGCAAAAAAGGGGCAACAGAAAATTTCAACTCTGCCGAGTCCCGTTCTGCATGCGCACCTCCCCTAATCTGTGGAACAGGGCGGCAATGTGTTCCTCCTTCATTGATGCGGATCTCTGCGAATGTTGAACAAAGTCCAGTGCTATACGGACTTGGGCTTCTGAACTAAGATAAGAGATATACTCAAATCCACTTGGTGCTTGGGCAAGTGCTGCATAATGAGCCTGTGAGGGCACCGTAGGTGGCGTTCGACCTCGATAGTTGATATATTGTTGATAATGCTGGAGATTTTGCTGCCGTCTGACGTCGTCGTCGTACCCTTTCTTATACGCCAAGGCGGGGATAGCCGGTGGTTGCGTGTTTTGCGGTTGGGCTCCGGAGTTGTCATCGGAGCCGACGTCTGGTTTTCGGGGTCTGCCCCTTCTGCGCGGGACCGACTGCGAAGAGGCGTCTGGGTGTGGTTTCGTCGGCGGCTCACTCGCGGGTGGGAGGGTTTGCCTTCGTTTCGGGGCAGCCTGCTGATCTTTGGGAAAGGCAAGGTTTTGTCGTTGTTTTGGCTCGGTTTGTTGCATCGATAAGATCTCGGCTTCCCGTTCAGCTGAAGCTTCTTGTTAGCCTTGTTATCCATCATCAAAAAAAAAAAAAAAATCCCCACGGGGCTACTCCTTTGAGGCGCCGTATTTTCATTGGGGAAAGATCTTCTGTTTATTTATTTACCTTTCGTCGAGGGATCTGTCTCATCGTCGGTGTCGTCAGGCATGTCTGCCCCGTCAAAGTCATCGGATGAGTCTGAAGACTCGGCACCGACATCGCCTACCAATGCAGGGTGCTCAACGCCTTTTGCTCCATAGTTGATGGCCTGATAGGATAATTGTCAGCATCTATTTATTTTTTTCTCATTCAAGAACTCATATGAAAGTCAATCATCATACCATCCTGCGTCTCGCACCACGCCCGAGGACTTCCTTGTTGGCCTCGGCCTCTCGTTTAGCTTCCTCCTCTCTTTGGGCGAGAATCTGATCCCAGACGCTAGAGCCAATGGGCTCCGGAGCCTGTTCCTCTCCAGTGTCCATTCTATCCTCAAACCCAAGTTTGTCGTTGGCCCATACACGGGCATATGTAAACTGGCTTTCAGCAGAGTTGTCGTCATTCGCCGCCGCCTTCTCCATTTGAGAACGGTCCAAGAGCTTGTCAACGGATGCGGAATCGTATTGAATGGCCGTTTTCTCGTATCCCTCGTCGAACAAGGCTTGGGCACCATGCTTCAATATTGATTCCAAGTCGGCACCTTCAAGTTCATCATCATCCATGCTCTCGATCAGCGCGTGATCCAGAGCCATTTTCTTGCGGCCAATTTCCATAATTCGTTCTTCTACCGAATCTTTGGTCATGAGTTGAAAGCACAGGACCTTGTTCTTTTGGCCGATACGGTGCGCACGAGATAGCGCTTGGATATCCTGGTGGGGATTGAAGTCCGGATCCATGATGATGACAGTGTCCGCCGTCGCAAGATTGATTCCGACACCGCCCGCCCTGGTTGATAACAGAAAGGCAAAGAGATCAGAACCTGGTTCGTTAAAGGCGTCGATGCGCCGCTGCTTCTCCAAACTAGAAATTGACCCATCTAGACGGCGATATCCATAGCCTATACCATTAAGGAAGTCTTCGATAATGTCAAGTTGTTGCAGAAATTGGCTAAATATAAGGACACGGTGGCCCCGCTCCTTGAGTTTAGGCAACATTATTTCCAATAGCAGAAGCTTGGCGGATGCCTCTACCAAATTGCGATGAAGAACCCTTGGATCGTGGTGGCGCTCCTCAATTGCCTCGGAATACATGAACGGATGGCATAAGCATTTGCGCAGCTGCATCAAAATATTGTTCAAGCTGCCGCGGTCCTTGGAGCTCATTTTGCTGTTGGCGAACACCGCTCGAATGAGCTGGGGATTCTTTGCTATGATGCTTTTTGAGAGCTTCTCTTGAATAACGGTCATGGTAACAGGCAGAATAATCTGCGCCATGGGAGGAAGAAATTTGAGGACGCCAAGCTTTGTCCTTCGCAAGAAATACGGCCGGATTTTTTCGTGCAGCTTGGGCAGGTTGTCCTTGTCTAGAACCGCAAATTCCTCGTCTAGTTTTTCCGCATTTTGTTTCTCGTCTATAAACTGCAGGAGATTGAACAGCTCCCTCTTATTGTTCTGCAGCGGCGTACCGGTTAAAAGCAGCCGGAAAGGTATCTTCATGGCCCTCAAAGCAGCGTAGAGAAGGTTTTGATCGTTTTTCAGCCGCTGGCCCTCGTCAACAACCAAACCCGTCCAGTTGACAGGTTTGAAAAGAGCCAGCGTTCGCGGATCTTGCGCAGAGTCGTACGACATGATGACAACTTGGGCTTTCATTTCCGAAGAGCCGTTTGGAAACAACTCGTATTTGTAGGCGAGCTCTTGTGGTTCTCTGCCGCCGTGATAAGCAACAACTCTGACGCCTGGTGCCCATTGTTTGAACTCTCGACGCCAGTTGGGGCAGGTAGCGTTCGGAACCACGATGAGGAAGGGCCAACACTACTGAATGTTAGAGAGAAGATGGCAGGTACCTAATAGCAAAGGACACATGGTGTCACTTACTCTTGGCTTGTCTTGGATTAAGGAGGTCACAAGACTGACGACCTGAACTGTTTTGCCCAATCCCATTTCGTCTGCCAGCACGATGCTTCGGCTCTGGTGATAGTTTTGCAGAAGCCAGTTCAGGCCTTCTATCTGATAACCCATGAGTTTTCCTCGTTTGAGGCCAACAGGCTGCGTGTCTACTTCTGTGAATGGAGTATTCTTGTACATCTTGATGCGTTCCCGGATCCTTGAATAGGGCTCGCTGTGAAAGTGCTGGCCCGCAACGTATTCGTGATATGCTTCTACAAAGGCGTTATAGAGCCGAGGCTTATCTTGCGTAGGGGGTGAGTCCCACACAACATCATCATAGCCAAGACCATAAAATTTGACTAGTATTTTCTTGACGCCGGAAATATTGGCAACATCTTCTTCTTTTGTTTTGCCTGGTGAGCTTGCGCTGTCTAATTTGACGTTGAAAATGATGTCGGGTGTGATGAATTCGTCCGGAATGGCTTCGTCGCTGGTAAACTTGAGGAGATCTTGCTCGGCCGCACGTTTTGCAAACGAGGATCGCATGGTGCCGGCGGAGACACCAAACACCCAAGCTCCAGGGACCCAGGAGCAGTGAGTGAAAGAAAAGTCTTGCCATTTGACAAGATATTCCTTGTCATCTTCATTGACATCTCCATATGCCGGAAGGGGATTACTTCGGACGGTAGGCCGCCATGCTACCAGACGATGTATCTTGCTTTTGGAGGAGCTACAGTCATTACACCGCCAGTCGACGGAATAATCCTTGAGGCGCTCAAATTTGACATCTGTCCCAATAGAGTCGTTTCCTGTAGAAGGCAGATGTTCCGGATGCCATGCACGATGACAAGTAGTACACCGAAAGAGAACGTTGTCAAAATTGTTAACGAGCTGAGGCGAGACTAGGGTGACGGGATCGACACCACCGTTCTCTTCACGAAGCTTCTCTTCCTGCCGAGCAGTCTTCTTTTGAGAGAATGCGGCACAGGATCGGCCGTCTCCTTTACACTCTTGACACGCGCTATGCCTTGGTGCACTGCTGTCCTTCTTCGACTGAGTGTTGAGACAGAATCTGCACTGCAACACAAAGTCATCCTCCCCAATCTTGGTAGCCATGTGCTCCCGGTTGCTCCGATACCCAATGCAGTTCTTGTGGTAAGTCAAGCAACACCCTTGGCAATATAACAGCTGGCCACGCTGCTTCGAGCCGCCACAAGTATGGCATGACTGCATATGCGCAGAACCGAAGTCGGAGTCTGGAGAGATGGGTTGGAAAACTTCCCTGACGGAAATAATCTTTGGCACCGCGGCTGCTTTATCGTCAACCACGTAGAATGAGTCGTCGTCCATGAAGGCATCGTCTTGCATGCTCATCTTGTTTCTAGTGGATCTTGCAGACCTTCGAGGCTGCTCAAATTCAATATCAGAGTCTTGAGAAGCATTGCGGAGCGATTTATTGTTTTCCCTTTGCTTCCTTAGTCGACGAGAACGCTGCATGATCCGGTGAGAGCGACCCTTCTTGCTTGCGAGATCAGACACGACGGGCATGAAGTCACCCCCCTCCACTGATGATTGGCGAGAATCTAGCGCTAATTCATCTTGACCGTCGTCGTTGAAGGACCTATTGACCAGTCTGAGCTGCGTCGGTTTTCGCGTACGGAGCTGCCGTGATCGCTGGTTGGCTTCCATAAAGTCATCTTCGTCTTCGTCCTCCGAATTGATAAAGCCACTGGCATAGCTTGGGCGGCCGCTTGAACCCCGAGAGCGCAGAATAAGGCTTGCATGCGATGGAGGTTTATGGTCGGAGATTGTACTGTCATCTTCCTCATCTTGACGCCTGGCGTGAACAATAGCGTCTTCCACATCAGAACCCCATTCCTCATCGGGAGCGTATTTACGCTTGCGACCGGTTGAAGTCATATCCGAAGGGTCCAGATATTGGCGTAAAGCCTCTTCACCGTTGATGTGCTCAAAGAGATCGTCGAGATCGAGCTTAAAATATGTTAATATGGAAAGATGACAGAAAGGTTTAAAACTCTTGTAAAAAAAAAAAAAGAAAGAAGAAGAAGAAGGAAGATGCAACTGAGTGTGTGGATAATGTTATATGTGGTGGAAGGCTTCGGTTGAGGTGGGTGAGGGAAAAGGTGGGAAAGAGTAACTGCGTGAGAGGGGGAGATATTTATAATGCCTAGTAAAAGTCGAGCGGAGCACGGGTGAACAAGAGCCTGAGGTGATGCTCGAAACCCATGTTTTTACGATGCTAGGTGAAAAGTGGGAGGAAGGGTGGGCCGCTAGCCAGGGAATATCTCGATCCAAAGGCTGCGATCGCTCGCAGCCTTTGGGGAGAGATAGAGATTTGGGGAAGAGGCCGCACGTGTGCGGACGTTACAAGGCTGCTCAAAGACGTACCGAATCAACACGGCCATCGGTAAATTCAACATCATACTGAAGCTGATCTTGGCCAAAATCAGTAATGCCCGTGATTTGCTCGACAAAACTGCTATGCACTCGGGAGTATTCGTTCCGTTTCTCAGCGGAGAGCTCCGGGATTGCGACTTCTAAATGCATTGTCGGCGCATCCTGCAGCGTCTCATTTCCTAGCATATTTATGTCGGAGTGAACTTGAGGAACGAGATCAGGTGTCGGCTCTTTGTTGTCCTCGAAGGGCGGCTCGCCAGCGTCAACCTCGACGCCAGCCTCGACGCCAGCCTCGACACCAGCCTCGACACCAGCCTCAACGCCAGCCATCTCGCTGTCGCCCTCTATCGCCGCCTTCAACAACGCAAGGTCCCCCAAGTCGCCCAGGTCGCTCACGTCATGAATCGGAAGATCGAGTGATGGAATGTCATTTTCGATATTCGCGTTGCCGGATTCGACAATATTCTCAAAGATGCGGATTTCGTCCATCTAGATCTTCTAGTCAGCACAAACTGCTCAACAAAACTTCTGGTGGCGATGCCCTAGCTCCGTGCCGAGCTGCTTCCTTGGGAGTGACGATGGGAAGCGGACCTCATCCATTCCAGCGCTCCAGCGCTATCGGTATGCATCAGTACAAGAGAGAGTATACAAAACCAGTGCCATGAAGCAAGCTACCGCGAGAGATTTCTGGGATATGGAATCGGGCGCAACCTAAATCTAAATCGCATTCACTCTGGAAGATAATGACTATTTTGAACGCGGACACCTCAGACTATATATCTCTACGACGCGTTGAGTATAGTGCTGGAATAGGCTTAGTTAATAGAACTAACATAAACTATAGAAATTTTCACCGCCTTCAGCCCCCCCGAACCCCCCCCCCCCCTCCTTCCGGTAATTACCCCTCGTGGCGGACGGCAGAAAAAAAAAAAAAACACACATATGTCAAAGGTGCATGTAACATATGACTACCAAGAATAATGATCAGCACCCAATTCTCCTCTTTGCATCCCAAGAATGATATCTCTTGGGCAATTGAGAGCTAATGGCCCATTCCGCAAGTTATTCAATTGCGCACAAAAGGCCAGTGCTTATTCTTTACAGATAAGTCGACCTGCCAGCTTGTCGGCCATCCACAGAGGGGTGCGGCGATCTGAGAGAATCCAATTCGGAGACGTTTCCAGAGATCGAGATTCCTCAAGCAGGGGCGGGAGCGGTAGGTTGACTAGAAGGGCGCTCGAGGGTGCTGCATCCCCGCGGCAGCAGCAGAAGCTACGCAAGAAACTTGGTCGGAGGGCGGCCGAGGAACTGGGAGAGGAGTCTGGCAAACAGACTAGGCGCAAACGCTTCCTCAATCCTGAGTTCGAATATGGGAAAAAGAGTCTAGTCTACCAACTTAAGCATGGAGCGCTAAAAGACCAGGCCGCTTCTCTTATACAAGAGCCTGTGCGTCCGCTACCGTTCCAAAGGGTGGACACCATTATCCGACGCAGGACAGAATCTCCTCGCTTTGCGACAGAACGTTTGGAAAGGCCACTTCATTCTGCCGGGCGCCCTATCGGCCACAGAGGCAATAGACATGAGGAGGTGGAATCGCCGTTGCCTCGCGAGCGGAGGAACCAGATGGCGTCCATGAATATCAAGTATACAACCGCCGCTTCACATATACAAGAGCCTGTGCGTCCGCTATCGTTCCAAAGGCAAAGGGTAGACACCATTATCCGACGCAGGACAGAATCTCCTCGCTTTGCGACAGAACGTTCGGAAAGGCCACTTCATTCTGCCGGGCGCCCTATCGGCCACAGAGGCAATGGACATGAGGAGGTGGAATCGCCGTTGCCTCGCGAGCGGAGGAACCAGATGATGTCCATGAATATCAAGTATACAACCGCCGCTTCACAGTTCCTCTACGGCAAGTCCGTCGTAAAGGCAGCACTAGAACAGGCGAGACGAAAATTGTACAAACTTTTCATCTACGGTGGCGAGAACCGAAGGGATTCTAAGGATAATGTCATCATCACCCGATTGGCGGAGAGGCGGGGTGTTCCCATTACCATAATCCCAAACGAAGACCAGAGATTGATGGACAAGATGAGTATGGGCCGACCGCATAATGGGTTTGTCCTCGAGACATCCCCACTGCCTCGACTGCCTGTGAGGGCACTCGGGAGACTCGAAGAGACGCCAGGAAAGCTGGGCTTTCACGTCGAATTGGACTACCAGTCAAAAGAAGAAGAAGACATCAACGGGCGAGATACATTTATCCCTCGCAAGAACGACAACGCGCCAAAGCCTTTTGTTCTTTTGCTCAACGAGATTCTGGATCCAGGCAACCTAGGAGGCATCCTTCGGACGGCAAGCTATCTCGGTGTCGACGCAGTGGGGATCACAAACCGAAGCTCATCCACACTCACTCCGGTTGTGCTCAAATCCGCGGCTGGCGCCGTGGAAGAGATTACAATATTCAGTGTTGATTCGCCCGTAAGCTTCATTGAGGATTCCAAAAAGGCAGGGTGGAAGACATATGCCGCGGTCGCGCCGCCAGACTCCAAGCTCGTGCAAAGACACGAAGACAAATTCATCTCCACGGCCACGGTTGAGACGGAACAGCCGCTGACCAGTCACCCCTGCGTATTGGTGCTGGGCAATGAAGGCTACGGCCTGTCTAAACCAATCAAGGTAGCAGCCGATTACGAGTTATCAGTGCCCTATTTTGTGCATGGCAGCTGCGTGGATAGCCTGAATGTCAGTGTCGCTGCTGGCTTGCTATGCCATGCCTTTGTGAGGACGCCATCCAAAGGAAAGTCTACTGTCACAAAGATCCAGAAGGAGGCCGTATCAGAGACCAAACCAGGAGCTGAGAAAGATGAGAACCAAGGAGAGAAAGAAGTATTGTTTTGAAAATGGCGTGGATATAGAGAGCAAGCGTCACGGTAGCCTGTGGCGTGTATATAACGCTATGGCGATTTGTAAGATTTATGTATGACGCACGAATGGAAGCCATCTTTTCCCCAGTCAGTTGTTTCTATCCGTTGGTGATGGCAGTCGGGAAGAGTTGCATTTTTGGTTGGTAGAACTGGTTTGCGCTCTGGGCCAATAACAAAACATCTTGCTGTTTGCTTTTCACGGCGAAAAATAAAATAAAATGACAATTGTGCCCTCTTCTTTTCCCGAGCCACGCAGAGAGAGAGGGAGGGAGGGAGAGAGAGAGAGAGAGAGAGAGAGAGAGAGAGAGAGAGAGAGAGAGAGAGAGAGAATGGTGGTTGTGTGGTGCTTTGTATATGGCCTTGGCCCTTGGGCTGCGGCGGCCCACCATTCCGGAGCTAAAGGCTGGTTACCCCGGCCACCAGCCTTGTTTTGTATTGATTGAAATGTCCATCACCGCAGCCCAGCTGACTTTGCATGGATTGTTAGCTTCTTTGGAGGTAGCTGGAGAGAAGAAGAAAAAAAATTGCATTTCATCGTAGAATTTTTTGGTTCTCCCGCTTCAATGCCATTCATTGGCTTGCATCCATTTACACCGTGCGATTGACGCTGCAAGTCGCCGAGACACCGAAAGGCGCTGACCGCTCCCAGGATGGCATCCATCCACAGGATGCTTCTCCTCCCAGCTGCCCTTCTCGCCCTGCTATCAGAAGTGGCCGCAAACCAACCGCTGGCCACTGCCATCAAGAAACAACTGCCGGACGCAAACGAAAAGCTGTTCCCTGAGCATCTGGCTTTTGAGCCGCTGTCAAGATGGACTCCCTTCGAGGCGACGGCCGCTGCGAACCCGTGGCTCGATGATCAAGAAGATGAAGAAGATGCCAGCTCCCACAACTCCACGAAGCGCTACCGACCTGCGTTCTCGAACCACTTCCACGACTCGGAAGAGAATCTGCTACGGCGCGCCGCAGATGTGCTGGCGATGCTCCAGAACAGAGCGGCATGCCCAGCTGGAATGGGCAGCTGCTCGAGCATAGGCGCGCCAAACAAGTGCTGTCCTGATGGCACATACTGCACCGATGTATCGAATTCAGACGCCGGAGAAGTTGCATGCTGCCCTGACGGAGCCACATGCGGGGGGATGGTTGGCAACTGTCCCGCGGACGCAGTGAGCTGCCCGGCAGATCTCGGCGGCGGCTGCTGCATTCCTGGATATGTCTGCCAGGGCATTGGA
Source organism: Trichoderma cornu-damae (assembly GCA_020631695.1). Taxonomy (NCBI): domain Eukaryota; kingdom Fungi; phylum Ascomycota; class Sordariomycetes; order Hypocreales; family Hypocreaceae; genus Trichoderma; species Trichoderma cornu-damae. The sequence continues at coordinate 5,030,012 of CM036088.1, forward strand.
TGTGAGTGAAGAGACGTCCCAAGCATCGGCCGTCCGTCCGCTCATCGTCGAATTGAGGCTGACGAAGAAGGAACACGCAGGCGTTCCAAGTGCTTCGGCAACTGGCATTGCCGCATCAACGCAGCCGCCGCCGGCTCAAAGCAGCTCCCAGACCCAGACGCCCCCCCCTGCAGGTAATCCATCGACCGTGATCGTGACTCTCGTAGTCACCGAAACATCAGTCGCTCCTCCGGCCACGCACGCATCGACAGCGACTGCCATAGGCTCTGGGACTGCGACTGCGACGGGAGCGCCGCCTTGGAGGCCAACGGACGTCACCCCCGCCTTGTCTTCCACTTCCACCGCCACCCGAGCTCCCCCCCTGACGACGACTGAACCAGGCGAGACCCAGACAGGCTGTCCAACCGGATTCTATGGCTGTCTGGCCACTCACGGAGGCGGCTGCTGCCGCACCGATCGCGACTGTCAGACGCTCTCCTGCCCGGCGCCGTCTTCCACAATCATCTCCCAAGGCGTGACCGTGGTTGTCCCGGCAAACGACGTGCCCACCGCTACTGCGCCCAACGAATGCGCGACCGGCTGGTTCCTCTGCGGAAAGGATGCAGGATCGGTGGCCGGATGCTGTCCCAGCGGATACAACTGCGGCACTGCAAGCTGCTTCACCTCCTCAGCCTCGCAAACCCATTCCCTGCAGAAGCAGCTACCAGAGCCGGAGGCTCCAGACAAGAATGCAGCTTCTAGAGCCGTGCCCAGTGCCAACTGGCTGCTTCCAAGCAGTATTGCAGGAACCCTCTTTCTTATCTTGGGTATGCTGTAAATGGCGAACGAGGGATAGTGCAAGCGTTGAATGTCGGGATGTCTGCATTGGGTTGAATGTTTTCCCTTTTCCTTTTTCTTTCTTTTCTTCTTCTTTTTTTTCTTCTTTCGGTTGTATTTTGAACATATTTACGAGCCAAAGTGCGGCATGACGGATGTGTATGACTGTTTGTTTACCTTAGTACCTACTACCCAGGTACCCATAATACCTACCTTACTTATGTAGATGTACATATGATCCATTAGTAACTTGGTGTATCAGCGGCAACATGTGCACTACTACTAAGGTACCTTATACTTTGTAGGCATGAATGCCGGAAATTCACAACATGGGGCTCTCTTAACCAAACTCACAAACCCTCCCACAGCTACTTCCTCTCTTACTTAGCCCGCCGCTTCCTAACCCGCAATGTACTCTCCATTGCAATGTCCCCGAGAACGGCACAAGGGTCGGTCGGGATTGCTTCCTCTGGAAAAGGGGAAGAACGGCCGCTGTCACCCAAGTGAACAATGTTTACTTCGGGGCGGGAAGGAGACAAAGAGGCTTATTATTATTCATATCTTCTCCGTGCCCCGGACTCCCAACTTGATCCTTTTCCAACTCTCAACTCACTTATCCATCCCAGTATTGCTGCTCACTGTGCTCTTTTATTTACATACAGCTTTTTTTTTTGTTTTTTGTTTTTGTTTCTTCTCTTTTTTCTTTTTGCCCTTTTTTGAGCCAAAGCATCACATCCATCATAGACTCGCAGCTTCTATCGTCAGACATATTCACCATGAAATACCACGTCACTGCTCTTCTTGCTGCCGCCGCTGCAGGTCTAATGGCCATAGCCTCTGCCTCCCCTGGAGTTGCCCTCAATCAAAGCGAGGTTGTCAGCATTGGCCATGCCGAAGTCTGGAAACTTGACACGCCTTCGCCGGAGACCTCGGGGAAAAGTCCTCTCCTCCCCTGTATCGAAATCACCTTCAGAGACAACACATGTCGCTCTGACACTGCTGAGCCAAACTACATCAAGGCGCGCTCGGAATGCATATGCCGCTTGTCCACCTCAGCCGGTTGGTTGAGATGCTAGAAGTGCCTCTTGGATCACGGCTTTCACAGAGACGGCAGCACCTACTGGAGCAAGATTCTATCCGTGGCATCGGAAGCTCTGTGCGCCGGCCTCCCTGCACCTGCCATTGTCTCGAGCCTGCTCCCACCGGCTCAGACTGGCACGGGTACCCCTGCCCTCATCACGCCTACCAATACCGGTGGCTCCAGCCAGCTTCCACAGGAAACTCACACGAACTTGAACAGTACGGCAATCGTGACGCATGCGCCTTGGGCCATCAATCAGACCACTGCCTCCATTACAGGCGCTGCGGAACCTCACCAGACTTGTGCTGAAGACGTCAAATCAGGTGCTGAAGGGTTCAACAACAACCAACAGAGCAATCCTGCTACATTGCCCCCGGCTGATCAGCCTGCTTCCACCACGGCTCCAATGGTTCCAATTGCGCCCACTGATGCCCTCACATCGCTTGGTGGTCCGGCCCCACCCGCCCCAACCAGTGATTCGTCGCTTCTACCACCAGGGCTATCTTCTGAAAGGCCCAATGCCGCCACCTCGCTCGAGAGATCTGGACTGGCTATGGCGATTGTTGGCGGTATTATCATGGGTGTGTTGTAACGAGGGGAATCATACTGATTGCGTTGGCACCTTGTGTGTCATAGGGGGCTGCGGTGAGGCAAATGGGAGAGGTTTCGAGTGTATTACTACGCCCCGAGGTGGTGGCATACTATTGTATTAATTATGGCTAATTCACCTTTGGTTTCATGACTTGTCTCTGCACTACGTAACACGGCATCAGCAAAAATGCAAACCTCGATCAAAGTTGGTGGCTGAATCGATTCTATTGAAAACTCTTCACGAAACATGCACTTTTTTTTTTTTTTTAATTCTTGTGAACCAATGCTCAGTGGTAATTACATATCCCTCTCCACGTCCATGACCTAAGGAGCGTACTCAAAAGCGTGGTCAAGCTTCTCCTGGCAGAATGGCAGCTTGCTAACGGTCCAGACTTCGGTGTTCTATTTGTACTAGGTTAGACGCATATATTCCACTCAAGCATGAGGCTGGTGTGTTGGGGAAACTAACAGGCTTCAGAGTCTTCTTGATCTCACTGTCCAGAGTTCCGGCCTTGAGGACAATGATATCAGGGGCAGCTTGGGGGTCGTGAGCGATGGGAGAGCCGCACTCGGAGCAGAAGATTCGGTCGACGGAGTTTCCGGAGGCGGCCTTGCCGGTCCAAGTCTTGACGGGGCCGTTGATTGTGAGAGTGGCTTTGGGGACGACGGCGATGAGAGCTGCCGGGATCGTTGTTAGCATTCCATGTAGTCATGACTTGAATAGATTCGAGGTTTGCAAGAAAGGATTGCCAGGGGGGGGGGGGGGCGGAAGGAGCACATACAGTAGGTTGAGCCAGTCTGGCGCTGGCAGTCATCGCAGTGGTCGTAGCCGGTGGCCAGGGGTGCGTCGACCGCAGCCGTGTAGGTGACGGCTTTGCACAGGCAGTGTCCGGTGAGAGGCATGGTGATTGATAGTAGTAGAGAGCCTTTGTATGGTTTCTAGAGAGAAGGTGGAATAAATTGTTAGAAGAACAATCCGGGAGACGCAAGACGTTCGAAGATTGGGAAAGCTGTCTCCTTTATTTGAAAAGGAGCTGCTGGAGCTTCAAGGGGCGGGATGGCGGGGTAGCAAAGAAGGTCACATGGCGGGTGCTTGAATCGTACCAGATGAGATAACTTTGGCGGGGTCGCTGATGCTCGACGCTGTCGATGACGTGGGGGGGACTCGATGAGGATTATGCCTGTTGGTTAAAGCTTGGTTGGGAGGAGGAATCTCGAGAAGCTTTTTTTTTTTTTTTTTTTTGGAGCGAGAATCGCCGGTCTTTATATCCTCGTTCAAGTGCCACTCTCTAGGCTGCTGTGTTTCGGATAGAACGGTCCTCCTCCATGCCATGCTGCCCCCATCCTAGGAGAGGGTATCGTTGCAAGTTTGAAAGAGAGCAAAAGCATCGACCTCTCTGTCATGCACAAGACGCTGCTTGCGAAACTATTGGCTCGAGGTATTTGTCATACACCGTCTTAGGTCGAAAATGTGGCCCCCCGTTTCCAGCCGATGCAGCGTGCTAAGCAGTACTTCAAACGTCTCAGAATGAGAGAATTTGGAATGGGTTGCAGGCGGCCGGTTTTTACTTATACGGACTCGGGGTGGGGGCCCGATACCGATAAGATTGGAGCAGTCGGTTTTACCGCCATTCAAAGCGATTGCTACCATGCATTCATGTCGTGTCGATTGTTATGTACCATCCGGTAGACCCCTATTGATTTTGTTCGTGTATCGCTTGGTTAGGTTGTGTTGATGTGTGTTGCGGCGACTCGCGGATTAGCATGCTGACTCTCACAGGCTCCCAGCAAATGGAAAACTCAAATTATTTTGCGGGACTTTGCCGCCACGATCCCTGCCAACCCAACGTCAGCCTTTCTTGACATTTTCTGTAGAATGGAATACGTACATACCGACTCGCAAAAGAGAAACTCTGAGACAGATAGGTATCCTAGGAAGACGGAGAAATCTGTCATGACTAAAAGGGGTAAAGTCGTGTATGGAGATGCCATCCAATTAGCCAAGTCTTTTGACGGAGGTGAATAAGTAGTAGCAGTAGCAGTAGCAGTCCTAGACCGGAGATATGTAAGCCGCAGATGCAGCTAATCTTTTGAGAAGTCGCTGCATCTAGATCCTTACATGCAACGCTAGGTGCTATGACCACCCTGGGGCCGAGACAAAAGGATAACCACCCACCAAGCAGCTCCAAACCGCCAGATTGACTAAAGAGTAGACGGTCTCGGTCGTTCCCCCCAAAAGTCGGTCGGCTACCCAACATTCGAACTAGTAACGATCGGTATGAGGCTCAGGTTCCTTTGTCGGGGAGCTGAAGAACGAATGCGTCCATAGGGGAGATTCAAAAGCCTCGAACGTATTCCAGTGTCGCCGTGGGTCCGACTAGGTATATCCGCAGAAGTCATCAGGCGCACAATCCTTGCCGGTTGACGGTGCAACCTCTGGATGAACCTGAAATGCACAAAAAAAAATGCATAAAGCTTGGCACATGTACCGGCGGAATTGTCTTTTTCAGAAAGATCTTGGGCAGCGTCTCGGGTCAGTCGACCCGAACGGTGCGGTTTTCTGCCAGTTCGCAGAATATAGCTTCGAAGTCATGAGCAAAATGAACAAAATCGAGTGTAAAAGACGGGCGTAAGGATTCCGATCCTCACGTGTTCTATTTGTTCCGACTGATTCGACGATGATTTCCACGAGGCGAAAGTTCCCTCGCTGCTCTCTAAAAATCCCGCTGGGGATAATATTTCACACTCGGCGGATTTGGTGATTGGTCGTCAAGAGGACGTAGATGTTGACGGGAAACTGGCTCTAGTCTCTTTTCAGTATTAACTGGGAGCCTGCCGAGGCCGTCCCTCAGCGGCTCCGGTCGGGACCAAACGTGCAGCTGATGATAAAAAAAAAAGAATAAAAAAGAGGCGGCTTCTTTAACAATTCTGGGAAATGTGAAAAAAAAATGCGACCCCAAACCGTGTGAGAACAAATCTCGTCTTCTCTAATAATTCAATACGCCCGACTGTCAAGCAGTAATCGCTTCGCCTTTGGAGCACAATGGGGGAAACAGTTTAGACTGTCCATTGGACGAGACGACGTCAAATTCCACAGAAGCTTCCCATAGAGCTTCCAAAGGGGTCCTTTGGCCAGTCAGGAATAAAACCCCGTGCAAGAGTTGAAAGCAGATGCGTGGAAACCTTTCCTCCACGGAGCTTTTACCCATGCAGAAGGTGTCTGGCGAGAAGTTGCATGTGAGGGAATCCTCGCGGCATCGCCCGCAGCGTCACGTAGGACCAGGCATGGTTCGTCGCTCACCAAACGTGTGATTTACCTCCAACAGGATGGTGGAGAGTATTTTATCAGGAGAATAAAAATACCAAGACGATACTGGACTTGACTGGACTGATATCCTAAAAAATTTGGTGCGGTAACAAGGAAAAGCACATGGATAGTATAGCATGCCGGGTTAACGTCCTGGAACAGTCAGCATATATCCGTCTTTTCATTCTCTTGTTCCAATCAAACCTTAGATCGAAGATAATTATCAAGTTTGCCGCGAAGCCCTAGCTTGTTGTTGCCTCTTTCCGGATAATCGCCTCTGAAATCACTTGAACCAATTCCTCACCCGCCAGATCTCAGATAGCCCAGACGTAGGGGTGTTTGGGCCATTCACGGAGATCATGCCACTGATACTCCCTCCACACCCGACAGGCATCCCAACAGTCAGATAGGTAGGAGTAAGGAAACGCATGGCCTTTTGGGAAACTCTCGTCCATGCGTGATTCGACATGGTGTTAAATAAGCGGCAGCCGGATCGCCATGACGATGGTTAATATCCCTCATTACGAGCCCAAAGAGGTGATAGCCAGTCCAAACAGTTAAAATCCAGGCCAGTACCGAGAGGATATTTGGAGCATGCTGGGGCTCATAACATGGAGGTATTAGTGAGGAGGGAACGCAGGTTCCAAGCAGCACATGTCAAGGATGAAGGCGATACCAGATTGACGGTTCATCTCATGACCACGACATAGGAGTATGGCAGCGGGCATGGTAAGCAGCTCGAGATTCCCTCGCGCCCTGTCGATCCAATCTGCGACAAATATCACAGAGTTGCATGGCGGCGAGTTATCATCGGCCAAAGCCGTCCATAATAGGTGCCGGGATCGCTGGCGAAAAGAGTCACCCGGACCATGACGATGGGAAATTTCACTGCGGTTCGCTCAAATTCACATGAAACTGGAAGAAGAGGCAGAGATCAAGATTTGTCCAAAGGGCAGCATAGAAATCACCTCTGGAACCTGGCCAAACTACCCATCAAGGTGCCTGCGGGCATCACTTGATCGGCGCCCTTTTTAGTCATCCGGCTGCCTTTGCTGGATGCCGCCATTCAGCCGATCGACATATTAGGTAAGCTGGGGAACTCTAGCACATTCCATGGCAAGGGCGGCGATGCGCGAAAGCCCCACGGAGGCGCCGTCGAACTAAATCTACCGTGGCCGATTGAGTCAGATTGCCAGCAAAGACCTTCCAACTTGTCATTCTCGCCCATCGCTTCCCAAGATATATATATTACTATAGCCGGCAGCCCTGCGGTGTAATTCCAGCTTCAAAACCCCTACAAGTCTCTTCTTCATTGGAATCCACAACTCCCCCATACCTGACGCTATAAGGATTGCTCACCTTTTTGGTTTTTTTTTTTTCTTTCTCACAAAACAACTCTCGAGGACCACCGGATTTCTGACCGCTCCGCCACATCAAATATACCATCATGTCTAACCTCGACTGGGACTCTTCTACCAAGATTGGAAGCCGTGTTCGCGGCCCTGGCGCTTCGGACCGCGAAACCGTCATCCGAGGAAAGAGTGCGTTGAACGCTGCCCAGAGAGCCGGCGCTTCCATTTCCACAGAAAAGAAATACTCCGGCGCCAATTCGGTATGTCGCGCTCCATCGAGATTCATGCCAGTCATCAATGACAAGTGGAACTAACGGTAGATTTGCTAGGTCGGCGGTACTGAGGGCCAGCGCCTCACCAAGGTCGACCGCTCCGACGACATTATCAAGCCAAAGACGGTCGGAAAGGATGTCGGAAAGGCTATCGAGCAGGCCCGACAGAAGTTCGAGCCTACCATGACCCAAGCTGATTTGGGCAAGAAGATTGGCGAGACATCCGCAACCGTCGCCTCGTACGAGCGCGGTACTGCTACCCCTGACCAGACAATTCTCTCCAAGATGGAGCGAGTGCTCAACGTCAAGCTGCGGGGTGCCAACATTGGCGCCCCGCGCTTGGGTCCCAAGAAGAAATAAACAGGAGGCAGATGTGTAGGGGAGGGAGGGGGCAGAAAGAAGTCATGTGTTATCGGCCAACAGCCGCGACAAACTGCGTGGCTTTGTTGTCCAGCGGTTATCGTTTTCGATGTGCACATGATTCGCATTTGACGACGGGGAAAAGGAAAAAAGGGAAAAAAAATACAAAGATGCTTCAATAAATGGGATATGGTCAAACGCCTGCATATATATATCAGAGAAACGGAATGTCTTGGTCCGATTTACGCAGGATTTATGGCGTTTTACGTGGTATGAACAAGAATTAGAATTCACAATGTGGACAAACGCCAGTTTGCCTGCTCGGTCACTTTTGTTTCACTTGTCTCTGAATCTGTGCCCTCTTTTTTTTTTTTTTTTTTTTTTTTTTTTTTTTTTTTCAAAAGCAGAGAGAGAGAGAGAGAGAGATGTGGGAATTTTTTAATTTTTTTTTTTGCCTATGTTTCACAATTTGCTATATACAACGCTCAATTCAATTCATCTTCTCCCATCAATTCATCGCACCCAAGCGAATACCCAAAAACTACGAAATGGCGGCACATAACCCTGAAGGTGATAACGGATTCCAATATGGAGTCAAAGACGCCGAAGAAGGCATTCTATATAGAAAGAAGGAATTGAAGGGCCTGCCTAGTGGCTTCTCATCCAACATCGGCCAGCGTATATCGCCTTCTCACTCCCCAAGCAGCATCAACACGTCAACGAAGAACGACGGTCGCTCTGTCAGATCCATCGTAGCTTGGCTCGAATCAGCATCAATCAATCCCGATTCGCCGAGGCATTCTGGAGACGATGTCAAATCTGTTCACTCAGTCGGCACAATCTCGCCAGCGTGTTCAAATTCATCACTGCTCAGCCGACAGACAATACCGGGGGCTGCCGATGTGGAGGAGTATTCCTTGACTTTATTGAAGTACAAAAAGTATTTCACAGAGGTACCGCTGGGGAGATGCCTAGATGCTCGGGGGCGCGGCAGTGAAACGTTATTGAGCGATGTACGGCTCGAAGATGCATCTGCGGAGGCCGGTCTGCTGCAACAATTCGAAGATCATGCCCTGGGGTTCGACATGCGCTCAGTTTCGGATCAACAGCTCTCTAGGTCTTTAGAGCCGAGCTGTGGTGCAGACTCGGTGATGGCCGCCAAAGAGCCGAACGGTTTGACCATAGTGGGAGGCGATGGTGGCTGCAATTCGGAAGAAGGGCCGCTTTTTTATCGAGATCCAGAAGAGGTGTTGGCGTTTTAGAGAAACGTCCGAATGCAGCTTTATATTTCGGATGACGAATTGGAGTATTGATTGTCTGCGGAACTCTGGATAGGATAAGCCTACATACAGTAGGAACAGAATAGCTCACCAGGTGTGAATGCACCTTTTCGGCAAATATGAACTTTTTATGTCCTTACTCTCATTTTGCAGCATCTTAATACACCATGTCGCTTTTGATTTCTTGCTGGCATATAGGGTAGATGTGTTAGTTTCAGGATGCGGGACTGCGGAAGTATTGGCCCATGTGAGTTTCTGGGCTTCACGTTGCTGCTATATTACTAGGTATTTAATTTCTCAGCCAGAGATCTGGCCTCACTTCAGCATGAACATTCAAGACACGTGCGACAAGCATCATGTAGTTTCTATACATGAAATTCTTCTTCCCCCGGCATAGAGGCAGCCCACGCCACTGTTTCAATCCAACAGACGTGGGTTTTGATGCTGAATTGGCTTGGAAGCTCTTCGGGAGCGGACGGCTATGGCCTGCTTGTTAGCCTCTCCAATGTTCTGCCATTTCTCCTCCCATAACAATCGTTCGCTGCAAAAATTGGTACTCGTCAATGATTAGGCCTTGGCAGTATACTTGGACGCTGCTTTGTCGAACAGATTACTCTTCTCTTCCAGATCCAGCAACAGCTGGTGGTTGGGGTTCACCTTCTTTAGTGATCTGAATTATGTTAGCCGCGAATTCTATAGCAACAGCAACAGCAACAGCAACAGCAACAGCAACAGCAACAGCAACAGCAACAGCAACAGCAACAGCAACCGCAACCGCAACAGCAACCGCAACAGCAACCACAAATACTTACTCGAAGAGCTCGTCAGTGTTATTTCCTGAAATAGAGTTCAACACCAATAGATTGGCAATTCCTTCCGCATTCCTTGGATCTTTTTGTATGGCCAGCTCCAAGGCAGACTGAGCCTCCTCGAGCCGACCAAGATGTATCTCGCAAACAGCTTGCGCGATGAGGCTTCGTACTGAAAAGGTTGAAGATCCTTGAGCAAGCTCCTCATAGACGTAGAACGCTTGTTGGTACTTCTCGCCGCCCTGTGAGATTTTTTTTTTTTTTTTTTTTTTTAGTATTCACATCTCTTGGCATCCAAAGAACCTCTCTTACCACTCGAACTCCGACCCATGCCTCGGCTAGATTCACCAGAAGACTGTCTTGCGCCCATCTCCTTGCAGCAGCAACCTCTTTCAGAGCTAGGTCGGTTCTATTCTGTTGTAGGTGAATCTGAACTATTAGAGCAACGGCGTCCACTGCAAGAGATGCATTAGCTTCGTGGCCGGCTTGCCGATGTGTAGATATATCTCACAGCTTCCTTGGTGCCGAGAAAGTAGCGCAAGCGCCTCCTCAGACTTGCCAGCTGCTTGCAGGACTGTGCTGCCAACAACCAGAACAGTGACATTGTCGGCCGCGGATGAGGAAAGCTTCTCAATGGTCCTGAGTGCCGAATCGGTCCTTCCAAGAGTATATTCGGCGAGGGCGCCGACCGCTTCGATATCGGGAACGGCCTCGCCCTTTATGTCTGCAAGGACATCTTCGGCTTGGCCAAGGGCGATACGGGCTCGGAGCTGCAGCACCCTCGCGGGCAGAGCGTTCTCGGGGGAGAAAGATGATGTGTCGAAGTCGATAACTTCCTGGTATTGTGACTGGTAGAAGTGGGTGTGGATGTTGATCAATTCGCCCTCTGCGGAATATGGGTCCATTTTGGCGATTGGCGACTCTGGCGGTGTTGCGTCTTGCGGTCTTCAAGAGAGAAATATAGCATCACCAAATTCCCAAGGGCTATCAATCATAAGTGGCCTTCCCAGCTCAACGGCTCCCATGGTGGGGGTCCGCTGACAGGCACATCATGCGCCACACTTGGGTGGCTAGAGATGGGTTGTTGTATCCAAGCCCGAGAAATGAGGCAGAAACCATGACTCATCTACTCCGTTCGATAAGGCCACATTTTGGCTATCGAAGCCCCAATCAGGCATAGCGTTGACCCTATCGCCCACAAAGCGAGAAATCACCAAACTCTCCCAAATTTCGCTTTACCTCTGGAAATTTGCATCACAAAACACTCGAGCAACGACACCGCACACCGTCGTCAAAATGGTACGTTTCCGGCTGCGATAACCGCCGATGCCCCAGTCAAGCCCCTCTCATACCCCGATTTGCAAAAACGATCCTTTCGAAAGTTTGCGTCCGCACGATGGCAGTCTCCGCGATTGACAACGAACAATTGTATCTTTTTGCATTGAATCTCTACGTGTGTGTTGGAACGGTGGAAGCGGGGCGGGGGGGGAAGGAGAAAGAGCTGGAGAGGATGGTCCGTCGCTACATCAAGAAATTCGGAACAGCAAGTCATATTATCGTACATATGCGGGTGCCTTGACTGCTTGGGATTGGGGGGGAGGGATTGATGCGGATTCGACAAAGACTGCCTTGTGCTGGACAAACGACGGCTTCGAGATTGGCGCATTTCAATATTGGAGCAACCCACGCCCGCGACCATCAGATGGCTGACAATTTTTTTTTTCGGATTAGGTCAACATTCCCAAGACCCGAAACACTTTCTGCAAGGGCAAGGAGTGCCGCAAGCACACCCAGCACAAGGTCACACAGTACAAGGCTGGCAAGGCCTCCCTGTTCGCCCAGGGTAAGAGACGTTACGACCGGAAGCAGAGCGGTTATGGTGGTCAGACCAAGCCCGTCTTCCACAAGAAGGCCAAGACCACCAAGAAGGTCGTCCTGCGGCTGGAGTGCGTCAAGTGCAAGACCAAGTTGCAGCTGGCGCTGAAGCGATGCAAGCACTTTGAACTCGGGTATGTTTGGTCCGAGTGGCTCGGGATTCTGCGCCAGGCAATGCTAACTGCGGCTACAGTGGTGACAAGAAGACGAAGGGTGCGGCTCTGGTGTTCTAAATGCGTTGTTTTCCGGTCTTACCAATTCTCATGCTTCTCCTTGCGGCATACGGGCATCATGGAACTCGGCGAAGGGGGGGAGGTTACTGGTCCTTTTTAGAGGACAGCGGCTCATAGGAAACGAATACAAAAAAAAAACTTCTTCATAGCCGCATTCACGCGATTGCACCGGGATATGTCGTCGCGGCGTTTAGGTTGGAAAGCCAAGCTGAGATAAATATTCTAGTTCACCATGGCCTAGTGTCTCCCTGCAAGGCAGCGCGCGGCCCACGGAAAGGGGGGCTCAGGCTGCCTTTACCTAGCTATCATGAAAAGCCCGGATTTCCATCCATTGAGAGAAGTTTACGATCGATCCTAACGACCCGCGTACCGTCGCCGTCTTGTATCGCTTTCTTTATGTCTTGTCTGTCTGTCTACCAGGGTACCGGATGCGTCTAATTTTCGTCTAAAAGCCCTCGCCGAGCAAAATGGTGCGGCCACCTCCATACCACAGAGCGCCGTTCCGAATATCCAGTCCTTTCTCCTGCCCAACAACCCACTCGCCGATGAAGTCAGCATCCCGCCGGTCCCATATCTCCTTCTCGAGCCAAGCGTTGATGTCATCAATAGCCCTGACCCACTTCTCTCTCTTTTCTGGGCTGTCGTGCTCTTCATCCGTCAAGTATCTTCCGAGCGTAATGTGGGCACTGGGGACCTGATATCGCGACCCAACTTCCATGCCCGCCTCTCTTACCTTGTCAAAGATGTCTCGTCGAAGGTGGTGATATGTGTAGTCGTCCCCTTGAGTGACTGGCCCGTTGACAGGCGCGTCAGGACCGATTGGGGCAGGGGAAAGAGCAGCTTCGCCAGAAGCCGGGAGAAAAGAAAGGGCAAAGGCAGAGAGGTCATATGAAACCAAGGGCTTGACAAGACGAGAGCGGTGAGTATGAGTATATGAAGCGATAGAGGGGATCGCAGGACGCATGCCGGAGACGAGGGATTCAATCTCTTCGGGGGTCTTGGAGAAGGCCACCTCGAGGGTCGTCATGTGCATGCGGTGGGCGGGCATGAGCCAGATTTCTTGTTCGTGGGTTAGGTTGGTTGGTTAGTCTCGGGCATTTTTTGCGTGTGGCGAATGAAGCCGGACACAAGACGAGGAGCACTCACTCGGCGAAGCCCGCTGGAGAAGCCGCTGAATCGTAGAGGCCAGCTCAATGATGTGGCTTGGAGGGCGAGCCCAAACTACCAAGCAATGGCGCTCATCGCGGAAGCCTGGCTCGATTTCGGGATTCTCGAGGCGAAGGAGGCACTGATCGATCACCAGCTCCTTGTACTCGGGAGAGAGGAACATGTCTCTCTGAAGGGCATTGCGTTTTGTGCGGTGAGCACTGTACAGGGCTTGGAGTTGTTGCTGCAAGAGAAGGAATCAGAATTTTGTCTTTGCATCTGCGCGGGAGAAGATGTTTGGGACAAGCCCGCCAAAAAAAAAAAAAAAGGAAAAAAAGGAAAACAAATCAATAAATAAATAAATAAATAAATGTATGATTACAATGGCAAGCTTACACATACAGGCTTGTTATCGCAGGCTCGGATGAAGGCCTGATATGGGTTCTCGCCCGGCTTCAGCACGATCCCGGAGAGGTCTTGGAGCTTGTTTTTCGCATCCGTGGAATACATTGCGCCGCCCATGGCTGTCATGTATATATACAAACGAAAAAAAAAATTAAAAAAAAAAAAAAAAAAAAAAAAAAAAAAGGAGAGAGGAGGGGGAGAAAGAAGGGAAATATATGCAATCTGCGACTCTAAAATACACGCTGATTTTCACTACTCAAAAAATCCAAGCTACGATAACAGACAACCCCCCCCCCCCCCCCTTTATATATATATATATATATATATGTTCGTCGGACTGCGAGCCTTGGGCTCTGAAAGCGAACCGGTAAAAAAAGGGTAAATAAAAAACCTCCTCCCCCACTTTCGAAAAACTTGCAGGTCTTGAAGCAAAAAACATTGTGAGATGACTAAGCGGCCGAATGAGGGCGTCACGAAGCCGAGATCTCACAAACGTTGGGTGAAGATGAGAAGACGAAATATCTAGAACATGTGCGGTTACGGATTTATTTAAGTTTTTTGTGGGGCCCTTGCAAGGTAGGAACTGGTTTTAGAAGCTTTATAATTTAGTCGAAAAATCTCTTTGCGATGGTATCTTGACCCGGATCGCGGGTTCGTCCTTGCCGTCGGACGTGAATTCGAGCAGTTGGCAGTCTTCGACAGCAACACCGCTTGCGAATTGCGACACCACAAAATCCAGCCTGGTCCCCGCCCGTCCCAGCACCACCATGGGAGAATGCCAAGTCCCTGCTCCGTAAGTGACGGCCTGGTTGTCTGCGGCGATGAACGCGCGGAGGCGCTCGAGCTGCGGAAAGCCTCTCCCGGGTAGCCCGTCCCCCGTCGGCACGGGCAAATGCTGGTCTTTTGGGCTCGGCGGGAGGCTCGGAGCGACAATGACCAGGTACGACGAGGCGGTGGATTTGACGGGCGTGAATGTCTGCGCGGTGAAGGGGTGTCGCTCGAGGTGGCGTACCGCAAGGGCGTTTGGCCCGGAAGAAGGATCCGCGCCGCCCCTTGCCGCACAGACGAAGATGCTCATGATGGGTTCGCCCTTGCCGCTTGGCGCTTGATGGTAGAGGTTCTTGAGGCGGCTGACGTTTCGATATTGGATTGCGGAACCCTGGTTGGCCGGGAAGGCGTTGGGTGGTAAGGATGAGGCATGAGCGTCGAACGAGGAAGGGTGGACGTCGGGTCGCGGATTGGAGACGACGTCTCCAAAGGGCGAGAAGGCCTCTTGCGTTAGGGGTTCCGCGGTGATTTGTATATCGAGGCTGCCGATGGGGATTTGGAGCGCCATCGTGTCGAAGTATCCGCGCCGGGGGGGGCAAGAATATGAATGAGCTTGAATAGGAAGCCGAGATGATGAAGACGACTGGGCTTGGTTGGCTTGGCTTGGGCGGGAAGGGTAAATTACATGGAGTTGAGGAGCTTGTGGCGGCATATAATAACGAGCCACGTCTAGCAACCCGAGGGCTCGAAAAATAAAAAATAAAACATAAAAATAAAAGGTCAATGCTGCCTTTCTTTTTTTTTTTTCTTTTTTTTCTTTCTTTTTTTTTCTTTCTTTTACAAGGAGCAGCGAGGATGGATATGACAGCATCTGGTGGGCTGCTGGTGTCGCGGGAGGGCTGCCGGCGAACGATTTCGGGCTTCGAGCTCCGGTGCCGGACCCGGACCGGGCGAGTCGAGCGGGTGGCGGCGCACGAGGAATCCGTTCTCTCCTCCTTCTTCTTCATCTTCTTTCTCCTCCATCTATCTCTCTTGTTAGAAAAAAGAGACAAAGACAAACCAAAAAAAAACCAAAAACCCTGTTCCACGATGGGCATGGGCTGGATCGCCCGTCCTGCTGCGCTATCGCGACCACCTCCCCTCCCCCCCCCCGGTTGCTCTCATCTTCTTGACCCCGCCTTCTTTGACGCTTTTTTAGCAAAAGCAAATCAATATTGGCTCCATTTTTGGCAGGGCGTTTTTTTATTTATTTAATTTTTTTTCGGCATGGGCTGGTGGAGTGTCGCTGCTGAGCGCAGAAGAGGGTGGGATGGCGAAAGATAAAAAAAAAAAAAAAGATTTGATTTTGGTTAGCATCATCGACTAAGCATGTCAGAAAGAATGTTTGTTTCTCCCTTCTAACTATTCTCGCCGTTCTTTGGGGGTTTTTTTTTTCTTCTCTTTATTTCTTTATTTTTTTTTTTCCCTTTGACATTCTCCGACTTGAAATCTCACGTTGCTGCCTCGCCTCGCCTCGCCGATAATCAACGCGGAAAGTTGGCATTTACAAAGCAACCACCCTCATACCGCCCACTTTTATTATTATTATTATTTGTTCCTTTCTTCTTCTTTCTTCCTTTTCTTCTTCTTAAATCTCTCGTCCTGTCGAGGGCGCGTGACCTCTAAAAAAAAAAAAAAAAAAAAAAAAAAAAACCTGGAATAGATGAGGCACACCGAATACAACGGCGACCAAGATGAGCCCGGCAACGAGATCGCCATCAACGCCCACTTTCGGGGCTCCCTAGACCGCGATTCCATCAGCAGTCGTGGCCAAGATAGTCCATCCCCATCACCTACCGCTGCCTCTGACAGCCAGAGCGACGGCAAGAGACCCATCTCATGGAGCGAGTTACCTCGGAAGGACCAGCTCTTCATCATAACAATGGCGCGAATGAGCGAACCGCTTGTCCAGACATCACTGCAGGTGAGAACTCTTTTTTTTTTTTTTTTTTTTTTTTTTTACACCGACTTGGGGAGCGCCTGGCCGGCTGGGTCATGAGCGGAATCCCCTTGGATTTTGAAAAGAGACTTGAGAGAATTTGCAACTCACGCCAAGACCCCAAACGTCTTACGGCTCATGTGCACATGTATATATATATATATATGTATATATATAAAAGGCCTACATGTTTTACCAGCTTAAATGGTTCAACCCGTCGCTTCCCGATTCGACCATCTCCAGCCAGGCAGGCGTTCTGCACGCCAGCTTCACGGCTGCCCAGTTCCTCACGGCCATGATGTGGGGTCGCATCGCTGACTCGAGGCGCGTGGGACGCAAGACTGTTCTGCTCATCGGCCTGCTGGGGACGGGCGTGTCTTGTCTGGGGTTTGGATTCTCAACAACGTTCTGGCAGGCGCTGCTGTTCCGGACGCTTGGCGGCGCTACGAACGGCAACATCGGCGTCATGAGGACAATGTAGGTGCTCTCACACATCCTCCAAAGTCTTGCTGGGCATTGCCGGCAGGGAATGAGCGAGTTTGCAATGCTGAATGGGTTTGAATGCAGGATCAGCGAGATCATTCGCGAAAAGAAATACCAACCTCGAGCCTTCCTCCTCCTGCCCATGACCTTTAACATAGGCGTCATCGTTGGCCCCATCCTCGGCGGCATCCTCTCCGATCCAGCGGGCAGCTACCCGGGCCTCTTTGGAGATGTGGGCTTTTTTGTCAAGTTCCCCTACGCAACTCCAAACATCGTCAGCTCCCTGTTCCTCTTCCTTGCCGCCGTGGCTGTCTGGCTGGGCCTCGAGGAAACGCTTGACGCTCTACGAGATGGGCCGCCCGATCTGGGCACCAGGCTTGGCGGGAGGATCCTCGTGCAGTATCGGAAGCGGTTCGGGAGCTCGCCCGAGGCTGACGGATATTCGTCGGTGCCGGCGTCTGACGTCGAGCTCGGGGGGGGTGACGCCACGCCCACGAGGAAGTCGACAAAGAGGTACAGTCAGAGGCTGCCTTTCCGCCGCATCTTCACACGCAATGTGCTCGTCACCCTGGTGGCCCAGTTCTTCCTCACCTTCCACGTTGGCACGTTCAACTCCCTCTGGTTCGTCTTTCTCTCGACGCCAACCTCTGAGCGCGAGACTCGGCTGCCCTTTTGGTTTACCGGCGGCCTTGGCCTCCAGCCCCGTTCCGTGGGCTTGGCCATGGCCATCCTGGGCGTCATTGGCATCAGCATGCAGCTGTTCCTCTATCCCAACATATCTGCGCGTCTCGGCACCATCCGATCGTGGCGGTTCTTCCTGCTCTTCTTCCCAGTCGCCTACTTCCTCGTCCCTTATCTTTCCGTCGTGCCGAGCACCACGCCGCCTCCTGAAGCAAAGACCGGTGTTCTGATATGGATTGCCATTTGCTGTGTGTTGCTGTTCCAGGTGACGGGGCGGACGTTTGCGCTGCCCAGTCAAGTGATTCTCGTCAACAACTGCTCGCCGCATCCCAGCGTGCTGGGGACGGTTCACGGGCTCGGGCAGAGCGTCAGCAGCGCGGCTCGTACAATTGGGCCCATGGTAGGAGGTGTTGTGTATGGCTTTGGCTTGAACAAGGGCATCATTGGCCTTGTGTGGTGGGGCCTCAGCAGCGTTGCCATCTGTGCGTGCTTGACCAGTTTGGTGGTAAAGGAGGGTGACGGACATGAAATCTGGCTCGAGGGTGACGAGGAAGATGAGCCGAGCGCAGATCGATAGACTCGCGATACCATCAAGTCTATCTCCAAACAAGCGACCTTGGGCGATGTAGCAACCCAGCATTTGATTCATTCCTGGTACATAAGGTGACCTTGCAAGATTGTCAATGAAAAGAAATTAAAACAAAAAAAAAAAGACAAACAATAAACCACACGAGCATATGCTTCCTGAAAGCGATTTAGAAAAAAAAGCAGAGAACAAAAAAAAAAAAACCGTCATCTCCTATTATCGTCTTTATTATTCATTACTTCTTCCTGTGATCCTTCAACGCCCCATATTTGCAGTCTATATGCAAATCTCATGTAAACTCTCTTGGCTTCTGGCTTGAGCCCAGATTTAGAGGCTCGTCTTCATAGCTCCCCCGTCCGCCAGGAGTTGTGGCCCTCCACGGCGCAACATTCTGAAGGCCAATTTGCGCCGACGGAGGTTCGTATCCCGGAGGAGGGTCATTGGGGTACGCTGGGGCGGCGGCGTCGCTTGCCGGGTAGCCAGTGCTTCGCCATGGCTGCGGCTGCTGCTGCTGGTAGCTGTGGTTGAGACCCTCGAATCCGGAGGGCCCTTGCTGGCGGCGCGGCATCTGGCGCTTGGCTCCCCAGATGATGTATCCCAAGACGCAAATGACCAGGAAGAAGACGATGCCGAGGACGATGAGGGCGTATTTGCGATCGAGAGCAAAGCCGAAGCCGCTGGAAGCCGCATGTGAGCAAAGGGGCACGGGATGCGACAGAGCATTAAAAGGGAAGGGACAATGCCTACATGTAGCCGTTGACGGCACCGACCGTCATGGCAATCCTCCCATTCCAGAGATGGATCTTGCCGAATGTAGTGGGCTGCTTCGTCTTTCGCCACTTGAGATGGTGTAGAATGCCGACGGCCACCTGAACGAGCAGGAGAAGAATGACGATGAAGCCGAGGACTTGGTGTAGTGAATGGAATCCGCGAGACTAAAAAAAAAAAAGGGGGGGGGGGGGGGAAGAAGAGAGAAGCCGCCATTAGTCAATTGATCAAAAGGAGGTTGAAAAATTTGAAAAAAAGAAAAAAAAAATCGAAAAAAAAAGAAAAAAAGAAAAGAAAAGATAATCAAAAATTAAAAATGAGACTTACCCGTTGGTAGTTGAAACTCGTCAAAATCCCAAAGGCAAGGCCTGCCAGGACAAGGGCGACGGCAAACGTCTGGTTGAACTTGTGAAACTTGGCCCACTTCTCCATCCTAATGAGGATTGTGCCAAAGGGAATCAGGAACATGAAGCTAAAGACCATGAAGGCGGCGTGCGCGGCCGCCTTCCAGTCAAAGTTGCCCGTGGATCTGTTGTCCAGCGTCGTGCCCTCGGACACGGAATCCTGGGTGAGGACGGGCAAATCGGCTCGGCCTTGCGTTCTCTTCATGTCGATGGTAAAGGTGCCGTGTTCGCTGTGCATCTTGAGGTTTGCGTCCAATTCGTCGTCGCCGAAGGTCTCCTTGGGCCCCAGGGCGTAGATGGCCTTTTGGTTTGGGGACGACACGTCGATGTAGCCCCTGGAGGTCCCGCCGGCGGGCCAGCTTCGACAGTGCTCGGAGCAGACGGCGTTGAAGGTCATGTAGCCGTCCTTGACGCCGGTGCCGCTCAGCGCCTGGAACTTGAGGTCGGGGTAGTACTTGGGCTCGTAGTTGCCGTAGGCCAGGCGAGGGGAGAAGGTGACGTTGTCGCGGTTATTCCTGCTGCGGTAGAGCATGAGGAACAGGGCGCCGGGCATGTCGTCGCTGCCGAGTCCGACGGCGCCCCAGGAGCGCTCCGTGGACACGCGCATGCTGAAGTAGATGTCGTTGTTGCCATTGTCGGGGACGGTGAAGGCAAAGGCCAGCGAGCCATCGGGCGAGATGAAGGTCGACTGGCCCGTGGGATTGGCCGCGTCATCGGCGAGGGCCGACGTTGCGAGGCCTGGAAGCGGGCGGGCAGCACCAGATTCGTCAGTCATTCATTCATTCATTCATCCATCCATTCCCTGCGACATAGCACGGCGACGTCTGCCACGGGGCGAGACGACGCAGCCGGCAGAGGGCCGCAAGCATAGGAAGCTCTCACCAGCAGCCGCCAGCGCGGCGCGCCACAGATTCCTCAACAGCATGCTGTTGCCAGGGCGAGGCGATTGCTGCAACGACAAAAGATGGCGCCGACGGACGAAGAGAGGATTGGATTGGATTGGGTGCGGATGAGGGCGGTTTACCGCTCTCCAGTGCTCCAGCCTCGAGCAGCCACGGCCTTTTTTTTATCTGTATCGCCGCCAGTGCGAGCGGGAGGAAATGGGAACGGAATGTTGTTTTTGGACAGGTTTGCGCAACCTGCTGGATGTTTAAGCTGCTGCGAACTTGTAGGTGCGTCGTGCCAAACGGGGCTGAAACCGAGTTACATGCGCAAGTACGTACACGCATATGCATGTACTTGATCCAAGTTGCTTCTTTCGTTGCAGCTTCTCGTATTGTACACTATTTACTACTACTAGTACCTACTAGGTACTAACCTCCATATGATACTACTAGGTACCTAGTACCTTATAGTACTACTAGGTAGGTACCACCTTACTACCTTAGGTACTAGGTAGGTACCTAGTAGTAGTAGTGGCCGACTGGCGTTGCCTTTGATCTCAATTGGGGGGGGTTTTTTGTTTCTCCGTAGCAACTCGCGCTTGTTGCCGCATCTTTATCCCATTGACTTGCCTGCTTCCGGTTGGCGAGACAACTCTTTAATAACGTTATCTGTACCTTTTTTTTGTTTTTGTGTTTGTGTTTGTTTTTGTTTTCATAGAGCAATACGGAGTGCCACAAGCACGGCCAAACCCAGATTTCTTCGCATGGAGATCCTTTGCAAACTCCAGTTGGGTCAAAGCACACAGATTGTGGAGGTGGGGGTCTTTCTTTCTTTTTTTCTTTCTTTTTTCCTTTTTTTTTCTTCAACTTTTACGAGCCGCATGGGTTTCCATTGGCCCTCTTAAAAAGCAGTATCAAGCAGGGGGGGGGGTTTTGCGTCACATGCAAGGAGACGATGCGTCTTGGTGGAGTCGCGAAAAAGTTTGCTCAGCATACGTAATGCAGTCAAAGTCGGTGACTAAGCTTGGCTCCTTTAAACTTATTTTAGCATTCCGCATGCTTATAGCGCTCTCATTTATAGCGCTCTTAATTTCAACAGAGGCATCATCATTTGTTCAGTCCGCGATGAAGAGGAAATTTCATTGTTGAAAGGTATTTTATTTCTACGTTATTATGTAGACAAAGGACGGCAAATTTTTTTAAAAAAAAATTAAAAAAAAAGACTCCCATTCTCATTGTAGCGCATTCGCAATGTAACTAACTATACGGAGCAGCACCGATAAAATGAGGAGACAACTCCACGGGAGAGGAGGGAAAATTACATGTCCGGTGTAAGAAAAAGAAAATAAAATAAAATAGAAAAAAAAATTCAAAAATCTAATATATATATATATATATATGCAATACAATAAAAATTCATGTCTTCTCATTGAGCCACCGATCATATCTTTCGAGTCCGTATTTTGCGATTAGAATAGCATGGCAAAATTCGTCCACATCAGACGTCTTGGCGTGGGAAAACAATTGTTCCGCATCTACACCACGGATGGTATTGATGAGATTCTCTTGAAGACAAGTCATCCAAGAGATGGGCGATGGCGCTTCCCACAGGCCCTCGCCGCCGGAGAACATGATGTTTCCGGGGCAAGGGGCCCAACCCTGCTTCAGGGTTAAATACACGGCTTCTGTGAGAGTTGCGGTCAAGTAGGTGCGGCGGATGGACTCGGAAAATATCCACGCTTGCCACGTAGACGTGAGGGAGCCGTCCGTCCGCAGCTGCGTATCGACCGGGCCATTGCTCACGCGATCGAGCGGTGCCTTGTCGTGGTCGGAGGAGAGGGCGAGGCTGGCGCTCTGCCACATCTGTTGAGCCCACAGGTCGAGGGTGTCTATGTGTTTTTCGGCCTGAGCCCGGGCGCGGACATCGCCGTTGAAGAGGCAGATGACTTTGTATATCAAGAGGGCCTGAGTCCTCGCAAGATGGTACGCGGGGTCAAGCATGACGAACCCAAAGTCCCCTGCGGAGCTGGCGTTCTGTCCCTCGACCAGGCTGTTGACGCGGTTCTCGACGATGCGAAGAACTGTTCTTTCCGTGGCGGGCGTCTTGGAGTGGTATGCTGCGAGGCTAGTAAACGCATCCTGAATGCAGTCTGGAAGGTGCACCCTCCAGAGCTGAGGATGGATAAAGGGGCAGTGGCCTTTGCTGGTCCACTGCTTCAGCCAGAGGTGAAGTTTGTCGATGAAGTAGGTGAGGGTTTCATCGACAAAGCAGATATGCGACGAGAGGGGCTCCGTCTTATGGTCTATAGTCCACGACGCAGGGGATAGAAACCACGGATTCAGCAGAGTCCCGGCCGCAGGATGACTGGGCCCGGCGTGGATCTGCTGGTGCTGCTGGATCTGCTGCTGCCCACCAACCTGAGACGGCGGAGCGGGAAGAAGCGGATTCCCATCGTCGGACAAAGGCGTTGGGATGACCGACACGGCGCCGTCCTGCGAGAAGACGAGGTCGTACGGCGGCGTGATGCGCGGAGCCGGATAGCGGCAGACGGCTTTCTTCTCCAGACAGCGGCGGCACGAGGGCGTCTGCTTGCTGCACTTGCGCTTGGCCTTTGTGCACGGTATGCAGGCCCAACGCCTCTGCGGGGCGGAATCCGACATGATTTGACGGGTGGTGTTTTTTTTCTCTTTTTTTTTCTTTCTTGTTTCCTTTTTCTTTCTTTCTTTCTTTTCTTTTCTTTTCTTTTCTTTTATTTTCTTTTATTTTTTCTTTTATTTTTTTTTGGCTCCCCGGCTTTCTCCTTGGTTGCTAATGAACAAACGGCCTCGCGGTGTTTGGGATTTGTTGCCAGCTTTCTGCGTTGGCACTGGTTTTTCCACACGATCTGATGCTCTCTCTTATTGCCCCCCCCCCCCCTTTAGGGTGTCCCTGGACGGAGATTTGTCAGCTTCCGCTCGGCGGGTTTCCTTCCGCCAAGTGGAGCCGTTCTCCGGAGTTGGCGGGGAGATTTCCGCTGCGGAGACGGAAATTTGTATGTAGGGGCCCCGGAGGACAATGGGAAAAAAAAAACGGGCAAAAGCGGGCTGACGCGAGTGGTGGGAGGACTATTTCATCTATTATTGGAGTTTTTATTTTTATTTTTATTTTTAATTTTTTTTAAATTATTTATTTTCCCTCGACTATGCTCTGCCTGCCTGTGGCGGACTTTTGAGATGGAAAAGGGCAAAAGGAGAAAGGGGGAGGGGGGGGGAGACCGACCGCCTGGGGGTTCTTTTTGCAGTTGTTGCGGATGGCGAAGAGATGAGCATAAGAGGATAATAAAGGACGATAGCAAGACCCCCGAAGTATGAATTAATATTCATAAAAATACAAGCCCATCAAATATCTACATACAATTTCTCTTTCATCAATAGCATCGCGAATGTACGCCTTGCAATTTTTTCTTCCCTTTTTTTTTTTTAAAAAAAAAAATGGCTATAATTATAACGTGTGACAGTATCGAGTCATCATTCAGAGTCTGAATCTGTTGATCCTGACGAATCCGACGACGCATCGTCCGGAGTCTCATCGTCGGGCGAATCCTCAAACTCCGGACCCTTTTCTTCATATGCGTGATCCGAGAAATGAACCAGATCTTTGTGCACGTAACATTTCCAGCATACGTCAAAATCGAGACATTGGTTGCAGTGATAGCCGAAGCCGTAAATATCCTGTAAAAGCCGAGTTAGCAATACCGTTTGGAGAATTCACCATTCGTCGGGACTTGTGTGTATTAAGAAAAAAAAAAAAAACTTACACATCGACAACTATCGCATGTGGATGTCCGATGGTACCCCTTTCTGGACCTATCTATTTCAGATTCTTCTTGAGAAGAGCTCTTTTCTTTCTCCCCTCCTTCATCTTCCGGAACAAGGCCGTGCTTCAATAGCTCGATAACCTCATCGGACTGGGCAGAGAACCTTGCTATCTTCAATGGCGTCCACTTCTGTCCGCCAACAGCGGCCTGTACAAAACGGTTCGCCCCGTTCTCGAGCAGCAGCTTCATCACCTTGATCTGCTCTTGCGGCTCGCCAGCGTGCTCTTGAGATAGCCAACCGGACGACCCGCGAGCTGCCCAGCATAGTGGCGTCCAGCCGTCGATATCTGGCTCGTCGATGGCTTCTTTGTTGGGCAAGAGCGATATTATCTTCTCTACAACCTGTGCTCGCCCAGGCTGCGCTGCCCAGTGCAATGCGGTTCGCCCGGTATCATCGCGAGCGCCGATGTCGCCACCCGCCTCGAGTATCACTTCGAAATTGTCAATGCCATGAAACGCGGCGGCGTGTATGGGCAGGCGGCCCATTGAGTCTTTGACATCCACGCCCGCTCCCTTTTCGAGCAGCGTTTTGATCGTGCTTGGTGTTGTAGCATAACAGGCCGCGTGAAGCGCAGTACCAACGAAGCCACCTTCCAGAGTCACGTCCGCCCCATGGGAAATCAGGTAGTCGACAACCTTGTCTACCGTTTGAGCGTCGCCTCCGTACCGCATACATGCCGCCTGCAATGGCGTGCCGGTAATGCCTTGGTTGACGACCTGATTCACATTGGCTCCGTTTTCGACGAGAAATTTCAGAATATCCCAATTGTTGTATCGGCAAGCTTGGTGGATGGGAGCCCCGTCACAAGGTGAGCCGAGATGAACATCAGCGCCCTTCTTGACAAAATATTTGACGCGCTCCAGATTGCCATTGTATGCCGCCTGGGAAAGCGGTGTATCCCCCCTTTTGCTTTCATGAATATCTAGGTTGGCTCCGGCATTGACCAAAAGCTTGACGTTACGCATCGGCACTCCGTTGCAGTGGAGAGCCGTCTTTCCCTCCCGGTCGAGCTGGTTCAGATCGATCCTTGAAGGATACTCTGTGAGGACCGAGAGGGTATTTGCTTCGGCAGCCATGTGCAGAACCGGTGTGCCGTTTGCCGTCACGTGCTTGAGATCAGCTCCATGCTCGGCCAGTATGCGAACCGTGTTGCCTTCGCCATGCGATGCGGCGCACGCGAGAGCTGTCCACCCATGCTGGCTCTCGTCGTCCCCGTCGTAGACCAACTCGAGAGCCGCGTCGTGGTCCAAGAGGAGCTCCAGGGTCTCGTCGTGGCTGAACCACGCGGCAAACATCAAAGGCGTGAAGCCGGCGTTTTTGCTAATGTCTGGGTTGGCCCCGTTCTCGAGCAACATGCGAACAATGGCAGGGTCGGGGACGGCAAAATATAAAGGCGTGATGTTGCTTGTGCTTAGCTCGTTGACGTTTGCGCCTCTCTCCAGCAACAGCTTGGTAAGATTTTCGTCCCTGTCCAAAGTGGCCATGTACAACGCCGACTGGTTATCCGAATTCACGGCGTTGACGTCCGCACCGTGATCCAACAGCCGTTTGGCAAACTCGCCGCTCTGGTTGCTTTTGATGGCATGGAACAACACAGGCGTCCCGTCCGAGTCCTTTGCGTTCACGTCAGCGTTGTGCGAAAGAAGGCAATCAAACACCTCGAGCTGCCTCTCGCTCGCTTCGTAACCGTTGATGATCTGAGTGAGGATCGGAGGCGCAATCAGCGGGCTGTTGGGATCCGCACCGCTGTCAATCAGCATCTGGCAAATGGTTAGATGGCCCTTCACCGCGGCGTATCGCAGAGCCGTGCCCCAGGTCGAGGGGCCGGGAAGATTTGGGTCGGCCTTCTTGTCGAGCAGAAGCTTCACGCATTTTTCGTAGCCGTCGTCAATGGCCACGGTGAGAGGCGACCACTTCTCTGGCGAGTCGTCGGGTTTGATGCCCATGTCGGGATCCGCTCCCATCTCCAACAGCACCTCGACGACGTGGTGGTGCCCCCACAGGCATCCGAAATAAAGGGTTGTCAGGCCATCCTCGTCCTTGATTTCCATGTCGATTTTCCCCTCTTCGACTAGGATCTTGGCGATCTCGGCGTGGCCTTGCCCAGCCACATGATGAATGGCAGTTCTGTTGTAGAGATGGCGAGATGTAATGTCCACATTGTGCTTGATGAGGGTCCGAACCATGCCGACGTGGAAATTGCGCGCTGCTTGAGAGAGTGGCGTGGCTTTGACGATGGGCGTCCAGTCAGCTTCAATGTCTGTAGGATATCCTAAATCGAGTATGCGATCCGCAAACCGGTCGAGACCCAGCCACGCCGCTCTGTGAATCAACACAGGTGGCCAGGTGGCGGTATCAGGGCTTGGGGTCTTCGAAGTGATGCGATCAAGCATATCCAACATCGTCTCTTCATCCCCACAAGCCCCAGCGGCTATAATGACGTCCATGAGGGCCGATTCCGACATGTCAAGCTTCTTCACGAGTGCCTGAACAACCTCGGATTGGCCTTTTGAGGCGGCTTCCAGTAGGCCTCGGCGGGTATCTGCCTCATCCAGCGCTTCGACCACGTCGACCAAGCCAAGGCCGGCGAAAATGGGAAACAGCGTATCCAGGCAAGTGCTGCTTCTGGTGATTGGATTCGAGAGCGCCCAGTAACCCCTTGCCCAACTGCTCACCAACTCGCGGGAAGCCGACTGAGAAAGAAGGCTTGACAGCTCGGATCTGGGGGAGCTGAGCATAAAGTGATGGGTCCAAGCCTGAAGAGCGTAAGAGCATAGACTCCCTCGATCTGCGAATGTAGGCGACTCGAAAGTTTCCGCGTCTGTGATTCGAAAGGTCTTGTTGATGTGTTCTTGCACAGTCGGCTGAGAAAGGTATCCGAGACAGGAGTTGGCAATGTCTAGATGTGCTGTTTTCTTGATTTCGCTCCACGGGAATTGGGGTTTCGTAGATTGTTCGCCATCCGAGCCGCTTTTCATGAGAATATTTCTCAGTCGTGGGTGCCAGAATTTGATCTCGTTGTGCTGGATCACCACAATTCCGGCAAGCCACACCTTGATTTTGGAGATGAGGCTTTCGATGGCTTCTGGGCCGGGAGAGGCGTGGCCCTCATCGTGATCGGACCCAAGGTAGATTACCGTTGCGAGCTCCCAGACCGTAAGTGGTCGCACAGAGTAGAGAAGCCACGTCAGAAGTTGTCGCAGGGTTGCCGGCTCGGGAGCATTGCCGAGTACCCAAGATAGCAGCTGTTCCAGATTCCGGTCATCGTCAGCCTCTGCGCTCGGGTCGAGAGCCAACGACTTGAGCAGATCTTGGATCGAGGTTTCGCCCGGCCAATCCTGCCGCACGGCCGCTTGCTCCCAGATGATATGCTTGACAAGGGGGTCAAACTTGTCAATGTACCGCGACTGATCTTCGATGAGACCGGGCTCGAAATGGAGTTCCGGCCGTGCTGTGAGCAGCTGTGCCATATCGTCCTTGGGGTTGGTATCGGCGACGCTGATCAGGCCCTCAGCAGAGGCGTCGAGATCAAGGTTGACGCACCAAGGCCCGGAAAGCTCTTCCGAAAGGGCACCAGGCTTGTGACTTGTGACCACGACTTTCCACGAGTTCTCGCTTGCCTGTGAAAGGTAGGCAAAGTTGTCGAGGAATTGCTTCCGAGAGCCTTTCGTACACTCGTCGAAATGGTTGATGACAAACATGACGTGCTCCACCTGCTCGGTAAACCTGAAGCGCTCGAACCAGTAAATGAGATCCGTCTCCGTCCATCCACGCTCTTGCCGGAAACGAGCAAAGGTCATCTTGATACGATCTCGAACGCCAGGGTAAAAGCATATGATTTGAGCCAAAAATGTGGCGAGCATATCCCTGAGAGAGTCGCACCTGACGTCGTATCTATCAAAGGAGAAGTAGAGGACGATTGTGGTAGAGTTTTTGACGGCGTCACCCTCCATGGCGTAGAAGAGCTGCTCAGCTGTTTCGCGGACATGTTTTGTGCCGTGGAGGTAGAGCATCTGCGGCCCCGGGTGGTGGAACCACGCCTTTACCTGCTCAGAGTCTTCAACTATTTGGCTGTCGCGTTTTCCGGTCTGTAGAGGATATACAGGCGAAGCAAGGGCTAACATCTCCCTCTCGTACCGAAGCTGCTCCGCGCTCACCGGATCACTTAGGGCTGGATGCACACGTCAGCTATCTATCCATGTCACAATTCTAAACAAGTCCATCTCACCCTTGAGAAGCCCTTGGAGGCACTCGGTCAAGAAATTGCCACTGCCGCTTTGGCTTGGCTCGGGTATCCTCTTCTCCATAGGCATACCGAGCGTTGCGCTGTAAGAGTCCAATGCCTTCAAGCCATCGTTAGACCCACGCTGCCGCCGTAAAACCGAGCTTTTATTCTTTTTGCACATCTTACCTTGTTTATCTTGGATAAGTACCCTTCCTGGTGATGCACACTAACTGCTCGGCTACGGAGAGGAATTTTCGATTCAATAAACAGGCCGTTGATCTCCATGGCGGCCGCCGCGAATCCAGAAATTGCAGACGCCGAAGGCCGAACATCTGCCACTCCTGAATCGAACCCACCAAAAAGAAAGCGGGAAAGTCTATCTTCCATGTCGAAATGGTCAACGCTTCTGTGGGGAGAGCCGAGAAAAACCTGTAACGAAGTTGAGTTGAGAATGAGGGTTGTCCGGTGCTTCCCCATGCACAGGAAGAAAGACCTACCAAAATACGGCTCATTTCTACGATATCCAGCCAAGAGGCGGTATCAAGGACTGCCGCAACCAAAGCCTAGAAATTTCATCCAAAAACGTTATCTCCCAAGTCCTTCAATATCAAACAAAGTTATTTGCGGGCCAAACGCACATCCTTGACTATGAGTCCTCCAATATCATGAGCGACAAAGATGATCAGCCGCTTCTGTAAGTAACGATGGTTAATCAGGCCGAACCGCATGGGTTTTTATTTTCCAGAAATCCCTTGGGGTCCACAAACTTGACTTTCATGTCGCCTCCTAGCTGCTAGTGCTCGCAACAGCTTAAGAGCACAGTTGCGGATGGCTTGGCGACTTCTCCGGCCACAAAAGAGCTGAAGCGGTTCATATTCAAAACGAAGGATTCTCGAGGGCGACTCAAGTGACGCGGCATAGTTTGCGACCCATGCGCTGCTGCCAGAGCCGGGCCCTGCTTGGGACTCGTTCTCCCACCCGCCATAAACACCATGGATTACCACGAAGCTGAAGTGATGGTTGGTAAATAGGCGTCTGGGTCGCTTGCTCAACACATAGCACATGGTATCAAGACACATACTCTGCAGCTGTGGAGGCGGGGTCGATATGCCCCTCGCCTTCCCACGTAAAATGGAGGGGCTCGGCATCTGGGTCTGGCTCCTCTTCTACCGGAGGGCTCGCCTCAGTTTCTGGCTGATTTTCAGCATCCGGGGCCGGGGATGGACTCTCTTCTCGGGCGGGCTTGTCTTGATTTTCGTCGGCAGTCGTTGAAAACTCTGCAGCCGGCTCCCGTTCTGCCGCGGGCACCAACTCAGGCTCCGGCGAGCCGCCCCTCCGAGAATCGGATGCGGTAGAGGCGGACGAAGAATCCGAATCCGACATGTTGAGCTTTGATGAGAAATGGTATAGATAAACCGGTTAGGCGTGAGCGGCCAAAAGCTATTGTAATATGCAAGTCTAGAGAGCATCGGTCTAAATGCCGACTCGTGAGCCTGATCAGGCAACTTGGGGTGCGAGGCTGAAACAAACCTCTTCCCCCCCTCCCTCTTTCTATGTCGGGATGGTTAGCGTGCTAATCTCTCTCTCTCTCTCTCTCTCTCTACCTGTGCTGACTGTGAAGGGTCAGGGAAGATTACAGTTATGACCACAAAATGAGGAAGAGCACGAAGCAAGTTGAGGTCAACAGAGCTTCATCATGGACACCCAAGCGTTCGGCCAGCTTCACAGCAATGGTCTACCGCATGCTGCCACCATGATGCTGGTTACTTTCCCCTCCAAAGAGGCCACAATCGCCTGAGCAATCCCAACAGGGCTGAAGCGACGAGCTGAACGGCAAACCCCTGCTCCTGCGTCTGAAAAACCATCCGCGTGCAGGCAGCTAATGGAGCTCAGGCCGCAAGTATCTCGGAAGTACTCTCTCGAAGAGATGACATGCATATGGGGCTCACACGCACATTGGTTCGGAGGGCGCTGATGATCTCTCTATTGCTCCGTACGAGTTTACATGCACGCAACAACCAGGAGGAGAGGAGGCATTGGCCCATTTCTCGCGGGGGCTGTGCATCCTGTTGCAGGGCAGAGGCTTCAACGTTTCCGCACACTGTGGTCTTGGCCGGGCCGTTCCATGCAAACGAAGGAAGAACTGGCGCTAAGGAACAGGTTTTTTTTGGCGCCCTGATCCCTGTCGGTTCATACTGCTGGTTGTTGTCGGGTTCCGAATATGATATCGAGAGACTACCGGAATGGGATCAAGCGCCGAGAGAAGGATCGAATGGTGAAAAGAGTCTCCTTGCGGGTGGTGGCAACTATGGGAGGGGAGGGCCAATAGAAAGTAGCAAACAACCCTGTTAAGCAGACATCAGTAGGTTGTCCTCTGTCTATTCGCCAATCGATCTGTTACGGGCTTGGGAAACTACGTATTACTACGCAGGCAGGGATCAGAGGGTAAGGCTGGTGGATCAGTAGGCTTTCCGAAAACCCCCTCACGTCTGTTGTTTGGGATCATAGGTGGCAGGTGATAACAAGACACAAGACAGTAGGCGGCGGGAGACAAGAGAAGAGTGGGATGATGTCGAGTCTAAGCGACGCTATTCGCGATCCCAGGTATTCACCACAACCTCGTGATGCAGCGTACATGCACATGTGCCAGCAGCGATTATGCCTTGTGAGCCTAACTCTTAGCAAGGAGGGGGGGGGGGACCCTTGAGCCCTCTCGCTCGTTGCCTTTCCGTAGACGGATGCTAATGCCCTTGCATCCCCCCCCCCCCCTCAAGTACGGAGTACTGCCGCCCCATCTCTTCTCTATCAATACAATTGATGAGCCGGGGAACATCCTGTTGGCCCCTACGGAGCATTGCGATACAGACAGTTGAATTAACCCATGGATCGCGATATCAATGACGACCAAATGTCGGATGACCAAGTAGAAAATGTCGACTTCATCGATTCGGATCCCGACTCGGATCTCGAGTACACGTCTGTGAGCATTGGGTTGAACAAGACGGGCGAGCGTGGCAGCGGCTATCATACTCGAAATGACCCCTCTGCACCGTACCAGCGGCAAACGGTGACAGAGCGCCGAGGCATCATAGAAGTCCGCTGCAAGTCTCGAGATGTCATCCACGGGGTTTTGTCAGAAGAGACGGGAGAGAGCGCGACGCTTCTCGTCTACGACTTCTACCTGGACACAACCCGGAGATCGCGGCGCATCGTGTCTGCTTCCCTGGAATTCGAATTCGGAAACGCCGTTCCTGGAGCCCCAGCGCCCCAAGTCCACGCGATTGCGCCTTCGGGGAGGGTGACTCTGCTGCCTTCGACTCAAGAGGAGTCGGTTACCCGTGGAGCGGAAATGAACGCAGGTGTGAGCGAGTTGGGTGCAAACGCTGGCGGATCCTTTAAATGGGAGAAGACCGTGAGCCGAACTACAACGGACGATGCCAGAGTGGCAGGGCACATCTTCAGCGATGATTATGGCAAAGGCGTTGGTGCGAGCTGGGTCCTCCACGAGAATCCCACGATCAAATCAGGGGTGCCGAGCTTCTTGCGCTGCGCCATCCTGCTGAACCGCGGGTTCGACGACAACAAATTTCAATGTATAGTGAAGATCAGGGTTGAGGCAGATTGGAAGTCGGAGATGGGCCGACTGTTTGGCTCAACACCGCCGGATGACCCGGTCTTGTTCGACCCAGAGATGCCCCCAACGAATAAGCTACGGAAGTATGATGCGGAAAATTTGGCTTCTATTGATTTGGATGAGTTTACCGACATCATTTTTGATAAACCATTGAAGAAGAAGGAAGCAACTTAGAGGATAGACGATTTTGACAGCAAAAAAACAAAACAAAAACAAACCATATTTTGGTGTTTAGCAAACATGGCCAGAGAGCAACAGGGTTAGGAGAGAGATTTGATTTGATTTCGGACTGCTATCTCGTTGTCGTATATTTGGCCAAGAAACATTATGTGCTGCTTCATAGATTCATCCCATGAATACCAAAGCCTCAAGCTGCCAGACAGGCGGCGTCATTCAAAAAAAAAAAAAGAATCATCGCATGTTCTGGGCTGCAGGGCTCGAGTACTAGGGCTGACTTCTCACACACCGCGAGATGTTACGGCGGCCAATCAGCCAGAACCAAGCCCGAGAGAAACTGGCGAAAGGAACAAAGGAATAACGTTTATTATGGGGCTTTTCGTTCTCCAGGTCCGTATATATTTTTTACTATTCAAACTGTAGGCAGTCAAACCCGTGTCCACTTGCGTTTACGGAATTCAGTGTGACGGGTAAAATTCAGTGTGACAGGTAACAACTTTGGACGACGGAAAATTCACGCAGATATGTAATAATTAGGCTCATGGGCTCCTCCTGGCAGCCTAGCTAAGCCAGGTGACTAGGATTCTTTTGAACTCCGTCGTGAGATATGCATGAGGGTAGTAGTACTAACGTACTTCGTAGGAAACCATGAAACGAGAGTACAGCGAGTCTACTTTGCCTTACCAGCCCTGGACATGATCATGTGGAGCAGCCACGGTCGCTGCGTAAGTCTACGCCTAATCTGTTCGTTATATCCTGGTTGATGTGAGGCGGAAGAAGAGGGGCCATGAATGGGGGGCCATGAACGGGGGCCATGAATGGGGGCGAACATTGGTAATCGCGCGGCTGAAAGCCGTGCTTGGGGGGAACGGGATGTGAACAAAGTTCCTACAGTAAAGGGCTCTTTTTTTGTTTTTGCAAATCTTGAACTGCCATTCCATGGTTCCCTTTACCAAAGTTGACTTGCCGATAGAACTTCAAACCATGAGCACGCCAATTGACGACAGACAGAGGGAGGCTGATTTCCTGGCAGTAGAAGAGGTTGAGAAAGCTGAGTCGAAAGCGGGCGATGATACGAGCGAAGATGATTCTGACAGCGACGAAGAGGAGGGAGTCGCAGACAACAGAAATGGCAAAGTCTCCGTCAAAGACCTTCTCGGGAGGGTCTTGAAAGGAATCCAAGATGGGGACAGAGATCTTACCAACAGCAGCCAGTTGAAGGCGTTCAAGGCTGGCGATGGCCACACCCTGGCCTCCAATACGGGAGATCGAGGCCAGCCAACAGCCTTGCACATTATGGCTGCCATGGATAAAAAGGAGTTGCCAAAACTAGACAGCAAAATGGAGCCACTCATCAAGCATCTGGTGGAGCATGAGAATGACCTTCTCAGTTCCCAGGACCGATCGGGCCATACACCTCTGTTCCTGGCCGTCGAAGCCAAGAAAGAAAAGATGGTGCAGTGGATGTGCGACTACCACTCAAACATTAGTGCCATACTGGCTATTGCCGGCACCAATAGCGAGGAGATGAACTGCCTTCATGTGGGCATCGACAAGAGAGTCAAGTTCTTAGATCTGCTCATTGACAAAGCGCTTCCTGAAACCTTGGCGGCCAAGGATGGCGACGGCAACACGCCGCTTCATCTTGCGGTGGAGTATAAAAAATGCAAAAAGGGGCAGTTGGATATAATCCAAAAAATCATCGCCAAAAGCGACATGGCCGTGCAGCGTAGCACCCGAAACGGCGACTTCAACAAGGCCGGGCAGTCGCCGTACCTCCATCACAAAGAGAACGTAAGAAAGGCTCTGGCCAAGGAGAAGGAAAGGGAAAAGAAGAGAGCCAGAGAGGAGAAGGAGCGGGAAAAAAGCAGCGCTCGCGTTCGTCCCGATGGCGGCGACAACACCGACAACTCCACGCCAAACCGGGACACGGCACCGAGATCCCAAGGACCTGGCGGGCCTGGAGGGCCTGGAGCCTCTAGCGGGCAGGCAACAGATCCCAGCAGCCGTCCGGAAAAGCGACCGAACACCCAGGCCGATTCCCGTACGAAATACGGAGGACGATCGCAGCCGGCGGTGGCCGTGAGCTCGCCGGCGGTGGCTACAGCGCCTCCGCTGGTATACAAGGACGATATGAAGAAGTCAGCCTTACGTGTGCCCGAGCCAGGAGTGGTCAAGCAAGCTGCAGACGCAAAATCAGTCACCGACAGCGGCCACAAATCCAGAATCGATGAGGCCACCCTCAGGGGGGTAGAGCGCCTTCTGAAATTGCACTACCTCAGGTCGCGAAGCTACAATTCGGCCATGGAAATCTTGTATGGGCGGAATACAACTTCAGGTGAGAAAGCTGCTTACCCGGGGGAGGATTTGAGCCGAGCGTGTCAACCTGGAGCTGAGCTGACCGCTTCGATTTCGCAGACTTGGAACTGTATTTCGATCTGTCGGGACACGCGAACATCACTCAGACTGGACTTGAGAACCTGCTGTCGAAACTCAAGTTTGAAGACATTCTCCAATACGTGGCCATCCCAAGGCTCAACGTGGAAGTGAATATGAACGCGGCAAACAGCAAACGGACCCGGGGTCTTGGTCGTCCCCCAAAACAGGACGGCGACGGCAAGCGAGACCTGTGCTACATCTTTGACCGTCTGAGGAAGAAGGGCGTCAAGACCATTCTCAAGGTCATCATTGACGACTCGGCGATGCCCGCACACAGCGACGAAGCCATCGAAGACGCGTTGAAGTTTATGGACGTGGAGATTTGGGATTGGAAAAGGATAGACTTGTGCTCCGAGGTCGTGTGCAGAGTGGCATCCAAAGCGCGCGAAGTCCACCTGTATTGGAGCGGCAACAATGCCGTCCTGAGGGGGTGGAGCGAAGAGGGCGGATTGAGGAGGCTGAGAGAGCTGAAGGCAGTTCACCTCCACATCCAGCAGGCATGATTCCCACGATCCACATCCACGGGGCTCTTTTGTTTTTTGCTAATATTGCCATTTCGTTTACAACAGGGCCTAGAGACGAGCGTTCGCACCAAGCAGAACGTCGAGGACTTCTGCGATCGCATGAAGAAACTATGCCCCGAAGTCGACGTCTTGAAGGAGTGGCCGATTGTGCACAGAGAGCTCATGGACGTCAACCCCCTGATGGCTGGGGAACAGGTCGAGCATTCCACCAAACACGAATGGCTCCAGTGCATGAAGGAATTCCGACGGCTGCTCTTCGACGCCGAGCGCTACTCCAATCGTGGCAAAGTGGACGAGAGCATCGAAGAGCCCATCAAAGTCGCCCTTATCGATGACGGCGTGGATGTCAAGGATTTGGAGTTTAGCTTTATTGGAGGGCGAACGTTTTGCACGCGGGACGAGGAGCATAATCTCAACGACCCTTACTACGTATCCGGCACGGGACACGGGACCATCATGGCGAAGCAGATCTATACCTTGTGTCCTCGTGCCCAATTTTACATCTTGAGGCTGGAAGACCACGCTTCAGAGGAGGGCAGCAGTCGGCAGCTCACAGCCAAGAGCGCCGCGCTGGTATGGCATAACAGCCCCCCCCCCCTTTTTTTTTTCTTTTCTTTTTTTTCTCTCTTTTTTTCTTTTCTTTTACATCTTCTCTCTCTTCCTTTTTCTTCCGTGATGGACTGACCATTATGCAGGCAATCATGGCGGCTGTGAGGAAAAAGGTCCACATCATTTCCATGTCATGGACAATTGATCCGCCCGAAGATGAAGAAGAGAGGCGGCTTCTCGAAGCGGCCATCGGCGAGGCTGCCAAGGCAGACATCCTCATGTTCTGTTCTGCGAGTGACAAGGGCGCCAAGCAGAACGCAACATATCCCTCCATGGCGACGACCAAAATCTTCACCATTGGCGCAGCCACGGCTTCTGGCGCGGCGGATCCGTGGGTCGGCAACCTTGGGAATATCAACTTTACTTTCCCTGGCACCAAGGTCGAGATTGAAGGCGGCCGATCCGGCAGCGACGCCTCATTGAGAGAAGCCACAGGCTCCTCTCTCGCGACGGCTTTGGCAGCGGGCCTCGCGGCCTTGGTGCTGTACTGCGTTCAGGTGCGGCTTCTGCTGGCGGCCGATCAGGAGAAAGCAAAGGCGCGGCGAGATTTCCAGCTCTTGAAGAAGCATGACTACATGATGAAAGCGCTCAAGGACATTGGCACGACTGAGGAGAGCAATCACAAGTTCATTGAGGTGTGGGAGGTATTTGGGAAGAAGGTTGAAGAGAAGGAGAGATATGATCAGGAGAGATGGCTCGAGTTGATTGCTGAAGTAGGCATGATCCTGTGTAGAAAGATTGGCTAGCTTTGGCATCATGGCTCTCTGCATTACACGTTTGCTATTCCATTGAGCCCATATGCATACAACATGCACATGTGTAGCTATATGTATATATATATATATACATATATTAGGTAAGTATTGGGAGAGTAAAAGAAAAAGGATCATCTAGTTGCCTTTCATTTCACTAGACGTATTCAATGAGAGCTTGATCCATGCCCCAACTCCACGACCACAATTTTATTAATTTAATTATTTATTTCTTCATTTTTTTATTCATTCATTCATTCCTTTATTCTTACAAAAAAAAAAACACTCTCGAAGCCGTCCGAAAACTGTTGGCTTCGCCGAATAAGACGGCCTTTGCAATTCCCCCGTCTTACACGATGAAATAGTAAGTAAAAGTGGGCGAAATGCAGCCCTGGGAGATCCAGCATAGAAAATACGATATATATATATATTTCACGCGAAGATTACCAGATCCGGACATCATTCTCACAAAAGGCGGACCGTCATTCGCTGCCCTGATGATTTTTTGCGCCGTGTTTTTGTGGCACCAGGTACCCGCAAGTGAGCGACATGGCGAATCCATCAGAATTGCCATGGTTAGATCTCGGCGGCGACGAGCTTGGCTTTTTTTTTTTTTTTTTTTTTTTTTTTTTTTACCGGGAATAGTTTCGATTTTGGGCGGAACAATGGCCATGGCCATCCCTCAATATCAAGGAGCTATGCGTTTTTGGACACCCCTTTAACTGTACGATCAGAACAATGGAAATCTCGTTCAGCCGCAGGCTCCATCTTACAAACCAAAGAGCTCGCACCCTCTCAATGTAGATGAGAGTATAGAATAGAGATCTCGGCTCCTTGTGCTTATTACACAAGCATCTTTCCAAGAAGAGAACAATTGGTACAAAAATGGGGAACTTGGCAAACGGTTATAAAAAGATGGACATATCCTCACTTCCTTTTTTTTTCCCCTTTTGTCTCGTCTCATCACTATCAAAAAATAAACAAATAAACAAATAAATTCCATCATCCGAGCACCTCACAACTCATTACAGCTACTCTAATTATATCCATTCATCAATTGCTCTAATACCCCCCCCCCATAACAACATGAAGCTCTCCGCCATCGTTGCTTTGGCTATTGCCACTGTCAGTGTAAACGCCTACCCCATCACGGGTGAAGCCGTCAACTGCCGCTCCGGCCCAGGCACCGGCTTTGCCATCAAAAAGACGTACAAAAAGGCCCAAGATGTCTCCATAACCTGCCAGACCTCAGGCACAAGCGTCAACGGCAACTCCATCTGGGATAAAACTTCCGATGGCTGCTATGTCGCCGACTATTATGTCAAGACGGGCTCCATCGGCTACGTGACCAAGAAGTGCGAGGAAAACCCCAAGCCCCCAAGCGGCGACAGCAAGATCCCCGGCCCCGTGACCAACGACTATCCGTACAAGAACCAGTGTGGCCCGGTCGACAAGTGGGCTTACTTCAAGTGCCAATGCACCAGTTTCGTTGCCTGGCGCATCAATGAGCGTCTGGGCATCAAGTTCAACAACCAATACAAGGGCGTGAACTGGGGCAACGCTAATTCCTGGGATGATGCCGCCCGCCGAACCGGAGTTGTGGTCAACAACAAGCCTGTGCCGGGATGCATCGCTCAGTCGAACGCAGGCAAGGCGGGTCACGTAGCTTGGGTTTCCAAGGTTTCTGGCGACAAGGTGACAATTGAAGAGTATAACTGGGCTCATCCCGAAGGATATGGCACTCGAACGGTGCCCAAGGGCAACTTTAACTACATTCACATCAAGGTTTAATATGACTTGGCTACACTCACAATAAGGGGGGGGGGGGGGGCGATTTTGTCTCTTTCTTTTCGATTATAGATATGCAGTTAGACTGTATAGCTAGCTAGCTTAATTTCTTGTGTTTTTTTTTTAAATTTATTTTTATTAATTTTATTATTTATTTTATTTTCATGTTATTTTATTTTATCTTTTTTTTTTATTATTAGGTCTTTTGTTACCAAGAAATCCGAGGCCTTGGATTTTTTTCTTTTTTTTTCGTTCTCAACCAGAGAGGGCCTGTTGGAATTCTGTAGATTGAGCTATTCCGCTCGTATGGAGAACTAAAATCCCCAACTTTCTCTCTCTTTGACCGTTACTGACACCCTATTGCTTGATAGAGAAGTTGGAACGACGATGGCCAGATGATTCATTCTGCGGCATAGCGCATACTCATGTAAGTGACCTTACCTTGATGGAACTTTGAGAGCAACAGAGAGCTTCCGGTAAACGGGGGCTGGTTCTATATTGAAGAATTAATTGCCTTCTTTCTAATTTTTATTCTCATTTTTATTCTCATTTTCTTTTCTTCTTGCCTTTCATTTCAAATTTCCCTTTTCAGCCATGTAGATTAAAAAGCTGAGCCGGTACAATGACAGGTGAGGTTCTTGGTTCACGATTATCGTATCATCATGTCCACGGATATCGGCTTCAAGAAACGGATACAATAGTTTTTTCACACAAGAATCAACTTCGTTTTTAACGTTTTGATTAGCGCCACACTCTATTCAGACAAGATTCTTCGAGAAGACAGGTAACAAACCATCTAGAACTTCGGCCCTTCCCCCCTTTTTTATTTAAAAAAAAAAAAAAAAAAAAAAAAAAAAAAAAAAAAGGACCCCTGCCCCGGATTAGCACATCAGTCTTTTATCGATAAGAATTTGTCGGCCAGCTTGT
Source organism: Trichoderma cornu-damae (assembly GCA_020631695.1). Taxonomy (NCBI): domain Eukaryota; kingdom Fungi; phylum Ascomycota; class Sordariomycetes; order Hypocreales; family Hypocreaceae; genus Trichoderma; species Trichoderma cornu-damae. The sequence continues at coordinate 5,069,024 of CM036088.1, forward strand.
CCTCAAACAACAACCAACTTTTTGTTCCAAGTTTTGCATCAAAACAACAACAAACCACAATGCTGGACGATATATCATGTCGCAATTCCTGTCCATGATAGGGTGGTCTTTCCTCCCCAAAGTAAGTGATCAAAGCCAGCAATGCCTCATCTTTATATACACCGCCCGTCACCCGCGCCCACGAGACCAAATCGGCTAATTCCCACGTCTTCGCACCCCAGCTCGCAACTGCGTGGATCCAGACCATCTACTATGGCATCACGATCCGTGCCGGCGATCCTAGGCCCGCGCTCGGCAGTCCGCGCTTCAACTACCATCGCCGAAACATCAACATCCTCGTCGTAGCCCTTTACCTCGCCTACACCATCTACGAAGCCGACTACGACCTCCGCCGCCGAGGGTCCTTTTATACCGATCTGGGCGTGCCCTTTCACGCCGCCGATCGCGACATCAAGTCCCGTTTCCGCCGCCTGGCGGCCCTCCATCACCCGGATAAGACCGGCAGCGACGCCTCCGATTCGGCCGCATACTTTATGCACCTCAAGGTTGCCAGCGACACCCTGCAGGATGCTGCGAAGCGCTTCGCCTACGAGCGCTTCGGACCTGAGACCGTAGCTTGGCAGAAATGCGTCACCATCAGAGACTTTGTCTCGCGGGGTGTCTTGTTGGGAATCCTCCCGCATTACGCTGTCGTGGCGGGGTCAATCTATGTCTTGGGCTTGCTAGGATACATGGATTTTGGCAAGTTCTACCGCTGGCTAATATTACTGAGCCTGTGCGTCTTCGAGATTCAGGCCGTTACTCGGCCGAGATTCCCTTCGCTGCTCGATGGCCTCAACTTCGTCTTCTCGGCCACGGCGGCCCACCCACCCTATCTTCCGTTCCAGCTTATACAGCTTTCACGCAAACTCACAATCACCATCTACATCGCTCTGTCGCAGATCGGCCCCTTGTTAGTGATGGACACGTCGCCGTCGAAGCGAGCCGTTGGCAACGAAGACGCGCTATTGCTCCAGGGCCTGAGCCGTCTCGAAGACATCACCGGCCAGTTCGACGCCGACGCGGCGAGGCTCATGGATATGGAAATGGCGCCATACAAGGGAGATGCGGAGGCAACGTCCAACTTGCAGGGAAAGATGAGAGAGTGGTTGATTCAAAACACGATTCATGCTGACCCCATGGTCCGCGACGCGATGGGCACCGAGTTGAGAAAGCGGCGAGTTGATGTTCCAGCTGGCGCCAAGGGGAACCGATAAGAGGAATACTGCATGTTGGAAAATAGATGATACATGGCTTAATAAAATGAAAAATTCTATCCTGAAGTGGTACCAGTGAGACCCGTGGCCTCATTAGCCAATAGTAATTGGCCGTCAATGTAGCTCCCCCGTCTCTCTCCAAAAAAAAAAAAAAAAAAAAAAAAAAAAAAAGCACCTACAACCGCTGAGCCCCCCGCGTTTCAATCGGAATCAAACACATGGCCACGAAAGCCGCCAAGATCAAAACGGCAGAGATGTAGATGGGGGCCGTCGACCCGTCACCGGGAATATTCGCCGCCAGAATCGGAGCCATCAGGCCCGTCAGTCTGTTGAGAAAGCTGGCCACTCCCGTACCGGCACCTCTGACGGGAGCGGGGAAAATCTCCGGCGTGAAGGCATACAGGACGCCGTACATGATGTTCTGGGCAAAGGCCTCGATGCAAGAAAAGACGAGTTGAGAGGCCGACGTGGTGCCATACGTGGCAAAAACGAAGAGGAATACTGCCGAGACGAGGGTAGAGCTGGCCAGGGTGCCGCGGCGGCCGAGGAAAGGCGATGGGTGATCGACCAGAAACGCGGCGAGCAGGCTGCCGGGGACGCCCATGATCGAGGTGATGGCGTAGTTGCGGTACGTGACGCCGGAGATGGCCGAAGCCTCGTCCTGCATGGCTTCGATCTCCGAATCGCCACCGTGATGAGAAAGATACTGCGGCAGAAAGGCGTTGAAAAGCGGATACCCTGTTCAATTTTTTTTTTTTTTTTTTTACAGTTGTTAACGGGGATTTCTTCGATTCAGGGCTCCGAGGACTGAAAAGCACTTGCCCATTCCTATAGTGGCCCAGCAAACCCACACGAGAGAGGTTGCCGTAGCCAGAGTCTTGGTTTGGAACAGCGGCCGCAGCCGATCCGCCGAGAACCCCCTGAGCTTCTCCTTGAGAACGTTGGACCGCGGGATGGAGGACGCCGAGGAGTACTGCTGAGCAGCGTGGCTGGATTGCTCAGGGTCGTCCGCCGCGACTTCGTCTAGAATCCGCGAAGTAAGCCACGTCTTGGCACCGTTCCTGTAGGCGATGCCGTGGACGACGGCCACGGCTTCATTCTGGCGGCCTTGGCTGAGGAGGAATTTTGGCGATTCGAACAGGTGAAAGAGGAAGAAGCGGGTGGAGAACATGGCAAAGGTGATGATGCCAATGGTCATGATGAAGTATCGCCATCCGATGTCCACGGGCCATTGCGCGATGAAGAACCACGCGGCCAGCGAAGACACCAGCTGCCCGATGGGCCACCACACGGACAGCAGCGTGAGCAGCGAACTGGAGGCGTCTGGCAGAAACTCCAGAAACAAGGCGCCGTCGACGGGCAGGTTTCCGCCGACCCCGAAGCCGAAGGCAGCGTAGAGGAGGCAGACGGCTCCCCAGCTTTGGCCGTACGCAGCCAGAATGCCGAAGATGCTCGTGATGAGCAGCGTCATGTTGAAGGCGATTCGGCGGCCGAACATGTCCGCCCCTACGCCCCACAGGAAGCTCCCGAGGGAGAGGCCGACGAAACAGGAGCTCGTCGTGTACCTGACTGTCTTTTCCGGTATGCCAAACTCCGCCGATAGCGACGGCAAGGTTAACGAAACGCCCTGCCTTGTCTGTTAGCATCTAGCAATAGCGCCGTTGGATCATCTGCCGATCGCACCTGAAGCCATAAACTAAGCGTCGCATGTTAGTGAACTCTACGTTATCAAAATATGTGTATGAAAAAATTTAAAAGGGAGGGGGGGATTTGAATCATTCGTGAAACGAATCATTCTTACTTATCAGCGAACCACCCGAATCCACAGAGGATAAAGAGCTGCCAGTTGTACCGTCCCATACCAATATCTTGGATTGCCTTGTTGATGGTCTTGGATTTCACTACCATCGGCTTAGCGACGGTTTCCTCTCCTCGGCTCCACCGCAAAACACTCACCCTCATAATCCGTCCATTCTCCTCGCTTCCCTTGCCTCATCTCTGCTCTCAGTCCTTCGATGGTATATTCGGCGGCATTCATCAGCAGCACACCCTCCCCCTGGTCGTCTTTTACCGAGCCCACATCATCATCATCACCATCACCATCACCATCCCCACTTTCGCCCTGAGCCTCAAAATCGACTCGTCCAACCCGTGCCGAGTGGCTGTGAAGATGCGCCTCTTCTAGAGAAACCAAAACCCCGTCGTAGTCGTCCACCGACTCCGTGCGCCCCAGGCCCAACCGCAATGAGATCATGATGGAAAAAGAAAAAACAACAGCCACAAACTGTGATGGAAGAAAAAGGCCGGAAAAGATGAAAAGGGTTTACTCATGAAAAAAAAAAAAAAAAAACAGTTCCTTGAACTCTTATCTATCACGGTGCCATGGAAATTCCTTGATAAAAGGAGGGGGAGAAAAAGAAAAAGAAAAAGAAAAAGAAAAAAAAAGAAAGAGAGGAAGAAAGAAACCTTCGGTCGCGAGAGTCGGGAAAGGAGCTGAAATAAAATAAAATAAAATAAAATAAAATAAAATAAAATAAAAGAAACCACCTAAAATCACGGCTGATGTGGAATCAAGTTTCTTTAGTTTTGACGTCGGGTTAGGTAATCCGACGTAAGGGGCGTTTATCAAAAAGAAAAAAAGGGTGGAGGCCGAAAACGGTGAGCAAATTCAAGCAACGCAGAATCGCATCAAGTCAAGTCTCAGGCGACACGTGGCGCTTTTATCATATATCTGAGCCAGGATGCTGATTGTGCAAAAAAGAAGAAGCCCGTAATGTTTGGAATGCGTTTTGATGGAGGGAGGGCTTTGGAGGTTTGGGTGGCATCGACGCCAAGATGACAAAAAAAACTCAAAAAAAAAAAAGAGTTCAGAATTATTAAGGAGATCCATAATAAATAAACTTGGGTAGTTTGAAACTTTGAAGGGATGAACATTGAACGCCCCCGTTGGCAATCGGGCCAATCACGGCGGGCTTCTGCGGCTGATTTGGTCATTACTAAGGGACCCCCGGATGCCCTTTGTTGTAAATTTCTTTCAGAACTTGGCTTCTGGTGATTTTTTTTTTTAAGTGGCGAAAGTACTAATAACTATTATAGTAGGAAAAGTTGTTAAAAAAAAGTTCACGTAACGCATGTTGCGAGGAATGTTGGCGTCGCATATCGCCAGTCCTTGATTGGGCGCGCACGGGGATTCGCTGAGATTAAAAAAAAAAATCAATAAATAAGGGATATGTAAAAAGACAGTCCTGGTTGCTTCTTCTTCTTTCTTTTTTTTTTTTTTTTGTTTTTTGTTATTAAACCCGATATGGGGGGGAAGAGCGTCAAGTTCTTTTTTGATATGAAAGCAAGCCGTTTCCTAGAAAGAAAATAGAGGGGAAAAAAAAAAAAAACCCTTAAGTGCATTTTTCATCCCACCTGGCGTCATCAATAGAAATCAATAAAGACATCATCCATAGTTTATCCATTGCATCTCCCTTCCACCCAAAACACCTGCCATTACCAAATAATTTTTTTTTCCCGCAAAAATAGCAATCATACCGAGTCGTATTAAATCAATATATACCTCCCATCCCAACCTGCCAAGCCGTCATGACAAGCTGCAATCCCGAATTTTTGCGAGCTTTTCCTGCCTGCGTTGGGCATCAGCCTGCTGAGCCAAAGTAGAATATCCCAACTCCAACAGCAAACAAAATCCCCCAAAGGGCCGGGTTCGTAAATTTTTTTTTTTTTAAAAAAAAAGCAACTACCACAAAGCTCTACCCGCAAGGGGGCTCGCCTCTAGTCGTCGGCGTTGTCTTCATCGCTGGTGGCCTCGATATTGGCCTTGTCCGATTTGGATTTCCTCTTATTTGTAGACGCGCTCGGCTCTTCGACATCCATGTCGTCGGGATCCTCGACGTCTTGGCCCTTTGCTCGCAGAGCCGCGTTGATACCGGGAGCTGCTTTAAGAAGGGCAAGATATTGTTCGACGGAGAGAGAAATTCCCTTGCACAGTTGTTAGCACTAGTTTTTTCTTTCTCCCCCCCCCTCTCTCTTTTTCTCTTTTTTTTTTTACGGCTTGCCTTCTCACAGCACGTCTCCCTTACCTTTTTGCCTGGAAGCATCTTTCCATCCTTCTCGTAGTACTCGCGGATGTTGACGAAGCACAGCTTCTTGAACTCGGAGACTCCTACGCGTCGCTTGTTTGACAACTAGTATGGCCAACGCCCATCAGTAAGCGAGGTGTAATTAACAAAAAAAAAAAAAAGGTTCCATCCAGTTGGTATGTCACACCTCCCAAAAGGGATTCCCTTCGTCGTCTTTGCCATCAGGCGCACTAGCGGCAGCGGCGCTCTTATTCTTCTTTGCAGCAGAGGTCTGGAGAGCATCATCTTGGCTGCCGTCGCTCGCCCGTCGCTTCTTGGCTATCGGAGGCATATCTTTTTTTTGGGGTGATTCGGGCGCAGTGTCTCGAAAACAGAAGCTGAATGACCAAAAAAAAGGGGGAAAAAAATTAAATAAATAAATAGAGAGAGAGAGAGAGAGAGAGAGAGAGAGAAATCGTATTTGCGTTTGCGATTTGACAACAGAAGATTGGTTTGCCAGGGAAGCCGAGGAATGCTCGATGCAGCGCGTGGAGCTTCCAGAGTGGGTTGCCGAAACGCGTCAGGCGTGATTAATTGGCACTCGAACAAAGAGCTCCAGGCGGGGCATCCAAGCTTTTGGAGGTCACGCCAGCTCACGTGAGGCTTTCACTCTGCACCGAACAGCTGCTTCTGGGGTGGTGAAGAAAAAAAGGGCTTATTAGGAATGAGGGCGCGACAGGATACAGGATGCGGCCAAATTAACTCTCCCCGTCTTCTCCATCATTTCCCCCCTCCTCCTCCTCCTCCTCCTCCCCATCGTCATAACTGATTGAATACAGGGGTTTTTCTTTTAATTTTTTTTTTGAAAAATTTGTCTCAAAGCTTCGCCCTGACCGAGTTCCTTTTCTTCCCATCAGCTCGTCAGAAAGAAATGCGGCGCTCGCGTGCCAGAAACAAGGGGGGGGGGGAGTCCCGACTGTCAGTGGAGCCCCCCAAAAGCCCCAAATTTAGAGGTCGATGCAGCTGTTGGCCCGCATCTTGTCCCCTAAAAAGGAGAATTGTGGGAGAGGCTGTTCTCGTCAGATCTTTAATCCTCCCATACGAGCGGAGCACTGCCATCCACCTCGAAGCGAAGCATCCAAGTACAGTTTACCAGCGGTCGCGCCCTGTGCTTCGGCTTCGTTTCTCCCCGCTGACGGGCCTCTCCTTTTTTTTTTTTTTTTTTTTTTTTTCCCCTTCTCTTACTTTTCCTCTTTACTTACTTTTCCTCTTACTCTGTCATCGGCTTTGGGGCGTTTTGCTTGACATGTTTCCCACTTCTCTCTCCGGCACCACGATACGCTGATAAGTTTAGAGAAAAATCGGCTGCTGGGTGTCCGAAAAAAAAAAAAAGAGGCTGTCACGCGAGCTCAACCCCAATGAGCTCAATCGCAACCGATTTTGCGCACCGCCGCGGCGACCCATCCGAGCCGGCCTCGGTCGAATCCACGAGCCGAGCCGGAGCAGGCGGAAACGACGCTGCGCTGCCAGGCTACAGTAGTCATCATAATCATGAAGCCAAGAGTTTAGAATGCGAGCCGAAGCCATGTGCCGAGGCGACTCGGCCGGCGCGGCCATCGCGGCCATCGCGGCCATCGCGGCCATCGCCGGATGCCAGCCTCGCCTCCAAAGCCGTCCAATTCTTCGCGACCGCAACACCGGCGACCCTGGCAGGACTTGGTGTCGGTGTCTCGGCGGTGACATATGCCGTCCTTGGGCGGCTTGGTCTCGTGCTGATTGGGGCATTCGGTGGCGTGGTCTCCTTCATCATCTGGGAGTCAAGGAACCCCGAGCTGGCCAAGGCCGTTCGCCGCGAGGATGGCGCGCAGGTGCTCGACAGAGTTTGGAAAGATTTGGCATCCGCAAGGGCGCTCGAGACTCGGGGCGGCGAAGACGACGACGACGACGAACAGAACCGCATCAAGGGCTTTGACGACTTTCGGCCGGAGACGAGAGAGGCGCTGAGCGGGCTGGTCGATGCGATTGTGCAAAACTACATCAAGTGGTGGTACAACCCGATTGTGCCCTCCGACCACGCCTTTCCTCTCGCTTGCCGCAAGATAATCACCTCCTATCTCTTGGCGATATCGAACCGGATGGCTCGCAAGCGGCCAGCCGACGCATTTCTGGACCTCCTGACGAACTCGACGTCCATGATCATCGTCTTTCTTTCGGAACTGGCCGCCGCTTTCGCGGAGCTGCCGCCCGACGTGAATCTGACCGCTGCCGATACCATCTACAATTACTTGGCCGAGAACCCCGATTCCCGCCTCGCGAATCTCCTGAACCAGAGGCAGCAGGCGACGAAGTTCAAAATGGTGTCGGAAGATTTGCTGGGGTTCCTGGACAAGAACGCCTACAACTGCGATCCCGCGCGCATCTTCTTGCGAGAGATTCTGGCGCATTCGGTGCTCGAACAGACCCTGCAGCAGTGCAGCAGGGCCGAGTGGATCAACGGGTGGATCGTCTATCTCTTGGAAGCGGGCGAGCCGAACCTGAACCAGGCCATCGACGTCGGCATGCAGACGGGCCGCGACGTCGCGAACAACGTGTTCGCCGACCTGGATGGCAATGTTGGCAACATCGGCATCGCGAAGCCCCGACGCGGCAGCAACGATCAGGGCCAGGCTCGACGCAAAGAGTCCTCCCACAAGAAGAAATTGAGCAAGGCCGACGAGGAGCTGGAGGAAGCCATTGGGGAGATGAAGCGAATGAACGCCATGATTGCGGAGGACGACGCGCGGCGAAAAAGGGCGTCCACGTTGACCGCGGCATCCGAACGGTCAAAGCAGAGCGTGGACCTGACGGTCCGGGATGCGGGGACGCAGAAGAACGAAATGGCAGCCGAGGCATCGTCGCCGACGTCCAACAAGTTCTCGCCTCGCGGAGCGTCCGTGGACGGCGTATCAACCAAGAGCGACACGATATACACCCCGCACACGCCGCGATCCACGGCCGATTCCGCCAACAGCCAGGCGTCATCCCCGCAGGGGGACAAAGACAAAGACCAGCAGTCATTCACGAGCTTTGATCAGATCGTGCCCCCCGGCCAGGCGGAGGCAGACGAAGAGGCGCCGAAAAGGGAGCCGCTTACTCTACACAACGCTTCGTTTACGCTCCACGACGACGGCCCGGGAGACCAGGGGAAAATCCGAAGCAAGCCAAACACGGACTACCTGATCCAAGTCGAGCCGTCATCCTCTCGCTATCCCGGCTGGATGATTGTCAGGCGCTATTCGGACTTTGAGACCCTCCACGAGATCTTGAGGCGAATCGCCGCCGTGTCCGGCGCGACCGCCTTCATGGAGCTCCACAAGGAGCTGCCCGGCTGGAAGATCCACACCAGGGAGTCTCTCCGCGGCGAGCTGGAGAGGTATCTACGAGACGCCTGTTGGTACCATGCGCTGGCCGAGAGCGAGGGCATGAAGCGGTTTCTCGAAAAGTCGCAAGGGCACACGCATGGCAACTCCAAGTCGTTTGGCTGGGAAACCATGGGCAAGAACATGCTCGAGGTGCTGTCCATCGGTCCCAAGGGGGCCGTGGAAGGCGGGAAGAGCCTCGTCGGCGGCGTCAGCGGCGTCTTTGGCAACTTTCCCGGCCTGGGCCGCAAGTCCACCACCCAGTCCGTAGACATGACGCCCCCCAGCGCGAATCGGCTGTCGACATCGTCGACGACGGCCAACCGAGTCGAGGCCATTGCGCGCTCGCCGGCGATGTCGGAGCGCGCCAGCCTCGACAGCCAGAGGTCGTCCGTGATTGCCACCCAGCCGGGTAGAGTTGCGCCCATGGAGCGGATGCCGAGCTTCCAGTCTCCCAACAGCAGCGAGACGGATCTGCGGCTAGGCCAGAGAGGCCGAGTGGACTCGGTGTCGACGCCGGTAAGCGCTCGGCCCAGCAGGGAGCACAGCAGGACGTCCAGCTTGGCCGCTCTCCGGTCGCCATCGTCGATCAGCCTGGACTTTGGGAAGCTCCCGCCGCCACCAGATGAGATTAGCGATGACTACGAATCGCCGGCAGCCGACTTTGAGGCCAGGCCGCGAAGGAAGGAAGGCGTCATGGAGGATCACAGCCGCGACAACAGCTCGCAGGCGTTGAACGGGTCGGCCTCGGCGTCGGCGTCGGTGTCGGCGTCGGCTTCGACGTCGACGTCGGCACCGGCACCGGCACCGGCACCGACACCGGCGTTATCGGGAAAGAAGGGCGCAGCAAGGGCCGCCCGGCAGTACAGCCAGCTAACGGAGGCGGAGACTCGGGTGGCCATCGAGCTCACCTTTGCCGTCATCAACGAGATGTACACCCTCTCGTCGGCCTGGAACATCCGGCGCACGCTCCTCGCGGCTGCCAAGTCGTTTCTGCTACGCCCTGGCAACCCCTCACTCCTGACGGTGCAATCTCTCGTCCAGTCATTGGTGATTGACGCCAACACATCCGATGCGGGGATCGCCGCATGCCTGCGCAAGGTGCGGGAGAATACCATGCCCACGGATCAGGAGCAAGCATCCTGGCCGGCGGAGCTGACTGAAGAGGAGAAGAGGCAGCTGGCGGCCAAGGCGCGCAGGCTTCTCATACAGAGTGGGGTCCCGGCGGCACTCATGGGAGTCATGGGGCAGTCGGCCACAGGCGAGGCGCTCGGGCGTGTGTTTGACTGCTTGCAGATCGAGGAGATTGCCAGGGGACTAATTTTTGGCCTGCTACTGCAGGCAGTGAGGATTCTTACGCATTGATCACTCTGTACGCCGACACACGCATATATTGGCACGAAGCGGGGAGAGGGGAGGGGGAAAGCATTACTACTATACTAACGTGGCATATGAAGCTCTGACACGGCAACCGGGAAGGAATCCCGGCATGGTTTTTTTTTTCTTTTTTTTCTTTTTGTTTTACATGACACACAAGAGAGCGGGAAAAAAGAAAAGAAATGACACTTGGCTGTTTTTTTTTTTTTTTTTTTTTTTTTTTTTTTTTTTTTGCCCATGGTGTAATGGATGGACGGATGCTTACTTTACTTCCCCCTTTTGTTTTTGGTTTTTTTTTTTGTCTTTTTTCTTTGTTTTTCTGGGTGTAGCCACCTCTAACGATGGGATGAGACGTGCGTGTGCTTTTCCTTTTTATTATTGTTATTCCCTTTTCTTTTTAAACAAGTATACCTACAGAGTATTTCTTTTAAGCCATCATCATGTTGTACGTACTATTTCCCCCCCCCCCCCCCTTTTTTTTTTTAATTCTTTTTTACTTCTCTTCTTTTTTTTTCCCCTTTGTTGTTATTAGAAAGAAGACTTGTAATTTTAGTAGATTTGATCAAGACGGGGATGGATAGTTACTCAGCGAACTACTCTGTTATTGGTTCATCTTTTTTTGTTTCTCTTATAATGTCGTTTCTGAGTTCCCCCCCCTTTTTTTCCCCAAAGACACCACACAAAAATAAAAAATAAAAATTAGTAATACAAGAGAAAGAAGGGAAAGGGGAAGGGGAAGGGGAGGGGGGTACTCCGTAGGGATGGCTCGTATCACGAGATACGATCCTTCTACAGAGTTTTTCTCTTTTTTTTTTTCTTTTTTTTTTTCTTTTCTTTTTTTCTTTTCTTTTTTTCTTTTTTTCTTTTCTCTTTTTTTTTTCTTTTTCCCCTTGGAGACGCGGCGAGATGTGATTCAAACCGCTGCTAGCCTGCGAGACTTGAAAAGGGAGGGCGAGCTCGCGGAATGCAACTCGAGCAATACGCGAATAATGTACCTAGTACGTACCTGTACGTAGTAAATGAGGTTCACTACAACCTACTAAGTACTACTAAGGTACTACCTAAGGTATCATCTATCTGCCCGCTTGAATTTGGCCAAAATCATCCAGAAGAAGAAGAAGCCATTGGCCATGATTTGACGTCTTGCCCGCATCACGCATCAAAAAAAAAAAAAAGTCGGAAATTTTTTTTTTTTAAGATGAAGCAACCCCCCCAATCGCGCCTCCTCCCCCTCAGCGCTTAGGGGGGGTCATGACTCTCTTTTCTTATTTCTTATCCCGCCCAAGGATTTTCTCCGTATTCGCTTATCAAAAAGGAACGTGCACCCGTAACGGAGTGCATGTATAGAGTACATGCACCTTGCCCTCCAGGTTGGTAATCAGGTACCTAAGGGGGTATATATATATCTCTATAAAAAAAAAAGTACCTGTCACTTTTGTGTCAATTTCTCGCGTCGTCCCCAATATCAGGCAACGCCCCCTGCCAAGCGTCTTCCCGGGGTTAAATATCCCATACAGGTAATAAGGTAGTAAGTACCAAGGTAGTATTAGTACCTAGTAGTACTAAGGTGACTAGGAAGTATAAGGTAATGCTTGTACAATGGGGGTTTTATGTTATTTTTAATTTTCCCCAGCTTTTCTTCTTCTTTTTTTTTTTATAAAAAAAAAAAGATCTTGTTTTATCCCTATTTTGTATTATATATATATATATACAATTTTTTTTTTCATTTCCCCTGCTTCCTCCCTGCTAGCAACTCTTTTCCATGCTGGCTTTTACCAATATTTCTTCCTCTAGTACATACTGCTAATGGTATTATGTACCTTTTTAGCCCAAGGTAGTACCTGTAGTAAGGTACCTACCTTGCAAGACACGGGGCGCCCATCACCACCAATACTGGCAATCCAAAATTGATTCCCCCCCCTCAGCAATCAGCACGACTCTTTCACAGCTCAATTTCCCGCCCAAAAGCATCTCCGCGACGGAAATGCTAGTCATACAATACGATACCTATTCACACCCTATTCACTAATACCGATTCACTACCTAGTAGGTAGTACCTAGTAGAACCTAAAGTACTAACCTAAGGGTACTACTAAGGTAGTAGGTAGTACTAGTAGTACCTTAGTAGTACTAGGTAGTAGTGGTACTAAGTGCGGGAATGATTGATTATTCCTCGTGCCCCGGCACCGGCGCTCATAGGCCCCCCCCACCCCCTTCCGGCATCAGATCCTCCGCTCCGCCATCCCCGGCGAGCCGTTGAAACCGCCACCCTTTTTTTGCCGGTTCTAGATTGCTCCTCCTTATCTCCTCACCAGAAACCGCAGCGCTGCTCCCCATATGCATGTATGTATGTATCTGCGATCCATGCCTGTCGGACATGGAATCCGGCCAGCGCTGCCGCCATCGCGGGCCGTGTGCTATATTATTATTATTGGCGGCTGTGCGCGCAGGCGAGGGCCGTCACTTGACATCATCACCAACACCCCCCGACACGGGCTCCAAAACCGACCCCTGGCCGCCTCCTCCTCCTCCTCCTCCTTCTCCTCGTACGCCCTCCTTCTCGTACGCCCTCCTCAACTTCCGCCTCTGCAGCCTCCTGAGTCGCTCCGCATGCATTCATCCCATCTCTCGCAATCCCACCCTGCCCGCCATCCCGGCAATATGCCATCGCCAGCCTTCGGCACTTGTCATCACACCCCGCGCACCCGCCCAATCACTTACATCAAGTTTACATACGTGTCTGCTGCCTGCAAACTGCTAGTGATGGCTGCACTTACCTTGTTCCCCGTCTCTCCCGCTAGACGGCTGCTGTCAATACTGCATCCGGCCCCCTTCGGCTGTCATTGTCGGCCACGATCCGACGCGAGCGCCGTGGCAGACTGGAGATGCCATCGCCAATTACGCACGTAGAGGCCGCCACCACACACCCCCGCAGATACGTAGCTATATTGACACCTCGACAAAGTCAAGGTTGCATACGCGACAAGCGAGAATCTGAACAAGGTCCAAGTGCCTGACAGCCAACAGGCACTTGGCGTTATGGCGTCGGGCCTAAATTTTTGGCATACTCCTACAGCTTGTTATGGGAGGGAGACAGAGAGAGAGAGAGAGAGAGAGAGAGAGAGAGAGAGAGAGAGAGAGAGAGAGAGAGAGAGAGAGAAGCCGCCATGCTGCTTTTTTCTCTTCTCTTCTTTTCTTTGCCTCCTATGTGATAATACAGAGACATGCCAAAGCCTCGTTCGGCCGACCGACAGAACCCCAACCTACTGCCGCGGCCTCTGCGGAAAAACACTAGTCATGCAGCGGAAACATTAGTCATGGGGCAGATCCATCACGGCCAAAACGGGTTCTCATGTTTCGATTTGATACCACTAGATGCTGTCTCCGGCGTTCAGCCCAGCCGTGATCTAATCGCAGTTGTATATACATTATGTTATGCACCAAAATACCAATGACTCTATTACGGCATCCGCCATCGCCCGCCCGCTAGTTGTTTCGTTTCCCACGCCCAGGCCTCGTCCGTTTCAGAGCCTTGGAGGCTACCGTCTCGTCTCCTCTTTGGCGGATTCGAGAGAAAACAACCTATCCCTGCTAGGCTGCCCTCGAAAAAAGCCCAAACAATCTCCAAGAGGCAAAATCGGAGGATTTTCGGCAGCCATAAACAGCCTCGAGCAAAATATTAAACAAGCAAACGAGAGAAAGAGAACAAGAGAGTAATAAAATGAAAGTAAAAGGAAATATCAAGTTGTAGAGTACTGGCCAGAGCATTGGTAAAAAAAAATGACGGGTAAGGTTCAGCATCTATTGGTTGCGAGCTCTGCGCGACCATCTGCAAGCACTTACTGGCGACAATGATGCAACACAAGCTTCAGCGCACTCCAGCTTGGCAAGTCGCTGTCACACAACGCTTTCCAACCATGTAGAAAATAAAGATCAAACGCAAAATGCTTATGCAGCGCTCGGCATGGAGCGAAGTAAAGAACGGCTGATGCACAGTAACAAAATGCAGGTTCGTGATCGGGTATCAAAACATCTAGGGCTCAAAGGCCGAGATGCATCTTATGCAAAAGAGTGACAAGAAGATGACTCAAGAAACGGGGCAGTATCCGTGGCAGTATCCGTGGCAGTATCCGTGGCAGCATGGAGGAGAAAAGAAAGAAGGGAAAGAAAAGAAAAGAAAGAACGACTCATTTTGGCTTAAAGACTGCACTGGTGAGGAAGACTTCGGTTCGCTTTGGCAAATCTTTGAGGGGGGGGGCTGGTGCGGGCGGGGAAAGCCGCACAGGAGGTCTGCCAGAGAAATTGGTGGCAGTGGTCGGTTTGAAGGAACTCCTCGGCAGCGGTGGCGAGGCCGCAGTGGCAGGAGATTCAGGTTGGGCACTAAGCCTGACATTGCTCCTCTGTGACTCGCGCCTTGTTTGCGGAAACCCAGGCTGGTCCGCCGCCTCGGGCTCCGGCACGGCATTGCCCATCCTAAAGATCTCGTCCTCAGCGTCAGTCAAGCGAGCAAAGACCTCGTCGCCGGCGTAGATGCGAATGCTCTCTCCGTCGGAACTTTTCATGGTAGACTTTCGTGAGAGGCCGGCCTTGTCTTCGTCCTCAACTTCAGCTTCCTCGACGGCGGGCAGCTCGAGAATCATGCTCGGCACCTGGGCCACCACGCGCAAAGGGGGCGGCGAAGCACTCTCGGGGCGGCTGCGGGAGGGGGTCTTGGCCGGGCTTCGTGGCGGCGTAGAGATTTCCTGCGCGGCTTGCGGCTGCACAGGCGAGCGCGCCTCCCTACTGACCGACAGTATTGCGGCCGCGGCGATATGCTCAAGGAGCTTTTGTCGGACACGTGTGCGCCTGTTCTCGGCCCTCTCGAGCTTAATCACCCATTCATCGATCGAAGCATCAAGCTCTGCCAGCGCCTCCTCTTGCCTGAGCATGGACTCTGCGCTAAATCGAGCTCTTCGCAGTGGCGACCGAAGGTATTGGCAAATGCGAGAGTGGAGGTTACGACGGCCGGTCCTCAGGGAGTTGTAAGTGCGGCGGAGATACTCTGTCCGTTCGTCTAGTCGGCGTAGTTCCCTGGATAAGCTTTCGACATCTTCAATCTGCAGCACCTCAAACCTCTCGGCCTGGCCTAGAGCTTGTTGGCGAAGAATGGCCAGATCGTTGGCGCCCATTTGACTGGCAGCCTTGGCTGGTCTGCAGCCCTGGGGGAGCTCCTCGAACGCGCGCTGCTCGGCGCTTCTAGAACGCTTCTTCTCGTCGTTATCCGGGTGAGAGCTGCTCTCCATGTGCGGCTCTGCTCGTTTCCTCGGCCTGCCTCTGTCCATGATGCCCTGCGATTCAGAGGCGAACCGCCTGTGGCCGTGGCCGCGTGAGCCCTCTTCAGCTCTAGTGGCACTTAGTGGTGTGCGGCAATGAGGTTCCCACTGCTTGATGGGGGACTTGCTCTCCTCAATCGGGGTTGGCAGCGTCATGGCCGACGTGGCATCTGTGCTCCCCGAGCTGAGGGGACCGCTTCCATCGGAGGTAGAACTAATAGGCGTCCAGTGCTGATTGCCACAGTTCCCCAGAGGTGGTGTGCTGTCAGCCCTAAGGCGTGTAAAGGGGGAAGGGGCCTGTACGTCTTGCATAGAAGACTGCACGTCTGGCTCGGGGATGACCAGGGGCGCCAGTCGCTTTGGCGAGGGCAGACGAGGGGGTGGGGGGATTTTGGAGTTTGCGGGACGCCTCTTGATTTCAATCTGCTTCGGAGATGCGTATATCGCCCTATTGGGCGTCGGGTTGTATGCCCGGGGCGGGACCGCATCTTGTTTCGACCCGTCTTCAGGCGCGCTAATGGAACGTTCTCGCAGCGGCGGTCGACCCGGTATTGTCGCTATGTAGAGTCAGAGCCAGAAGCACCAGTAAAAGCTTGGGCGGATGGGATCTTACGAGAGTCCATGGTAACCTCCTGGACCGTCGTCATCGGACCGAGTTCTGGAATGGCGACTTTCCGACGCCGATTGAGATTTGGTTGATTTAATTTGATTCTCAGCGCGGGAGCTGCAATTGGCTTGTCATTCCGCTCGCTGTTCTTGTTCATGGCGAGGGCGAAAGCGGTTTCAGGATCCACCGACGCATTGCCGCTCAAACCGTACGACTGCCTTCTCTTGGGGAAGAGCTGGTATTTCCCCTGGCCTTCTTGCTGCATCCTTCTAGAATTCGGCTTCTCGTTGTCTGGCAGAGCGGCCAGCGGCGCTGACTAGAGACAGATGTCAGTTGACCAATGTCCCGTCCTGGTCGAATTAGGGGGCGTATCCTTACAGAAGCCATCTTGAGGGCTGGCGAGAAAGGCCCTGACGATGCACTCCGTTCAACCCCGGATACGCAGCCAGCAATGTGATTCATCGCTCCAGCAAATCAGGCTGGCGTCTTGATGGACGGCTCAACGTTCAAGGGTCACCGTGTATAGAGGGAAAGACGTTGGTCATGAAGCTCCAGGTAAGACAAGGTTAGCAATTCGTCCTAGACGAGAGTGCTGTGCAATATCATCCCCAGCCTTTGTGCCATCTCAGTAGGAAGGGAGAGAGTAGGCGTTGAGGATATATATCTGCGCTATCGGCAAGACGGAGGCTTGGAACCCGGACGCATTGTAATTCTGATGAGGCCTAGGCTAGCGCGGAGGGCATAGATATCCACCTACTACTCCGTAGTAGTTCCTGTTCGCTTGCACCCGACTAGAAGGGGTTATCCACAACCGACGACCAGGAGGAGGCCAGCGGGTCCTAACAGCGGTACTCCGTACCTGTAGCTCAAGTGTTAAGGACATAAATGTGCTTTGTTGGGGGGGGGGGGGGGGGGGTGCTCTGTGACACGGATGCATTTGACATGGAGCCGGGTCTGGGTATGGCTGGTGGGCTGCACAGGCACCATGCCATGTTTCCGCAGGCGGAGAGCCATCAGGGTGAATTGCTAGGCCCGTGTTAGAAACCAGTAGGCTCCGGCGGAAGCTTCGAAAGAGGGATAGACAGTCGGACCCTGGCGGAGACGGGGCTAGAGGATGTAAGGAGGAGCTGCAGCTGCATGGCAACTAGGAGTAAAACGCTGCGTGTGCAAGTAAACCCCCCCCCCCCTGGACGACGACTCGACCCGGTCTTCAGGTCGAAGCGTCTTCCCCACCACGCCTGGCCCGCCCCAGGATATCCTTGCCTGCCATGACGTTCGCCCGCAAGAATCCGATCTGTCGGGCGATTGCGTTTTAGCACCGGTATTCGGGGGCTGGGCTGGCTAACGCGAGGGAAAAATACACAGAGAGGGAGAGGGAGGGAGAGAGAAGAAGAAGAAGAAGGGGGAGAAAAAGATGAGGCCCTGTTGATGGGTGGGGGGGACTATAGTTTCAGACGCCGAGCAGGAGAGGATCCGGACAGAGGACGGGCAAGCATCAAGACACCCGAGATGCCAGGTGTTGCAGCCATCCCCAAAGGCCAAGCGAGATGCCTTGCAGCGCGGCAATGCGGCGAGATCGATGGCGCCTCGTTGAGACATGGCGGCGCGGAGGAGGATTGGCAGCAAAGGGAAAAAAGGCCCCAGGGCCTAGAGTTCTGTGGCGCTGGGTAGACAAGGCTCCAAGGCTTCAAGGCTCCAAGGCTCCAAGGCTCCAAGGCCGCACGTGTGCGCGAGCCCCTGGGGAAGCCGTTCCAGCGGCACTCGCTTTGTGACCTTACCGAGTATAGATAGCATCAACCCGGAACGAACACACAAGATGCAGAACCAGGCTTCTTTTGCGGAGGGCAATCAATCTGACTGGGCGTCTGCTTCATCTCCACTCCGGCCTTTCTCCAGCCAACATTAGCGCGTCGCAGACTCAGCCTTCTCGTAATGCGGCTTTCTAGGGGTGTGCCCTCTTTTTTTCTATTTTTTTCTTTTTCTTTTCTTTCTTTTTTTTTTTTTTTAATTACCAAGTCAACCCACCGGCCGGAACATTCCCGCCATGCAATTAGCATTAGCCGGGCCAATGCAACGTGTGCATGCATAGTCATCGCAGCAGTTGACGGCCGAATCGGTGGTAGCAATCCCTGGAATTTTCGTCTCGAGTCGGCTGGCAGATGTGGGCATCGCCTCGCCAATGGGGGCCGGGGGCGCTGTCGGGAAATGGCTGCCATCCCACATCAACTTTGGCCCCAAGGGTGGCATCAAGCCGGCAGCAGGAGGCTGTAGCCTACCTACTATGGATGAGGCTCGTCCCATCGCCATTTCCTATCCCGCTGCCGGTTTCAAGATTTCAAGATGACCTTACGGTGCTAATTCTAGCTCTCTTCGTCTGAGATAACTTCGCCCTCAGCCCACATCGCCCCCATGAATGGCCGACTTCGAGACAATGACCGTTCAACTATTTATAGTTGCTAGCCAGGCTGTATATCATCGTCACCTTTTTTTCGGACCACATTAGGCTTATAAGCACAACCCGAAATGACGCTTTTCCAACAAAGGTTGCCCACGCAGACGATGCCATGTTTTCTTATGCATATTGAGGCCATTGCGTTCTGAGCTCTCTCTTATATACGCAGAAAGCCCGGCAGACTCGGATCTGGCAGATTTCATTAGGGCGTTTGCCTAAAACGCACACTTCGTAATAAGTTACGATAGATTTGCGGAAGCAAGCTTGGCGGTTTCGCCTTGACATGGTGAAATTCTGTCATGCTGTCATGGGATGATTGCACATGTACCCCACCATGGGCCATGGTTGTAAATGCCAGCCAACTTGTCGTTGATCAGGAGCAATGCCTTGTCATAAATTACAACGCGCCCAACTATTAAAGCGCGGTGAGAATAGACCTAGATGGCCGATACGGTATGCGAAGGCCTTCATGACCATATCCCATCTGCGGTGGCTGCCAACCCCTTGCATCTAATGCTTGACGTACATCCTCCCACACGGATCCTCCCACTCAAAGGGCGTTTCAGTATCCGGACCATTGTGTACTTCTTCTGTACATCCCATGCCACAGCTTTAATAGCCATAGATTGCTATGCCGCATGTTGCCTTATCCTCCGCCCGCACAGATTCGGATTTGCTAAACATGCAACATTGCATTAAAGCTCTACGCCTTCTCCGCTTTACCACTGTTAATGCGCAAAATTAAAAAAAAAACAAAACAAAACAAAACAAAACAGGAGACTTTGATTTAATTTCGTGAGAGCATGAGCAATCGCTTCCCAATCTGGCTCGCAGCTTTGTCTTTGCCAATAGTTATCTTGATGGTATCATGATATCTTTGATATTTTTTCAAATTAACATGTCGGCCAAGATTAATATGGCTTTGATTCAAGCCGGATAGGTTTTCTTCCGTTGAGAAATGCCACTTCGGATATCTCCGATAGCTAATTGACTATGCTTATGCATCAGAAGCAATAGGAGAAGAAAAAGAAGAAGAAGAAAAAAAAATCCCTTTCATTACCGAGTAATATATCCAAAGACGACCGAGTCGACGTCTTGCGCTTCTCCTCTTTGCAATAAGCATTTCAACCAAAAAGAAAAGGCAAAAAAAAAACGGCTGAAAGAAACCTAAATTTTAATCAAAGCATCATCCTTAGGGAGCCTGTTATAGCTTTGTGCAAACGGCGTTGGTATATACTGAGCAATATGAGGGTTTTGCTTCAACCCCTGAAACAACTCCTGCTTATGTTTGCGGGGGAATCGAGCCCGCCGCATACATTCTGGGGGGCTGCTTGATTTTTATTTTATTTTTTATTTTTTATTTTATTTTTACATGTTTTAAGCAATTCATGTATTGATTCATTTGTTTGTTTGTTTATTTTGCCTTTGGGAGATCAGAGAGAGAGAGAGAGAGAAAATTGAGGAACATTCTCAGTCAAGCTGATTTTGGCAATACGTACATACGCACGGTGCCAACGATTTCGAGGATCCACCATGAAGCCGATATCCAGGCGTGGGCCCGGCCCCACTCACCGGCGATGATGTGGAGGCTGGTTCAAACTTTTTGTTACAGCTCGCTAAACTCAATCTCTGCCACAGTTTGAATTTTTTTTAAAAAAAATTTTTTAAAAAAAAAGCCAAACCTCTCGGAAGAAACGAACGGCACTGTAGGACAAAGTGAGAAGCGTGCTCCTTTCATAGCCTCAGGCAAACTTGCACTCCCCTTTTGTAACCGTGCTCTCCGCAAAGCTCGGCGATGACCGCAAAATCGAGAATGCAACACATCGTCGCGGTGGTTTGATTTTATCCCGTCCTCAGCACTAAGCATGACGGCGTTCTTTCTTATTCATGGCTAGATGCCCGTGGTTGTAAAACCAGAGCTCGCCGTGAACTTGACCCGGTCTATATACCATGTTTCAGATCTTGGATAATAAGACGCAAAAAGCGCGTGCGTTGCTTCGTCCACATGGTTAGGCTCCACAGCGCCGTGGCCTCTAGATCTGTGAAGGATTCTGCATGAATCCACACAATTGCCCTCCTTGAAGGGCGGCGCGTAGGATTGGGTATGACGGTTTATGGGAACGGAGAGAGCGGTGGTTTTTGAGAACGCGGCGCATTGGAAAGAATTCGCGTCCGAGTTGTAGTTTTGATCTGTAAATGGGTTCATATGTGGCCAGGACTTTTCTATTTCTACATCCAACCCATGGGGGAAAAAAAACGAATGCCCTACCTCGCCGTTCTATATGCCTATAAAAGGAAATTGACATTTCAGATTATCCCCCGGGAAAGACAATAGAAATGGAGAGATCCATAACCATCATCTGTAATCAACAGAAAAGTGAAATAATTGGCAAGATCCAAGCGAGTTGCAGCAAAAAAAAAAAGGACACAATCAAGGCCCGTTTTGTTTTGTTTTATGTTTATTTTTATTTATTTATTTTATCCCTTCTCAAAAGACAAAAAAGTCTCTTGGGCACGATCAACGCCCACACCGCTGCTCTGTAGCGTCGTACGATGGCCAAGTTTGACAGCATCACAGTAAAACAACCAATTATATTCTGTTGCCTTTCTCGTTTGCGGGTTGAATGCCAAAATGTCTCGTTTCTTCGCCAACAGTTGATCCATGTTCTTCAACAGCATACGGAATCGACGGTTAGCCCGTTTCACCAAAAAAAAAAAAACATAAAGTAGGAAAGAAATAAAAGCTTACTAAATCAACGCTGGGGAGCTTGTGGGAGCAGAGGATCCGTAACTGCTTCCACCACTCTGTGCATCCTTCGCCATAATCACCCGTTCCACTAGCTCTTCCAACTTATTAATATTTTCCTCCATTTGAGAGATCACCTCCTCCAGGGGTTTGAGCGTCTTTTCTACACGTTCGAGCTTCTCGCCTACGCATCCAACCCTCTCATCTATGAGATCAAGCTTCCCGGGCATCTGGCGTATATTTTGTCTGCACTCTAGGGGCACAATGTCGATTTTGGCGGGATTGCTGGAGCGCCTTTGATTCTGGATTGAAAGACGGTTACCCATAGCTGGAGACTCGGGCGAGTTGATGGGAAATTTTTTTCTCTGACTGAAAGGTGAAGCGTGATAGGTAGATTGGCAGATTAAATGCTGGATGTTTAGGGGAGGTGAAGGGGGGGGGGGGGGGGAGATTAAAAGCATGGCCCTTACAAAATATAAGGTTCACGATTCGGGCTCATCTTAACAAGAAGTTTTAACTTAATGGTGGGCTAGCAGGTAGGTACCTAAACCGTCACTAAAGTCTTGGTAAAAGTATCTAGAAACCCCCCCCCCCCCCCTCTTCCCCCCTCCCAACCCCTCAACGGTTGACTTGAGTATATTTAATAACATTCGAAGTAGCTACAGAAAACTTGGCAACAACTAACCCCAAGGCACTCCGGCTCTTTAGCCAGTGAGATAGGCATAAGCACCTGCCTTTGCACCTGATTCAAGAGTTTGGAGGTGCTAAAGGCCTGTTGCTTTTTGAGGGGCTAGATGGATGTACGTGCAGAATCTGCTGTAAGGTAATCCAAAGCATCCAAAATATTCTACATATACCTAGGTAGGTGTAGATGTGCCTCAAGAGACAGCTACCATGTTCACTACCTAACTCACTATCTAAGGTACCTACGCGCGCCACCCCGATTTCTAGTGACGATTTATCCTCTGGTCTAGATCCGCCAGTGTTGTTATAAGGTTTTTTTTTTTTTTTTTTTTTGGTTCTCCCGTGAGCCTATTAAGGTATCGAAGGGCTCGGTAGAGGGCTCAACAGAGCAAAAATGTTGTCGGAACCCTTTTGGGAACAGTGGCTACGGAAAACGAGCCATGGGAAGCCTCGATTCTCTTCCCTGCTTAGGTACTCAAGGCTTACTTTTCATCACCATTGGTTGCATAGGTATACTTTTACCTCGGTACAACTCCAACTCTTGAACGTTGTGTGCCTCTCTGTAGCGAAGCCTTGGCAGAAACTCTTTTTCTCGGTGGACGAGCACATTAGTAAGGCCATGGATAACGCACGCCAGCCATGTCCACACTAATCTGACCCCCAAGGCGTTGTGCTTCCATTTTGTGGTTCCCGAGTCTTCCACTCAGAAGGTTACACCCCGTATACTAAACGAAACATTCTTTTTTTTTCTCCGTGTACATGTACCAAGCCCACAGGGGATTTTCAAGCCCCGTGATGTATAATCCCGTTTGCTATCCCGTGTGGCAACCTTTAGGTGCTCGAAAAGCAGCGTATCAAGCAAGAGGCCCAGGATGATATGCCCCAAGATATTTCATACGGCCATCGGCACTGCAATCTTTACGGTGCACGGACAAGAGCAAGGGTACAGAACGCGATCAATCCGATCCGACACTTGCAAGGCGTTACCAACGTAGTCGAGCTGCGTTGGGCACGATGCGGCTCCGCGCAAACCTCAACCGGGTCGCCATTCTACATCGCATTTTGCATGGCGTTTCAATTGAAACAATGGGCCTGGGATACTAGGCTGAGTGAAACGAGAAGCCAAGCCAGATGGGATCTTTTGTTTCTTATATGGACGCCTGGCGGTCGTTTCAGGTGCAAAACAGACCCTCGTCGACAGCCTGGCGGGGGAATGGTCTAGAAGCCGATTGTTTCATGGCGGCTCCAATCATCAACTCATCAACTCCATCTGCATCAGCTGGATGCTATCACATCGAAAAGGAAAATTTTCACAACAAAATTCGAGAAAGCAAAAAAAAAAAAGAAAATATATCGAGAGCTTTTCAAAGTTGCAGCAGAGCATCCCCCCACGAACGAGGTCGCTGAAGCCCAAGGCGCCCGCAAAGTTTGGTTGCAGCACGTGATGTTGCTCGAATAAGGAACGGGGTCGGTCGATGGAGAGGGAGGACCTTTTGCAAGCTTGCTCAAGCTTGTTTCGACGAGCTTTTGAACGGGCAGCGTTTCGAACTCGGCTTGAGTCGGTCCTTTTGCCCGGTCCATTGACGGTAAAAAAAAAAAAAAACCCCAGTTTGTGCCACATATGTCGTGGTTCTCAATCTTCAAGCGAGTCGGGATTTTGCGCAGCAGCACGAATCGCACCACCACGAGCCATCTGCACTCTGCCAGGCGGGGCTTTGCAACTGTCAACAACACCATGGCGGCCACTCGGGATCCCTCCACTCTATCCAACTACGGCGCTTGGCGCACAAAGCACACCTCTGCCAACTTCGCCATCGACTTTGAGAACAAGCGCCTCAAGGGCTCCGTCGTCCTGCAGCTGGAGAGCCAGACCGACAAGGAGAGCAAGGAGATCATCCTGGACTCCCGCTTCGTCAAGGTCTCGTCTGTCAATGTCAACGCCGCAGAGTCGAGGTGGGAGCTCAAGCCGCACTCTGACCCTCTCGGAGCGCCGCTGCTCGTGCAGGTCCCCGATGGCGCGGCCAAGGGCGAGATTGTCCACCTGGCGATTGAGCTGGAGACGACAAGCAAGTGCACCGCGCTGCAGTGGCTGACGCCCGCGCAGACTTCCAACAAGAAGCACCCTTACATGTTCTCCCAGTGCCAGGCCATCAACGCCCGCTCCATCTTCCCCTGCCAGGACACTCCCGATGTCAAGTCCACCATCAGCTTCAAGTTCACTTCTACCCTGCCAGTCGTCGCCAGCGGCGTTGCTGTGGGTGACCACACAGCTACTCCCGGCGTGGAGAAGGTGTACGAATTCGAGCAAAAGGTCCCCATCCCTTCGTACCTATTCGCTGTTGCCTCGGGCGATATCGCCGCTGCTCCCATCGGCTCCCGGAGCAAGGTCGTTACCGGCCCCAACGAGCTAAAGGACTGCACGTGGGAGCTCGAGCGAGACATGGACAAGTTCCTGGAAATCGCCGAGAGCATCGTCTTCCCGTACAAGTGGGGAGAGTACAATGTCCTAGTTCTGCCTCCCAGCTTCCCGTACGGAGGTTAGCATCGCGTCGCCCATGCACCAAACATCAAGTTTTATGTGGTTTTTCTAATACCCATCTCAGGCATGGAGAACCCCATCTATACCTTCGCCACGCCCACCATCATCAGCGGCGACAGGCAGAACGTTGACGTCATTGCCCACGAGCTTTCCCACAGCTGGAGCGGCAATCTAGTATCCAACGCAAGTTGGGAGCATTTGTAAGTACCTATAGCCCCCGTTTTCTTCTTCTTCTTCTTCTTCTTCTTCTTCTTCTTCTTCTTCTTCTTCTTCTTCTTCTTCTTACACGCGAATATATGAATGAGCTGACATTGAGGCGTTAGCTGGCTGAATGAAGGTTGGACGGTATATCTGGAGCGACGAATCATGGCTGCCGTCCATGGCGAACCTCATTTCGACTTCTCATCCATCATCGGATGGAAAGCTCTCGGTCAGTGTTCACGTGCCTTATATGAGTTATCAGTAATGCAGGCGAGGTCTAATGTCAAGCGCAGAGGATGCTGTTGCGCACTTTGGAAAGGATCACGAGTACACCAAGCTCATCATCAGCCATGACAACGTAGACCCTGAGGATGTCTACAGCACCGTCGCCTACGAGAAGGGTTTCCACTTCCTTTACTATCTGGATCGTCTCGTTGGCCGAGATAACTTCAACAAGTTTATTCCCCACTACTTCACCAAGTGGGCCGGAAAGTCTCTCGACTCGTTTGAGTTCAAGGATACATTCCTAGATTTTTTCCACGGCCTGGGCGACGAAGAGGTCAAGCAGAAGATTGCCACCATCGATTGGGAGGGCAGATTTTACACCCCTGGCTTGCCTCCTAAGCCAGAATTTGACACTACCCTTGCTAGCCAATGTTATGAGCTAGCTGAGAAATGGAAGGACGCTGTGAGTGTTTTATTTATTTCTGTTTCTGTTTCTTTTTCTATTTCTTTTTCTTTTTCTTTTTCTTTTTCTTTTTCTTTTTCTTTTTCTTTTTCTTTTTCTTTTTCTTTTTCTGTTTCTGTTTTCTTTTTCTGTTTTCTTCTTCTTCCTTTTTCTTTTTCTTTTTCTTTTTTTCTTTTTCTTTTTCTGTTTTCTTCTTCTTCCTTTTTCTTATCTTTCTCTCCCTCCTTTCGGGGCTTTTGCAGTTCCGAGCGGTTCATTGTGTCACCGTCTCTTAACACTTTACATACATAGTCCTATGAACCCAGCCCCGAGGATGTCGAATCTTTCTCATCCAACCAAAAGATTGTTTTCCTTGAGAAGCTGCAGCAGTATGACCCTCTGAGCACCGAAAGAGCCCAGCTCCTTGGCAAGGTCTACGATCTCCTCAACACCAAGAACGTTGAGCTCAAGTTTGCCTATCTGCTCATCGCTCTCAAAGCCAACGACAGCACCAGCTACCAGAACACCGCCGATTTGCTCGGAAAGGTCGGTCGGATGAAATTCGTTCGACCCTTGTTCCGCTCCCTGAACAAGGTTGATCGGAGCCTCGCCCTGGAGACGTTTGCCAAGAACAAGGACTTCTATCACCCCATCTGCAGGGGTATCGTGGAAAAGGATCTTGGTGTCTGAAAATGGCCCCTATTTATAATAGCCCCTTGGAATAAAAAGAAAAGAAAAGAAAAGAAACATGCGGAAAATTTCCATCATTCTTTTTTTCTTTTTCTGTTTCTTTTAATTAATACCGTGCCTTTGTAGATAAACCTATTTGACGTCACGCAATAGGTTACGCGAGCCATGTTGCGCTCTCCATGCTTTCAGACCATTTCTGCCCCTCTTTTCTCTCAAATTTCTCAAGGCTCTGGACATCCACCGCGCCAAAGTTGCCGTACAAATGCGGAAACCCAGATTCCCATTTCAGCGGATCCGCCAATTTTGCCAACTCGAGCTTAATGAGCCACAGAGTAGAAGCGTTAGCAAAGAACAAGTCGGCCGTATTTGGCACCTATTCTGCTGTTAGAATCAATTGCCAAACCTTCAGCGACAAAAAAAAAAGCGAATCATTGGCAAATAGCAATTGGAAGATGAAACGTCTCACCTGTGAGGCGGTGCTCAAGTGGACGAAGCCATCATTCGCATCAAGCTCTGAGAGGGGAAACTGCTGAGGAAGAGGATCCTCAGGAACAGAGGGGAGGATCTTGTAAACGTATTTAGGGAGGGGGGTTGGTGGAGCAGCCATGTTTAAAGTCGGTGTAACGGCCTTAAGGGTCCTTCTTTCCAAATATTATGCACAAGAGTCACGAAATTGAGCCGAGAATGAGTTGCCATAGATTTTTGATGAACGAGAGAAAGGCGCCATTCATTGTCCAACAATTATGCGATGGGATCAAAAAGGGCGTTAGCCCCGGGGGGGGGGGACAGTGCCTTTTTGTTCTTGATCCGCACGGTACGCACAAACTCTGCTTAGTGCGTGGGGGGCTTCTTCTGCCTCGGTAGCTAGAGAACGGATTCAAGCTCCTGCATGCTTCCAACCGGGCGCCAGTCAGCTTTATAAGCTCTCTTTTCAGATGTGAAAGTTTCCTGAGCACTACGGGGGTCATGTCGTGGGGGCCGGTCCCCTCGCAGCTGTGGCTGCTCTCCCAGCTGAAAGATTGTTCCGTCGGCGACAAAGTGAGATTCCTGGGATGGTACGTCTGATATAAAGCTTCTTGGCCTTACTATTATTGATCTATTCACGCTTAAGCCCACGACAGCGTCCTCTCATACGATACCTCGACGGCATGCCTCAGTCTAGGGCACATGTACCCTCCGGGAACTAACGAGACCGTATTTGTGAACATTCAGCTCATTCTTGAGACCCTCCAACCCGGGCTGACACAAGTTGGACAATGGGTCAATGTTGTGGGATATATCATGGAAAGAACCGAGTCGGATGCGCTCAAGGACAAGGAACCGGGCAAAGAAGCTTCTCCTGTACTCATTCAAGCCCTGTTAATGTGGTCGACGGGACCGCTCGACATTGGGAGGTATGAGAAGAGCCTGCAGGATCAGATGGCGAGACCCTGATGCGCTTCCTTCGTCTGAAGCCTACGAGATCGAGCGGGCACACATCCTGCGATCCTGGACAGCTAAGCGCAAGGACGACAGTCTTTGGTGGAACAAAAAAAAAATTCTGGATACCGCCAATACAGTAGCCTAGGCAACTATTTTTTTTTCAGACATCAAAACAAAACGAAAACAACGGCGCCCCAAGGGTTATCGCGAATAGATGAGCATACATAGGGCCACCAAGAACAAGGTGGGGCGCATAAGCATCCGTATTGTGTGACGGGCATCTTTACAATACGTATTTATTTTTACCACGTCGCATGTGCGAACCAACCAGTGAAGCCCCCTTTAACACACCAAATTAGCCATGGAATGTTAGCGATTAGCAATAGCGCTCCAACGGGGTGGGAATCCCTCTCCCCTTTAACCGCTGCAACAGAGAGCTCTACAGATGCGGCGGCTAATCTGCGGAGCCGGGCCGCCACCCACCTTTTGCGTCACAAGCTTAGACCGCATCAACACACACACGTGAACCTCCCCTGAGCTGCATGCGCTGCGCTTCTCCTCCCCCAATCAAACTGACCGGTTCAAGAGATAGAGGGTCGCTCTGCAAGGAGGTCCAAGATCAGCGCGACCGCGTTTCTCCTGGCGACGCCGCCCGTCGACTTTTACGCTGCCGCCTGGAAACGAGTCCCTTTTGCATGGTATCTGACGATTTGACCAAGGCTCCAGGAGTCGTATATACGACCGTCTTCGGCTCAACGCACACCAAGAGGCCTTGCGCCGCGCCATCGAGTCGGCGCAACTTTGGAGGTTGAAATCCCTTGCGACGGGCCGCTTGCGAACGTTTCGACCTCGGGAAAATCGGGGTGCCCGCTGCCGCCACGAGGGTGGGGGGTGGCGACGAAGAAGCCGTACAGCTTGAGCATGGACAGGAAGGCCTCGACGGCCACATAGTTTTCTTGATTTCTTGTTTGTGCTCGCCCCTTTTGGAGGCCTATGGGGGTTTTGCTGCACTAGTGCCCTTCTCTCATCGCACCGCTTGGGCGATTCACTACGCCGACCCAGGCGCATTGCCTACAAAACCGAGCGGCCTCCGAGGGGACCAGCCTAGGTCCCCGCATACGTTCGAGCAGCCATGGCGCCAGCCGGGGGAGGCAACATCAAGGTGGTTGTGAGAGTACGGCCGTTCAATGGCAGAGGTGGGTGAATAAAAAGCACACAGCCGCGTCAGCAGGCGGCATGCGGGTGACCCGGGCCAGAAGGGGGGGGGGGGGGGGCAAAAACGAGGGGCTAACAGCTTGGGATCATCTAGAAATCGACCGCGGATCAAAATGCATCGTGGAAATGCAAGGCAACCAGACCGTCATCACCCCGCCCGAGGGTCATTCAGTCAAGGGGACCAAAGATAACACCCCGAAGGCGTTTGCGTTCGACAGGTCGTACTGGTCATTCAACAAGGACGACCCCAACTACGCAGGCCAAGCCAACCTATTCGACGACTTGGGCGCGCCGCTCTTGGACAACGCCTTTGAAGGGTACAATAATTGTATTTTCGCCTATGGCCAGACGGGTTCCGGAAAGTCGTACTCCATGATGGGATACGGCAAAGAAGTTGGCATCATTCCCAACATCTGCCAGGAAATGTTCCGCAGGATAGACACGATACAAGGGGATAAATCGACCAAGTGCACGGTCGAAGTGTCGTACTTGGAAATCTACAACGAGCGAGTCCGCGATCTTCTGAACCCCTCGACAAAGGGGAACCTCAAGGTTCGAGAACACCCGTCTACCGGTCCCTACGTCGAGGATCTCGCCAAGCTCGTGGTCACCAGTTTCCAAGAAATCGAAAACCTCATGGACGAGGGAAACAAGGCGAGAACCGTTGCCGCAACCAACATGAACGAAACATCTAGTCGAAGTCATGCCGTCTTCACGCTCATGTTAACGCAGAAGAAATACGACGCCGAGACGAAGATGGAGATGGAAAAGGTTGCCAAGATCAGTCTGGTCGACTTGGCCGGCTCTGAAAGAGCCAACTCGACTGGTGCAACCGGAGCGCGGTTAAAGGAAGGCGCCGAAATCAACAGATCGCTCTCCACGCTTGGTCGCGTCATTGCCGCGCTGGCAGACCTGTCCACCGGCAAGAAAAAGAAGGGCGGTTCTCAGGTGCCGTATCGTGACAGTGTGCTCACCTGGCTGTTGAAAGACTCCCTGGGCGGAAACAGCATGACTGCCATGATCGCGGCCATCAGCCCTGCCGACATCAACTACGACGAGACGATAAGCACACTCCGATATGCCGATTCCGCGAAGCGAATCAAGAACCACGCTGTTGTCAACGAGGATGCAAATGCTCGCATGATCAGAGAGCTGAAGGAGGAACTGGCCCTCTTGAGAGGCAAGCTCGGCGGAGGAGCTCCCGGCGCCACCGGAGGCGCGGGCGTACCCCCCGACGAAATCTACGACGACGGCACTCCCCTGGAGAAACAGATAGTGAGCATCACCGCCTCCGACGGCACGGTCAAGAAGGTCTCCAAAGCCGAGATTGCGGAGCAATTGAGCCAGAGCGAGAAGCTGCTCACGGACTTGAACCAAACGTGGGAGGAGAAGCTGGCCAAGACGGAGGAGATTCATAAAGAGCGCGAGGCAGCCCTGGAAGAGCTCGGCATCAGCATCGAAAAGGGGTTCGTGGGCCTGCACATGCCGAAGAAAATGCCCCATCTCGTCAACTTATCGGACGACCCCCTCTTAGCGGAGTGTCTGGTCTATAACCTCAAGCCCGGCACAACCACCGTGGGCAATGTCGACACGAACGCGGAGAATCAAGCCAACATCCGCCTAAACGGCACGAGGATACTGCATGATCACTGCACCTTTGAGAACGCCGCCGACGGAGTCGTTACCGTTGTGCCCAGCGAAGGGGCGTCGGTCATGGTCAACGGCAAGCGGATTACTGAGCCGAAGCAGCTCCACTCGGGATTCCGAGTGATCCTCGGAGACTTCCACATCTTCCGGTTCAACCACCCCATGGAGGCCAGGGCGGAAAGGGCCGAAGGCGAGGGCCAGAGGCAGAGCCTGCTGCGGCAATCCATAACCGCCAGCCAGCTGCAGGCCCTCAGCCCGGCGCCACAGACTCCCCGAACGCCCGGGCACGAGAGGTCGTTTAGCAAAGTTTCGGATAGCGGCGAGTCGCGGCCAGATTCGCCTGCCTTTTTCCAGCGCAACGGCAAGGATTCCGATTGGTCTCTCGCGCGAAGAGAAGCCGCCGGTGCCATTCTAGGGACTGACCATAACTTTGCCAGTCTGACGGATGAAGAGCTGAACGCGTTGTTTGAGGAGGTCCAGAAGGCGAGGGCGGAGCGTGTCAACGGGCGCGATGATGGAGACGATTCGGAGTCGGCCACGTCGTATCCGATAAGGGAAAAATACATGTCGACAGGGACCATTGATAATTTCTCCCTGGACACGGCCCTGACGATGCCTTCGACGCCCAGGCAGGGGGATCAGGAAGACCGGTTCAGGGAGGTACGGGAAGAACTCCAGTCTCAGTTCGACAGGCAAAAGGAGGAATTCCAGGGCCAACTCAAAGGCGCCGAGGCCGCCAATATGGAGGTTGAGGAGATCAAGCAAGAAAAGGCGCGCATGGAAACCGCTCTCAGAGAACTCAAGGAAGACATGCAGAAGCAGCTCAGCCTTCAACGCAAACAGTTTGAGGAGAAGATTGAGAAGATGGACCCCCTGAAACGCCCCAAAGCGAGCCCCAGGCTGTCCGATGCGGAGATCGAAATCGCCAAAAAGACCGTCAGGGCGTGGCGCAGCCGCCACTTTGTCAAGATGGCCGAGACGGTGCTCCAGAACGCCTCCATCCTCAAGGAGGCGCAGATTATGAGCAACGAGCTCGACGAGAGCGTTGTCTTCCAGTTTACCACTGTTGACATGGGGCACGTGCTGTGCTCTTCCTACGACATGGTTCTCAATGGCTTGACGAGCGAAGGGGACGACGTGGCGCTGGAGGAGGCCTATAAACCTTGCATCGGGGTCCGCGTAATTGACTACAAGAATAACGTAGTTCGCCTGTGGAGTCTCGAGAAGCTGTATGACCGGGTGCGTCTGATGCGCCAGATGCACCAGTATCTCGATCAGCCGGAATACGCCCAGCACCTGAGCCTAGATAACCCGTTTGTGGAAACAAACATGCCCTCCTACACCCTCGTCGGCGAGGTCGACATCCCCCTGAGGGCCGTGTTCGAGAGCCGAGTTCAGGATTTCGCGCTTGATGTCCTTTCCCCCTACACCTCTCACGAGGTCGGCATGCTCAAACTCTCCATCGAACCGTCGCACGCCCGGGCGCCTACCAATACGCTCAAGTTCAACGTCGTCATGCACGAAATGGTGGGCTTCGCCGAGCGGGAGGGCACGGATGTCCATGCCCAGCTGTTTATCCCTGGCATCTCGGAGGAGGACGGCATTACGACGACGCAGATGATTCGAGACTTTGATGAAGGGCCGATTCGTTTTGAGAGCGTCCATAGCATGAGCGTGCCCTTGTTCGCGACCCCGGAGGTTACGCTGAGGGCAGCCATCTTTGCAAAGGTTTCGACGATGCACCTCGACAAGCTCCTTAGCTGGGACGATATGAGAGATGCGTGTCCCACGGCGGACAATGCAAAGGGGGCCCGCATCAACGAGTCGCAGTTCTTCACGCAAGAAAAGCACGATCTGCTTTCTCGGATCCAGATCATGGAGCTCAACGAGCACGGAGAGTATGCCGCCGTCGAAGTGACGCAATCCAGCGAGCTTGACAGCGGGACGTTTCAGCTGCATCAGGGATTGCAGAGGCGCATCTGCATCGACATCTCGCACAGCTCGGGAGACGTCCTGCCCTGGGGGGACGTCACCGCCGTCCGCGTGGGCAAGATCCGAACCGTCGACACCGCCGGCAAGTCCCCCGACATGGTCACGGAGCCCGACATCACGCTCAAGCTTGCGTCGAACCCCATTTTCCGCGAGAACCCCAACGGCACGCGCAACATCACGGTCCACGCCCAGTGGGACTCCAGCCTGCACAATTCGCTCCTCCTCGACCGCGTCACGCCCGACAAGTTCCGCGTCCAGATGACGGTGACCTGGGACATCTCTTCAGAGAAGCTGGCGGAGCCCATGAGATTTTCGCAGAAGGTCAATTTGCAAGTGATGTCACGCACCTTTGTCCGACAAAGCTCCATGTTCTCGTCGCTGTGGCAGAACGTGCGGTTCGTCCGCTCGTCGACCGGGATCTTCACTCTGACCATGAAGCCTGCCCCGATCAAGAGAGTGGGCGACTTGTGGAGGATGAGCAGCCAGCACGACTACGTCAAGGGCGAGGAAAACCTCCACAGCTGGACCCCGCGAGGCGTGTCCCTGGTCAGCGACTTCCTCCTCTCGAAGAAGAAGAGGCGGCGCAACGCTGAACTCGGCGCCATAGGCAGCACGCTTGCGCAGTATGGCATCGACCTTGCCACCGGCCGAAAGGAGCAGGAAGAGCCCGAGCCCGAGCCCGACCTATCGCCAGGAATGCAGGCGATCGTCCCCAACGACGACGACCTGCTCAACGACACGCCTGTGACGTCTCAAGCTCCGTCGCTAAGCGACGGGGAGCTGCCTCGGGAGGAGTCCATGGCCGGCGACGAAACCCTCAAAGTGGACGACGACGGCGATGACGATCGACAGGTGCCGCGGGAAGATGACGTCCCCGAGCCTGTTGCCCCGGCGTCGGAATACAACACGCGGCAGACGGACTTGCTGGAGCTCTGCCTGAAGCTGTGGCGAAAATACCCGGACCCGTTCACAAAGCTCTTGAGTCCGGAAAATACGCTGCCCCCGGAGAATGGCGTCGCCGCAGAGCCTGCGCCTCCCAGCCTCATCGCCACCATTGTGCGCGTGCCCAAGAATCCCAAGGTGCAGAAGGGCGGATACTTGCTGGTGCCAAACAGCGAATCTACGCGATGGGTCAAGAGATTTGTGGAGCTGAGAAGGCCGTACCTCCACGTATACTCTGCCACGGACGGCGATGAGGTGGGCCTGGTAAGCCTGCGCAATTCACGCGTGGACAGCCAGCCCGGCGTTCTCGGTCTTTTGCACGGGCCCGACGACTACGACTCACCCCCGCGAGGCAGCAACAACGCGCCAGACTTCACGCCCGGCCACCGACGGACGGCGTCGGGGCGGGTGATTTCCACCATCTGGACCGGCCCCAACGGCGGAGGGTCGTCTGCCGGACAACAACAACAACAGGGACTACAGCGGCTTAGCGAGCGGATGCAAGCGGCGGTGTTTGCGATTTATGGGACAGACAACACATGGCTCTTTGCGGCTCGCAGCGAGCGCGACAAGACGGACTGGATCTTTAGAATTGACCAGACCTTCATCTCCAACGGCGATAACACACCTATCAGCGGAATCATGAGTCCCGGCCAGGGAAGCGACTATTAAAGACAAATGAGATATGAGTGAGGAGTCTTACGAATCTTGATGGATTGTTGTTTTGCGCGCTCCTTTTATTAATTTATCCCCCCCCCCCCCCCTTTTTTTTTTTCTCTCTCTCTCTCTCTCCTTTTTTTTTAATTCTTCGTTCCGACTCATTAAGCCGATGTGCCCTTTTTTTTTTTTTTTTCACCTTTCCTCCTTTTCCTTCTTCTTTTCGGCCTTTCGTATACACACACAACACACACACAACACACACACAACACACACACAACACACACACAACACACACAACACACACACAACACACACACAACACACACACAACACACACACACACACACATATATATATATGTATATGTATATATTTCTCTTTGTGAGGTCATTACGACCAGTTAGATTTTATACCCCCTCAGACGGACGCAACAGAAATAAAAACAAAACGCAAGTGCGGAAGCACATATAGAATAGAAGGTTCACTCTCTGGTGGAGGAAGGGTTTGGATAGCTAGGCACGGCGAATTGTGATAATGCTATACTAAAAATGAAAAAAAAAATTTGGAAAGTTGGCCTGCTTGTTTGCGTAAATATACTAGTATTATACGGAGATGGAAGACTATGCCTGCCCAGCTTCGGTTGCGTCTCACATGGGGGGGGGAAAAAAGGAATGAGTAGCATTACAGTAGGCATTTGACGGAGACTTTTTCCGGCTTAGGCGCACATTGGTTCGAGGAGCAGCGAATAATGAGGCAGGACTTTGTTCTGTGGCGGATTGATTGATTGCAATGGCAACGTGGGGGGCCGCGTTTTTGGTCAGCAGTACGGAGTACCTAAACGTACTGCGGTACTAGGTAGGTACCTCTATTAATATCGTTTGTACCTCCGTATATAAGGAACGTATTATATCATACACAACATCTCGTGAGCTTTAGCCATTGGTCCGCGTTGGGTCTTTTGCTTTTGATACTGTGTACGAAGCTGGCGAAGGAGAAGGCGGCTGGGGGAAAGGAACTGTGCCTTGGGACTTCTGAATAGCCCGTTTTATATAAGGTGCTGCCGGGGAGGATGTGGTGGTGATGAGGCAACGGAACCGAGGCTCTACCTACTAAGGTAGTAAGTAGTACATACGTGCTCGTTTGGCCGATTATAAGGCACCTACTAAGGTACCTAAGTAGTACGTGACGGAGCAATTGTAAGAAGACCAAAGGCAACTTAAAGGTAACTACTAGGTTAATACTTAGTAGGTAGGTAATACAG
Source organism: Trichoderma cornu-damae (assembly GCA_020631695.1). Classification (NCBI taxonomy): domain Eukaryota; kingdom Fungi; phylum Ascomycota; class Sordariomycetes; order Hypocreales; family Hypocreaceae; genus Trichoderma; species Trichoderma cornu-damae. The sequence continues at coordinate 5,104,156 of CM036088.1, forward strand.
ACACCTCGTAACCCTGGTATTTGTCCGAAGCAAGCACGAGGAGCTTATTAACGACTACTACAATTCGCAGTGATCCGTTCATTAGGGCACCTACCTACTACCTTATAGTTCTAGTACCTTAGTAGGTGGCGTGCTACCACCTTTGTTCCTCCTTGTGCCCTGGCGAGAGAAGCATGAAAGCACCAAAACCCAGGCGGAGCTTTGGCTGGGCCGGGACTACTAGAATATTAAGTACTACCTAGTACCTAGCAAGGACCTTGGTACTGAGGTAAGGGCACGGTGCTCCGCGGTAGAAGCATGAATGGTTTAGTACCTCAGTACCTTAGTAGGCAGGTACCTTAGTACCTAGTAGGTAGGGTAGTACCTGTTTATAGTATAGTAGCTGGCAGCTGCGCTCGGAATGAGGAATGCGGAATGCGGCGATGGCAATGCGCAGGCGGCTCGCTCCGCCGCACCTGCCTTGCCAGAAGCAATCTCCAGCGGTGGGGGAGGCCATAACTTGGTACTTGGTACTTGGTAGTTATGTAGCACGGGAGCACTGTAGGTATGGGAGCACTCCGTACACGAGGGATTCCCCTTTCACGCAAGCTTTTGCAATTCATCCATCGCCAACGCCAACGGGAAACCAAAGAAAAACAAGCGGCGCCTTTGCAAGCGCTTCTGGTTCCCTCCTGGGGTTCTCGCTCTCGCCTTCTGCTGCTTTCCAGCCCTGCCCCGGGGCTCCTTCCTGTCGCTGTCGCCCTTTTTCTCCCTTGCCTCGTCTTCTCCCAGCGGCTGAATGCGCGGCAATCTCTCTTATGCAGCCCCAGCGCGGACGGAACTGCCACGGAGGCATTTCATGGCCGATGGCGAGAATCCCTTGTCTGTCCCCCCATTGGATCGCGCATGGGCCGGTTTGTCATGGGAAACCCCCAACCCGACGGGTTTGATGAATGGCGCCGCGAAAGGAAAAAGGGTGGCCTCTGGGCACCGCCACCTTACGATCCCGCCAACCGGAAGAGCACACGCGCGCTCCCCCCAAACTTTTTGTCCCCGGTCCATGATCCCTGACCATCCGCCGCGGCTATGCACCCTGGGAGGAGACAACCAACACTCTCCTTACGCAAAAGCACGGGGCACGGACGGAGTACGGACGGAGCGCAGAGTACGGGGGCGCAGATGCAGACGCAGACGCAGACGTGTGCTGTGCTGTGCTGTCATGTCGGATCCTGTGCCAAACAGCTGCTCGGAGAAAGGTCTCTGCCATGTCGGTCCGTGGGTGAGCGGACTTTCGAGAGACGACGGGTCTCCACCGGTCCCAGGCCTCTGGGACGGGGACCCGAATGGTGTCTTTGCGAAGGAATCGCGGGTCGAAAGGCACCATCGGCCTTGTTATCCGCCACGCTGTCAAACAAAGTTTACCCAAGATGGGTCTCCCTCGAGCACGGGCGAATGGTTTTTTTTTTTTTTTTTTTTTTTTTTTTTTTTTTTTTTTTTTAGCGCGGGCTGGTGTTCTCCCAGATCACCCTATGCATGTGCGTCCCAAATAGGCACGAGCTCTGGATTCTATTTTGTCTCTATCTTTGTTTCTATTTTTTTTCTGTCTTTTCTTTTCTTTTCTTTTTCTTTTGGGCAGGCGAACACCTAGGCTAACGATCGAGTCATAGCTGGCAAGTTGGTAACGGTCATCTCCATTTGAGCTTGGCTCGTCCCCACTCATCATCTCTCTCGACATCTCCTGGCTGGCTGAACCAACTTCCCGGGACCTGGACCAGAACGTCTCTGGTCACGGCACATGGAAGGCTACGCGCGCCGTCGAGCCTAGCTCTTCATGCCCTGGTTGTCTTTGTCCTCCCCCCCTTCTCGGCCAGCTGTTGCTAAATTTGAGCTTCCCTGTCTCGCCGTTAGGCCGTGGGCTTTTCTCGTCCTTCTCGGCCCCCTTCAGGACACCGGCATCCGTGCTTTTTGGCGCTTCCCGTAACCACTAGGTACCGTTCAGCTAAAGAACGATCTGGCTTAGCCAAGATCAATCAAAGCGCCCCGGAAAAAAGAGGGCGCCCCCACCCTTGAAAGAACGAAAAAGAAGGGGGAAAAAAAAGGTGTCACGAGGGCACCCGTCATACCAGCACGCAGCGAATTGCTCTTTCGTACGGGCCTCTGTGACACGCATCGTCTTAGCCTCGGCGATTCTGGTCCCCCTTTCGTTACCGCCTGCTTGGTTTGGTGCTGTCGGTGTGGATAGCTTCGTCAGTCGTCGTGTTGTCTGCTGCGCTCCGACGGCCTGGCCTGGCTCCACCCGGGCTTCTAATGCCTCAAGTCTTTCCGCCTTTGATATTTCCGCTCTCTGCTATTAGTGCCCCATACCGTCTATAGTGTTTAACGGCGTCTTCGCCTGGCCTAGTTTACGAGCCGCCAGCATAGAAGCCGCCAATCTCATTGCAATCCACTGACGGGCTTGCGCCAAAAAAAAAATTTGCCCTTTCCCTCCCCCGTCTTCCTGTTCGTACACTCGGGGCCCATAGTTATTTTGACTTGAGCCCGCTCTGCTTCCATAATTCTCAAGACAGTCTTGCTCTTTTCTATACATTTTCCATTTCCTGGTTTTTGAGCCAATTAGCCAGCAATGGGAGACCAACCACAGCCGCCGCCACATGATGGCGATGATGTCCAGGACCAGGGAGATAACCAGTTTACTTTTGACTACTCTACATCTACGCGTAGCTCAAGAAGTGGGAGCTACATTGAACCTGACGTATGCTCTTTTCTTTCCTCTTCTATCCCTGTCTCCATTTTCGGCTGATTCGATGACAATAACTAACGCTCACGCCGTTTAGCCACAGGCCGAAAGCATGTGCGTAGACCGTTGCTCGATCCATTTCCTGACCCCCATTTCTCCCCTCGTTTTCAGACAATGACAAAGATGTCGTCGCGCTAATCGCAGTTTCATAGATTGGATTCGTCCATATCACTGACGGAAAGCATTTTGGATTTCCCGCGGAAATTTGGCCGAACCTACCATGCGTATAGAGAAGGATGTAAGGCAAAACCGGCCCTTGGTGGTAACCAATAGGCAGCTTGGCTGTGGTTGCTAACGTGGACTCCTTGTAGCGTATGCTTTCCCCAACGATAAGGCAGAGCAAGAGCGGTTGGCCATACAGGATGCGACTTTCATGCGAGCAATGAGCAACAGGCTCTACTTTGCCCCGTTGAGGGACCGTCCTCCTAGGCGAATTCTAGATATTGCTACAGGCACAGGCGAATGGGCCATAGCAATGGGTGACCATTTCCCAGGCGCCCGGGTCATCGCCACGGATCTATCGCCAATTCAGCCAGATTTTGTCCCGGTCAATGTCGAGTTCTATGTGGAAGACTCGTAAGGCCCCCCTTTCATCTTCTCCGCTGATAACCACAACTTTCTCTTCCAATGCCGGGTGCATCGGATTGTGTAACGGCGTACTAACCTCTCTCTGCGCCCGTCGTGCACCAACAGCTCCGAGCCTTGGAACTACAGCGACAAGTTTGATTACATCCATACCAAAACGACGGGCGCTTGCTGGGAATCGTACGAGACTCAGATTGCCCAGCAAGCCTTTGACGCACTCTCGCCTGGCGGGTGGTTCGAGTCCCAGGAGTCTCTCAGCGTCCCCCACTGCGACGATGGCACCCTCAAGCCAGACAGCGCATTGGCACTGTGGTTCCGTGACTTTTTGAACGCCGCGGCCGAGGCTCAGCGGCCCCTGACGGAGGCGTGCGATCTTCGAAGCATATATGAGCGCGTGGGCTTTGTTGATGTCCACGAGCGCATTTACAAGATACCGCTCAACGGCTGGGCCAAGGACAAGAAGCTGAAGGAGATTGGCATGATGATGGAGCTGAATATGCAGCTGGGGATGAGCGCATTCTCGCTGGGCCTTTTCAACCGTGTCTATGGACGAACGGCCGCGGAGATTGAGGTAAGAGCTATTGATTGTTCTTTTTCTTATCTTTTTCTTGTCTTTCTTTTTTTCCTTTTTTCCCTTTTTTTTCCTTTTTTTTTCCTGTCTTTTTTTTCTCTTTTTTTATTAGATTCAGCACCCGCCTTGGGATGTGGCGGTAAAACGTAAAGGAGATGTGTAGCTGACAGCATGGTGATGAAAGGTGTCGCTTGTTGAGGTTCGACGACAAGTGTCGGATCCATCGATTCACGCATACTTGCCATTGTTCGTCGTCTGGGGCAGAAAGCCATTTCCAGGAGAGCAACCGTAAAAAAAAAAAAGAAAAGAAAAGAAAAGAGGGGGGAAAAAAGAGAGAGAGAGAGAGAAAAGAGAAAAAGAAATGGAAAAGAAAAAGACGTAAAAGAAATTCCGGGGGTGCACCTCCCTTTTGTCTTTCGCCCACTTCTCAAAGCGCATCCTTGATAGCATTGGCGGGTGAAGATTGTATTGGCAGGGATGAACGGCATTGAAATTTATGTTACACGACAAGACGAGGAATATATTGAAAGGTTCGGTTGCAATTACTACCTATGTGGATCATACATGTGTCACGCCATGCAGGAAAATTACGGTATCAATGATTGGGGGGAACAGAGAGCAGTTGGTTTACGGCAAAAAAAAAAAAAAAAAAAAAAAAGTCAGGCAGGCGTTCTCAGGCTTTGAGCTTGTTACTATTTCGAAACAGGGAGAAGGGGAGAGAGAGAGAGAGAGAGAGAGAGAAAAGGCAAACATCGAGAGGTCCTTATTTTTGCCTCGGAAAAGCAGCTTTGATTACATATCCCGCATTGCCACAGGCACATCAGTGCTTGACAAGCCACTCTAGTGCCTTGGCCTTGGCATCGGGAAGGATTTCTACCAATCGTTCATTCGTGAGAAACTCGTGATCGGCGTACTCGAAACCAGGCACAACAGTCTCCGAAATGAGCAGGCCGTCACTGCCGGACTGACCATCGACATCGGCGAGAAGGAAGCTTGCCTTCCAGACATCGCCTTCTACCACCCATTGCAGCCTCTCTCCACGCTCGACATCATGCCCGACAACAAAGGATTCGACCCGGCCTTCCGGGTGGATAAGCACGTAGCGGCCACGGCCACGATGGAGGCTGTGGATGATGCGGCTTCGGTTGCGGTGGAACGAGCCCTGCGGCCGGTTGGGGGTCAAGTAGTAGAAGATTGTGGTGGAAAGCCGGCGGAGCGAAGGGTCAAAATCGGCGGGGAGGCCGCCGGCGAGGTCGATGGTGCGCTGCGAAAGGGGCGTCGATGGGTAGGGAGAGGGGACGGTCGTGCTGCTGACGTCCGTCACGGCAAAATGGCCTCCTTCGACGTGCTCAATAAGAGAGAGGGACTTGATGGTTGACCTGACGGCCGCAGACTCGTCGGGAGAGGAAGATGGTGTGAAGACGGGAGTGATGAGCTTGAGGACGTTTGATTCCTCGTCGTTGCCTTGCGAGTTGCTCATGTTTGGGGGGGGGGGATTCAAGGTTGAAGGCGGGGGGAGGGGGGGTTTAGAAAGGATGGAGGAGGAGTGATGTAAGTTGATGTAAGTAACTGTTGCTGCTTATTTATTTCTTTATTAGCGCTTACGATGCATACAGTGAGTGGATGGCCAGGTTGGAGGAGGAGGGGAAGAAAGAAAAAAAAGGTTCAAGAAGAGGAAGTGTACTCTGTAAGGAGAGCGCTCAAGACTTGTGGAATTTATTTTAAAGAGCCCGTGAGCCTAATTAAGAGGCATTGATTGATTGACGCCTTACCTTCCCGCCGAGCTCAGATTTGATTGCTTGGAGGTTTTTTTATTCCTTTTTTTTTCTTTTTTTTTTCTTAATATATATACATCCTTGGAGACATTAGATTGCATCATTCAGACGTCGAATCCCACCCAATACGGGGCAGCAGCAGCAGCAGCAGCAGTAAGGCTTCGTTTCAACATGTGAACAGGCCCATGGCTTAGGTAAAGAAAAAGAAATGCCTACCAATCCGTCTCACCGCCTCACGAGAACGTCTGGCGGCAATAAACATGAACCAACAACCCCCAACACAGATGGAGTGCGACGGAACGAGATTTAGGATAAGAAATCCGCAAGAGGTTGGACATGGAAGGAATTTTAAAAAAAAAATTCAAAAAAATTCTTCGATTTTTTTTTTTTTTTTTTTTTTCATTTCCAAATGTCGGAGAATTACTTAACAACCTGGCCCATTGCAATGGGATCTGCGGGCCTGATATTGTTCCGGAAGCGGTTGTGCGTTGCACCAAACGCCACTTGACAGGTAAAACGGGAGCAAGTACCTTTTTTCTGGTGCGATTGACGTATCAGGTTGCCATCTCTTGATCTCAACTCTTTCTCTCCTTTTTTTTTTTTCTTCTTCTCTCTCTTTTTTTTTTTTTTTTTTTTGTTTACTTCTTCTTTTTCTCTTCCCTCTTTGCTCTCGCCCTGTACGACGTAAAAAAAAAAAAAAAAAAAAAAACCCCCGGCGACGCCGCTTTTTCCTCAAAGAGGCTCCGGCTGGGGGGAAGCGGCCCGCGCAGACAAGCGAATTGGAAGAAAAAAAAAAAAAAAAAAAGAAAAGGAAAAAGGAAAAAGGGAAAAGGAAAAAGAAAAGAAAAAGAAGCCCTCCCACCCGTATTCCTCGCGAGATGATCCCCCGCCATTTGCTCCGGGGAAGCGGCATCATCCGCCTATCGGATCCGGCCCCTCGCACGGCGCATCTGCGAGCCGCGCTGTTGGTAAGCGCTCGACGAGAAGCCGCGGCGTCCCTGTCGCAATCGGCTCATCGACGCCGGCCGTACCATCAAGACCCTGACGAGCGCCTGCGCAGCGCGAAGCCCCTCGTGTCCAATGCCTTGGCGGGCAAGTTCGCCAGCGCGGGCAGCAGCCGCCGCTCGCGCGCCCTGGTCGTCGCCTCGGTCGCCGCCGCGGTGGCGTTTTACCTGTACAACTCGCAGACGGTGCCGGTGACGGGGCGGAGGCGCTTCAACTTCCTGTCGGACGCGCTGGTGGCGCAGGCATACTCGAGGGCGGCCGATGCGATCGTCAGGCAGGTGGAGGAGCAGGGCGGGCGCTTCTTGTCGGACTGGGACCCGAGGACGATGCTGGTGAAGAGGGTTATGAAGAGGCTGATTCCCGTGAGCGGCATGGAGGATCTGGACTGGGAGGTGAGGGTGATTGCGGATAGCCGTGCGTCTCGTCCTCGTCTCTTGCGGTGCTCGGCTAACACATGTGACCCTCCCCCCTTTTTTTTGTTTGCACGCGCCCCAGGAACTGCGAATGCGTTTGTGATTCCCGGCGGCAAGGTCTTTGTCCACAGCGGCATCCTCAACGTCTGCCGCAGTGAAGACGCCCTCGCGGCGGTCCTCGGGCACGAAATCGCACACAGCACAGCTTCCCACGCGGCAGAGCGGCTCTCGGCCGCATGGGTGGGCAATCTCACGGCCGGCAGCCTCTTCTTCCTCGTCGGCGCGCTGCCGGGCCTCGCGCTGTTTAGCTTGTGGAACGTCATTGGGGGATACTACCTGCAAGACCTGCTCTTCTACCTGCCCATGGGCCGCAAGCAGGAGAGCGAGGCGGACTACATCGGGCTGATGATGATGGCGGAGGCCTGCTACGATCCGCGGCAGGCCGTCGGCTTTTGGCAGAGGATGGAGACGATACAGCGGCTGGGCGGCCATGAGGTTCCCGAGATGCTCAGCACGCACCCATCGGTACGTTTACGCCGACGCCTGTGACTACGGGCATCTGGAGAGAGAGCTGACGGGGGACGGCAGAACGAGCATCGGATCACCAAGATTGAAGAGTGGCTGCCAGAGGCGATGAAGAAGCGGATGGAGAGCGACTGCAGAGCCACGTCGGCGTTTGCGGACAGGTTCAGAGAGGCGCTGAGGCGGCGACGGCCGATGGTGATGGAGCCCTCATAGTGTAGCGTTGACATGAGCGTTAGCGAAATAGATGCCCCGGAATCCCGCTCGCCGCACGTCGCAACTCCAAATGGCGAATCGAAGGCCCGCGTTTTGGCAGGCAGCCTCTGTACTGCGTATTGCTAACCCTGCGTAAGTAGTACGTGCTACCTTGTACTGCTTGCTATCTTACGATTGATGATTGTTTATGTTTATTGAGCCCTCGGCGGTTGAACTTTGGACGCCCCCCCCTCCTCGGCTCGGCTCACGCGACCCCTTTTGCAATCCGCCCTTTTGCCATTCGTCAGGCCACCCGCCCAAAGCCCAAAGCCCGCCAAATCCGGGGGGGGGGGGTTCTCCCACTGAAGCGCCCACTGAACAAAGCGGGCATAGCGCTGACCCTCCTTTCCCGCCCTCCTTCACCACAGACAGGCCTGTGCCGAGGCAACTGCGGCAGCGTTTGCCGCGCTCGTTCCCTTTTTTTTTTTTTTTCCCTTGTGAGCTCGAGCTTTTCGGTTGATTGTTTTCTTGCAATCCCTTCACTTGTCCCGCGAGCATCTGCGCATTGAATTGTTGGTACGTCTTTCCTGTGTCCGGGAGAGAGCCATGAAAGAAGAAGAAGAAGAAGAGGAAGAGGAAGAAGGAGCTGCTGTGCTAACAAAACCCAAAAAAAGAAGCTTCAAGAAGAACAGAAACAGCCAAAAAAAAAAAAAAAATGTCCGACGAGTCATTCACCACAGCCGACGTCGGCGCGCATAACAACGACGAGAAGGGCTACTGGCTCATTGTCGAGAACAACGTCTACGACATCACCAGTGCGTGTTTTTTTTTTCCCTCCCCCCTCTCTCTCTCTATAAAGAAGAAGAAGAAGAAGAAGAAGAAGAAGAAGACAAAGAAGGAATGATGCAGAGGAGATGTTTGGTAGCTGACGGGCACTTTTTTTTTTTTTCGCAACCCTCAAGAATTCCTCGACGAGCATCCCGGCGGCTCCAAGATCCTGAAGCGCTTCGCGGGCAAGAACGCGACCAAGGCGTTTTGGAAGTACCACAACGAGAGCGTGCTGGAAAAGTACGGCGGAAAGTACAAGATTGGCAGCGTCAAGGAGGCCGCGAAGCTGTAAAAGGGGGCGGGTTCTGGTTTGAATCCTGGCTAAGCGTTTTCTCTCTTTTTTTTTTTTTTTTTTTTTTTTTTTTTTTTTTTTTTTTTGCGCTCTGAATTTCCTTTGGGCATGTTCGCGTTATTGCTTGCTGGGGATGACAGTAGTCTACACTCAGGGTCTTCATCAGAGGGGGGAAATGCAACCTGTTGTTACCCGCGGATTTAAACACAGGCTGACGACGAGCAAGTCATTAGGCGGCAGCTCATGTGCTCCAGCCAGTCGTTGGCGCAGATTCACGCTCAAAGATTATAGGACATACATATATAATAGTACATATTATGGCCCGTGGCAAGTTTTATTGCCGGTGACAACTATTGGGACAACTATTGGGACAACTATTGGGACAACTATTGGGACAACTATTGGGACAACTATTGGGAGATTTCCGTGGCTCAACCCATCCGAAACTTTGGCCTCTCTCGTCACTCGCCTACCCTGGATTTCTTATATAAAAAAAGAAAGAAGAAAAAGAAAGAAGAAAAAAACGTTTTTTTTAACGGGGCCATGAAGCTGGAAAATAGAAAAGTATTCGCATAACAAAAGCAATGCGGCGACAAGTTCCGAGCTGGTCACGGAGCATTCCGCACTTCGTCCGCACTCGGCAGCCCTCGCTAATAAACAACACTAAAAAGGACACACCCACCAGCCATTCTCACGTTATGCCCCTTTCGGGCATCGTGCTGGAGAACCATTGGCAGTTCAGCTTTGTTGCGAGCAGAGCAGGGCGCGCGAACGAGAAAGACTTTGCGATCTCCCCCCATTGTGCGGCCTGGGGGCGAGAAGAGGTGGAGAAAGGAAGCACAACTGGCCATTGCTGCTGCCAATCTTCGGGGCTGGATTGCAGGAAGCATGGGCCGCCCGTTGAGGCAAATGCCGTCGCGCGCTGCTTGGCCAATTCCTCTGCCGCCATCGCTGCTCGTGCCCCTTGCGGCTCTCTCATCACGCGCTTCCATCCTCGGGCCCTCGTCATGTCCGGCCTCTTCGACATTGACGCCCAAGGCCTTCGCCTCCAGCAGCGACACCTCCCTCAGCCCTCCGTCCGCGAGAACAAGACGCTCCCGCCTCCCGCCCTCGTCCGCGCCGCCTCGGCCGCCCTGCCCAAGTCGTCCGACCCGGACTTCCTCTCCGGCCGCCCTGCCGCCGACGTTGCCCGGCACATCACGGAGCACATCGTCCCTGCGCTATGCGGCCAGTCGCAGTCGAGCCGCTACTTTGGCTTTGTCACCGGCGGCGTCCTCCCGCTGGCCGAATGGGCCGATAACGTCGTCTCCCACATGGATCAAAACGTGCAGGTCCATCTCCCGGAGCAGTCCGTGTCCACGGACGTCGAGGATGCCGCCCTGCAGATGCTGATGGGCCTGCTGCGGCTGGAATCGGAGTGGAAGGGCCGGACCTTTACCACCGGGGCGACAGCGAGCAACGTTCTCGGCTTGGCTTGCGGGCGGGAGGCCGTTCTTGAGAAGAGAGGCGCATCGGTGGGCGAGCTAGGCTTATTGGCCGCTTGCGCCAAAGCTGGAGTCTCCGACATTCAGATCCTCACCAGCGGAGGCCATAGCTCGCTCTCCAAGGCGGCGAGCGTAGTCGGCCTGGGCAGAGCATCTGTCAAAGAATTGCCTCGAAGCGCATCCCGGCCGTGGAAGCTGGATCTCGACGCGGTGGAGAGGGAACTGCGCCGCCCCGGAACAGCAAGCATCATTGCCGTTAGCATGGGAGAGGTGAATACGGGGGGTTATGCCCTCGATGGGATTGACGAATGGAGGAGGCTGAGGCAACTAGCGGACGAGCATGCGGCTTGGATCCATGCCGACGGAGGTATGTCGAACCGAGTTATCCAGGGACAAGCAGAGACTGCTCCGGAGGCCCAAGGCTCAGCGGTGCCGATTGTTCTGATTATATATATATATAGCCTTTGGCATCTTCAGCAGCGTGCTGGAAGAGCGAGACGAGTATCGGCTGCTCCACGACCGGGTTAAAGGTGTCGATCTAGCCGACAGCATCACGGTCGATGGCCACAAAATGCTCAACGTGGTATGAGGAAATCCACCTTTTTCTTCTTCATCTTCTACTTCGTTTTTGCACTCGCGTTTTTGGAAGCTAACCTCCCTCAGCCGTACGACTGCGGCATGTTCTTCACCCGCGCTTCGTCCACCCTCGAATCCGTCTTCGTCAACCCCAACGCCGCATATCTCTCCTCGGGCTTGACTGCCGGCATCTCGTCCCCTCTCAACGTCGGCCTCGAAAACTCGAGGCGCTTCCGCGCGCTGCCCGCCTATGCCGTGCTCCTCAGCGAAGGGCGTCCCGGTTTCGCCAGTCTATTCCACAGCATGGCTCAGCTGTCTCGCAGACTGGCCGTGTTCCTGCGAGAATCGCCGCATTATGAGCTGCTTCCTGACGAGGATGGCGATGTTGAGGAGATTTTCATCATCGTTTTGTTCAGGGCCAAGGACGAGAAGCTAAACGACGACCTGGTGGCGAGGATCAACGCGACGAGGCAGCTGTACGTGAGCGGGACGAGCTGGAAGGGCGGCAAGGCGGTGAGGGTGGCCGTGTCCAACTGGAGGGTCGATGTCGAGAGGGATTTCAAAGTGGTGACGGCGATTTTGAACGACGTTGCCCAAGGGAGAGAGTTTGACATGGAAAAATGCCTGTAAAGTTGTAAAAAGAGGGAAGAATGAAAGGAAACGAAAGAAAAAAGAAGAAGAGGAAAATAAAACAAAGGAAATAACAGCCAAAAAAAAAAAAAAACCACTTGTCGCTCGTAGTTCCAATGCACCGCTTCATCACCCCCCCAAATCCACGAAGCCGTCCCAGCTTCCCACGCTGCAACACTCGGTTCCCAATTCTCCCACCTTCTCTCAACCAAACTTCTTGGATCCTCCCTTCTGCGATAGTTTCTTGCTCCCCTTCTTCCCCGGCCCAATCAGCTCAAGGTGTCCCGCCCTCTCGCCCAGCAGCGCCTCCGTCTTGGCCGCCATGCCCGAGGTGAACTTTTTGAGCACCTTGTCGACACTGGGCTTGGACTTCTTGGGCTTGGAGACCTTGGATGCCTGGCGCTTCGAGTGGACGGCTTTTGGCGCGGCTGCCTTGTTGGATTTTTTGACCGTGCCTTGCGCCATGATTCTTTTTCTTCTTTTTCTTCTTCTTCTTCTTCTTCTTCTTCTCGTTGACCGTCTCCTTTTGCTTTCGCCTATTCTTAAACGCTTTGTTGATAGTCAAGGGTCGACGGGGTGTAAATGCTGTTGAGAGGTTGGGTTAGTTTTTTTTTTTTTTTTTTTTTTTTTTTTTATTAACCCTTTGTCTGATAGATAAGCTTAGATAAGGCGCGCACGATGGCTTTGCTACCGAATTTCCGCCGATGTTGCCAAAATAGACCGAAATCGTTCAAAGGGGGTTGATGATGCAAACTTTATATTCCCAGCATCATTTTTTTTAAAAAAAGATTATTCATGCTGGGGATAGAGCATAGCGTGTATAAACTGACAAAACAAAAAAACAAATATACAACAAAAAAATTAAAAAATTAAAATGGGCGGGCATTTGTAAATGACAAAAAAAAAAAAAAAAAAAAAAAAAAAAAAAAAAAAAGAGGCCATGATGATGATCCAGTTCCTATTCTAACCCCAACGCCGGCTTTATTTCGTTACATACAATAACAGAACTGGTTTGGTTGTTCCATTCACTCACCCCCGATTCTCGACTTGGCAACGTCAGCTCGAGGCCTTACCACCCATCGCCCCATCCATCGTCATCATCCGTCTCTTTGGGTGCCAAATCAATCTTCTTGGCGGCTACAGGCTTCGCTGCAGCTTTTGCCGCCGGTTTCGCAACCGTCCTTGGTGCAGGCTTCTTGGAGGCGCTGGTTTTTGACAGCCCCTTGGGCAGGGGTTTGCTCGGTCCCTTCTTCTGCGCTTGCGCCGCTAGCCATCCTGCAAAATCGGGCTCATCTTCGCCGAACGGCATCGCAGACACGGCTGCGGATGTGCTGGCGGTGGCAGATGTCGCCTCAAAAGTGTCATCTTCCGGCAGGTCGCCCCACGCGTCACCTGCGTCGTCGTCGCCATCGCCGTCGGATAAGAATTGTCCGGCAATTGCACTGGCAATGGAAGGGGTCGACGGGCCCGAAGCTGGAGGAGGCGATGCCAAGGCTTGACGGTGAAGAGGCGATGCCGATGCCGTGGTTGTTTTCTTCGCCTCAGGCCCCGGTGACGGAGACGCAGCAGCCGGAGCTGAGCTGTTTTCGGTTTGCATGTCTCCGGCAACGGCAGTCAGTTTATTCGTAAATGATGAGATGGCCCAGCCTGCCCAGCTGCTTCCGGTGGGTGCGCTTGGCTGCGCCGCGTTCGCCTGCCCAGCGGCTGCGTCGGCCGATTGAGGTGGAGGCAGAACGCTTTCAGGCATAGCAGCAGCAGCCTTGCGAACCTTTTGCAGATAGATGTCCATTGTCCGAGAAGCTTGGTCTCGGATCAGCTTTTCCTTATCAATCAGGGCAGGGCATACCACGGGCAAGATGCGACTGGCGCCGTCGTCCTCATTAAAGTATTCGGCCGTTGCGGCCAAAGCCATGAGCGCCGCATTTCTCGCGTGCACAAAGGGGTCCCGCAAGGAGCGGGTAAAGGCAGCTATTAGCACCTTTGATCTCGAAGATGTACCAAGGCTCTTTGCGATTTTGCCGAGGCAGATGGTGGTGTTCGTGCGGATGCCAGGCTGCTCGTCGTTTGCCGTCTTCGCCAGCTGCTTTAGGAGGTCGCCGTTGATGGTGCGATCGGATAGTTTCCCAATGACAACGAGAACCGATTTCAACGTCTGCTCCCGGACAACAGGCGCTGCGTCTGTAAATCCGGTAACCTTTGGACGCTCTTGTTAGCATACCGACTCCTGCGGCAGTCAGTCAGTCAGTCAGGGGCCGGGTAGCATCTGACTTACCAACTGTGGAAAGATTTTGTCGTTGACGATTTTCTGCGGCAGTTGGTCGATTATGAGGGGGAGGCCGTCCAACAGGCACACCCGGATGCCCCTATCAGGATTCGCAAATGCGCGAACGACAAACGGGGTGATTTTGGAGTCGAAGTCGTCAGAGGGCAGCTTGGCGGCGAGTTTCAGCACCACGGTGAGAGCTTTGGGGCCGCCGCCGCCGAATTCAACCGACTTGACGAGTTCCGGGAGGACTTTGGATTTGGAGAACTCTTCGGGGAAGTCATCCGTTACTTGTTCCAGGCCGCTAACAAAAGCCCATGGAAATTAGACAATGACGATGGAAGCAGTGACAGCAAGCAGGAGGAAAAAGGGGCCTACTCGAGAAACTCCTCTCGCTCATCAGGGTTCTTCATTCCCAGATTGTCTATTCCTTCGGTCAACTGGATCAACGGGGTATCGAAAAACGAACCGGATCGGCGCCCGAGTTCAAGGAAATTGGCAGCACTTATCCGCGCTTTGGGGTTGGCGTTGCAGAGGCGTCTGTAGCTGGTCTGCATGGTCGGGGGTATGTTTTTCGTTTGGCCGGCCTGGTCTGGGCCTTGAAAGTCACCGTTGAAAACCTCAAAGATGAGGGTTCCAAAGTTGAACGAGTCGACAGCATAGGTCGGATGCGCTTTGGTCGCGCCCCATCCGCCCTGAGCCACTTCTGGCGGCGCATATCGGCCAGAATCAGGAACCAAGCTTCCGTAGCTCTGGACGACAAAAACACACCCACAACAACAACAACAACAACAACAACAACAGCAACAACAACAACAAAAAGATTAGCAAACTCGCCGCTTCCGCCTTTCAACAACAACAACGGCGTGGAACTGACATCGAGGGTAGTTTCACTGTCCTTGACGTTACTTAGAACCTCAAAGCCCCCCAGCTTCCACTCCCCGCTTTCTGAGGTATAGATTGAGCCGACTCTCAGGCTGCCGTGTTTTGAGGACGCATCGTCGTTGATGAACTTGAGAGTTTGCTGCAACGCCATCAGCGTTTTAGACAGGATGGGGCACTCCTTCAAAGAATCGAATGCCTACAGCTACACTGTATAGGCCCCATTTGATAGTCTCGGGGCTCAAGCTCTTCCTTCGGACGTGCCACCGAAGAGGGACAACGCGCTCGGTAGCGATGTAGATGTACGTGTCTGTCTAGCCGCCCGAACGGTCAGCTCCGAAGAGCAATGCCGGCGGCCGCATAGCATACCTCGACGGTGTCCAGAACCTTGATGACGCCTGGGTGTCGCAGCGTCCGTAGTTTCCTCAGCGCGTTCTTTGCGAGCGGCAGCTGGCTCTTCTTGGCCGTGATGTCGAAAGAGAAGATGCTGCAATTCGATCCATCCTCCTGATTGCGCCACCGTCAGCTCATGCGACGCAGTGCTCGCAGCCGCTGGGGCCAGCCTCACCCGCCTTGTCCCGTTATACAAGGTCCAGATGGATTCGTCAACGTCGACCTTGTCGCCGAATGTGTAGGGGAACGGAGGGCCCTGGGACATGGCCGAGGCCACGGCCGACTTGAGAAAGTCCATGGGGAACGATGAGCGCTTCAGGACGGGGGCAGCGATGGATAGCGCAGAGTTCGGATAGCATCAACGAGCAGCGCGAGATATGAAGCTCGTCTCCTGCTGCCGCAACACAGCACGGGACATGCAGCATTGGTGGGGGCAAAAAAAAAAAGAATGCCAGCAGCCCGAGAAGCTCCCCGCGCCACCACGTGTCAGCCGCCAGAAGGGAAACCTTCTGTGTCTGGGCCTCTTGTGTTCCGTCGCACAGGCGTCTTTAGGCGACTCGAGCCGCTAAAGAAGGGCCGCTATCAGGGCCATGGCGAGCCGCTAAAAGGGCTACATACAGGGGCCCTGCACAACGAACCTGTTGGAACAAGCCCGTGATTATTAGATCTCGAGGTCACGCCCCTGGCGTCAATCCCTTCTTTTTTTTAAAAAAAAAAAAAAAAAAAAAAAAAAAGCAAGAAACAAGAAAAAAGAAAGAAAGGAGAATAAAAAAAAAAAAAAAACCTTACACAGATTCAGCTGGGGCACCAACTGGCTTCACTCAAGGGAACCGTCTCACGCCTTGTGTCTCCCAAATGAGGCCACGACAAAAAAAAAAAAACCCCCCCAAGCGATTGGCAGCATCACCCGAAATCGACCGTCTTATGTAAGCGGCCGCACGTCAGGGATCGCCCTTTCGAACCTTTTTTTTTTTTTTCGCTGAAGGGCGCTCGGGCCACTCCGGCGCGGACGACGTTGCCTTTCGGCCAACAATCCCGGCGTCTTTCCTCCGAGCCTTGCGCCCAAACCCTTCTCTCCTCCTCCTCCTCCTCCTCCTCCTCCTCCTCCTCCTCCTCAACGCGCACGGCCGCGGGGGAGTGAGCAGTGAGCGCATCTGCCGTCTGCCGGCCTCTGCCTGGTGCTCTCTCTGCAAGTCCTCAGCGCCAGCTCGACCGAGTTCCGGGCGTCGCATGGATTGCAATCTCGAGGGCGACGTCGTCCGGAGGCCACATCGCAGATGTCTATGCTGTGAGAGCACGGGATCCCCTCCGTCTTGCGGGCGCAAAGTAAGTTCGACCTCTGTGCTTGGCCCTTTCGTGTGTTCGAACCTGTTTCCCGTCTGCTCTGTTCTTCGCTACAAATGGATGATGCCTCCATGGTAAAAGGTCTGACCGAACGGAACCTCCTGAGTCATGGTTTCCATGCGTCTTCTCGATTTGATTGGCGCTGCCTGTCCTCAGGAACGCGTCAAGCAGCCGCCCTTTGCCGGATTCTCAGCAAGGCGTCTTTTTTTTCCCCGATACTCCTTGCTGGATGGCATCCCGGTGCTGCATATCAAGGCCATCCCCGTCGCACACGGAGTCTCTGTTCTCGCATTTCTCCACGGGCTGAGACCAAAGGCCGCGACGGACATGGATTGCTCACGCGGGCAATCCGCTTTTTGTGAAGGCGCTCGATTCCATAACCGTTGCTGTTCCTAGCCTGAAGTCGCAAAAAGAAAAAAAAACTGAAAAGATCTGACATTTTGAAGAACGAGCCTAGCTTCATCTCTCTTTGCAAACCATTGACCGTACGGTCCTGCTGACTGACTAATGCCATTGACAGGATCTATTTTCCCCTCTTCTATTTTTTCCCCCCATGCTCCATATGCCTGGGCGGCTGAGAGTTATTTTTCCGGATGGTTTCCTGCAAAGACGACTCGTTGGGCTGTTTGGTAGACTTCGCACCTGACCCCTGAAATGAGCACGCTGCAGAGCCTATCTACCTCATCTCGGACCACCAATCACGGCGCTTTGTCAAGCGAAAAAAATCCAACTACCTGGCATGGAAGGGTATTTGGCACACATCATCAGAATCCTACTGTATGGTTAGTGAGGCCCTCAGACATGAATCGAAATGAGGCCCTTTGGCTTAGGGGGAGATGCTCCGTTTGGGGCTGCCAAGAACCCATATTTGCAGAATCTCTATGTTCTGAGCACCAGCTGCTCGCCCACAATTTTCCCCCCAAGGCTCCTAGTCCCGAGCCGACGAGCCCATCTGCGCATAGGGCAAAGAGGACTGGACGGTTCTCCCTCGGACGGACAGCGGCTAGTCCCACGCAGAGCGATCCTCTGCGGCCCTCGTACTCGGCACGCCGGAGCGACTCTCTCTTGGCATACTCTGCTAATGGCACCGAGGCGCCCTCTCTCGCTCGCCACTTTCCGAACCACCAAGGATCGAATCATATTCTGGGCCATCCACCGTCACTGGCCCCCGCAAAGTCCACGATACCGAGGCAAAAACGAGCAACGGCAGGGAACCTACCGGCCAACGCCTCCATAGTCATGGCTGAGGCCATGCCGCCAGAGCCCCAGGAGCCATATTTTGCGCTCAACACTGATATTCCCTCCCCCAAACAAAGCCCCTCGGCATCTGTGCGTCAAAATCATAACCAAGGCGCCCCTGAGAGCAGGAGTGTGCCGTCAAGCAGTGTCCCTCGAAGGAACCTAGCCTTAATCGGCGGCTTGGTCGACATCGACGTCGGATTCACGTCCAAGTTGAATGTGCCCGTTACCTACTCTCATGCCAGCCTTAAAAAGCCCCCCGGATCAGTTTCGCCTGCCCGTGTCGGGAACACGAATCTGGAAGAGTCGCGCTCAATCGCCGTGGCCAATACGCCAAGCAGGAGAAGGCCGGATGTAGTGGGTGTAAATAGACGTGAGGCATCTACTATTCACGTGCATCAAAAGCCCGGTCAAATCCTTCATATCAAAGAAAATCTACCTCTTCACATATCTCCTAGAAAAAGAAAGGCCGATTTCTCGGACACTCAACCAAGAGTGAAAGAGCAGCCCGTTGGACAGAGTCTAGAAGGATTTTCTACTCTCTCAGAGTCGAAGGGGCAAACGGTCTCGCAAAATTCAAACCAGCAAGATGACGTCCATCAAAGCGCTCTGTCGGGCAACTCTTCCAGGCATCATGGTGGCGAACAACAAACGGCAGGCCGCCTTCGTAATTCAAACATGGTCTGGGCGTCAAATACACCAACGCCTGCGACAGAAGTAATCCACCAAGAGACCAAAGGACAACGTGAAAACCATACAAAACATGCACAAGTCGATGACGGCAGTGGACAGAAGTCGATCCACGTGTCTGAACGCGCGCAGCAGCCCGAGTCTCAGATAAACGGATCGAAAGACGAGTGGCAGCACGGGATCTATGTGTCTCCTCCCATGCTTGAAAAAGATGCGCCAGTGGTTGATCAGGCTGCGTTGGCGGCGGACACCATAGTTGTCACAGCAGAGGGGCACGGCAAGCCCGGGGCTCAAGTCTTTGACTCAGAGGCCTTTGATGCCATGATATATCGCCAGTCCACGCTGCGTCCGCCGCGGGGCGTTTCCGTGCAGGTTCCAGCCCAATCGAAAACTCCACTTGGGAGGGTTTCAACTCGAGATCGAAGGCAGTACTTGGCGATCAATCCCGCCATCCATTTTCCGTACAACCGACCCGATGAATGGCACAGGGATAAAGCGCTAGAGATTCAGGCGCGTGGAAGACGCAAGGCGTGGTTCGGCAAAGTCATTGAAAGGCGGCGGTGGCTGCGAGCAAAAGAGAAAGCGGAAGAAGACAAGCAAAAAGCGGCGAGAGCGCCAAACCGAAAGCCAGCACGCATAGACCCTCAGCCTTGGTCATATAACCGAATCGTGGACTTTGGAGATGTCCCTCCAGAGGAATTGCCAAAGGATGTGCTGCAGAATCCTGCGTGGGTCAAGGCTTGCGCCTGGCATCGAGAAAATCAAGCAAAGAGGATACTGCGAGACCGTGTAGCCAGGGACGCACAGCGGAAAGCGTGGGATCAGGCTGAGCGCGTCATGGAAGATGCCAAAATGGCATCCAAGAAAAGCCGAGAACCTTGAGGCGGCGAGGGGTCACATGCATCGCGCATGTTTTTTTATTTTTTATTTTTTTATTCTTTATTTCTTTCATAAAGTTTCTTAATCTCCTCCCCCTTCTTCTTCTTTTCTTCTTCTCTTCCCCCCCCCCCCCCCCTTTTTCAAGATATCATCAGCTCGGGCATTTGCTTTTACAACACGTTCAGGGTTTAGAGCGAGGCTTTCACGATCGTATGGATTAATCCATATGTTCATTGGCGTCACGGAAGTACGAGACTATAATGGGTATATATGGGGACCTCTTTTTATTATTATTCTTTTTATTTTTATTTTTATTTTTATTTTTTTATTTCCCCCCCCCCCCCCTTCTTTCTTTCTCCTTTTTTTTCAATTGTTTTTCTTGGGCACAATAGGGATGACATGGTGTCATGAGGTAATTAATTCAACATTTCACCATATGTAAGATGACAGTGGGCTCTGCGAGAGTGGCTGCGGTTGATTGAAGAGAATTTCATATGTCAGAAGATAGTTATGGTGGCGTGTTGCAAAATAACATGAAGTCATATATATCTGATCTTGTCTGTTTGATATCGGAAATCAATTAGCAGGGCTTTGGGCTCTACGCTGTTGCAAGAAATGGAATAGCATTATATATATTCCCCCCTTTTCCTTCTCTTTTTTTCTTCCCCCCCAACACACATTTTCTGACCCTAGCCCTGATACATACTTCAATGATACAATATATGTATAGTTATAGATTTATATATATATATATATATATATATGTATATACCATGTGCATATACTATACGCCCTTGGCCAGTAGGTTCAACGCACTGCCCGCCAAAATGAATCCCGCCTGGTCCTTGCTGACAGCGTGCCTCGTGGGGATCAGAATCTCCTCGCCGCTGGCCTTGTTCACCTTGAGCTGCACGTCTCCCTTGCCTCCATTTCGGAGCATATCAAGAAGCCCGACCGTGCTCACCTCGTCTCCCGCCGCGATCCTGTCATAGTCGGCCTCGTTCTCAAACGTCAGGGGCACGACGCCTTGCTTCTTCAGGTTGGTCTCGTGGATGCGCGCAAAGGACTTCGTCAGGACGACTCTCGCGCCGAGGTACCTGGGCTGGAGGGCGGCGTGCTCGCGGGCCGAGCCCTCGCCGTAGTTGTGCTCCGCGACGACGAGCCACTCCTGTCCGCGGTCCTTCCACAGCTGGCCGAGCTCGGGGATGGTGTGCTCGGAGCCGTCGAGGTCGTAGGCGGCGTTGACCTGGCCCGTTTCGGCGTTGACGGCGGTGTTGAGCGTGTTGGTGCTGATGTTGGGGAGGTGGCCCTTGTACTTGAGCCAGGGCCCCGCGGCGGAGATGGTGTCGGTGGTGCATTTGCCGGCGACCTTGACGAGGACGCGGAGGCCGGAGAGGTCGGAGTCGGGGAAAGGGGCAAAGGGCTCGAGGAAGGCGAGGCGGTCGGAGGACGGCGAGACGGCGACCGGAACGCCGGGGTCGGGCTGCTGGGAGAGCACGCCGAGGGAGGGGACGCCGGGCTCGAAGGGGGCCCGGGGCCCTTCGAGGCCGCGCGGGGGGGAGAACTTGAAGTCCTCGCCGGAGGGGGTCTTGATGGTGTCGGTCAGGGGGTTGAAGGTGGTGGAGCCGGCAAACGCCATGGCGGTGACGATCTCGGGCGAGGCGAGGAAGTTCATGGTTTCGGGGTTGCCGTCGTTCCGGCCGCGGAAGTTGCGGTTGTAGGAGGACAGGATGGCGTTGGGCGTCCCCTTGGCGACGCCGTCCTGCCGCTGCCACTGGCCGATGCAGGGGCCGCAGGCGTTGGACAGCAAGACGCCCCCGGCGGCCTCAAGCGTCGCCAGCGTGCCGTCGCGCTCCAGGGTGGCGCGGATCTGCTCGCTGCCGGGGGTGATGTAGAAGTCGGCGGCGGGCTTGAGGCCCGCGGCGGCCGCCTCCTTGAGGAGGCTCTCCACGCGGGTCATGTCCTCGTAGGAGCTGTTGGTGCAGCTGCCGATGAGGCCGGCCGACAGCTTCTCGGGCCACCGCTGGTGCCCGACGGCGTCCTTGAACTTGGACAAGGGGGTGGCCAGGTCGGGGGTGAAGGGCCCGTTGACGTGGGGCTCCAGCTCGGAGAGGTCGATGGAGATGAGCTGGTCGTACTCGGCGCCTTGGTCGGCCTCGAAGCGGAAGCGGGCGTCCGCAGACGAGCCGCTTCCGGGGAAGCCCTGCAGGGCCCTGATGTCCTCAACGGCCCGGCCGCGGCGCGTGGATTCGAGGTACCGCGCAGAGGCCTCGGTGTAGGGGAAGACGGACGTGGTCGCGCCCACCTCGGCGCCCATGTTGCAGATGGTGGCCATGCCGGTGGCGCTCAGCGTGTCGACGCCCGGGCCGAAGTACTCGATGACGGAGCCGGTGCCGCCGCGGACGGTCAGCTCGCCCGCCAGCTTCAGGATGACGTCCTTGGGCGCGACCCAGTCGCCCAGCCGGCCGGTGAGCCGCACGCCGAGGACCTTTGGGGCCCGGAGCTCCCACGGCGCGCCGACCAGGGCCTCCACGGCATCGGCGCCGCCGACGCCGATCGTCACGGTGCAGAGGCCGCCGGCGTTGGGGCTGTGGCTGTCCGTCCCCAGCATCATCAGGCCCGGCAGCGCGTAGTTCTCCAGCACGGTCTGGTGGATGATGCCCGCGCCGGGCGGCCAAAAGTCCATGCCGTACCTGCGCGCCGCCGACTCCAGGAAGTCGAAGATCTCCTTGTTCGCCCGGATGCCCGCGGACAAGTCGTCGTCGGCGCCCCTGGACCCGACAATCAGGTGGTCGCAGTGGATGCTGGCCGGGATCGCCGGCCGCTCGAGGCCGCACGACATGAACTGCAGCAGCGCCATCTGCGCCGACGCGTCCTGCATGTTGACCCTGTCGGGCTTCAGCAGCAGGTTCGCCTTGCCGCGGATGCTGCGCCCGTTGTCCGTGTTGCTGAGCAGCGACTCCTCCACGTTGTCCAGGTGGCTGTACAGGATCTTCTCGGCCAGCGTCAGGCGCTGCCGGCCGAGCACGCGCCGCACGTCGGTGTATCTGGCGAACAGCTTCTCGTAGGCCGACGGCAGTGACCCGACGGTTGAGAATCTCCTGCTCGACGAGGCACAGAGCGCGCGGCTCAGGGCTCCGGCCGCGGAGCCGGATCCCGCTCGGCGCAAAAGGAGGCTCTATACAGGGGCCCCCGGGGTGCGTCAGCCTCGAATTCTCTCTCTCTCTCTCTCTCTCTCTCTCTCTCTCTCTCTCTCTCTCTCTTCTTTCTTTCGTCCCATGATATGAAGACGAAAAAAAAAAAAAGTAAAAAATTCAATTGGAAAAGAAAAACTCACCGTCATGGCGCCTCCAGAACGGCCTGCCAGCTCAATTGGTGCCATGTTGCGCAACAAAGATTCATTCCCACAAACCACAAAAACTTTTTTTTTTTTTTTTGGTGGGGTGAAAGTTTTTTTTTTTTTTTTTTTTTTTTTTTTTTTCTTCTTCTAGAGATTGGCAATGCGCGGCATCGGATTGGGGGAGATCGGGAGAGAATCGGGAGAATCGGGGAATCCGGGGCAAAAAGTGGCGCACGTTCAAAAACAAATCTCTTATAGATCGCGCCAAACAAAGTTGGCTTTGACAGCTGCTCAAGGTTCGATTCGAACCAACTCGGGCTTGTAAACGCACTTTCCTACTCGTGTAAGCACACAGTTCAGTTCCTTCATTTGTCTCTGCTGCCGGATGGTGATGCTTCCTCCAGAAAATTCAGGCGCAATGCCTCAACATGTCTTCCCCAGTGCCAGCAATTAAATCGGTATCTTTACACCTGCAAAACAATCATGTATCGTCGCCGCAACACAAAATTCCCTTCCCTTCATGCGGCATCCGTCCGTTCACTCCTCTCGCTTCTCTCTATCACCCCCCGCCTCCATTCTCTCTCTCTCTCTCTCTCTTTTTTTTTCTTCTTCTTTTCTTTTTCTTTTTCTTCTTCTTCTTCTTCTTCTTCTTCTTCTTCTTCTTCTTCTTCTTCCTCTTTCCTCCTTGTGAGTCTTCTAGTAAATTGCAACTCCATCGGCATCTTCCAGCCATAGCGCCGCCAAGTCCTTAGCCAAGCCCAGTCTTAGCTTTCGAATCACATCTTCTCCCTTCGTATTAGCTAGCCAGCCTTTCCTCCAGTCCCATCCTCTAATCACTTTGCCTCCTCCTCCTCCTCCTCCTCCTCCCCCTACTCCTCCCATGACAGACTTTTGCATGTGGCTGGCTAGGAGCGAGCTGCTGCTCATCACGTACGTGCTGCCGCTAAGAGCACCTATCGATTTCATGAGATCCGCCGGCGTAGATCCCTTGAGGCCATGTCCTGATGCGAGTACCAGGTCGAAAAACTCCTCGCATGTTGAGTACACGCGAGAGCCCACCGCCTGGATGTCTTCGATTGCCTTGAGGAGAATGTCAAGTTGTTCGAGAGAGATGACGGAGGGTGACTGGTTGATGAAAACCGTTGCCTCGCCAAGCAGAGCCAGCAAAAAGTCTTCGCTAACCACGGCATCCCTTGTCTCGTCATAGAGCCCGCCGCGGATGTTGTCCCCCGAGCTAGAGACGACGGCCACCAGCGCGAACGCAGCTTGCTTCCTCATGTAGAGGGCTCTAGATGGTGAAGTGTCTTCAATCTTTGCCAGTTCGTCTCGGATTTCATAAAACTTGCGCAGTGTGGCGTAGCCGCTGAGCATTCGGCCCAGCAGCTGGGCAGCTTCCAGGTCGACTTTCGCCCGATCCTCCAAAGCTTCTGATCTGTTTCGAAGCAAGCTCTTGAGATCTTCGTCGAGGTCTTTCTCGGCGGGGTAGACCGTTGACTGCACGAGCGAATAAGACATGAGGAGGTTGAGAACCTCACGAACACGGTCAGTACGATGAGAGAGCGCAAAGTACCAAAGAGCCTCGCCGTATCTGTGAGATTCTTTGGACAAGATCTCCGCAAACGTCTTGATACTTGGTTAGCTTACCGATACCCGGAGGGTAAAATATATATATATATATATATAGAGAGAGAGAGAGAGAGAGAGAGAAGGGAAGAAGGAGAAAGGTGAAAGGTGAAAGGTGAAAGGTGAAAAGAGAAAGGAGAAAAAGAGAAGAGAAAAGAGTCACTCACCTCCGCAGTCTCCTCGGCATAACTCATCATGCCCAGATCGCTCAAGATTCTCCACATCTTGTCCACCGTCGTGCCGGAGGTCGCGTCCAGCGTTGCGAGGAGATCCCTCAGCAACTCTCCAACCGTCTCTTCTGATTTTTCCGGCACATCCATCCGCCCCAGCACTTGGATGGCCATCTCCCAGCCGTCCCGCTGCGGCGAAAGATGCTCAATGCCCGCCAGCTCTCTCGCGTAGATGACGAGGGTTGTGTCCTTGATGCCCTCCGCGTCGTCGCTGCTAGGCTGGCCCACGCCAAGGAGCAGCAGGTCGTCAATGTCCAGACTGTCGGCCGGCAGCGGCTTCGCGGGCTCCGGAAGGGGAAGCCATTTGCCCAGAGATGCAATCTCGGCCACTGCGCAGGCCACCGGAAGGGACCAGGTCCGCAGGCACCCTATGACGGCGTGGACGTTGCCTTCAAAGGCAGATGCGAGGGCGACCTCGACGGGGTTCATCGTGTTGGGGCTCAGGCCGGACTGGATGACAACGTTGAACACTGTCGCGAGCCGGTCGAAATAGTCCTCGGAGTCTGTGAAGCTGCCTGGCGACGCGCCGAACTGGGACTGCACCAGGCTCTTGGGCCGCTGAACGCCCTCGTCCCACCAGCCAAACAATCCAATGGTGGCCTCGCACCAGTCCTGCGCCGTCTCCAGGATGGCCTCGGTCTGTCCCAGGACAATGTCGTAAACCGTCTGCAGGTTTTCGTAAATGTCCCAAGGAATCTGGCTCGACGCCTTCTTGGCCATTGCCGAGATGGACATGTCCACTTCGTCGCCGTTGAGGGAATCGAGCAGGCTGGTGTCTTTGCCTTCGGCAAACAGCGTGAGCCTGTCCAGAGAGCCCCGAGCTTGGACCCGGAACAAGGTCCAGCTGCTGGTGAGGATCTCCCAGTCGCCCCGGGCCGCAGGGCATTGGTCGAGCATCTCGCACGTGGCCTCCACAAACCTCCGCACGTTTTCGAGGGCCTTGCCCGTGTACGTCTGGCCTCCTCGGGGCCCTCGGCGGACATGCTCCCAACCGGCGTTCCTCAAAAGCTGCTTCGCTCCGTTGACGTCGCCCCGCAGCAGCGAATTTCTCAGCGTCTGCCAATAGAGGCCGTGGCACGCGGGGCTGGGCTTGTACCTGGAGATTTCTCGAATCTGATCAGGGTACAGGTTGTGGCTGCTTTGCATCCAGTCGAACAGGATTTCCGGCAAGGGCGACGTCTTTTCGTCCCCGGCTTTGCCATCGAAGCGAGTGTGATGCATGCGCAGGATGAGGTGAGCGACGTAGGCGGCCCTTTCGAACGGATCCGCGTCTTCTCCCGGGCCAATAGTAGCCAGATCCTCGCCCTCCGGCGGCGGAAGCTCCTCTACATATTCCGTCCAAAGCCGTATCAGCCGGTAGGTGATGTTGGCAAGCGAGCTGTCCAGTCTCTCCGGGTCGTCGTGCGCGCCGACGCCGTCGTCGTATAGCTGGCAAACCAAGTTTTCCGTCTTGAGGAGCAAATCAGGCTTCTCCGTGACTCGGGCGGGCTCCTGGTGGGCATAGATATCCTTGGCAATGGTGCCGAACTGAAGCTCTCGGTTTCCCCCATAGGCCCTAAAGCGGGTAGATTGGCTAAATAGACTCTCGGCTTCCCTGCGCACCCTGTCCGTCGCCGCCGGGGTCTGCAGCATCATCAGGTCCGACTCCTCGCCGATGACAGGTTGGCCGTATGCGCGATCGTCGTGCCGCATGTTCAAGAAGATGTCGCCCATGTCGGAGTCGTCCACGCTCTGTTCCTCGTCCAAGGGAGCCTCTTCTTCTTCTCCTTCTTCCATTTCCTCGTCGATATACCGCTCCACCTCGGCCTCCATGTCGTCCGTGGTGGTGAGCTCTTCCTTTCTCTGGGATGGCCTCGTCGTTGGGGGTGCCAGCCGAAACAAGCTCCCTCTTAGGGGAGGAAGCTCGTTGTCGTCATCGAAGCCCTCGTCAAATTCATCTTCCTTCTCGTCATCGTCATCCGCGCGAAGCTGTCGGCTTAGCCCAGAGGGCGGTCTCCCTCTGATGGATCGGCCGAGGGGGGCATTCGGGTTACGCGTGTTGCCGAACAATCCTCTCCCCGTGCTCGAGGTCGTGCTGATTCCGAAATTGGGAGGCCTCGGCGGGTCAAACGTCTGGAGCATAGAGCTGCCGAGATACGAAACCGAAGGAGCTCCCGCCGGAGTGAAAGACGCTGTTGATGACGGGGGAGCGTCCAAGGGAGTGCCTGTCGGGCTGTCTTCATACCGCGAAAACCCGAAATTGTTGGCGCGCCGCCTGTCCGGCGTTGAGGGCGCCTCTTTGCCAATCGGACTGGAATCGACGATGAATCTGTGGGCCATGATGAATGGCGACGTCCGCCCAAACCGGCAGCTCCGCCAAACAGGTTTTTTTTTTTTTTTTTTTTTTTTTTTCGTATCAAGAGCGATGCCGGATCACGTTTTCATATGCGCGAGCTGGCCTTCGAACTCTCAAAACGTGCAGCCTCCGTAATAAGCGTGGCAAATACCAAAAGGGAGAATGTGGGCGGCGCTGTTTGTGAATAGAAATCGCCCTCTCGATTCATTTGGCACAGCACGCGTCTTGGATATTTTTTTTTTTGGGGGGGGGGGAAGAGCTGCTTGTCGCGTAAAGCCTGAGTGAGAACCGACATTTAGCCGTGATTCACCGGGGCTGCTCAGGTGTGCGGAACAAAACCGTTCGAGTCTCTCTGCATTGTACCACAAGGGCGGCTCACGAGAGAGGCTTCTACATTCAGAGGCATTATCATTGATGAAGAAGATTTTGTAAAGACGAATCACAGGCCCGTACTTATCACTCGAAAACAAACGAAAAAAAAAAAAGAAGAAGAAGAAAAAGAAGAAAAGAGGGAGAGAAATTTCGTTCTCGTTTGGCGTTTCCATTTTTTGCTTTGAAATATAAAACTATCTTTCAAGGCAACAGGCTTGGCTTAAGGTCTATGCATGACCGGGGAGTTAGTACCCGTGAAAGAACTCTGAACTCTGCAGAATGCGGATCGATCTGTGGCCGGAGCATTTACAACATGTCAAATTTACAAAAGGAGTAGGTATAAATCAAACGGAATAAAAAATAAACCCCTTCAGGAGAAATTTCGGAGTTTGGCAAAAAAAAAAAGGAAAAAGGAAAAAGGAAAACTTCGTTGAAATCGGCAATAATTATAGCCGCTTTTTAGGATAATTCAAGTTTGTTGTTGTTATTCAATGTGAACACACGGAGACGACGGAGTTGCCAATAATGCCCCTCTCACATAACATTCCGGTTCAAGGGTCGGCAAAGAGAGCAAGATCAACCCTCGTTCACGGAAACGACTTCGTTGGCGGTTGAATCCCAAGCCTTGCCCAGCCATAAAGTAGTAGTGCAGTATTTCGGCCGCGCATGAGTAAGCACACACACAACAAGCGTTCACAGCTGCCTTTGCTTTCCACCCCCACTTGCATCACAGCGGGGTAGCCAATATCGAATAATGGTGACGGTCGGGTTACCAGATCAATGAGCTGCCTCTCGTAAATAAATAGCAGCTCCATCTGACACTTGAGATTTTTTTTTTCTTTCTTTCTTTCTTTTCTTTTTCTAGTAGGATCATCGAGAAGCTGAATAATTTTCTTCTGCTGCGTTTCAATACTCGACTCACGACATGGCCTCTACTGTTGGAAAGGTAAATCAAGTCGCGGGATATACCCCCTCCATCCCTCACCTTGGATTCAACTTGAGCTAACGAGAGAGAGGGGGGGGGGGGGGGGAGTAGACCATCACCTGCAAGGCTGCCATTGCCTGGGAGGCCGGCAAGGAGCTGAGCATTGAGGATGTCGAGGTTGCCCCTCCCAAGGCTCACGAGGTCCGCGTGCAGATCTACTACACGGGCGTTTGCCACACAGGTAGGTTGTGTCGATGATGTGTGAACGTCTGGAGAGAGGGCACCAAGGGACCGGCTAACCGCCACAGATGCTTACACCCTGTCCGGAAAGGACCCCGAGGGTGCTTTCCCCGTCATCTTGGGACATGAGGGAGCCGGCATTGTCGAGTCTGTCGGTGAGGGCGTCACCAATGTCAAGCCCGGCGACCACGTCGTTGCCCTCTAGTATGTGCCAAAACTGGTTATGCGTCCGAGGACAGAAGCTGAACAGGATGCAGTACGCCCGAGTGCAAGGAGTGCAAGTTTTGTCAGTCTGGAAAGACAAACCTTTGCGGCAAGATCCGAGCGACTCAGGGCAAGGGCGTCATGCCCGATGGCACCAGCCGATTCAAGTGCAAGGGCAAGGATATCCTTCACTTCATGGGAACGTCGACTTTCTCGCAGTACACCGTCCTCGCCGACATCTCCGTCGTCGCCGTCCAGCCCGACGCCCCCATGGACCGGACCTGTCTCCTTGGCTGCGGCATCACCACTGGTTACGGCGCGGCCCGCGTGACCGCCAAGGTGGAAGAGGGCTCGAACATCGCCGTCTTCGGAGCTGGGTGCGTCGGCTTGTCCGTCGTCCAGGGTGCCGTCGCCAACAAGGCCGGCAAGATTATCGTGGTTGACGTCAACCCGACCAAGGAGGAGTGGGCGAAGAAGTTTGGCGCCACCGACTTTGTCAACCCCAACGATCTGAAGGGACAGAGCATTGTCGAAAAGCTGATTGAGATGACCGACGGCGGCTGCGACTACACGTTTGATTGCACCGGCAACGTCAATGTGATGCGTGCCGCGCTGGAGGCCTGCCACAAGGGCTGGGGTGAGAGCATCATCATCGGCGTCGCTGCCGCTGGCCAGGAGATTGCCACTCGCCGTACGTTTGCCATTTCCGCTCCCTCCGTGATCTACTAGCTATCTCTCAGTGAGCACACTGTACTAATATGGCGTCTTTTTTTTTTTTTTTTTTAGCATTCCAACTGGTCACCGGTCGTGTCTGGAAGGGCTGCGCCTTCGGAGGCATCAAGGGCCGCTCGCAGCTGCCAGGGCTCGTCGGCGACTACATGAAAGGAGATCTCAAGGTCGATGAGTTCATCACGCACCGCAAAACCCTGGGGGAGATTAACGACGCGTTCGAAAACATGAAGCAGGGAGACTGCATCCGAGCCGTTGTTGACGCGCGGACTCTGTAAATAGGGCAGATTGCGTGTGAGAGAGACCGGGCTCAAAAGGGTCAAAATGCGGGTCAAAATTTGTACAGTACAGGAATGATTGATGGATGGAATCATGAGAGAGCAAGAAAAAAAATGAAAAGAGGCGAAGGAACGGGTGGTTAGAATAATGAGGAAGAGAAAAAGTGTTAATTCGCGTGCTGCTCTTCCAAGTCCCGTTTTGCACATTGATGGGTTCCTTTGGTGGAGAAGGACAACCAATGTAGAGAACACGAACAGAGGGCAAAAAAAGTGACATGACACAAGCCAGAGGCCGCCGGTGGTGGTGGTGGTGGTGGTGGTGGTGATGGTGGCATGAGATGAAACAAGCAGCAGCTAGCAAAGCGATCTGGATCCTATCCTATTGTAATCCCAAGAATCCGGTTGCTCCCTCCGCAGGAACTGAACCCACATCCAAGGAGGAAGCCCAACATCTCCGAAACGGGCTTTTCTCTTTGATACGTCAGAATCCGTGACGCCTCAACCTGAAATTCGCCATAGCCGTCCAATGGCCAGGACGCCAGTTTGTGGATCCAATGAAGCAACTGAAAATCGAGGTTCGATTTCTCGCTACGACAGCATCCTTTTTTTTTTTTAGGGGGTGGTTATTATTCGTTGCTTTTTTTTTTTCAGGTTGGCTTTACCATAGCGAGATGGTTCCATCGCCCAGCCCCCCCCCCCCCCCCCCAAACAATGTCAGCGAGCGGAATCGGGGGGGCATGACGACATGGCTGCTCGCAACAACAAAAAAAGCCCAATTGGCTCGGCATTTCGTGAAAAATTCGGCAGTTGGCGAAGGGGAAACCGTTTCGGAACACACACACACACACACACACACACACACACTGGGGTTGCTGATTTCGGAGGCAGCGCCGGAGGCGGATCCGGCCGGCCACAATGAGAGAATCCGGGCTCAAGATTGGGCATTTTTGTCCCAAAGCGGCGACCTGAGTGGTGAGAAGACGGGGATGGTATGTGCATAAGGGTACCTTAGTACTAATATATACGGAGAGTATAGGTAGTAGGTATAGTAGGGAAGCGGTGGTGGTCAATTTGGTGCATTCACTATAGTAACACCTACTAAGGTAGGTAGTAATACATTGTATGCGAAATTGCTTCTGGACGAGAGGCCCTATAGAGAAATTACGCCCCCCCCTCAGGGGATCAGATGAAAAGAAAACAGGTGGAAAAAAAAAAAAAAGACAAGACAAAAAGACAAAAAAAGGCTCCGTCGCTCACTGTATGGAGCCACGCTATTAGATTGCCTTCAAAAATCAAAACAATCAAGAAAAAAAATTAATGCACAGGCGGTTGGTTGCGACAAGCGCTTAAAAAAAAAAAAAAAAAAAAACCCATGCCAGCGTCCTTTGTTGGCTCTCTCCCGCTAGCTTTAGTACCTTAGGTAGCGGTTTTACCACTGCGATACCGCACAGGGCATTAAAAAGTCTACCAGGTATATACATACCTGGGTAGTAGTAGGTAGCACCTAGTACCTTAGTACCTTAGCAGGTAAGGTATTACCTATAGTAACTCTTGCCTTTGGATGCTGATAAAGCGCAGGGCACGGAGTAATTACTAAGGTAGTAGGTAGGTTAGTATGGAAGGTAAGGGCACAGTAGCGACAAAGCCCAGAGTTACCTATAACCTCTAGCCTGTTTGTTACCTGGTATGATTTTGAGTCGTCAGCGTTGTCAGCCTAGAACAGGCGGTCCGGGGGGGGGGGGGGGTAAAAAGCCCAAAAAAAAAGTCACAGCGCCTGGCCGGTCCTTGTGTCGAGGAAACCCGACTCACCACTTCGTACTACGGAGAATTAACCGCCTAATTACCAACTACCTAGTACCTTATACCTACGTGGACAGAGCAGCAGGTTGAGCACAGCTTGGGCTCGTATGTATCATTTATTCCGGCCTGGCGCCTCCCCCCCCTAGAAAACTAGCGGCCAGGGAAGCTGGCTGACTGACATGGGGGCATCATACGGATTTGAAGGGAGGGGGGGTGATGCATTATTATTGATCTTGTGAGCGCGCGACTTTTTTTCAGCCGCTTGCATGACTTTTTTTTTTTTTTTTTTTTTTTTTTTTTCATATTTTGGCAAACCATGTCTTGCGTCTCGCCATTTCGACGGGGGTTGGGGTTTTTTGATGCCACCGTTGCTGAACAAGTGAACCGGTCTTCAGCCCAAGCGATTGTCAGCAATCTCTCACGCGCAGGCGATGGCATCGCTCCAAAAGGCGTTCCGGACATACATGGTGGCCCGTATTGCCGAATCGATATCGCTTCCGTACGGGTTACCTTATTTATTATATGCAGGTAGCTTTGGATGCGGCGCGCGCACGCACGCGACCATTGTCGCCCTTTTTTTCAATTCTATTCTTTTTTTCCTTTTCATTTCATTTCTTCTTATTTCATTTCATTTCTTTTTTTTTTCCTTTTTCAAATCTGGCAATACCTAAGGTACTAGGTAGTACCTAGTAGTAGTAGAAGTAAGGTACGTAGTCTTTTTACGCAAACCCCATCATTTGCATTTTGGTACGTGGAGCCCGGCGTATGCAGCGAAAAGACCAGCAGCAACAGAAATTGGCCTGCTTGCGCGTGTCACTGCTGCGAAAAAAAAGAAAGAAAATGGTTGTATGTGTCTGTGTCTGTGTCTGTGTATCGTCTTCTGGTGCGACCTTGATGCCAACGCAGACGGATGCCTTTAGGATAGGAGGACCAAGACCAAGAACGAAACCCACCCCGGGTCTTTCTGGGGCCCAGAAACCGACGGCGCATGATTCCCCACGATGTATCGATACCGGAGGAGGGAAGGGAGGGGGGGGGGGGAGCCTTCGTGCATTGGGCCGCTGCGAAGGAGTTGCCTCGTACATGGCATAGCATGGCATGGCATGGCATGGCATGTCATTTGGCAATGGGCATGGCAATGACCACATCGGCATGGGCTGGCTGGCACAGGCCGAATCCACCCGCCCACAGCTACGTGTTCGCTGCATTGCTACTCCGGACTAGTGCTGGGCTGCGTTGTTCGCCGTCTCGTCTGTTGCTCTGCTCGCGGCATTTTGCCCTTTTGCTGCACTGGCATGGGATCAGTGATCACGTTGGCGACCCGGCAAAAAAAAAAAAAAAGAAAGAAAAAGAAAAGAAAAGAAAAAAGGCGAGCGGTGCCCAACCGAGGCAGCGTAGTGTACTTGGTGCTTTACGGCTTGTACGGAGTACTACCTACCTAGTACTTAGTAGGTAGTATGTAGTAGGTACCTACTACTGGGAAGTACAGGTAGGTACTAGGAGAGATTACCTGTAGGTACCGACTTGCTGAAGATGGCCAAGGCGTCGCACGGCCGCCTGGGGTGCTGCCAAGTATTGGCAGTTTGTCTTCCATTGATAACAAACAGAGGGGCGCGGTTGATGGTGCAATCCCACGTTTTTTTTTTAAATTATTCTTTTCTTTTCTTTTCTTTTCATTCCTTTTCATTCCCTTTCTTCTCTCGCCGGGTAAGAGGGCCCGTGCATCATGCTGTGGTACAAGAAAAAGAGAGGGCCTTTCTGTGACTCGTCTCATCTCCAGCCAAAAAAAAAAAAAAAAAAAACTACCCGCCTCAAACGGTAAAAAAAAAAAGAGCCCATTTTGGCGACGTCGCGCCCGCTTTCGGAGAGCAGCAGCAAAGGGGCACAGACCACACAGCAGCCGCACTGTACTTTGTGGTTACCTAACTGACTTTAGCACCAATAATTAAGGTAAACTACTATACTTAGTACCTAGTACCTAGGTAATAGCAGTAGAGGTAACTTGGCACTAAAACTACCTAATACCTATAGCACTTTCTAGTAGGCCTGGCTTTCTTTCTTTCTTTCTTTTTTGTTCCCATATAGGTACATGCCCGCGGGATAAAATAGCCTGGATTTCTTATAATTAACTACCTAGTACAAAGGTAGTGCATACCTACTAACTAATCTACCCATGCTTGTTACAATACTACCTTACCTAGTATCCTCCTTTATATGTTGTTCTCTTGGCTACTACCTCACTTTGTATATATATACAAGCATATACAAGTGTATGCAAGCGTGTATTTATATATATACTATATATTTAATCTTATTCTAGTTTACATTAGGGTGTATATATTCATAGGTAAAGTAGCTATGTATGTGTTGCGATTTGTAGGATGGGGAAAAACTACGACCCAATACACACTGTGTTCCCAGACACATCTGGTCGTTACGTTTGTTCGTTTTAAACTGCAGTACCGGTACTTGTCGTATCCGTACCCGTCACATCAGGCAGGTCACACACCTTTTTGCGCTGGCACCGGTCCCAACGGCCATCTTCTTTCGCGGGCTCTGATCGGAAATCGCGTCTCTTGCTCCGTCCGCGCTGATAAAGAAAGCCCAGCACCGCTCCCTACATATCCTCCCCAATTCACACGCGCTTCTTCTCTTTGGCACGAGCCCGACGTTGACCCCAATTCCCGGCCGCAATTTCAAGAAACGGTGCCGCCACCAGACCGGCCCCGGGGCGTGTAAAATTGATTCACACATGCAGAGAGTTTGCCGCTGCTGTGATATACGGTAGCCGCAGCTGATTTCCGTGTTTGACGCGGCACTAGTAGAGGGGAATTTTTCTTTTTCTTTTTTTGGCCATCAATTCTATTCGTTTTTGCTCATTTTCTATTTTCAGGTGCGTTGAGATAAAGGAAATCATACCCATTTTTTTAGATAAAAAAAAGAAAGAAAAGAAAAGAAAAGAAAAAGGGAGAGAAAAGAAAGAAAGAACGAAAAAAGGGCGGAAAACAAAAGGGAAAAAAGCGTCCAGATAAGAAGAGACGGAGACCCCCCCCCCCCCCCCTCCCTCATCCATCCATTCATTCCCACTCACTACGCCCGCACCCCCCCCTCGAACGGAGCAACACAACAGAAACCAAGAGATTCCCGCAGAGGCTTCTTCTTCTCTCCCCTTCCAAGAGGGGAGGGGGGGATCCGGGAGGCAAATTCACACACCCCCGGGGCTGGCTGGGACGTTGGAGCGGCGCATCTCCACCGGACCACCGGGTGTGAAGTGGCGCCTGAATGGATTGATCCTCTTTTGTCCCCCCCCCCCCCCCCTTGCTCTTAGGTCGTCACTCCATTCGCTCCGGGACATATAAAGGCTCGCGCCATCCGTTGTCCGCGAAAGTTGGCTGACTCAAAAAAAGAAAAAAGAAAAGAAAAAAGTTCCAGGTTTCTTTACTTCATCAGTCAGCGTCAATCTTCCGTCACTCGCTGTCGGGCTGCTCTCCCTTTTTGTGTCGTTGTTTATTAATACCAGGCGTTGCTGGCCCTTCCTCAGCGTCGTCCTCGAACAAACACTCCTTCGGACGACGACTCATACACACACACGACACCCCGTCTCTCTTTCTCAGACGTTTCTCTTCCCAAGGCCTCGGTCGAGCCGTCTCCTCCCTCGCCGTCTAGCACCGTCCTGATAACCCTGCTCGCCCGCCATGCCTAAGAAGCTCCGTTGCACCGCCAAGGACTGCCGAGAGCCCGCTCAGCGCATCGTTGGCGATTGCACATTCTGCAACGGCCACTTCTGTGGCAAGCACCGTCTGTTAGAAGACCACAAGTGCAGCGGTCTAGAAGACGTACGTTTCATCAGCGTTTCCCTCCCCTGTTCCCCTCCAGACGCTTGCCTCCCCGGTATCTGACATTGCCTATATCCAGTGCAAGAAGCAATCTCACGAGCGTAATGCTGCTCAGTTGGAAGCTGAGCGGACGCAAGTCATCCGGGGCGTTTAATTTACATCAACATCCTTGCAAAACCATTCCCCCCCCCCCCGGATAGTCGCCCCCCCAACGCATCTCGACCATTGATTGCCGCATCATCTGCAGCTTTTCAAACATGATTTTCTTTCACCACCAACCGTGCTTCCTTCACGTGATGCATTACGCTCACCGCCACCCGATTCATACTTACGGACCATGATTATATGAAACGAAATATCCCTTTTTTCTTCTTCTTCTGGAGCGAAACCCGGGGGGGTGGCGGGGGGCGGGATACACAGAAGACCCGGCGAGGCCAAAGTTGACGGCGACTCTTTTTCTTCTTCTCTTCAAAGAGAAGGAGAGGGAGCCAGCAGAAAAGGGGGGGAGCGCCATCGGTGCCCTCCCGTATTTTGTATATTTCTACCATTTATTTGACTGTCTCTGTCGGAGCAGTTACGCCTTTTTTGTCTCGCATGGAGTATTGGGCTTGTTTCATCATCGATCTGTTTGGGTATTTCTAGGGGAATATTCGGAGCCCATTTCCGTGTTGATTGCTGTTTTTTTTTTTTTTTGTTTTTTTATCTGTTTTTTTTTTTTTTTCTTTCTTTTATTATTCATTTTATTTTTTTTTTTCTAGCTCATTTTTGAAAATGATGAAACTAAACTATTGAACTAGAAATCAGGCACGTGTTGCATCGTGACCGGCTTGAAAAAGACTTGTGATTGAGAGAGAGAGAGAGAGAGAGAGAGAGAGAGAGGCATTGCATTGCGTGATCCGGAGACGCAATGGCATGTCTCGTGAGGTTCTGGCCCAGGGCAGCTCGGCATGACTTGCTAAGTAAAGGGTCATCAAGTGTCAGGATTTCCAATCTCCCATGCCATGCACATTGTTTGAACGCCACGCTTGATATAGCCGGCGGGGCACCATTATCTCGGCTGATGAACCCAAACACCGACTGACCTCCGAAGTCTACGACGGTGACCAAATAATAATAATAATAATAATAAAAAGTAAGGAGTACTCGATACTACTACTAATAATAATTACGGAGCACGGATATTACGTGTATATATTTCTAAAAATCCTTGCACATCGGGATGCATCAACGTAGACGCGCGGTTGTGCAGAGAATCGACAGGGCGAGGAATACAACAATACATACATACATACATACATACATGCACGGCGTAGATGCTGTAGAACAGAGCAGAGTAATGATCCAAGAGAACGCGTGTCCAGCCATTACTCGGCGCTGCATGCATGTATTCTGTTCATCCATGTCTACCTTGGGTATTCAATTCTACCAGGAGGGTGATTGAACATGTATATATTTTTTTATTTTTTTTTAAAAAAAAAAAAGAAATGAAAAAGAAAAGGCCAGTAATATGCTTACATGTGTTGCGCTACGTGGCGGGAACAGGTTGATTCATCTGCGAGAGCGAAGTCGGCCCCTCTGCCCGGAGACGTGAAAACAATGTATGTTGTTTGTTTGTTTGTTTGGCACCCATGCGACGGCGCTGTTCTGTTTCCGTTCGCTCTACTCCTCCCACTCCTCCTCCTCCTCCTCTTTCTTGACCTTTACCTCCCCCTGGACGATGGCTTCAGTCTTGACGATTGCGCTGCCATTCTCAACCTTGACCGTCTCCTCCTTGATCGCCTCCCGCTTCATCCTCCTCCCCTCGACAACCTTCTTCCTCTCCGCCGCCTTGCAAAGCCCCTGCAGCCCCAGGTCGCACTCGCCGCACCGCCGTCCCACCGGAAGGCACACGCTCTGTCCCAAGCCCACGAGCAAGCCGTTGATCTCGCGCCAGCGGTCGCGCGGCAGCCACGACTGCAGGGCCAGCCGCGTCTCCTCGGGGCTCTTCGTCCTGTTCCACCCCCACATGTTGGTGATGCGGTGGACGTGCACGTCGACGCCGATGCCTTCGGTGCGATTCCAGGCCACGGACATGCAGAGGTAGGCCATCTTGGGCCCCACGCCGGGCAGAGATGTGAGTCCTTCCACCGTGTCGGGGATGTCGCCGTTCCACTCGTCGCGGAGGATTTCCGCCGCCTTTTTGATGTACCTGCGTAAAGGGTGAAAAAAGAAAAAAGAAAAAAGAAAAAAGAAAAAAAAAAAAAAAAAAAAAAACACCGGATAGTTAGCATTCAGTCAAAAACCTGTAGCAAAGAGCCGGCAGTTTGGGGGGGGGGACGTAGACAAACTTGGTCTTGTTGTTGTGGAATCCAACCGCCCAAATCATCTGGTTCAGCAGGTTCGGATCCACCGCCAGCACATTGTCCAGATTCAAGCCCACCGGAGCTCCGGGCTTGTGCGCCGGCAGTTCCGTCTGCAGCTTCTTCATCACCACCGCCGTGACCGTGTCCTTGGTCTGGCTGGACAGCATCAGCGCTATCAGCGAGTGCAGCCTCTGGTCCCTGGGCGAGGCGCTCCTGTCCGCGAGGCGCTCGCAGCCCATGGTATCTACGGCGGCCCCGTAAGCGACGCCGCCCGGCGCGCGCATCTTCCTCACGACATTGTACATCTCTTCCCAGTCCGACGGGGGCGCCACGGTCTGTTCGCCGGTTGACGGGTCGGCGACTTTGCGCACGGGCTTGCGAGCCCGAGCAGGAGCACGGCGTGCGCCTTTCGACGGGGCGGCAGCCATCGCATCGAGCTTGTCATCTTCGTCCTCGTCAGGTTCGGGCTTTGCCAATGCGGCTGGCAAAGAGGCATCGGAGCCTCTTCTGCGCTTCTTTGGCGGCGGACCGACGCCGTCCTCGATATCGGGAGTTTGCGAGGCAGCGCCGTTGGTAGTGCCATTCACGCCCGAAGAGGCCGCATGATGGGCAAACCGGGCAAGGGAGGATCGCGTCGTGCGCCGCGGCGGCGAGGCAGATGCTGCGGCTCGCTCCAGCAGCTTGGCCGTGTCTTTGGATATCCGTGACGTGCGCATTGTACAGGATAATCCGGTCAATCACTTGATGGCCATGTTGTGGAAGGCCAATGGTTGTGAATTGTGGTCTGAAGCGGTTGGCTCAAGGGGGGGGGGGTTCAAAAGGCATGAAAAAAAAATAAAAAATAAGAATAAGAATAAAAAAAAAATAAAAAAAAGGAACAAGGAGCCGTGGGCTGATCGAAAGCGTGAGGACCTGATATCTCGGAAATCTTGGCGCTGCTGCAGCACGACGGAGACGCTATTGCGGCGCTTGCATGCAATATGCGATTGTTTGGCAGTTGCCTCTAGTACGGAAAAGAACTACATGCTAATAGTGTCATGTCTGCAATTGCACACAGTATTAACTTGATTCAATGAGTTGTATCTTCTTTACATACATATTGAATTTTATAGAGAGAAAAAAAATTAAAGAAAAATAAAGAAAAAAGAAAAAAAGAAACAGGTATAGGGTAGGAGTTTAAGATTGTTGCGTTTTATAAAGGGGAAAGGGATATATATATGCATGTATGGTTCGAGCCCGAGCTGCTGTTGGATCTTGAATCAAATCTAGAATGCATCACGTGTCTCGATTGCCTGCTTCTTGTTTTATTATGGCGACTTATTATCGGTATTGGGCATGCTATGCCCGACTTTTTGACTGGTGAAGACGCCATCTCTACAAATCACAGTGCTGCCCTCGGCAAAGCCATTAATCTTAATATCTCTTGTTTATACGGGGAAAAAAAAAACACCCATTTCAGTCGGCAACGGAACCGTTCCGCTACAAACTCGTCAGCTGCATCCCCTAATATCCGCAAAGCCGCTTATAGCTTTCTCTGTCCGCAGCCTCGGCTGGCTGAGTCTCCACACGACGGCAGTGACCCAACAACTTGCATCTTTAGTAGCACAAAGACTTGACCTCTCTGTATGTGCGACCTGGGGATGATCTTCTTTTTCATCCTCTGGCGCCAAAACAAGTTTTTTTTTTTTAAACCAAAAAGAATTTTTTTTTTAAAAAAAAAAATTGAAAAATAAAATAAAAAATAAAAATAAAAATAAAACCAACTTTTTTTTTGCCGTGCCGCGTGCCCCTTCAGCCACAGGGGAATATATCAGCTGGCGGAGATCCACCCCCTTGTTCTGGCCCCAGCGGGCAGCTCCTCAATCTGACGCCTCGTCTCCAAAACGCCCAATTTCTTGCGCGACGAGCGCGAACATCGGGCTGATTGATTGCTTGCTTGCTTGCTTGCTTGCTTGATCGATCGCTTCATCGATTGCATCTGCGCTTAGCACCCCCCCCCCCCCCCCTAATCATGGAGCCCTCGGGGGCGAACAAGGGTTTCTTCCAGCCTGCCCCGATTTTGCCGAACCAATTTTACGACGACGTTTCCTTTCGCAGATGCTTCAATTGTGAGTGCACCACGATCACTCCCGTGCACAGGGACGAAACAAGGCGCACGGGGGCCGCAGCCACGCTGTGGTTGGACCGCTAACACGGCTTGCGCAGTATTTCTCCCGTTCAGCGTCATCACCGAGGTCGAGGCTGAGGTTGCAGCCCTGGGGAGGGATGTCCTCTCGGACGAAGTGTTTGCCTGGATCACAGATGCCGAGCACAACAAACCCTACATCAAGGGCAGCGGGCGGGATGCCTTTGGTAGATTGCACGGTGAGCTGGTGACTGGCGAGGGGTGGCGCGAGCTGCAAAAGTTTGGTCTCTCCAGAGGGTAAGCTGGTTCCGTTTTCGTTTTCGTCTCGTCTCTCGAATGCTGGCTGCCTTGCGTCCCCAAGTGCTGACCTTTTCTTCTTCTTCTTCTTCTTCTTCTTCTTCTTATTCTCTTTCGCGAAACAACCAGCATCGTTGCCACCGGATATGACACGCCCTACGGCGCCTTTTCTCGCCCCCTCCAGTACTTGCGCCTGCACCTCTGGGAGGCCTCGTCTGCCAACGTGACCTGTCCCTCAGCAATGCAGGATGGCGCCGCTTCTCTGCTGAGGAGGCACCTGGCGTCGAGGAACATCAGCGAGGTGGAGCGCAAGGTCTTCGAGGACGCCTACCGCCGTCTCATCTCGCGCGACCCGAGCGTTGCCTGGACTAGCGGACAGTGGATGACGGAGCGCTCTGGGGGCAGCGACGTGTCTCAAACCGAGACCATTGCTCTGTATCAGCCCAAGGAAGTCGAGGGCGCTCTCGCGTCAAAGGAGGGCAAGATCCCCCTCGGGCCGTGGAGCATTCACGGCTTCAAATGGTTTTCGTCGGCAACCGACTCAAACATGACCATTCTGCTCGCCCGCACGTCCCAAGGCGGGCTCAGCACCTTTCTGGCGCCCATGCGGCGATACGACCCTGCCGCCAGAACCATGACTGGACATCCCAAATCCGATGGAACCCGGCTCAACGGCGTCTGGATCCAGCGGCTCAAAAACAAGCTCGGCACGCAGTCGCTCCCGACTGCCGAGCTCGTGCTCGAAGACATGCGCGGCTGGAAGATTGGCGAAGAGGGAAGAGGCATCCATGAGATTAGCACAATCCTGACCCTCACCAGGATACACAACGTCGTGACGGCTTGTGGATACGTCGGTCGCGGCTTGGGCATTGCGAGGGCATATGCGCGGCGGCGAGAGGTTGGGGCCGGCCGCGGTGCCCGGATGAAGCTGACCGAGAGCGCGCTGCACATGCGCACCCTGGCCGGCTTGACGGCCGAGTACCACGGGCTGATGCTCCTGAGCAACTACTGCGGCTACATCCTAGGAATTTCCGAGCACGAGGCCACGCCGCCAACGGCAGCCCTCGCGGCCCTGACGCCGGCGCCCCAGTTCATCGATCCGCTCCTTCGCATCATCGTGCCGCTTGCCAAGGCCTACGTATGCAAGGCCGCCGTCCCGCTGCTCTACTCGTGCATGGAATCGCTCGGCGGCGTAGGCTATCTCGTCAACGAGGAGCAAGAATACCTCAACGTGGCGCGGCTCTACCGCGACTGCTGCGTCCTGCCCATCTGGGAGGGCACCACCGACGTCTTGTGCACAGATATGATGCGCGCGCTCAAGCGCCCCAGATCAGGGACCCAGTCGATGGATGCGCTGGAGAGCTTCATCAAGACTTCTTTCGAATTCAGCGGCGAAGGCGTCGTCAAGCCTTTTGACTGGGACCCTGTGGCCAAGTGGACTGCTATGCGGACGTATATTGACGAGAGGAGACAGGCCGACGTAGTCGCCGAGGGCAGAGACATTCTGTGGGACGTGGCTGACCTCCTCATTTCCTTGCTGCTCTTCGTTGATGCCAGTACTGACGGGAACGAAGCTGCCGACGAGATTTTCCGTCGGTTCGTCAATGACAAGTTTTCGAGGGAGAAGCGCAAGAGAGATACCACGGCGGAGGAGTTGAATAGAGATCTGGCCATTGTGTACGGTGTCGAGGAGGCAAAGGCCGTCGCCAGGGAGATTGTTCCGAAATTGTAAATCAAAAATCGCGTCATCTGTTGATATACCTTTTTTTTTTCCCTTTCTTTTTTTAAACCTTTTTATTTTATTTTACTTTTTGTTTACTTTTTCCTTTTTTGATCTATTCATTT
This sequence comes from Trichoderma cornu-damae, assembly GCA_020631695.1. Lineage (NCBI taxonomy): Eukaryota > Fungi > Ascomycota > Sordariomycetes > Hypocreales > Hypocreaceae > Trichoderma > Trichoderma cornu-damae. Next base: position 5,146,019 of record CM036088.1, read on the forward strand.
TTTTCTCTCTTACATTTATGGAATTAGGGACAGTAAGGATTTGCTCTGTATATAATCCATTACTTTAGCAGTAAATATTCGTATGGATCTATCTCCCCAGGTTACGCATAATTTTTAAAGAAGAAAACAAGAAAAAGAACAGAAAAAAAAGATTTAAGAGTGGCCAGCACTCGGCGGTTGCATACTATATATACTTGAAGAGAGCGGACAAAAAAGAAGAAGAAGAAGAAGAAGAAGAAGAAGAAGAAGAAGAGACTGTATGACTGTAGAGACGAATGATGATGGGTCTTTTTTTTTTTTTTTTTTTTTTTTTTTAGCTACGACGCGTAGCCAGCTGGTCCGTCCTTTGAAGCTGATATCAAGGATATAAAAGCGGAGGCATACCTTGAAATCGTGAGGCGGTTCCAATCGTAGTCTTTAGGCAGTGAAACTCGAGCACGCTCCCTCAAGGCCTGTTGCTTCCAACTGGATCTTCCTACATCCAGCCGTGGCCGGTGCGCCAGACGAGATGATTTCACCTCTGTCCCGGTTAGGACACGCCTGGTAGGCTGAGGAGCTATTATGCAACAGCAGAAGTCTGGTGCTGTTGCTGGTTCCGACATGGCCCAGCGACCATTCGTCATCGCCAGGGGTAGGATCAAGGCACTGAAAGTGTCCGTCCCAGGCAATGATGCAGGCGTTGTTGTTGTCGTCCCACAGAATGGGCCGAGAGCCAGAGGGGTTTAAGCAGTACCAACCCTTTGGCTGGCTCGCATCAAGGTAGAGGAAGCCGTATTCCTTGTTTTGCTGGATGGTTTTGCCAGTGGAGACGTCGGCGAGGGCGAAGCAGCAATAGCCGGCTGGGACATCGTAGTTCCGGGGGATGACGGCGGCGGATGATAATGAAGGGTGGAGGAGGGGGGGGAGGAGGAGGAGGAGCTTGAGGGAGAGCATTGTGCTGTGGTGGCTTGGTTTGTGCTTGATACGGCCTTGGAAAAGGCGATGGCTATTTGGGCTAGGATTGGGATGATGGTTGTATGGAGTTGAGACGAGGTGGCGGATTATCCTCACAACAGAAATGCCCCCCCTGAGACTACTTTTTGGATGTAGGACGACGAGAGCATTTAATAGCGGAACCGCAAAAACGACGCCGGTCTGGCACTCCGACGCAAACCATCTCGGGCTTCTGCCAACGCGAAATCACACTCGGTGAAAGGGCATCTCTTGATCATCTCGCCACGCGTTGGTTGGGTGAAGAAGCCGAGCGTCTGCAATCTAAAGCCAGCATCGCCGCGAGGGCCCCGTGGGCCATCACAGCTCATTTTTGCTCAATCCCCGAGACATTTGAATGGCACTTTGCGAAGCTCCACCAGCCGGCTCGGATAGTCTGAAAACAAGAGGCTGTAAGCGCCCTGTCAGCCGCCGGGCCACTGTGATATCCCGACCAACGCAGTTGGGGATTTGTTGCTCGTGACGGGCCGGCGAATCAGCGCGGAGAGGACGTCTATGTAGCTCTAGTCGGTAGCGCATCCCCCCATTCTCTTTTTGGGCGCAAGATGCCGATCAGAGGCTGCCAAGAGAGATGACTAGCCAAGGATGGGGAGTCTCATCTAGTGTGGTGATGGGGACGGTGGTTTTGAGGGGAAGATGCCGTCTGGAGCGGGCGCTGTTCATTATGGCTGCATGTTTAATTCATTATTGGATTTATCCATCTCCGCCCTGCCGCAAGGGGGTTTTCGATGTGATTACGAGTAAATGGATGGCGCGCAGAGAGAGATGAGCCTCACGCTTCTTGACCGGGTGATGGAAATCAACCTCGTGATTTGCCTCACCATAAGCTCGAGAACTCAAGTCCATGATTGGGCGAGTCATTTTCGCAGCTGCCTCTGATCGGGGGATGTTCAAGCATGTTCTTCTTCACAATGTACGGACTTGGGAGATGATAATTTTGTCTCAGTGGCTGCACGGAGTGCGGAGCAAGGAATATTACGGAGCGAGATGATGCCTGATTTGGGGTGGAGGTTTTGAGACATTCATTTTATTAGCAAGACTCGCCTCGACTAATCCAAGACATGGAGCATTTTGGTTTTGCTTGACCTCTTGTGCAAGGAGATTGTACTTGAGAGTTGTTGAAATCTGGCATAAAAATGCATTATAATTTTTTTTTTAAAAAAAAAAATTATTTCAATTGGCATAGATGAAAATTCCTTATTTATACAATCATAACCTACGTTCAGAGCTAATTATGCTTCATAATTGAACTATCTATCTATATATCAATCTTATTCATCATTTATTAATTTAAAGCTTTTTATTTTATATGAAATTATTTTTAAAATTTAAAAATCATTATATTTAAAAAATGCCCTTTTTTTTTAAAAAAAAAAATCCTTTTCTTAAAAAAAATTCTAGTTACAACTACACTAGTGGATATAGCTATTGCTATATACATATATATTTAAAAAAAAACCTGAATTTTTCGCTATACGGAGTACAGGCTCTGTAATCGTAGAATAAACCCCCGTCCCCCCCCCCCCCCCCCCTCCCCCTCCTGGGAAAAAAAAGAGAAAAAAAGAAAACCTTAGCTGAGCCAGGGGCCTGGCTGTAACTTATGTTGCCTGAATTATTCTTCCGCGGCTCCGGCCGATAAAGCCGGGGCCAACAATCCCCGGAATTCTGGCGACCTCCGCGCCGAGTTTTTCTTCACAAGGCTGCCAAACCACCGGACGGCTGACTCCGCATTTCTGGGGGGGGGGGGCGGGTAGGCAGACCGCTTTCTGACCCTGTCTTATTACCAAGCCTACCAGAACAGCAAAATCGTTGCGTCGCAATCGTCCAAAGGCAAAAAAAAAAAAAAAAAAAAAAAATAATAATAAAAATAAAAAAATGCCCATGCCCGATGACCTCTGGGAGGAGCTCTCCCAAGACATTCCCTCCACGTCTGATCCCTTTCTGCAGCAGTATCTGACCGGCCGAGAGAGCCTCATCAGCAAGGAGAAGGAGACGAGGGCGGATGCGTCGTTTCGCAAGTCCCTGACGCCGGTTGCAAGGCGCGCCTGCGCCATTGTCGACCGCATCCGCGCTCATGAACAGGCCGCCGTCTGGACGCCCAGCGTGGAGGAGCAGCTGGCCCAGGAGACGAAGCAAAGCATCTTCCCCGGCATGATGTTCATGATGGCCAAGGACCGCATGGAGCAGACGGACCTGTGGAAGATTGTGCGCCGCATGCCCAAGGGCTGTCTGCTGCACGCCCACATGGATGCCATGGTCGACTTTGACTTTATCCTTGACGAGCTGCTCAGGACCCCCGGGATGCACATGTCGAGTGACGTTGCTCTCAAGAGCCCCGAGGCGAGAGAAAACGCAATCCTCCGCTTCAGGTTCCGGTCCAAGGAAAGGGTGGACGGATCCATATGGGATCAAGGATACGAATCGGGCTCGTTTCTCCTGCTCACCAAGGTGGCTGATGAATTCCCGGAGGGGGGTCGGCCGGGCTTTCTCAGGTGGCTCAAGAGCCGCTGCACGCTTTCGCTCGTCGACAGCCATGAGCAGCACCATGGCATCGACGCCATCTGGGAAAAGTTTGCCAAATGCTTCGTCGTCGTCGCAACCATGATACACTACGAACCCATGTTCCGCGCCTTCCTGCGCCGCCTGATGGGGCTTCTCAAAGCCGACGGGGTCAACTGGGCCGAGCTTCGGTATGAGTTTCGCAGGCGCCTCTGTCCTGGCTTCATCTCGTGATCCCGCCCGGGCTAATGAAAAGATTACGCAGTTTCACGTGGCCCCTCGATTACTGTCGCGATCGCAGGGAAGAGCCCGAGACCGACTACAGCCACATGTGCAAAGTCGTCCAGGAGGAAGTCGCCAATTTCCAAGCGTCGGAGCAAGGCAAAGGCTTCTGGGGCCTCACGCTCATCTGGACGACCCTCCGGAGCTTCGACACGCGCCGCATCGTCGAGAACATGGACCACTGCATCACAACCAAGATGGAGTTCCCCAATCTCATAGCGGGATTCGACCTCGTGGGGCCCGAAGATCTCGGCAAGCCGCTGGCCGACCTGCTGCCCGAGCTGTTCTGGTTCCGGAAGCAGTGCGCGCAGGAGGGCGTCAACCTGCCCTTTTACTTCCACGCCGGCGAGACGCTCGGCGACGGCTCCAGCACGGATTCCAACCTGTTTGATGCCGTCCTGCTCGGCACTCGCCGCATCGGCCACGGCTTCAGCCTCTACAAGCACCCTCTCCTCATAGACATGGTCAAGGACAAGCGGATCCTCATCGAATCCTGCCCCATCTCGAACGAGGTCCTCCGCCTTTGCGGATCCGTCACGGCCCACCCATTGCCCGCCCTGCTCGCCCGCGGAGTCGCGTGCAGTCTCTGCAACGACGACCCGGCCATGTTGGGACAGAACACCGCAGGCATGTCGCACGACTTTTGGCAAGCCCTCCAGGGCTGGGATAACCTTGGCCTGGCCGGGCTGGGGAGCCTGGCGGAGAACAGCGTTCGATGGTCGACCTTTGAGGACCAGAACCAGGAGGAGTGGGTCGAGGGCATCAAGGAAGCCAGCCTCGGGAGCGGCGTCAAGGCCGAGCGGCTGAAGGAGTGGCGGGTGGAGTGGGAGCAGTTTTGCCTCTGGATCGTCACCGAGTTTGGCGACGAGTCCGACGCTGAAGCCGAAGCAGCGGACGCATAACGCATGTGCCACGCCTGCGTGAATATATACTACGTACTAGATTTACCGCACACCTAGTAGTAAATATACTGACGCCGTGTTGCATCAGTCGACTGGCTTTGCTTGTTGTTTTTTTTCCCCCATTCTCTTCGTCGTTCTCTTCTCCCCCCCTCCCTCTCTCCCTGCCTCTCTCTCTGTGTCTCTCCGTCTCTCTCTCTCTTTTTTTCTAGCTCGCACACCCTTCTGATATCTATTCTGTACCCAATACCGAGACACGGCCCCTAGGCATGCAGCTGGGTTAAATGAAAAGAAGGTGTGTCCTCCGCACATGATCAGCCATTGCTTCATTCATACCTTGGGTATCCCGCACTGCCTGCTACCCAAGCGCAAAAAGTAGCCGCTCTGCATTCACAATTTCTGAGACACAAAGCATCATCTCCGATAGTTTTATATACATGCCCGAGATGCCAAGGGCGAGCCCGCCGCGAAATTCTCCGCAAAAAACATCCCGACAACCGCCGCGGCCGCTGAAAAAAAAGGGGAAAAAAATTTAAAAAAAAAAAAAAAAAAAAAAAAAAAAAAAGGAAAAAGGAAAAGGAAAGAAAAGGAAAGAAACATGCACAAGGCGCTAAAGCAGCGCCCACGGCAAGGGTTACCTGCCGCTCTCCTACGGCAGGTACGGGCGAGGGATTTCGTGCTAAACCGTTTTGTCCGCCCAGGTCTTTTTCAGCTCATTTCCGTCAGCTGCCCTCCTTGGACCGAAAAACTTCCCCTTTCCCCCTTCACGCCCAGCGCACACGACGACGCTTCTATCACAACTCAGATGCCCTCCGAAACGCAATGTGAGACCGCGTCGCTTGAAACCCTCTGTGGCTTGAGCGGACTTTGGCCGTGATCCAATGGCTTGCTGCCAGCATGCAGCTCACCTTGGCAGGCGCAGGCGGAAGCGACTCATAAGCGGCCTAGCATTTGGCGAGTTGTGCTTACGACCAAAAACCCTGCTGGAATGGCTGCCAGACTGAGACATTGGGACGGCAGGACGAATCAACGGAGGATGAGGAATGCCAATCTGCGGCCCTCGCCTACATGTGAGTCTTGGCTGCGGTGCGGAAATTGGCGCTGGCCATCACACTATTTCCATTCGCTCCCATATGGCTACTTGCTCCTCGCGTGACGGCAGAGGCTCCAGAGAGGCTCGTATCTATTTGTTACAGGCCGCTGCGAGCAAAGTGCTCGACGATGCAGGTATCGACGCCTTATATCCCTCCAGCTCGTTGACGCAATGCCCAGTTTTATACATCATGGATCATGTTGTTGTTTTCCCCTCAAGGGCTGCAAAAGGAAGCAAAGCCCGACGCAACGCCCGCTCCAAGTCCAAGTCCATGACATGTTGATGCTAGGATGAAAAAAAAAAAAAAGGTGGAAAAAAAGGAAAAGCGGAAACAAGGGGAAAAGGGAAAAAAAACTCCGTGCCCGTGGTTATCCGTTAAAATGCTTGATGCCATATGCTCGCCAGCCAGGCGCTGAATGTTACTGGCTGGACGTTGACGCCAGCGCTCCGGTTGACGGCCTCATTCAGCGTCGCCTGCGAAAAATCGTATCGCCCGTTGGCCGTTACAAGGAGCCTTTGGTAGTATGCCACCTTGCCATAGTCGCACAATTGAGCATAATAGTTGAGGTAGGTTTCCAGTTCCGCGTACTGCCGCACATGCCGCGTAAACACCGCTGACGACACCTCTTGTTGTTAGCTCTTTTGTGTAACCTTCCCAGCTTTTCTTTTCTTTTTTTTTGGCCTCTCTCTCTCTCCCTCTCTCTCTCTTTTTATTTTTTTTTTATTTTTATTTTTTTTTACCCTGGCGTGGGTATCCCAGCAAGACTCGAGGCTTTGGGTGGCAGAGGGCCAACTAACCATTGGAAGCAGTGCTGCATGCGCTGATGAGGTCTCGGACTGTCACCCGGTCCCCGCACATGGTAAACTCTTGTGGCCAATGTGAGGGCCCTAAGTCGACAGCCGCCACAACGTATCGAACCACGTCGTACACCGAAGTGAGGCAGACACGTACTGAATGTCCCTTGGAGTCCCGTTCCGGATACTCGGCCGTGGCCGTGCTAAAATTGACGAGGAATTCTCCAGCGCCGCCAACACCAGAGCCATGGCCAATGTTGAAAGTGTTGCCAAGGCCGTAAGGGTGGAAGCGCTCCATGAAGAGGCCGCATGAAAAAACGGTATATTTCATTCGTGAAGATTCGGACCACTGCTTTAGCAAGGCGAGCGCCTGTGATGATCCGCGATCCGGGTGGTCGTTCCGTGACTGCCGTCGGCTGAGGCACCCTTCGAATTCCGAGGGTACAAACATGCGGACGCGCCCGCGCCCGGAAGCGTCGATGAGATTTAGCTGCTCGGCGCCGGATATTGTTGATATGACCAAGTCGACCCCTTGGAGTGCATAGCCAAGGCTGCCGTGGTCGTGGTAGTCTACAACATGTACTTGGACGTCGAATGCATCGAATTCGGGCCTTGCCTGCATTGCAGGGTTAACACGCAAAAGCTCCGAGTTTCATGGAAACGTGGCGTGGAAAACCCAACAGATCTTGATAGAACGACGACGTTGTAAGCATTTGCCGCCTGTGCCAATTCTGTCGCCAGCAGGAACCCGAAGCCTCTTCCGCCGGCGACTGCAATCCGCATCATGATGGTACCGTTCCGCGGCCAATTCGGGCCGCCGTCCTATGAGTTTTCGCACTCTCGCTAGACGTGAATGTGTAGATGTGTTTTTTTTTTTTTGCGTCAGTCTTCCCGATGGCCGTGGTCGTGATTTAATGCCGTCACGAGATAATGTGCGGTTCATGTGCGTATTAATACCAAACTGGGGCCTCAATTTTCCGCGACACTGACGTTACATTCGCCCATACACACCATACTGCAATCGCCGTGCATATGCGACAGAGGGACGAATAGACAGACGTCTTGGCCTGCCGCGGGAAAAGGCCACATACATATGTGTGAGAACCACCCGAAATTGCCCAGATACGCCACACTATCCGACTCTCCTCCTGCTGCAGTCACAAGAGACCCGATGAAGGGAGGGAGAGAGGGGAGGGGACGAGCTTCTGTGGGAGGCTTTTTTTTTTTTTTTCCTTTTTTTTTTTTCTTTTTAGGTATGTACATCCATCCAACTTATGCCGCCGCGCGGACCACGCTATGTGTGTGTGTGTATCTGTGTGTGTGTGTGTGTGTGTGTGTGCCGAGGGCGGCAGAGGCAGCCAGTACGAGACGGTTCCTTTTTTTTTTTTTTTTTCCCCTTTATATGCACATAGCCCTCCGGCCGGAAAGGCCCGTGTAGGTCGCATCTTTATTTACGGGATGGTGGCCTGTGAAGCAGGTGATATCAGGGCTCAACTTTTTGGCGCCTCGGTTGAGTGACGGACGGCGACGATGCACCATCGCGGCGTTTTGTGGTGGGGGAAACGAACTGATCCGCCTGGGTGGAGCTTCGTCTAGGGTCACTCTGATCGCCTCACCGATAAAAAGTGGGATAACCGGGCGATCTCACGGAACAGGACAAGACGTTGCGTTCAGACACATCGCGGCGGCGGAGAGAAGGATTTGGCACATCTTCGGCATGGGAGTACCGGAGGATTCACTTCCCTCAACCAAACGACCAACCTGAAGGCCTTGATGGTCTGGCAAGTGCTACGGCCATGAGCTCATTGCTTATTGGATGGAGGAGAGTGGTTTCGTGTCAACCAAGACATCTATCTCCATTCTTCTGGTCAGCTGGCAGACAAGCCAGAAAAAAGGTGTCTTGTCATTTCATGCAACCAATGCTGTCTTAGGACTAGGTCCCTGGGTTCACTGTGGAAACAGGCAAGGATCCGAACCCCAGCAGAACCGCCTTCAAAAAAAAAAAAAAAAGGGGGGGGGGATAAAAGACGAGAAGGAAAAGAAACAAAGAGGGAAATGAGCCGCAATGATAAAGCCGCAACGTTCGCAGGATGCCGAAGGGTCCAGGATTACCAAAACTTGAGTGCCGAGTTTGCCAATGCCTCCTATCAGGAAGCGTGATGGTGCTGCCTCGCTGCTGCTAGAAAATGCATCTAAAGTCGCCTAAGCTACATATCCAAAGCATGCAGATGCGGAGGCGGGTATCCTGTCATCTACTAATACTGCTGCCATGGAAACGAAGCACAACTGTGCATTTAGCCGAGACAAGGAGGCCTATCATAAAAAAACAAGATAAAGCAGGTCAACGAAACGAGCCACGAAACGAGCTACTTTTCCACAGCACATACACCATTAGTTCACGATTTATTTACAATTATTATTATTATTATTACTATCCATTTGGTTATTACTATCCTCCGTCAGACTCCCGTTATGAATCAGGCAGTCAGAAAAGGGTGTTCCAAAGGTGCTCTGCGAAGCTCTGGACAGTCTGAATCATACGCCCCAACAGGTTCTCCGGTCGTGCAAGATCTTGGGTTTCATTGTGGGGCCGGACCAACATGGAGCGGTGCGGATATTTCCTTGGCTGCTAAGCCTGGGGGGAAGCGACGTCTCCAGAGCATCGTGAATCGATCACCGATCCCACACATCGCGCGCCCAGAGGCTTATGGCGGAGCCCTTTCCCCAACCACGGTGCCGCCTTGTAATTGGCGAGGGAGTACGGAGCAGCATGCAAGGTCACAAAAAGTTCTAGCAGCATAATAGGCCGGTAAAAGTACGCTGCCGACTGCAGTAGCTACGCTTTTCGAAGGATTTGGGGGCCAAGGATGCAACCACGGCACATCGGAGATCGGCAGGCCCAGCTGCGCTCGTAGGGCTGAGGCTGCAAAACACCCTTTTACTGGCTAATTACGGGTATGTTGGGCGAGGGGACGGAAATGACTACCCAACAGCGTCAAGTCCCAAATCCGCAACCTCAACAAGCTGGCGGTGTATAGATAGATATCCCTGTTTGAGACAGCATGTTGGCAGATGCGAAGTCGGGGTGGATCTTTTTGGGCTTTTTGTTTTAAAAAATTGGCGATTCAAAGCTAACATGATTCCTCATATGAGTTGCCAATGGTTGCTTGCTGACCCTGCTTAGCCGATGGCACGGATCATGTGCTCCTACGGACCCTTCAGCATCAAGCCCAGCTTGCTCCAGGAGATTGATTTCCTTGGGTGGGCGTGCTATTGTTGCCATCGTCTTTTCTATCTGCCTGTTTTTTTGAATCTTGAATCGACTCTGGGGAGACGAGTCCTAAGCCTGCAGCGCAGTCTCTTCTCTGGCTGCCGCACTGCCTTTTCTCCAGTTCTCGGTAAAGTCCACTCTTTTCCTCTCTTTGCTCTGTTCCCCTGGCTTGCCCCAGCCTCCGCCTCCCGGGGTGCATACTATAATGCGATCCCCAGCCTCCATGGCAGCTGTGTTTTTGGCGCCCAGGTTAATGTGCCGCTCCTCGTATTCGGTCTGCTCTCCGTCCTCTTTACCGTGGAGCCTCTTGAGGGACTGTTCCCACGTTGTCTTTTCCACATTTCTGACCCATAGGTTCAATCCGCACTTGCCATCCTCGCCGCCGTTGAGGCCATACGGACGATATACGCGCCTCTCGCTTAGGATGGACACCTGCAGGGGTATGCGGAACTCAATGTCCCGAATGATGCCGTCGCCACCGCGGTGCTGACCGTCGCCCCCTGAGCCTTTCCGAATGGAAAATTCCCGCAGGATAACAGGATACCTCCTCTCGAAGATCTCCGAGTCTGTGATCCTGGTATTGGTCATATGGACGTGCACGCCGCTTGCCCCAATCCAGTCCGGCCCGGCGCCACTCCCACCTGCAATGGTCTCGTAGTAGCCAAAGCCTTTGACGGCTTCCTTGCCAGATCGGTTTCCGCCAAAGCCAAAGGTGAGGTTATTGCAGCACCCCTGGCTGGCGGCGCAGGCCCGGAAGGCCTTGAAGACAACGTCGGTAATACGCTGACTGGTGAGAACGTTGCCGCCCACGACTGCGGCGCCGGCGGAGGGCGAGAGGATGGACTTGGGCGGGATCTTGATGCGAATCGGCTTCAGGCAGCCCTGGTTCAGAGGAATGTCCTCGGAGATGAGGCAGCGCAGGCAGTAGATGATGGCGCTGAAGGTGATTGCCTCGGGGGCGTTGATGTTGCCGTACACTTCGGGGCCGGTTCCCTCAAAGTCGAACTCGGCCTCGCCCGCTTCCGGGTCGATGGTGACCTTGAGCCGAATCGGCGTTCCGTCGTCCATATGGTCCACTGCGGATAGCTCCTTGCCTTCGAACCGCTCGTAGACGTCCTTGAGAAGTCGGCGCACGCACAGCTCGGCGTTCTTCTGGATGTTCACCATGTAAAACTGGACAGTCTCCTCGCCGTACTCCCCGATCAAGGCCTCGATGAGAGTTATGCCCTTATTGTTCGCGGATACCTGGGCTTTCAAATCATTGATGTTATCGGCGAGGCACCGCGTGCCGCTGCAGCCGGGGTACCGGGCCGGCTCGTCGTAGAAGAGTTCGATGACGCGCTGCTCATCAAACTTGCCGCCGCTGACCAGCTTTTCGCTGCGGATGCACGCCCCTTCTTGGAACAGCTCGCGAGAGTGCGGCGGCATGCTGCCGGCGCTGATTCCTCCAATGTCGGCATGGTGGGCTCGGGACGCCGCGTAGAAGAGGATGTTCTCGCCCCTGGCGTCGAAAGCGGGCATCACCAGCGTCACGTCGGGGAGATGGGTGCCTCCGTAAGAAGGATGATTCGAGATGATGACGTCTCCTTTCTGTAGCCGCCCCTTCCAGATCTGTGCCTGCCGGCGGACCAGGTGGGACATGGATCCCAAGTGAACGGGGAGATGCGGTGCGTTGGCCACCAAGTTACCAGAGGCATCGAATATAGCACAGGAAAAGTCGAGCCTTTCCTTGACGTTTGTGCTGACGCTCGTCTTCTGCAGGGCCCGACCCATCTGTTCGGCAATGGCCATGAACCTGTGGCCAAAAATGCTGAGCATGATGGGATCGACCTCGCGATCCCCTCCTGGGGCGTTGTGAGACCTGTGAGAAAATCGGGTTAGCACTCTGCATTCTCGGCAGTGGAGGCGTATCTCGACGTACTCGTCTTTAGCGCCTTCCCTGGCGATATCCAACACGACGTGTGTTCCTGTAACGAGCGCCTTGGTTCGCGGAGTCACGACAATGGTTTGTGTGCCATCAGCCAGCATGGCCGGTCCGTTGACGACATCGCCCTCGCCCAAGCCCTCGAGCTTGTAAACAGGACACTTGACTCTGCCGCCCTCAAAGTAGACTTCCTGCTCGCCGTGCCGCGCCTCTGAGGCGGCCTCCTGCCGTTTGATCGTCTTCAACTGCTGGTCCACGGACTTCTCCCGGTGGCGGAAGCTCTTTCCGATGCCTCTGACCCTCACATCGTCTACGATGATATCTCGATCATCCAGCGTGAAGCCGAACTCGTGCCGGTGATGCTTGACGAAGGCTCTGCCAAATTCCCAGTCTTTGCCTTCGAAGCTCGCCCTTGCTTCTTCTTGGCTAGGCCTGATAATCATAAGCGCCGACTCCGTCCCGCGATATCGGAGGTTGAGATACTCCTCAAACACAATCTCGCCGTCGTCAAAGCCCTGGTCTCTCAGGGCAGCCCGCGACTTATCCTTCAGCTTCTCCATCTTGGCCTGGAGCTCGCCGACGACTTCGCCACCGTCCCTCCACACAGAAGAGTCCGGCTCCTGTCGCTCGTCCACCACGTCGGCAAGGGCCATGCCGTAGGCGGAAAGGACAGACGAATAGCGGTGAACGAGAATCTGGCTGACGCCGAGGGACTCTGCGATGGCAACGGCATGTTGCCCGCCGGCGCCGCCAAAGGTCGCCAATCGATGCCTGGACGTATCGTGGCCCTTTGCTTCCGTGATGGACCGGATGGGTCTTGTCATGGTTTCGTTTGCAACGGTCAGAAATCCGAATGCGACTTCGTCCACGGACAAATTCTTTCCCGTCTCTCGGTTGACCTGGTCCGCCAGCTCCCGCAGCACTTTCCCGCTCGCCTCCAGATCCAACCCCTCGTCTTCGTTTTCGCCGAAGATTTTGGGGAAGAATTCCGGCAAGAGGCGCCCCAGATACAGGTTGGCATCCGTGACAGTCGCAGGGCCTCCTTTACGATAGCACGCAGGGCCCGGATGCGCACCGGCAGATTCCGGCCCCACAACGAACAATCCGTTGCGGAAAAAGAGACGAGAACCTCCGCCAGCGGCAACGGTGTTGATGTCCAGCTGGGGAGACTGGATCGTGACGCCGGCAGTGGTCGTTTCAAAGACGTGCTCGTATCGACCCTCTCCGTAGCGAGACACGTCTGTGCTGGTGCCTCCCTATTTCATAGTCAGATTAAGATGTGAAAAAAAAAAAAAAAAAAACACCACGGGCATAAATATGTTGATTTCGAGGGCAAGGACAACTTTACCATGTCGAATCCAATGACGGGGACCTTGGTCTCCTCGTCGTAAGAGGTCATGGCATATCCAACCACGCCTCCCGCGGGGCCAGACAAGATGGCCTTGAGACCAGTAAACTTGTCGACGTCGACGAGACCGCCATCGCTCTGCATAAACTCGCACCTGGCGCCCTTGGGCCCCTTCTCATGCTTGACGCTCTGCGTGCCCAGCCCTCCTTCGAAGCCTGCCTGGAAGCCATCTATGTACTTCCTGATTGCGGGGGTCAGGTAGGCATCTGCGCAGACCGAGGTCGCTCGCGGCACCAGCTTCACCATGGGCATCAGTTCGTGGCTAAGCGAGATGTGCCGGAAGCCAATTTCCTTTGCGATCTTGCCGACCAGGGCCTCGTGATCGGGGAACGTATATCCGTGCATAAGACAGACGGCTATGCTGCGAATCCCCGAATCGTACACCGGCTGCAGTTTTTCTCTGATACCGCCGTGTTCAGGACGCCTCAGTATCCTGACCGTCTCTCCCGATAGGCCCCTGACAAGATCTCTGCCCTCGGCCTCCTTGGTGCCCGCTTGGGCATCCGCCTGTGTGCTTTTCCTCTCGGGATCCTCGGCGTAATCCTCCAGCGTCACACGCTCATCAATCTCCACGACCTGCTCATACAGCACATCCGGCTTCCTGATCGCCAGGTCGAAGATCTTGGGCCTCGACTGGTTCCCAATGGCCAGACAGTCCTTGAAGCCCTTGGTGACCACCATGGCAATCTTCTCGCCCTTCCTCTCCAGCAGGGCGTTCGTCGCCACCGTGGTACCCATGCGGATGGAATCGATCTTGGCGGTATCCAAGGGTTCGCCGCGGGGGATATCTCGCTGGAGGAAATGACTCATGATGCGCCGGATGCCCTCGAGAGGCGCATCTTTGTAGTTGTCCGGATCCTCAGAGAGGAGCTTGATGATGATCTCCTCGCCGTTGCGCTCGCCAACACAGTCTGTAAATGTGCCGCCTCGGTCGATTGCTATGCGGATGCCGCGCTCCTTGGGTGGATTTGTCATGGTAGGGGCGGCAGGGACAGACGATGACGCTACGCGGAGAAGATATGGGGGTATCACACGGCGGGCTCTCTCAACAGTTAGATCATGAGCCTGATGGGGGGGGGGTGAGACTGGTCCGTTGAGTTTCAGATTCAATATTTTTATACACCAACTCGGCTGCTTTTAGTGAGCAATTGTCTCACGGGCTGCGAAGTCGGATGAAATTATAGCTACATGATGCCATGACAGCCGCCCTTTAGACGGCGGGGCGTGTGTGGAGAGCTCCTGGTGCGTGCCAGTGGCGGGGTTCCGCCGCCGTGAGCTCCCGAATAAAATGAGCTCCGGATCCCATCACACAAGGAGAGCATCACGCATCCAAGCAAGGCTGATCGGCCAACGCTGGGATTTGATTGGCGACTGGCCCGGTGTCCCCATGGACTGCATCGCCAACGGGCGTTGCACGTCGACCTTGACTGCTCATATATATATCATATTGATATCCATCCACCTCTCTCTGCATCCACAGCAACACAAGAGCTCAAAAGTCTCAGAACAGAGCACTCATATAGTAAAATTCAGCCCCCGTTGAATATCCAATCAGCTCAAGGCACTTTGGCCGAGTGGTCTAAGGCGCCGTGTTCAGGCCCTGTTCGAGTCGACCATTCGGACAGTTCCATTCGCGGTCTAGAAATAGGCGAGGGTTCGAATCCCTCAGGTGTCACATTTTTTTCTCCCCTCAACCAGTGCTTCATTCCCCAGACCACGCGAAGATAATTGCGGTTGAGATTCATTCTTCTTTTTCGCTCTCCCCCCCCCCCTTCCCTTTCTTTCCCCCCCTTCACTTCCCTCACTGCTACTTGTGGCAAGTACGTAATCAATGATTACAAAGTTCGCCGCGCCCAGGCCTGTGCAGTTCATCTTCTGCGCTTCCTCGGAGGCTTTTCGCAAGGGGCTTTGCCGGCTTGTCGTTTCCGATGGCTGGACCATGTCTTTTCTTCTTCAACCTGGGCAGCTCGTCTTTTGGGCCTAAGCTGTATAGAATCTCGAATCTGACGAGAAGTCAGAGAGGTCCAATCGTCTTCGTAATCTGTGCCATGTGTGTCATCCATGCTATCTCCGTCCTCATCGCCACTGCTTCCGTAGTCCATACCGAGACTCTTCCCCGATTCGCTTGTGCTCCTGTAATCACTTCGATCATCGGAATCTCGGTCTTCATGTTTTTTGGCTTTGCCGTTGCGGCCGCCGCCATCCTCAACCTCACTGTCCTCACTTTCGGATAATATGCGTTCGCCGTCATTTAGATGGTAGGCCCAAGCGTTGATGCCGTTCTTTGCATGATACTCCTCAAGAGTGTCCCTGAGGCGAGTCGCCACAAACAATGCGTTGTCTTGGCAGTTTCGGAGCATGGTAATGCCCAGGAGGAACTCGGTATAAGAGCCTATGAGATTCGCCGACAGAATAGGGTACTGGTGATATTCCACCTGGCCTTGAGGGGAGGTGGATGCGTAGTGCGCAAAAAAGTGAATAGACATTCCATTCGTGATAAAGGTGGTAATTTCTGCCGTGTCCTCCAAGTCCCTTTTCCTGGCGTGGTTGAGGGCTATGGTCCTCATATAGACAAGCGCCGCACCATGGCGTGCGCTTGTTGTTTCCAGAGCCCTCACATCTCCATATGCAAACTCACCGGCAATGTGCGGGAGAGTAAGTGAAGCGTTATCTTGGGCGAAGCATAGGGCCGCGCATAGGTGGTCGATATCCACTTCCTGGAACGCTTCGAGTCTAAATCCTTGAGCGAAACCAGGAAGGGGCTTCTCGATGCCCAGGGACAAGGGCGCATATTCCGGGAAGTCTTCGAAGCGCTGACAGAACGTCCTGATGTACTCGGGCTGGTTTGGAAACTCTTGGAACAGCGGCATCATTTCGAACATGATGGCTTCTCTGGTTGTTCCCAAGTACGAATGCATCATGTAAGACTGCCATTTCTTCGTCGACCAGTCGGACACATCCCTCGCAGTCTTCAGTCGCGTCTGCAACCAGTTCAAGTTCCTTGGCTCCCTAGACATTGCCGGCGTGAGGATGCCGTTTCGAAGTTGCACAGCGGGATACTCATTTGGGGAGACGAGCTGATTCACGAATACCTTGGGAGCAACGCTCAAGAAGCTGTTCAAGTTTTTGAGTGCGTCGCAGGATTCTGCTTCTTGTGCTTGCTCAGTCTGTTGTAATTGCTCCTGTGGTGGAGGAATATGGCCGTGTTGTTGATCCCGGTTATCTCTCCTGATTTTCTGCAATAGGGGATACCACGGCGCGAATCTCTCGGGCCCGTCTTCAATTTCATCCTCAATTGTTGCAAGGACTTTCTTGTTCCTCCTTTGAGAGCGCCGCAATGGAATCCGTGGCCCAGAAGGATCACTTACGGCCACGGCGTTTCGTGCTTTTCCTTTCGGCAACATGTTTGTCCGACTGTTGGACTCTCACGACGAAATGGCGACGAGCTTTTGACTTTGTATGTTGATTCTTGACGGAGAGCAGAACGATTCAAGTGATACTACACTGAGGGAGCGAGCATTATGCAGGGCAAGAAGTCGAGGCGTATCAAGAATTTTCAGCATATCCGAAACTCGGCTTATATTTGGATCCATCTGTCTTGTTACCATCAAGTCCTCGTCCTCGTCCGTCAGTGAACGGCCATTGTTCAAACCTGGCTGAAGCGGCCTTGTTCGGCAACGGCTGCCAAGTCCTATTATTAATGCAATCCCCCCGTGGCCTATTTTAGGCTATGGTCTATGCAAATGAACATTCCGTGAGCTTCTTCTTCTTCTTCTTCTTCTTCTTCTTCTTCTTCTTCTTCTTCTTCTTCTTCTTCTTCTTCTTCTTCTTCTTCTTCTTCTTCTTCTTCTTCTTTTTTTTTTTTTTTTTTTTTTTTTTTACCTCAAGACGAAGGTTTGAACACTTGCGAAACACAAAGGCAGCGGATTCCTGGTTCGTTGAGTGACATGACACAAAGAATCATTGTTATGAAGGCTTTTTTTCGTTCTCTCGGATTTGTTTTTTTGTTTTTGTTTTGTTTTTTGTTTTTTTGTTTTTGTTTTTGTTTTGTTTTGTTTTTTCTCCGGGTTTTCATGTTCAAAAATTGTGTGCAAAATCTACAATGACAAATTTTCATTTCTCTCGTCTTGATTTGAGGAAAGAAGCGGTTGGTGCCCTGAATTTTGGATGCGGAAAGAGCTCAGCACTCCTTTTTTTTTTCCTACTGTTGGCAAGAGCGATCAGCTGCATCAAGGCCCAAAAAAGTACGCAGGAACGGAGCACGCCGTACAGGCACGTGCCCTCGGAAGGCATTTTCTCTCCACTCATATTCTCTCTCCCAATCTCTCAATCTCTCAACAATCATGATGCACCTCTTTGGCGACCCATGAAGCACTAACCAGTTCACGGCGGCCCGTTGATTTTTTTTTAAGGCTTCTATCAGGGCACCACCAGCACCAGCGAATGGCGGCCCGCCGCTGAGCCACACTTTCTGTCCGTCATGACCTCATCCACTCTGCCCTGAAGCATCTACTGCCCGATTCGAGCAATCACGACGACTTCTTCCAAGGTCATGTCTGGTAAGGGGCGGAATACGAGCCAAGGGAGGATATCTCGCCTAGCGGCGGCTGCCGTGTTTGGGCAGGCGATGCCGCTGGAACAAACGGCGGCTTTGTGATGCCTGAGCCGGAACCATCTCCAGTCGGACGATGCAAACCGGCTTCTGGTCGTTGAGGATGGCGTATTTCTTGCCGTTCACAGGGGCCGTGTGTGCTACGTATGACGATGAGACCAAGCTGGTGTTGTTGATCAGCGGGCTTTGTTGGGGGAGCGCTGCCATTCGCGAAGGAGAATAAAACGCTCCAGCTTCGTCCTTCTCGACAGGTCGAAATGCCATCCATCATCCCTTGCTCAGAGCATCGACACCGCATTTCCTCACCTCATTGACTCCTGATATCAAAGCAGACCGTCTGCCCGCCCAAACCGAACCGTTATAGCCAGCTGCACTAAGCACGCAACACCAAAGCAGTTACCAGCAATGGCGCTGGATCGCATCATCAACATTGTCCTCCGAGCAGCGGAGCTCGCCTTCGCTACCATTGTCGCCGGAGTGACGGGCCAACACCTTTACCAATTTCGCCATGCATCTGACTGGTCCCAAGGCCGCTTCATATACACCGAGGTGGTGGCGGCGTTGTCCATGTTCTTTGCACTGATATGGCTCGTTCCCTTTTCTTGGTCTTTTGTGCATTGGCCAGTCGACATCATCCTCAGCCTTTGCTGGTGGGCAGCCTTTGGCCTCTTGGTCAACGTTAGTGGCTCTCACGTAATATCCTTCTCTTTTATACTCCTGAAATTGACTTTTGCTTGTGCAGATGCTGGGTGACTCCTGCGGCTACATCTTTGACTGGAACAACGTCCACCCCATCTCCGGAGACAAATGCGGCAAATTCAAGGCCGACATTGCTTTCACGTTTCTTTCCGCTCTTCTTTGGCTTGTGTCCGCCTTGCTCGGCATCTTCTGGGTTCACAGCCATGGACGCCACGCAAGAGCCGATGCTGCTCAGCGTCAGCGCCACCGCCGCTGGTACCGACGAAGCCATGTCTAAGGTGATGCCACAGAGAGCGAGCCTCTCTGCAAAAGTAGCCATAACAGCACACGGCCATGGAGCACACGGCCATCCATGACCCCCCTTCTTATACGCTTTCCTATACCACAATCTATGGTTGCCTCATACTGATACAAAGACTAAGGTTGGTGGGAGCGGGAAAAATATTCGATCTTCATTCATGATATCTTGACTGCCTTTTTCTTGTCATTTTCCCCATAATACGGCTTCTGGTGACTTTATAATGACTATACCCGGCTAAGCTAGCAGTCAAACAATACTACTACTTTTACCTCTTTTGCTACTCACGCAAAGAAATCCATCCCATCATTTGCTCAATGCTCATCTCGGTTTGCATCGCCGTAGGCACCGCGATGCTTGCACTCCCATTATGGCGCATCTCTATCCTGTCATATTCTTCTTGGTGATTTGGACTAGATTGGAAGATCGAGAATTCCCCTTTTGGTAATGAGATTTCAATTTTAAGCTATACTCGGAGCTAACACACGCTCTGTCTAACAAGTTGCCGATCCTGACAGTTGTAATTCTCCCGTCATAGAACAGTGCCCCAGCAACGATGAGCCTTTTGTATAGGAACTACATTGAGCGCCCTCACGGCAAGTTTGTTCACCCGGCGGATGATGCAACGATGATTTGTTGTTGCCGCAACCCTCAAGGGATCCACAGCCCGTGAGTCCCGCCCAGTTGCGTCATCTATAACTCAATCCATGGAACAAAACATCCTTTTTTTGCATCGCCATCAAATCCTCTGGAGGAAAAGTTCACTGTAGAACTGGCCAAACGTCACCGCGCCCCGGATATGACGCTCGATAATGGAAGTGACATGCTATTGCCTCATACTCGTGCCCGTTGGAGTGAAACGATGAGGCTGGGGGCTGCTCTGGCAGTAAGCATAAACGTAGAGCACCTCTTGGTAAACAGAGCGCGGGAAGCTTCAAAAGCTGAACGCCATCGGTCGAGGTTGCAGCGTGAGCCACCATGTCATCATAGGGCGGCGATCGATTCCTTACCGAGAGATGAGCTGCTATATAATTGTAGTGTTCGTCCGTGTTTTGAAATTCCGGTTGTTTCATTACACAGCCGAACAGCATAGCGTAACTACCTAAAGAAGAAAACTTAACACACATAGCTATACATCTTTTTGAAACTCCAAAAGTCAAATCACAATGTCTTCTCTCATCAACAAGGTCAAGGATAAGCTCCACTCCGACGACAAGACTGGGCAACCCGAGGGCACCCATGGACCTCACAGCTCCCGAGTTGCAAATGCCGCCGACCCTCGCGTTGACTCGGATCGCGATCACCGGGAGGCTTTGGGCCGCCACGATGGCTCTTACACCACCGGCGGGGACAATTACTCCTACGGAGGCGTCGACTCGACTGCTCAGGGTAGCCGGGGCAATGAATTCGGCTCAACTGGTGCAACTGGCCCTGCGTCCAAGACTGCCGGCATGCACAAATCCAACATGATGAACAAGGCCGATCCCCGCGTGGACAGCGACCTCGACGGCAGCCGCAACATGGGACTTCGATCCAGTGGCGCCACTGCTGGAACTGGAACTGGAGCCGGAACCGGAACCACAATGGGCACCGGCATGGGTACCGATGCACTCTCTGGCGGCGGGATCGCCGGCACCGCTGGCTCGACCGGAAACTACTCGTCTAGCATGGACACGACCTCGGGATTCAGCTCTGGCGACCGCAACTTTGGTCAACAAACGGGCACCCTGGGAACCGAGACCACTAGCAGCGCCTATGGCGGAGATATGGGCAGTGTCGGTGGAGGCTTTGGGTCTTCACGCCAAGCCACAGGCCCAGCTTCCCATACCGCCGGCCCACACAAGTCCGACATGATGAACAAGGCCGACCCCCGCGTGGACAGCGACCTCGACAACAGCAAGACCTTTGGCGGCGATAGGACCTTTACCCAGTCGTGAGTGGGTAGAGCCGGCTTCTGGAAAGCCATGCTCGACTTGCTAACGGGTTGCAGGGACGGTAGGACTGCGGCTAAGGATCCTACGGGCGCCGCTCAAGTGCCACCGTCAGTCCTGCCGGAGCACACATTGGGAAGTTAAAACATTGAGCACGACGATGCCAGCCACGGCCGAGTGAGGAGGCACAGCGTCTCTCATCAGGAACAGCATCGTGGGTTGTAGGCCCCGCAAGGGACCTTTTTCTTCTCTTGGGGGCTTATTGGACATGCAGTTTGTAAACTATAATCGTATAACCTTAGCGTCGGGTCAATGAAATGAAAGTTCAACCAAAGGAAAAAAAAAAAAGGAAATCATGACCGCTTTTGTCCATTTCCGCAATCGTCCTCCCCGCGTCATCATATTGTTCAGCGCGCGTGACTTGCGGTCGTGGTCTTCTCTGCTACATGGCATAGGCACTAAGAAGGGGGGGGGTGCAAAATATCCCGCTCAGCCCTTCGTGCCTCGTAGCGATGTGGCCGCGCTCGCTTTCCTGCTGCTCACACTTGTTGCTCCGCACGAGAGGCAGGACAGAAAGAGACACGTCAGTATGCACAGACGCACGCTCCTCTGCTACCGAGCAGACTTGGCATGCTGGCCGAGCAGCTGAGTAGATGATTGGCAGCCCGTCCTACGCGACGAAGCCAATCGCAGCCGAGGCAAACAAGATTGATCATCTATCAGACAGCCACGTCGTGCGGCTGACTTGAGCGAGGTAGCATTCGAGCAAGGTATGTGTCGGAAGGCCGCGCAACCGGCTACCTCGGTGAGGAGCTGAAAGGACAAGGGCGCTCTTCGGGTGTTAAAGCTGTGTCAGGCCGGAGATTGGGGAGGGTAACGGAAACCGGGATTTCGGGTGTTACGTGGAGGACGATCACGGAATTGAGGCGCTTGGATGCCAGATGGAGGAAATGCGAAGTTGAGAATTGGCTGAGATGGAGGAGGAGAAGCGAAGTTGAGATTCGAGATGGCGGGCGATAAGGTACTTAGTAGGCACTAAGGTACGAAGAAGCCCTTCAACCAAGGTGCCTACTGTAAGTACTAGGTACCTAGTAGTACCTGCCTAAGGTAGTACTACTAGGTACTTAGTAGTAGTCAGTACTAGGTATGTATACCCAAGTAGGTAGTACTATCACAGCTAGTGGTCAAGTACATGTCAGGCCGCGGCAATGATACCAAGGTACCTTTGGTTACCTGAACAGTATCAACCTCCTACCTGTTGAACGCCTGGTAGGCAGTACTTGGTAGGTCAAGTACCCAGTGCATGATGTGTCTACTATAGTACATGCCGAGTACAACAGAACAACTTGGAAGTCCCCCCCCCCCCCCCCACCTGCCGTCTGGGTGCCTGCAGCATCTCAACACCAGCCCCACATGCTGGAATGAGGCTCCCGCTGCTCATCATTGGCTTCGCGCTGCTCATCTTTTCTCCCATCTTGTCTCATCCTCTGCTCTTCCGCTTCCGCCTCGGAGCCGTCTGTTACCTCGCGCTCCCTTCTGCCTGCCAGCTGCCGGGGACAAGACGCACTGCTCTGCCGACTCGCTGAGCCCCGTTCCCCAAACGTCGCATTCGCCATGTTGCCGCCATAACCTTCACCGAGTCTGCCAGAAAACACCATGTCCGCGCCATCCTCCTCCATCTCCCAGACGCTCTGGGCCGCGCAAATCCCCCTGCACATCACGCACCGATCCACGCCCGCCACGCCCTTCATCACGAGCGTCCCGCGCTTCAGCTACCTGTCGCTGTTGCTGCCCCGCCTGTCGGCCTTCTTCGACGCGCCGTGCTCGAGCTTTCACTTTGAGGATGTGCAGCTGAGGAACCTGGCGGTGGGGTTGCTAGCAGACTTGTACGCGCCAAGTCTGCCGTGGCGATTGGTGGTGGACGATGGGGTTGCATGGGATATTGGAGATACATTTCTGAACAGCGTCAAAGAGGTGAGCCTTTTCCTCCTTCATCCTCATTCACTCCCCCCCTCTCCTCCCCCCCTTTTTTCTTCTTCTTCTTTCCTTTATCTGTTTTTCTTCTTTGATTGTAGGTGCATGTTGTGCTACCCACGCACCTCCTACCACACCGGTTCGGCTCTATAGACAGACCATTACTCATGCCGCAGGCCAGGCCGACTTCGTTCGCTACGGCAACGCCAATCAAATCATGAAAATGTCAAAGGAGCACACCACCCAGCTGTGGAACGCCGTCATTGACAATGACTATGCTGCCTTTTCCAAAATACACACCCGCCTGCTCAACGCCCCGGCCACCCTCAAGCACGCCCCCGTGCGCATCTACATCCCTTCGACGCCCCCTCATGCAGCCGGTGCTCCTGCAGCCGGTGAAGCTGGATCTTTCCGAATCGTCCAATCTCTGGTCCCCTTTGTCACACCAGACCGTAAGCCAAAGTTGCTGGGACAGGCTCTCAAGGACTTGATGCCCACCCTCTTTCCCAGCAGTCGAGACCCAGTGCTGGCAAACGTGGTGCTTCACGGGGTCTCCGCTCCATTCAACGCTCCCTTGGGAGAAATGATGAGAGAAGCCGCTTATCCTGACGGCTGGCTCTGCTTTGTCGTTGTTGTTTGACATTCATGTCCATTCTGCTGCAAATCAGTACAGTAGCACCTAAACGGAGAATGGAGGTAATTAAAAATAGGAACGGCGTCTGGGATAGGCAGGCGATTTTGATCCTTGTTTCCTTCTCATCCTCTTTTTTTTTTTTTTTGTACATAGATGACATCAAATTTGATTATCTCTGTCATATTATTCATTCTTCCTGTAGTACGTGCTCCATAGTAATGTTACAAGTCAAATAGGGCTACGTAAACGTAATCTCCTTGCCCATAAGGCTTCTGTATGCGTTCTCGATGGCCTTCCTCTTTCTCTGTTTTACTTCTTCGTCCACGCCTCCCCCGTCGTCCGCGTCCGCATCTTCTGGGCCGGGAGGCTGCGGCATCCACACTCGTATTTGCCCGTCCAGATGAGCACTGTAGATCGCTCCAATCGAGTTGCCACCTCCCATGGCAGGCCCAACCTGTCCATGGCCACCCCCTGCACTACGCCACGCAATGTTTGTGATGCGGTTTCGCCCCACGTCGCTGCCACGGGGGCCCGTGGAGTGCGCCGATCCAGGGCTTCGCAAGCGACCAACTACGGTTCCGTCGTGGAGGTCGAGCAAGAGGATTTCTTGCTCGTTTGGCCAGACCAGAAGCTGGCGGCCCGTGGAGAGGCCCGATGGGGTAACCAGGAAACTTGAAGTCTTGGCGTGCCGGTTCTGCACGATGGACCCGAAGCTGGCGAGCGTGTTGGCGCCCGTGTCGGCATCCCATACTCTAATGCGGCGGTCGAGCCCAGCCGACACAATGAACCTCCCGTCATCGGTCCATTGCAGCCCATTGACAGCTTCGTCGTGGGCCTGGGCTGAGACACGAAAATGCGGCATGCTACCCCAATCGGACCCAGAAGCCGTAGCGTGCTTGAAGCGATGCACAACGCCCAGCGAATCGTCCTGGTCGAGCTGCGCAATAACGCCACCGGCGCGTCGAACGTCCCATATCCGGGCTTTGCCGTCCGCGTGGCCACTGACGAGGATGTGTTCGTGGCGAGGGCTCCACGCCGTGCTGAGAACGGGACCGCCGTGGGCAACGAGGGCTTGGACCGCGGATCCTGATTTCAGGTCTACGAGACGGACGTTGGAGTGCTGGGTAGCGCACGAGATGAGGAGGTGAGGCGCTATCGGGCTAGAGGCGTGGGAATACACCGTGGCATTGAGGTCGAACTCTGCAGACAAGGCCGACCTCGAAGTAGCCCACAGCTTGAGCGTCTTGTCGTAGGAGCTGGAGAGAAAGGCGTCCGGGTCAAAAGGGTAAAAGGCCAAATGGGTGATGCCATGGCTGTGGCCTCCGCTTCTAGGGCCGCCCGTGGACCGGGCGATGGAGCCTTTGGGCCGAAATGTATGAATCCCGTATGGGCTTCCGCAGCTCTCCAGGTCCCAGAGCTTGATTGACCCGTCTGCACCACCGGAGAGGAGGATGCGCCCATCAAACTTCTCAAGGGCAAGGCTGCTCACCCCTGCGCCGTGAGCACGCAGCCTGTGGGGACGGGTCTCTACTGCGGTCTGCTGATCATTTGGAGGGAAGCTAGCTTCACCGTCAAACCGATGTTGAGGAGCCGGCTCGAAGGAGCGGAGGAGCTGAGATGCTGTGGCCTGCGCAAAGCCGCGAGAAGGTAAGTCGCCTGCTTCGCGAGCGAGAAGGCGAGGCTGCATTCATCTGAAGGGGGTCTCAACAACGATATACGAGTAGATTTTCAAAGGAAGAGAAGACGGTCTGGCTTCTGCGCCTCCTCGTGGTTTTACGTGATGAGCTTGTCGCGCGTCGTCTAGTCAGGACAATATGAGTGAGCGCATGGAGAAGCAAGACAAAAAGGCCTTGATTGGAAGTTTCCCGCAAGTGATGTCATCACCGCAAGGGCGGTCAGACACGGCTAATGCACCCCACAATTAGTGCCAGTACCGCAAAACTACGTACCTACGCTATCGCGCCAAAAACTTTGTTTCGACGATAACATCTCCTCTCTCTCTCTCTATCTCTCTCTCTCTCTCTCAGTACGATTCCGGGGGCCCATTGCCGAGGCCGAGGGAGGGGCCTGATTTCCATTGTAGCTGCCATGGTTTGCTTGATACGGCTTAGCTGTCCTTTTGCATCGCGCTGGAACCCGTGAAGGGCGGGGCAGGGATTTTGTCCCGGCTGGGTATTATTAGTAGTAGTACTATTCCGAAGCACACGCCGAGAGAGCCGCAGGATAATCGCCACGGGAGATAAAGAAGAAGCCATGGGGTCTGGAGACGAATATGCGCAGCCGCCCGGTCCCAGGAATGCCGACGTCGGGGGCCCGTCACATTTGCCACAGCCCTCCGACAGCAGCCGTCGCCAGGGCCAGCGCGTGCTCGCTACTGTATACGACGCAGTTGCAGGTAAGCAAGCTTAAGGGGATACGAAATGAGCCTCTCCCGGCAGTCTGGGAAAAACTACGCGTCACGTGAAATTAACCGTATGCAAGGAAGGGTCACGTACGATAGAGTCTTGCGAGATGAGGGCCGGGACCAGAGGAAATTCCAGCCCGGGATCGTCGACCAGCGGTCGGCCCGAGATAGCTTCAAGCTTGCCCCGGATGATGTTTTGTTTCGCCGCAAAGATGCTCCAGAACGGTATGCAGAGCACGACATATATCGCGCGCACGAGTGGGAGCTGCCCAACGGGGGGCAGGGCATTCTGCCGCGGAGCGATCTCCTCAAGGCCATACACGAGTACTCGTCCGACTACTACGGGATGTTGAACCGCAACCAGCAGGCCCTCGAGAGTGGACGCAATTTAGACGAGCGCAGCATGGATGAGACGGCGCTGTTGGCATTCGGCATCCTACTGGAGGAGGCAGGGCGGGAGGTTCTAGGTCGGCGAGGCCATCTTGTTTTTACTGAGGGCGCCCATGATCATCACGACGACAGCAGCGGTGAACGGGACTGGCGCCAGGGCAGTGCGGCGCAAGAATCCGGCGCTGATTCTGTCGTGGGCCATCAGGATGTTGGGTCCTGGCGGACAGGGCGGAAGCGAAGAAAGCTTGCGAAAGAGGAAGACGATTAATGGCAGCGTTGGCTCGATATGTTGGACGTGATTAAATCGACGCCTCGCAGGGATTTTGGTGGTCCCAGCGAAATCTCGTTCCTGCGTAATGAAAGCGGCTCGTTGGTCCTGCTGGTAAGGAGCCAACAGCTCCAGAGGTACCCGAAACAAGTCGGCAGCTTCGAGAAAGATGCACACAGCCCGCTGCCCTGTTGAGTCCGGGGACGGCCGTCTGGGTGATGGGAACGGAGGGAAGCGATGGGGATGACAGGCAACTATCCGGATGACTCATAAATAATGTCGTCACGCAGAGAGGGGGCGAGGAAATTGGACTCGTCAAAAGGCCTCAGCGGGGGGACTGTTGGCCACGAGAGCACGAGTATAATTACTGCTGCAAAATCAGGAAATTGCATCGAGCTGTACTCCGTATACGTGTATCATCACATAATGCACTAAATATAGCATCCGTAGTATAGTAGATGAAAAAAAAAAAAAAAAAAAGCTGGAGCCGGAAGCAATATGTGCGTATTCGCACAAGCCTATGCGTATCGGGATGACTATCCTAGCACTCCTCCATCTGGTGAAATTGCAACTGCAACAACGATCTGCCGTTGGGAGGCCCTGCCCAGAAGTGTCTGTTGGTTGTCGCAAGTGATGAAGCCTCCACACTGTTTACAACCCAAGTGGAACTCGAGATGCAGACCAAGTATACATACTGTATAGTACTGTACTGGGTAGTACCTTAGTAGTTAGGTAGTTATGTTTGTAGGTTCAGAGCACGTATGCTCGAGCAGCACGGGGTCCAAAACTCTCACAAAGGTCTAGGCTTTGTTGCTGGCTAACCGTTACAAGGCGGTTGCTGCTTAGGGAGAGAAGGCAGAATCACGCGTTCTGCGGTCTCAGGCTTGGTAGTACCTCAACCTACTTGCAGGCCGAGAAAGCAGGATGTGCCCCGTGTTTTCCTTTGCCATGTGCTGCTTGGACATTCTACGGAGCGCGGTGCTGAACCCTCGTTCACCATATCTTAGACAGCCAGCATCCATCCGGTAGGGATAAAAAGACTAGCATCTATCGGCCATACCGTTGGAGTCGGCAGGTGTACATACATACATACGCATGTATCGCGGGCTATTGCTTCCGTTCGCATGTTGGGATGATGTGAAGATGCTGTGTCATGCCCTGTCAGCCACTTTGTTTCGTGAGGCTGGCAAGACCGTGTGCCTCACAAGAGAAGGAGGTGGAAGAGAAGAAAAAATAAAAATAAAAAAGCAATAAAACAGATGAGTGCGGTACATGATCGACGCATAGCCCGCCTTTACCAACATAACCCAAACAGACAACAAGAATGAAGTGAAACTACCTATGGATAGATACACCAGACAGAGAAGAGAAACTCTGCTTCCCTAGCCCTCCTCTCACACGCACAGACGATATATAGGAACCATTTGACTCGGTCAATGAAATAAATGAACAAACAAATACATGCATACATGCATACACATACATACATACCAATAAATACATACATACATACATACATATATATATACATACATACATACATATATAAAAAGGGTGACATGGACCGCCTGCATGCAGACCGAACGCACGATGGCGAGGCTACATAATCACAGGAGCACGACAGGTTTACCTAATGCTTCTCATGTGGGTAAGACGGCGAGTCTCTGTCGACCGACTTACCTAATGTAATACCGCACTTGGACCACGGCCAGACATTTTGTGCGTACCAACAAACAAACAAACAAACACACACACACACACACACACACACACACACACACAAAAAAAAAAACAGCTTCTCTCCAGATGATCAAATTTTCCATCTGCGTGTGTGTGTGTTTTTCCAACCCTTTGTTCCAGCATCGTCGGCCAACTTCCCACAGGTGTGGCAGCCCAAGGACAGACCCGACTAGGGGGGTCCCCCCTTCTTAGCCTCTAAAGCCATTGATTGAGCCCACCAATCCCAACTTACACGGAACGGGCTCGTAGAACCATTCATTATTATTTTTTGTTTATTTTATTATTATTTTTCTTTTCTTTTCTTTTTTTTGTTTCTTTTTTTGTTTTTTTTTTCTTTTTTTTTGCATCTCTACCACACAACATACATGGGCTTGGGTGCCGGAGCAACAAGAGCCAATTTTTGCCAACCAAATTTGCCTTGCCTCTTAACCCTGCCATCTCATCTCATCTCTCTCTTTTTTCTTTTTTTTTTTTTTCCTTTTTTTTTTCCTTTTCCTTTTCCTTTTTTTTTTACACCCATCCTAGGGTCTACACTCCACTCGCTACAAAAATGTATTGCTCCGAAGGAGTGCATACAAAGTTGCTCCGAACCAGCATTAGGCCTCGTCTAAGCTGCCCAAGACCTGGTAAATTTTTTTTTAAAAAAAAAAATTTCCCTCCCTCTCACAACCTTCTCCACATTTAGGTTGGAGTAATTTCGCCTTTTTTTTGGTGACAGGGAAGCTGAAAAAAAAAAAACTTTCCCTTTTTTTTTTTTTTTTTTTTTTTTTAGCTGCCTTCCACCAAGGGGCATGGATTATTAGTTACTTCCATTGATGGTAAAGCTTTGTTAGACGAAAACGGGAATTTGTCAAACCCCTCGTTAGCTTTCTCATATCGTCTATTTTATAGATGCTCCGCAGATAAAGGCGTAAATGTATACTCGTATGTATATATATATATATATATAAATAAAATTTAACATGAAAGAAAATTTTAAAAGAAAAATTGATTAATTAAAAAATAAAGGGGGGGGGGGGGGGGAAGCTGAACAAAGATAAACAAGTCATTAGAGGGCGTGGTTAGACCCATGGCATCTCTGAGAGAGAAAAAGAAAAAAAAAAGACATGTGATCTTCATATCTGTAAAGCAGCACCCGGTTCCCCTTTTGCATGTACATTAGCTTATCACGTTCGGGTGATAATTTGCCATCACCAACACATATCTGGGATATCCCTAAACGAAACTCCAAGGCCATGGTGAAGAAGACAATACACCTCTTCGGTTCCAATTCGCCGAAGGAATCCCACCCTCCCCGGGCGGGTTTTCTGGACGAACAACAAAAGAGACTGGCATACCAGGGCGAGCATTTCGGGTAATGCACCCATAGATGCCTCTTCGGATTAGTTTGCTTGCCCAACATAGCAGAAGGCTTCTAGTACCAGCTTATATGTGCTCCATATCCATCTACGGATTCCTACCAATAACTCAAGGTACCGTAACCTCTATGCCTGCAGTCGGCTCATGAGGAATTCAAGCGGGAACGCGTTCACGATCAGTCCAAGGCACCAACGAACGAACAGCTGTCGATTTGGACACTGTTGCCTTTCTGAAAGAATCCCGGCGCACAAGAGAGAAAAAATTTCATCTTGTATTAATTTAAATTTCTTTTTTCGACCCCATGCACCAAAAAGCACTTCTTCTGTTTGGGCGATCCGTCCCCTCGTGCGGAGAGACGGTGCATACCCGCACATGTGGACACCCCACCCACGTGCCCTGCACAAGAAATAGAACCATGCAAAACGTGGGAAATACCTACATGGTGAGATCTCAACGTACTGGTTCACGCACTGGAGTTGGGTTGGGGTCCCTCTCATCATACGTGGCACACGTTCGGTAAGCCAGAGAGGCTGGGGGGGGGGGGGGGGGGGGGGGCGTTTAAACCCGGTGCGGTAGCCCAGCAGCTTTATAATGAAAAGGCCCCAGTTGCTGGCATGCCGCCGGCTTACATGCCTTGGCTGATGGAGAACCAGACAATCCTGTTGCGTAATACCTATATTCCTGGGAGCATCTAGTTTGTACTCCAAATCTCGATGCCTAGTACGGAGTAGGCGGAACTGGACGTTCGATGCAGATCTGCAGCAGGCCCATTAGCAGTTTCATTGCCCCCATTCAGAGTGCTCACCTCGGCCAACTAATCCACCTGTTACCAAAAAGGTCGGTGTCGAAGCACTATGTGTAGCTCGTCAAAGACCCCCACAGACAGACAGATGAAGGGAATGGCCACAAGGCCAATTCATCGGCCGAGCATGCTTCATCCATCCAAAGAGACGACTCGTCGCAGTCGGATAACTCTTCTCGCCGATCAGCTGATATGGCAACACACATCCCACCGCCTCTTAGTAACTTCGGGCTCCCGCGCGTTTCACTCGGTACCCAGTAGCCCTCCTTTTAAGTGTGTGCGTGCGTGTGCGCGATTCCGTAGCGCATGCCTTCATTGGACGCAGGCTTACTTACGCCCTGTTGCAACTACATCCCGCGTCTGCGGTCGTGGCGGCTATTTCATATGTAAGGCAGTCAAGGAGGCCAATATCGTCTCGAGATAAACATGCCAAATACCATCCTGGGCAAGAGAGCTAACCCCCCACCTACAAGGCGTGGGGAAAAAAAAGAAGGAAAGAAAAAAGGATGCTGCTGACAAGGCTCCAAAACGATAGAACGAGAGCAGCTCATGTGCCCATATACCTTGCCTCTTCATTCAACGCCAGAGAATTTTCCCCCGTCAGCTCGTCAAACATGACAAACAGCTGATGATACCCGTTTGAGAAGACAAGGTTTTTTTGGGGGTTTTTTTTTTGGTTTTTTTTTTTTTTTTTTTTTGAGTGGGAGACCAAGAGAAACCAAGCACGTGCGAGCAGCGAATATGTCAAAACCCGTGATGTCGTTGATGCAACCGACCAGCCGTACGGAGTACTCCGTGCTTTGCCCAGGTGCAAATTTTAAAATTTGAGTCTTTTGGCTTTGCCGGCCTCGACAACACCTGACACGTCACATTCCCCTAATCTTCGAATCCCAGCATATTCCCCAGCAAAAGGCAAATAATGGGGTGACATTTCGAGAGAAGGGCCACCCATCACGACAGAGGAAGAGAAACGACGACTGGGTAGCTGGGATGTGATCTCAGCCCCAGCAAAGATTCGGGCGGCCCAAGCCCACGTCCTCGGTGCTGCGCAACTTTACTTGGCGATAGTGCTAAGGGCGCCATCGCCATGGCTACCCTGGGCTGAGTAGCCAGTCGATTCGTCTGCGTTGGCCCCCACGAGTTATTGGGCGATCAACCCCCGTCAGTTGCTCCTGTTTCTCTCGCTTCAACGTTTTAGGGGCGACAAATAAACGAGAGCTGAGAACGCCTTGGCAGAAAAGAAAAATTAAATAAAATAAAATAAAAAATCTCGCCTGTGAGGGGCGAAGGGGTTGATAGCATACCTATCTGCGGGAAGTGCCAGGGCTGAGGTTTACGGAGAAGTACCTACGGAGTACAGAGTAAGGTACTTTGTGCCGATACTGCTGCCCATTACCAATGCAATACTCGATATCAAGGGGAACGTACTTGTAGTACTAAGGTACCTAGTAAGACTGCCGAGAGTCATCCCGCAGAAGAGACAGATCAATACCTCTTCCATCTCCGCAAAAGGCAGCCTTTTTTTTTTTCCCTTCTTCTTCCTGTAACTCGTGATAACAGCTCTCGTACTACTAATAACCATGGATCAGGTACGGAGTACTAATCTAGCCGCCTCCGAGTCGTCCTAAGCCAACTCACTACTTGCAGTCAGCAGGAACGGCACGAGCCTCGTGTTAGCGCTGGCTCCAGCAGCAACTTTGGTGCTTCTCGACGAAGCAGAGATGGTCGCCATTGGATGCGCCGAGTTTCCCGTTTTTTGCATCAAGACGGAGCGGCGACAATATGGGGATCGGAGCCGGAGGCGCCCTGGCTTCCGTGGCGCGGCGATGGCGCTTCATCGTTACAGGTGACGCGCAAACGAGGGCCGTGATTTGATGCTATCTGCTCTGCTGGTCCGCAGCCCTCGCGCAGTTTAGCCGTATGCACGTTGGCAGCATCCAACCTAGTCCAAGTAAGCAATAGAGCCGTTGGTGTTATCTAGGCGGCGTGCAAAAGTTGATTACAAACAGAAGGGTAGCACCGGCTAATCAGCGAAAGCTGAAACACTCCCAGCCAACCAGTCGCGGTGTTCGCACTCCGCCCGTGGGGAAGTTGAACTCAGACCGGCTGCACGTCGAGAGTGGTGCTACCGTATGCAGGAACCTGGGGAGGCATTTTGTCCTTTTGACACACGCAACGATAAGATGGCGATAAAAATGCGGTAAAGCCAAGCGACCTTGATCCCAGTACCTCTGCAACCGAGAGACGGTTCAGCTGTATCAACTCCTTTTGCTCCGAGCGAATACGTGCCTCGGATGACAATTGCAAAAGTAGGTACAGCTCTTTGCACCCAAAAAAAAAAATTATGCGAAGGGATTGGCTGTCATGCTTTGGGCGACTGATTCATGCAGCAAGATTTTTTTTTTCCCGAACCGTCCAGCTGGGTGAGACAACTCCCATCATTTTTACCCACAAACAAAAAAAAAGAAAATGGAAAAAAAAATTGGAAATTAAAGAGAGACAATGTAACATGGAATTTTGCCCACAAAAAAAAGAAAAAAAAAAGTAGAAAGAAAAATTTCTGACAAGTCATCATGCCTGAGACCTAGCGAGTGCCTCGACCCTTTTACCGGCAGGAAAACTTACTACGAGTACGTACTACTACCTAGGTACTCCCATGCCATGGGTGTCACTACGACCCCGGACACAACTCTGAAAAGACGTTGGAGTCCTGCCTCTCACATGAGCGGCCGCCTCTGCGCGAGATGAGATCGTCGATTATTTTTCTCGGGGCAGGCCAGGGGGGGGGGGGGGTCTAGGCAAGGGGCCAGCCTAGCATCCATGCTCGGGAAATGATGCGGTGAGTAAAGTGAGTCGTTGGGTACCAAGAAAAAAAAATGGACAGAGAGGGGGTGCAGTGCGCATTGCACTAATGTTTTGCCGGCGTAAGAAAAAGCAAGGCAAAGACAAGCCACATTGAGAGAAAACAAGAAAAAATAAAAGTGAGGTTGGGCTGGGGGAGGCGTTGGGACGTGCGGCTGGTATTACTGTAGTATTACCAGGTTGTTTGGAAAAGAAAAAAGAAAAGAAGAAGTTGGCGAGCACAGAGTACATGGACGGAGTGAGTACCTCTGCAAACAGGTAAAAAATTGCGAGAAGGGGGGAAAGACCCTGCCGGGAATTTCGGTAAACTCGCGGGAGGTAAAAGAAAAGAAGAAGAGGGAAGAAGAGAAAAGAAGAGAAAAGAAGAGAAAAGAAGAGAAAAGAAGAGCGCCTGAGAGTTCCGGTTCATACCTTTGCAAAGGAGCTTTCTTTCATTCAGAGAAAGCAACATTTCAAACAAACACAGCATATAACCTGCCAGTAAGGTACTTGGGTACCTAGGTAGTAGGTACCGTAGTAGGTACTGCTACCAAGTATTTCCTTGTTGGTTCTCGCCGCAGGCACTTTAAGGTACTAGGTAGGTACCTACTACTAGGTACCAAGGTACCTGCCGACCAAGGTACTTGTACCTCCTAGTAGCAGCACCTCAGCTCTACAGTACCTATTGTACCTAGTAGTACCTTAGGTATAGGAGGCGAGGCCCCATGATGAACCTGGCCCTGGACCCGTGCGAAGATTCGCTCGCTCTGACGCCCACAAAGGATCCCTGCGACGGCGGTCTGGTGAAGTTCCATCGGGCGCCCGCGAAGCATGGAATTTGACCAATGCAGTTGCTGGGTACTGGGTAGGTACTATAGTAAGTACGTAGTAGTACTGCTGGGCATGGAGCACCACTTTGTACTTTTTGTTGAAAAAAGAAAAAAAAATAGAAAAGAAAAGAAAAGAAAAAGAAAAGAAAAAAAGAACGTTTTGTGTCCTCCTATCTTAGACAAACCCCCCCCCCCCAGACAATGATGGATGGTGGAGACCAGAATATTAATTACACGGTTGGAGAAAACAGCAGGTGAGAAAAAAGAATAAGAAAAAAGAAAAAAGAAAAAAGAGAAAAGAAAAATAAAAATAAATAAAAATAAATAAATAAAAATAAAAAAAAAGCATGGATGGCCTACCTAGTAGTTCATCAAACCCTTGGATGCCAAGTCCTCCAGCTAAGTACCTAGTAGGTACGGAGCCATATTTTGCCCCAGCTTGACAAGTTGGTGGAATCAGGAATTAAGTGAGTGTGTCTCCGTAATAGTACTATCCTATCCCAGCCCACCCAGACCGGGGAACGAAAAGAAAGAGAGAGAGAGAGAGAGAGAGAAAAAAGTGAAGAAATTTTTTTTCCCCTTCCTTCCCGCTGCTGCGGTTATGGAGTTGGCAGCATCTGGCCTTTTTCGTAGTCTGCATCAAGGCAGATTGATGTTTTGGCGGTCTGTCATGACCAGGGACCGCTTGATACCGGGATACAGGTGCATGTGCTTGCTGTATGCACGCCCCCCCCGAAAAAAAAAGAAAAGAAAAGAAGAAAAGAAAAGAAAAGAAAAAAAAGAAAAGAATTGTGGAAAAAAAAAATAAAAGAATTGTGGGAAAAAAAAACACGAGCCAAAACAGCCTGCCATTCGTTCGTTTAGTATCCCGTCGGAAGGCGATCGCCCGGCCGCATAACGTCAAGGAGCCCACAAGGCCATTTGAAAAGCTGCTCGATTTGTGCTCGCCATGGTTAACGGCTCCTCGTAATGGTGTACGTTAGTACTAATACTAACCTAGGGGACTATAAGTTACCTACCTAGTACCTAGTAGTAAGCACCTCTTTACCTGGGAGATGGGGTACTATCTTGGTTCTGCTAGGAGTATTAGATACTTGCACGTGCATATGTGTGTGCGTCAATCACGCATTTTTATGCCCATTTTACAAGGCACGCACTAGCGCCAATGCGATGCTACAGCTAGGTAGGTGCTAATGCATCTGTGAAGACGACAAGGTAGCATCTACTACCGTGCTACCGTCGTCATGACGAGAAGGGGGGGGGGGGGGGCGTCGTTGGTTACGGCGAATGTGATAGGTAAGACGGCGGCCCAGGACGGACAGCTCAAAGAGCAGCCGACAAGCAGGTCCGGTATGACACAAATCACTCCACATGTGAGCTCTGCCAGGAGTGAATGGCATGGCCGGGGGGGGGGTCAATCGATGGTAACGAGGCCGAGTGCGTTTGGCTTGCGAAATGCCCTTATCGGGGGGGAACCTATTTGTGAATTCGTATGAATAACCCTACCTACCTACGCTTGGAATGTGCCCAAGCAAGCACGCTAGTTGAAATGCCAGTCATCTCGATGCCCAAAAAAAAGAAGAAGAAGAAAGCCTTGGCCCGGCTGCCGCTGCATGAATGTCTTTCATATCCGGTCCTTGCCTACGACTTGTTCGGGCCGGATTTCGCTCATGGAGGGGTACCGGCGGAATGGTACCCTTAGAAAGCTGGCCGGCCAGTAAGGGGCTTCTGGTGACCTTATCCTTGGAAGCTTCTCTGAGCAATAGGGGCGTCCAGAGCCATTGCCGTCTTTGCCTCTTGGGAGGTTGCCAAATGGGCGAAAATGATCGGGATGCGGGATGCGGGATGTGGTTCTATCATAGACCACCCCGGAGGATTTCGCCGCAAGGATGTACATGCACAGCCCGGGACGACTCTTGTCCCTGTATTTATTATTTGCCCAGGGCGTGAAAGGCTGCCTGCCACTACGAAGCTGTAACCTCTCCGCGCATGGACATGTCGGATGCTATCGCGCGCGATCTCGTCGTGTGAGAATTGGTACATGCGTCGTCGTGGCTGCCGACGTTTTTATTGGAGCCCTCACACCACCATGGTCATGGTGTGTAGGGTCATGAACCGTGCCGATTGGCCCTTTTGCTTTTCCCTCGTCTGCCGCGCCTACTTACCCTAGACGGGGAGACGGTGTTTTTTTGGGGGGTTTTTTTTTTGTTTTTTTAGGGTTTTTTTTTCTCCCCCTGCCGCTTAACTAAGAGGGTGTGGCGTAATCGCGATGCTAGACGGTTTGTCTTTGAGAAATTTGGAATAAATAAAACGGGCAGCTTCTGCATGAAACCTGCATGTACAGGCCAGCAGAAGATTGCATTGCATTGTACATGTCAGCATAACCGAGCAAGAACGACAGCGGACAGATGGTGGCGATGGCGATTTTCAGCGTCAGATTTGCCAGACCATCTCAGCTACCTGGTCCAGCGCTCCCCCCCCCCCAGGCAAACCAGGTAGCTGGGAACCGAGCCGCATCGGCTAGCACGGACAGCCCGGCAGACACATCCAACATGGTTTCTCATAGGCGGTAAAGGCAGCTTTGGCAAGGGGCTCAAATCGCTCATCGTCACAAGTCACGGCCACAATTGGTAGACGCTGCGGGAGGCCAAAATTGGGCTCCAAAAGGGTCAGGGTGGGTGCGCCGCGTAGGAGGACGAAAAGAGACAGTTACCGTCTCGCGTGTCTTTTCCCACTCGTCTCCTTTTTCTTTCCCTCTTTCCTTTCCTTTTTTTTTTCTCTTTCTATTTTTTTTATTGGACGCTTCGATTTGGCTGAAGTCTTGGTTCCGGCGACCCGGGGGGGGGGGGGGGTTGAGAGGATCTTTGCCCTCTGTCTCTTGGCCTGCGAGCTGCATGAACGTGACAATCTGTGTCCACTGCGGAGTACAATGCGCTGAAGGGAAAAAAAAAAAAAAAAAAAAAAAAAAACCGCAGAGTGCGCCCCTTGCCCTAGGCGCGGCACGGCTGTTGGCTGCGAAGCTAGTTGTAACCGCCGGTGAGTTTGCTAAAGGACATGGAGAGAGAGAGAGAAGCGGAGGACCAGGGAGGAAGAAGAAAAAAAAAAAAAGGAAACCCCCCCCTCCCTTCCCCTCCCCATCAACCCCAGCCAGCCGGTGGCCCGTGTGAGCTCTGGGTCGAACATTAATCCCACAATTCGGAGCTTCCATAGCCGTAGGATATCCGCCCTGCGTTCATGACCCGAGCGAGCACTTTTGCAGATCTTGTGCACGCTCTTAAGACAAAGCAGCGGGAGCTCGAGAGACAAGGCAATGGGAAATTAATACCTAAAGAACCTAAAATGGCCGGCATATCCGTCTCACGTGGAAATTTCCCCTTTGCCCCGCCTCTCCCTTCGCGCCGCGCTAGAATCAACAACAACGAAAAAAAGGCGCCGTTTTCCCACCCACTAACGACCACACTGGCGGGAGTGGCTAAAGCCAATGGGTGAAAGCGCTTGTTGCTTTTGTTGCTGTCCGCAGGGGCGCCACGACTTGCGCGGCGTCAGGCGAACCGACGGCGCAAGCACAACTCACGTAGAGCTTGTGGGCAAAAAAAAAAAAAAAAAAAAAAGAAAGGCCTTGCATATTATCCAGAACCAAGGGCGCATATTACAGTAGCGGTCTGGTGCGCTGACCCGCCATGCCCTTTTCCCTCTTTTTGTGTATACCTTACGGAGTCAACATATCGTACCTGCCGCTACGGAGCGCTATAAAGTACTAGGTACCTATGTATTTAGTAGTACATAGTAGTAAGTAGGGGTATTGGTACTTACCCAAGGTAAGTGGCTGCATTGGCCGCGCTATTCTCCATGTACTCCGAACCTACTCCCGTGGCCCCCCTCCGACGCACGCACACACCGAGTACCTGCTGTGTACCTCTCTGCACGTACTCTGTATGCAACGCTCAAGCCAACGCCGGCCGCCCCACGCCACCACCAACAGCGCGCCTTTTCGAACTTGGCCCGCGGCACGGTCCCCCTCGTTCGGGTCCTCTCCGCTTTGAAGCCGGGCTGCGCTTTTGGGAGCCATCATGAGGATGAAACCAGGCGGTCGCCCATCGTGGCGAACGATGGTTGAAAAAAGCGTTTTGTTCTTTTTTTTTTTTGAGGGGGAGGCTGCTAAATAAAGCAAGCCGCCGTGGCTCCTCCGCCCTCTCCGCCGGTCTAGGGACGCTTTCCGGCGCCCGGATATTAGAGGTACTCGTGCAGTCCATTTGCCCTACGGAGCTGGAGGCGCAACTGATCTTTCGGAGCGTGCCCTACCAGCGGTGCAACAGGTATTGCTTGCCTGCTGGTTTCCGTCGGTGTGGTACAGAAGCCTGTCTCCGTGGGGCCAATGCACCCATGTATTTAGGTACAGAGCGGCAGGTAGTAAGTTAGTACCTAAGTAGGTACCAAGGCACTACCACGGAGTACTGAAGGCAGTATTACTGTATGCCTTGGGCACTCCAAGTAGAGGGAGTAGTGGTAGTGCTACCCAAGGTACTAGCAGGTATAGCAGTACTACTAGGTACTAAAAAAGTACCTCTTAGTGGGTTAGTAGGCACATTTTGGATGGACATCTGGCGCGCACGAGCTGCTGGATTTATGGCCTCTGCTCATTTCGGAGGACATTTGTCAGATGAAATTTGCTGCTAGAGCTACGGGGCGGCTAGCGAGATGGACCCAAGAAAAGGAAAGGAAAGAAAACGAGGGGCAATTCGAGAGACTTATAGAGGGAAGAAAAGACCAAGAAGCAAAGAGCGAGGCAGGATGTAAAAAGGGAGAAGGAGAGGGAGAGGGGGGGGGGAGGAGAGGGAGAGAGAGGAGGGAGAGAAAGCAAATCTACATAGAATAGCTGGAAAAGCAGGTAGTGACATCGAGGCAGGCAGCCGGAAAGCAGTCCGTACATGCGCAAAGCTCCGCGCCTCTCATGTGGTTGGCAGAGAGCATCTGGCCTTTGGCCCCCCCCCCCCCCCCGATGTCGTTTCCGTCAAGTTACTCCGCCATACACATACTACTGGTACTTTACCTTGCCATTCGCGAACCACAGGCACATGTACCGGCCGCTAGCCTGCCTGCGGAGCAAAAATTTGGAGCTGCCGTATCACCATCTTGTCTGTTCGGGCAGTTGGAGGTCTTGGACGGATGTGCCAGAGCACACTCTGGTGTCCAATCGCAGGTAGTCCTGGCCCACGCGACTGGCCGAGTCCACCACTCCCCCTCCATCATAGGTTCCATCTTTGTGCCGCTTTATTATTACTACCTAGTAGTAAATTTTTTTTTTACTTATATATTTATTTTATGTATGGACTATTATTACTATCATTGTCACTACTACTGCTACATACATCCCTCTTGCCTCCCCCTCCGGCTGCCGTCCGTCTGCCAAAGACCCTCGCTCCTAGGAGCTGTGATCGCTCCAAGTCTGTCCCCCCTGGTCGCCCCCGAGTTCCTGAACAGCTGCTCCATAGGGTGTCAACGGTTCCCCCCCCCCCGGGGCATTGGCGACGTACCTATGCGTTCGTATGTATCAAGTATTTATTACCGCTTCCCGTACACGGCTATGGAGGAGGACGGAGGGGCAAAAAAGAAAAAAAAAAAAAAGGCAGACGCTAGAGAGAGAGAGAGAGAGAGAGAGAGAGAGAGAGGGCCTGGCAGACAAGAAACAGGGACCCCTTGCCTGGGCCGTACCGCCGACATCATTCCACAGCCTCTTTGTGCTCTCGCCGCAATCCCAATCCCAAGTTTGAACCCGGTAATAGTGAGGCCCCAGTTTCGCGCAAGCAAAAACCCTGCGGGCCCCACCGCACACCACACGGCCTGTTGGGTACCTTGGAGCAAGAGCGACGGCAGGTACCTTGGGCGCCTCAGCCAGGTGCTGCGCGCTACCTGCCCGGTAGCACCAGCTAGGTACCCTGAGCAGGTACCAGGCAGCAGTGCGACAGCGACCTGCCTGTACCTGGGTGGTACTAGAACTGTTAGCGTGTACGGAGCACCTTACCTGGGAGAGGCTTCTGGAGCTTCGCTGGTGGCGTCAGCGGCCCATTATGCGCGCCCCCCCCCCCCCCAGAATACCAGAAATACGGGTGACCTTTTCGCTGAGCTCGTTGGAGGTACCTCGTCCAGGTACCTGACGCCAAAAGCGAACCCTCACAGCGGCCTGATTACCTTAGCTCGCCGCCTGGAGTCGGGGTATGTTAATGTAAAATGTACCTGCCAGGATGCCATCTCGGGCTCTGGACTCCAGCAAAGTGGTATCAGCAGCGTGCTCTCGTCTTACCTGGGGAGCCTTTTTTTTTTTTTTTTTTTTTCTTCTTCTTTCTTCTTCTTTCCTTGACGTGCTACCACCACCCTCTTCTCTCGCCCTCGCCCTCCCCGTCCATTTGGCGAGCTTGACACCCCCTTCTCCCTCCTCTCTTCTCTCTCTCTTCTCTCTCTCTCTCTTTTTTCTCTCTCCGCCTATTTGCATTTGTCCGCCATCGTCGTTCGTCGTTCGCCTAGGGCACCGCGACTGGCTCGCTCTGAGATAACTCCCCCATCGGGCAGGATTGGCTGGGCTGGCAGGGTTCTGGGTACTTGGGGACTTTCTCTCTCTCTTGCCGTTGGCTCTTTTCCTTCTTTTCCCATTCCACCCACCCCGGCAACCGGAGCAGAGCTTTAGTGAAGCTTGCTCATCTCTGCTGCTGTTGCTCTGCTTTTTGTCCTGTCCTGTCCTGTCCCGTCTCTCTCTCCCTCTCTTTCTCCCTCTCTGTCTCCCTCTCTTTCTCTCTCTCTCTCTGTCTCCCCCTCTCTCTCCCTCCCCATTCTCTCTCCTTCATCCTGCCTCCCAACGCGTTACTGGGCCGAGGCTAGGCCAAGCCGTCGATAGCCCGCGCCTTTCACGTCGACTATCAACCGACCCTTCTTCTCTCCTGCCATACCCGTGTCCCCCAAGCACCGCGCCGCCGGTCTGGCACTCAGTTCTCTCCCCGACGGCGGCAGCTCAGATGTCATCATAGCCGCCCTAATCGTGTGAGGCTCACCCACCCCATGTCCTCCCTGGTTCCCGGCCTGCCGCTGCCAAAGGTCCAATAACCAAGCACCTTTCTTCAAGCCCTCCGGGCCTCGCCCCCCCCCCCCCCCCCGGCGTCTGGTGTTTCGCCCTCCAGCCGATGTGTGGTCCTTGCTTCACCTTTCGCTTCGTTCCTGATGTGTCCGTGTGTCCTAGCTTGCACTGTCCATACGTCAAGCCAGCAGCATGGATCTAGGTCCTCCCGACAGCAAACGGCCGCGCATCACCTCGTGGTCGGTAGCCAGCCCGCAGCCCACCACGCTGCTG
This sequence comes from Trichoderma cornu-damae, assembly GCA_020631695.1. Lineage (NCBI taxonomy): Eukaryota > Fungi > Ascomycota > Sordariomycetes > Hypocreales > Hypocreaceae > Trichoderma > Trichoderma cornu-damae. Next base: position 5,187,301 of record CM036088.1, read on the forward strand.
CATCCTCATCACCATCTTCATCCTTCACCTCACCACTCCCTCCCTCACCCTTCTCATGCTCCTCATGCTTCCGCGACCCAGCTACCGCAGCCGCAGCCGCCGCCGCCGCAGCCGCAACCTCCGCCTCCCCTTCCTCAAGGCCCTCCTCACCATCATCACCAGCCGGCCGCGGGTTCATATCAGCCATACCTGCCTCGTGCTTCGGAGCTGCCTTCTCCTGCGCCGCCAACCCCGGCGTCGGTTCATGGGCATACCCAGCAGCACCCAGACATTGACCGTCGACACTCCGATCAAGAGATCCTCGCTCCCATGCAGGACCCGTACCGTCAGCCGCCGCCGCCGCCGCAGCATCACCCGGGACCGCAGCACCCCATGTCTCCTGCGCATCCGCCGTATCATCCGTACACCCAAAACCGAGACGCCATCATAAAACGAGAGCCTGCTGAGGATCTCCGGAGGCCCAACTCGACTGGACATGCGCCAGAGCCGCTTCCGCCACCACCGCAGGTCGTGTCGACATCCCATCCTCCGCCTCAACACCCCCCGCCTGCACATCCTCAGCAGCATCAGCATCAGCATCAGCACCAGCAGCAGCATCAGCACCAGCAACAGCAGCACCAGCACCAGCACCAGCAACAGCAGCACCAGCACCAGCACCAGCAACAGCAGCACCAGCACCAGCAACAGCAGCAGCAGCAGCAGCAGCAGCAGCAACAGCAACAGCACCCTCAGCCCCCCCCCTTCCAGGACAACCTACCGCCGCGACACATGAATTACGAGAATGGGCCGTCGGTGCCCCCAACCCCGGGGCCCTATCGCGCTCCCAGCTTTCCTCCTCCTCCTCCTCCTCTACCCACGACCATGACGCATCAGCCTTCATACGAACAGACCCCCAGCTATCAGCCCCCGGAAACGTTCTACAGCGTTTACTCAAGCGTGTCGAAGAAGAAAAACACGAGAGCTTCACAGGTCTGGCTTGGCGACCCTCTTCAGTTAGAGACCTTGTACGGCATGTTTGTGGAAACTGACTCTTTTCTTCTCCTCAGGCCTGCGACCAGTGTCGGCAGCTCAAGGCCAAGTGCGATGAGACGAAGCCGTGTAAAACGTGTAGAGACAAGGGTACAGAGTGCCGATATCGTGATCCTGTCCCAAAAGCGTAAGCTCTATTAGACTTTTCATTTTTCCCCTCCCTCTCTCTTACTCTTTTATTTTATTTTTTATTTTTTATTTTTATTTATTTATCATTTTAAAAAATTTCTTTTAATTTTTTTTCATGTTCAATTTTTTTTCATTTTTCCTTTCCTCCCCTCTCCCTTTTTCATCCTTTTAACATAGGACATGTTGACTGACTTGATTTTTTGGTCATTGCAGAACCGACAAGGCGCAAGCTGACATTCTGGATGGCATTTCAAGCATGCAGTCGACGCTCGCCAGCCTGGCAGAACGCTTCGGAGACATGGATGATAGACTGCTTAAGATGGAAGCCGCCTTGTCAAGTGCGCCCAACGTTCCTCAGCTGAAACGAGATCCTAGTCATGACCCAGAGCTTAAGCCCATGTCAATGCCCATACCAGGCTCTCCGCGTCCGCCTGATGAGCGACTGATCACCCAATCTCCCACGGGCGAAATGTCGCGGGATCAGCCGGTGCTGTCTACTGAGTCGGTGCCCGCAGATTCAATGCCGACTGAGCCTGCAGCCACAACCTTCATGGCCGAGGATGAAATAGAAGCGGAGCCTGGGCCTCCCGTGCCTCCGGGAGAACCCGCAATCCCCATCAACCACACTACTCTGGCCGGCCTTCTTCTAGAGTGGGAGCCGATTAAGGAACTGACGCGGCATCACCTAGAACGCGAAGGAATCAAGTTTATCAGCGAGTTTCCAATTAGCCAAGAACAGAATCGCGGAATTCTCAAGGTGTACGGCCGAGGCGAAGATGCCCACTTTCGAATCTCTAGGGAGGCCACTGCTGATCACGGAAACGTTGACATGGGCGACGACAACATGTCGGATATAGTGTCTTCCTCCCCCGCTGCGGACTGGGGCCAGCTTGGCGGCCTTAGCCCCGGCGACCAGATCGAGTATCGAGGTGGAGTTCTAGGCTCCGATGGAAACCCGGACTTTAGCGAGACCAAAATCGCGGTCTATGTGGAAAGCTTCAAGAACAACATCTTGAACATGCATCCCATTATTCAGCCAAAAGTTTTGGACGAGTGGGTTCGCCAGTTTTTGAACGACCTTCCCACCGTGAACCCGAGGCCAAAGCAGCCTCAGCCCATGAAGTCGGCATTCGCCGTATCTCAGCCGCTTGAGGTGACGGGCTCAAAGAGAAAGCGAACTCCCGACGTGGAGGGGCCTTCGACGCCAGCCCCAGTCCGCGTTGGAAAGCCGAGCCGCTCTATTCACAGCGCGCTCGTTCTCATCATCATTGCCCTGGGCAAGGTCTGCCTGCATCAGGAAGAGGTCCCTGACGTGATCTTCCCCGTCGAACCAAACACCCACGGAAGCCCAGTCAGCCGCAACGGAGTGCCCCCATCGCCGACACAAGGCTCCCCCCCGGGGTTTTCATCTCACTCCCAGTCTTCTGGCTTCCCCTCGCCCAGGGACCAAGAACGTGGCTACCAGAGCCGGAGATCGTCCATCCACGGCGCTAGTGGGGCTGTTCGCTCGGGATACAGTTTGAAAAAGAACTACGAGGTTATCCCCGGCCTGGAATACTTCGCCCTGGCAACCGACATTCTGGGAAATCACACAGGCGCATACCATAACATGAAGAATGTCTATGCAAACATTTTTGCTGGGCTGTATCACGGCCAGCTTGCGCGACCACTGGAGAGCTTTGCATTTATCCACAAAGCAAGTCATAAGTTGCAAGTAATTATGAGACCGTGAGCCCCCCCCCCCTTCCTCCCCCAAATCTCCTTGTCCTCTTTGTTGAAGAAGCAAAACATGGAATAATTTGCACGGCGAACTAACCAATTTTTTCCCCCTTCAATAGGAGTTTGGATAAGCTCCGGAAGATTAAGACCAACATGGAATTCATTCTGGACACAAAGTACAATCAGCTTGCCCTTGCTTTTTGGACATGTCTGCAGCTAGAGAGGTAAGGGATATATATATATATATATATATTTGCCCGGCGAAGCCGACGTCTACTCTTTCCCCAGCTCTCTCATACTAATTTGCTAATAGCGACTTGATTGCCGAGCTCCCACTCCCACCCTCTGGCCTCTTGCAGTATGAGAATGACATGCCTCAGCCCAACATGAGTCTTCTCCAAGGATTCGACCAAAGAGTTGTAGACAGCTATCCCGCGCAACTCTATCTCCGGACGCACCTTAATAGCATCCATCGCATGTTTTACTCTCCAGATGATTCAAGCAAGCCCGAGAAACTCAAGAATGTGAGACTAGTGGCCGACGGCGTCTCTAACATGCGCTGGGTCCCAGCCAGCTTCTACTTCAACGAGACTGATCCTCCTGCAAGCGACATATTATCGGCACGCCTGAGGGCCAAGTACTGGGGAGCGCAGATGATTACATATCGTCCATTTGTGCGGCAGATCCTACAGTTGCCGTTTGAGGCGGAGCGCCACCCGTCAGGCCCCAATGCCGTCTTGTCAGAATATCGCGATGGGACCATTGCGCCACACATACCCCTTGACACCAAGATGCCGAGCCAACCGGATCCTTTCATCATTGAACTGGCTCGGAAGGGCATTGTGGCTCTGATTGAAAGTACAAAGTCGTTTCACGGGCTTGGAGAAAAACGACCTATCATTACCAACGTGTTCGGCACGGCGCATGCGTAAGTCTTTTTTTTTTTTTATACAGCCCCACGAGGAAAATTGAGGCAGGGCTGTTTTTGACTAACAACACCACTGCGCAGCCAATGGGGCAATCTTCTCGTTCTTTCGGCGGCTTTCAAAGACCCCGTCTTGCATCAGTTTGTAAAGGAAGATCTTTTACGCTCGCTGTTTCACAAGACGATTGCGTTCCTCCGACAGTCGGCGACGCATACCAGTTCTCTCAGGATCGACATGCACATCTTGGAGGGACTTCAACGAGATCTGTTTCCGATGGATGGAAGAACGGCCTCGAGCTTTTCCAGCAATCCAAGCCATCACACTCCCAAGATGCCGATCGTAGCGCCGCCCTATGCCAGCGGCGATGCCAACATCGCACCGCCGATGTTGCCGATGTTGCCCCAGCCAACTCCGCCGCATCTCGGGCTGCCTCAGGGGCAATAATAGAAGCAAGCCCTATTTTTGATTATTGATTCTCGCTTGTTTTCTCTCTCTCTTTCCGCCCCCCCCTCCCACTCTCTCTCTGTTCAGACCCTTTTTTGGACTATCCGATTTCTCTCTTCTTGGCAAAGGGCTGTGGCTTAGCTATGTTGCCTTTTGCAACTGCGCCTCTGGCCATGGTGAAATCCGGGATTGTGATGTTTGTCTCTTACAACTATTTACATGAATTTGAACGGGAAAGCATTTGTTTGGGAGAGTGAGGGGTGGGGGGTGTAGGGAACACAAACGACGCCTCGAAGGAGCGAGTTCTCAACAAGACGTCAAAGTTACGGTTGATGGCGCAACGATTGCATCGTATTGCGATTTTTGACGCGTATTCTCATTGGATATCACTTTTGCGCGCAAGGCGTAGACCTTATTTGCCGGTCTTCAGGCCGTCTTCTTCTTTTTCTCCTTCTTTCACTTTTTTTTTTATTTTTTTTTACTGAAACGTCCTAGAAGCTATTACTGCAAAACGTATCGCTCCTACTTCATACAATGTATCGAATATTTGTTTCCGGGGCTGGCGCTGTTGGAAAGCTAACTGCTCATTATTACTTTTTTCTCTTTTCTCTCTCTCTGTTTTTTTTTCTTTCTCATTTTGCACAGTTTTTACAACCCTGGGTTGGATTTGGAGGAGATACCACTATGCATGCAGGTCACATACGCGCATCTATCACTGTTGAAAGAAGGAGCTAAAAATGCGAGAAAGGGGGGGGGGGGGGGGGTGAATGGACAGGGGACGAAGAGATTATTTGCATGCGCATGTAACATTGGAAAACTGTTTTGGGAACTAGGGATAAAGGAGGCATGGATATGATATACTCTTGTTTTGGTTTGCCATTGAGTATTTTTTTTCCCGGGGGGGGGGGTTGTTTTTTTGTTTTTTTTTGTTTTCTTTCAGTGAAATGACCCTCATGAGTGAGAGGACCTCGGTGGCTGGGGCTGGACAAAGAAGGGGTCCGCGGTCACGCATACATATAGCACAACATCGAAACAATAATACCGCTTTATACTGGGGATACAGACACGGCTAGCAACGCACAACGATATTGATTGCTAACTTGGATAATCGCCTGCTGGTCAGCTGACGTTGGGGTGTCTTCTTGTGTGGTCCGTCTTGGGCCCCTCCCCCCCCTTTGGGTATCTCTCCCTACGCGGCACGGAGTAGAAGACGGTACTTCGTATGGAGTAAGTAATATGAGACCTGACCTCGGCAACGGGGTTCCGAGCCCTTCCAGAAGGATGTCAGTTGCTGGCGGGGGGGTGTTTTTTTTTTTTTTTTTTTCTCTCTTCTCTTTTTTTCCTTTTTTTTGGGGGGGGGGGGAGCGAGGGAGGGAGAGAGGGGATTGGATGGTCATTTTTCATATGACCGGGGTAACCGTGGAGGCGGGTGAGCGCCAGGGCTGATCTTTCCGCCTTTCCTCTTCTCTTCGAGGCACGTTGCGCCCATCTACGGAGCGTGGAGCAATACTACTACTTTACTAGTACCTAGTAGGTGAAAGCACTGCCAAGGAGTACCGGTATAAAGGTATTTTGCCTGCTTCTTGTCCCTCGGAGGCTGTTGGATGCAGGGCGCCGCTCTGGCAGGCGCTGCTACTCTACATACCAGGAAGCACGCCCTGCCCCCGGGTCCTCGGCCTGGTTGGAAGATTCCGCCATGGCGGGCAGTATGACGGTGATGGGAGGAGCAGACATGGCCAGGGAGCGGAGACGGTTGCCGCCTAGGGAAAATAACAAAACGGCCCTCGGAGACGAGATGCGGCGGCATCTGGGGGTCTGAGCCCATTGCGGCCGGCAAAGGGGGGGGGGGGGATAGGCTTTTTTGCTTGCTTGCCGCCAACGGTAGACGGATGCTGATAAGAGAAGGCGTCATTTTTTTTTTCCTTTTCTTTACTTTACTTTTCTTTACTTTTCTTTCTTTCTTTTTTTGGCATGCCCGGGACGCATAGCAGGGAAGGGGAGCAGCAGCGGTGCTGGTACACACATATGAGCAGGTGACAGGAAATGATAAGAAGAATAGGGCGGCTATAGTGGGCCAGAGAGAGAGAGAGCGACGACGGAGCTCAGAGCTGACCCGGGCGACTGGACATGGACATGGGCAAGGATCAAGGGGGCACATGGGGTAATAATTTTTGGAGGACAAGGGTCGGAGCAGCAGCAGAAAAGCAAAAAAAAAGAGAGAGGAGAGGATAAGAGGAGAGAGGAGAGGAGAGGAGATTTTGGGCGAGGGTTGCTGCGGCGAGAGCTCCGCAATTTGTGGGCAAAATTGGCTTTGGGGGGGGGGGGGGGGGCAATGGATACCCTGTTTTCTTGGGTCTGTTTGCTTGCGTCTCTTTTTGTTTTTTTTTTTTGTTTTTTTCTTGTCTGGTTGGTCCATCGAAGGGAGAGGGGGGGGGGGGGGAGAGAGGGATGAAGAAGAAGAAGAAGAAGAAGACGAAAGACGAGGGGGGAAAACAACCCCCACCCCCCAAAAAGGAATGAATGGGGTGTGTGTGGAATGACGCAGTGTGTGGGATGTGCCGAGTACGAGCTCCATGTGCCGGACAGAAATGACGAGCCAAGGTCGCATTGGGAAGCGGCATATCGAAAGTCAGAATTGCTGATCGCAGCGGAGGTCCGGGGGCGTGTGTGGGAGAGAGAAGAGAGGGGAGAAGAGGAGAGAAGAGGAGAGAAGGGGAGGGAGAGAGAGAGAGAGAGAGACAGAGAGAGACAGAGAAAGGCTTGGCCCCCGTCATGCATGCTTGGCGGCTAAAAAAAAAAAAAAGAAAGAAAAAGAAAAAAAAAGGAAAAAAAAGGAAAAAAAGAAAAGAAAAGAAAAGAAAAGAAAAGAAAAGAAAAGAAAAGAAAAGAAAAGAAAAGAAAAGCGACGACTCCATGCAACTGTCGCCATTAGCGTTGGCGATGTGTGATGAAAGGAATGGGGTTTCAGCCACCGTCTTGCGTGTGGTTGCCGCTTGTTCATGTGAGTGCTGCGGGCTGCATGCGCGTGTGCCGGTGATACCCTCCTATAGTATAGCGCTATAGGGCACTAAGGCCCTACGGAGCAGTAGGCACTATCAGGTATTAGTAGTTACTAAGTTGGCAGCATGGCGAGAAAAACTAGTAGAAGCACGGAGTACTATTAACTTTTCTACCATGGCCAATATGGCCGTGCCGGGCCATTGGGGGGGTCTCTTTGGTAGTTACTACTAGGTAGGTAATAGGTAATAGGTAATAGGTAGTTTATTGCCGTGTGATTCGGGGAGGGACTTCTCGCCCGGATCCGAAACCCCGCCAAGGTGGCGTTGCTGTGACAAATAACCAACAGAACTTTATTTTATTTCTTATTGATTTTTTTTTTAAATTTTTGATTTTTTTTTTTGGTGATCTTGGAACTTGCTGGGTTGAAGAGGCACGGAGCGCGCATTGCCGTATAATGAATGCAGCCAATATGCTGGTTGCTTTTTGTTGGACATGGACATCAGTGGATGGTGTGGGGGGAGCGAGGCAATAATTCTCACTAAAAAAAAAAAAAAGAAAAGAAAAAGAAAAGGAAAAAAAAAGGGGGGGGGAGAGAGAGAGAGAGAGAGAGAGAAAAGAGGATCGGGAGCACAAAGTCTCTGGGAGTTGGGAAGATCCATCTTTCGGGAGTTGTCCTTGAGGATGTGTTGTTGTGATGTGACTTGGGAGTTGGAAAGCTCCATAAATCAATCCTCTTTGGGCGCAAATGTACAGAGTACCTGGATCTTGGCGATGACATACTAATTGTCTCACGAGTGCCCGTTTTTTTTTTTTTTTCTTCTTCTTTGGTCCCTGCAAGGGTGTGCATCCTCACGATTGGCAGCGGCGGCTTGTTTTTCCGCATTGCTGCAACGACCAAAACAACAGTCAAAGCCGAGGGCCGGGTTCGTGTTCCTGCGGGTGGCCATCGGGAGCCCGTTTTCCTCTCAATCAAAAGTTCTCTTGTGGTTGCTGTATTGAATTGAACGTTGAAGGAACATACAAAATTTGTTGTTGTTTTTTTCCGGTCAGTCACGTGCGGTGGGGGGGGGGGGGGAAGATGGTAGCCGCGCGCGTGTTGTTGTCTGTGTGTCCGTGTGATCGAACCTCTCTCTCTCTCTGCCCTCGGGGGGTTTTTTTTTTTTTTTTTTGTTGTTGTTTTTTTGGTTTTTCCCCAACACACATGTTGCCCTGAAGAAATCCATCAAAAGCCATCATGCGAAGCTCGCAGCTATGGCCTGCTCCGCCTACCGTATCCGAACCGGGCCCGATGCAGTCTTCAACAGCGGATAAATGCCCCCGGCACATACATAACTGTAGGATGCAAAACGCAGGCTCTGCACGGCCGGCGCAAGAGCCGTCGTCAGCCTGGGGACATGTCCTCCCCCTCCCTCTGGCCCTCCCCTGTGACACAATCGTGGCGTTCTGTCGCGGGCCTGGCAGGGCGGAATGGGGATGTGCTAGTCTCAGACAAGAGATGTCTGCCCGATGAGACCTGCATGCGCCGCTAGCAGCGTCACGCGCCTGTGGGTGTCTGGGCGGGAGGGAAACGACGCGGTGTCGCTTGGGGTTTGGCACGGGAGTCGAGGGGTGATGTTAATGCCGTTGCCGTTGCCGTCGTCGTCGTCGTCGCCATCGTGGGGGGGGGGGGGGTTTGCTTAGGAAGAGAAGGAGAAGGATGAGGAGGAGGAGAGGAGGAGTGGATGAGGATGAGGAGGGAGGAGGGAGGAGATGCATGGTTCATTACATAGGTCAGCGCTTCTTGCGGGAGAGTCCAAAGGGCGTTCGTGATGATACATGTTGGTACGATGCAGTCCCCATTCTCTGCTGCCATCCTGCTGCCATCGTCGCACCATCTATTGGCCATGCAGCCCCCATGATGATTTTACATGGATTTTTGCGCCCTCTGGATGAAGTCTCTCAAGATTGCAGTTACCTGCTCTTGCAGCACACTGATTGGATGTGAATCAACCGGAGATCATTTCATAAAATTTCATGAAGAGCTTCGCGTTCACATATGCCTTATAAAAGCCACTACTACCTTAGTTACTACCTGTAGTAAGAAACACTAGGTAGCCGTAATGACCTATATATCATCTTGGGATATGTGTTCATATTTATTTGAAAAACTTAAAAAATATAAAGCCTTGCTAAATAAATTTTTGGGTGGAAAATAATTATCAAATTATTATTAAGTATAAAGATCGTGCCGTAATTATATTTAATGTGGAAAATGCCATGATATTCTACAAAAACCTATCTTGGCAGTAGTAGTAGTGTCATCAATATGATAAACTTTAGTGTATATATGGTATATGGTAGTACCCGAGATATACAGTAAAAACTATTCAGCAGAAATAAACGTCTAGGCATATTCATTGAAGTAGGAAGCTGCGAAGATGGCAGATGGCAGTGGGAAATCTATTGGAAGGCGGGCAAGATGAAGCGGGAAAGAGCGAAAGGCCACCTTTGTACGGCAGATGCTGCGGGAAGGAGCAAAAGGCCATCTTTGTACGGCAGATGCTGCTGCTAATCTGGAGCGCATCTACCATCGTCGCAAATCAGAAATTCAAATCCAATCCTCAGCACAAATGTAAAATCTTGACACGTTACGGCTACATCAAAAGAGCAACATATATCTCCCTCTACCTTCCACCAAATGCTCGGCTCGAGGCTCCCTCCTGACAGCGCAGCTCCTCCAACACTCACGACAGTTTCCTCTCATGCCCACTCCCGGCGGAACTTGGTTTCGAACTCATCTCTCAGCAAAGTGAATGCCTCAAGCACCCTATACAAGCCTTTGCCTTTCGTTTTTCCAGCTCCAGCCGGATCGTCATCGTCGTCGTCGTCGTCGTCGTCGTCGTCATCTTCGCCATCGTCGCCACCGCTATTATCACTACTATGCAGAGCGGCAGGAGATGAAGGCCTGTCGCCCTTCGTTTCAGCCGCATCCGCTTCGCTGTCGGAGCCGTCAAACTCCTCCTCTGCATCCACGTCTTTAGAGTTCATCAGGATCGTAAGGCTGCTGATGATGGTTGACAATGTGCGTGAAAATTCCTTGAGGCGGAACCACACGTCCCCGCGCCGAATGCCGTTATCCCTCACCAGCACGTGCATGCTGCCGTGCTTGTAGAAATCGTACAGGTGAGCGTTGAACTCTACACCGACATCGTGCGGCCAGATCGGGATGGACGGGATGGCTGACTCTTCCAAGAATACATCCCCACGCACCGTCTGGCATAGATCGTGAATTGTCTTGAAGTTGTCGTCATCTCCAGACAGAGCAACGAAAGGAGACCGAACCATGCCGGCAGCCTTGGAGTCGGCAGCGGCCCAATATATCGGCTCGTCCTGGCCTACAACAGCCTGGGTAAATGGCAGCACCCGGTCTCTCTTGCCCGTCAGATTATGGCTAACATACGACTGCACGTATCTCTTGAATATGGAAAGAGTTTCTTCCTTGTGTTGCAAGAGCAAATCCTCGGCTTTCTTCGGGAGCGGCGGAAGGAAGACGACGGACGATGAACTTTTGGCTATTTCAACCAACCTCTCGGTGCGCCTGACCGGCACCCGAACGAACAGGTGCGAAAGCACTAGCATCATTTCCAACAGCACTCCGTCCCTCTTCGTACGGATATCTGAGCAGAGCTGGTGAAAATACCCGCCCCTCAAGAGGGAGTGGAAGGCAAACACCGCGTTCTCCATGAAGTACAAGTGGCCGATTATGCTGGCAAAGTTGATGGGAACACCGGTGGCAGAAAGCAGGTTTTGCCTTCGGAGATATTCAATCGAAAACCGAACGTGATGCTTGACCGACATCTCCGACTCTGGCCCCCCCAGATACAACCGCGTCTGCGATAGCAACGACTGTACCATGTTCACCGCAAATGCGCAGTTTTCAGATCCGTGGAGCAATGAGAACAGCCTGAGGACAAGTGTTGTGGATATGGGGAACTGCCCATTGAGGCCTGGAAGCCGCGCCGACATGATTTCATACACGCGCTGTCGTGGTATTTTGTTGAACACAATGTTTCCGAGAAGATCGAAGCCTCGGCGCCCGGCACGACCCGAAGCCTGCCTGAAATTCTGGGCCGTAAGGAATACGGAGTCATCGTGGAAGACCACCGTCTTGCAGGGCATGTTGATGCCGAGAGCTAGGGTGCCAGTCGCAACCACGAGCCTCAGGAATCCTCTGCGGAACATCACCTCAACCCTGTGTACACGGGCCGTTAGCAGGTTGCCCCTGAGGAAGGGGCCGGGGGGCGCGGCATGGGTACTCACGTTTGACGATACTCCCTATTCAGACTGGAATGGTGCACGCCGAGGCCGCGTCGAAGAGCCTCTAGCAGCCAATCTTCGACCCGGTTCCGTAGAGGCCAGATCATTTCCATCGCTTCTGACATTTGCATTTTCGTTGCATCCGCAAAGCTGAATCGATCCAACGGATCATTCGGCTTGAAATTTGCCCAGGGACTAATATCAACGCTTGCCTCTTCGCGCAGCTGCTCTAGCTTTGACATCCTAGAGGCGTCTCCAGCGTCTCCTTTGTTCCGTGGCACTGCCTTTCTCCTCTGTTGACTGCCCTCCGCCTGCTTCCAGGCCTCGAAATCTTTCAGCTTTTGAGCCCATTCGGATGAACCGTCTTTCCACTTCTTCTCGGCTTCAACGAGTCTCACGAGTATCAGCTTCACAACTTTCTCACATCCATGAGTGTCATAGTGGAAAACCAAAGCAGGTAGGGCGTCTTGGTTGTACAAATCGACTGCTAAATGGAATATGCTTTGCGAAGCATCAACGGATCCGGCGCTTTGGCTGGAAGGAGAGATTCCTTGAGTCCCTTGGGACGAGTACGACTCGAGCGAGTTTCTTATATCCTGAAACACAGAGTTTGGGCTCTCTATTATGCGTCGAAGTGCTTGTTTGAGCTCTGTTTCCCATAGAAGGACGTCCGACTTTGATATCGTCTCGGGGAGAGCCGTAACAGGATCTGGAATTCCAAATTTGACAACGTCTTCGTCTGAAAGGATCTCCTTCATGCTTTTCCACAAACTTAGGCAATCTCTCGCTTCTAGGGAAAGGTCATGGAGCGCGGTGCGAGCCCTGAAAAAAAAAAAGGGGGAAGGGTGGGGGTTAAACTATGCCAAATCCGCCGGTGGAATTGCGTCGTACATACCTTTCAGTCAAAGCTGCCACTGGGTGGATGAATTGTAGATCAGGACAACAGTTGTCGCCCTCGTCTAACCCGGGGACGGGGAGCGACTTGTTGCGGTGAAGCCCCTGAAACGGGCTGCGCGCTTGGGGCATGTAAATGAATTTTCTGAGATCCGAATATCGCGCCGCATGCACCACCATGTCTAATTTCAGCCCTTTCCTTTGCTGAACCTGCGAGAGCCATTCCCGGAAGGGCTCGGGGTTTCCAATTGTTGCCGAGAGGGCAATGATGGGGCATGGAGCTGATAGAAGCAGCTGCTCCCAGACGACTCCATCATCATCTTGGCCGATGCAGTGAACTTCGTCGAAGATGATCCTCCTGATGCGCCTGGACCAAGCATTCGGGCCTTTGGCATTTGTTGGTGCCAACAACAGTATCTGCAGCATATGCGGGACTGTTACCAATATTTGGCAACCTGTTGGATTCTGGACCCGGTAGTCTCGAGTATATATCGCCCAGACGGATTTCCCTTCTTGCCTGCGATAAGACTTGGTAAAGCGCGCCCCAATTTCGGCGGCAATCTGATTTACAAGTGCCTTAGTCGGAGCCACGTACACTAAAACCCCATCATCGCTCTCCTCTAGCACTTTCTTCATGGCGTAGAAAGAGATGAACGTTTTGCCTGCAGACGTTGGCGCTATGACGAGGAGACTGTTGTTGGCATCAATGGAATCGAGGACTTTGATTTGCCAGGCATCGGGGTTGAACGGGACCCTCTCGTCACGTTGAGAGTCGAATCGTCGGTCCATATAAGGGGCAGCGTATTCGAGTTGCATTTCTCGATAGCTCGCCAAGGCTTTCTTCATGCCCTTGAGCGAGCTATAGTCGAATTCGAAAGACATCTTGTGCGCCTGGCTGCCAACTGTGACTTGAAGATTTGGCATCTCGAGGCAAACAGTCAGCTTCTGTGCTGCCTGCGCTACCGCCTTGGAGACCTCAATAACCGGAAGCTCTTGAAGCCATCTCCAGATAAGCGCAATCATATATGGTCCTGCGAATTTCCATATTAGCGGGCCAGTACTCCGGTTTGAGCATGACATGTCGATGTTGCTTTTGCTTACCGGCGCTGTGAGGCACCTTCACATCATTTGCCTGGGCCTTTGCCCATAGCTTCCCAAGGAGGTGACACAGGTACAGATGGACCTCGGATCCCAAAGCAGCATTGTCGACTTTGGACCGCTGATTCAAGAACTTCAGGGCCTTGAGATAGCGAGTCAACAAGCAGTGCTCGGTCTCAATCTCTCGGCATGTTGCGGCCCATAGAGCGACGATGTTTTTTTGCTTGACTAATGCCTTTTGTTCCTGAACCTCCTGAGCGGCTCTTAACGCGCTCTCCCTACCGCCCGCCTTGTTTCCATTTCGCCCTGGCTTCTGGGATTTGGCCCGAGATTGAAGGCTGGCGCTATCCGTGGGAGTCTTTTTATTCCTGGCATTGTTCGTCTCCACGTTCTTCTTTGCGACGATAATCTCGGGGTCGATTACTTTGCCTTTTGCGTTTGTTAGACTGGCAGAGTACGCAACGATGCTAGCCAGGCGCATTTGCTTATTTTTCCTCGCAAAGAAGCCAAGCTTTTCAATCTTTCTAGGCGGCAAAAGGAGTTTCGTGTTATGCCAATGGTGGAGATCTTCAAAGACGGGGTTGGAAGACGCATCGTGCGTTTCTCGGCTCTCTTTCAGCTTGATATCCTGGAGGAAGCCATCTAGCACGGGGTGGCTAAACGGCAAAGCTGAGACCTGTAACTTCTCTAAGCCTCCGGACAACAGCGCTTCGTCTGCCGAGTTGGTAAGTTGGGGGAGGTCCTCTGAGAAAATCGCATCTGTTCCCGCGCAAAAGACCGCCCAAAGATGCTGCCACGATTGGGTGATTTTGCTTGGAAGCCACTTGGCGGTGCGCACAGTTTCGAGCATAAACTGGAACAACGACCCATCGATGGCATCATACAGATCCCAGTGGTTTTCAGCAACGTTCGAGTCCTTCATCCACTCGCCCCTCTCCAGCAATGCCCATGACAGCTCGATGACCTGACGCAAGAATTCGCGGTCTTCAAGGCGAGGACGGCAACGCAGCGGGCCAGCCCAATGCTGACGTTCAAGCAGGGTACAGTGTTTGAGAACAGCAAGATGAAGGACAAATGCTTGAATTTTCTCCTGGAGACCTCCCTCGTCCGTCGAGTCTTTCCCCTTGAGCACTCTGACTAGAGTTTGACAGGCAGCAATGCCTAAGCGCTCTCGGGCGGTGAGATCCTGTGTTTCGACGATCAGAGGTTGAGCAAGGCCATCCTCAGGATCAAACAGTGGAGCAAACGGCGAATCGAACTTCTTTTTGATGGAAGACCCTGCCCGTGGCCTAGACGACCTACTCAGCAAAGGTGCATATGCCTAGGGAAAATACGGACGTTAGTGCTGTTGCAAATTCGCACGCAAGGAGACTCGCATAGGCCTTGCCACACTACCTTTGAGCTCTTCCACTCAAGAGCGTTAATAATGGCCACATTCTTGCCACGGGAGACCAAGTGGCGTATTAGATGGCGCAATGTGGTCGTGTCGTTGGCATCTTCTGCTTTGGCCCCGTCGTGGCACAACACAAAATGAATGGGCAAGCCTTCAAGGTACTGGCCAAATTCTGGACTGGATGGCAGTTCGAATTCCAGAACAGAGGCTCTGGCACCGCTCTTTGCTCGCTCCTTGGCGTGCCTCTGGAGGTGCTTGATGATGACCGTCCTCGCGAATTGATATTTGTACTCGAAGCCCGATAGATGAGGGACGCAAAGGTCTCTGAGGCCGCGGAAGAAGACGACGTCAAAGTCGCAGCCTCTCTTGTGAAGGTTGCTGAGGAACCTTTCAACCATATATACAGCGTGCAGTAATTGGAATCCGTCTGACGGCGGTTAGTTTATCATCTCGATACCGGTTGAGGAGAGTCCAGGCATCTCGTCATCTCACCTTGGAAGTCGGCAGGCGATTCTTCAAGACAGTGTCGGATCAGCGATTCGCCATGGATGAGGAATGGCTCTTTACCGGCAATGTCGCCGATCAGGTCGATTATGGGAGCCCATGCGCTGGTGTACCAGGCATGGACTATGCTTTCTTGAGATTCAGGAGGCTCCATGGCGTGAGTAGGTGAATGGGTGCATCGGAGGCTCACGCGCCTAAAGGAAGGAAAAGAAGAAAGATTGTGTGGTGAAGATGAAAAGGATGTTTCGATAACTCGAAGTGTTTTTGCAGGGGCTGTTGGAAGTCAACTTCACTACCAAGATGATTTGGCAAGTGTAAAGGGATAACCCTCTAGCCCAAGTTGAATGGATGTCGAGATTGATGGAGATGGATAAAAAAAGGAAAATGTGAATTTAGACCGAATCGTCGAGAGATTTTTGTTTTTTGTTTGTTTGTTTGTTTGTTTTTGTTTTTGTTTTGTTTTTGTTTTTGTTTTTGTTTTTTTTTTCCCTTGGGCGGCCTACAACAGGTGGCAGCCGGTTGGCCAGCACAACGTTGCATTACGCCCTCAGCCTCGCTGCCCAATCTTCGAGCCCTATTCCCTATTGCAAAAAGAGCACGGGATTGGTGGAACGGCGTTTGTCTCGTCTGAATGATGCCACTGACGGCCAAAGATAGGGCACGGCAAACTGACCGAGTTTCGCTTGGTAGCTGGCTGGTTGACTTGGGAAATCCAAAAACTGGAAGAAGAAAAAAATGTGGTCATTCAGGTAGATCAGTGTCATGTAGGATCAAGATTGCTCATCTATATTATCGTTACCCGTCTTGACGCCCATATACACCTAGGTCATATATATATATAGATATATATAGATATAGATAAAGATATAGATCTAGGTTGTCTAGATAGATCAAGGTTATATATCAAAATCATAAGGCAGTTGGTTATATTTCCATATCAAAGTTACATATATAAATTGCCATGTGATGTGCTATCACAATAAAAAGTACTCTATGTTGAATATAGATGGACATGAGTACTATATACTACTTACTTTATTACATTATTGCATTATATAGATGATACGGAGACATGAAAACCACATGATTTAGTTATAAAGCATTAATAAAAAAAATTATAATATATTCAAAGGGATGAATTTTTTTTTAAAAAAAAATTATATTTCAAAATAATCCTATATATTGTTAATGAAACCAAAATATATATATATATATCATTTTATCATCATAATCATCACATCTATCCATCAAGCATCTCGGCAAAAAACCAGTCATGGCACAAATGCAAATTCCCATCAAAACGTGTCACTGTATATAATATAACAGTAAAACAAATATAACAGTAAAATAAATATAACAGTAAAATAAATATAATAGTAAAATGAATATAATAGTAAAACAACCGGTGTGAATCACCAGCAAGTAGCTGCCGGCCTCCATTATTTAATAATGAATGGCTCTCCCTATCATCTCACATGTAAAAAGCCACCCTTATTTTCCCCCCTTTACAATCTTTTTTTTTTTTAAATTGCATTATATATATCTCAAGATAGATGGACAATATACATAAAACGTTCCCAAGTCATACGAACGGGCATTCTTACGCCTTCGACAAATGCCGGCCAAAAAACGCCAAACTAACTATACCGATGCTCCCGTCCCCTTTTTCTCTCTTTTCATTACAGAGTGCTCCTCGAATTTCGGCGAGGTCCCCCTTTTCTCTTCTTTTTTTCTTCTTCTTATCTATATCATCTTTTACATCGCCCCCATCACCAGGCTCTCCAGCATCCCTTCGCTCTGGCAAGCTATCTGCGCTCTCTCAACCTCGAGCTTGACTCTCCTGTGCAGAGTCTTGAACCCCTGATGTAGCTCTGCCGACGCACCCACGTATTCGGCATACAAGTCCAGCAGGTGGATACCGACTTCGACGCAGACGCTCACGTAGCGCGGATCGCATATGTGTCCGCATACCCATTTCAGGACAGGCTGCACGGTTTGCTCGTCGCGGTTCTCCAGCGCATCGCGCATGGCGCTCCGGTGACGAAGCGCAAGGAGCAAGGTGAGGACGTTGAGGGGTGCGTATTCGGGCGACGACCGGTCGACGACTTGGTCGAGGGCTTTGGAGTAGCGGGCATGGCGGAGGTCGGCCTGCCAGGGCCTCTCCTTCTTCTTGCCGGCGCGGCCTTCGTTGGCAATGACGACGTCGGCGCTCTCGCCGAGCAGGTCAAGGCGTTTGGTGGCTTCGATGCGGCGCTTGCGCTTCTGCTTCTTGGCATCGAGGGAGTCGATGGTGCCGGAGACGAGCGCCTCCATCTCCTTTTCGCGCTGGCGCTCGCGCGCAGCTTCGGCGCCCGTGAGCCTGGTGCGGATGCTGAGCACGCCGGACTGCATGCCGACGGCGAGATGGCGATCGCCCGCCTCGGAGGCGTCGCTCGAGGGGATGACGCAGACGGAGAGGATGGGGGCTTGGTACTTGATGCTATTCACAACGTTCCATCCCGTCGTCTCAAACATCTTGACGTGGCCTTCCAAGCTGCCGGTGACGAGGCGACGGCCGCCAGACGCCAGGCTCATGGACGTGACCGTCTTCTGGTGGTTCGTGATGAGATGCAGCGGCCGAGCGGCGACCAGGTCGAGCACGCTGACGGCGCTGCCGGCAGCGGCCAAGACGGTCGTTCCCGTCGGCAGAGGGAGGACGCTCTCGACGGGGGCGGCGTGCTTGAACGTCATGACGGCAGGGTTGTTCCCCGTTCGCGGATCCCACAGCTTGACCGTCGAGTCGTAGCTTCCGGAGACCACCATGTTGGCCATCGTGCCCGGCATGAAACTTCCAGTCCGCACGTAGTCCGCGTGGCCCACAAACGTGCTCGTCGGCTCGCTGCTGGGCAGATCCCACAACCTGACCGTCTTGTCGTCGCTCGTGCTCAGCACCGTGGTCAGCTCCACGGGCGAGAACCTCGTCGTCCACACGGGCTGCTTATGCTCCAGCCACGTCCGCAGGATAGCTCGCGAGTTCACGTCAAACACCTGTATCCTGCCCGTATCGTCTCCCGCGACCAGGACGCGGCCATCCCGGCGAATCTCTCCGCTCCGCGCCACGTCTCCGAAGCGGGTGATTGTCTTGAGCAGTTTCCGGCCGCGGGTCGAGTAGATCTGCACGCGCGTGCCCGTCGTCACGGCAAAGCAATCGCTGCTACTCGAGACGTGCGTGATGGGGAAGTTGGTCGGCGACGGAATCAGGAGCTGGTTCTTGAATGACTTCCAGTAACGCTGTTCTGCCGTCAAGGGCGCGGGGCCAGATGCCAGCTTGACCCTCGGCAAGGGCGCCGCTTGTGCTGCCATTTGTGTCTTTGTCGCTTCGAAGTATTGATCTTTCGCAGCGGCAGCTCTTTTCTCTCTCTCCTCTCTTTTTCTTTCTTTCTTTCTTTCTTTCTTTCCTTCTTCTTTTTTTTTTTCGGAGGGGGAACTTATTCCGGGATGAAAATTGAGTGTTTGTTCGTCTTGGTGGTCGATCCCAAGTCCTTTTTTTTTCTTTTTCTTCTTCTTCTTCTTCTTCTTCTTCTTCTTCTTCCAGCAGTCGAGTATTGTAGACGATCCCGGGTCGCAGCGCTGGGAAGGCTAAAGCAGGTTGGCTGGCTTTTTTTTTTTTTTTTTTTTTTTTTTCCCGCCCTCCTTCCACGCACCAGCGATAAGGAGATTGATACAGAGTAGATAAGATCGAATTAAGCGGAAATTTTACCGCGGGGCGGGTGACTTTATACCATATATAGGTTAGCGCAACCGAGGAGGCTTCTAAGAATTTTTGCAACGTTTCCGCACTTGATTCCTTTTTTTATTACAGCTTCGCTACCGCATTTGCTCCGTACATGAGAGATGTTTTTTTATTAATTAAAAAAGATGAGACCTCAAAAATCACACACGCTGACACACGCAAAGGTCTATATATCTTATCGTTTGATTCATTTCTCAGATATACCAACACAATATGAACACGTTTTTCATCAGCATGCGTTTAAAGGGGGAGAAAAAAACGAAAACAAAAAACAAAACAAAACAAAACAAAACAATTATGCCCCCTTCTCATCCAGTATCGCAAAAAAAATCCAAACTCTCCAAAGACGCCATCCCATAACCCTCCCATACCGATTTATATATGATTCGACCTCGTTGAATAATCGTACAAACGATGAATAGATTAAAAAAAAAAAAAAAAAAAGTGTTAGTATCCGCCTCGGCGTCTGGACCGCCCCGTTCCAATGTCAATCTTTTGCATTTCCTGAATCAGGGCCATGTCTTCCGCCCCCCCGTTGGCGCCACTCATGATGGGGAGTGGCACTTTCGCCGGAATAGGAGGTCCCTGATTGCCGCCCCTGTTCTGCTGTGTGTAGCCCTCGTTTGGATAACCCCACGCGCCAGCGCGTGACAGAGTTGAGCTGTATTGATTTGGCCCATCACGGAAGTTGTCTGGTGCAATAGGCCCGAGGTGATTTGGAGCCGACGTTGTGGGCCCCATGGAATGGCGCTGGGTCCTCTTCTGCAGCCGCTGCCGTCCGCCTTGTGCCGGGGGAGCACGGGGCCCCTCCGAGTAGCCGTAAGCGTTGGACGGCACCATCGCTTGCGAAGTTCTCGCCATGCTGATGCGGAGGGGCCTTCGACCGCTTGGGGGCATCGGCTGCGCTCCCGACAGAGCCGGTCTGGTTCGGGACTGCGCGGGCTCCTGCGAAGATTTAGGCTCGGGCTCGGGAGCCCAAGACTCTACGGGTAGATGATCCGACGGGTCGATTTCTCGACCATCGTGCGTCACAATCTTGGATGGCGGATCCGACTGATCGAGCCCCGGCGATCCACCTCTGGAAGATACGCCAGGGTTGAAGGCGTCGTACGAGTCGGGACTGAACGGGACGTCGGAGTGTCTCTTACGGTCGGAAGGAGCAGGCGCAGGGCTGACGGACTTGCGTCGGATCCTATGCTGGGGGTTAGGGGAAGCATCTCGATACCCCTGCGCATGCGCCTCAGGCCCACCGGCATATGTACCCGATCTTCGCTTGTCGTATGATTCGTACGCCTGCGGCGAGGTGCCATACGCAGGTTCGTATGACGAAGGCGGCGGCGGTGGCGGCGGCGGCTCGCTTCTGTGGCGGTCTCGGACGGAAGCGTTTACCATACGACGCCTTTCTTCGTACGCCCTGTTGGACATCTCTTGGGCCATGTTCGGGTCTACTCCGGGAGCCAAAGAAGGCGGCAGTGCGGGCAGCCCGTAGCTCGTGGAACTTTGTATATAGGTCGTCTCGTGCTCACGCGGCTGGCCGGGCCGCTGGCTTTGGCTGCTCCAAGAGTGGTGCGTCATCTGCCCCGGGCTTTCGGTGTAGTCCCTTGACGACAGAGGAGATACCGAGTTTGGATTGGGGGGGGGTTGCTCCTGGTATGTTGGGTAGGCTCCCGGGGATTGGCTCAGGAAGCCAGCTGGTCCTCCCCCTCCTCCTCCCCCTCCTCCTCCCGGAGAGCGACTGAGGCCCGTCGACATGGGGATCGGGGCGGTGTCGTATACTATCTCGTCCAGCGAAGGGATCCTCGAGCTGCTGCGGCGGGGCCTGTTTCGCATGGAGCCAGTCGGAGATTCCGGGACATCCTCTACGGTGGGCTGCATGGAGCGGTATTGAGCGTCGTATGCATCGTACGAGTTGTACGGCTCGTATGCGATGGCTTTCTGGATCGGCGGCTGCGCCGCCATGCTTGGGTCGTAGGGCCGGAACTGCGGGCGGCCAGGGTAGGTTGGCGTGGTGTTTCTCTGAGCCCCATTCTTCAAAACATCAGACCTCATCGACGCGGGCGGAATGGCCCGCTGGGGAGACGGTTCGTCGCTTCTCCTTTGCAGACCCTCCTGGCTCGCGCTATGCCGTGATCGGTGAGCCGGCGGGGGAGGAGCCGCCTGCCGGGGGCCTGCATGATGGGGAGAAGAATACTGCGCGGCATCATCCGCGAGGGCCGTCTCGTAGGCTTCGCCCGCGAGCGAGTAGCCGCCGCCACGGGCATCATGCTGGTCGTACGGCGAGACGGGTATCTTTTGGCTGTAGCCCCTCTCCCTCTCATACGAGTCCTGTCGTGTCGGGCGCGGCTGGCGAGGCCCCTCGACACGGCCGGAGCCGGGATGGCCCTGAGCGCCGCCGGGTGAGTGGGAGTAGTGATCGGCATGGCGCGATCGGGTGCTCCCGTGCGTAGGGGTGCCGTACTCTGCAGTCTCGTGAAGGGAGTGGGTAGAGCCGTACGGCGAGTGCGAGCCGGCCTTGCCAAGAGGCCGGGGAGACGCCTGGTGGTAGTCTGACGGAGGAGGGGCCTGGGCCGGGACGTTTGCGGTAACCTCGCCGGTAACGGGATCGGTGGGCAGAGGGCGCCTCTTCACAATCTCTTTGCGCTTGGGCGGCGAGCTCTCCTGCTCGGCGCCCACGGAATGCCTAGGCCTGGCGGCAGGCTTCTCGGGCTTGGGGCGGGCGTCGTAGAAGGTGATCTCGAGTCGGATTTCCCCCGCATACTTGCCGCGGCAGGTCAAGGTCTGCCAGACGTCGTTCTGGCCGCCCCCGGGGATTATGATGGCCTTGAGATCGATCCACGCCTCTCCGATGAGATCTGTTTTCTTGTCGTCTGTGAAGACGGAGACCTTGAGCTGGTAGTAGTCGGCCGAGTCGTGCACCGTGAATCGGAGCTCTTGGTCCCTGCGGATAACAAGACAGCCCCCGTGTCAGTCGCTCCTCTCTCTGCGCCTCGCAAATTCCAGGACCAAAAAGCCGGATACGCTGGGGAAAAAAAACTTACCACTTGGGGGTCTGTCCACCTCTGACATCCGTCGCCGTCTTCTTGGCCTCTTTCCCCAGTCTCGCCGCGCAGTAGGGATCCTGCTTGCCAATGGTCTTGCGGTTGGGCAAGTTCTTTGCGCGGTCGACGATGGCAACGAGGGTGCCAATCACAGGTCCGTCGACGGTCATGTCGGCAAAGAGCCCTGCCGTGTGCGGGCCGTTCAAGGCGAACGACTTGGAAGCTGTGGACATGGCCATGGTGGGCTGAAGCAGGCTCGCAAGAGCGCTGCCTCGGGTGTTTTTCGAAGGCAGCGGATTGGAGACTTCCATGTTTTGCTGCTGTTGTTTACATCGGCAGCAGGTATGTTAGCGTCCGGCGATCAGCAGGCCTCGTAATTGGACGCCACCACTAAATTTGCCCAGAATCTGGGCGTTGAGAATGGTGGCAGCGAATGCAGCCCAGCCTAATTAAAACACTTGGACAGAGGACGAGTGAGGGAAATAAAAACAAGAAAGCCTCATGCTCGTCGTGCCCACGGGCAATGCAGAACTTTAAAAAAAAAAAAAAAAAAAAGAACAAAAAAAGAAGAAGAAGAAGAGGGGGGGGAGAGAGAGGGAGGGAGGGATGGAGGGAGGGATGGAAGTAAAAGGTAGGTAATGCGCCGCAGCCGGAAAGTTTATCTATTAGGTACTAACTAGCTTCTGCTGTAATTTTTTTTTTAATTGGTTTTTTTTTTTGGGGGTGCGCGTCCCGCATCCCCAGTAGCACGGATGAGGCGACAGCAGCTCGGCTTCGCGCTCTTCGGCAGGATCGCCTCAGCGCTCTCCAGCGCCTCCTCGGCGACTATAGCGCTGTTGTTAGTGCTGCCGTTTAGCGCAAGCCCTGGCCCAGGCTCTGTAGGCGGTGCTTTGTGGGCGTTTGGTTGAGGAGAGAAGGGGGGAGGGAAGAGGGGGGAGAGGGAAAGAAAGGGAGGGGGAGGGGAGGGGATGGTTGATTTGATCCCCCCCCTCCGGACGCTGGCTGACTGACACACACCCTTTCCTTGATCCGGCACGACTGCAGCGAGCCGCCCTTCTTCATCCCGGGATCCCTTTTTTGATAAAAAAAAAAAAAAAAATCGAGGTGGCTGGAGTGGCTACTGCAAGGGGCCGGACGAGACACCGCACGCGCGCTGAAGACCATCAGTGGCCCCGAAAGCCCTGTTTGGCAGCGGTCCGAGCTGCTGCTGCTGCTGTGCCTCAGCCCCTCCCCGGGCGTTCTCCTCAGTGGGCGGTGCTCTGTCCGCGACGGCCTTGCGCGCGCTCAGCCCGGCCGCGGTAAATAAAGCAAGCAGCAGCAGTTGGGACATCTTGCGCGCACGGCGATCGATCTGCAGATGGCTCTGCATTGCTTGGGAATTTGTTCGTTTTTTTTTCTTATGTTGCTCCGTACGGAAGTACAGGCGCCCCAGCTCTAAAAAAAGCCCTCCACGAAGCAGCCCTATCGCAGCGCTGCCGCCGGTGGCACACACATCGCAGTTCTCCCGTTCGGCAGCGCTCCGAAGCCCAAGCCCAAGCCCAAGCCCTGCCAGCCAGGCCGAGTCGTCCATTTTCTCCGTCCTGCAGACGATGCGATCGAATCAGCGCCCACGACATGTGTGGGATCAGTGCGCCGTAATGTCTCCTGGCTGCGCATCTCAGGAGGCGTCAGCAGCGGGCACCGGCAGCCTCTTGGCTCTTTGCTTTGTTTTTTTTTTTGGTTTTTTTTCCTCCCTCTCTCTGACCAAAATAGAGGGGTCCCCCCCGTGTACGAGCGTGTCGCACGACGCCCATACGGTGTGCGTGGTCCATGTCATATATGAGTGAGAATACGGAACTGGCGGTCACCGTTTCGATGTCGATTTCGCCTTTTCGCTTACTCTTTAATTTTTTTTTTAATTTTTTTTTGTTTTTTTTTGTTTTATTTTATTTTATTTTATTTTATTTTATTGATTTTTACCTTTGTCAGGCAATTTTCACTCGCCGCCTTATGCTTGCGAAGCACCGCACCATTGGAATCGCAACATGGCTCGCTCAAAATTCGGCATCAAAACGTTGCCAAATATCCTCGTATAGAGAGAGCTGCGGACCTGCGGTACTCGGTACTAACCCACAAGCACCCTACGAGGCAGCCCGTAACGCGATGTCGCAATGTCGGATAGTCAAACCGCGTGGTTGACGTGGTGGGCTAAAGACGACGACGACGACAAATGTTTTTGGCTCGGCCACAGATGCGTTCCGTGGCTGCAACGCCAGACCACGCAAACAACTTAGTTTCTGCTGCATTAAGCCACATTCGTCTGCACGCAAGTAAAGGCAAAAAGAAAGGCAACCTTTCTTTTTTTTTTTTCTTCTTCTTCTTTTTTTTCTTGGAATTTTCCTTCAAGCACATCTCATCTACCACCAATCACAGCCTCGAGCCAGAAGCTCGGCAAGCCGCTCCAGGTGCTTCTTATCCGTCTCGTCGAATCCGCCGAGGGCTGCGCAGTCAACGTCAATGATTGCGACGACTTTGCCTCCCGACACGATGGGCACCACAATCTCGCTCTTGCTCTCGCTGTCACACGCAATGTGGCCGGGAAACTTCTCCACATCTTCAACTAATTGCGTAGTCTTCGCGGCCGCAGCAGCGCCGCACACGCCTCGACCAAACGGTATCGTCTGGCAGGCAACTTTGCCCTGGAATGGTCCCAGAATCAGCTGCTCATTGGCCGAGGGATCCAGCACATAGAATCCTAAACCAATAAATGAGCATGAATCCTTTGCACCTCTCTCTCTCTCTCTCTCTCTCTCTCTCCAGGCGCCATGGGTGTGAAGCGGACGGGTTGTCGTTTACCTGCCCAGTTTACTTCATTGCTCGGGGCGGGAAGGGACTTGAATGCGTGCCATAGCAGTGAGGCTGCGTTGGAGAGATTACTGGTCCCCTCATGTCAATACGAACGAATCCATCAATCTGAGATATGCTGCTCCGGTCCCTCCATAGATGACCTACCAGACCTGTCACCGTCGGCGGAACCGCATGTTAGCCTTGCCGGACGCGGTGAGGAGGGGGTGGAGGGGGGGTAAAAAGGAGATTCGCGTACCCAGTTGCGCTGACCGTCAAAGAGCCCTTCGGCCTGTAACAGCACCTGCTCGTATGCATCATCCTTGGTGATGCCCTCGGCAAAGTTGGACGCATCGGCGTGGACCTGCAGCGTTCAGGTGAGCATACCAGCCTCTCCCTTCTCCATCTGCTAGCTGGCACCGGGACCCCGAACGAACCATGGCTCCCTTTTCTTTTCCCTTTTTTTTTTGAGGGGGGAGGGGGAGGGTTCTTTTGCTTTTCTTCTTTCCCTTCTCCTGTTCTCCTTTGTCCCCGGTTCCAATAAGAACTTTCTTTTCTTGGCGTCAATCAATCTCCTTTTGAATCTCACAGATCGGGATTTTTGGCGATTTCGAAATGGGTTTCTCAAAGGAAATGGCGGGAAAGCCAAAAACCCCAATTGCGTGCTTAGTCACCGAAAACTCGAAGATTGTGAACCCACTCAGCAAAGAACTCGGCGCGGCGAGTCAGTTGGGAGCGCGCATTAACGCCATCGCGAGTGGAGCTTCGTCTTCAGATGGAGCAATTCGAACAGATGGGCGACGCTGATGATAAAATGTACAGAGTACGGAGTACCTACAGGTACCTTTAACGTAGGACCTACCTTGGTATTTTACACTTGCGAAAGACGGCACATTAGTACTTAGTATGTAGGTGCATAAACGTACCTACCTTATGTAGTCCGTACATGCATACATATGTCGCATTTGCCATCTTATCTGATAAGACGCTCGAGGCGCGCAGCTGGCAAGGGATGCCGGACGACGGGTCAACTCTCAATTCTTGCCAAACGGTTGCGGTGAGAGCAAGGACCCGCTCTCAGGCTGGAGAAGCTCGACCGCGTCGCTGATGAAGCCTTGAATTTTCCGTACGGAGCGGCGCTCACAAGTCGATCGCGAGGTCGGCAATGCCTCGTCAAGGACGGAGTAAAGGGTCGTTGTTTATCGGTGCATCGAGACCTCGCCGCTGCTTATGACTCAGCACTGCACGCAGCAGTTCAGATCTCCATGCCGAAGTGCGTACATAGCTGGTGAACAATATAAGGGGTAGTGCCTAGTAGATAGATTACTCCGTACACTCTCCCAGGTTGGTCACCGATACAAGCGCATGTACGAGGATGCACGCTCTCTGCTCCGTAACCCAGTCTAATTTCAGCCAGCCAGCCATAATACTGGCACATCCCAATTGTTCCTCTTCTCTTGGTGTTTTTTTTTTCCTTTGTTCCAACGATGTCGGCAACAGGGCAGCTGTGGCCATGAGTTATCCGAATCACACCGCGATATGGCTTCACGGTCTACAGGAGATGGCTCCTCGGCCTTTGATCCCCAGCAGTCCAAAACCCATGTACTCCGTACTATATAGTGCTTTACGCTACGTACAGGCAAAGCACACGCTACATTTTTCAAGGAGGGCGTGTGAAAGCCGTCGTGACGAAATCTCAGGCGGCTGCTGAGCGCGGGAGTCGAGAGCATAAGCATACCCAGCAGGAAGCGGCCATCAATATTCAAGCCGCGCTGCATTCCAGACGCAATCTCTCGCTCTCTCGCGCCGATTGGGTGTTACTCCGGAGGACTAGGCACGACTCGAGGCCGAGGAGCTGCGCATCGCCTGTTCTGAGCGTGGGATCAACATTCTGGGCGAGAGTAAGGCGGAGCTTAGGAACCGGCTTCGGGGACTGGCTGCGACTGGAAGCCAACTGAAGATCTGGGAGATGGAAGGCAGCGCATCAGGGTTATGTGCCATCTCTTTTCTTTTCTTTTCTTTTTCTTTTTCTCTTTCTCTTTCTCTCCTCTTCTTTCTCTCTTTCTTTTCTTTTCTTTTTCTTTTTCTTTTCTCTTCTCTCTCTCTTTTTAACCCTTTTTTTTCCCCTCCAACCTAAGCGGCGTCTGGCTGAACCAAACATTGCGAGGTCTCCAGACCTCTGAAACTTGGTCCTTGCACCCGTTGGTTTGCCCCTTTTGGAAAACGAAGGCCATTGTTCATTTTTATGGACTAAATCCCAGATGGCATAGGTTGGCTTCGTGTGGAGACGGCGACGCGTTTATTGAGTTGGGCTCTCAATAAGTTTTTGCTCCCTTTCTCGAATCCATTCAAACAAAGGGCTTTCAAAGGGGCCTCCTCTTCTTTTTGCCAGGCCGTGCCAATACCACGTGTTAAAGATCCGGGGCCCCACGCATAAACAAGCCGAAAGCCGTGTGAATCATGCACAACGTACTCCGTATTACTCGATACAAGTAAAAAATGGGCTGCAATAATAGGTTCGAGACGAACTCGATGGCTGAGGTAACTCCGGCAAGCAGGAGGATGATGTCAGCAATTTTCGGCCGAGGCTCGCATCACATGCCTCGTCACTCAAAAAAAAAAAAAAAAAAAAAAAAAAACCCATCCATCCATTCCGGCTAATACTACAGGCGGCTCACCTCTTTTCAATATTAAACCGTTCTCATTTTCCTCCCCCCCAAAAAGGATTTATAACTCCCCGTTTCTTCTCTCCCCGCATCATCCGTCTCGCATTTCCCACGTCTCGCCCACCATGTCTCTCAAGAACGGTAAGCAAAGAAGACGCAACCGTTGCCGGTGACAAAGAGACGGCCGAAAAAAAAAAGAAAAAAGGCTAATGCCGTGCTCGCCCTCGCAGACGCTTTCCCTTCCTCCGAGGCTTTCGAGGCCATCAGCGCCGCCCTCAGCAGCAGCGAGGCCGACCGCAAGGACGCCGTCAAGAACGGCAAGGCCGTCTTTGCCTTTACTCTCAAGAACAAGGCCGGCGAGACGGCCAGCTGGCACATTGACCTCAAGGAGAAGGGCACGGTTGGCACGGGTCTCGGCGAGAATCCCACCGGTACGGCCTTTTGCTGTCTCTTTTTCATCTTATTTTTTATTGGACTGACTCTTCCGTCTTTTTTTTTTTTTTTTGCAACAGTCACTCTCTCTCTCTCAGACGAGGACTTTGGCAAGCTCGTCACCGGCAAGGTTCAGGCCCAGCGTCTCTTCATGTCCGGCAAGCTAAAGGTCAAGGGCGATGTCATGAAGGCCACCAGCATGGAGCCCATCCTGAAGAAGGCCCAGACCAAGGCGAAGCTGTAGACGCTGCAGCCTTGGCAATTGAATGGAAACGAACAGGAACAAGCGGACACAACTATCAACGGCATTCTTGTTTTATTAATGTATCATACCATCGCTGCTGCTGCAACCACTGTTGATATTACCATGTTTCCCCCCTCTCTTTCATGAACCGGGTGGGAGGGGTGGGCTATTTAGTGCCTCGAGGCTACTGGCATAGACGAGGTTTTTACCATATCCAGCTGGGCTTGTTTCCGGTTTGGATTATCTTTTTTTTTATCTTTTTTTTATCTTTTTTTTATCTTTTTTTGGAATATCAGACGTACTCTGGATACAGTTTACTTTCTTCTTTTTCATTCTTTTTTTTTTGACTTGTGCTCGTCTCCAACGTTTATTATACGCAAGCCCGCAACCTTGCGGATAGCCTACGTGGCTTTCCTCGCTCACCTGACACACACAATCTCACCTGTAGAGTGCGCTTTGGTTACCAGTCCAACGGCCGCGCCTCTACGCATGCCGAGTCATCAGCAACGATACCCCTATGACAGCAGCACATGTATTTATAGTATATACATATATATATATGTATGTATGTATATATGTATCTATGTATCTATGTATGCATGCATAGAGAGAGGGGGGGGCGGATGATCATCATTCAAGCTCGGCATCGGCACTTTATTGATTCTGTACCCTCTTGGCCATTTTTTAAAAAGAAATAAAAATAAAAATAACCAATATATATATATAAAAAAAGACCAATTTTACTGCAACGTCGTCAGCTTTTACATGTGAATACAACGTCACATACAAACAACACATATAATGAAAACTAGAGCACCGAGTTGGGGAGATCATATAAACTTGGCTACCTAAGCCGTCTGTCCCATCGGGCGAGTGTGGAGAGTGTCAGCCCGTCGTCCTCCGGAGATGATGAAATCTATCAATGGCTCCTAGGGCTTAGTGTGCACTCAAATACAACCTATGAGCCGGCACGTCTTGCTTCTTGAGTATATGTACGCCGGAACTGTGCGTTACAAGATGACGGAAATAATAATAAGAGATGAGAAGGACGCATGTGGATATGGTATTCGACGATTTGTTCTTTTTTTTTTTTTAAAAAAAAAAAGGAATTAATTTTTCTACTGTATCTTGGAATCAAATGACGATTTCCTACTCTCTGTCTACCAACGCAGGAGGCTTGTTGTTCAGAATCTCGTCAATCTCGCTCAAGATCTCGGGCGTCAACAGGTCGACGGCAGCCAAGGCCTTGATGTTCTCATAGACCTGCTCGGGGCTGCTGGCGCCAGTGATTGCGCTGCTGACGTTGTCGTTCTTGAGGACCCAGGCCAGCGCCAGAACGCTCTGCTTGACGCCCAGCCTGTCGGCGATGGGCTCCAGCCTGTTGACTTTCTCGATGATGCCATCCCAGACCTCCTTTCCGTTGCGCTTCCAGTAGCCCGCGACGTACGCGACCTCGGTCCGGGAGAAGCGAGAGTCGTCCGGGATGCCGTTCTTGTACTTGCCGGACAAGACGCCCTGATACAGGGGAGAGAAGACGGTGAGGCCAAGGCCATGCTCGCGGTACAGGAATTCGAATTCCGCCTCGACCTTTGCCCGGTTGAGCATGTTGTACGCGGGCTGCTCCATCAAGGGGCCAACCAGTCCCAGCTTGTCCGCCACCCGCCACGCCTCCGCAATCTCAACCGCGGTCCACTCCGACGTGCCCCAGTAAAAGGCCTTGCCGGTGTCGATGATGTGGTTGAAGGCACGGACGGTCTCCTCCATGGGAGTCTTGCGGTCGGGGCGGTGGGCGAAGATCAGGTCGACGTACTCGAGGTCCAGACGCTTCAGGGCGGCATTGACGCCCTCGACAATGTGCTTTCGGGAGAGGCCCAGGTTGTTGGCGGGGTTGCTACCAAACGCGGTGCCCCAGTAGATCTGCAAAAAAAAGGGCGGGCGTCAGCGGGACTCCCAGGAGAAACCCCATGACGGCGGGCGCAGCCGTTGTTGTCATTCCGACGAGAGGGGCCGGCTCAGTACCTTGGTGGAGATGACCAGATCGTTGCGGTTCCAGCCAAACTTCTTGATGGCCTCGCCCATGACAATCTCCGACTCGCCTCCGGCGTAAGCCTCGGCGCAGTCAAAGAAGTTGACACCGCAATCGTACGCGGCCTTCATGCAGGCAAAGGTGCCCTCTAAATTGCTACGAGTCAGTACAATTCCCTCTTCTGTGTGTATGTGTGTCATCTTCTTCTCTCTCTCTCTCTCTCTCTCTCTCTCTCTCTCTCTCTCTCTCTCTCTCTCTCTCTCTCTCTCTCTCTCTCTCTTCTCTCTCTCTTTTTTTTTATTTTATTTTTTATTTTATTTATTTTTTTTGGCGACCAATCTTTCGACCCCCTCTTCTTCTCTTCTCTTTTTGATGACAGGTCCAAAGGCGCCACAGCAAAGCTCCGTCCATCTACGCACCTCGATCGACGTGACCACCGTATGTGAGCCATCCGCCTAGTGAAATGGACGAAACCTGGAGGCCTGAGCGTCCCAGGAATCGGTACGTCATAGGGGGGAGACCCTCTGGTTTAGCCATTGTGTCTGAGAGACAGCTGGTTGGTATCTCGCAAATGGACTCGGCAACGCTCGAGGAGATTCGAGGAGAGCTTGGAAGCAGCTCCGCCGGCGACCCGCCCTCCTATTTAAGTACCACAGTCCGCGGTCCTTCCAGCTCTCCTCATCCGCGGAGGGGTAATTCGATTTTTTCCATGCCATCAATCATACCCAGATAGAGACCGAGCCTGGACACAGGAAGAGGCGGGGCAGCTTTTTGGCCCTCCACTCCGTTCGAAAGGCCCCCCCCCAACCGAGCAACATATTGAAGCCGTTGTGATGGGGATGTACATATTTTGGCGCCCTTGACAGCAGGATGCACAAAATAAAATCAAAATGAAAAAAAAAATTGTTTAGCCGCGGCCGTTATCACGGCATATCCCTTGGCGTGCGCGCGAATATCAATTGATATGTCCGGATTTCTAAGCACCGAAATAGTGCGGCACCGGGGCCTGAAAGCCGGAGAGAGTTGCAACATTCTTTATAGCTGGTGGATCAACCCAGTTGAGCTAAACGAGGAGGGGCAGCGAAAAAACAATCATTGGCTGCGCGGTACGTCGGCCGTTGAGTCCTTGGGTTTCTCAATTTCGGACAATGAGAGTGTTGGGTCACCTTGATGGGCAGACGGATGGACAACAGGGAGGTGAGTAGAGAAGTTTGGCTTCATTTCTACACCGAAAAAGGCCGAAAATTTTAAAAAGAAAATTAAAAAAGAAAAAAAAAAAGAAAAAAGAAAGGGATTAGCACTAAACCCCCTTTTTTGCTTTTATCTGCGGGTTGCAGCCACATCTGCGGAGAACAGTATTGATCATGTATATACATACGTTCGTATGGTAGTACCTTAAGATGCCATGTGGGCGCAAACAACAATGAATCCCTTGTTGCTCCGACGCTGCTGCAGGGTAGCACAGGGAGGGCTGCGCCAAAGCCACGCCGCAAAGCTAATTTACATTCCCACCCGCTAACAGCTCTTGCAACAAAACGGGCCGGTTGGATTTTGGAATTTTGGGATATATATATATTTTTTTTCTTTTCCCGCGACGTACGTATATCTAATATTCCCGGCTGGAAGCGGCACTCCATCGAGTCACACGCCGACGATCTAGAGCTTCGTTCAGGAGAAGTCGAGGCCGGATTTTGTTTGCTTTAGCCGCGCTAATCCCCCATCTGAATGGAGAAGAACCATCTTGTCAGGACGGCTCCGCAGGGGAGAGGCGGGATTCGATCCTCGGTTCCGTGCACATTGCATGCTTCTCCCGGCTTGTTGGAATAATACGCGGAGCGGGCTGGCAGCGGACGTTGCTTTGTTACAATGCGAACCACTCCAAGGTACAGGCAGGTTATGCAGCATATCTACGGAGTACGGAGCAGTACTTGGCTGCGGAGTAGTACTAGTACTACTATTACGGAGTAGTAGTATTAGGATTCCAAGCCGAGAAGGACGCGTTGTTGTTGCCCAGCAGTTGGGGGCTGCAGACGGTGTACGGTGAGAGAAGCAGTGTAACCCCCCCCTCCTAAAGGGCGAGAGGGAACAGGCGTCTTGAAGTCCTTCCATCATGTTGTTTCGTCGGCTTTCGCCATTTGGGCCAGAGACATGCAAATACATTATACGACCCTTCTCGGCCGCGTTTTGGCAGAGGCATGGATTTCCAGGTTGCGGGCCCCACGACTGTGTAACTGACCAGCAGATATCCTGTAGGGGCCTCAACTCCTGCTGCTGCTGCTGCAAGGGCGGCAAGCACCTGAGCGTCACTCACAGGTGCCGCTGCGTGTGACGAGGCTGCATGTGTGTGGGCTCGCGTTTCGGCAGCGCGCCATGGATGCGCCCGTCCTGCTGCTTGCTGCTGGGGGGGGGAGGATGAGGGTTGGCGCAACAAGAGGACCGCGTTCGGGCGGGCATGAGCTGGCGTTGGAGCTGCAGCGTGTGCTCTCTCGTGCGGGAGCGTCGAGTATGTGCCTGATTGACGGGGTGAAGTCGCTTCTGAGAGCGCCGCGACACCGCGAAACGAATGGCGATGCCAGCGCAGGCTGTCGTATCGCTGCTGACCCAAGGGATCTGGGAGGGGGGGGGGGGGGGGAAGACGAATCCGGCCACGGCCTCTCCACGGATGCTCCTGGCACTGTATTACGACGGCCAGTTAAATAACGCAGTTACGAAGTCATGGATCTGTGCCAATAAGAAGGGGACCGTCGCCATCCGCGCTTGGATACGGCACATCCAGGTGGTGGGCATTCCGTATCCGTACTGGCCTCTCAGACATTTCCTGCCCGGGATTCTGGTGAGGATAATGAGCAAATAAATTTGCCGGCAAGGGGGTTGACGAGGAGGAAACTCGGATAACAGGTAGTACGTATTCCATACTCCGTACCTTGAGGTACCTTAGGTTCCATCGAATCACTCACTAATACTGTACTCGTACCTCAAGGTACATACGACCGGCAACAGGGGGTTTATGAACGGCTCCGTATAACGAAACGCATCGCTACCTTAGGTTCCTAGTACTAGTTAGTTTAGTGTCATTGCCGTGGAGACCCGTAATGGGTCTCTGCCGTCTTGGTCGCTCCCCCAGTGCGGCTGACGGAACTGGAACGTTGTTTCTTTGCAATCAGAGGCCGTTTTTGCTGAGAGCCTGGCTGCTACGGAGTACTGCTGCCAAGGTTAGGTAGGTACTAGTACGGAGCAGTATTATTACTCCGCAGTGGGTATGAATATACTATAGTACCTTAGTAGGTTAGTACTAAGGTAAGGTACTTGTCTGCTGGGTACTGAGGTACCTGCTACCTACTTTGGTAAGGTATAGTAGCATGTAACTTGGTTTGTTCTCCACACAGGTAGCGACGTTAGTTTAGTAGGTACCTAAGGTATCTACTATACTATACCTAGCAGTTGTATGTATGTACATACTCTAGTAAAGTAGGTGCATCAAGTATGTGCACGCACTGGTCCGACCATGTCCCCGAAATGCGCCCTTCTTTCCCATCTTGTGCCGTTCTTGGAAGATATGTCGGAAATCGGGCGCTTGGATGCGCGTCCGCGGGCAATTGACGGGAGCAGATGGAATGTGAGGGTGAAGCGAAAAGCCCTCTCGATCCAAACGATGCACTCGGTTGTAGGTGGTCGATGCCAAGAACGAACTCGGAACATCATCGGCGGTGCCCGAGGAGGAGGAGAACGAGGACCGGGGGCTCTCATCCTCTGGCGCGCAGATGATGCTGAAGCGAAATGGCCCAATGGATGACGGTGCCGATTCTTTTTTATCATTTGACTGCTGGCTGGCGAGGTTTGCTTCCCGTCCACACCTTGTATAAGGTATGCTATGGCATCGTGTATACAATGTATGAATTTCTTCTTCTTTTTTTTTTTAACGGCTTCTGTACAAGAAAACAAACCGGCTGCACACGTCTTTTGCCCGCGCAATGGTTGCATTGAACGGACTCTCGCTACGAGTCTAGGCCCCGACGTCACCAGTACTTTAACCTTACCTAACAGACAAGTTAAGTTAGTACTGCTACTGCTACCTACCAGGTACCAGGTATCAAGCAGCAGCAGTTGGTACCTCATTTTGCAAGTTACTGTATAACAGCGTTGCCTTTGGTAGGCACTTTCCCATTCCGTCGCAAAAGGTAATGCTCATGTTATGCGCCTCGAGATTGGTGAGCCAGGTACCTTTCCCTTGGTATCTTGGGCTCTCCATACTTCCAAGGTTGTTTAGCAGTACTGGTAATGATACCTTAGGTACTTGCTTGGGTACGGTACCTGTACCGAAAGCTCCAAGATTGTTGTTGGATCTAGAGAAGACCGCTTGCTGGAGAAGTTGTAAAAAAAAAAAAAAAAAAAAAAAAAAAAAAGGTACGGAGTCGCGTGGTGGCCAAGGTTTATTTTGGAGCTCCATAGAAACTTGTGCGAGGCCGAATTCGTTGCCCTTGGCGGTCTTATCCGTTCCCCTCTCATGGGTTCGCGTTCCCGGTACGTGGCGAAACACCTTGTGGCGAGGTATCGCTGGGCGCCCGCTTAGGCCGGCAGATACTCTCTGGGCGAGTACCTGGCCGGTAAAGGGTACGACGCGACCCCCAGCCTTGGTGAAATCCCCAACCTTGCAGCGTCCCCATTTCCCTCTCTCCCTTTCCTCCCCTCGTTTTTTTCTTCTCCTCCTTTTTCTTCCCGCAGCACTCACTGACCGGTGATTCTCTTCGTCCTCTCGCATTCTCTCTCGTCGTCGTGGATGGGCAATCCAGCGACGCCAGCAATCGGCAACCACAACACCGTCGGGGTGAGTCCTACTACCAGCTTTGCTGCACATGCTAAACCCCGGAGTTGCCTGGATCGGCGCGAGGCAGAGGGGGGGGGTTCTGGGCGTTGCCGGCACGGGTTGCGTGGCGCGGTGTCGCCGGCGGGCGGCCTTCCAGGGCGCTGTTCGCTGGCCAGCAGGGCGCTGCAGTGGCCGGGCTTTTTTTGCGCTGGCTTTGTGCTGGCTGCTAGCGCCGCCGGCCAGCAGCCAACCGCCCGCCCAGGCTAGTGGACCGCCCGCCACTCAGCGCTGGAGCCCAGGCGGCCAGCACACGGGACAACCCCCAGGTTGGCTTGACCGCCCGGACCCCCCCCCCCCCCCCCCTTCTCCGGCGCAGCCCCTGCCCAACCCCTGCCCGCCGTCTCAGCAGACTTTTGCCTCGCCCCCAAACAAAGCACCCCAGCAGTTGTCCACTCAGTCCTTCGTCCTTTTTTTTTTTTTTTTTTTTTTTTTTTCTCTTTTGTTACAGTGTCGGTGCCTGGCAGATTTTATCGAACTTTCACCCTCTGCATCTTCATCCCCATCACCTCCATCCCCCCCATATCTCAGCATCGCGCCGGAATGCTTATTTCATCGCGTCGTCGCTGACTGCTTGTATCCTTTTTGGCCCTTCTTACAGATACCGGCCCTCTAATTTTCCGGCTTCCCTCCCCCCTGTCCAGGGGCTGCTTCGTTGCCCCCCGAAGGCTCGTCTGTTCCGACCGTTCACCCGACCGGAAGTAGTCGACGATCCTTCTTTCGCCCTCTACCCTCAATCAATCCGAACCTCTGTCGACGCCTCGAGGCAGCTTCTCGCGCACCACAGCCATGGCTTCCTCGTCCTCAAACGTCGTCGGCGTCCACTACCGGGTTGGAAAGAAAATCGGAGAGGGGTCTTTTGGTGTCATCTTTGAGGGTACCAATCTGTTGAACAACCAGCAAGTGGCCATCAAATTTGTGAGTAACGAACACGTAGTCCATTGTGGCGCGGCGCGGCGCGAGACGACAAACCTTTTCGCGTCTTCGCTCTTGTCCGCCTCGTCCAAAACTCTTTTTTTTTTTAAAAAAAAAGTGAACATCCTTTACTGACACTGCTGCCTCATAGGAGCCTCGGAAGAGTGATGCACCACAGCTTCGAGATGAGTACCGCACGTACAAGATTCTCGTCGGTTGCCGTAAGCCATGCCAATTAACCTGGGCCAACCCCAGCAACGTGAGAAATGTTTGACACTAACGGCGCGCGCTCTGTTCTAGCCGGCATCCCCAATGTCTACTACTTTGGACAGGAAGGTCTGCACAACATCCTTGTCATCGACTTGCTCGGACCTTCACTGGAAGATCTCTTCGACCACTGTGGACGCCGGTTCACGATCAAGACGGTCGTCATGGTTGCCAAGCAGATGCTTTCTCGAGTTCAGACGATACACGAAAAGAACCTCATCTACCGTGACATCAAACCGGACAATTTCTTGATCGGACGACCGGGGACCAAGGCGTCCAATGTCATCCACGTGGTCGACTTTGGTATGGCGAAGCAGTATCGAGACCCCAAGACCAAGCAGCATATTCCCTACCGCGAGAGGAAGTCGCTGTCCGGTACTGCTCGCTACATGAGCATCAATACCCACCTTGGGCGCGAGCAGTCTCGGCGAGACGACCTGGAAGCTCTTGGTCACGTCTTCATGTATTTCCTCCGCGGCGGTCTTCCCTGGCAGGGCCTGAAGGCTGCTACTAACAAGCAAAAGTATGAGAAGATTGGAGAGAAGAAGCAGACCACCGCCATCAAGGACCTGTGCGAGGGCTTCCCCGAGGAGTTCAGCAAGTACTTGACGTACGTCCGAAACCTCGGCTTCGAGGATCCCCCAGACTACGACTACCTTAGAGAGCTCTTCACCCAGGCCTTGAAGAACGCTGGCGAGGTCGAGGACGGCGAGTACGACTGGATGAAGATCAACAAGGATTCGGGAAAGGGGTGGGACTCGATGAAGAATCATGGCGCAGCATACTTGCACAACCCAAACGCCCGCCCCGGTCCTTCTCAAATGGAGCTGCACAGTGGTCATCGTCCCGGGAATACCACCTCTCAACAGCAGGCTCAGAATCTCACTGTCGGCCGTTTAAACGCCGCGCAGCCCCCTCCTCCATCGCCGATCAAGCAGATGGGGAGCAAGAGAGATCGGCCAAACGCCCCAGGCGCACTGCCAGCCCAGCGGATGAGTGGAACCGGCCTTCGAGAAATGGGTACCCCGACTGGCTCAACGCAGGCCCAGTTCCAGAACAGCACCCAGAACCTCCCGCAGCCGATAACGACCCAGCAGGGCCCCATGGCGGCGGCGGGCCAGCCTAGTGCACGACCTGCCGAGGCTCAGCAACCCAGCGGATTCCAGAAGTTCATGAAAACCATTTGCTGTGGCTAAGAAAGCGTTTTTTTTGCGAGCTTTTCGGGATTCATTTTTTTTTACCATGCATGGCTGCGATATTGTACCCCGGCAAATTATGTCGAAGCCCCTCTTAATTCTACTGGAGATTGGTTCCCTGAGAAAAGTTTATATGCTGGCATGACGGACATTTGTTTTCTGGATCTGGGCAACCGCGTAGCTTGACCAAGAAAAAAAAAAGAGACTAGATGGCAACAGAGAGCTGCAGGGGCCTGGATGAAGGAAAGGCGATGGGCCGTTCAAGGCAACACGGCTCTGGCTTGGAAACAAAGAGCGAATCGATTTACTCCATACATTCACCACATCCATGTCATAACACCTACCCACTCAATAGAAGAACCGCGGCAATGATGGGAGCATATGTCCATTATGACCAACCGAGAAGGAGTTGAGAGAGAGAAAAAAAAAACGACAGACGGATACTGGTCTTTGATTTTTAGGTTGGACTTTTTTTTTTTTTTTTTTTTTTTTTTTTTTTTACTTTTTTTTCTCTCCTCTTTTTTCCTTCTTCATTTTATTATTTCCTTTTTTCTTCTCTTTTCTGATGTCTGACATTCCATTACGAAACCATACTACACCACTTTCGATGTGCAGCGCAGCAAGGCGCAGGATGGTCACGAAGGGCAGCATTGGGTCTGGTCCAGGTGTACTTTTCTTTTCTTTCTTTTCTTTTTTGCTCTATTTTGCGTCGTCTATATAATAAGTCTTGCGGTGTTTGCGAATCATGGAGTGGTGGAGGATGAGATAGACGGGAAGGGAGAGCGACGAGCTAGCATGGATGTGTATAGAGAGAGGGGGAGAGAGAGAGAGAGAGAGAGACAAAGCTGGGGGGCAGCAGCAGCATTTGGCGTGTGGCAGTTCAGAAATCGGCGAGCTTGTACGGAGGAGTGATGTCTTTTGAGAGTTTGGGATCCGTCATTAGGTAGGGAGTTATTCATCGGTATACCTTGTAATGGAATTAGGATTGTCCAAAAAAAAAATCAAAATCAAAATCAAAACACAAAAGTAAACGAGAAAACAATAAATAACTGGACCAATTACTATCGAACTTTTTTTTTCTCTTTCTTCTTTTGTTTTTTTATTTTCCCTCTCCCCTGTTTCTCTCTCATTTTGTAACTACCTAGGCTACGCATCATACATCAAGTCAAGACAAAGCTTTCCCGAGGGTACGATGTGAAATGGTTCTCTTGAACCCCCCCCCCAGTTCCACCGTATTGTTTGAATGAAATTTCCCCGAAACGGCAATAGGCTTTCCATCTTCTTCTTTGGTGTATTTCCCTCCCAACATCATATCTAAGTGAGTTTTTGCTTGATGAAGAAAGAGCGTAGATGTGAGAGTTGCCATGCGCAGGTCGCGCCGAGGACGAGGAGCTGGATGACGATCCAGCGAACGACGCGGGCGTTGGTGGATTCGGACTGATCTCTGAACTCGGCTTCTCGCTCCTGTTGTTTTATAAGCGTTAGTAGCTGACATACAGATGCGCATCGGAATGTCCACAGGTCGAAGAAGATAAGAGGGTTGAAAGGAGGAGGGGAAAAAAAAAAGGAAAAGAAAAGGAAACACCGACTCTCTGGAAAATTTGTTCCCTGCGAATATCGTTCAGCCTCGCATTGAGATCCTTGACGCGGGAAGTAATATCTTGGAGCTTGTCCTTATCGTCGCTCTCAATCTGGCTTGTCTCGCCAATGGCCATGTCGAGGCGCAGCCTGATGCCGCCGTTGGGGTTCGCCATGGAGAGCCAGCCGGGGCGGCCGCTGCTGGACGAGGGCATGAAGCAGATCTTGTGGTCGCCCGCATCGGCGGCGGAGAAGGTGAAGCGGCCGGAGGAAGTGCCTCGCTGGGAAACGACACGGTGGTTGTTGTCGAAGATTTCCTGCTCGTGTTCAAGGCAACGCTGTGTAAGTCAAGCCCAAAACAACACCCAATGCACATTATATGAATGTGGAATTTATATGTATATATATATATATATATATATATTATATATATAAATCATGCAGAAAGAGAAAGGGGAGAGAGGATATCGTGTGCGCACGTACTTCGACGGTGATGTAGATGGTGATGCCCTGGTGCTGCTGCCACTGGTTCGCCCTGTCATCCCACTCCTGGGCTGCGTAGTGGCCCACGACCAGAGTGTCCTTGGGAAGCTCCTCGTAGAAACACTTGGGGGTGCCTCCGTCGATGAAGAAGTGTAGCGCTTGCGCCGCAGCCACGAGAGACGCAAAAGAAAACAAGGACCTCATGTTGTTCTTTTTTTTTTCCCTTGTCCTTGGGCGGGGGGATTTCCTTGCTATGATAATCTGGGAAGCTGGTCTGCGCGGATCACGGGAGTTCTCCTTTGCTGGTATTCGTCTGCTCTGATGGGACCAGGCCAAAAAAGTATAGTATAGTATGGCTCCTTGCTGGAGAATCGCAATTGAGGCCTTCTGGCCTTGTCGAGGAAGGGGAAAAGGGGAGGGGGGAGAAAGAGTGCCGAGGCGAGGATGCAATTGCGCCTGAGCCTTTCTTTTCTGACTTTGACCTCGAATCCCGCCTCGGGCGGTCGAAAGCGGCCACGTTCAAAAATCCAGGGGTGGCTTCTTTTGCTGCTGCTGCCGAGCGGCCGGTCACGTGCATGCGGCAGGCTGCCCAAACGCGCTTTTCCAGACCTTGAAACTAAAGAAAGTTTCCCCATCAGCCTTATCTCTCTCGGGGGTTTTTCTTTTCTTTTTGATTTTTGATTTTTTCTTCTTCTTTCCAATACTCGCTGTACATGCTCCCGGTATCTATGCAGATTCGACCGCGCTAATCCCGCTTAACCAAACAGACGAACTTATCATCTTTTCCATCGAACACCTTTGTTTTTTTTTTTTTTGGGTCTTTTTTTTTTTCCCGCCGCTTTCCGCTTGTAGAGATAAACAAGGCGATGACGGCATAAGTTGTTCGTTCAACGCTTCTCGGCACCTCGTTCGCTTCCCGATCATCTCTTCTGTCATGACGTCCTCCGACGTTCGCGACGTGCTTAACCTTCCCGATGGCGCTGCTGGCGGTCCTCGTCCGTCTAAAAAGCAGAAAGTCTCTGCGCCACGCCCCAGCCTCAAGGGCCTCGCACGCGAGGTGCACAACTTAGGCGGCGACAACCCCATTGCCATCGTTCCCGAGGTCACGCAGTTCAAGAAGCGCCGGTTCGCGAGCCGCAAGCCCGCCGCACGGTGGGAGCTGCGGTCGTTTCGGAATTCTGGAAGGAGAGATGCAAGCCTCGTTCTGAGGCACTGGAGGAGAGCCGATGAAGGGAAACCGTCTTCTTCTGCTACGGCGGGGGGCGAAGGGCAGCAGAGGCAAGCAGGAGACGGTGGACCAAAGGCGGAGGAGGGCGTTGAGGATTCCTTGTATGCCAAGTACAATGTTCAAGTCTCTGTGCCTCAGTACAGTGATGACCAGTACCACCAAGTCCTGGGCAACCCTGACTGGTCCAAGGAGGAGACGGACTACCTGATGGAGCTTGTCCGAGACTTTGACATCAGGTGGCCCCTGATATGGGATCGCTATGAATGGAGCCCACCCGCTACCAACGGAGAGGCCGACGCCGACGGCGACGAGAGTAAGGCTATCGTACCAGCCAGCCGATCCCGGTCGATGGAAGACCTCAAGGCGAGATATTACGAAGTGGCGTCCAGGATGATGGCGGTCCAGAAACCGGTCCAGTACATGACGCAACCAGAGTTTGCGCTGCACGAGCTGATGGCGCATTTCAATTCCCAGCAGGAAAAGCTGCGCAAGGATTTTGCGCTCAATTCCTTCGGGCGGTCTCGCGAGGAAGCTCGCGAAGAGGAGTCTCTGCTGCTGGAGATCAAGCGAATATTGGCCCGGAGCGACAGGTTCAACGAGGAACGGAGAGAGCTGTACAACCGCCTCGACTACCCACACGCAGAGCAAGATATCAACACATTCAAGTCATCGGCCGGCTTGCAGACGTTGCTCCAGAACTTGATGAGCGCCGATAAGTCCAAGAAGCGAAAGTCCATCATGGGTGCCGAGGCGCCGACGTCCTCGGGCCAGCCCACGCCGCAGCAGGCAGCCCCGGAGAACGGAAGACGCGATAGCGCCGCGGCATCGAATGGCCCACGCGAGTCCAATGCGGCAACGGCGACGTCCGCAGCGAGCAACAAGAAGT
The DNA here is from genome assembly GCA_020631695.1 of Trichoderma cornu-damae. Taxonomy (NCBI): domain Eukaryota; kingdom Fungi; phylum Ascomycota; class Sordariomycetes; order Hypocreales; family Hypocreaceae; genus Trichoderma; species Trichoderma cornu-damae. Next base: position 5,229,148 of record CM036088.1, read on the forward strand.
CTCAACAGCAGCAGCAACAGCAGCAGCAGCAGCAGCAGCAGCAACATCAACATCATCACCATCAACACCAACACCAGCACCAGCACCAGCAGCAGCAGCAGCAGCAGCAGCAGCAGCAGCAGCAACAGCATCATCAACAGTCACAGCAGCAGCCGCAGGAGCGCAGAAAGCTCACCGAACAAGAGGAGATTATCTACGGTGTCACGCATCATGATCGTCTTGGCTCTGGCCCTACGTTCCGGACGGAAAAGATCAACAAGCTCTTCTCTCACAAGTCCAACCAGCAGCAGCTGCGCATTACCAACACCCTCAACGAGCTGGATGTCCCCGCCAAGCTGGCCATGCCCACAGCGGCGACGACTCACGCGTTTGAACAGCTTCTGGCGTCTGTGAATGGTCTCCTTGATGCCCGCAAGGTAACGGATAAGATCGACGCGGAGATCAAGCTGGAATTGGCCAAGAAAGCGGAGCGAGAAAGGGCCCTGAGGCACCAAGAGGCCAGGAAATCCGAAGGCGCCGATGGCGATGCCAAAGAGGATGCGGCAGCGGCAGACGAATCTTCCAAAGGAGATGACCGAGATGGTGCCGAAGCCGACCCTGCGGATGGCGCAAAGGACGATGGCGAGAACGAGACACCGTCTGACGAAGCGACGGCCCAGCCATCCGTGGAGCAGGACGATGACGAGGATCAAGGGAAAGACGGCCGACTGGAAAGCGCCGGCACCTCTCACAAGCGGAGTGCTAGTGTGTTGAGCTCCGTGAGCGACAAGAGCGCAAAAAGACAAAAGAAATGATGTTTGGTACCTCCCACGTACCGGTACTTGCTTGGCCTTACGCGCCCACCGTCGTCACCGGGGTCTGCCAAACATCAAGGAAGAAGCCCTGGCGTTGTGGGGCCCCCGGGGGGGGGGGGGGAGCGAACAGGACTGCGCAACATTTTGAAAGCGAGATCATCTGAGAGAGCTGTGCGAGCCCACCGGGGCAAAATGCCATCTGCAGCACGCACGAATGGCGAAGATTAGCGGCTAGTGCTAGTGGTATATCATAAATATTACCCATGGTTACTCGCAGCGCTTGGGCGAGATGAGCATCCACATGAAACCTACGACTCCACGTCGAGTCGATAAGCCGGCGCGCTTCTTGCTTGGAAACTTTTTTTTTTCCTTCTTCCGGGTGGCTGCTGCTCGGCTCCCTGCACCAACTAAGAAGCGCCATGGTCGCGGAGCAGGCCCTCGAGAGAGGATCCTGCAGGTCCAAGGTATGGTGACGCACATGCGGGCGCGTGAAAGTGGATGAAGGGGGGGGAGAAGCAGTTCGCAATGCATATACCGCATGTGCTCTTTTTTGCGGCGCATAGACAATGGGGATGCAGCCGGGGGATCGGCACGAAACAGAATTTTTCAGAGTACATATCATGACATGGGGGGCTTGAATGGGGGGGCCGGTGATAAGAAGAGAGGTCGAAGGGGGAAGATGAGAGCGTCGTTTGACGGGTTCATTCATGATGTCTTGATAAAAGGGTACATGCCGCCTTTAGACGGATGCATTGCGGCTACATTATTACCATGGCAACAACGTCTCTCTATTACTGAAAAAAAATAATAAAAAAATAAAAAATAAAATAAAATAAAAATAAAGCACATCGCCCCTACTCTCTCTCGGGTGGCAAATCAAAACAGATCGAGATGGCCATCATCTGGGCTTCACGAACTACGTACGAGTAACATATCTGGAGGTTCAGGGCGATGTTGGGAATCTGGGATGCATGCACAGGGCCCTGCAGTGGGACCTTTGACGGAGGAAACATGCAGGTCGACGGGAAAGACGGGAAACAGAAACGAGAACAAGGAGCAAAAAAGCAAGCGCTGTATAACCGCGCGTGCCTGTTTTCTTGGTGATTACAGTATGATGAGGGGGAGCCACGGGGAATCTGCAAGGTGCAAGCTGATTGATATTGATGCCCTTGCATGAGGTACCCGTACTCTGTGCTCTGTACTCTGTTAGTTGTAGCATTGATATACAGTACCTAAAGTACTACCAAGGTACTGCTCTGTACCTACCTGCTACCTAGGTACATAAGGTAGGTTAGTAGGTTAGTAGGTAGACAGGACGGCGATATGAATGGAAGAGAATGCCATGCCGCCCTTTTCTGCCGTTGCGGACGAGGGAGGGGAAAGCAATACCCGAGCGCGGAACCAATAAATAAATCAATCAATCAATAAAAAAGCCCCATCTCGAGAGAGCCAGGGTGAGAGAGAGAGGTTGGAGGGCAACAAAGAAGCAAGAATCGTTCTAGAAAAAGTTGGGCGCACGGCTTTTTTTTTTTTTTTTTTTTTTTTTTTTTTCCCAAAATCGCAAGCGCTTATTAGTTCGTTTTTGCCTTGAGTAGTTGAGCGGCTATTTTCGAGTCAAACCATTGGACGGGGGGCGAGAGGAGGTTGTTTTTGTTTTTTTTTTCCGGGCGGGCGGTGTGGGGGAGGAGGAAGGAAAGGATGTTGGGAATAGAATTCCACAGTTCGAAGCGTCTTTGTCTCTCTCTCTCTCTCTCTCTCTCTTTCTTTTTATTCTCTCTCTTTTCGTGAATAATACATGCTTATTTTCGATACGCGACGCTTTTTGTTTGGAGTAACTGTAATAAAATGACATGAATATATATACTTTTTTTTAAAAAATCTTTTTTTTAGCTTTTGTGCTTAGTAGTAGTATCCTCTAGGATCAAAAAAAAAAAATTAAATTTAAAATTGATAAAGGCGACGAGACGGCGAATATCCTACCCCCCCCCCCCCCCCTTCGTTGCCTAATATGAAAAAAAATTCCAAAAAAAAATTCCAAAAAAAATTCCAAAAAAAATTCCAAAAAAATGAAAAAAATGAAAAAAATCAAGTTTTTTTATTTTTTATTTTTATTTTTTTTGCCCTTCTCCCCTCTTGCGCAGCTCGAGTGAAGAAACGATTTTCCGGCCCGGCGCTCCCTTGTCCGGTCTTGCGCGCTTGCGATAAAAACCCGCCCCAACTTAAATTTTTTTTAAATTTTTTTTTTTAGCCTCGCCAAGCAAGCCAAAAAGGGACAAAAGCCCCCCAGAAGCCCCCCCCCAAAAAAAAGGGGAGCACGGGCCAGAAAAAAAAGAGAAAATCTTCAGCCCAACAGCACACGCCCCGATCCCCACTTACTTTTTTATTCTCTTCTTTTTTATTTTTATTTTTATTTTTATTTTAATTTTCTTCTTGTTTCTTTTTGGTTTTCAAGGGCCAACTTGCTCTGCTGATGAAGTGGCGAGCTGAGGAACCACCAAAGAACAACACACAAGACGGAACAACCCAACACGATGCGATACGCCCTGCTCGTCCCCCGTCTCCGCGTTGTTGCCCTCTAGTCAGTCACTGCAGACTAGGGCAACCGAGAGGCAGGTACGAGGACTTGGCAGATGAATACTGATTGTGGGCGTTGTTGGACGGTCAAGCTCAATATAGGGAGCCCGTCTTCTACAGCATGACAAGTGCCCTTGGTAGCAGTTCTCCCCCGGAGCCAACACCAACCATGACACGGTTTGCCCTATGCGTGCGAGTATGCAATCCCTCGAGGCTCCTTATCCCATCTAGGAATAGAATCCCTCAACCTAGCAACCCTAGCCAGCAGGTTTGGTTCAGAGACAGGGCTGGAAGAGCCCCCCCCCCCCCGGGGCTCGAATCTCTCGAGCGATGGCGATTGCCTTTATCGCAGCAGTGCTACCTTGCCCTCGGTAGCTGCTAGTATGGGCAATGCAAGCAAAGCATTGCACTTTGCGGCGCCGACGGAGACGCATCCTCGTAAGAGGGTGGGTGCGGCCTTCGCCGCTCCTCCATTTGCTTGCCATGGCGTTTAGCTGCTTTAGAGCCTTATGGCATCCAACACGGTGCAACGGCAACCGCGAACACCTTGGTACTTTTGTGAGTCGGAAGGAGTGCTGTGTGTGCTACTTGGCCCGCCGAAATCAACATTGCATCCTGTTGTTGGCAAGGCCACCATCTGTTGCTCCAAGCGCGGGACTGCTGCTGCCCCGCAAAGGGAATCATAAGTGGCTTCAGGCAATGCAATCTAAACACTCCCCGTCATGTAAATAAAAGCCTGGTATGGGTGGAGGAAGAGAGAGAGAGAGAGACAGAGAAAGAGAGAGGGGGAGAGAGGCGGGTGCTGAGCTGAGTACTAACTACTACAAGCTTTTGGACTTTAAAGACCGCCGAGCTGTTGGACATTTGGTGCGGGCGACTTTCAAAGCACGCATATACGCTCAGGGGCGAAGGTCCCCATCGGTATCCATGACTTTTTTTTTTCTTTTCTTCTCTTCTTTTTTCTTTTTTCTTTTCTTTTTTTCATTCCGCAAAGGCCGCAGGAGCTTGCGGAAGAAAGACGAGGTGATTCTACCACGTACTGTAGCAGTGCTACTCCGCATGCGTGGTCGAATTTGCGCCTAGCCAATGGGCAGGATCAAATCAAGGAGCGCTCAATGTGGCATCTAGCCGCGCCAGGTGGGTTTGCTCCAGCGGCTATCCTGGCAGCAACAGGGTACGACGGAGGGAGCGTCGGCGGCGCGTGGAATCCATCTTGGTGCCTTTCTCCTCTCGGCCCAAGACTTTCCCGGCGGTGTGATATCTCGCGGGCAAGCGTTTCAAGCCGAAACAAGCGACGGATTGCCTGGCCAGAGCTCCCACATGCTGTGCTCGGCCACGTGTGACCAGGAGGAGCCCGAAGCCGACTCTCAAAGGATGGATGGCGTGGCGTGGTGGTGAGCCCCGTGCCGGCCCACGACGGCCAAGAATCCTTTGGGCAGGGGAAAGTTGTTTGGCGATGCGACGAGAGGCCACGGGCCTATGATGGCCTCGCGTGCCGGAGGACGGCTCGCATGCTCGCATGCTCGCTTGCTTGCTTCGCTTTGCTTGCCCGCATGCCGCTGTTCGGCGCAGAAGCAGTTCCGTCGGGTGACCGATCTGTTCAGGCCCGGCCGCAGGACAAACGCCCAGAGGAAGCCTCGTGCAAACTCCCTGCCAAGGCGGGATCAGGACGCGGACAGCCCGTCAGCCTGATCGGCCTGGGCTTCCAAGGCTCGCGGGCTTTCTTCTCGCAAGCCCTGTGGGCAAGCCGTGGCGCCCCCCCCCCCCCCCCCGCCTGGAATGGGAGAGCCACCCTGTGCCACAGCGGCGGAGGGCGCCGGGAGCAGAAGCGAAGGCTAGCGCTGGTGCAACGGGGTGGTGCGCATCCAGCGGCGGATGGAGGCCACCGCCGGCAGCAGCAGCAGCAGCAGCAGCAGAAGGCGCAACGTCTCGGGCGTACGTGGCCTGACACAGCCGCGGGCGGCGGCGATACGAGACGGCGGTGCTAAACGCGGCGTCAATACAGGCAGCTTTTGGAGCTCCGGGGCTCCCATTGGCTCGCAGGGTCGGACAGCAGCCGATGCCTCTCGGTCGTTGGTTGGGTTGCGCATTTTTTTTTCTCTGGTCTCTCCGTCTCTTGTTTTTGCCAGGACAACACCGGAGATGGACGAGCCGGTTGGACGCGCAAAGTTGGTCAATCTGCCAGTGCGCATTGCGAGGCGATACAGGTGCGATTACACTATAGGTAGAACCTTTGTAGTAGATACTACCTTGGGTACCTACCTTGGTAGAGCTCAGTACCTTGGTGCTAAGGTACCAGTAGTAAACTAATAGGTAGCACCGTAGTACTAGTAGCAGTAGGTATACGGGCGGACAATCACAGGCGGGCCTCTTGCGCCTTTTTTTCTTTTTCTTGTTCTTTTTCTTGTTCTTGTTCTCACTCGGGGTGTCTCCTTGGAAAAGGTGGGTGGGCAGTAGCAAGTTCCATGGCACGGCAGCGTTGCCTGTAAGCGGGCTGACGAGAATCGCTTGGTCTTCGGAGCCTCTCCCCCCCAAGGGACCACCGGTGCCTCTTTACTGTACGGAGCGCAGGCAGGCTCTGCTTCGATGACACCCCATCTGCGAACCCTGCCTACCTTATGTACGGAGTACGCATTACGAGCCATTCGTTTTCCCATCTCTGCCGAGGGGGGGGGGGGGGGCGTTGCGTGTTCCCACTTTCGATGACGGAGGCGGGCGAGATCTGGGAACGGATGCCCATTTTCGCCCGCGATCCCGGCCATACAAGCGCTACCTTAGGTACTACATGTAGTACTAAGGTACCTTATGTACTTGATACTTGATATGCGTTAGCAGTACCTCTCCGTACGCCTGCTGCTGCTGCTGCTACGACAGGCGCTGGCGCAGTCGCATGCGGCAGGGCTCGATAGGCTGGCCTTGACAGGCGAGCCGGTGCGACGACTGCTCGCCGGCGCCGTGCACGGAGGCAGCCAGAAATCCGAAGCGCTGTGCAATGGTTTCAACATGAGACGCCGCGCCCATTCATTCCGCCGATTGCTCGGACATAGTCGTCCACTGGACCGATCTTATGCAAGCAGAAAAAAAAAAAAGACAAAAAAAGAAAAAAAAAAGAAAAAAGAAAAAAAAAAGAAAAAAGGAAAAAAAAGAAAAAGGCAAGAGAGCGAACTTGCCACACGGGCTGCGTTTCGATCGGGTATAGGCCGCGCGCACGCGGATAGCTGCTCTCGCGTTGCGTGGCCCGTGACTGGCGGGATAGACGGGGGGAAAAAGACCCCCCCCCCTGTGATGTCTCTTGGTGGCGCCTGGAGCCGGGAGGGCATCCACGGATTGGCCCTCCCAGGCCGTACCAGCAGGTCGTTCTCCGCGCGTTGCCGCATCGGGGGACCCCCAAAACGGGTCGCGCTCGTTACAATGGAGAACTTTTTTTTTTTTGTTTCTTCTTATTCTTTGGCGACGATGGCGGCCGCGGCTCGCCTTTTGGGAGGGTTGCGCCACCCCCCCCCCCTTGCGATGGTACAAACGCCCGGATCTGTTGGGCGCGAAAGAATGGAACGGTGCTCCGTGGGAAGGGGGATATGGAGACCCCCAAGGACCTTTGGCTTTGTGGGCGCAGCAGCGACGGGCCCGGTATCCGGACAGGGGAACTGGACTGCGAATGACGCGCGACAAGTACGAGGAAAGAGACGGGGAACGAGCGGTTTGCCAACTCGATGCCCTGGTCACCGGAGGCGAGTTTCTTGCCGCCCCCCCCCCCCCCCCAAAAAAAAAAAAGCATCACAGGCGGCTCAGCGCGAAGGAATGTTGGAAAAAGAGAGCAGAGGCGTTAGGGGGGGTAAGGAGAGAGGGGGGGGTGGGCGGGTTGAGAGGCTGAAAGAATAGAGGCTGAAAGAATAGAAGGCTGAAAGAATCGGGGCCAGAAAAGGGTTGGATTAAGATGGATCGATGGACGGAGAAAGAGATGCAAGGAGGAGGAGGGGGGGGGGGAGATACTGAAATAGATTGCAAGACCAGACGGGCGGGGAAAAAGAACCAAAAAAAAAAAAATCAAATAGGGCTTTTCTTCCTCCTGTGGGCGCAAGGCAACGGGGGGGGAGGGGGCCAAGCCGTAATACGTACTTTGACTATAACCACTGGGCACCTAATAAAGTACGAAGCAACTCCGGAGTAATAAAGGTATACTCTTACATAGTACCTTACGGAGTAGTACTTGTAGTTGGGTGGTATCAGCAGTTACGGAGCAGCAGTAATAAGTGGCGAGTATTTAGCAGTTGTGCTGGGTAACCGAGAGGGCGGAGCCGCGGCAACACCGCTTTTTTTTTTTTTTTGGCTGCGGCCACACCCCCCCCCCCTTCCCCACCCCGGGGCAAATCCTCGTTTTTGCGAAAATTGCCCCCCTCCCTTCTCAAGTCCGCGGTGCTTCGAAAATCCCGTCAGGACCTTTTTGAAACACTTTTTTTTTTTTTTTTTTTTTTTTTTTTTTTTTTTTTGCTGGGCTGGCGAAAGGGCTTTTCGCGCAGGGCGGTTGGGAGAGCGAGCGCCAAGAAACGAACTTGTTGGAGCGAACATTGAAACATTTTCGGAACTCGACGTTGTGCGCGCCCTGTGCTGGATTGGATGTACTCGTATGTGGGTGTGATGGGAGTTGGTCATGTCGTTTCGTCGTCCTTGTGCTGCTAAAAAGCTGGCTTTTTGTATGTATCAACCCACCAGGAGTGAAGGAAGGTTATGTATGCATGATATCGCACACCTCCCCCCATCCCATCCCATCCCATCCCATCCCATCCCATCCCATTGCTTCTTTCCTTTTTTTTTCCAACCTTCTCCGTTGTTCTGCCACTCAAGCGTAATGGAAAACTGACGCCCTTTTGGGATGGATTGCCTACCTAAGGTATAATAATAATTACAACCAGGCCTTGCTTATTCCCGTTCTCGCTGGCCGTTTGTCTTACGCCCCCCTCCCCTCTTGCTCCGGGGGGGGGTCATCCCACTCAAACACTTGTGCCTCGTAACTGGTTCTAGCAGCCGACCTGACCTTGGGCCAAGTGGGCTTTTTTTTTTTTTTTTTTTTTTTTTTTCTTTTTGGGCTGAGAGGAGGGAGGCCCTGGCGAGTTGCGTCTATGCCAACCCTGCCATGGCAGCCAGGAACCAGGTTTGAGGTTTCTGGTTTTTGGTTTAGCAGAACCCTTTGCAACTTGGTACCAACCGCAGCTTAAGGTTTTTTTTTTTTTTTTTTTTTTTTTTGGCGCCTAAGGTATACAGTAGTTGGTTGTTAAAACTTAACAGTCTTCAGGGGAGAGGGGGGGGGGGGGTGGCGAGTTGGGAAGTGGGATGGCTTGTTGGGTTGAGCGATCGACTCGGCATTGCATAAAGCATAAGGTACCTCTAACAACGCTGGGAATTACTAACCTTGCGTCCTACATACGAACCAAGGTACTATAAAGGTATGAAGGACGGAGTATATATATACCTTACTGCTGATGCACTGTTTTGTATCTGCCTACCTGTATGTTATACTCTCCGTAAGGCACTACCAACTACTAGGTACCTCCTTAGTACCTCAAGGGAAGGTACTAAGTAATGGCCATAGGTACTACTGCTGCGCTTCGAGCTTACTGCTGGATATAGATAGATATGACTTAGCACGTACTCCGTACCAGGCAGAATAAATAACTTTCTCTCAGCCATAGCCCCGTTTCTTGGCCATCATGTGCGCCCTTTTGATGCCATGCATGGGGCGGGCGGGCGCGCGCGCTGGGAGAGAGTAAGGGTTTAAGGTAGGACCTTAAGGTACTAGGTAGGTACTACTCCTACTGGGTACTTACTCCGTACCCAAGGCAGAGAGGGAAGCGACTGCGCGTCACCTTGGTGTATCGGCACCTCTTTGTCCCATGCGCCCCCCCCCAAACAGCCGCTTTTTCCCTTAGGCGCCCATTTCGGTACCTTTTTATTTTTTATTATTTTTATTTTTATTTTTTATTTTTTCAACTTCCCCTTCGCCCTTCTCCGCGATCACATCTCCAACCCCCCTTCTTCCACCCACATCGCCTCGGTGTCCTCGAGTCTTGAGATTGATCCGCGAACCTCGACTCTCCTTTTTTTTTTCCCTTCTTCTTCTTCTTCCTTCCTTCTTTCTTTCCTTCCTTCTTTCTTTCTTTCCTTCCTTCTTTCTTTCTTTCCTCCCTTCTTTCTTTTTCCCTTTCTTTTTTCCCTTTGCTTTCCCTTCCTCTCCAAGGGCATCTGTTGCCTCCGGAAAATTTTGCTTGGATCCGCCTTGTCCGCCCCGGCTTTGCGCTGCTCTTCGAGCCTTGGACAAGCGCATTTTTGCCCGCGCGGCCTTTGTTCTGATCCATCGCCGGCGATAGATCTTGAACCACCCGCGGCCCCCGTGCTCTTTCTCCACCACTGCCGGTTGCGTCGACTAATGGGGAGTTGCGGTTACAATTCCAATTACATGCCATCGCACTGCCTAGCCGTGCATTGCACCGCCAAGCAATTACAAAGTACTGCGGAAGTACCACATTTCGGCGTACAGGTACAACACGCCTCCAGCTGGCTTCTGTGCTGAAGCGGCCACTCACACACTCGCACACAACTCACACACCCCCCCCCCCCCGGCCCCTGGGCTGGCAGGCGCAGCATAATCGCGCGTGTAAAAAAACAAAAAGGGAAACGAAAAAAAAAAGAAAAAAAAAAAGAAAAGAAGATACCTAAGCCCCCCAAGCGCGGCCTTGGAAACTTCAAACCAGCCGCCTGTCTCCCCTCTCCCAGCTCTTCCGCCTCAACACCTTTCTCTCACCTCCCCCCCTCGGCTCTTCGACAGCATCTGCACATAGCAAACTCTCTGGACTCGGGCCGTCAAACGGCTTGCACTACCTGGCCGTCGCCCTGCACCGCATCGGATTTGGGACGAGGAGGATCTGGAGGGCGACAATCCGTCGATCGAGCCGCAATTGGACCGCAGCCGGCTCTCGATATTCGCTCGAGCAACTCAAAACTTCGATTTTGCGCGTGTCTCGCGATCTCGCTCTCTCACCTGCGTGGGCAGCGGCCGGTTCTCGCACTCGCTTCACCATCACCGCAGCAGCGACAGCGCATTGTCTTTTTATTCTTCTTTTTATCCATCCCCCCTCCCTTCTTCTTCTTCTTCTTCGTCTTCTTCGTCTTCTTTTTTTTGGGCGGGGACCTGACAAGTCTGCGATCTTCTCTTGCGCGCCTTCAACTCTTGTTTCATTTTTTTTTTAGTGGAGCGGTGATTTTCGCTGCATAGCGGTGCGGTGCGGTGCGGTGCGGTGCGGTGGCTGCTCACATCTCACTGAGCAGAGTCTCACTTGCGCAGCTCTTTTCTTTTTTTTTCCCTTTTTTTTGGCAAACAAGAACGGCTCGGCGCACTGCTTGGCTGTGATTCTGTTTTTGGGCGACTTGTGCTCCTTCTTCTTTCAAAAAAAAAAAAAAAACAGAAAAGGGCCGTTCCATTCGTTGCAAAGTCACCTTGTTGAAGCGATAGCATTGCCAGCTTTTTCTCGCCAGCTCTCCTCCTCGTCGCCATCAGTACCGCACAGGAACACATCTTGCGCAGGGCCGGACAAGCTGTTGTCGATAATTGCTTAGCGAAGAGTTTCTCGTTGTCTGGCCTGGCTGAATTTGATATATATATATATATATATATATATATTTTCTTGTGTCCAGCGTGTCGTAGGGTCGTGGCAGCCTTTCTTCTTGCCGCCGACACCGCGCCAACATGTCCACCTTCACAGCCCTCAATGGCGCTTCATCAAAGCTGACAGAACCTCCGGCGGCACCGGCAGACAAAGGCTCTGCCCCGGAGGAACGCCTCGCCGGCTCGGCGTCGACCGCATCGCTATCAGCAGCACCTGAGCCGCCGGCGACGACTTCGCAGCGGGAGTCTTGGACCACTCAAAGCGCGGAGAGGACGATACATGTGGCAAACTATCCGGAACTCGAAGCATCGCATAAGCGGAAGCGCTCGGGGTCGGTTGAGATGCGCAGGGAACTCCCGGTGCAGGAGCGCACCCCGGATACCGCAGCGGCTCCGCCGCACGCGGAAGCCCGCGATCACTACGGGACCCCTCAGAGAGACTACCGGCCTTACGGTGACGAGCAGCGGGACCGCGAAAAGGAAGCGTGGTACTCACATCAGGCTCGAGACGAGAGAAACCCCTACGATTCCCAGCAGAACTCGGCAGTTTCCGCGCAAGGCAACGCGGAAGACCAGATTGGGGAGGCCTTGAGGCGGGCCACGGGCCAAATGGACCATAGCGACTACACCAACACGAGCCCCGATGGCGACGACCGGTCGATTACCCTTTACGGGGGTTCGTATGGCAACCACAGGGAGGATTCGATTCTCCAGCACGATCCGAAGAAGCGGAAGCGGAATTTCAGCAACCGGACGAAGACGGGCTGCCTGACGTGCCGAAAGAGAAAGAAGAAGTGCGACGAGCAGAAGCCTGAGTGTAAGTCCTCTGCTGCGAGGGTTGGGCGCTCCTTCGCCCTCGGCCAATGCGTGTGCGAGCCCGATGCTGACAGGGACAAAACAGGCAGCAACTGCATTCGTGGCGGGTTTCTCTGTGCTGGCTACCCACCCCAGAGGGGGCCGGGCTGGCAGAAGCCGGACAACAAGGCCGCGGCGGTTCCGCTCGAATCCAAAGACCCGAGCTACGTGCCTCCTGGTGCGTATGGCATGCCGCAGCAGCCGCAGCCGCAGCCGCAGCCGCAGCCGCAGCCTCAGCCTCAGCCTCAGCCTCAACCGCGGCCTCCGTCGCAGCCGCCTCCGCAGCCGGCCTCGGCGCCGGCCCCCTACGGACCCCAGCCCGTGAAGCGAGAGTCCTTGTCCCACTACCGCGGCCAGCCCCTCAGGATAGACCCCCCCCCGAGCCGCCCGGTCATCATCTCGGACGACGACCGGCCAACCGCGTCCACCATGCCCAGCGCATCCGTGGCGAGCCCCGACAACAAGCTCTCTGCGCTGCCCTACACTCCCGCCAACGTCTTCCCCACGCCCGTGAGCGCAAACACCCAGGCGCCGCCGTTTGGCGAGAGGATGGCAAAGGACTACCAGCGGGTGCCTCCGCTGCACGACTTGAGCCGGACGGAGCCCGAGACGCCCCGCCCGGGCAACCAGCTGCCGCAAATCAACATTTTGCATCCGACGAGGACCAACAGCCCAACGCCTCGTCCTCAGCCGCCCGCAGCCTCGAATGTGCAGATGGCTGCGCAGATGACTGCGCAGATGGCGCTCTCGCATTCGCAGTTCCCTCCTCGGCGAACCCAGAAGGAGGAGATGCTTTCCGGAAGGCACTTTTACCCCTTTGACAAGGAGCTCTGCCTCGAGCGCGAGCGATGCGCCGCCGCCTGCTGGAGATTCAACAACCTCACGACTCCCCCGACGAATGGCGTATCTCCCGAGGAGCGCGCGCGCCTGTTCCTCGAGATTCTGCAGCCTCGGGACCCCGTCCGCGTCTCTCCCACCGAGGCGTCTCCGGTCACCAACGTTGGGCGGGTCGGCCGTCACGTTGCCGTCGAAACCCCCTTTGTGTGCGATTACGGCTACAACATTTCCATTGGCAACGACGTCGTCGTTGGGCGGAACTGCACCATCAACGACGTTTGCGAGGTCAAGATTGGAGACAACTGCGTCATTGGCCCCAACGTCAGCATCTTCACTGCCACCCTTCCCATTGACCCGAAGAAGCGTCAGGGGGGACAGGGGCCGCAGCACGGCAGGCCCATCGTCATTGAGCAGGATTGCTGGATTGGCGGCGGTGCCATCATCTTGCCTGGCAGGACCATTGGCAAGGGAAGCACCGTGGGAGCTGGTTCTATTGTCACCAAGGTATTATTTCTTGCTGCTTTCTTTTTCTTTTTACCTTCTTTTCTTTTATTCCTTCTCTCCCCCAACCCCCCCTTTATTTTTTTTAAAAAAAATAAAAAAAATAATTCGCCCCTTGTTTCCATGGAAAAACAAAGAATGTTGGTACTAATCGAAAAATCGTCTTACAGGATGTGCCTCCCTTCACCATCGTGGCTGGGAACCCTGCACGTGTACTACGCGGCATTGCGTCGTAATCTTAACCCCCCCCCCCCCCCCCCCCCTTCCCTCCCCCTCTCCTTGGGGCGCATGCTTTTGCATCTAGTGTTATGATACCCAAGCGTGCGCGTATACCGGAAACTTGTGTGTAAAATTACGCAACCTTATACGAGACCTTGTCAGTTTTCTTTTTCTTTTCTTTCTTTTTGTTTTGTTTTCGACTCCTGTTGCTATTGCTATGTAAGCACCGCGCTGTTTTTTCTTCTTTTTTATATCATTTACATGATCAAGAGAGCAAAAGTTTGTGGGCGTTTTATTTTAATGACATGTACGTGGCACTTCGCGGGACGCGTGGGTAGGAAATGGGATTTGGGAGTGGCAAACTTATAGGAATGGGATGGCTGGGCTGGGCTGGGCTTGGCTTTTGACGCTTCAAACAGACGACCTCTCGGCCGAGGTATGTGATGGAAAGAGTATGTTGGGATCTTTGGCTAGCGATGTGCGTGTTTTGTTTTTCCCTTTATTTTTTTTTCGTTATTGTTATTGTTGCTATCGAGCCATGGCTCTGAAAGGGGGAACCGAATAGCGTGTGTACTTGGGATATGAATAATGTGCCTGGCAGGCCGTCTGGACAGGCTGCACGGCTTCTTTTTCTCTCTCCTGTTGTTTTCTGTCTGTATGTGTGAGTAAAACTTGCGCGTTTATGACGATTCGGTTCTTTTTTTTTTTCTTCTTCTCCTTCTCCTTTCTTTTTTCTCTCTTCACATTACAATACAAAGCGCCTGTACACGCTCGTAAAAGATGAGATCAATCGACCACATATACTTATATTTATATTTATATATTTCGTTACCAAATGCATCCTGCCGGCGGACTCATGGCGCTCCCCCTTTTGTTGGACTCAACTCCCCTTTCGCCAGCTAATCAAACCAAACAGCACTGCCGAATGCGATGCCGTTTGTCGCGGACATGATCGAACGCAGCTTTTTATTTTTGCCCTCGTGAGCTTTTTCTCCGTTTTGACGCCTAAGCGTTACAGGGCTACTACTAGGTACTACTAGTAGAGTAGTAGTAGCGGAGAAGGGGGGGATTTGTCCTCCCATGATCGAGATCGATCTGGAGGCAAGTCCGCGAGTTCTGAATTTTTTTTTTTTTTTTTTTTTTTTTTTTTTACACCACTGGCATTGCATTTTCCAAAAGCTGTTCAGGTTTATGGGAGAAACGCCACGGTTACTTTTTGGGTCTCACATGATTCTTTCGATTAGAGCGTGCGTTGGTAGTTGCCATAGTCGTTAGAGGTATATGTGTATGTATGTATTGTATGTATTGTATGTATTGCATTCCAAGCGCCATTCTCTCTCTGTCTCTCTATCCGTGGCATGATATCAGTTCACCATATACCCATATAAATATATGTTAAAAAACAAGAAAGAAAGAAAGAAAAAAAAAAACAAAGAAAAAATAAAGAAAATAAAAAGTTACATCCAATCCACATCGCGTTACTCATACAAATCATCGCCCGCCATCTTTTGTCTATTCACAGCAATGATGCCTTCCATCCTGTCCAGTGCCCGGCCCTGGTCCTTGAGCTTCCCAAACGCCTTGAAAGTAAATAGGTCAGGCTTGAAGCCTGCGGCCTCCATGTCCTGCAAGGTTGACACGGTCTTGTTGATGCTTTGCATCGCTGCGTATCCCTTTGTCAGGGTATTCCACGTCACGAGGTTCGGCTCGACGCCCTGCTCCTTCATCACCTGAAGAACTTGCTCTGCCAAGATTCGATCGCCGCCGTTTAGCAGACCACGCACGAGGATGCTGAACGTGCACAGGCCCGGCGGCGGATGGACCAGAGCCACGGTGCGGCTCTGGTTGCTCTTCGGCTGCCCTTCGCCCCCCCCCGCGCCCTCTGACGCGCTTCTCTGCACATGATCCTTCAGCATGTCTCCGAAGACCTGCAGCGCAGGCCGTGACAATCCTCGTCTCTCCATCATAGCCATGATTACGGTGTCGTGGATCAGGCTGCCTTGGTCTTCGATGAGCCGCGTGGCGAAGCCTTCATCCCCGCCTTGCTCCTCGAGCCGAGCTTTGAAGAAGGCGTAGAAAGCCATCAGGTCATACGGATGCTGCAGTGTCTTGACGTAAGCCCTCAGCATGATGGCTATTGTCGTGGTATTGGGCTGCAATTTCGGTCCGCCGCTTTGCGTGGAAAAGAAGCTCTCGGTAAGCGGAACAATGGTTTCCAGAAACTCCCACCGCCGCGGCCGGTTGCTGTCAAACTTCCCCCCGTCGTTGCCCGTCGTCTGCGTTAGCATCAGGGGCAGCGAGTCGGGGAGCCACCACTGCAGGGGCTCCAGCTCAAACTTCTTCGCGTACGCCCGCAGCATCGGGCCAAACAAGGGGTAGATCCAGGGTGCCGCGAACCTCTTCTCGCGGGATTCCATCTCCGCGAAATAAAACACTGCGTGGAGGGCATTGTTGAGCACGTCCGCATAGGGGGCGCTGGCCGCTTTGGCGACATCAAGGCCCCTCGCCACGTTCTCTGCTTTGAGGCTCCCCTTGGCGCCCCTGAAGATGGTTGCCCACGCCTTCGTATCGAGCTGGACGCCAGACTCCGAAAATAGCAATGCCAGCCGGATGGCCTCTTCGACTTCCGCCTGTTGGCATAGCGAGTCGAGGAAAGCGGTGGCGTTGATGACGTTGGGCACAAAACCCTTGTCCATGAGGTCTTCCAGAGCATCCTTGGGCGAGAAGGATGGCTTCCCTTCGGACAAGCCACCGTGGGCTATCCGGCAATGCAACAGCGTGGTGATGGCGCTCGAGGGACTCGGTGCGTTGAGATCGACGCCGCTGTCGGCGAGCCTCTTGAGAATGTCAAACGCCGTATCCTTATGCGCCATTTCGCCCGCCAGCTTGCCCGCAAACTGCAACAGCGTGTTCGGATGCAACTTGACCCTGGCCCTCTGCAGCATGCCGTACAGCTCGCTGGTTTGGTCACATGGTAGTTTGCGCGCAAGGAGACCAGCGGTCCGCTGTCCAAGGGGCACATGGCCGCCAGGCGCGTCTTCAATGATCTTGGCCATGACCTCCAGCACTTGTTCCGCTTTGATGGTCCGCTCACGCACGCCCTTGGCACTGCTGATGCGCAGGCGTTGCGCAACGAACAGGAGCACGTCGTGAATGGCATACCCAGGCGGCAAGGGATCCAGAGTAGCTTCCAGGACCATGTGCGCCTTTTCAGGACAGCGATCCAGCGTCGAAAGCATGACCAGAGGCCACTGTTTGCGGCGGCTCTCCACCTCGAGGGATTCCCAGGCTTTTTGCATGGTGTGGGCGCCATTGAGTTCAAAGAGCCATTTCGCACTGTCGCGCCACGGCCACGGCACCTTTGGGTCTCGCGGCCTATCCACCCTCGAGACGTTCCAAAATTTGGTCTTCCAAGATGTGAAAGCCTTCCGAGCAGACTGAAGCTGGGAAGCAGAATGCTGATGCCGAATATACCCCCATTGCGAATGCATTCCACGCAAATTCTTCCACTCCTGGTAGGCTTCCTGCGATGGCTCATCCATTTCCGAAGCGTCCTTGTCTACGGCGGAAGAGAATCGATTGGCAGGCTGGGGATTGCGCGCACAAGAGCCATGTATCCTGTTGTGTGTGACCATATAACGCCTCTTTCCGACAAAGTAAGGCTTCTTCGGACCACTGGGAGGCTTGCGGTGTCGCCTTTGTCCAGAACGACCATGATCGCTCAGGGCCGGCCGCTTCTGCCGTGCATGGCTGCCATCTGGTTGAGCATTCCCATGCCTCGGATGCGTCTTGTCCAAGAAGAAACCACTGTTTGCTTCGGGAGTGGCTGCCGCGAGGTCGACAGAGGTGTTGGAAGAAGCGTGTTGCAGGTTCAGACCAGCGGTAAGACGTTGGGCCTTTTGCGGTAGAATGTCACCGTCGAAAGGCCGGACGTGATTGACCGGCGAGCTTTGCACCATAGAGCCCAGCCGCCGTATCGAGAGCATCGAGGCAGGCTGGAACCTCGGTCGAAGAAGAAGAGCAGACGAGGAGGGCACCGTCAAGCACCAGGGCTTCAGGGAGCTGGCGCGGGCCATGGGAGCCGCTGGCATTTCAAGGGAACAGTGGCCGGCACACGGCCAGCAGTCCGCATTGTGTTGCGCACCCGGTTGTGAGTTTGTGAGTTTGCGATTTTTGCTGTGTCGGGAAATCCCAGCAAGTGTCGGGACGGGTGTCGGAAGGCTTGTCGCAAAATGAAGAAAGATAAATTTTATTAGCGACCGCCACTAAGACTCGGGCAACAGTGCCTACTACCTATTAGTCAGTACCTTAGGTAGTGGTAGTAATAGTGAGTACTTACAGGCACCTGGTAGTAAGTACCTTGGTATTGGTACAGGTACCTGCAGCAGTAGCAGAACCTGCCGGCCCCACCAAGCTCGAACTCGCCTTTTCTATGCTCAAACGGCTACAGATCGCCCTCGAGTTTCTCTTTGAATTGGCACTCAGCAACATTCGCGCGTCGGGGATCAAAGATCACCACAAAAAGAAAAAGAAAAAAAAGAAAAATGAATTCCCACAACAGCCTCAGCGCCGCCTCGGACGAGCGAAAGGCGCGTCTGGCAAAGCTCAAAAACCTCAAAAGAAAACAGCCCACCGACGAAGTCGCCACGCCGGAAGGCGACAGAGATGCGTCGCTGCCAGAGGAACCCGATGTTGCGACGCTACACCTCTCTGGCCGCAACTACGATCCCGAGACGAGGGGTCCCAAGCTCGGGTTCGACGCGCCGCCGACTCTCGCCCTGGAAAGAGCTACATTGGAGGAGCAGGCCGTAGAGGTGGAAGCCCAAGTCAGGGACAAGGCCGCGGAAGAGGCGCGAGATGACAAGGGCCTGGATCTGTTCAAGTTGCAGCCGAAGAAGCCAAACTGGGACCTGAAGCGGAATCTAGACAAGAAAATGGAATTGCTCAACGTGCGGACGGACAACGCAATCGCAAAGCTGGTTAGAGAAAGAGTCGCGGGCGCTCAGAAGGCGGCCCAAAAGACGGCAGACGTCGACGGTGGCAACCTTGATGGAGACGCTGCTGGTGTCGACGGCATTGCCCTCGTGGAGGGGCTCAGGGTTCGAGAGCAAGAAGAGCAAGAGGAGGAACAGAGGGAACGCGAGGAAGAGGAAGCACTGGGCCTATGAGGGGAGGGGAAAAACAAAAGATGAGGTACTGTATGTAATTACTTATATCTGTTCTGTTCTTGCTATCGCATGGGGCTGGAGTTTGTGGCTTTTCTTTTCTTTTCTTTTTTTTTTTTTGGGGGGGGGACATTACGGCTATCATCTACATCCAACCAACTCTCAAAGATACCCAACTATCTCATCTTCCCCTCATATTCAAAGACTGAGTCAATGCTAACCGCTTGCTAAAGGGGCTTAGGCTTCGCTCTCGGGGCGGTACCCTTCCCTGCCCTTCATTACGGCCGCCACGCGGTGGGCTGTGACCATCTCGCCTTCGATATGGCCGACTGTCTCGTTGTGGTGACCTCGATCGCGAGGCCGACCTACTTCGCCGCCTGTCATGGCGCCGTGCCGACTCCTGGCCACGCTGGCGCTGCCGAGGGGGCGGAGCATCATCTCTTCGGTCATGAGAGGGCTGCCCCTGCCGGCTTCTATCGCCTCTCTCGAGGTCTTCATGATGGGGGGATCGACTATCGCGTGATGCTGAACGCCGCTCTCGTCGTGGAGGTGACGGGCTTCGGCTGTAACTGCCATCACTCGCCGAGTCTTGACTGTCTTGTCGTCGCCGCTCGGCGGTAGGAGACCCAGTTCTCCGCCTCGGCGATGGGGAGCGAGAGTCTCTTGAGGCATCAGTCGAGGCGGTCGAGATGGAGTGCGAAGATGCCAATCTTCGCCGCCTAGAACCTGCCTCCAGCAGTTCATCCTGACGCCCCTCAAGCTCTCGCTTTCTTTCCCGCTCTGCCTCTATTTTGGCGAGCTCTTCATCTGCGACACCTTTCCTGTGATGGGGGGGGTTAGTTTACCTGACCATTGGGCATCGCTTCTTCCACTGGCGTCTTGTAGTCTCTACCTACTTCTTTTCCAAGGGGTTTGGAGTATCACTGGTCAGCTTGGGAACGAGCTTAGGATTGCGAAGCTGTTGCGAACGCGAAGGACGAGAAACATATGGCCGTTCCTGAGTGGAGGCCTTGCATTCATATGAATAGTGCCGTGCTAAGTACGTCAGCTCACAGAATCCCACCGGGCGGCGCAATCATTGGGACATATCTCGTTTCAAGCACTTCTGGCACTGAACACTGGCCGGAGTCGACCGACTGGGTCTACCCCGTCCCCTGTGCGCGAACATACTGTCAAGGGCAATTACAAAGCTGCGAAGGCCTATGCACGCGGGAGCAGATGGCCGGCGAAGCAGAGCGATTCAAGCTGGATGGGGGGCGCTCGAGTATAGATGGGTTTCGGCGATGCCAAGCGTGTCTGTCCGAGTTTACGACGCATTCCCAGCCTCCTGTCTTGACGCAGAATATGTACATACAGAGAGGGCCTACAGTGAGCGCAACTTTGCTTTCGCCTAGGCTCAGAACCGCAGCTCCTCACGTGATGTCAGCGGAGGCGCCAATGGCTGCGCGGACTACCTAGATGGAGTATGCAGTACTTTGTACTCCGTGCACAGTACGCAGGATAGCACGGATTATAGGATTTAGCAGTAGTAGTACGTATTGTGCAGGCATGCACGAGGGTGGGTTTGAAAGAAGTTGAGATGTATTGATCTGTTTATGAAAATGATTTTTTGGGCGGCTTTTTTAAACAAAGTAAATAAATAAATAAATAAATGATACAATGAATAAATAGTTGTATTCCGTGTCCGAAGCTTCAGAAACTAATACAGAAGAAGAGAGAGTACCTAGGTATGCTCGTCCCCTCCCTAGCGCACCGTGCAACGTACAGTTTTTTTTTTGTTGGCGCGTTACATAAGCAGCACACAACTTTGTCCTGGCCGTCTGGGTGGAATCTACCGGCGCTAGGACAATCTGAGCTCCCTCTGAGATTTGTAACTGCAGATTCTCCAGCGTCCTCCTCCAGAGCCTTGTTCGTCCTCACCCCCGATGACATCGGCCTGAACTGCGACTTGGGCGCTCACATCTGCTTGCTGCTCGTCGAGTGCGTGCCATAGGCGCTGGGGGAGCCACCCACAATCCGTCGCTGTAAGTCTACGTTCCGCAGTAAACCCATCACTTTTCACCCCTCTCAGGGATAACCTCTTTTTTTTTTTTTTTTTTTTTTTTTTGAGGGGGGGGGGGTTCGAGATGGGAGAGACACCCCTCCACGACAAGTCCTGTCATCGCCCCGTCTCGCACGGCCATTACTCTGTGTTCTGCCCTTGGCGCGCAGCAGGCTGGTTGACCGAATCTTTTGTCCTAGGCTGCCGAGGTGAATCCGACCTGCGAGGACGCCTCCCCGGCCCCTTTGGCCAAACGCTGAGAGAATCTTGTTTCTCCTCGCCCGTTGGCCAAGACGTGATCCAGCCAAGAACCATGTACTTCCTGTTACGACGACAATGAGCACCTGCACCCTGTTCTCGATCTTCTGGCTCGTTCCCATTGATTCTGCTTCTTGATCTTGTCTTGTCTACTGTCTTTCCCGCCCGCTTTCGCTCGATTTCGGCGCACTTTCGTCGAGGCGCCTTTTGGATTGCGGCGCCGGCGGTCGATAAAAACGTTCCTTCTCCGCCTTGTATCCCGCCTTGTTGTTCATCAGCCTTTGGCTTCGAATACGTTGTTTCGAGCCGCAGATACCCCCCTTTTTGCCGTCATGGCGGCAATCTCTTCCGATTTACCCAAACGCTCCTTTGCAAAGGCAAGTTTTCAAAAACCGGCTGTTCTGCGCCGTGTCTGTCCGGACACCCGTCCATCATTGGGAAGCCTTGAAAACTGACCGGTCGTGTCCGTACTTGCAGATAGCTGCGTCTGCGTCTGCGTCTGCGTCTGCGTCTGCGTCTGTAGCGACTGAAAAACCCTCCGGTCCGTCTGCTAGCCGATCGACGATGCAGCCAAAAAATCAACCAGCTGCCAGCACACTGCCTCCTACCGGCGAGCCTACTCAGGCCGTCTCGTCGCCCCAGTCGGTGAACCCATTACCGGCTGATATTCCTGGGGCCATGGAGAAGGTTGCGACGTCGCTGAATGGCCTCAGTCTGGGGTCGAATGTTCCCAGCCTGGTGGTCGACGGCGGCGACTCGTCCGCCGCCGCCCGATCCCAGGCCGTATTCAGCAGGGCCAGTGGGTCGGATGATTCTCAAAAGGCCGATTCCAGCTCGGATCTAGGTACTAAGCCTCCTAGTCTGGATGGGAAAAGCATCACCTCCGGGACCACGTTTGCCCTCGACGAGAAGGAATCCCTCCGTCCTGATGACAGCGCTAGCGTTAAAGCTGCCGCCGAGGATGACGATTGTTTCTCGATCCGGGGATCCCTGATCGCTGGCTCTCGTATGAGCTCGGATCTTGCCGCCAGAGCGAGAGGCATACAGCTGGGTGATATGCCGGATCGGCGACTGGCACAGCCAGTGGTCGGAACTCACGGACATGGCATTCTAACCCCCCAGAGCACAACGTCGGAGCAACCGACACAGAACCCATTGAGAAGCGCAAGTGGATCGTCGGATGCCTTGAATGTTATCTACAGACAAGCGCCCGATGATAAACTTCTCGAAGCTTTGGCGGCTCCGAGAGATAGGCTTTTCCTCCTGCGCTTGGAAAAAGATGTCATCGATTTTGTCCAAGATTCAAAGCAAGTCTCCCCCCCTTCGCTTGAGCAGCCTCGTCACTGGATTCGTCTTGCAGCCCTCGACTAACCGACACCACAGGGAGCCCTACATGGATCTTCCTCCGTCGAACTCGTTTTGTAGGATGCTGACTCACAAGCTGGCCGACTACTATCATATGACACATTCTTACGAGCCGCATATCGGCTCCGTTCGTATCTTTAGGACGCCCTTCTGCCGAGTGCCGCCCTCCCTGGCAAATATGATACCCCAAACAGCCGCCTCTACCAGCAGCACCCCTCCACCAGCGGTTCTCCCAAGGAAGATCATGCGTCGAGGACAAGACGAAGAGGGAGGTGGCGCCAGCGCGGGGGCTTCCAAGACTACATCTGAAAACGGAAGCGATTCCAAAGACAAGCAGCCGCTTGCCAGCCAAAAGTATGTCGGCATTGGACAAGCAAATTGACATGCCGCAGACCGCTAATACTTGCATAGGCTGTCGCGAGAGGAGCGAGAAGAGATGTATAAGCTGGCTAGACAGCGGATTTTCGGAAGCGCTGAAGAGACCCCGTCTGGTAAGTAGCCGTCCACTCGGAACAAATCGAGACCCAGCAGCTGATTCCTTCCGCCAGAGGTTGATGGCGAATATGGGGTGTCTCGGACAAGTTCGGTTTCTGCCAATAACAGATCCTCTACTAGCAAAAAGGCAAAGCCGACCAAACAGCGGCGCGATGATACAGACGGCTTCGACTCCAGGCGGCAGTACACGCCTTACTGGGGCCCCCAACAGCAAACGTGGGTGTCTCAGCCACCCAGCCAATTCGCCCCCCCGGCGAATGGGCAGTTCAACCCGCAGCCTGTTCCATCCCACCCTGCTCAGCTGGCCCCCATGTACGGCCAGCAGCCTCCCGGTTATCCTGCCGTGCAAGGAATGGTATCGAATGCAGCTTGTCCACCTTATCCAACCCCGCCTCAGGTGAGTATTTCATTTTGATGCTTCCCGATGATGACGGGCGGCTAACCGACGCCAGCAGTATGCACCGCAACCCGCGCCGCAGCGGTATCCTCCGAACGGGAGCCCGATGACAGCTTATGGCTCGCCCATCCTGCCGGGCGCCCCTCCGCCGAACTGGCAGCCCGGGTTTAGTCCCGCTCCTTATCCGCCCCGAGGGCACACTCCCAGTGGCCCCCCCCCACCAGGCGCAGTCCCGTACGCATTCGGGCAGCTCCCAGCAAACACCAACCCTCATGATCCCAAGAGTCAGCATCCAATCCCGGGAAGCTACAATAGGAATCATGCTTTCAACCCAAAGACGCAGTCTTTTGTGCCGGGATCGAACGACATGCCACCGCCTATGCAGCCGCTCCAGCCGCCCTTCACGGCGCCGGGCTCTCACCACAGCAGCCCGCAGATTGGAACTCCCCATCTCGCCTACGCTGGATATCCATCGGCCGCCCCCCCCTTTCCGTACGCCGGTGGATACAATATGACTCGACAAGGTTCGAACAATTCCATTGCCGCATATCACACTCCGCCGCCTCTTGCGGCTCCGCCTCACGTCCAGCATATGCCGGCGATGCAGAGCCTGCAACACATACCGCCACCACCCCAGCATCTACTCCAGAACCAGCAGGCACATGTTCCGGGTCGAGCAAATATCCCTCAAGGACCGAATCATATGTTTAGTAGTAGTCATTTACCTACTTACGGTAATCCAGCATCGCTGCCGCAGAAGCCGGCCACTGGAATTTAATGAGCATCTTACGGGTGTTCGGGGCTGCTGGAGGCCCCCGGCGCATATGGCATATTTAGAGCAAAAAAAAAAAATACGTTGGCGTTTTACGGTGGATAGGATGACTGGTTGTTTCTTCTTCTTCTTTTTTGTTTTGTCTTGTTTTGTCTTGTCTTGTTTTGTTTTTTCCTACTCATTCTTTTTCTTTCAATACTGCAGCGGATGAAGAGCGAGTTGGCGGCTTATAAACAGCGCTAGACGTCACCCCACGTTTAAGAAACAATCATCTCTCCATGTAGGATTCGATAGAGAAATGCGTGACGAATCAATGTTCATATCTAATATCTCAGGTGCCAAAATTATGTTTGGCGTACCACAACGCCGTGGCGATACTGTGTTCGTGCGTCTGTGTCTTGCTGGGGGACAATGGCACAGCACATGCCCAGCCAGTTTCTTTCCCCCACCCTTTCATCCCGAGACGCCTCAGGCGCATTCCTTTTTTTTCTTCTTCTTTCTTCTCTCTTCCTCTCTCTTTTCTTCCCCCCTCACATCCCCCCCTTCACATGTTCCGCTTCCTCTTCTTTACAGGGTCTTTCCTTCTAGAGGCTCGATTGCCGGGGTAGAATAAGAAAAAAAAAATCCAACCCAAGGACAGTTATATCGCTACTAACCTCCCCCCCAACCCTTCCCCTTGAATTTTTTGTTTTACTCAGCGGGCTCCCGAGGTTCTCGGGGCTCTCGCTGTTGACCGCCGCTTCTACCACCGCCACGTCCACCACGCTTGTTTCCGCGCTGGCCGCCCTTCTCGCCGTCATTCTTGCCTTCCTCCTTTTCATTGCTGACCAGGTTGGCGGTCGCCAGTCGCTGGGAGAGGTCGATCTGAGTCCGGATGGTGTTGGCCAGATAGCTGACCATGAGGACGTCCTGGATGTGGTTGTTGAAGTCGTGCTCGATTTGAGAAGCATCGACCTTGGGGGCCAGGGACAGGGCGCTCATAAGATACTGCCCCAAGGCGTTGTTGGGCTCCTCATCCTCATCTAATACGCCGTTGACCCACTCGCTGACGCGGTCCAGGAGGCTGATGGTTTGCTCGATAGACCGACCCAAGCTCTCAATGTCCGACACCAGGGGTGCGCTCCGTGATTCGACGTCCCGGGCGCTTGCGACGGCCTCGAGGGCGCTCTTCTCGGCGTCTCCGTAGATCATCTTGTGGGGAACCTGGATGAAAAGGCAGCTCTCGGCAGCTCGCTCGGCGTTGACGGCCACGGGGGCGCTGATGTAGCACCTCGTCTCGATGTCTTGGCCGGGCTCTGTAGAGATGGTGAGGTGGATGGCCGGGTGGGGGAAGGTGCCGGTGTCGGGGGCGGCGAAGAAGTTTTGGATCAGAGCGCTGAAGCTGTTGAGCTCGTGGGAGGTGGTGTACCAGCCGAGAAGCGACTCGCGCGGGGCGGCCTTGAGGACCAAGGCGAGCATGTTCTTTTGGTACTCGACGTCGACCTCGACCTGGTCCTCCTCCTCGGTGTGGGGGATGGCGAAGCAGGAGCGGACCTCGACCTCGGTTCCATCTTCGGAGCGGGTGCCTACCAAGGCGCCAATGACCCGCATGGACTGGGAGTTTTCGCGGACATCTCTTCGAACGGCGTGGTCGAGGATGGAGAGGACAGCCTAGCCATGATGACAGATTAGCCGATGAACTTTTCCTTCTTCTGCTTCTTCTCCTCCTCCTCCTCCTCGTCCTCCCTCGCGTCTTCCCGACTCGCTCCCGCCACTACGTCCAGGCAACAGGAGAGGTTCTCTTTCGGTGACAGTATGTATATACCTGGGGCTGGATGTGGACAGTAAGCGGGGCAATGTTCGTCTGGAGCCCGATGTTCGTGTGAGCCAGCGGGCGAGCGAGGTGCAAAAACCGTTCCGTAGCGGCAGCCATACTGGGCAAAAAGGAAAGAGTAAAAAAAAAAAAAAAATGTTTCGACAGAGGAAAAGGTGTCGAAGAACCTTTTTTTTTTTTTTTTTTTTTTTTTTTTCCCTCTTGCGATGCGTCTAGCAAGGTCAAAGAGTGGGGGAGTGGGAAGGGGGGGGGGGGGGGGGGAATAAGTAGGGAAAAAAAAAAAAGAGTGGCGCCGGACTCTCTCAAAGGTTCTTTTCCTCACGATAATAAAGTTCTTTGCCAAATTTCGCCCATTTTGTGTTGTGTGCGCACTAAAATGCGATTGCGTTGAGGCAAGGCTGTGTGGCGCGCGCGAATTTTCACCCCCCACCATGATGTGGCTGGTGGGCCTGATCCACATATTCATGCAAGGCTGACGGTTTCAAACCTTTTTTTTTTTTTTAATTTTTTTTTTTCCCTTACCATGTCCTGTCCTGAAGTCTGCTTTCGTGAGAGAGTAGTTGCGTTGATTTTCAGCGAATTTCTTTCCCTTGCGATAAATTGCCATGGCAGGGCCCAGAAGAGGTGGAAGTTTTCGAGGTCGCGGCTCAAGAGGCGGGGCGAGAGGTAGAGGCAGAGGCAGAGGCAGAGGCAGAGGTCGGGGCGGGCAGTTTAGTCGATGGGGTCCCGACAGGAGGTTTGACGGAGCTCGTCTGGCCGGAGATGATGAAGAGGACGAGTAAGGCTTTTTCTCGCGTTCCAAGATTCAGACCGTTGGTCGTTGCCACATGTAGCTGATGAGCCTCCTCGGGCATAGGGAAAGCGGATCTGGATCTGATGCCTCAGACGTGGAAGACGAATTACTGCAAGATGTAGCTTCAGACGATGATGAGCCGGAGGCCCCTGCGCGCCCGTATATGGCTTTGATGCAGAAATTTCACGATTCGAGTGCATCAAGCGCGCCCAGTGCCAAGAGAAGGAAGATTGCACATGATGAACCCTTGAACCGGAGCCCAAGTCCCGCTTTCGATCGGCCGGAAGCTGGGGACGAATCCGACTCTAAGCGGGAAGACATTGACGAGGCTGACGAAGAGGAGGAAGAGGGCGAAAATCCAGCTTCTGGCGTTGAGGAGGGCCCGGATAGCGACTCGGAAGACGAAATTGACGCTGCGGATCCGTTCGATGCGCATTTCGCCAACCCAGACCAAGGTATCAGCGCGCAGGCGGTCGTCGCGGCCAAGAATGGGGAGTGGACAACAAGTCGGGCCATGGTGCAGCCTTGGAGAGCAGTCGTCGTGTCTCCCGGCACGGCCAGCAGCGGCCCCATCCCCCAGCCAATATCGGGACTTGGTGGGTTGAAGCTGAAGCAGAAGCTGCGAGAGACGGCAGAGGACAAGATGGGCAACCTGGATGCGGCACAAAAGGCATTCGCGCCCTTGCTGTTCGGCTATCGGGACATTTTGTTCTGCGACCGGTCGGTGGAGAACTCTCACAAAATGCGACAAGCCGTCTGCCTCCATGCCCTGAACCACGTATTCAAGTGAGTCTGACCCAGTTTGGCATCGCTCGAGATCCGGATGCTGACTCCACCGGAGGACGCGAGACAGGGTGATTAAGAACAACTATAAGCTTTCAAAGGCTGGCGACGATGCGGAGCTTGAGCTCCGCGACCAGGGCTTCACCAGACCCAAGGTCCTGTTCCTCCTACCAACGCGAGACTCGTGCGCCAAGATGATGAAGGTGATGCAAGATTTAATCGAGCCGGATCAGCAGGAGAATCACAAGCGTTTCACCGAATCCTACGCCGAGGGCGACGAAGCGTTCGGAGCGGACCGGCCTGCCGATTTCAAGGATTTGTTTGGGGGCAACGACGACGACATGTTCCGCATCGGCATCAAATTCACGCGCAAGACGATCAAGTACTTTGCGCAGTTTTATAGCTCCGACATTCTCTTGGCCAGCCCCCTCGGCCTCCGCATGGCCATGGGATCCGAAGAGGAGAAGAAGAAGCCCGACTTTGACTTCCTCAGCTCCGTCGAAGTGGTCGTCATGGATCAAGCGGATGCTCTCCTGATGCAGAACTGGGAGCACGTCGAGTACATTTTCGAGCACCTCAACCTCCAGCCCAAGGACGCGCACGACTGCGACTTTGGCCGCGTCCGCAATTGGTACCTGGAAGACTGGGCGAGATACTTCCGGCAGACGGTGATCTTGTCCGCCTTCAACACGCCCGAGTTGGCAGAGCTCCAGAGGCTGTGCTGCCACAACTGGGCCGGGAGGGTCCGACTGCAGCCGGAGTACCCGGGCGTGATCGGACAGCTG
Organism: Trichoderma cornu-damae; assembly: GCA_020631695.1. Lineage (NCBI taxonomy): Eukaryota > Fungi > Ascomycota > Sordariomycetes > Hypocreales > Hypocreaceae > Trichoderma > Trichoderma cornu-damae. The sequence goes on from CM036088.1 coordinate 5,257,252, forward strand.
GGCGTCAAGGCCAGGCAGACGTTTTCTCGATTCCAGTCGAACGCGGTGGAGAAGGATCCCGAGGCCAGATTCGACTACTTTGCGTCTGCCATTGTTCCCGCCCTGGCGAAGAGGTCCAAGGACTCGAGCGGGACCCTGATATTCATTCCTTCGTACCTTGATTTCGTCCGCGTGAGGAACTATTTCGCGACCGCCGACGAAGTGAGCAGCATCACCTTTGGGGTGATATCCGAATACACCCAAGTGGGAGAAGCGTCGCGAGCTCGGTCTCATTTCCTGAGCGGCCGGCACCGGGTCTTGCTCTACACGGAGAGGGCCCACCACTTCCGACGGTACCAGTTCAGCGGCGTGCAACGGGTCATCTTTTACGGGCTGCCGGACAACCCCGTCTTCTACAAGGAGATCGCGGGCGGCTACCTGGCCAAGAGCGAGAGGGATTTGAAGATTGAGCCCGGGCAGGGGACGGTGCGGGCCATCTTCTCCAAGTACGACGTGATGAAGCTGGAGAGGGTCGCCGGATCGAAGAGGGTGGGGAAGATGATTCAGGATCGCGGCGATACCTTTGATTTCGTGTAGAAATGCCAAGCGTGTCTACGGCACGATTGCCATGCTCGGGCGTTGTGTTGGCTTTTTGCTGCATGCATAGCTTGCCGAATGGTTTGGGCCCCCGAGATGGGATGCCCGAGGTTCAAGATGCAAGTTTATTATTTCGCTGATTGTAGATATCAATGTACATGTATATATAACTAGTATGATGTGTATTGTACATGGCGCATCCATCCATTCATCCCTCAAAGGGGGTTGCACTGTATCATCCAGGTTTTTTCTTTTTCTTTTTTTTTCTTTTTTTCCCCCTTTCCCTTTCTCTTTCCCTTTCCCTACCGCCCTCGTCCCTTCCCCCCCACCAAAAAAATCCATATTTTTCATTGCATCGTAGAATCCATTCACCTCTCACCTCTTTGCTTGCTCGCCATTCGCAGACCTTGCGCTCTCAGGAACAATATCCCGCGCCATGGCCGCCGCAGCAGCGCCCTCCTTCGCCGCCAGCTTGGCCGATTCCGCATTCGGAGCTTCCTCAGCCGCGCCCTGGCCCTCGCCCTGGCCCTCGCCCTCGCCCTCGGTGCTCAGGATCATGAAGCGCTGAACCATGTCTTCCAGCTCCTTCTCATCCCGGAATTTCGTCACCTTCTTCACGTTCTGGAGGGTCACCGGCGTCGAAGGCCGGCCCAGCAGCCGATCCCGCGCGAGCGTCTTGGCCGTCATCATGAAGCGAGAATCCTTCTTCCCATCGACAAACTCCAGGATTGCGCTCTCGCCCTGGTCGTATGTGTTCTTGGGCTCTGTGCGGACAACACGGGTGTAGCCTCCCTCGCGCGTCAGGTACCGGTTTCGCAGCTCGCCAAAGAGCTTGGGCAGAAGCAGATCGGGTCTCTAGCCGAAAAGAAGAAGAAGAAGAAGAAGAAACTGTCAGCTAGAAAAGAGAGAGAGGGAGAGAGAGAGAGAGAGAGAGATCCACTGACGTAGAGGATCCCCTGCGCCGACCTCCTGCACGGCTCATTGTTCTTCTTGGCGAGGGTGATGAGCTTCTCCGCGAGGCGCTGCGTCTCCTTGGCCTTTGCGTATGTGGTCTGGATGTGCTCGTACTGCACGAGCTGCGTGACGAGGCCTCTCAGCAGAGCCTGTCTGGCGGACGATTTGCGGCTGAGATGCCGGTACTTGACGAGGCCACCAGCCATGTCCGGCCACAGCTGTTTGATTTCGATGTGCGGTTTTGAAGGTGCGAAATGGGGAGAGCGCGCTGGTCTCAGTTGTTTTTCTCGCTTTTTTTTTTTTTTTTTTTTTTCCCTTTTTCTTCTTCTTCTTCTTCTTTTTTTTTTTAACAATTTCTTTCTTTCTTTTTTTTTTTTTTTTAGCGAGTCAAGGTCGAACGTAAAGAAACTTGAACTTGCTTCGAGAAACTTTGTGGTGGGCTGCGATCTGGTTGGCTTGTTTCTTTATTTTATTTTATTTTTTTAATTTTTTTTTCTTTCTACTTCCCGGTGTAAATTTTTTTGGGGGGTGGCGGCGAATCTCGGGGCCGAGCTGCGGCAAATCATCCTCCACCACCACAAACCCCCCCCAAAAAAAAAGAGCTTCAACAATCGCTTCAGCCTTTCACGCCCTGCTAGGCTGAAAACTCCTGCGATCCGGGCGCCGAGAAGCAGCACGCAGATTTTGGTATTGCGGGAGCCTGTGAGCTCAATTGCAACATGCGAAGCCGCGGATAAGGGGCCCCTTACGGAAAGCCATACCTGCTGAAGATCGCCTCGGGGAATAATCTCTCTCTCTCTCTCTCTCTCTGGTTTTATCATCATCATCATCATTATTCTTGTTATTATTATTATTATTATTGTCATTCCCCCCCAAAAAACCATTGCCCTGTCCGCATAGCTGCTCCCGACGACGCCATGGGCTTCGCAACCGGCTTCGTGAGTCGGCTCTTTGCTTTTCATTTCCTCGACATGGTTCGGTTTTCGCCATGCCATGCTTACAAGCTCCTTCTTCCGTAGACCGGCGGCGTGACGCTCACCCTCTCCCTCGCATACCTCTCCGTCCTCGCGCACCAGCGCAACCGCGAGGCCCAAAGCAGATCCATCCGCACCCAAACGCTCATGATGCAGCACCTCATCGACCCAATCCCTCGGCCGCTCCCCCCCACCAGATCCGAAGTCGCCGCCGCCCAGCGAGAAGCCGCCGTCGAGGTCGCCAAGCAGCGATGGAACTCGGAGGTCGAGAACGCCGTGCGCTGGGTCCAGCACACGGACTGGGACGAGGTGCGGGAGGGAATGGAGGGCAGGGTCGCGTACCTGTGGGCCAAGGCGACGGGCCAGTCCGTGGAGGACGTGGAGAGAGCGAGGCGCGCCCTCGAACCTGTCAAGAGGACGCAGAGCAAGGCCGGCGGCGAGATTGCCGCCGCTACGAGAGGAGCATCGGACCGGGCCAAGGATACGGCCGAAAGGGTGGACATGTCCGCAGAGAACCGAGCTCTGGATGCAAGGCTGAGGAGCAGGAAGGCGACGGAGGAGACGGCGGCCGAGGCCAAGGGAATCGTCAACGCAACCTTGGACAAGGGCCGGGAGAAGGCGAAGGAGATTGTGGACAAGGCCAAGACCGCAGCCGGTTTCGCGGACGCACAGGTCGGAGAGGCGACGGGTGGCAAGGCCAAGTCGCGGCCGAGCCCTGTGCAGCAGGCTCTGAGCCAACGGTACGAGAAGCCCTCGGCGGATACACGGACGGCGGCAGAGATCCTTCAGGAGAGGTACATTGCAATGGACAAGCGAGACAATACAGTCCTGCGAGGGCTATAAGGGGGGGGGAATTGAGAAACCGGGAAAAGAAGCCAACAACAACAACAACAACAACAACAACAAAAACAACAAAAACAACAACAACAACAACAAAAACAACAAAAACAACAAAAACTACAAAAACTACAAAAACAACAACAACAACAACAAAAACTACTATTACTATATATATATATATATATATATACAAAACCGGCGAGCCTGGGCAAGGTGTCTCGCAGCAAGACAAACCTCATCAGGCTGGAAGCATCTAGATAATTGGATGTGCGTGGCGGCGCAACCGATAGACATTACAATGTACGTACTCGTACTAGCACTGCATTCCCCTACCATTTTGAGCCATCTCAAGGGTGCCATTTCCCGTTGCCAGCGTTTGGCGCAAATGGAAGCAAAAAGCACGATGGGGCGCCGCAACGATTGGGATGACCAATATTGGCTTCATGATGAATCATGCGCGTGTGCAGATTGCGCGGTATGACTTTTTTTTTTTTTTTTGTTGTCGTCGGCTTATCCGCGATAACGCCAGAAATTGGATTGCGTGAAAAGAAAAAAACCCCAAAAATATATATATATATATATTAAAGAAAAACAAGAAAAGAAGAAGAAAAAGAAGAGGGAGAAAAGAAAAAGACTAGAATATTATTATATTATTAACATTATATGCATTCATTCGCCTTTATGATCAGGGCGTTGTAGGTTTGTATCACTAGTACGTATTACCTAAACCCAAGGTAAAAAGTTAAAAAGGCAGGGCATTGTTTATGTAAGCTCAACGCCGAACAAATCCCGGGGCGCCGATCCGGACCTCTTTTTTTTTTTTCTTCTTCTCCATGGAATGTGGGGACTCCGGATTCAACAGGGAGGGGTTTGCCCATGATTCCAGGGCCGTTACCAAGACTTATTTCCCATGATGTTTTATATATGTATATTATATATACATATGCATATACTGGACAATGCGATCCTCACCATGTGCTGCTCCCGTAATAGCAACTCGAAATCCCTGAAAAAAAAAAAAAAAAAAAAAAGGCCCTGTAATATCAAGCCGCCTACTATAATAATACGCACTGGAATAATAAGCAGGTACCAAAAGAAAGCCGCTGCAACCCAACCAACAGGGGGGGCCACAGTGAGAGGCGCCCCAATGGCTCCCCCCCCGGGGGCCGATATTGCAAAGCCCCGCGCGCTGATTGGCCGACATGCAGCGGCTGCGTCGGGGGGGGGACGAAAAACTTGGCAGCGCCATCCGAGGCAACTTCTTCTTCCACGAAACAAAAAAATCTGACCTTGTCGCCGTTTCTTCCCCGAAAAAGAAGAAGAAGAAGAAGAAGAAGAAAAACCCGTCTTCATTTATTAATCTGCACAATTCGCTGCTCTCCCTTGTATATCGCATTGCTGAGCGCCTTTTTCATTGTATTTCAATTTTCATTTATTTATTTCTTTTTTCTTTTTTCAATTTTTTTTTTTCAATTTTTTGGCAGTGCCGCCATTCGAATTGCCGGGTCCCCCCCACCAAACGCCGTCGCCAACATTTTGGATCGCCGCTTCTCCTCTCCAAGTCGCTCTCCATCCATTGACCGGCCGGAAAAAGAGGCCATCCCCAAACATGTCCTTCTCCAGCCTCGTCCAGGAACTCAGTCTTCGGGACTCCAGCGGCGCTCGACGCCCCGGGCCCGCGCCCGCGCCCGCGCTCTCGGTCTCGACCTTGGACGACCGGGCGTCGCACGTCTCTCGCGCCATGTCGGGCTACGCGAGCACAGCGGCCACCAGCGTGAGCATCTCGGGCGACATCGGCAGCCAGCTTCACGGCGGCTACTTCCACCCGCTGGCCCGGTCCTGGCAGTCTGAGCGCCAGTTGACAAAGGTGAGGCTGCCAAGATGGTCCCCTTCTCCGCGCCGCCGCTGACAAGCTCTATGGCCGTAGTCCATGCTCATCTACCCCATCTTCGTCACCGATGGCGAGGACGACATGGTGCACGTGGCTTCCCTCCCCGGCCAGTACCAGGTCAGCCTCGGCAGGCTGGTCGGCTTCCTCGAGCCCCTCGTCCGCAAGGGATTGCGATCCGTCATGCTCTTTGGCGTGCCCCAGAAGCCTGGCACCAAGGACGCCCTGGGCAGCGCGGCCGACGACCCCGAGGGCCCCGTCATCCAGGCCATCCAGCTCATCCGCCGCCGCTTCCCTCAAATCTTCATCTGCGCCGACGTCTGCCTCTGCGAATACACCTCCCACGGCCACTGCGGCATCCTGCGGGACGACAGCAGCCTGAACAACCAGATGTCCGTCGATCGCATCTCGGACGTCGCCATTGCGTACGCAAAGGCCGGAGCGCACTGCGTGGCCCCCTCCGACATGAACGACGGCCGCATCCGCGCCATCAAGCTGAAGCTGATGGAAGAGGGAATCGCTCACAAGACCTTGCTCATGTCGTACTCGGCCAAGTTCTCCGGCTGCCTGTACGGGCCCTTCCGAGACGCGGCCGGCTCCGCCCCGTCGTTTGGCGACCGCCGGTGCTACCAGCTTCCCCCCGGTGGCCGCGGCCTCGCGCGCCGAGCCATCGTCCGCGACATGAACGAGGGCGCCGACATCATCATGGTAAAGCCTGCCGGCCAGTACCTCGACATCATCAGCGACGCCAAGGAGCTCGGCAAGGACCTGCCCATCGCCGCGTACCAAGTCAGCGGCGAGTACTCCATGATCCACGCCGCCGCCAAGGCCGGGGTCTTTGATCTCAAGGCAATGGCCTTTGAATCGACGGAGAGCATTCTTCGAGCCGGCGCGACCATTGTCATCAGCTACTTTACCCCCCAGTTCCTCGATTGGCTGGACAATTGATTTCCCATTGGGGGGGGCGGCCAAAAAGAGTCGAGGGAAGAAACAGTGGACCAGCGTGCCAAATTCAAAGGCACAGACAAACATACGTATACGTATATATATGTATATACGTATATATATATATATATATATATACATACATCTATATATATGCATGCATGGTAAGTACCAGACCAGGGTAATGAGAGCGGGCGTTTGTGGGTTGGTTGGCGTTGAAAAAAAAAGAATTGGTAACGAAAACGGATTTTTATGGCATTTTGCTGTTGGAAACCTTGCTTCTTACGTGCCGAGGGCGAGGCGCGCCCGGGGACTATGAAATGCAAGGGCAACGCAATCAAACGTATGTATATTCAAGTTGTTTGTTTCTCATCTCCACCCAAAAGAATAGCAACCACGCATGATGATGAACGGGATCTAGATTCTATATATGAGACGTCCATGCGCGCACACACACACCACCGGAAGATTCCCCTTTTTTGTGAGCGGCGCCGCAGTACAAGAGCAAAAACGCACCTGAGCACGCACCGTAGATTGTTTTTGCGATTTATTGTTTTCGCGATTTCCGCTTAGAAGACGCCGGCTTGATAGTCCACGACGCGGATCTTGTCGATGACGGGAAGAGCGCCAGCTACAAAGGCGCGGTGGGCAGGGTCTTGGTCGATGTAGTAGTCCCTGTCTCGGGCAGAGCCGAACTCCATGACAAAGGCATGAGTAAGGCCATCCTTTTTTTTTTTTTTTTTTTTTTTTTTTTGGTTGCTTTGCTATTAGCACTTTTTTTTTTTTTTAACTCTCTCTCTCTCTCTTCTTCTTTCTTCTACTACTGCTACAACTACTCTTTGTTGTTGTTGTTGTTGTTGTCAAGAAAACTTTGAAACGTACATTCAGGCCCTCGGGGGAGTTGTTTGTTCCGCCGGTCATGGACTTGATGTAGGGTTCCTGTGTGGTTGCGTGCAGGCACTTGTCCTTGAGGGCCAGCAAGCCCGAGCAGACCTGTGGGATTTCATCGCGGTTGGCATTTTTTTTCCCCCGTCAACAGCATCATGAAGACCGTCTGTCTGCAGGTTGGAATGGAATGTTTTTTTTTTTTTTTTTTTTTTTTTTGGCGGTGGTGGTGCAACTCTTGGGGGGGTAACGCACGCACCTTGTCAATGTCTTGGGCGCTGGCGCTGGGCTTGAACGAGAAGAGGACGACGTGGGTGATGGACATGATTGGCTTCGGGAGCGGCAATAATAGTAATAATAATGATGATGATGATGATGATGATGATGATAAAATTTGCAGGCAAAGGGGAGATGTATGTATATGTGTGTGTGTGTGTGTGTATATATATGTATGTAATAATGATGATAAATATAAATAAATAAATAAATAATACAATGCGGGGATCGGAAAAGAGAGCTGCCGAGGATATCGAGCTAAACTTGATGGAACGAACTCCCTAAATACGTGCTATTAGAATGCGAATGTTATTCTGTATAAGCAATATAAGATGGATGAGAAGAAAGGGGATTGCACATGTATCTATGCGCTCAGATGACCATCTCTCTCTCTTTTATTTTAATTCATTTTAATTTATTTTATTTCAGTTTATTTCATTTTTAAAAGCCTCATTTATACGCGACGTAATTTCAATCATCATCATACAACCCAAAACAGTTCATTGCTGACATAACCATTCTCCAGGCTTACTTGGGCCTAAGCGGTTTAACCGGTTTAAGCGGTTAAGCGGTTTTCAAGCCATGCCCGTTCATCTCTTCCTCGCCGAGCTTTGAAAAGCCCAATCACCGCCGTCGCCGGACCCCAAAACAGAACAACGAATGCATATGCTCATGTTACTGTGTGGCCCCCGTCAGCGTTTCAAAAAGTCGGACGGGGGGGAGCTGCCGGAAGTTTTTTTGCAATGTATAGTAGCCGGTGTGCGATCCAAGGGGGAGGGCATTTTTATTTCATTTTATTATTTTATTATTATTATTATTATTATTATTATTATTATTATTATTATTATTATTATTATTATTATTATTATTATTATTATTAATTTTTTTTTTTAAAAAAAATCCCTTCTTCTCTAAAAAGCACCGGCTAGCAATTCGTGATGAGACTGAGACGAAATGAGGCAATCGGAAACAAACAAACAAACAAAACAAGCAGAGAGAGAGGCGTCGGCATTTGCCTAGAGCTGTCTTGTCCTCCCAAATCCCGAACGGAATAAATAAATAAATAAATAAATAAATAAATAAATAAATAATAATAATAATCAAACCTCCTTGTGCTCCGTTCCTCCGGTCAAGGATGTTTGATTATTATTATTATTATTATTATTTGCTTTTTCCGTTCGGGACTTGGGATGACAGAAAAACACGAAGCAATAAAATATCTCCGTAATGCGCCCATCCAATAGGCAGGCAGGCAGATGGCCGGAGGCGCCCGCCCGCCCTTCCCCCCAGCGAGGGGACCTTTTGCTGAATCCGTGGTGTCTCTGTCTTCCAACATTTGCATGAGGCGGTCTGAGAGAATGGCATCGATCCCTAATCGTACTAGTAGAGCAGTACTAATACGTATGTGCTACGTAGTACGTCGTAGTACTAGCAGTAATAATAAAACTGCAGGTCATCGTCAACGGCATCGCCCGTCTTGGCGATCTACACAAGTTGGGAGCTGCTGTTGCTATTTATTCATTTATTTGTTTATTTGTTTATTTGTTTGTTTATTTGTTTTACCCAATTCCTAACCCCCCTCTTTCTCTTCTCTTCTCTTCTTTCTCTTTTCCCCCCCCCCCCCCCCCTTTTTTTTTTTTTTTTTTTAAATTGTGCCTCACCTCATCGGTAGCTCCGACTTACGTTTAGTGCCAGGTTTAGGCAGTTGTAGTGCTTACCAGGCGGGTGCCTTGTTCCTTCTTCCCCACGAGGTAAAATCACCACCTGCCGTTGCAAAAAAGTAGATTAGGGTCGCGCTTACCACGGCTGTCGTTCGTCGGCTCGAAACAGGCATGATTAGACGTGGAAATCCGAAACAGGGCGTGTGCGGAAGGCGCATCCCACACGGATCTGCAAACAAAAACAATGAGCCATGGATGAATAAGGCAAAGGCTCCAGGCGGTTCCATACGGTACGGTATTCACGAGGTACGGAGTACTTGGTTGCGAGTTGGCGATCCCGGCTTGTTACCCAAGTTACCTTATAGTAGTCACTAGTTTACTTAGTACCTTTGTAGGTAGTTAAGTTAGCCTTGCATTTCTCTCCCGGTCCTGTGTGGCCCTCGTTTCCTTGTTTCTCACTTCTCACGGCTCTTTTTTCTCTTCTTTTCTTCTTCTTTCATTCTTTTCTCTCTCTCTCTCTCTCTCTCTCTTCTCTTCTCTTTTCCCATTCCTTCTTCTTGTCCCGATTCTGTCCTTTCGTTTCTGTCTGCCATTTCCCTCCCTCCCTTTTTTTTTTCTTTTTGCCCATTCTCTCCTTCTCCTCCGTTCCATCAGAGGCAACGATCCAGAGAGACCGAGTCGCTTCTCTCTTGTCCTCCCCCCAAACCAACCGGAATTGCCTTGTTTTTCCCACCACAAAGTGGTGTTGACAGCTCTCTCGTCTCTCTGTCTTGAAGCCGTTATCCGGTGTTTGCCTTTTTTCGGTGCACCTTTCTTTTTTGTGTCCCCCCCCCCCCCCTCTTTCATCCTTGTGAGAGAGTATACAGACACGCATGAATGAATGCGTAGTAGAGCAGAGATTGCGCCGCTCGCTTCAGAGGCCGCTCATTGCCCAACAGAGAGAACGGCATTTCCTTAATACGTACCCGCTGGTTTTGTTCGTCTTTCCGAGTCTACGTCATTGCTCGCTGGGTGGGAAGAGCCGGGGAATTAACAGGAAAATTAATAATACCTGCTTCGCTTCTGTGCAATGAGCGACCGCAGTCCGGCCAATCCTCCATCAAGGGAAGAAAAGATGGGCCTGTTGGACGAGAGACGGGGCTCAGATGCTGCGGCAGACGGCAGTGACGGCAACATCGCGGCCTCTCCGGCCCGTACCGGCAGTCGTTTTCAACTTGGTATTCTTAGTCCTTCTGCTGATGCCTTCACGGCACCGTTTGGATACATTCGATCGACCCCGTGGCGGGTTCTCGCCGTCCGTTTCCTCATCTTCCTAACGCCTAGCTTCTTACAGGGTCGCCACGCTCGTGAGCAGATATGCCCGGCCAAGCTCGCCCCGACGGCCTACCTTGACGGCATGCGTGGTCTGGCAGCGCTCATTGTCTACTTTTGTCATTACTTTTACCAGGCATTCATCATCGCCGAGGGATGGGGCTGCGGCGAGACCAACTACCATATTCTCAAGCTGCCGTTTCTTCGCCTCTGGTACCAGGGCCCTCCCGCCGTCTGCGTCTTCTTTGTCATCTCGGGATATGCGCTGTCGTACCGCCCCATGAAGCTCATTCGAAACGGGGCCTGGTCGGAGCTGGCCAATACCATGAGCTCTCTCATCTTTCGACGCGGGATTCGTCTTTACCTACCCACGGCCATCTCGACTCTGATGATCATCTGCCTCTTGCGCATCGGCGCGTACGAATGGACCCGAGATTTCGCAAACGATCGCAAGTATATGAAGAATATTGTAGAGCCTCACCCGGCTCGCATGGAGCACGCGTACGCTCAGTACAAGGATTGGCTCCAGCACATGTTTAAATTCATTCACGTCTTCGGCTGGGACAAGTTCGGCGGCAGCACCTGTAAGCGAAACCCGATCCAGCAGCCTTCGCGCACGACCCCGGGGCGCCCCCGGTGCTGACGCTCTTTCTTTCCAGCTTACGATGTCCATTTGTGGACCATTCCCGTCGAGTTTCGATGCTCCCTTTACCTCTTTCTCACCATCCTCGGCACCGCCCGTCTGCGTACGCCCGTTCGGTGGCTCACCGTTGGCTTCGTCATGTGGGTCACGTATCGGAACTGTCGATGGGAGCTGCTGCTCTTCTTTTGCGGGATGCTCATTGCCGAGAACGACCACATCCGCGGTGCCCACGTTCCGGCGTCGAACCCAGCCCTGCCGTTGGACGAAAAGCCTCGCTCGGCCAAGACCAAGCTTTGGCCCGTCTTCTGGGCCCTGTTCAGCATTCTCGGCCTGTACCTGATGTGTCAGCCAGACGGCCGCGGCGAGATAACTCCCGGGTGGATATGGCTGTCCTCCCTCATACCCGAGTGGTGGAATGAAGAAAAATACCGCTACTGGCAGTCAGCCGGCGCCGTCGTCTTCATCATTGCCGTGAGCCATTCGCCTCGATGGCAGCGCTTCTTCAACTTGCCCGTGGTCCAATACTTTGGCAAGATCTCCTACGCCATCTACCTCATGCACGGGCCAGCCATGCATGTTGTTGGCTACCATTTCGAGAAGTGGGCGTACGGCGTGACTGGGGTCGAGGGATATTGGTACAACGCGGGATTCGTCCTGGGGGCGTGTTTCTGCATTCCCACCGTAGTCTGGTGGGCGGACGTCTTCTGGAGGGCGGTTGACATTCCTACTGTCAAGTTTGCCAAGTGGGTTGAGAGCAAAGTTATAGTGGTAGCCAAAGCGTGAGACGACACAAGCGTGAGGGATGGCTGGCTTACTGAAAAGGAAAAGGGGAAAAAAAAATTGGGCTTCTCTGACTTTGTGTGTGTGCATGCATAAACTAAACACTAGCAACTTTGATGGCGTTAACAGCGATTTTTTTGAATCTTTTTGAAATTTTTGATTTTTTGATTTTTTTTTGATTTTTTGATTTTTTTGAATTTTTTGATTTTTTTGAATTTTTTGATTTTTGAATTTTTGAATTTTTGAATTTTTTTTTATTTTTTTTTAATTTTTAATTTTTTTTTGATTTTTTGATTTTTTTGATTTTTTGATTTTTTTGATTTTTTTGATTTTTTGATTTGGTGATTTGGTGATTTGGTGGTTGCTGGTGTGAAAGCCAACATTCGTCATGTGGTAAAATCCTTGTCGTGTATGGTATGAGATTGAAACATATGAGAACCGGATGAAAAATAGATTTGGCCTCTGATCGGATCAGATAACGGCCAAGCCCCCCTCATCGCGCGAGTACACCCGTCTCCCTCCCACCCAAGTCTCTCTCACTTGGAGAGTCCGGAGCTTCTCCACGTCCATGTCTTCGAGCGGCTCGTCAAGCACGACCCAATCCGCAAATGAACCCGTCCTGATGCGGCCTGCGTAGTGCTCGAGAAAAGCTCCGTAGGCGGCGTTTCGCGTGAAGCCCACGAGGGCCTCATCCAAGGTGAGGGCCTCTTCCGCGTGCCATCCCCTGGAGGGGCTTTCCGGGTCCGGCCCGAGCCCCGTGTGCGGATTCTTCCTGGTAACCGCGGCGTAGATTCCCCGGAACGGGTTGGGCGGCTCGACGGGGAAATCGCTGCCAAGGATGGGGCCGACGTCGAAGAGAGACTTCATGCGGTAGGCTTCCTCCCTGGTGCGCCGGGGCCCGAGCCTTTCCTCGGCGTACTTCATATCGGAGGTGGCGTGGGTGGGCTGGATGGACGGGATGATGCCCATGGCGTGGATGCGTTCCTGGTCGTCGGGGTGGATGATTTGGGAGTGCTCGAGGCGGAAACGGCGTTTGGATTGGCACTCGGCGAGCTGCTCTCGCCGGCCTCCGCACTGCCGCCTCAGGGCCGCTTCGAAGGCGTCCAGGGCATTGCGGTTGGCCAGGTCGCCTATGGCGTGGATGTTGACTTGGAATCCCGCCTCGGCCCAAGCCCGGGTCACCTCCGCGAGGGCCGACGCGTTGATCAAGAGGGACCCCGAGGTCAGGGGGCGGTCGCTGTAGGGCTCGAGCATGGCGCTCCCCCAGCTTCCCAAGGCGCCGTCTTTGGACGAAGGGTCAGCACCGCGACGAGAACCGACGGGTCTTGCAAGGGCGGCGGCTCACCGGCAAACAGCTTGACGCTGTTGAGTGCGAATTTGCCATTTCCGCGGCCAACTCGGGGCGCGTCCTCGGGGCAAGCCGTGTTTCTCCTGGAACACTCCAACATGCCGTAGACGCGAACCGTCCAGTCCGGAGAGGAGACCGCCAGCTCTGCATACAGCCGGGCGTCGTCCGCCGTCACGCCGGCGTCGTGCATCCCCACCAAGCCAACCTTGTTCAGTTCCTTCATAGCTACCTTGACGGCCCGCGCCTTTTCCTCCGCTCCAGGCTTCGGCCAAAGATGCATAATCATGTCCATAGCATTGTCGCAGAAGACGCCCGGGCCGGGGTCGCGAACGACCTCGCCCCCTGGCACGTCTGGGATCTCGTCCGGGAGGAGGTCCAGCACCGCCTTGGAGACCCAGGCGCAATGGACGTCGATTCTGTCCAGCATCATGAAGATTCCCCTGAGTTGGTCGTCCTGTTCAATGTCGTCCTACAAAAAAAAAAAAAAAAAAAAAAAAGCACGCAAAGACCAGAGGTTAGCATGGCAAGAAAGAGAACCGAGTCTCTCTGCAGGTCACCAACTAACAGCAGTGGGCATGCGTCCAAAGACAGACTGATCCCATCCGACGCCGCGAAGCCAATGATGCTTGGTGCCTGCCTCTGGATTTGCGGCCAGGTACGTCTTGATGCGATCTCTCACATCGTCGAGCGACTGCGAGCCAAAGAGATCGACCGAGTGCAGAAACTCGCCATACTGCAGCAGATGCCCATGGCCGTCCCAGAGGCCGGGAATGGCGTAGCCATCGGAAACGGAAACGTCGGCGCCCTTTGCTCTCTTCAAAGACTGCGTGCCGTCCTTGGCCCAGACGCCAGCAAACGAGCCGTCCTCGACCGAGAAGCATTCGGCAAAGGGCTGTCTGCTATCATGCGTCCTCACGCCCTTGTAGCAATACACGGCCAACGGTTCGCCAAAGGCGGCGGAGAGGATCGGGTACTGCTGGATGGAATACGCCAGAACCACGGCGACGGTGGCTGAGATGATGAGGCCCCAGCGAAGGAGCGGCGACAGGGCCATCCTTTTGTCGCTGTTGTTGTCGCTGTTGTTGTCGCTGTTGTTGTTGTCGTTGTTGTCGTTGTCGTTGTCGTTGTTATTGTTTCCTTTTTTTTATATTTTTTTTTCCCTCTCTCGACACCAATCTTGATTTTGATTTTATCGCTCACAACAGCAACAAACCCAGAAGAAAAGAAAAGGAAAAAAAAAAATCATAATAATAATTTTCACGCCATGAGAGCGATTAGCGCACACAAGTCTTATCTGATTCAACCCTGCCCATGTTCATGGTGCTACAGCATTAGCGTAAAACATGTTGTTGATTGTGTGCATAAAAGGGAAATAAAAAGTGGTTCCTGTAAATTTGTCTCAAAAAAAAAATTTTTTTAAAAAAAAAAAAAACATTTGCGCGGCACCAGCAAATCAAGACAGAATGGAATGGCGGGGTGAATGGCGGCGGCGGAGGGGGAAAGAGAAAAAAAATTGGAGGGGGGGGGGGGCAGCTGTTGAATGACGCCCTCAACAAAATCCTTTTGAGCAGCCAAGCCCGGAGTGAGAGATGGATAGAAAGATGGATAGAAAGATGGATAGAAAGATGGAAAGAGAAAGAGAGAGTGGTGTGTGTGTGTGTGTGTGTAGATGGTGTTGGTCTCCGGATTTTGCTGCATCGGCTGGCTTATTAGGCGGCCCTGTGAGTGCTCTCTCACGTTTTGGACCATTGGCGCAAAACGAGTTGCCGTCGCTGGACAAAGAAAGAGGCTAAAATCCAAACAGCAGTTTGTCAGGCTCGGCCGCTTTCCGTTTGTTTGTTTGTCTCGCAATCCGCGGCAAAGCCGTCAAAAAAAAAAACAATTAAAAAAAACATATCTTCCAGTTCCTTTTCCCCCACTCAGCACGGCAAACACCTTTGCTCAAAACTAAGAAGAAGGAGGAGGAGGAGAAGAAGAAGAAGAAGAAGAAAACCGGCAAGTCCAACCCCCCGTCGCGCCATTCTCCTCTCTTTCTCTCTCTCTCTCTCTCCCTCTCTCTCTCTCTCCCTCTCTGTCTTCCCGGCAAATTCCATAGCCATGGCTGCTCCATCCTCGACGGCCGAGCTCGATGCTCTCCTCAAAACTCATGTCAGCGACCCCATCGCCCCGGAAACCCTCCTCCCCATCCTCTCCGCTGCGCCCTTCATCCCCTCCAAGGCGCTCATCAACGCCCGCGACATTGGCGCAGTGCCTGGGAGCAAAATCCCCCCCGGGCGCATCTTCCGCTGCGGCACTCTCGAGTACGCCGGCCAGGATCCCGACACCGTGGCCTGGATCAAGGGCAGCGTCCGCCGCGTCTTCGACCTGCGCAAGCCCATCGAGCGGGAGCACGGGCCTGACCCCGAGATTGACGGGGTCGACAACGTCTGGCTGCCCGGGTCGAGAGACTATCAGACGCCGAGCCTGGCCGACTTCGCCCAGGGCGACGGCAGCGCTGCTTGGAAGGACCAGTACATGGCCGTCGCCCTCACCTATGCGCCCACTTACAAGGCGGTTCTGGAGCACATCAGAGACAGCCCTACGGAGCCATTTCTATTCCATTGCACAGGTGAGCCGGGCTCCCCAGCCTTCGTCCCCCCCGTTGCTGACGCACGCGAGCCAGCCGGCCGCGATCGCACGGGCGTCCTCGCCGGTCTCCTCCACCACCTAGCCGGCACGGCCACCGACGACGCCATTCGAGACTACATGCTCTCCCGTGTCGGCACCGAAGTCGCCCGTGACAAGCTCCTGAAATTCGCCCTGGACAGCGTCGGCACTACCGATATGGAGACGCCAGGCTTTTACAACCTCGTCGAGCTGCGACCCCAGTACTGGACCGCCTTTCTCGAGGGCCTTGAGGAGCAGTTTGGAGGCTGGGACGGCTACGTCACCAAGGGTTTGGGGCTATCAGAAGAGGATCTCATTGCTGTCAAGAAGAACATCCGTTCTTAGAAGAAGAAAGAAGAAAAAGAAAAGAAAAAACCTCCGAGAAGGTGGTAGTTGTCAGCCTGTCTGCGTTATTGTTTTGCGATACCATTTAGACGCTTGAGAAGATGAACTGGTGGATAAGAAGCATGTTGGAGAAGGGCTATAACCCAAGAGCTTCGATCAATGTTGGTCGACCTAGACACCCGTTTTCTTTGTTTCCGCCTGGGCAGACTTAGATTAGAACAACCTGTGCAGGAACATGACAAAATTGAAATCTTGAAGCATTTTCCTCTTTTGCAGAGAAGGAAGAAAGGGAAGAGGAGATTGCGAGTACCAAGTTCCATAATACCCAATCTCGAGGTTTCCCCTCGGCTGAAACGCCATCGTCAGCCACACCAGCGCCACAAATGGACGTCCCCAGCCACAGCGCCCAAAGGGGGCGTCACTCCCGAGGCGTCCTGATTTGAGCATCACTAAGAACAAGTGAACATCTTCAATCAGATCGCCATGTGGTCGTTGCCGAATAATGCTGTTTTGTACGCATGATCGCTGCCGCGCTGCCGTTGTTTGGCAAGTTCTGTGGCGTTTGAATCGTCGTCGTCGTCGTCTATGTCCTGCAGGGTATCCCCCCCAACACCGCAATCACATCCTCCGGCCACTCATCGGGGCATTCTTTCCCTTCATCTACAGCTTCATATCAAGTACACAAAGCTCCTTCTTTTCCAGCGGCTCCATTGCTAATCAGTATGCGAAATATTGGCTGCTGGAACTCGCAGAATGCGTGGCATGGACGGTCGTGGTCGTGGATCGCGCCGTCGTAGACGCTTTTCGTAATTCTTGTTTCGCACACGCCCAGAACGGGGGTGGTGTGGAATGACACCATTATCGCCAAGACACCGCGTGCATCATCTTTGCAACTTGTCGCGATCAAATTTTTATTTTATTTTAGAAAATCATTAATATCTATTGAATAATTACTTTGATATCTCTGAGAGCATCAAATTCATACCGATTATCTTTTTGTAACTCCTGTCTATTATACTCTGTCAAAGCCAACCGTAGATGTGGCTCGTGTGCGAGCACCGTTTGAATGCACAATTTCCAGGCGAGCCTATATGCGGAAAACACTCTGGAAATCCATTACCTAATTGCGTCAACTGCAATTCTCCATTCTCGTGATTTCTTCTTCTTCTTGGCCCTTGTTCTAGGTGCGTGCGCGCGCGCACACACCATATCCCCAACCTGCCCACCACCTTGCAAGAGATGCCCATCCCCCCCCGAGAGACTTATTGCAGCTCATCAGTCTCATCGGATTGCGGGGCCGTTGGCCGATAAGGGGGGGCAAGGCGAATGTGATGACGGCTTCTCAATTCGTCAGTCGGGCGTCGTGTCTGGAATCTGGCGGGTGATTGAGCTTCGCAGACAGATGTAGACTTGGCACCCTCTTCACGCGTCCTGATCAACCGGTTCGTGTCTCGCGGGGACAGATATCGAGCAGACGGTGTATAGTGCGCCGCAAGCTCATCGGCTTCTTCGCCTATTCCACGTCTCTTGAGCTCGCTATAACATCGAAAAGCTATCTCAAGCTCTTCCAAATCTCTCTTGCTCGGGGACGGATGTTTCTTTGTCCATTTTGCGTTGCATGCGTCCAGAGAGGGCCCGTCTCGCATAAACCCAACGCTAATGCGGTCGGTGTTTGGCAGGGGCCTCATCTGTCCGCTTTGGGTAGGCATTTTTCTAAAGGACACAGCTTCTTGAGATTGGTATACGGTCAAGTCAGTGGTCATCTTCTCCAAACTCATCTGAGTCGGCAGCTTTGAACATTGTTCATCCAGGGTATCCTCGAGCGTGGGAGTCTCAACCCTGTGGAGATGGATCCGAGGCGTTGATGCGCAGACTGGGGAAGAACTCAAGATCCTATCCTCGAGGTTGTTCTCGAACCCCCCTTCGGCTTCGAAGGGATCGATGATTAGCAGAGAAGTGACACTGGACCCAACCACAATCTTCAGGTTTGGCTGATTTTCGATCGCGTTTGGGCTGTGGCATAAAGCAGACTCAGCAAAGGGGTCATCCATGGATCGGCCACCCCTGAGGACCTTTCCGTCATTGGCAACAGGCTTGCGAGCCACACGACCGCCCACCATTTGCTGGACCTTTTTTCTATTGAGGTTGTCGCCTTCGTTGAGGCGTATTTCAATGGTGTCAATTAAAGACTGCCTGCGGGGGGCGGGAGAGGGGAACACAGGGTGGGAATTCAATGGGCCGTTGGGATCTTCCTGAACAGGCTGCTTCGTGAGCTTGGCGCGTGGTTTCGGCCCTGCACTGGACGATTTGACCTGCAGCCGGTCCCATGCGCTTGACACCTTGGCCAACATCCTCGAGGGGGTCATGCGAGACATTTTGGAAATAGGCGACTTCCTCGGCTGAGAAGACGACGGCTTCAGAGCGTCCGTGGCGGCCAGCATGGCGCAAACCTTCTCTTGGATCTCGTCAGGACTGGCTCCTATGGCACAGCTTTGGCTGGTCGTCTCTCCTTGCAGAAGAATTCTCGGAGCTCCATCCATAACGTTATGAGGCAGGAGGCAAATCGCCTCTGCGTCCTTCACGACGATATATGGGGTTCGATTGATCGAGCTTTTCGCAGGGCTCGAGAGGGGGCGGACCAAACTATAGTCTTTTCGTTTAGGGGACGAGGTCGAGTTCCTTCGAGGCCTGGAAGATTTCGCAAACCTGTTCATGGGGGAGGCCTTCTGAATCCGCGGAGCGCCCGGTCGAGAGCCTCGACTACCGCCAACTGCCCTGTCCTTGGACAAGCTTGGGGTATGAGAGTGCATGTGCTGCTCCCCAACTCCAGCCGTGGAATCTTCGGGGGCTGGAGGAGTAGGGGTTGCAGAGCCACCGACGGCCCTCTCAGATTGTTGCATAGCGGCGCCTTCTGGTGGCAGATCTGAACTGCTGTCATCGAGTAAGGCGCTCGCAATATCCTCGATGCTGGTTGGTCGGACATGACTCTGCATTTGGGTGTTTTGTTTCACAGTCTCATGGCAGGTATTCACAGACTGTGGACGAGCATCTAAGCCAGAGTCAGATCCAGACCTTGCGTATATATATGCCTGGTGATGGGAGGGAAATGACGCACCAAAGTCCTTAGCCGGCAGGGAATCTGTCGAGACCTTAGATCGAGTTCGGGAGCCCAAGGGGCCAAGCAAACTCCTCTTCTTTCCATAAGTACTGGCCGAGGGAGCCATTTCGCAGTAGAAACGAGAGGAACAAAAAAGGGAGTGCAGTAGCCAATAAAAACAGAAGACTGAGATGCATAGAAACGAGGTAAACGAAGTAATGAGTGACGAAAGGAACGACAGAAGGAAAAAAAAAAAGAGTGAATTGGAGTCGGTCGGTCAAACGAGTGGAATGGGGAAAATATGGGTGAATGGCGTGATACGCGGCCAAAATTTACCAGATGATCAGGTGAATTTTGGGTGGTCGAGGACGCCTCATGAAGCCAACTCCTGGCGAGGGAAGCAGCTCCAAGGAATCCTAAATTTGGCCGCCAGGATCATACATATGGTCTGAAAGATCGGCGAAGAAGCTGGGGAATGTCATATCCCAGAGGCAGGGCGCAAGCGAAGTCTTTGTTTTCTCCGAAATGAGGAGCCCAAGTGCATTAGAATCTGCAACTTGTGAGAGAGGGCGAAGTGCCTAGAGAACAGAGGAGGCGGCGAGGGGCCAAAGAGGAGAGAGAGAGGGAGGGAGGGAGAGAGAGGGAGAGAGGGAGAGAAAGAGAGAGAGAGAGAGAGAGAGAGAGAGAGAGAGAGAGAGAGAGAGAGAGAGGAGAGAGAGAGAGAAAAGAGAGGGGGGATAGAGAAAGGGGGGAGGGGGAGGGGTAGGAGGAGTGGGAGAGAGAGATGGATTTCCTCGAGAGGAGGAAGAAGAAGAATTTGGGAACAGATGCCGATGTCGGTGAGAGCAGGAAATTATATCTGGGTGCCCGGATGGCACGAGGCCCGGCAGAATTCATGCACCGCAGCCTTTAGGGAGTCACCGACCTGCTGCTGAAGCCTTCAGCAGGTGACGGGCAGCTGTTCAAGGGGCAGGAGGCCACTGAATTTCACTAAACAGAGGGGAAGGAGCAGCCAGCAGTGCATCACTGAATCAGCCTAGGGAGATCCCCCAAAGGACACGTCACGTATATATATGAGGCCACTTGTTAATATAATAGCACGAGGCTCGTGTTGCTCCTCGTTGGGGGGGGGGGAGGATCTTGCGAGGCTGCAAACACGAATATCCGGTGCAAAGCGCGCGTGACGACAACAAGTTCGATACGACACATCATGTAACGTCATGTACTGCTGAAAAAATCTGTTGTGTTGGAGCACCTCGGCTTGTAGAATACCTTGGGTAAGGTAGCTGCTAGGTAGTAGCAGCATTGACAAAGACGCATGGCATGGCTTGATATAAGGCATATTTCTATCAGGTATGCATCAGCTGGATGGGTTAATTGGGCCAGTTCTGATGCTAGCGCTTCGTGATGCGTTGTGCTATTGTTTAAAAAAAAATGGTTTTTTGTTTTTTTCCAAGAACGATAAATTACTATCAATGAAAACAAAAGACAATCTGTTTCAAGTAGGCAGATGAATTGTCCTTTCTGGAAAACCAGGCTCCCGCCTTTTCTTGTAACATCAATACATCCCTTGGCCGCACCTCAGTAACCTGGCGCTCAAAGAGCTGGCTGGTACAGCAACTCCTCAGCTGCCACTGGAAGACTTTGCCATCGATTGCCAGTAAAAGGAGGGAAAAGAAATAGGAGAAGAAAAGTAAAAACCCCTCCCATCCGTCTCTCCATAATTACGTATAAAGGACGAACCATTTGTATACACCCTCTCACCGATACAAGGAGCACATCGATCATGACTTCCGTCATCAACATCGTCGCCGCATAGCCCGACATGTGATATCTGCCGCCAGTTCCATGGGCTGAACTGGAGGATGCCTACCTAGTTAGGTTGTCTAGTTTTGATTTTGGAAGCATGGCGAAATAATTTGGATTTTACCTCGGTGGCCCGTTCAATGTTTCCCAGTACATTTTGTTTTTCTACATATTCTACTTTGGGCACTGAAATTCGTGGTATTGCACATGGTATCGCACATGGTATCGCACATGGTATTGCACTACCTTGGGGTCTTTAGTGGGCATTACCGTAGATGAGTTTCACGCCTGGAACATTGTTGCAAAGTGGGAGGTCCTGGACTTGAGCTTTTGGGCTTCGGTGTCCCTGATATCTCGGCACTTCCCGTGAACCGAACAAGGGGTTGGTACTCAATCGCCACACGCAATACATTGCGGCTGACGGCATTTGGCTATCTGACGATTCTCCCAAGACGGATCAGAGCCCAGAAGGAAGTAATTCGTGTCGAAGTTGGAACAAGGCCGGTCAGCGAGCCGTCCAAAGACGGTGCAAACTTGATTGGCAATGTCTTCTTCGTCCTTGACAAGTTGGGAATGACACTCGAGAAGCTTGGAATACCACTCGTCAAGTAGCCGAACATGTGACGTACCTCTCGAAGCAGTAGACGTTCAACTTCTCTGCGGCGAAGCCTTGGTCCCCTGGTTGGGCAACGTATGATTTGGTACGAATGATGTCCAGGATGGAGTGCTGAGTCTATCCAAAAGTTACGATGAAGCTGTTTGTATATTTTGATTGCGAGAGGTAAGAATGGGAAAAAAATAAATAAATAAATAAAAAATTGTAAATTGGAGTCGGTATTTGGAAACTTTCACTTTTTGCGTCGTAGCTGAACCTGCCATGCTGTCAGTCCTGGATGACGACGAAAATCGCAAACAGCCTACAGAAACTTGTCTTGGGCGTACCGATTTTTTAACCCGGCCGACGTAGCTTAAAATGGTGTTTCCGGAGCAGAGATGCCAGAGAGATCTTTGGCTGTTTTTGGAGCATTTATATCATTTCCCCGGCATCAACATCATTTGGCCAGCCCGCTTGTTTGTGATGTGGGAGGGGGGACGCGACCGGCTTCGGTATAATTCTTTTCCGCGATGTCTATCTAATCTTTAGCGAGGCTTGTAGTTCAAACGAAATTGGTATGTGCTATGGATGTGCTATTATTAGGTAATACTCAAATATGAACATAGAGCAGCTAAAGTACTCTGTACCATGTTTTTTAATTCAAATTGTATATTGTAAATTTGTTCAAATGAAAATCGATATACAATACATTGAAAGAAATACATGATGTATTTTTAACATAACTTCGTACTTGGACCAACAGGTAACTCTCTATGCTCAGCACTGATCAATCATGATCGTGCCTTTTATGCCCCCCCACTAACCCCATCTAGCAAAATCACCTTTTTGCTCTGGAAGGCCGAAGGGGCCTCGCGAATTTTTTTTTTTCCCATCCTTCTTTTCGTCTTCTTTCGTTTTGATACTCCGAGGGCCATTTCCTCTTTTTTTTTTCTCTCTCTCGTCATTTCTCACACGCCTTCTTCTTCTTCTTCTACTTGTTGGCAATCCCTCTCCCTCTTCTTGTGTCGCACAGAAAACGAATTGCCTGTCGGCGCGGACTCTTGGAGCTCCGAAGCTCCGCTATCTCCATCTCACCGGTGCTCTTCTCTTCTGCGAGCTTCGCCGCGAATCCCGACACTAGTTCTTGGCTTCCTTCTACGATCCAACTCGATTGCATTATAAAATCTACATAGCTTGAAGAGAGGGGATCTAGGAGGGCTCGCACGCATGATACGCAATGATTCGCGCGGCGTTCCAACCTAGAGCGATGCCCTCGCCTGGGGCCAACAGCGTGTCGGCACAATACGGTGCATTAAGGGACGTCTGGGCGAGACTACTTTCGTCACAACCCGTAGCAAAGTCTCAGAGCAGCAGCAGCAGCAGCATATCATGGAGGAGGTTACATTCAACTCAGCTCTGGCGGGGAGCTATGCGCCACAACGTTGCAATGCGACCAAATGTCAGGATAGCTGAGGGCCTCCCAAGAGTAGCGCAGAGGCGGCGCTTCGTATTCTCGGCATGGCGGCGCAACACTGCGCAGGGAGCCAAGGAGAACCTGTCACTGAGCGAAAGATTCAAGAAGCTGTCTAGGGAGTACGGATGGTCAGCCGTCGGCGTCTACTTTGCTCTCAGCGTCCTGGATTTCCCATTCTGCTTCCTTCTTGTGAGGGTGGTTGGGACGGAGAGAATAGGTACGTGTCATGTCCCATCGATACTACTTCGGGGTGTATCGCACATGCCGCCCACCCCGGATGCTAATGTGAGGATGCACATATTAAAAAAAAAAAAAAAAAAAAAACAGGCCAAGTCGAGCATTACGTCGTATCGGCAGTCTCCAAGTTCATCCCAGAATCAGTGCGGACGCGATGGAATGAATACCGAACATCACTGAAGAATGAAGAGGATAAACATCTGGGCAGCAACGAAATCGGCGATGAGGTGGAAGTGGTGGGCTGGGGGGTAGAGCAGGCGCAGGAACGCAACAAAGAAGAAGCCAGTAAGTTTGAACCGACGTCTTCCCGAGACAAAGAGTGTCTCTCATTACGTTGGGAATGTCTCAAGACGGACCCCACGTCACGGGGCCATGCCGGCTATATTCGCCCGGTGTAACCGTGGAATGCAGTGCGCTATGAGACGAGACACGGGAAACTAACGGCTTCACAGGCCTGGCAACGCAGCTGGCGCTCGCGTATGCAATCCACAAGAGCTTCATCTTCGTCCGAGTACCCCTAACGGCGGCGGTGACGCCCAAGGTGGTCAAGGTGCTTCGGGGTTGGGGTTGGAACATTGGAAAACGGAGCCCAAGATCATGAATCAAAATCAACCCCTCAGCAAAGCCGGGAATTACCATCCCCCATCCCTCTCTCCCTTGCCACCTCCCCCCCTCTCCTCCTCCTCTCTCTCTCTCTCTCTCTCTCTCTCTCTCTCTCTCTCTCTCACATATCTGCATGTAAGCATGCCATCTTCCGGCTGTTGTATGAACATTTTTGTAATACTATTTATTACCAATGTAGTTGGGGAGGATGCAGTTAAGCAGTTTAGAGACAGGCGTACGGATGACAGCGTACGGATGACAGCGCTGGTGTACAGGCTTGAAAAAATGGGCACGCCGGCAAAATAGAACCTGGAGAGGGCATGGCAGCAGAGACACACGGGCGCAAAAGCATATAGAGACGGAAACAAGACGTTGAGCACACAAGACAAATCTCGCAATGGGGCTTCGCTCGTACGTTATTCGCAAACCCACCGATGACGAGACTTGACCAGAGTTTTCTCAAAATCAGGCAAATAAATGTACGAGTTTAAACCTGGCAGCTTAGATGGGGCTGGTTGTCCCACTGCTCGTGTCCTCGCTCTGATCCCAACCCACCCTAAATCCCTAGAGGAGTCAGAGAGGTGGGCAACTCAAAAACATGTAGCGCAGCGGGAAAGTGTAGTATTTATTAGCGAACGGACAAAGACCGACGAATCTGCCCATGCTGCTACGATCCGAAAGCCGACGAGCCAGTCAGTCCTTTTGTTCCAGCGGGCATCTAACCAAGACCAGCTAAAACAGCTGTCATTATAAAAGAGGCAAAAGAAGAAGAAAAAATCATGCAACCCTCACAAGAACGCCTTTCCGTCCCAAGGATCCGGGTCACGCGATGGAGTGCGGGGGAACAAAAAGGCGAAAACCAATAAGAAAAAAAAAAGAAAAAAAAAAGGAAAGAAAAGTTTCGTTCTCTAGCAAGGCAAAGTTGAAGACAGAAAAGGTAAGACTGAGAGGGCTGTATAATCAGATCAGACATGGCGAAAGTTTTGCCAAAAAGTTTTGGGCTTCCGCGTGATACAACTGGACACTTTTTTCGACGAAGGCAAACAAAAAAAAAAAAAAAAAAAAAGCACTCTCGCGTCTCAACTCCGATGCTAGAAGGGGGAGGAGGAGAATGAAGGAAAAGAGGAGAATCTCGGGCCGACATCGCCGGCGGCTCGAAAGAACGAAACAAACGAGAAGCGATGTGCTTTTTGCGCTTGTCCGCATCTTAACATTTATTTATGATGGAAAAAGGAAGAAGCGAAAAAAAAAAAAAATCGGTTTCGCTGGTGCTGGGCAATGGAAATACGGGACACGCCTCACCCAAAACGGGGTGCGGAAAAAAAAAAACAAACGCCTTGGCACCAAAACAACGTGGCTGTTTAGCTCCAGAACTATCTTGACAACAGGTCCAAAGCCGGAACTGTTGAATAAGGTAAGGTTAGGTCAGGATATAATCCGGCATAATCAAGGACATGGTTTTGAAAAAAAAAAAAAAGGGGGGGGGGGGGGCGTCCATTTTGTCAAAAAGCCTTCTAGAATAAATCCAGGCTCGGACATGACATGAATCGCGCAATTTACCCACCGGGGGGCATTCAGAAGACTTTGGATGGATTACCCCTATTCAAAGCGGTTAGGGCGGACGGCACGGATGCGGCGGCGTTTTTCAACTCCATTTTGGAAAAGGAAGAAGAAAGAAATAAAAATAAAAAAAAAGGGAAAAAGGGAAAGGGGTGAGAAAAGCGCCAACTCTAATTGCCAGACTAACAGCGTTTCGTGCTGTCGGGCCCATATTAGAGTGAACTAAAGAAGAAAAAAAAAAAGGAACACAAAGAGATGGAGACCTGCTAAAGGCGTGGGTACTTGCAGGTAAGGAAGTCGGCGATGATGATGCTTTCCCGATGAACAGGAGTGACATGCTGTGCTGTGCTTTGCTGTGCTGTGCTGCTCCCTCTCCCTCTCTCTCTGTGTGTGTGTGTGAGTGAGAGAGAGTGTGTGGCCAAATCCACCAGCCACGCACGTTCTTCATTCCCTTTCACAGGCCCAGCACGCATCACAGCGTAAAAGCGAGCTAAATGACGCCCATGGAAACCGGCTTTCCATTGGCTTTCCATTGGCTTTCCATTCTCTCTTTACGCTGGGGGAGCCTGAAGGCCGAGATTCCCCGGTTTCACATTGCCCAGACAGAGCAAAGCAGTTTCTCCCAGAAAGAATCAGAATGCCGGTTCCCTCTTTTTTTTTTTTTTTTTTTTTTTCTTCTTCTTCTTCCGCGGACATTGCGTAACTGGAGCCACGTTGTTGCCGCGCTACTACGGAGTACGTACTTATTACATACTACATATGTGTAGATGGTGGGTGGTTCTTTGGTTCTTCTCCCCCTGGAAGACCCATTAAATAGAGTTTTCAGGGAAAACTGCCCGGCGGGGTGAGTGGAGCCGGAAGATTCTGGCGGGCGGCTACCCATGTTCGGGCTGCTAGGCCCCATTTGCTTTTTTTTTCTTTCTTTTTTTCTTTTTTTTTTTTCAATATTTATTGTTCCAATTTATTTTGCCCCCCCTTTTTAGCTCTTCTGCCCCCGTTGCTTTTTTTGTCTTCTCCCGCCGCGTATTATTGTTCTGCCTTGGACCAGACCCCTGCCGCCTCACTCGATTAGGCAGCGGCGTGGGACGCCCGGGGGGGGGGGGAGCGACTGCGGAATTGCGGAATTTGCGGAGTTGAAACTCTATTTGCACCGTTGCGCGAACTGGGGTGCCGGGGGCAGCGCGCGAGCTACCGAGTCCTGCCGCCTTGGACATGCGTTGTCTGCGCATGGACGCGTGGAGGCGAGATGCGAGCAGCCGGGGCCATCGAATTGATGCGGTCTGGAGGCGCAAGAGCAGCTGGCGGTTGGGGGCGGCATCGCGGACGCAAAAAAGCTGCTCAGCCTATTGGGTTCGGCAGGGACGAGGCCCGCATGCTTGCGTGGGTGATGTGCGGACGACGACGCATTGCATGGCATAAAGCAGCACGGAGTGCAGTGTAGTATTAGGATGCGGACGGCAACCCCCCCCCCTTTTTTTTTTTGCCGAGCGCTGCATGTGCAAAAAGAAAAAGAAAAAAAGAAAAACCTGCTTCCGGGAGAATAGCTGTCGCCGCAGCAGGCGATTGATGCCACAGAAAGCACGCTGCATGATGCATACGTGCCTGTAGTAAAGGTAGTTGCTGCTGCTGGCTACCGTGCAGTTTAGTCAGTCACCCGCGCGTCCTTCGCCGGTCAGGGATGTTGGCCGACGGCTGCCATTCGTTCGTGAGCTTGTCGATCTCCAGAGGGCATCGCTCAGATGCCAAGGCAGCGGCAGAGCCAAAACAAACACCAACTAACCAAATGGACCCCAAAACACCGGGGCGGTCTCCCTTGTTCCTTGGGGGATTCTAGATTTCGGGACCGAAGAGGTCAGCGAGCCGCGCTTGGCGCCCACTCGCAAAAGCGCACGGGAAAAAAAAAAGAAAAAAAAAAAGAGAGAGAGAGAGAGGGAGAGAGAACACTCAAGCGACCCGTCCAAAAGGGTCGCGCCTCTTCTCTTTTAGAGTTGCGGTTTGCATATGCCCATTCCTGGCTCGGCCAAGAATCGCGTTATGCAGTTGCGTTGGGGAAAACTTACGACGCAAAAAAAAAAAAAAAAAAAAAAAAAAGACCGGCACACCATGGGCTGGATGTCTTGAGGCACGAGTTGTTTTGTTTTGTTGGCGGCAAAAGGAACTTTTTTTTTTTTTTTTTTGGATCCTTCTTCCTTCCCCCTTGGCCGTCCCGTTGTCGAGGCCATTCGCAACTTGCCCGCCTCCTTTTCTTAGCCAACCAGAACACGGCCACACAAGTGTGTGTGTGTGATGAGGAGAGCGGCATGCGGTTGTTTCCTGGTGCGCACATGTTCCTCTTACGCCCCCTTACTCAACCACGACGGAGCGGAAATGCCCAAAGTATGTAGTCGTGCATTGCCTGCTCCGTATGCGCCCGATGCCTAACACCTACCGTCTCGAGGCGGGCGGAGGTACGCGATGCCAAAGGATCTGCGCTTGTCCTAGTGCGTGATGGAGGTGTGAAAATGCGAGCGTTCGCTCCCCCCCTCGGGTGCTTGCAGCATGTGCGATGTGCACGGCAGCATTCTTGGAACTATCCGCTGCTTCCTGCTCCCTGGGCTAGGCTAGAGCAGCAGCATGCATCAAATGCCCATCCAGGGCCTGTGCGAGAAACAGGTGGTTTTTGTGTAGCCACCCTCTCTCTCCACGCGCGCCAATGGGCAAGATATCATCACAATGGCCACGTCCGTCCGTCGCCTTGGACTCGCAAGACTCGACTGACCGACCCCCCTTTCCCGCGGAGAAGCACCCGGGGGCTGGCAAAGCAGGCCGCAAGCCTCCAGACCTGATTGGGAGAAAATGCCACCCTGCGCCAGCGGGAGAAAGGCAAAAAACAAACAAACAGATAAATAAATAAATAAATAAATAAATAAATAAATAAATAAAAGGACTCCCAGAAACTCGGTTTCCGGGACTCGGAGGGTCTCAGCGGGGCGGTTTTGATATGGGGGAGCTGCGCGGGAATATCTCGAGAGCCGGCCCATGGTTCGGCTCTGACATGCATTGCCAGTTCTCTAGCGCCGCTACCTTTACCGCCTTTGGATAGAGAGAGAGAAAGACAGACAGACAGACAGACAGACAGACAGACGGACAGACAGACAGACAGAGAGGTATAGAGCATGTAGTGTCGTGCGATTATTGCGGCGTTTGTTGCCTTCCATGAAGCACTCGCCTCCCCCCCCCACTGTCAGGAGAGGGAAGAAATCACGACACACAAGAATTACACTTTTTTTTTCTTCTTCTTTTCTTTTCTTTTCCTTTCTCCTTTGGCCGTAGGGTGCACCTGGTGATGGATGGCGCTGCTGCACCATGAGTCGTTGCTGCGTCAGAGTGCCCGCTGCATCATCATATCACCACCTCTCTCAATAGTCTCCCCAAGAGCGGTGGAGACATGAGACATTTGCGCAGTCATGTTCGTACTGGGATAGGTATAAGGTATAATGCCGCCAATACGACGGCGTCTTTTTTTCTTTCTTTCTTTTTTTTTAAAAAAAAAAAAAATCTTTTTGGCGAGGGTTGGTTTCTCAGTTCATGCCGGGAAATGGCAAGAGCCTGTGGCCGATCCCTGATGGGTCGTTCCGAAAGTTTGGCCCTTTTCAAAGTCAGACGGTTTTTGTTGTCATCCTGCTGCGGTTCTGCTTCACACGGCACACACAAAAAAAAAAGTAGCGGTAAGGGAGAGAGAGAGAGAGAGATGGGAAGCGATTCGTAACCCTGACAGCGGCCTCTAGCGAGAGCCAAAAGAAGGAAGAAGGGGGGGGGGGGGAATGACGCTGGCATCCTCGCCGTGGTTCGACTTCCAGTCCGTCCTGCCGCATTCCGTCAAGCTCACATCCGTTCCCGTTTTCCTTGTTATTAACCGAAGCTCTCTCGGGCACTACTGCTGCACGCTTGCAACAGCGCGGCTCTTAGGCGGGGGGGAATTAAAAAAAAAAAAGGCAAAAAGGCAGAACGAACAAACGAAGACGACGATGATTTTTTTTTGGGTGGGCGCCTTGATTCCGACACCGAACCTGCTAGGTACTTAGTAGGTAGTCACGTATTTAGTACCTTATTACTACTGCCTGTACTCCGTACCTTAGTACCTTTATTAGTACTTGTATTAGTACCGTTATTAGTACCTTTATTGGGCACCTTTGTATTATAGGCATGCCTTTGTTTATGCTTAGTGCCTGAGGCAGCAAAGTAGGGGCCCAACCAACTTCGGTCGGGTCCGTA
Organism: Trichoderma cornu-damae; assembly: GCA_020631695.1. NCBI lineage: Eukaryota > Fungi > Ascomycota > Sordariomycetes > Hypocreales > Hypocreaceae > Trichoderma > Trichoderma cornu-damae. The sequence goes on from CM036088.1 coordinate 5,286,950, forward strand.
TTGGGCAATTTCGCGGTTCTCGAGCGCGCCGCTTGATCTGACGAGGCGCAACATCGAATCTGGCCCAAACTAACAATCTCCAAAAAGGTGGGTCCGCTAGCCCGCCCAAAAACTCAATGAAAGAGGGCATGTCACTCTTGTCTCTCTGTCTCTGTCTCTCTGTCTCTCTGCCTCTCTGTCTCTCTCTCGGCTTACGCCGTGGTGCTCTTCACAAGCTGGCAGGCCGGGTGTCGAAGCGTTTTCCACCAACGGATCGCGTCTGCTTCTGCGTGTTGCCGTCGGGGACGTGGGATTTGAAAGGTGGGAAATGCTTGATTCGCCCATGGAGAACATCCAGAGCCACGAAACTAGAACGGCGGAACGCAATGTTAGATCTGTGGATGTACATTTGCCTCTCTTTACTTAAAGAAGTAACAAAAAGTCAACGTAGCCCGCGATTATTATTATTATTATTATTTCGGAGAGTATTTTTTTTAAAAATTTATTTTTACTATAATTTTTTTTTCTTTCGTGGGCGATATTTGTTTGGTAACTCACAAAGAACGGTTTGGTAACTCACAAAGAACGGCAAAGGTAAGAAAGACAATGCGCTGGAAAGACAATGCGTTTGATGGAAACAACAACATTGAGCGGACTTTTAAACTTTGCATTATTGTACAGTAGGAAAAAAAAAGAGAATTTCCTTCTTTTTTCTTTTTGGGAAGCCATCTTCGTTGGCCCAATTGATAAGCGCTGGAGACTGCGGAGCGGATGTATGTAGTTCGTCGAAAGTAACCGAATACCGTGGCGACCATGTCCCGAAAAAAAAAACGGTTATTCCGCTTGAATAGCCAATTAATTCATTGACAAGAGGCGTTTGCGTCGCGGCGTCCAGCCTCCTTCCATGGTGTTTGGTTTGCGTTAAATCGCGCCAAGCCACGAAATTTACAAAATGTTCTAGACCATCCAACAGGCAACAGCGTTGGAGCTGAAAGAGAAGACCGGGGGGGGGGGGCCAGAACAAAGTTGTAAACTGTCTCTCTTTTTAAGAATATGGTTATGGGCTTGCAAAAACCACGTTTTTTACACTTTCAGCGGTCTGGCTGAGATGGCGTTTGCCATGGCTAAGCTGAGGCGCCTGTCATGTGGAAAGGAAAGTACAAAGATACTTCGGCACGCGAGAGGGCCAACGGAACTTGGGGGGAACCAGAAAAGTTGTATCAATTTCAAAGATGGTTTAAAACGAAACGAACAAAGAAAGGAGAACCAGATGGAAGGACTCGGCCGCCCAAGGTTTCTGCCAAAATACGTAGTGCGTTTCACCATTTCTGGGGTTCATTACTCGAACAAAAACAAAAACCCCATATCATACTGCCAGTATTGGCAAGCAACCAAAAAAAAAAAAACTCCCAATCCAATCTAACAACTGGTTGAAAACGCAGGGCAAAAAAAAAAAAAAAAAGAAAAAGAAAAGAAAAGAAAGAATCCACACTTCCTCCAACCCGACCGCACCATGACGCACCCTTTCAATACCACACAAGGGCCCTTCACTGCTCTGTGCGCACCGAGAGCCGTTCTTTGAGGCTGGGCGGGCTGGACAAGGTTGACCCAGATGGTGCCAAAGTCAGTTTTTATGGCGTGTGGGGGTTTTTGGTTTCGATGGAGAGCATCAATCAATCAATTGCAGGCACAACAAAAACAGACTGACTGAGCCCCCAAGCGTTCGAAGCTTTTTTGCCCCCCCTCTCTCGCTGAAATTTCGTGATTTTTTTTTTAAAAAAAAAGAGAAAAAAAAAAAAAAACCTCTAAAGCCCATTTTCAACAGTGAAATCGAGATTTTATTAATATGTATATATATATATATATATATTTTTGCGTGGGACCAAAAAGGGCGGGTTGGCCCATCAGTTGATTCTTACGTTTTTTCCCGCCTCATATGGTTCGTTCTTGCCTGTAACCTGGATATCGCCCGGTGTGTGTGTGTCATGCCAAAAAAAAACCCCCCCCAAAAAAACCCAAAATATCAAAGGCGGTGTAGGTGGTCTCCACAATCTCCCTCTGGCTTTGTCAATGGAATCGAATTATTTTTATTTTTATTTTTACTATGAAATTGATATGAAAAAAAAAAAAAAAAAAAAAAAACCGGGCTCCCATCAGGGGGGCGGGCACATTGGGTGCTTGCCAGCCGCCACCGTTGTCATTGGGCCCCCCCCCCAGGCGCTAAAAAGGGCGTTCGACCTTCTGGCGGGTGGAGTATTTTTGGGGGCGCCATTTCAGACTTCGAAGCCCTCGACAAACTTGTCAGCCCGCATTCGCCGTGTGTGTATAATTCCGCTGCGCACCGATGGTGGTTTGGCCATTCCGGCACGCAACGTCTTGCCATGCTCGGGCTTCTTCGGCCGCCCTCTGTACCTTCATTCTTTACCATTTTTTAACTTTTTTTTTTTTTGTGTTTTTGTCTTTTTCGACGCCAGCCTCCCAGTCCCGGGGCTTTGGGTCCCAACCCGCTGGTTACCAATTGTCCCCAGGCCCCCCCTCTTTTGTCCCCGAAGTTTGAACCTCGAAGCCGTTTTTGTTCGCCCTTTGTTCTGCCACGCGCCCGATGCCTGTCTCTCTCCTGCCTCGCCCGGGGGGGGCTTTAGCCTGGCGGCAAACGGGCAGGCGCGGAGGCTGCTCCATTGGGTAAGGGCAGGCCCAAAAGAAGTTGTCTCAGCTCCCGTTAGTTTTTTTTATTATTATTATTTATTTATTTATTATCAATTTTTTTTATTCTCTCTCCCCCCCCCCTTTTTTTTTCTAGCGCTAGTCAACCTTTTGTTGTTGATGTGATATGCCTAAACGTTTGTTTCAATTTGCGAGAGATCCGGAATCCCAAGCTGCCGGTACTCGTCCAAGTAGTATAACTATCCAAACGCTGCCGGATTTCTGGGACCTTTTGACGGCGGTCTCTTTCTCAATCTCGCACGTGGCCCATTGCCCCCCCCCCCCCCCTTTTTTTTTGTCAACGTTCCGAATTTTCAACTTCAACTTTCAAAGGCCCTCTACCTAGTCGTAGGGCCTCTTTTTCTTCTTCTTTTTTTTAAATTGCTTCTTTGGCCGGGACCTGACACTCGACACTGCCCCGTCCTGCTGCTATTACAGCAATTTGGTTCGATATATTTGCTACTCCTACACCCTCACCGTCAAAAGGAAACGCCCCCCCCCCCCCTCTGGCCCCCTCCTCCCTCGGCTATAGTTGGACAGGACAAGAAGAGCGACTGCATCTCTCGCTCAAGTGTCCTCTCTCTCTCTCTCTGTTTCTGCAGACAGACGCACACAAAGGAGAACCAACTCCCCAGCAACACAACACAACACAACCCGCTTCTCAGCCCCCACACAGACACACAGACCGTGTGTGCCAAGCCGTCAAAGTCTGCTGGCCGAGTGGTGCCCGCAGCAGCAACAGCAAGGATCCCCCCCTCCCTGGCCCAGAGCACTGATCGTGGATCGATAACTTCCCGCCCACCTGCTCCACAGCATATATATTATATGCATATATCATAAAATCTTCTGGCTCCTTCCATTGCTGCGTCTGTGGATTTGCCCTGCTGCTTCTACATCTGCGCTACTCCGTACGCATAATACATTATACGGCAGACCCCTGTTCACTGACGCACGCCATCGGACAACCCACCCGTACAAGGCTCTTCCCTGCTCCTTCCTCCCTGCTCCTTCCTCCACCCCCCCCCCCCCTTTCAAATAAAATAAAAAAAAAAAAAAAAAAAAAAAAAAAAAAAAAAAAAAGAGGCCCCTTCGTGCGCCCACGCATATATATGACCAGAGCCCCTACCACCACCACCGCCGCCGCCATTCAGCCTTCAAGTACAATGCTGTCTGTCTATCCTTCCGAGATCCAGTTCCAGCAGCACCTCAGCCATTCCCCCGTCCGCCCCATGCCGCACCGCCAGCCCGAGGTCTCGCTGGGCTTCGCCAGCATGAGTGCCAGCCGTCACTCCCATCACCACTACTCCTCCAAGGCCGCTGCCGCCCAGCAGCACCAGGCCCAGCAGGACGCCGCTGTTGCCCAGGCCCTCGAGATTGCCCGGGAGAGCCCCGACGGCGCCTCGGATCCCACCGTCAGCAAGATTCTGGAGCTGGCCCTGGCCCGGATCTGGGGCAAGGTCCAGGCTCAGCCGGACTCATATGTCATGACGCGCGATGAGTTTGCCGTCTTCAACTTCTTCCAGCACCGCTTCACAGGCGACAAGACGGCCGTCGAGGCGCGCAAGCGGTACTGGGACCATGCCAGGGCTTGAGCGTTGGCGATTCCTCGAGAGATGATGATTGCCAGGTTCCCCCTTTGCCGAGCGCGGCATCATGGCAGCTCTCTCTCTCTCTCTCTCTCTCTCTCTCTCTCTCCCCCTCATTCCCAACTTGCTCCTCCTCATCGCCGCGCTTCACTACACTTTGAGATCAGCCACTGGGGCTGATCCGTCCTTTTTGGGCATGCTCAGCTCTGTTTCTGTGGACGGCCACCCTCTTACCTCGGCCAAAAAAGGTGGGGGAGAAAAAGAAAAAGAAAAAAAGAAAAAAAGAAAAAAAAAAGACAAAAAAAAAAAAAAGAAACATACAACAGCAAAAACAGCACACACACACACACACACACACACACACACACACACCAGAAAAAAGTTGAAATTTCATGGCGGATTGTGGCTTTTCGTGGTGCTCTCTCCATATACACAATGCCGTCTTGGATCTGTCGCCATCTACCATCACCCAAGCTCACAACGATGCTCGGGTAGGAAATTTTTTTTTTTTTTTTCATTTTCTTTTTATGATTTCAGTTACGAGACACACTCTTGGCTCGCAGTGCATCGCATGCGCCTCTTTGACGCTGCTGCTAATGAGCATTGGCTCATACATCTTGGCATGCAATGTGCTGCCGGCATTTTTTTTTCTCTTTTTTCTTCTTTATTGCCCACTTTTTTCTTATCTCTCTTTTGTTCTTTTCTATTCTTTCTTTCCCATTCCTTTTTTTTTTTTAAGAAAAAAAAAAGAAATTGTTTCTTCGTTCCATTGTTGCAATCGCCGAAAGACGGCCCATAGAATGGGACTCGATGCCCCTGGAGTCGGCGTCACCTCCGGCCCTAGCAAAGGTTTAAAACCCTCTTTCTTTTAGGGCCTTTCTTTAGGGCCATTGTTCAGGGTGGCAAACCCGTGCGGTTGGAAAAGGCGTTCGTCCACGCTTTGTGGGTAGAGAGTCAGCAAAAACACCCAAATTGGACTCGAGAGATGACCCGGCGCCGCCTGTTCGGGGACCAAATATCCCCCCCCCCCCTCCCAATAAGAAGCTTTTTGCATCACGAGGCCCAGGACGGTGAATGGAGGACTGGCCAATTGGCTTTCGTACTCACAGATGCAGGATGCAAAGACCGGCCGGCGTCGCCTTTGACTCGCGCTGAGGCCTGTCGAGGCTTCGGAGGGTGGTCGATGGAGCAGCATCGGCCAGCTCTACAAGATGGTTGCCTCAACCAACGCTGGCAACCAATCTGGGCTTTTGCGAGAAACTCACTCGGAGATGCTGAAAAGGGATTTTTGTATTGGGGTTTACACTTACTTAGCTTTGATGCTGTTACGAAATTTCTTTATAGATACCAGCGACAGGACTCATAGACTTGATTCGATTGATAAAAATCTACTTGTTACATTGCACTATGTTTTTGTCTTGAACCTCTGTACAAGTTTGACCCCATTGCGTGCGCACAGAGCTGGCCGCGGGCTTTTTGCTGCTGTCCTGAAAAACACCAAAGATACCCAACTTGGGGTAGTTAAGATAGTTTGCAAGCAATTTCCCTCCTTTGTAATAATACTAATCGCTTGTCCATCTTGGACTTTGAACCTCCCCCCCCCTCCCAAAACCCGTTCACAAATGAAATAATAGCATTACTATGGTTGAAACTTTGCTAATAGAGCACATGAGGCCGTTTATTTATTTATTTTTTTAATTTTTTTTTTCAACATTTGCAACCTGACATTGATGGACGGTGAACTCTATCTTTTCATCGATAGCCACGCAAGCGCAACTTCGTTTTGAGTTTTGGGCCAGATGGAAAAGAACCAAAACCCGCCTCACATACATTTGCACCAATGGCCGGTTGCGCTGGGTTTGATTGGCTGGCTGGCTGGCTGCCGAGGTGCGCCTCGAAGCATACATAATTCCCAATTACGGAGTGCACGGGGAGCCCATCGCAGCTTGGATTAATAAGGTGTTTTCTCCTTTAACGTTTCCGTATTTCTGCCCCAGTCTGTTCACAAGTTGTTTGATTCCAAGCCGACCTCTGAAGCGAGGCCGATCGAACACAGTGCTAATTTTAACCCCGTACAAGGTTCTCCCAAACTCCTCGTCCAAGGCCGAAACCCTCCATCCCCCATCCTTTCACATCTGAATGCGCCTCTCGCTCAATTTCGGCCTCAGGAGCCTCCAACAAGCCAAACTTTTTTTTGCCAGATCGACAGACCGGCCAAGCTTTTCCCAGATCGACCGACCGCCACGCTTTTTCCAGATCGACAAACGGACAGATGAGTGTCGGGATCGGGATGGATGCGGAAACTTTGTCCGCCTCGGCGCCGTCTCTCTTAGCTGGACGGCTTTTGCCGCCGGCCCTATGAAGTTGCTGCGCGATTCCCTCGTAGGAAACGCGGCATTCTTACAAAGAAGTAATACGCCTCAATACGCACGAATACGCCACCATACGCTCGCTTGCCAAAAGCTGCGCGCCGTTTTGGAGAGAGTGCCCGACCTGAAGAGAGAGAGAGAGAGAGAGTTTACACCAGCCCAGCCCAGCCAAAAAAAGGGCGAAGTTTGTGCGTCAAAACGCTCGAGGTACTGAAACGGAAGAGGAAGAAGAAGGGCACAAACCTTCCGAATGGATTTGGGGGGGGGGGGATTTGGGAAAAACTGTTTTGTTGGAATGGGGAACCTTGGGGAAAAGATGTAAGAGGAAGTGGTTTTTTTTTTTTTTTTTTTTAATTGTTATTCAATTATCAGCTCTGGCCGCCAAACAAACAAACTCACTCCTCTTGCTTAGGTAACCTTACCGCTTAGGTAACTTTACAACAAATCTGAAGGGGCTTTTGCTTTTCTTTGACGCGATACAGCGAAAATCAAATCCCACATTCTCGTGTCGAAAAAGGCCCCCCTCATGACATCAGAAAATTGCAAACTTGGCTTTTTTTTTTTTTTTTTTTTTAAAAAAAAAAGCCCTTTCTAAGGAGTGTCTTTTTTTTTCTGGGAAACTTTGAGCCAATTTCCTGGGTCTCCGCAATTAAACGAATTACAATGAAGAAAAACCATTCGAAGTGGCACGCGGCTCTAAAACACAACACAACTGCAGCAAGGCGAACTGTGCACTAAGGTAGTTGCCTATTTTGCAGAGTATGATCTAGTTCAAAAATGTCAATGAGTAAAAAATAATGATAATAATAAATAATTTAAAAAAAATTAAAAAAAAATCTTTTAAAAATACTTTTTTGCTAACAGGCTTCTCAAATTTTGAAATATGAATTTATGGAGAAAATTCCACCTGGGAAAATGGAGAAGAAGAGAGGGAAAAGTAAAAGGAGACATGGAGAATGAGAATAGATAGGGAGAGAGAGAATCTCAAACTCTAACAAGATCTCGGAACCCAGCCATTCGGTTCCTTAGCTTCGTCCCGGAGACATGGTTAGGTTTTCGTGTTCAACAACAAACGTTTTTTGAAACTTTTTTTTTCTTAATGGTGGGCAGGGGACCGGATCCCCGGGAATCTTATCCAGCTTTGCATGAAGGGGGGGGGGGGGGGGGGGCCGAGTTTGCCCGTGGTTGAAAAGTTGGTTCTTCTTTTGGAGATGGAAATATGCGCACATATGACAAAAACTTTCTTTGTGACAAGTTTTGTGTGGTTGCCGCCAGAGAATTGGCGAGAATTATTTTTTTTTTCCTAATTTTTTTTTTTCATTTTATTTGTTTTTTTACTCGTTCTACCCTCCATCATTGGAATGATACTCTGGAGCAGTGACAGTTTCAAACTGATGGTTGGAGGGCTCATCTTTGGGTGATGAAGCCACGAACCCTATCCACCACGTGGACCGGCAGTTTTTTTTTTTTTTTTTTTTTTTATTACTTTTAAACAATATTATAGCTCCTAGTAGCTAGAAAAAGAATGAAGGAAGATTAAGAAACGAAACGAAAGAAGTAATGGTTCAAGTCAACTGTATGGCCACCGGTAGCCATCGCTTAGGTTTTATTATTATTATTATGATTATTTTTTTCTCCTACGCTCCGGACCTCCGCGCCGCTACGGCGGGGGTTTGGCCGGCCGTTAAGTTGTTGCGTAGGCATGACGGTTGTGTGTGGGAGTTCTAATAGATAAGGTTATGGCAGCGTTTAGCAAGAGGGGGGGTTTTTTTTTTTCTTTTTTTTCTCTCCTTCGAGCTGGAATGAAGAAAACTGGAGACTGGATCGGATCGGATGGGAGGATGATGATTTGAATTTGGGTCCAGTTTTTATCATCAGAACGGCCACGGCTTACCGAAGCAAAGTTGTTTCTCCTCGGCGACACATACGCCCCACTCCAGCTCCGGGTCTCGGAGCGGGTGCCGAACGATGAAAAACTACTGGACGGCGCATCTCCATAAAACAAATTACTCGTTTTAGTTGGTGGGAGCTACAAGGAAGGGTTCTTATCTAGATGGCTCTACGGAATATTCTCGTCGTCATTTGAATTTTTTTTTTATCTCTCTCTCTTCTTTCTTCTCTGTCATGATTGGTAGCTCTACAGCCTCCAGTCACCAGTCCCTCTGCACGCAGCACCCACAACGGGACAAATGGAGATTTCGGCAGTCGGCAATTGCCGGCTCTTTTGGGTCTGGCTCAAGCAAGCAGGGCGGAGAGGCGCGCCGTCTTTGAAAAAAAAAAAAAATCAAAACAGCTGCGGATAAGAGATGAGAACGGCCGGATACTTTGATCCGCATGCCGTCGACTTTCTCCCGTCAGCCGAGCTCCTCAGCTTGGAAAGCAACTTTTTTTTTTTTTTTTTTTTTTGTCCTGTCCAGCGATGGGCGGTGACGACATGGATCCGGTCCACCGGCCAACGAATTGAGCCGTGGCGGCTATTCCCAAAGCGGGAAAACTCCAGATTCCAGCCAGTGGGCGAATTCCTCTCCCCCACGCAAGGGCAAAGCAGAAAAAAAAAACATGGTAACAATGGACTAGAGAGCTTTACTATATATATATATATATATTTGTTTCAATCCAGACGGGTGTAAATTGACACAAAATGTCTCGGGATAAGGAAAAGAAGAAGAAGAAGAAGAAGAAGAAGAAGAAGAGGAAAAAAGATACACAACTCGTTGTATACCATATGACCGGTGGGGGGGGGGGGGGGGATTAAAGTTCTCTCCATCTTTCCCGCCGAAATCTTGCGTGACGTCAGCTTTTCTTTCACAGTCCAGAGGCACCCAAGAGAAAACCAGCATCCATCGCCAGGCGAAGGAAGAAAAAACAAAAAAAAAACAAAAAAAAAAACAAAAAAAAAAAACTTCGTGCGGGAATGCGGTTTTGAGACAACTTTTTTTTTTTTTTTTTTTTAGATCAGCGCCAGAACTTGCAAAAAAAAAAAAAAAAAAAAAAAAACGTCATGGCTCGCTCAGGCGACTTTGCCGGCGGCTCCGAGCTGGCAGAGGCGCCAAATCGCCAGAGTTGAAGCGCCCTTTGTTGCCAGTTATTTTGTAGCGCGCGGGTACCAAAAATAAACCAGAATACTACTAATAATAATAATAATAATAATAATAATAAAATTCAATAAAGAAAAAGGAAAAGAAAAACCCCCCAGATCAGAAGCTCCCCCTCCTCTCCCCTCCCCTCCCCTCCACTCCCCCACGTCACTTTTGCCTGGATCTCGCCTCATAGGGCTTTTTTTTTTTTTTGTTTCCCTTTTCCTCTTCGTTGGTTGCTCGGTCGACAAAACTTCTGGCGCAACTTGCATCTGTTGGGGAAGCACAGCTCCATATCGCCATCCTGTTCCGGGCGCAACGGGTTTTTTTTTTTTTTTTTTTTTTTAATTCTTTTTGATCTTTTTTTTTTCTTCTACTGCTTTAGCATTGTAATCGACTCCATTCCCATTTCCAATTTTTTTTTGGCAAATTCATAATAACCATCGCCAAGACAAGTCTATAGTCTTTCTTCTTCTTCTCTTCTTCTTATTTACTTATTTTCTTCTTAATTTTTTTTTTTGGGTTGGCCAAGGCACTTTGCTCTAGCTTTTCGCTATTGTGTCATCGTGTTGCGGACTTGCACGACAGCTTTACAGGGCTAAAAAAAAAGAAGGGGGAAAAAAAAACAGGAAGAAAATAATTAATGAATTAATTAATTAATCATTCCACCGATTAATTTTTTTAACAAAAAAAGAGAGAGAGAGAGAGAGAAAAAAGAAACAATTCTACGGTCAAATAGATACGTCCTTCCGCTGCCTTGGTAATCTGGGGCGAATTTGGCAAACAAAATCCACAGCCCGACTTTCTGAATCGCGGACCGAAAAAAAGAAAAAAAAAAAAAGAAAATCAAATCAGTCGAGACTTTGGGAACCTCACCGCCGCCATGTCGAATCTCTTCAAGGTCATCCTGCGCGGCATCGCGCTCGTCTGGACGCTGCTCATCACCGCCCTCATCGGAAACGTCATCGCGTCCAACGTCAACGGCCACATGGTGTCGGTCAACTTCACCATCTTTGTCGCCGCTCTCGCCTGGGTTGCCTTGCTCTACGGGCTGCTGACAATCTTCGTCGAGAGCCTCCTTCTGCCCGTGGCCCTCCTCCTCCTGGACGGCCTCGCCACCCTCTTCACCTTCATCTGCGCCATCGTCTTGGCCGCCGAGCTGCGCGCTCCCAACTGCGGCAACATTCCCCACGCAAACTTGCCCGGTGACTGGATCGGCTTCGGCTCCCATAACGACGAGAAGAGGTGCCGCGAGATTCAGGCCAGCACTGCCTTTATGTGGTTCCTCTGGGCGACCTTTTCGTTGATCTTGTTCATCACCTTCCGAGAAACTAGGAGCGCCGGCTTTGGCGGTTCCTCACGCTTCTCGCGATCTTCGCGATCTTCTCGACCCGCCATGTCCCAGGTCAGCTCGGCCGTCTAAGTGACCCTCGACTGGGAACTTGGGGAAAAAAAAAAAAAAAAAAAAAAAAAAAAAAAACCTCTTCTCCCCACTCCTCTCTTTTCCCTCTCGTCACTCGTTTCTCCATGAAAGGGCTACTGTTTCGTCCACCAACAAAGTATCGTTGTCCGTGGCGGATCACATCCAGCAAAATGAGTGAGCTGGAATTTACTTGAAACATGCCCCCTTTTGTTTGGTAAAACCTTTTTTTTTTTTTTCAAAAACAAAAAGAATTTTTTTTTATAATTTTTTTTTTTTAAAAAAAACCAAAAAACCACCAAAAAAAAAACCAATAGGGGGCAGGCTTGCCTATGAGGAGTTGAGATGTCTTGGTGGGCGCCAGGCTGACCGGGTTGGCTACGGGATATGAAATCACGCTGTATGCACACGTACATTTACAAAGTTCAATATGTGGTAATGGATTGGTAATCGCCAAAGGATGGCAGGGATGGGACAGTATTATGGAAATGACGGCTAATGTAGTAATTGTTCGGATCAATCACAAAGTCATGTTTATATCTCTGCTTTGTCAAACACAAACCCTTCTCTAAGCAATACATGATGGGTCGGAAATGTGCCGAAAACATGTGGTATCTCTTGACAACTCAAGTTTCATATCCCCCGGAGCATCTAGGTATATACATGTATATATGCACACATATATATGCGCAAGACCTCCATCCATGACTGAGCCATTTTGTTGTGGCGGCAACTCTTATTATTTCGGTGGTGGTAGTAGTGGGAAGCTTAGCGGGAGCCAGGCCATATAACCAACTGTCAACTTGGTTCAGACAAAAAGGTTTAGTCCGATCCAAACAACTTTTGCATCGTCCTCCGACCGACTGATGGCTATAAGGTCGCGGCCACGGCGCCAGCGGCATTGAAGGACTTCCTGTTCGCAACTTGGACGTCCGCGTTGTGTACCCAATTCATGTATTTTCCCCAACCTAAAATGTGGGCACCAAGGTCAGCAAAAGAAGCCTGGCCGGCCACGCAGGGGGGGGGGTGGATGGACGAAAAAAAAAAACAACTGGGCGCCACACGCACTCCAATACGCAAACTTGCGGCCAAACAGCTTCCCCATCCACGGCACGAGTATCATGGTGAGGAGGAGCTGGAGCTGCTCTAGGCTGCGCTCCCATTCGGCCTGCGCTTCGGAATCGGCCTCGGAGTAGAGGTCGCTGGTGGAGTCGGAGGGGAGGGAGTCGACGTCGTCTTTGTCGTCGGCGAGAGAGGAGGCGTGGAGGTCGACGAGGGACTCTTCCGAGGCGGCCATGGCGACGGGAGGTTCCGGGGGGGGGAGACGCCGGGGGAGATGCCGGTGCCGAGCCGCGGTAGCGGAGACTGGATGAAGGAAAGGAGGATGCGGATGGGGCTTTGGCGGTTGTCGGACAAATCTCAGGCCATGAATGAGGCGACTGCGTCCCGTCCGGGCTTGAATGTTCTCCCCGCGGATGATGATCCTTTGTCTCGCGCAATCGCGGGCGACGTCAACGGGCCAGTGTCGACAGGTGGAAGCTGGTTCCTACGATGGCATCAAACGGATACCACGTCGGAGGCTGCTCGGTCGTAAGTGGAAGTAATGAATGATACGATGCTGCTAGTAGTAGGTAAGGAATATGGTTACTACAGTAATATAGTACCTAGTAGGTAGTAGCAGTTTATTAGCAGTAGCTGTAGTAGTAGCAGTAAGGTAGGTAGTGATAGTGATAGTGATGGTACGTACTATGGCAGCGCTGCCCGTAGCAGAGAGAACGGGGCGGCTGTTATCGCTATCGCCCTTTCCAATCTTATCGTCCACCTATTACATGCTACATAATACTATACGTACTAGGTACTATAGCACGTACGTACTACCAAATGTCAGAGGTAGTGCGACAGGTAGGTACTCTGTACTACTGGCACAGTCGAGAGGCTGCAAACCATCACGTGATACCCCTCCTTTTTTGTTCTTTTTCCGAAACCAAAGAACCCGCGCTCTTGAATATCGGCCCAACAGCGGCGCCCATGACGTGCAGCCGACTGACTCAAAAACCCTCGAACCACGAGAACATCCTGCGCCAGGAATCTCGTTTCCAGCTCGCCCTTTTTTTTTTTTTTTTTTTTTTTTTTTTCTTTTTTCGCTCTGCATCTCCGAAAGGAACCAGTGAGCCTTTTCAAAAAATAAAAAGAAAAAAAAACACCCAAAAAACCACCGCCCTTTTTGGTGCAGACACGCGCATCGCCGGGCCGCAAAGCAAAACTCCATCGCCAAACTCGACGCTCCAACGCCCCCCAAAACGCGCAGTGTCCTACTGCCCATATAGCAAAGCAAACGAGCCACGGGACCGGGTGTGTCGTCGCCACAAGTTTCGGGATCTTTCTTTCTGTGTTTTCCCCCGTCTGAACGAGAGAGACGCCACAACACGCACAAAAAGCAGAGGAGGGAGGCTCTGATTTTTATCATCATTATTATTATCATCATTATTATCATCATTATTGTTACTATTATTTAAAGTGAGCAAAAGACACACAGAACAGTCAGGGAGACCAGCAGCCATGGACAACGAAGGACAGGTGGTAAGTTTGATCGCTGCTACACTGCCATTTCCTTGCTGTGCCCCTCTGCGGTACATCCTATGCTGCTATTGCTGCTACTGGTGCTACTTATCAAACTGGCTGGCACCACCAAAAAAAAAAAAAAAAAAGCCCCAATCAATTCACAACAAACATTTTTTTTTTACCCCACCCTTGTCGCTCGGGGCAATTTTTGTTCACCCACCCGTTGCTGCCGCCCTTCTCCCCTTGTCACCCTTGTTATACTTCTGAGTCACAGCTTTTGGAAATCAAGACGGACAACCAACAAAGGCAGCAAAGGAAGGAAGCATCCATCTATCTGTACTTGCACCGCTCCGCAATCTTTTGCTTACACACACCCCCTTTGCCCATCCCGTTTCTTCTTCTTCTTTTTTTTTTTTATTTTTTCTCTCTGCTGCACGTCTCAATTCTGCCAGAGCAAAAGCTAGAATTCGGTGCTGACTTTTTTTTTTTTCCCTTCCCCTCTCTTCCTTTTCACCACTACGCAGGACCAGGCCGAACGCAAGTCGTCCCGTAAATCCGTTGCCTTCACCGACGAGCAGGTAGTAGTTGAGACCGACGGCTCAATCACCATCATGAGCGCCGCCGAAGAACCCAAAGAGACGGCTCAGTCGCACACGCCTCGTACGCCGCCTCTGTCTGCCGCCCTCGGAGCCTTTACTGATCCCTCCTCTCAAGCCGCCGCCGCCGACGAACTTGCCCCTCCCGAAGATGGCGGCCTTGACTTGTCTCTCCTGAAGAAGAAGAAGAAGAAGAAGAAGGTCGAAGGCCTCGATGGCGACGCCGAGGATGGAGCCGCCCCTGCCGAGGATGGCGGTCTCGACCTGACCATGAAAAAGAAGAAGAAGAAGGCCAAGAAGCTCGATGGTGCCGAGGACGACGAGTTCACTGCCAAGCTGAAGCAGCTCGAGGTCAAGGATGCCGAGGACGCCGAGGAGGTAGCCCAGGAGGAAGAGGGCGACATGGAGACCGGCACCGGCGTCTGGAGCCACCAAGAATCCAAGACAATCCCCTACACCCTGCTGCTCTCCCGCTTCTTCACCGTCCTGTCGCAAAAGAACCCCGACCACTCGCTCAGCGGCACCAAGAGCTACAAGATCCCCCCGCCCCAGTGCATGCGCGAAGGCAACAGGAAAACTGTCTTTGCCAACATTGCCGACATCTGCAAGCGCATGAAGCGAACCGAAGAACACGTCACCGCCTACCTCTTTGCCGAATTGGGTACCAACGGCTCTGTTGACGGAAATAGGAGACTGGTCATCAAGGGTCGATTCCAGCAGAAGCAGATTGAGAACGTCGTGAGAAAATACATAAGTACGTCCGTCCGTCGAGCAACCACCGATGGAGTGGGGAAGCCTCGGCCTGGCCCCATGCGAAGCAACCTACCCTTCCCCCCCCCCTCTCCTCTCTCTCTCTCTCTCTTTTTGGCCTTTTCAAAAGATCATGATGCTGACTAGGGGGCTCTGTCTGTAGTCGAATACGTCACCTGCAAAACTTGCAAATCTCCCGATACCGAGTTGAACAAGGGTGAAAACCGTCTGTACTTCATCACTTGCAACAACTGCGGTTCACGACGAAGTGTCACTGCTATCAAGACTGGTTTCTCTGCCCAGATCGGCAAGAGAAAGAAGCTGCAGGGTTAAACCTCCCTGCCGTCACACGTGTGTATCCATATTCGGGATCCAACAAGGTTCTTGGCTTTCAAAAGCGATGTTTTGTGCGAAGGTACTTTTGCCTTGGTGGGGCGATGCAAGACACCATCTCAATTACATCCCATGGCGTTGGCGTGGTGTCAAGGATATGGCGCGAAATGGGCATTCAGAGCTCCCGTTGGGGGGAGCATGAAATAGCGGTAAGCCCAAGCTGCAAGGGCTAAAGTGGCTGGATCTACATGGCGGGGGGGGGCATAACAACAAGCTGCTCTTGATGGGCTGTAGAGAAAAAAAGGAGACAGAAGAGGATGTAGCGGTTCGTCGTAAGCCCAACGCCGAAATGATTTTGACGTTTTTGACACAATCTTGTCTTCTCTTATTAGAATGAAGCATGTCCAGTATTTCACATTCGTGCAAACTCGGCATGTGCACGTCGTCGTGATTTTGATTCAATCCATAAACAACGCTGTCACACATGACACACGAGGCAAATGAGTGCCAGAAGAATCCCTTCCCTGAGGAGTTTGATGAAGGCTGCATATGCTGCCCAAAAAAAAAAAAAAAAAATTCACAAGTTGATCATGTATTATTCATTGCCCCTCAATATGCCATCACGTAGAGCAAAAAAAAAAAAAAAGAAGAAAGAAAAAAGAAGGAAAAAAAAAAAAAGGAATTAAGGCGGGGTGGCTCTTGAAATCAAAATAATTAATAAACCAATCGTGCTTCTCCAACCTGCACTCATTCCTTTCCCATTTGCGCATTATCTAGTAAACGCAATGAATCCATGCTCGAGCCATATAGAGAGGCCCATCTCCGTGCCTCGTTGTATTCTCAACCTCGGGGGAGGGGGTAAAAAAAAAAAGCAAGCAATTCTGTGTCGTCAAAAAAAAAAAAGAAAAGAAAAAGGCATTGCTCTCGAGTACCGTGTAGAAAAAAAAATGGAAAAAAAAAAAAAGGGGGGGGGGGGGGGGTAGACTTTCCAGGCATTTCTTTCCCCTCTTCTTCTCCCCTCTCTCTGCGTTTCTCCCTCCTCCCGGTTATTTTATTGTACAGCATCGATGAAACAGTTAAAAAACACGGACCAATAAACCAAACGCCGCCCAATGACAGAGGACTTTGCCAAATCATATCTCTCTTTACGTCTTTTCCTCTTTGCTCAGTCCCCTTTTATTCTTCGTCCCCTCCTCCCTTTCTTTCTTCCTACGCGTGGCCGGAAACGGCCCTGCCATTAGTACTGGTGGTTATTTTGCGGCCAAATAGAGACACTGGCAGCTCCATCGGGGTGATGGCGCTCTGCTTCATCCGCTCCTCTTTGGCGTGCTGGGCCTGTGCCGCTTCCAGAGCGGTGCGCAGCCATTCTGTCAGGCGATTCTTCTCAATGCACTGAGTGAGGAGCTTGTCTTCGTGATGCATGGCGTCGATCAACTTCGTCCTCATTCCTGCCTCAAAGTCACGGAAACGACAGTCGAGATGCTCTGTGAACGCTCCGAGAGCGTCTTTTGGTGACATGGGATTAAAAACACTGCGAATGTCCTCTTCAGCTCGATGTTAGCTTTTCTTCATCCATCTAAGAATACGGAGCTGGGGGGGGGGGGGGGGGGGCGGCGTGGAGCCAACTTACGGTATTGAATGCAGTCCGAAAGCATGGCGTACAGCTCAGTGCCTGCCAGTCTCTCGACGACTTCGCGGTCGTCCTTCAATTGTGTGTCGTTGATCTTTGCCCAGTCATCTCGGATGAATAACCTCCTCCAGACGAGTCGTTTGGCCTCTCGAAGCTCGTCACCATGGCAGCTGCTTTCGGCCACCTTAAGAGCCAACCAGAATGGATGGGCTATTTGTTCCCTCGATTCTGGTCTGAGATCCACGAGCGTCAATAAATCAATAAGCGTCATGGCATCGAGAGCTTCGTGCTTGAGCAGCCTTTCCATGCCGTCCTCGAAAAGCTGGCGCAGAGCCTTTTGGCGCCGGGGCACGTTTGCGCTGTGCGCCTCCATGGCAAAGTTCACAGCCGCAGCCTCATCAACGGCGTCGTAAGTGCTGGGGAAAATCTGAGCGTAGAGCTGATCTTGAATCTTAACCGTAATAAGCTCCTTTTCCACCTGGGCCAGCTGCTGTTCGATGCGCGCTTCGTCGGCGTTCAACTTGAAAAGGGCCGGCGCCTGCGACTGTTGTTCTAATTCAGCCAGCAGAGCGAGTTTTCCGAGGCTGAGCTCGATTTTCTTGCTCCACACCTGCTGCTCCTTTTCGAGGGCGAGGTGGACGAGCGTCTCCGCAGCATGGCCGACTTGCTTTTCCTGCTGAACGTCGTTGATCCACGATATCCGTGCCAGCTCCGGTCTGCTGCGGAGGAAGCGCGTCTTGTAGCCCAAGGTCTCGAGCTCGAACGCCAGCACGGCGTCAACTCCGTGCTTCTCGAGCATATACTCATAGACGGGGAAAGCAAATTCTTGGCCGTATCGAGTGAACCTCTCTTCCAGCTCAGTCTCCTTTCTCACCTTCAGCGCTCGCAGGTTCTGCGACTCGAAAGCAGTAAGGCCAGGCTCGGCGAGCATGAGTTCTAATTCCTCGATATGATCGAGCGAGATGACCGCCAGGCCGTCTAGGCAGCCATGCTTTTCGGCGATGGCGGCCCCTTCTTCCCATTTACCTGCTCGCCCAAGGCTGATGGGTCTGCTGTATCGTTCTTTCTGGTATTCCTGGAAGAAGGTTTGGCCCGTCGATTTCTGGTTTGGTGTGGTCTCGGCCCATCGAGCGTATTCCAGGATCGAGGTGAGCATGCCGTCAATGGCTGCGGGGAGATCCTTGTATATCCTCGCAACGATGACGGGGTCCGGTTTGCCCGACAGCTTACTCTTGTCCTCCACGGCGGCTGCCCTCGACCACTTCTGATGCCACTGATCAGAAAGCTCGACCAGGCGCGCAATGTTATTGGCAACGTAGTGACAGCCCGTCCACGGCTCGGGGAGGCCGTCGTAGCCGTCACGCAAGATGCCCATCCTCAGCTTCTCGTCCCCCAGCCCGTAGAAAGCAAGGTTGTTTCTGCGGAAGTCCAAAGCGCCAAGCAGAGCACATATGTTGACCTGGAGAGCCTCGGAAACCATAATCGTCACTTTGGCGTCGTCCAGCAGCTTGTCCCTATACAGGATCTTGATCACCTCGTATGCCCACGCGACAAAGATTTCAAGGCGGAACACGTCGTTGATAAACCAATGGCGGATGCGGTCGACCTCGCCGGCTTCAGGGCTGGGGTTGTGCTTTTGATCTTGGTGAATGAACTCCACAATGTAACCGATCAGGCTCTTCTTGCTGTCCGCAGGGCGTGCGGCGACGAAGGCCTCCTGCCGTTTCCAGAGGAGCGTCGCCACATGCATCTTTTCCGCGTTGTACAACAGACTCCAGCGGGTTTTGCGGTCCAGGCGGGCCCCGGTGGCTTTCAGATGGAGGATGAGTTTTTCCAGGGCATTGGAGCGAGCGACGAGGTTTTCTTCCAAGGAGGCCGGCAAGGTAGACATGTGCGCGGCGGTCGAACTGAGAATCTCGTTGCTGACTTCCAGCGCGGCCTGCGCAATCTCCTCTCCCGAGAATTGGGTCTCTTGGCGGGCGTTGAACACCAGAGGGTTATTCTTCTTGGTGCCGAAGAAGACGGCCTGCTCGAGCTTGCTTTTCGCGGAGACTTGTGGGGGCCGGTCGCTGGCGAACTTGTCCACGTCCGTCGTCGCAATGCGGACAACTCCGGCTCCACGCACCACCAATATCACGGCCGGATTTTTGCCCTTTGCTCGCGCCGCTCGGTGTTCCTCGCTCGAGGGCGACACAGGCGATGCCTCTTCAAAGCCGGATCCGATGACCTCGTGCACATTGTCTTCGCGAAAATCAATCACGTCCTCAAATGAGGGAGATAGGGTGTGTGTGTCGGTTTGGAGCTGGTAATCGGGAGACTCCGGAGATACCGCGATGGACGCCACCACGGCAGCGCGGTCGAAAACGGCAAAGGCCACGAGCGCAGGGCGCGGGAGATAGAGTCGCGGCCTTACCGCCTGGACCGGGTCCGTCTGGGAAATCGGCGTGGCGTAGGAGGTGATTGGCCGAATCATGCCCACTTGGGATCCCCTCGGAGTCAGAACGACCTCGACCAGGGAGTAACGGGAGACGGCTCGACTGGTCAGGCTAACAAGCAGCAGCAGCTGCTGCACCGACGGGTCGTCGGTAGCCGTAGCGGCGCTGAGCTTGCTGAGATCCAGATATTTATGCTCCAGGCCTCTCGGGACGAATACAAAGTCGATGGCTTCGAACGAGTCGGCCGGCAGATGGCGGCAGAACGGGTCGACTTCCCGAAGCGCCGATGTGACGGAGCCTCGGATATCGAATTCGCCAAACGGTTCGCTGTGGCCTCCGCGGTGAACGTTCCACGATTGCAGCCTGCCCTTGTTCGTCATGGCAACCACGTTCTTCTCACCCACCCTTGCGGACCTGTCGGCCCGGACAGCTGCAATATCCCCCCTGAGGCTTAGATGCGAAAAGGCGTAGCGAATAGAGCCGAACAAGCCGCTGGCGGCGTTTGAAAGGTTGCTCCGTAGGAACTGGACGGAAATCGCCGGTCGTCCATGGCTATCTCGCACGTTCATGTAGGCCAACCGCCCGGTGTTGAAGGTGAGGAGAAACCCGGCCGTCTCGGCATTGGTGATGGCCGCGACCTTTTCGCCCGAGGACATTCCAGAAATCAGATATTCGACGCCGGACCTGTCCTTCTTGATGAAGGCGAACGTAGCGGCGCTGGAAATAGACTCCCAAAACACGACCTTGCCAGTGCTGGCCATGACAACGACCAGGCCAGGTTCGGTCGAGGACGCAGAGGGGGAGACGAGACATCCTACCGGGAGGGCGTCGTTGGGCTTCGAGGAGGACGGAAGGGTGAAGGTGAAGGTCTCGGGGGATTGTGTGGTTGAATTGTAAGGCCAAACAATGGCATGAGTAGGCGTCAAGGTCAAGGCATAGCCGGATGATGAAAAGATGTCGGCGTGTTGGCTCCCTGTTTTTGAATATCAGTACGCGAAGCCGGAAGCATTAAATAATCACCATCATAACCATAATCATAGTTTTGGATAGAACGTACCAGACCAGTCGCCCCGGATTCTGTCGGGAAGGGCTGGCAACTTGCTGACAGTGTATGCATTGGTACTAGTCTAAGGAGGAGGTGAAAAAAAAAAAACCAATATTAGCATCAGACCGATGGACAAGTTCACGAGAATGCTTGAAGCGATATGGAAGATGGGAGCTGGATAGGGAGCTGGATTAGGGAGCTTGCAGCATTTACCAGAACGAGGCTCCCATCACCCTTTTGAGCGGCACGGTCGCCATGCTTCGGCTTCTTCGTCCGCACAATGAGCTCCTTGCGTAAGACCGGCTGCACTGGAGGTGGCTTCTCGCTGACGATGTCCTTCTTGGGCTCGGCGGGCGTTGCAACCTTTTCCGGCCTGACCTCTGCCGTTTCAGGCTGGGGATCGGTGTTGTTCACAGTCTGTTCGCTGAGAGGCACGCGCTGCCTCTTGGGCCTGGGAGCCGCCACGAGCTGCTCCTGGCTCTTGGGGCGCAACCGCCGACGAGAGCGAGTCGCTGTGGCCGGGCCTCCCTCGGCAGATGGAGAAAACATGATGGGTGAGACTGGAGACGGGACCAAGTTTTATGTTGAGATTTTTTTTTTTTTGTTGAATCGCAGGAATCGCGCCGGGCGCGCGAGTCGCGATGGCAGCGGCTGATGGACTGCGAGCGCTTGCGGGAGATGAATTCGGCGATGAAAAGAGATTCAAAAGGACATGGCGAAAGGGCTGGTCTCGGGGGCAATGAAGAACGAAAGATTTGACCTCCACGGGCCGAACGGGGGGGTGCAGAGCGTGAGAAGAAGCCAAAAAAAAAAAAACAGCTGCTTTGGATTCATTGGCTCTGCTGGCTGGCGGTGGGCGGGAAAAAAAAATGGGCAGAATGACTCGCCTCGAACGGAGGGTGTGACCAAGGCCGGTACGCGAGCCGCCACCAGCTTGACACTGCAGGAAGAGGTACCGCCAAAGTACTTGTCAACTCTGGGCGCGCCGGAGCATCTCTGATGCACCCACAAGTACATAGGTACTTCTCCGGCAAGTACCCACCAGGCGTCTGATGTAGATGCAGGTACTTGTTGACAGGGTCAAGCAGCAACAGCAGCGCAACGTGCAACGCGCACAGAGTCTGCGGAGTACATGGCGTGCCATACAATTCTGTTGCGAGCTAGAGGTCACTCTAGTGTGGCCCGGTTCAGTTGCTTTGGTAGCTCAATATGAGGTACTAGGTTAGTTGGTACCTACCAAGGTTCCTTACTGCGTGCCACTGATGCGTACAGTACCTACCTAGTAGTAATAATTAGTAAGGTTGGTATATAGTAGTAATGAATAAATAGCTATAATAACAATAGCACACGATTGATCCTCACATCAATAAATAGTAAAGTGATTCAATTCATATCGACCTCTTTGGATCGAGAAGCAACAAAACTGCGCATATGCGAATGCCCAACCGCTGTAAAACTGAAATGCGAGCGTGATATTATTGCATTAGCAGTACTAACGTAGCAGCCAGTACGGAGAGTACCTTGGTAGCAATAGCAACTACGGTACCACCTAGTAGTGCCTTATATTTTTTGCGATATAGGCCTAATTTATAGCACCTACCTATCCAACGCTCGAAACTCTCCCCACTGGAGGGGTGCTAAATAAAAGTCGCAGTATGTTTTCGCACTGGCAGAGATAGATCTCTTTGCTGTCGACCATCGAACCAACGCAAACTCATATAACGTCAAAGTTCATAACAAACTGATGTTCAGTTGTGCTTTTGCATTGATTGTTTTTTTCTTCTTCTTCTTCTTCTTCTTCTTTTCTTCTTTTATTTTTTTTTATTTTTTTTTTCGGAAATCCTTTCTTGTCCTACTATATTTACATCCCTTCCTTTTTGCACGCTATTCATCCCATCCTCCTCCTCCATTTTCCCATCACTCGCTGGCATATATGCCGTCACCCAACAACCCACCGAGAAACCGCAGTTACAAAAAGGGGCCATTTGTTATATAAGTAAGCAAAAGTTAAAAAAATAAAAAATAAAACGAAGCTCTGTGATCAGAAATGAGGGGATTTTCCACGGCAGTCACAATCACCGACCCTCTGGTCAAATACCAGTCTCTCGTGGCCGCTGGCATATGCTCTCCCGATCCCGCCCAGCACCGACTGGCACGGCACCTGCACAAGATGTACGTCCGCATCAAGGACTATTCCCCCCAGATCGAATACCGTCAGCGGCTGGACCAAGTGGCCCGTCTCACGGAGCCCAAAAAGCAGCCGGAGGAGGAGACGGGACGGGGCATCCTGGCGCTGCGACACCACGCGATATGGCGGAACCCCCTGTTCCGGCATCTGCTCAACACGCCCGAGGGGAGGGAGAGCCTCGCCCTGACTCGAGTCCTTACCAACCACCAAAGGGCCATCGACATCGACTCTCCCAAGGGGCTGTTTCTTTCGGGAGAAGTCGGCACGGGAAAGTCCATGCTGCTCGACCTGCTGGCCGAGGGCCTGCCCACACAGAAAAAGAAGCGATGGCACTTTAGCACGTTTATGCTCTACACGCTGTCGCAGCTGGAGAAGCACCGGGAGTCGAGCTCTCCGTCTTCGCCTGCAGCCTCGGAACATTCTCTCCTCTGGTTGGCCAAGAAACTCGTCGACGAGTCTCCGATCCTCTTTCTGGACGAGTTCCAGCTCCCAGATCGGGCGGCCAGCAAGATCCTCAGCAACCTGTTTGTTGCCTTTTTCCAACTCGGCGGGGTCCTCGTTGCCTCTTCCAACCGCATGCCGGAAGAGCTGCAGAAGGCCACGGGCATCGACTACGCCCCGGCTTCGAGGGGCCTCGTGGGGACGGTGTTTGGGGGTGCGCCTCGCCGCAGGGGCGAGCTCTTCGGACAGACGAGCGATTTCGCCGCGTTCCTAGACGTCCTCAAGGCGAGATGCGATTTCTGGCAGATGGAGGGAGTCCGAGACTGGAGACGAAGGGAGGAAGAATCCAGCCCTGGCGCTTCCGAGAGCCGGACGGGAGACATCCGCGGCACCCTCCCCACCCTGCATACCAGCACGCCTGCCGAGGGAGAAGAAGATGGGCCCAAGCCTCCAAAGAGGCCGCCCTCCTGCTACTATTCTCTCTTTGACGAGGACGACCAGGCGTTCGGCCAGAAAGTTCAGGCGGCCGTCTCGGGACCGGGTGGCGAGCCGATCCCGTGGGAGCCGGCCAAGCTCGTCGTCTACGGCCGTCAAGTCGTCACGCCTCGCCACTACAAGGGCTTTGCCTTTTGGGCCTTTGACGAGCTCGTCGGGCCGTTCGGGCCAGCAGACTACCTGACGATGGCATCCGCCTACCACACCTTTATCATCGACCGCGTGCCCGTGCTGACGGTGCTCGCCAAGAACGAAGCCAGACGCTTCATCACCCTCCTCGACGCCATGTACGAGGCCCGCTGCAAACTCATCATCCGCGCACAGAGCCCCCCCGATGGCCTCTTCTTTCCCGAGCCGTCGCCGAGCCCATCGGGGGCGCCGAGAGAAGGCGGAGCAGACGTCGGCACCGACGCCGACGCCGACGCCGACGCTACTTACTCCGAAACCATCGCCGAGGTCTACCAGGACCAGGCCTCTCCCTTTCGCCCCAACGTGTCTTACTACGACACCCAGTCCGCCACGTCAAAGTACGACCCGGACCGGGACCAGGACTCCGATTTCAGTTTGCAGAGGCGCCCCGTCGACTTTGGCAACGCGGGGGCCTTTACGGGCGAAGACGAGCGCTTCGCTTACAAGAGGGCCGCATCGCGGCTGTGGGAGCTGTGCAGCGCAAGGTGGCACGCCAGGACTGGCGACTGGTGGCGGCCGCTGGCCGGGGAGGCGCGTCATTGGGAAGGGGGCGAGGCGTCCAAGCCATACCGGGCGAGGCCCATGGAGCGGACGCGCCCCAACAGCGCCGAGAAGATGGGGGAGAGCGTAGAGGCGGAGGAGGTCGCGGGGCTGTCGAGACGGAGGATCGAGCAACTGAAGAGGCAGAGCGAAGAAGCGGCGTGAAATGGGAGCCAAGAAGAGCTCGCGGCCCCAAACCAAATGTCTGGCAATCTAGCCAGTTGTATACCATTGTAAAACAACAACAACAAAAGAAAAAAAGACAACATCATGGATATCATGAATAGTAAGTAGCCTCACACACACACACACACACAAAAAAAAAAGAGAGAGAGAGAGAGAGAAAAAACGCCAATGCCAATGCCATGCCCAATCCTCATCCCCCCCCCCCCTTTTTCTTTTTTTTTTCCATACGCACACACACACTCCCTCTCTCTCTTTCTTTCTCTCTTTCTTTCTTTCTTTCTTTCTTTCTTTCTTTCTTTCTTTCTTTCCTTCTTTCCTTCTCCCTCACTCACCCACTCTCGCCCAATTCCCCTTTCACAAAGCCGTCACCCCAGGCGTCCACCCCTCCCCTATCCTCTTCATCTCATCCCCAAACTTCTTGCTCGTGATCCTCCGCCCCCCTTTGCCCCCCAGCGGCGCATGCTCGTCCGGGTCGTAAAACGGATTCTGCAGCAGCCGCACGTACGCGCTCTGCATCGCCCGGAACAGCGGCTTCAGCTCCGCATCTCGCAGCCCGGCGCCGACGCTCCCCACCGACGATCGCGCCGCCGCCGCTGCCGCGGAAGAGGACGACGTCGATGCTCCGCCCGCGCCACCGCCGCCGCCGCCGTGGCCGGTGACGCCGCTGCCGCCGGCCTCGACGCGTCGCCCGCGCATGTCCACTATGCAGACCATCCGGACGCCCGTGTTGGTCTCGAAGCCATACGCCGCGAGGCGGTCGTCAATCGCGTGCAGGAGCCCAAAGTCGCCCGAAGCAGTGCTGCTCCTGGACCGCAGGTCAAAGACGTCGATTGTCGAAGAGAGGAGGAGGGAGAACTGCAGCGGGTTCCGGATCGGCGTGAAGGCGTTTGCCGTCGGGTCGTAGGACGGGAAGATGGACATGTGCAGCGGGTTGTTCTGCCGGCGCGCGGACGCTCATGGTTAGTGCTGGCCTCTTTGTTCTTTTTTTTTTTCTTTTTTGTTTTTTTGTTTTTTTTTTCTTTTTGCAGACGGAGAGGCTCACGTTGCGGCCGATGACGCCGAGGCAGGCGACGGAGGGGATCGCGGCCGACATGCCGTGCGTTTTTTGAAGGGGGTTTGCGATGTGATGTCGAGAGAGGTTGCAGGAGAGCTTTATTAGGTGCAGCAGCTTTAGCTGCAGACTTGGCGGGCCAGGATAATTATGCATGTATGAGTGAGTAACTAATAAATAGGTACGTACTAGTATCAAGTACTCCATAGCACTACCTCGCCTTATCAGGTACTAGTACCTTATGGTCATGGTGGGGGTTGGCAATGATTCTTGCTTTGCATCTCGAGACGACTTCAAAAGGGCCGTTGCTTTTTTTTTTTTTTTTTTTTTTTTAAAAATTAAAATAAATAAACATCAAAAAAAAAATGTACGTTGGATAATAATAATGGCCCTTTGCTGGACGCTCTCGTCGTCAAAATACCCCCCCCCATCACAACCTCCACCTCCTACATAATCGTACATGGAAAATTACACTAATACTAGGTATGTATGTATATACCGGTCCCACGGAACCAAGCCCATCCCTCATCAACAAGCTCTCCTCCTCCTCCTCCTCCTTTCCCTTCTTCTTCATCGTCATCTTCATTCATTCCTCTTCTTCGTCATCCAAGATGGTCGCCGTCTCTTCCAGTCCTCGCAAAACCTCCTCCACCTCAAACGGGTCCGTAATGGCCCAGACGCCCCCTCCCTTGACCAAGTCCTTCCCTCTCATGCCCACCTCCTTTCCCACCAGGTTTCTGCCCACTTTGCCGGGGCCGATGCCGACCCATCGCCGGACCTTCTCCTCCTGGTCGAGGTACTTGATGGCCGCCCACCAGCGGACCGTCTCGAGGCAGCCTCTGGCCAGCAGGTCCTTCAGCTGCTCCTTGCTCTGAAACGGCCTCGCCGAGACGTTGCTCACGCAGGGCATCAGGCCGGGGAACGTGATGACGTCCTCCTTCTCCCGGCCGGGGACGCGGCTCTTCTTCGCCAGCAGCGCCTTCATGACCGTGACGGCGGGCTTCATGATGGGGCTGTGGAACGGGCTGTCGCTGTGGAGCCGCACGGCCCGTGGATCGTGGCCCAGGAACTGCCGGACGTGGGCAATCAGCATCTTGATCCTCTCCATGTTCCCGCTCAAGACGATCTGGTTCTTGCTGTTGATGTTGGCGATGAGCACCTGCTCGATCGGCGGCACGTCCTGGCTGCTCTCCGACTTGCTCCCGTCGCTCGAATGCCCGACAAAGTCCCGAATCGCCCTGATCAGGCCCTGCAGGTATTCCGGCTCCGTAATCACCGCCACCATGCCGTACTCCCCGCCGTACTCCTGGATCGCCCGCTTCGTCGCCTCCGACATGGCCGCCGCCCGCCGCTGCACCAGGTAGTAGCTGTCCTCAAAGGTGATGTACCCCCCCGCGACCAGCGCGGTGAACTCGCCCAGCGAGTGGCCCAGCGTGAAGTCGAAATGGTCCGCGACCCGAAAGTTGAATTCGCGCTCGAGGATGCGCAGTATGAAGATGGACGTGGCCATGATGGCCGGCTGGGCCATTGTCGTCTGCGTGAGCACCTTGGACGGGCCGTTCTGTATCACGTCGGACATCTTGAAGCCGGCGCAGTGGTCGATTTCCTCCATCACCTGCGACGCCGTCGACGGAAACGCCTCGAGCCACGGCGACAGCATGCCGACCTTTTGCACTCCCTGGCCTGGAACCGTTCTCCCCCACCGGCGCGCCCAAACCCGCCACACGTTGCATCAGTCACAGGGAGTCTCTTTCGACCTCGGCATCGCGAAGACCAAAGCTCACCCGGGAAGAAAATGGCCGTCCGCGGCCTCTTGGCCTGGCCGGAAGCCCATCGCACGGTGCGCGCGGCGTCCCATCCGCCGCCAGGCGCCGGACCGCGGCATCGCAAAGCCGCCCGCGTCAGCAGCGTCGGCGATGACGCATCTCGGCCGGCCCTCGCGCCGCCCCGGCACCGGAGAGCAGGGCCTGCAAAGCGCTTCATGGGCCTTCCGGTGTGTTTCGGCCCGCGGGGATGTTGTCCTCGTGTGTCTCTCGGCTCGGCCGTCGCGAAAAGAAGAAGAAAAAAAATCGGCATGAGGGGAGAGCAATCCGAATGAAAGGGGGCGCGAGGATAAATCTTGGACCAGGCGCGTGGGGTTTTTATGTAGTTACGGAAGCTTAAGCGGCTGTTGCCGAAGCTGCCCGCCGAAGCTGCAGCACCGCAGCACCGCACTTGCACTCGCACAAAGTATTTTTTTTAACGCTTGTATTGCGCTTGTACGTATATTCATAACAGCGGCTACGGAGTAATTAATTCATACCTTGCTATGCTGATAAGGGGGTTCCCCGGAAAACCCCTTCCCCCTTCTCCCCCTTTTCCCCCCGCCAACACGCTCCCCAACTCGGCAATCTCGAGGCGACGCATCTGCAATGGTGGGACCCAAAGGGGGGGGATTTATCCATGTCTGTCTGGTGTGGTTAGGTAGTTATATATGTATGTGCATATATATGTATGTATATACGGAGTATAAGCTAGGAAAGAAGGCATGGCCATTCTCGCATGCAATCGCAATCATTCTACGGTGTGGGCTTTGGAGAGTTTGTGCGTTTGCATTGGGTGCATTGGCTCGGCTAATGCGAATACTACGTACTAGAAGTACTAGTAGTAGTAGTAGTAGTAGTAGTAGTAGTAGTAGTAGTAGTATAGCAATTCCCCTCAAAAACAACCTTGGTATGGAGGCATTCGCATGCCTTGGGCAGTACCTACTTGGCAGCAGGGTGATTTTCCTCCGTACGCGTCGCCGCTTAGATGAGCTCCCCAACCCCCCCGCGAGGCGGCGTAAAATATGTTCAAACTCCAGGCCATGTACGGGTTGGGCGAGCTCTATGCGTTCCGGTTAGCAACGAACCTCGACTCCGCCCTTGCTGACCGTCAAGTACTTGACGCCCTTGTAGGGCTTCACGCCTTCGCTCAGCCCCCGGCTCTTCCTCGCATCCAGCACGATGCTCTCGATCCTCAGCCCGCTCGCCAGCCACCCCTTGACGGAAAAGCTCGCCGAAGCCGAGCTGGGCATCAGGATCTTGTTCTGCGCTACCCTCCTGGGGTCCTGTTCGTCGTCTGCGGCGCCCTGCTTTTCCCTGCCCGCCTTGGCGGCCGGCGCGCTCTGGTACGGCTCGGCGTATGAGTGGTCGGCGCCGAACCCAAATCCCGTAGGGTCAAACTCCCCCTCTTCGCCATCGGCCGGGGACCCGACCACCGTGCACCTCAGTCCAAAATGGCACGTCGGGCCAGACATGTCCTTGGCGGGGATGTGCCACTCCAGCCGCCCCTCGGCCCGGTTGAAGCTTGCGTCTCCCCTGCTCGGCCGGATATCGGACAGGCTCCTCACGTCTTCGGGCAGGGGGATGGTGACCGTCAGGTCGTCCAACAGCGGCGAGTTGGGAGTTCCGGGATGCGGCGACGCCAGCCGGCCGGGGACCCCCGCGCGTCCAAGCTGGCCTGCTGCCGACGACGAGGTCGGAGTGCCAAAAACCTTGTTCGTCTGCAACCTGACCTCGAATTCGGACCCCACGGGGCCCAGCCCGGTCTTCATCTCCAGGTTCACGGGGAGCTTCAGGTGATTGGAGCTCACGGCCCCACTCTTGCCGCTCGTAAACGGTAGCAGATCGACTTCGTAGCCAGCCAAGATGAAGCGTCCGTCGGGCGGTACGAAGCTCAGCTCCCCAGGCCGCTCGTTCCACTTGTTCAGCCGAACGCACGGGTGGAAGACGGGCAGCTCCATGACGCCGCCTATGTTGTGCCTCCCCGACGGACTGCCCAGCGTCACCACAACATCGGGAACGCCCGACACCTTTGACGTAAACGCAATGGTTCCGTTGGCAAACGCGGCCAGGGGCCTGCCCGAGGGAGCGAGCGTGACGGAGAGGGTTTCGACGACGTCGGCGTAGAGCTCGTTGGACGTATGCCGCACATTGGCCCGCCTCCATGGCAGGGCCGGCGTGTTAGCGGCCGCCAGGGACGGTGCGTTTGCGCTCGACAAGGCCGCGTTTGACGGGGATTTCCTGCTCCTTTGTCAGCCGCGACGAGTGCGACGAGTGCGACGAGTGCGACAAGTGCGCCATCGCCCGCGAACGCCCGCCCTGCTGCGGTGCAGCGCAGCGCTCCAGGTCTGCAACGTACCCAGGCAGGCTGATGCTGCCGAGCAGCTTGTCGACCCATCCCTCCATCTCCACCACCTCCCGCAAAGCATTGGGCTCCGTCGTGCTGATGGTCCCCGCGTCGCACATCTCCGTCAGCAGCTGGGCGATGACGTCGTAGTTGCTTTCCAGCTTGACAGCCAGCAGCGGCGCTCCGACAAAGTCTTCAAAGGCATCGACAATCCGGTGCAGGAACTCGAGCGCGAGGAGGGGCTCGATCTCGGCGGACGAAGTCGCCAGAAACAGCAGGTTGGAGTGCGTGAGGCTGAAGACGAGCGTCGGCGGGTTCGCGTTGGGGAGGTAGACCAGGCTCGGTCGGGGAAACGGATGCTCGAGGTAGAGAGGCAGGACGTGGGAAGCCGAGAGCGGCCTCCCCGTGTAGGTATGCGATAGGATGGGATTTCTTGGGGGCGGCCGTCCCAACGTGTGTGTGTCAGCATGAAACTTTTGGAGAGAGAGAGAAAGAGAGACAGCCGCCCTCGCTCACCTGTTGTCATCGTAGATGTGCAGCGCCTCGATAACGCCGTTCATGATGACGGCCCGGCGCCTTTTATGCCCAGCGGTTTTCGTCAAGAGGGTTCCGGCAATTGAGGCTTCAGGTCGCGCGACCAATTGCAAAGCAATGACGAAACCCGAGTTTCTTTGTTTGGAAACGATGCTGACTAACGACGACAGGCCAACCAGCGGCGGCCGCTGCTCACCCCCAGGCCCTTGGAAAATCCCCAAGCAGCTGCAACTCCGTCGGTACTCCGTACAGGCCGCGCATCATTTCTTTGCTGGTTCAATCCTTTTTTGAATTTTTTTGCAAGATTTGCGCGCCTCTGCTTGTTCAACCAGGTTTTTTTTTTTTTTTTTTTTTTTTTTTTTTGCCCTCCAACATGGCCGGCGACAAGATTCCGACTCTCCAGTCGCTCGAGAAGCCGGAGCGGCTCCAGGACATCTTACGCCAGGACCGCGGCGACGATTGTTTGAGCTGCAGGGTCATAGGTTCGTTGCGCTTCGTGTGTTTTGCATATATATATATATATATATATATATATATATATATATGAGCTTCAATGGCTTCCTTACGCGGGCAATCTCAACGGCTGGCTGACGGGCTGCATAG
Organism: Trichoderma cornu-damae; assembly: GCA_020631695.1. NCBI lineage: Eukaryota > Fungi > Ascomycota > Sordariomycetes > Hypocreales > Hypocreaceae > Trichoderma > Trichoderma cornu-damae. The sequence continues at coordinate 5,317,811 of CM036088.1, forward strand.
GAAGCGGTGCCTTTTTCGGCCTTGCGGCCTACAGCTACTTGTCAGGCATGTCGCAGCTCGAGAAGCAGAGGGCTGTCATTCTTCAGAGCAAGTCCTTGTTTGGCATGAGGAGCCGAAGGTTTGGCATCGTGACCATCTCGGCGAGCCTCGCATGGATGGGCCTCTGGAGGGCCCTCAAATGAAAAAAAGAAAGAAGGAGAAGAAAATAATTCTCTCAACCTGGTTTTCCTCCTTACATGCAACCCGCGAATAATGCGATGCTTTTTGCCCCTCCTCCCTCCCCCCTCCCCCCTCCTCGCGTCGTCTCGTCGCACAAGCCCAAGGACTACGCTGTAACGGGCCTCGAAATGGGTTGGTAGTCATGATGGAAGAATGGAATTACGCTGCGTTTTTTGGCACTGGCTGGATGCATCTGCTCGTGAGGATCAAATGGAGGCAGATGTATTTCTAACGAATGGCCATCGCCAGGGCCCGTTGGGAAATTTCCACGAGCGTCTCTCTGTATATTGATTAGTTGTAATACTACCGTAACAATAGCATGTATCATTACCAAGCACATGTAATGCAGAGAGAGAGAGAGAGAGAGATGGATCATCTCTGCAAAGAAACAGCGGCGAAATGGATCAGATAAACCGTGCCAATTTATGCATGTACATCCATCCCCTTTTCTCAACTCGGCTCTCACGTGATAAAAATGCATTATGCCATCGGGCCGCTGATAAATATTGTGCTCATCTTGCCAAGTTATTACTGCCGATTTATATATATAGATATAGATATATATATATATACTGTGTGTGTGTGTGTGTGTGTTGTTGTTGTTGTTGTTGTTGTTGTTGTGTATAGAATTCCCATTTCCGTGTATTGGATCCAGGACGGAGAAATAACACGCCAAAACTGTGTCAATGGCATCGTTATTTCCATGTTGAACATTTTAAAAATTTCTAAAGAATTTCCCTTGTATTTTTTTTTTTTTTTTTTTTTTTCGTTTTTTCCCATCTAAGAAGGCGTCATTTGGTGGTAGCTTTTGCTATTCCAGGCATACAATATATTACAAATGGCCGTGTTTCTTTCCCCCATCCATTGCCATGCAAGCGGCCCCCGTTGAAGCTTAAAAAAAAAAAAATTTACACCAAAAGCATCAACCTTAAGAGGCCCCCACTTTCAACTTTCAAACCTTTTTTTCATTGCCAACTTTTTCATACATAATCTCCCCAACAACAACAGCAACAACAACAACAACGACAATAACAATAACAATAACAACAACTTTTTAACTTCAAAAGAACTCACATCACCACAGAGGAGCACAAAAAAAAAACCATCTCAACAGTAATCAGAATAAAAATAGGCGTCGATTGAGACGCAATCAACAGTTACAGGCCATCCGCCAATCTCGGCGACCTCTTTGACTCTTTTTCTTCTGCTTCTTCTTTCATTCATCCTCATCATCCTCATCCCCGTCCGTCTCACAAGCCCGTCATGCCCATCGAAATTCTCAACCTCCAGCCAGTGGCTCCGGCTCCTAGGCGGCCGCGCGCAGCAGACATCGATATGGACGTGCCGTCGGACTCGTATTCGGACTCAGAAAGCGGCGGTGCTGCCATCCAGCGCGACGTTCCCATGCATGACGACGAGGGCATCGACGAGGAAGACGGGAACGAGGAGGAGCAACAGGCCGACGCTAGAGACGAGATTCTCACCCCCGGAACCGTCATCACTTCCAATTCCCAATGGATGCGGTACTGTCGCCCTCGCCCTCGCCCCCGCCCCGGCTGCTTGGCTTCTTCAGCTCACTCCCATCCCGTATCGCGCAGCAAACCTACATTCTAAACACGCAGAGCACAAATCCCCATCCATACGCCCCCCCTCCCCAAATTTGTCGAGTTCCAAGATCAAATCAGCTAACTTCTCCCAGCGGCCACGGCACGTACGTCCCCCCCAACAGCACCTCCATCACCTCCTCCCTCGCCGGCACCCTCACCCGCACCAACAAGCTGCTCTCGGTGAGGCCCCTGCGGGCTCGCTACCGTCCAGAGATTGGCGACCTCGTCGTCGGTCGCATCGTCGAGGTGCAGGCTAAGCGGTGGCGCGTCGACGTCGCCGCCGCCCAGCTCGCCATCCTCCAAATCTCCGCCATCAACCTCCCCGGCGGCATCCTCCGCAAGCGCACGGAGACGGATGAGCTCCAGATCCGGAGCTTCTTCGCCGAGGGCGACCTCCTCGTTGCCGAGGTCCAGCAGCTGCACCAGGACGGCGCGGCGAGCCTGCACACCCGCAGTCTAAAGTACGGAAAGCTCCGGAACGGCCTCTTCGTCTCCGTGGGGGGCACCGGCGGCGGCGGCGGCGTGGTGCGTTCCAAGCGCCAGCTGTGGACCATGGAGACGGCCAACGGCGGCGGCAAGGTCGACGTCTTGCTGGGCGTCAACGGATACATCTGGATCTGCAAACACGTCGAGATCGACGTCGCCGCCGAAGCAGCGGGCATCAACCGCATGGAGGAGGGCGTCAGCTCCCAAATCTACTCGAGCCAAAACAACCGCATTGCCGTCCAGACCATGAGGGAGATTGCCCGCTGCAGGAGCGTGATTCTCGCCCTCGTGGAGAACGGGGTCAAGGTAGACGAGGACACCGTCACCAGGGGGTACCACGAGGCGGTTGAGTTTGGCAGAGAATCGATGGAGGATGACATTTACTTTGGGGGCCAGAGAGGGCAACGGCTAGCCGCGGCACTGTCGGGTCGATAGAGGGGGGGGGGGAGAAAGAAAGCCCAAGCTGGAGGTTTTTTTTTTTTTTTTTTTTTTTTTTTTTTTTTTGGTCAAGAAATTGGAACAATGGGGGGTTTTTTGGGGGGTTTTTTGGTTTTTTTGTTTATTGGTTTTTTTTTTTTTTTTTGTTTTCTTTGTTTTCTGTTTTCTGTTTTCCTTTGTTTCTTTGTTTCTTTGTTTTTTTCACGACGTGGAATGATTCTCGCCAGAGAAGCTGGTCAGCTCACACATGATGAATGTATGAAAAAAGAACCAAAAAAAAAAAAAAAAAAAAGTACAAAATACATAAATAATAATCATAATAACAATAATAACAAATAGCAATCAATTTGAGCCGCCGTTGAGGCGTATAGTGAACCCCCTAATTCGTCGTAAAACACCAGCATAATATGATTAAAATGCATATATATATAATATATATATATATGTGTGTGTGTGTGTGTGTGTGTGTGCGTGGCCTACAATCTCTCTCTCTCTCTCTCTCTCTCTCTCTCTCTCTCTCTCTCTCTCATCAACTTTTTTTTTTTTTTTGCTTTCACCTCTTCGCCTCTCCATTTCACACTCCAAAAGAGCGCCGTTTCAAACCCAGTGCAACAGCCAAAGCAACCACAACCCCAACCCGGAAAACGAACCCCGTGGCGCTCTTCGCGCCCAGGCTCAGCAGCACGGCGAGCCAGTACTTTAGGCCCTTGACCAGCTTGCCGTTGCGGTCAAAGTTGGGCTTCTTCTCAACCATGCGGCGGTGGCGCCTCAGCTCGCTAAACGAGTACGGCATGTATCTCACGCGCAGCAGCTTGTCCGCCCAGCTGGGGACCTTTGCGATGGACCGCTGGTGGCTGAAGGCCTTGAAGGAGTAGTAGCCGTGGTAGTTGCCCGTGCCGGAGGTGCCGACGCCGCCGAGAGGGGTTGGGTTGAGCATGGAGTGGAAGAAGCCGTCGTTCATGGTTGCGCCACCGGATGTGACTCTGCTGAAGACTATAAAAAAAATGTTAGAAGAAAAAAAAAGGGGGTTTTTATTGAATTATTTTTTACAACATGTGCGCGTGTGGATGGATGTGGGCTGGCTTGCCTTTGTCATTCTCCGCGTCCGAACCAAACGAGAAAAGCGCCAAAGGCGTCGGATCGACCCGATTGGCAATGTCGATGGCTTCGTCCAGGGTGTCAAACGGCATGATGGACCAAATGGGGCCGAAGCTCTCCTCGGCCACCATGCTGTCGCCGACGTCGTCGACCAGCACGACGGTGGGCTCGATGAAGAAGTCGGCTTCGTCCATGGAGCCCCCCATGACGATCTTGCCCTTTGTGTTGTCCAGCATCTTCTTCAGCCGGTCGTAGTGGCCCCGGTTGACGATGCGGGCATAGTCGGGGCTCGACCTTGCGCCCTGCGGCATGAATTCGGCGTACTGCTTCTTGACCTCGTCGACGAAGCGGTTCACGACGCACCGCTCGACGAGCGCGTAGTTGTGCGAGACGCACACCTGGCCGGCGTTGAGGCACTTTTGCCAGAGCAGGCGGCGGGCCGCGATCCCGAGGTCGCCGTGCCGGGTGACAAAGGCCGGGTTCTGGCCGCCCAGCTCGAGCAGCACGGGCGTCAGCGTCTCGGCGGCCTTCTTGGCGATGATGGTGCCGGTGCGCCGGCCGCCGGTGAAGACGATCTTGTCAAACTTGTGCTCCAGGATGTGCCTGGTCTCGTCCACGGCGCCTTGGACGCAGACGTAGCTCTCCGGGTCCAGCGCCTCGTCAAAGATCTTGCCCAGGACCACGGCCGAGTGCGGCGACGTCTCGGACGGCTTGAGCATGAAGGTGTTGCCGGCCGCAATGGCGCCCACGAGCGCGCTGACGTTGAGCTGGAAGGGGAAGTTGTACGCGCCGATGTTGAGGATGGCGCCCAGCGGCTCGTTCCGGATGCGCGGCTTCATGGGGAGGAACTGCAGCGGCATGTGCCGGACCGGCTCGTCCCTCGTCCACTCGTCCAGGTTCTCCACGGCGTCGAGGCACTCTTGCTTGCACCAGTCGATCTCGGAGACGTTGGCCTCGAACCTGGACTTGCCCATGTCCTTGTGCAGCGCCAGCTCGATCAGCTCGGCGTTGTCGACGAGGCCCCAGTAGAGGCGGCGGATCTGCTGCTTGCGGTACTCCACGTCCCTCGTGCGGCCCGACCGGAAGGTGGCGCGAATGGTCTCGTACCGGGCCGTGATGTCGTCGAGGGCCGTGAGCTGCAGCGGCGGGATGCCGCCCGTCTCGAGCGCCATGGCGACTGCAAGCAGGGCTGCGCGGTTGTGATGTGCAGAGCTTGTGAGGGCCCGAGAGCAGTGCGCGCGCTCAGGGCTGATCTGGAGGTTTAATCCGGAGGTTCAATCTGGAGGTTTATCTGGACGCTTTGGCGTAGAGGGGGGGGGGGAGAAAGTTGGAAGCGGACGATTTGCCGAGATGGCAGAGATTGCAGGCTCGCGGGCCTTGAGAAACACACAAGACCTGCCTGCAGGCCGCGGCAGAAGCTCTCTCTCTCTGTGTGTGACACGTGGAATCGTTTTGCAAAGTTTCAATCGGTGATGCTGGAGCTCTTTACATACATAGGCTGGTGGTGTCCGCGGACTGCGGGTTCAAAAACTCTAATAGTAATCTTACGGCCAACCGACCCCGCATCAAATTAACCCGTTTCTCTATGGATAACATAAAGATGCCCTACAAACTTACGAAATCTCCTTCTAGTCTTAAAACTTCCTAAAAAAAAAAAAAAGGTTGTTTGGGTAATAATTTTTCACAACGTAAATATCAAAGAAGCATATATATGTGTGTATATTGTGTGTATATATATGTATATATATATATATATATGCCATCATAACATCATCAAGAGGGGGAGGTGGGGGAGGCTTGGAATCTAATAAACATCCAACCAAAAGCAAAAAAAAATAAAATAAAAAATAAATAAAAAACCACCACAATCCCTTGTCAAGTGAGAAAGGAAAAAAATTAAAAATTAATTTAAAAAAAAAAAAAAAAAAAAAAAAAAAAAAGCTTCAATATAATCGCGAAACAACAGGCAAACACAGCACTTTTGCAACTTTTAAATCCTCAGGGCCTCAGGCCCAACCCAACCCAACCCATCCTTCAACAATAACAGACACACAGCGAACCCTGACAGTAAAAAAAAAAAAAAAGCAGCAATATTCACAACAACATCAAACCCAACACAACAAGCAGCAACGCCAAATCACACATATTCGGCAAGCAAACCCTCTCATTCCCATGCATCTCACAAATCGGGGGGGGGGGGGGGGGGTTTTCGACGTCAGGTAGGTTTCGTATTGTACATCCAACCAAACATAGCCTTCGCCCGCGCCCTCATAATAAATTATCATACACGCATGTCCGCTTTTCTTTTTTTTTTTCTCACATCCTTGTCAAACATGGCAGACATATGCGCCGCCACCTTGTTTGTCCCGGCTCGGGTTCCCTGCTGGTGATCCCCCCCCCTTTTTTTGTCTTCTAATACCTCTTCACCCTTGCTGCTCCGCTCGTTGCTTTCCCCCCCCTGGGCACCGCTGCCGCCAGCTCCGCAACCTTTTCCTTCTCCTGCTCTTCCGCCAGCTTCTGTATCAAAAAGTTGTCAATCAGCCTCTGTCCGTCCACCAACAGTCCGTCCTCGGCTCTCTTCGCATCAGCAATGGCCGCCCTCTGTCTGTATTCGGCCAGCTCCCTCCTCCTCTCGTCCGTCAGCCGCCACTCCTTGGGGAATCGAGGCTTTGGCTCCGTCTTGTGATGCCGCAGGTCCAGGGGCACGTCCTCAAACGTGTCCTTGGGGTCCCTGGCCGCCCCGATCAGGTCGTTGACCAAATTGACGAGGTACTGCTTGTTCTGTGCCCGGTGCTCGAAGCTCTCGCAGCTCATCTTGACCAGCTCCGTCTCCGGGTTGTATCGTGGGCCGGCAAGCTTCTTTAGCTTCTCCGTCTCGACGGGCGTGAGTTGGAGGTCGTCGGGGGCAAACTGCACCACCACTTTCTTCTCGGCCGGGTGAGATTCGCCCATGTACGTCGTGTATCTCCACCTCAAGACCTGCGTCTCTGTGGGGGGGGCGAACGGTTTGGCGAATTCTTTCAAATCCCCCCATGGGTTAGCAAGACATTGCATGGTGTACAGGTTCGCATAAAATCAAAGGGCGAGGCCGAGACCCACTGGCGAGGAGGGGCATTTCCCAAATTGCCAATCGAGCATAATGCCTCATGTCCCTGATCTCGTCCAGCTTCCCGTGCGCCATGGACGTGATGTCGTCCTCGTCAAACTCGTCGTGCTCCTCCGTGTTCGTCTCCGGATCGTCCTCGTCAAACCAGAAGGATGACTTGTTCGGCCTCTCGCCGGCGTCGTCTCTGAAGAGATCTTCTTCCAGTGCTCTGTCTTCCGAGGCCCATCCTGACGTCTCTCGCAAAGTCGCCTCGAGGTACTCGTCCACAGTCGTGTAGCCGTTGTTCTTCGCCAGCTCGTCCAGCTGTCTTAGGTTCTCGGGCGTGACGCTGTCCAGGAAAGCCTTGTTCATCAGCTTCAGGTCGAGGGTCCTGTACGCCTCCTCGCCATCTCCATCCTCGCCCTCCCGACCGGCCGCCTTTTCGTCTGCTGGTCGTCGTGGCGACGTGGTGAATGCCCGGCCCGTTGGCGGAGCCTGCCAGGCAATTGGCTGCGTTCGAGGCATCCGAGGCACCCGAAGCGCCCGCCGGCAGGCCAGCATACACAGCCTTCCGGCGCCCGATGCTGAAGCCATGCCAGGTTGAATCGAATTCGCAATGCCCGGGATGTTTCGATCGCGCGGGATGCGGGACGGCAAACATTGGAACCTCCAAATTTTTGGTGGGATGACAACTCGCGCGGCCGAGATTCTCCCGCGCCGCCTCTTATTGGTGAGCTCACCCTGGCAAAGCTTCGGCTAGTCGGCGTTCAACGGCGGCCCTCCCTCATATGAAGGGCGAACTTACCCTGCGATGGTTCAAAATGCACAAACTCATTCATTGTGTGAGTCTGGCAGGTAAGAAACATATAACAAGCTCCAGTGATCCAAATAGAAAAACTTCATTTCATCCTACTCCCCATTCCATCCATGGACCTCGCCGGCCCGGTCATTTGATGGCAAATCTTCAACGGCATTGCCTCGTGACCGTAGGCGCCACCGTCGGCTTCAGACAGCTGACCGAACAAGTCCTCCAGCCCGTCTTCTGGCGGTTCCTGGTCGCAGAGGGCTTCACCTCACTCCGCGTCCAATGCGGCCCGGACATTGGCTGGGCGAGCGCCCGACTAGCTTCCCTCCGGGATGAAGTGCCGCAGGGGCTGAGAATAGACGCCCTTGAATCGGCAAAGAATCTCATGAGGGAGGAGATGGTGCTGTGCAAGGCCGCCAGTGGATTGCGCTCGACAGGCCTGGTCATTTCTCACGCAGGCAAGTTTGTTCGTTTTCACACGGAAGAAGGAAGAGAGAGAGAGAAACGGGGAAATTTTTTTTTTTTGGATTTAAAAAAAGCCCAAGACTAGATAGATGAATCGATACCGAGGCTGACAACTTTCCACCAGGGACTGGAACAATTCTCGACGCATGGAAAGTTGGTCTTCCCGTCATCGTCGTGCCAAACGAGGAGCTGCTGGATAATCACCAAGCCGAAATGGCCCAGCATCTCGCAAAAGAAGGATACGCAATCATGAGCACAGCCAGGTAAAAGATGACGAAAGAAAAAAAGGAGAAGAAAGAAAAAAAAAAAAAAAAAAAAAAAAAAAAGAGCTTCCTAAACTAACTCAAAACTTGTCTCTCGTAGTTATGCCGACCTCGAGGGGGCGATCCATAAGTCTGATCTGCTCTGGGAGGACAACAAGTCTCGCTGGCCGCCTCATACGGTCAGGCCTCGGAAGAATGCTGGCGGTCTTCGCCTCTGGGACATGCACCCCCAGGAGGTGGAGAGGGAGGAAGACGCTCAGATGGCCAATGACTAGGCGGTTGGCATTTGCGGCCATCTGTCTCTATTGGCAGGCTAGCGCCAAAGGGTTTTGGGGGAGACGTAGTCAGTACGAGGGCATGTTTATTCATCTATTTCAGACTACCTACAAAGATGATCGTTTTGTCTTGTTTCAATCACGATTCCCATTTCACTCTCCATCGACAAGACTTCACTCAGGGGAGGTTGACTTCCCAAATCTTGACGGTCGCGTCTTTCCCAGAGCTCGCCACCCGGCCGCCCGCAATCCAAGCGATGCCCGTCACGCCGTCCAGATGAGCGTTCGGCGCCTTGATGCGCTGGCCTTGGAGCTTCTTCTCCAGGCACCAGACGAAGACGTTGGAGTCCAGGCTTCCGCTCGCGGCGTACGCGCCCGTGTCGTCCCAGGAGATGCAAGTGACCCGTGCGGTATGTGCCGACCAGCGGTCGGTCACGAGCTCCCACGATCCCGCCTTGAAGACCAGGATCTTCCCCACGCTCGTTCCCGCGGCCAAGTGGCTGCCGTCCTTGGAAAAGGCCAGGGCAGTGATGGTTCCGAGAGGGCTCGACACGGACTCCTTGAACTCCAAGCCGCCGCTCGGGTCGCTCGTGTAGATTCGTGCGGTATTCTGCTGTCCCCCGACGGCTACGTAGGACCCGCAAGCCGCAATGGCCTCCGGGGAAAAGTCGAGGGGGGTCTCCTTGAGCAGCTTTCCGTCGGCGTACGCTGCCACGCCGGCGGCGCCGGCCACATACACGACGTGGCCGGCCGAGGCCGCGCCCTTGGGCTGGCCGGACAGCTTCGTCGACTCGCCGAGGAAGGTCTTGGCCGGTTCGTCGATGGCCCTGAGGGTGTCGTCCCATCCCACACTGTACACCTTGCCGGAGCCCGCGGCAAATTGGGCGATCTGGTTGGTGTGAGACTGGCCGTCCAGCACCGTCGCGGCACCGGTCTCGAGGTCCCAGGAGCAGACGCGGCCGTCGAAGCTGCCGGTCAGGACGGCGGCCGCATTGCCGTCCGAAGACGATGCGATCAAGGCGGTGATTCCCTTGTCGTGGCCCTGGATGACCCTGACGGGCTCGCTGTTGCCCTCTCGCAGGTAAATCAGCTCGCCGGCCAGGTTGATGCTGATGATGAGGCCGTCCGTTCGGCCGTGCGGGATGACGACGCCGACTTGGTGGTCGCGCACGCCGCCAGCCCCGTCGCCAAACTTCCACGTCTGAATGACGCTGCCCGACTCGACGTCCCACAGCTTGACCGTCTGGTCGGCGCTGGCCGTGGCAAGCTTCTTGCCGTCCTGGGACCACGAGACGCCAAAGATGCTGCCGGCGTGTTCCCCCTCGCCAATCTGCCTGAGGGGCTCGCCCGTCACGCCATCGTACAGCTGTATCCGCCGGTCCTGGCCGACGGTGACAAAGGCGGACCCGTCCGGCGAGTAGACGGCGCCCAAGACGAACCCGGCGTGCAGGTTGGTGACGCTCTTGAACTCGAAGGGGACGCCGTGGTAGAAGTTGACGTTGCGGTCATCGCCGACGGTGACGGCACGCAGGGGACGCTTCGTGGTGATGCTGACGGCGTTGACGGACTTTGTGTGGCCGATGATCTCCCCCACCGAGTTGCCGCTGTCGGCCATGATGGCCTTGCCAAACTTTTGCCGGCCGTTGCCCACGGCCATGATGCGGCGCGAGTCGCCGTCCCACGCGATGTCCAGCAAGGGGCCGGAGATGATGGGGTACTCGCCTCGCGTGGTGTCGATGGACTCGGGCTCCCATATCCTCAGGATGCCGGCCGAGTCGCCGCTGGCAATCTTGAAGCCGCTCGGCGCAAAGCGGGCCACGGTCGTGGGGTGGGTGTGGCCGGTGTATTCTCTGCAGTCTGAAGGGTCGTCGATGGAGCGGACAAAGATGGACTTGCCAGACTACGCACCCGGGCCAAGTCAGCAGCCCGGCCTCCGCCGGCATCAAGCTCGGCCGAGATTCGGCCAACGGCGGACGGTGACGACTCACTGCGTACGCGATCCTCGTGCCCTTGGGGTCGGCCGAGAGCTGGGTTCCCTGTCCTCGGTTCGTGACAGGCGCGGCCGCCAGGATGCGCTCGATGGTGATGGATGCCATGATGCAGCGACTGGCGGAAAAGCACAAAAGAAGAAAAAGAAGAAGAAAAAGGAGAAGAAGAAGAAGAAAAAAGACTTGTGAATGCCAGCAAAAAAAAAATTAAAAAACAAACAAAAAAAAAGAGAAAAAAAGACTTTTGGGTCGTTGGAGGCGGGTTGATTCTCCCGTTCAGAGAGGGGTTGAAGCAACAAAGCGGAAGAAGCTGCCAGTTCGATGGTGGGGGTGCTGGGGGGGGGGGGGGGGAAAGAAAGACCGCCCGCCTGAGCCAAAACCCGCGAGCAAAACTCGCTATTACTCCGTATAGTGAGTTGTCACTTCCAGTGGCCTCGACAGCTACCCATGTATTAGCCGATGGCGCCTGTTTTCATTCATTCATTCAGGGGACAACTGTTCGTTCGCCTTGTGTGTGTGTGTGTGTGTGTGTGTGTGTGTGTGTGTGTGTGTGTGTGTGTTTTATTTATTTATTTATTTTTACGAGAGTCGAGCTGCCCGTGATGTTGGGGATTGACAATGTGTTTTTTTTTTTTTTTTTTTTTTTTGCATTGTGGTTGCATCTCTCTCTCTCTGCTCGTCTCTCCAATTGCCGGCCATGTACTCAGAGTTGCCGTATTAGTAATTTACCCTCGAGGGATGGCTGCAAAAGGCATCACCAGGCAAGGCAGCAAGCTTTACTAGTGATAGTATATAAGGCACCAGGCACAGGTATGTTGCCTACTGTATGCTCGGTATCAATGAACAGACAGCACCCAAGGGACGAAACAAATGCCTACAGAGTGCTATAGGTACTCCGTACATGCGGTGAAATTTTTGGTTCTCTGGAAATAAATAAATCAAGCAACATTTGCAACAGCCTGGCCAAGCAAGACTGCAAAAGCTTCAAAGGAAAGACACACACACCCCCCTTGACAAAAAAAAAAAAACATCCAAAGACACCGACTCACTCTCATTTCCTACGCGAAAGCCACCAGCTCGCAGCCGCGCCGCAAGCAATTTTACCTGGGCAATAGTGCCGAGCGCCGTGGCGTTGCGCCTCCCCGCCAGGGGTATTTTTTTTTTGCTAGAATGAATGCAGCTGCTGGCAACGAAGAAGCCGTCTTCGTGGTGTAATCCAACAACAACGGCACCAGAAGAAAAAAAGAAAAAAAAAGAAAAAAGAAAAAAAGAAGGAAAAGAAAAAAGGAAAAGAAAAAAGAAACAAGTAAAAGAAAAAAGAAAAAAAGAAAAGAGCACCAAAGAAAATCACAAACGACAAAGAGACCACACCCCTTTACCCCCCCCCCCCCCCCCCCTTCCCTTCGAAAACGCTCGGACCGCATGGCGGGAATTCGCACACCGATTCTTGGCTCACATGCGCTGGCGAGAAACAAAGAAAAAAAAAAAAAGAAAGCGAGGGGGGCTCGTCCATGTCCGTCCGTCCGTTCGTTCGTGCGATACTTCTGCGATCGCGGTCGCTTTTTTTTTTTTTTTTGACCGGGTTACTCCATGTTTTTTTTTTTTTTTTGCTGGTGCCCCGGTCTGGGGGAGGAGGAGGAGGAGGGGAGATTTTTGCCTATCGAGATTTGAAAGAAAGAGAAGTGGGATGGGAAAGCCAAACTGGGAAAATAAAATAAAAAATTGGGAAATAAAATAAAAACCAATGGCAAGCAAGAATGTATACGTATTATAACAATAATATATATTATGTACTACTAGTATAAAAGAGGGAAAGGTCATGGCAACTAATTGAACCTCTATTCCCCCCCCCCTTTGCTCCCCCTGGCTAAACAACATAAACTTAAATCCCATCCCTTTTTCAATTGCCGCGCCAAAACTTTACATCGCCTCTACCTCTTAGGTGCCGGTAGCACGTAGTACTAAATGTAGTAAGTACGAACTGCTACTTCTACTTCCAACTACTTCCAATTAATTCCAACGAACTTGTTCGTACTCGCTGCTGCTAGAAAAAATATAAAATAAAATAAACAGACTTCAGTCTCAACGCCATCTCAAGTCGAGAAAAGCAGGGGGGCGCTGCTCCGACCGCGTCCCCACAAACAGCCGCACATTCCCATTTCTCGCCCGTTCGAGACCTGCGGCTGCCATTGGCTCAGCCGCGGGCCGCTGGTATTTCGGACCCTTTGCAAGCGATGCCTTGCCCTGCGATCCACGCGATCCATTTTGCACGACAACACACAACATGGCAGAACACATCATATTGACATGGCCCCCCTCTCTCTGCGGCCGGGAGAGAGAGAGAGAGAGAGAGAGAGAGAGAGCAGAGCCCACGATAAGCAGGGCCCGGGCCAGCCTGCATCAACGCCCGGCAAATACGAGCGGAGCACATGTATGATAGATGGCAGCATCTGGGTATCACCGCCAGTCGCACAGGACGGCGATGCTACCCATCAGGTCCTCGGCTCTCCTTGCGCAAACTCTAAAAAAAAAAAAAAAAGGGACGAAGCTGGGCGGGTGGCGCCTGGTCTGTTGTGCCTTGTGCGCAGGGCAGAGCACGGGCGGCACATTGGCCTCCCACCTGCGTTACATACCATGTAGGTATTCGCGGCGGCTCATCCCTTCCAAAGGGCAGGCCGAAGGAAGGATGCTCTCTCTCGCTCCCACTTTCGTTTCCCCAAGCAACAGCAGCAACAACAATAACAACAACAACAACAACAGCCAGATTTTCCGTAGAAGAAGAAGAAGAAGAAGAAGAAGAAGAAGAGCAAGCCCAAGCAGGCAGTCCCGGCGAGACCTGCCAACCGGTCCCATCGCTGTTAGGCCGGTCACCCCCCATGCGGCCTCGGCGATGAATCCGGGGGGGCCATTGAGAAACCCCAACATGCCACTTACCACGCCCCCCCCCGGCTCGTCGCTGCCAAATAAGACTTCACCTACCCCCTGGCTTCTTCTTTTGTCAGGGCGTTTTTTTTTTATTATTTCTTTCTTCTTCTCCCTCTTCTTCTTCTTCTTCTTCTTCTTCTTCCTCCCCCTTGTCTGCTTTCACTTTCACTTTCTTGGTTTTCTTTCCTCTCTTCATTACAATCAACTTATAATAATAATACTAATAACAACCCCCATCTTCCACACCAGCCATCAGAGAAGCCTTTTGTCCTTGCTTTTTTTTTTCTTTTTTTCTCGTTGCCCGACCACATTTCATACGTGACTCGCCCGTGCTTCAAAGCATCCGCCACCAAAGCCAAGATGAAGTTCCTCGCTGCTCTGCTCTTCGCTGCTGTTGGCGTCTCTGCCGTTGGATCTGCCACTTCCCCGGATACCCCGGGCTCTACCTGCCAGGCCGATTTTATCCTCGAGGACTGTCTTACCTCGACCACCAAAATCGTGCGTGGCCCCAGATTTCCCTTTCATCCTTGCCCTTCCGCCGACCCATGTCAAGCTGACTCCAGATCTCTCCAGGCCAGCTCTTGCAAGCCCACCGACTATGATTGTCTTTGCCACTCGTACCAGGCTGTCTTGACGTGAGTTTTCTTGATGCCCGCCCTCCTTCGATGCCGCGTACATTTCCATATGCTGATTGTCCTCGCCAGCTGCTACAACAACTGCCCCAACGACATCCGTGCCCCCTCGGTCCAGCAGCAGGTCGACTCTTACTGCCGGACCGCCTCTCTCCTTGCCACCACCCCCACCACGGCCCCCAAGACCAAGACGTCCGAGTCCTCCAGCTCTGAGGAGACATCTGCCGCTGCCGCTGCCTCCAGCAGTGGCGATGCTTCTCCCACCACGGCCGTCTCCTCCGAGACCTCTGGCAGCCGCACGAGCGCTACTACCGCTTCCCACAGCTCCAGCACCAACGCGGCCGCTACCATGGTTGGCCACGTCGCCGGCGTCGTCGTGGCTGTTGCCGGCGCTGCCGTCGCCATGATATGATGAATGGGATGGGGGTGTGAAGGCGTGCATGCGGACAAGGATTGGATGAAATGGAACGTTGGGCCCCGGGACAAAACAAACGGGCGTGTATGACGGTGATTGGGAGCTGTTTTGGCGCATGTCATTCTACTTTAGTCGCTTTACACATAGTATGCTAGGATTCGGCGTCGAGCATCCGCGTTGTTGTCCACGGCCTTGTGATTCTGTTTATGGCACCGCAGTACGATGATGGCTTGGGTGGTCGTAGAAGCTATATGTACAATTAAAAAAAAAAAAAAAAAAAAAAAAAAGAGAAATCAATACGGCTGTATTAAAGTCAGCAACGAGTCAGGTAGTAATTACGAGGCCTTACGTGTGCAATAAAAAACAGTCATAAAGACTATATTGCGTGTTGTAAAAAAAAAAATTGACATATTTGAGGAACCACGGCGCATGACATTTCAATATTTGCTAGTCAGCCCATGCAAAATAGGAACGGGGGCCGTTTGGGAACACCCTCCCCCAATCATTCTCAAATTTCCGTCACTGCAAAAAAAAAAAAAAAAAAAAAAAAAAAAAAGCCTCGCGTGCATTATTGTATCATACACACACACACACACACACGAAAGAAAAAAAAGAAAAAAAAAGAAAAAAAAAGAAGAAAAAAATCTTTCATAGTTGCCACTCCAGGGCCCACGCTTTATGCTTCGGCTCCCCTTTGGCCGAGCAATCCTCAAGCAGCTCCTTGTAATCCATTGCGCCGGCCACCACTCTGAACAAAATAAATAACCTAGTCTCTAATACAAAAAAAAAAAAAAAAAAAAAAAAAAAGAGCAAAAAAAATCCGAATACCTTCAATAATCCGTTGGGCGCCTGAATAAAAAAATGGTGAATAAAAAAGTAACCTCCCCCCCAAAAAAAGTCCGCACTTCGTAAACAAACCAAACCGATCCACCGACTAATATTGCGAGGGTTCAAATTGAGAGCAGCAAAGAAAAGAGCACCATAAGAGGGAGGTGAAAAAAGGGAAGAAAAAAAAAAGTCGTAAGCCAATAAAAAAAAAAGTTATAATTGTTAAGAAATAGGTGATGAGCGAAGCGATAAAAAAAAAGAATCCAAACGGAGCTCTATTGGTGTTTGCCATATGATTCGGGGTTGAAGAAAGAAGTTTTTTATGTCCAGTTTAGGGAAGGAAAGAAAAATAGATCCGAGTGGTCCCGTAAAGGAAGGAGAGCGCGGTTGTTTGTCTAGGCCTTTCGCTGCCGCCTCTCCTTGGCACTGCTTCTGACAGGACCAATCAGCGTGACTTGCTTAGCTTCTTCTTTGCGAATCCGCACAGGTCCCGCAATGCCCGCTGATTCTCGGCGAAGAGCCCGAGGGTCGGGCTCAAAGTCCAAGGTGATTTCGGCAACATCCGACACAGATTCTGCCTCTAGCTGGTCACTTGCCCCAGAAACGGAAGAGCCCTCGTCAGAATCATCGTACTCCCCGTCGTCACTAACCAGGGAAGGCGCATTATTGCTGATGAGCGTGTTGGGGCTGAGGTCAGCGTCCTCCATGTCCACGTCCTCGTCCGACAGAATCGTGTTCGGCAGGTGCTCGTTGGACGCGACAGCCATATCAGAGTCTGACGGGGAAGCCAACGCCATGTGGGCAGCGCGACCTTTGCTGCTCGTGGGACGCGCCGAGGAGCCCATGGAAGCAGGCGAGTTTGCGATCCTAGCGGGCATGCGCATGACAACCGATGCTCGGGTTGGCAGGGAGTCCCGCAGGGGGGACACGGAGCCATCGGCTTCCGACTCCTCTCCGGCGGCATCTTCCAGCAGCGCCTTTGTCTTTGCGTCGGCAACGACTTCGTGGAGGTTGCCTCGGAAGTTGCGCGCCTTCAAGAGGCGGGACAGGTGCGGCGCTTCCGCGGAGGGGCCGAAGCCCGATGATGCCTTGCCGGGGTAAGCGACGGCGTTGACGTTTCGAGGGACCTTGACAACCGACAGCTTGCCTTGGTTGTAAAGCTTGAGCGAGTCGGAAATCCTCATCCGAAGCGACTGGAAAATCTCCTGCTCCGCCATATCTCGGCGCGCAAAGGCGTGCACGAAAGATGCGGTGGTGGCGGCGGCGGCGGCGGCGGCGGCGGCGGTAGGGGACGAAGAGGGGGTCGATGCCTTGCTGTCCTTGGGGGCGTTCCCCCCTTCGGACGCATCGTAGGGCTGGCCGCAGCGGACGGCCGCCTCCTCGTGGCTCTTGAAATCACGCTTGTGGGCTATGCGGCAGTGGTTGATGAAGCCTTGAGTGCTCGAGAAGTTGTCGCGGTGGCAGTCCAAGCAGACGAGCTTGACCGTCTGGCCGTCCGCCCGTGTCGAGACACATGGGCCTACCTTGTCTTTGGGTGGGGGGTAGCCGCTTGACAGAGACTCGAACCTCTGGGCGCCGTTGCCCCGGCGGCCCTTGACGAGCCCGATTCCAATCTCGCCGCTACTGTTCCTGGTTGTCCTCCCTTCCACGACGGAGCCGCGGGCAGGGGCGTGCGAGAGCTCCGGCCGCAGGCCGTCAAAGGCCGGGTCGGGGATGAGCCACTTGGCGTAGTGCCGCGAGTAAGGTCCGTCGACTACGCCGAACGGAGGAGCCCAGCGAGGGACGGCATCGCCCGCTTTGGCCACCACTGCGGGGCCCATTCCGGTGCTGACATGGAGCATCTGTTGCGGGGTGGGACAGTTGACGGGATACGGGATCAGATGGCAGCGTCGCAGCTGCTCGAGCGCGATCTGGCACTTGGCCAGCTCCTGGTTGATGAGCCTCAGCTCCCTGTGCTTGAGCAAGATTTCCTGGCAGAACTCGGCCTGGATCAGGTCCCTGGCGCCCTCGACGGCACTGGCACAGGCCGAGCGGGAACGGCCCCCGGGCGTGGGAGACGCCGGTTCCCCAGCGAACGCCTGGGAGCCAGCCCTCGGACGTTTAGCCGGTGCAGCCGAGTCCATGGCGGCGTCGTCGTCATCGCCGTGGCAATGCGATCGCTTCAGAGGCACCGCCTGCGCCGACGGACCGCATGCGACAGGCGAGCCTCGGTCCGGCTGGCTGATGGGGGCAGCCGCCGACCCGTCGATGGTCTTCTCGCTTCCCCGTGAATCGGAACTCCAGAACCGAAACATGGACATGCCCGCTGCTGCTGCGGTGCGACTGCACCAAACCCAGCGATGCGACGCGACAGATGCGACGCGACCAAGAGGCGCACAGCGAAGTGGCGCCTCCGCGAGCGAAGGGCTGAAGGTTTTTTTTTTTTTTTTTTTCTTTTTTTTTTCTTTTGTTGGATGAGGTAATGCGCTTTTGCAAGCGACGGGCAAGAACAATGCACAAGACGGGAGCGAGGGAGTTGCGAAAAGTGGGTCGCCGCAAGGAGTGCGTGCTGACGTAAACCTGCCTAGAACGGTCGGGGTGGCGCTGGGGGGGCAAAAAGGGGAGGGGGGGGGGGGCCGGCTTTTTGAGGCGGCTTGGATTGATTTTTTTTTTGTTTTTCTGGTGGTCGGCGGAGAGGTCGGAGACGCTGAATCTGACCTGCAGTGAAGGCAGCGCGCAAGAGGGAGACAAGGGGTGAATGAGAGCAGCCGGTGCGCGAGCCTGTAATAAAAGGGGGAAGGGAAGGGGGGGAAGGGAAGGGGGGGAAGGGGGGAGAATGGGGAAGATTGGGGAGATCGAGTGCTAGCGAAAGCCTCGAGGAATGTCTCTGGCGAGAGAGCGACAGAGTAAGAAGAAGAAAAAAAAATTAAGAATAGAGAGAGTCGTGTTATGGGATGAAAGGGGGAGAATTAGAAGGCGGCTTGGGCAAAGGAAGGTGAGAAGTGAAAAAGCAAAGGGGGGGGGGGGGGAGAGAGAGAGGCGACTCAGCACTGGGCGAAAGAGGGCGGTTTTTTTTTTTTTTTTTTGGCACGAGTCTGACACCTGGACCTACTGGCTGGACTTGCGCAGCAGGGGCGGCGAACCAGGCGAGCGCCCCAAGGCTAAGGCGCCGGTGACTCGTTCAAAGAGGGCTCTTTTTTTTGGGGGGGGGGGGGGGGGGGGGGCCCGCGTGGTGCTGGAGCCCACTGCTGGTTACGGAGCACTAGGGCTGGACTCCCCTCTGAAGCGTGTCGAGTACGGAGTATGTACTGCTAACTTGTAGGTACCTTATACGGAACCGCTGGCAGGGCAGAGCCGCCGGGCCAGGCATGTAACTAGTACCGCCGCCTGCTGCCGGCCTGCAAGGGGGTGTGCGTGTTTCTGAGAGTGGGCCCGCGGGCGGGGAGCTTTGGCCACATGTACTCCGTACGCACCGTCTCCGGGGGACGCTGTGGTGGGCGCAAAGTACGTACTAAATAAGTATACCTACCTTAGTAGGTACTCCGCAGACGCTGGCTACGTACCTAAGGTACCCTTACTCGAGCGCCGCGGCAGCCGTCTACCGCATCGTGCGCACGCAAGTACAAAACCGGGGGGGGGGGGAGGCTGTTATCGCCTCACTTGCCCATTGTTTGTTCGGATGGTGGTGTGTTCGGAGGCGCTGATAAGAACCTTGAATTTTTTTTTTTTTGGAGCACACACAGAAAAGCCAGGTCCAAGGTACCTACCTACAGTACTCGCCATGGGTTTCTACAGTACCTACTAAACCCATCCCCATCCCATTAGGTACTAGGTACCTTAGTAGTTTCCAGCAGAGGGGGGGGGGCGCCCCCCTTCGTACTAGTACATGTACGTACGCATGTACGACTGTCTGCCTGCCAGCGCACACATGATAGCAAGCAATACCATTTTCGCGCTGCCTGAAGCCACCCCCAAAAAAAAAAGAAGTTCAAAAAAAAAAAGCCAAAAAATGGGCAGTAAAAAAAAAAAAAAAAAAAAAAAAAGGCCCCCCTCCCTTTGGAAGCGGACGCAACTGGGAGGCGTAAAGCGACCGGGGTGTGAAAGTTTGGTTCGATGCCAGCAGTGGGGAGTTTCCTCGGGAAGAGAGGGAGGGACAAAGCACCAACCAGCTCTTGTTTGCCCGTCGGACAAGGGGGAAGGATGAGGATGAAGAGGAGCATCAGGCGCTGGCGGGCCTTTTTTTGTTTTTGCTGCACAGCACAGGCAGGTAGCCGCTTCTTTTTTTTTTTTTTTTTTTTTTTTTTTTTGCTGCAGCGGGCGTTTGAGATTTCGGATATGCATGCCACCGCCTTTTTTTTTTTTTCCCCCTCTGGTTTCTTCTTCTTTTCTTTTCCTCATTTCTTTTCCTTTTTTTTTTTTTTGTTTGTTGAAAGCGGCATGCGTATAAGTAGTAGTAGTACTAAGACAATTCATTCGAGGCTTCCGAGGTTGTTATGTACCAAGGTACTACTCTATAGTATCGTAATCAATGAGGGCTAATAAAGCTACCATGTACCTATACTTGAAAATTGCCAGTTGGTGCTTGGTACACCGTTCGAGGTTATTAGAGGTACCTAGGTAGTACTGGGTTGGCTCAGCTGGTAAAGTACGTACCATTGTGCAAAAGTACCTACACGGAGTGCCGGCAGCCAGGTCTTACATTGAAGTTTTAGCACCGAGGAATGCCGCAACCAAAACAACAACAATAATAAAATAAAAAAATAAAATAAAAAAAGCCCGTATAAAACAGAGGCGGCAAAACAGGACAGCCGTCTTATTGTCGCAGACGTGGGAACAATCAGATGCTTTCGATTTGCCGTCGAGCCAATTCGAGTTACGTACTCGGATTTGGTTTTGTTGCATGCTTCTTCCGCCTCCATTGCACCGCCCCTGCACCGCTGCCTATCATTCTGCGGCCCGTAGCCCAACGCCAACGGCTGCGCCCCGTTCTATATTGTTGCAGTTACTGCTTCGTACGGAGTACTAGTATTAGGTATGATCCCCAGACAAATGTTCGCATTGGCGTTTGGCTTTGCGGCGTGTTTGTATGGCACCAAAAAGCCATCGCTTCGTCGAGGCCGAGCGTTATACTGCTAGCAGTACTACTAGTACTACTGCTACTACTACTACTACTACTACTACTACTACTACGTACTACTAGTACGGAGCAGAGAGGGGGAGAGAGAGAGAGAGAGAGAGAAAAGTGGTGGTGATGGTATTGATGGTGGTTGGTGTTCCATTGGAGAGAGGCGAGCTAATGTCGTCGGTTGCATGGCTCCAAATGCAGCCCAATCAAAACTGGCCAATCGACGGCGCGGAATCCTTCCATTTCGGAATTTCGAGATCGATGCTCAATATCTTTTTTCATCCAAGATCCATTTGTCGCCTCTGTCTCAGATCCAAGCAAGTCAAAGTAACATTGGATTTTCCAAACTGGGCCGGAACTGCGTGGTTTTCCTTCTTGGCGGGTTTCCTGCCAAACTTTGGCTGCCGTTTTGCTCAACAAAGTGTCGAACGCGCTCAACCAATACATATATACCTTAATAAACGACGTCTGCCCAACTCTTTGATGGGCTCTGGTGGGCCCGATCACGCTGCGTTGATGAGCGGCCGTGTCCACTTTTTGCAGCACTGGCGGAGTATGGAGTATAGCAGTACGTATGTAGAACTAGTAGTAGGCACTGCTCCAGCATGGAGATTGCTTCTCTCTCTCTCTCTGTCTCCTTCTGAGGTACGACAAGCTTGGAGGGAGGAGCAGTAGTACCTAGTAGTAAGTACTACAGTACTATCAACCTCGCAGATGCTCTCCACCGCAACTGCTGGCGAATTCGTCATGTACTTCTAACCAAGCAAAGCGTGTGATGTTCGAGCCTTATCCTAATCCCGCTTGGATGGCCATGGCTTCTTCTTCTTCTTCTCTCCGCGCGTGCGTGCAGAAACGACGGCGCATTGCATTGTGCGTGTTTACATGACCCCCCAGCAGTAAACACGCATTGGCCGTTGCTATGCGCCCGCAGCGTCCCGTCTCCTTCTTCTCTCTCGCTTCCGAGTAGAGTCATCACCGGATGCACACACCACCATGGTCTGCTGCTACTATTTGGAGAGCCCGTGCTTTAGCATATATTTTAGCAGCAGCATCCCCTTGTGCGATAACGTGCTTTGACTGGTTCGAAGCGGTCCACGCCGTCTGCCGAACAAAAGGGACGAGGTTGGCGACTATGAAGTTCTCCAATTGGGCCGCCACTCGGCGTACCGTCGGAACAATAGCCAACAATGGGCTGCAAGGCGGCATCGGATCTAGATTTTACCCATGGGTCTACCGGTATTGCTACAGGTACGTACCTTACTTAGTGCCTTTAGTACCTAGTACCTAGGTACAGGTAGTACCATGTACGTACTACCTTAGGTGCTACAGTACTGGGTAGGTACCTTGGTCAATTTGCACATGCTTCGATCGAAGCGCATCCGGCTTTGGGCTTGGGGGAGTGGAAGCCCAACAAGCACAAGCTTGGGGCCTACTCCAGATTTTTGTTTCGAAAATTGGGTACTTCAGGCAAGGCTTCAATGGCTTGGCAGGTTACCTCAGTACCTACCTGTTTCATCGCTGGCGCTTTGTATGGAGTACCTATAGTACCTAAGTTGCTCTGGTTAAAGTACCTACGTACGTACCTAGTACGTAGTACCACTGCAGGAAACTTTACCTAAAGTTAGAAGTTATTGCCTGTAGCTTTCGCTAGGTCGCAACCAAAACCCACATTTCCCGGCAAAAGGGCTGCAAATCTTTGGCATCTCCGCCTCCCAAGACAACAAAACAAAGAAAACAAAAACAAAAAACAAAAACAAAGACGAAAAAAAAAAAAAACCCCCCGCGTCGCCAATTCACCACCAGAGCTCCCGCCATGTCCACCGCCAATCCCCCCCCAAAGCGCAAGCTGCCATCTGGCCAACCTGCCCCTGCAAAGAAGCCTCGCATCCAAGGAAATGCCACCTTGATAGGCCCGCACGAAGCCGCTCTCGGAGAGCTTTCCGCCCGGCACAACGTCCTCGCCCTGTCCATCCTCTCGTCCACACAGATCCGCAAGCGCGTCTCCAGTGCTACCTCTCATCTCCTCGACAAATCTCTGCAGTCGCCAGCGATCCTGCTCCACGCGCGGCCCGCAGACGTGTGCAAAATGATCACGGTGGCGGAGCAGTGCAAGAGGGTGCTCGGCGAGCACGGCCAGGCCTGGCATCAGTACAACGAACTATTCCATCTCCCGGCCGAGGCCGAGAAGAAGCAGAAGAAGAAGAAGAAGAGGGAGGAGGAAAGCATGCCCGAGGGCGCAGATCTGGACGAGGCAGCGGGGGAGGATTCCGCCAGCGAGGATGAAGCGTTTGAGACCATGCAAAGTCGATTCGAGCAAGCCGTATTGCCGCCCCCGCGAGTCCGAGCCTACAGGTCTTTGAGGATATGGATTTCACCTCAGGCGCTGCCGGAACTCAAATCGAGAGAAACCGTCACGGTGCAAACAAGTCAAGATGCTACATGATGGAAAAGGGCTCGATGGAGCGGAGGGAAATGGGGGGTTCGCCTTCTTGGGCATGGGAAGGCCAAAAAAAAAATTTATGACAATTCACCTGGATACATGGATTGTGGCAATATGATACCCTAGCTTTGAATGCGCAATCTTATTGAGCTAATAATCATGTCCAGTCCGATACCCAAAGGAAAAAAAAAAACCTATTATACACTTAATTTCAACAAACGCTAAATGCCCCTTGGAGAAACCCTTCTCCTCGGGGATTTTGATTGCCAAGCCAACCAAAGCTGTGCGGTCCCAAAATAGGCAGCTTGGCCATATTGTTACCATGTCCCACGACCAAAAGATTCCGCTTCCGTCCCATCCTCGGTTCGTTCGCCCCTTCCCTTCCTCCCCAAGGCGGCACTGGCGTTCAATAGGCGGGACGGCCCTTCTGCTTCTTCGACTGATCCATAATCCTCAGGACAAAGTTGACAATGACGGCCAACAAAAGGATGATGGCCAAAAAGGTTGGGCCAAATCGGTCGTCGAAACCGGCCTGCCCCCTCACTCGTATAGATTTTGCTCTCCAGTGGTATGTTACTAGGGCGTAAATCATCGTCAACATGGCCACACCCGTGAAGAGGAAGGCCGAGATGAAAGACACTCGGTCGCCAAAGTTGAGCATGCCGATTGCCAAGGCGCCGAGGATGACGGTAAAGTTGAGCCATGATAGGAATGTACGCTCGTTGGCGAAGAAGACCTTGGGCTCGACTCGCGTGGGCAGGGCAATGCGCTTGCCTGTTGGAATCGATGAGCAAATCGGCTCGACTCGCGCCAGAGGGAGCAGAGGGGAGGGATGCCGAAGCTTGTGCGACTTACCTGGGGCAGTTTGGAGGAGAGGCTGGGACGACATTGTGCCGTAATCAAGGTGAAAAACAAAAAGAGAAAACGACAGAATGAAAAAAAAAAAAAAAAAAAAAAAAAAAAAAAAAGAGCTGCTGCTTGGGGAGCTGCCGCTAGTTCGTGCCGTCTAGTAATGATGACGCCTAGGGTGGAGTGCTAGAGATGTGTCTGCGGTTCGATTCGCTGGCAAAGCCGTACGCGCTGAGGACGAAGGCGACGCGTAGGGAGACGGGTTGGAGCAGCTGGAGCCTCGGAGGGGGGGGGGGGGGGGCAACGAGAATTGTTTTGCGATGCAACGAGATGGGAAGAGAGAGAGAAAAAAAAAAGGGCAGGGCAGGCATCATCTTGCAGGGTGAAGCTGCGTCCCAAAGGTCGTTCCGCCCCCGTCTCCACTTTTGCAGGCCTCATCGGGCGAGCCATCATGAGCACGTGGGCTCTGTAGTTGGCCAGACGTCACGTGCACGGCCCCGCAAAGGCGGAAGCGCAGTCTTGCTGTACGGAGTACCAAAAGGGGAAAGCGAACGCAGGGCGAACGAGCAACTTGTCGTGGTCGGAAGCACAAGAGCAACAGGATCGTTTTTTTTTGTCCCGTCACAGGTGCGTTTGCCGGTTGTTTATCTTTGCGGCTGCATATCCTCTCCATGGTCGACTAACCTGGGGGCTGGCGATTATTATTATTATTTTTTTTTGCACAGGCAGCATCTTCCTCGTTTGGAGCCTCCTACAAGTCCGCGGCTTGCATTTCTCGTCGCCATCGTTCCATCGCATCTCCTCTTCCCCCCCCTCCCCCTTTACAACGTTCAGCCAACACACGCATCATCAGCCAGCCGTTCTAAAAAAAAAAAAAAAAATGTCTACCCCAGTATGCAAACTATTCAAGGCTCTGAGAGGGGCAAGTGTGAGACATGCTGATGGAGAATAGCCCGTGCCCTTCCAACGACTCAAGCAGATCGCTACAGATGTACGTTTTTGCCTCTCCCTCTCTCTCCCTCCCTCCTCACGACCGGGCTTAAGGGGCCGTCCGAAGCTATCACAAAACGAGCTCGCGCGGCTAACATGGTTACAAGGTCTGCAACAGCGCCATCGGCACGGCGGAGTTCTACGATCACGCAAAGACGGAACAATGGAACTCCACAATCATTGTATGACAGATCCCCACGGTGACAGGCAGGAGATCCCGGGCCCCAACAGCTGACTCACCTCTGCCACAGAGCTCGATGCTAAAGGCGCTCATCTCGGAAGCGACTCCTCAGGGCGCCAACGCTCCATCGTACAAGTTTGCCTGCAACAGCACCATCGTCCAGCACCTGGTCCCCACGTCGGCGCTGAACAAGGCCCGCGGCGGCACCGACACCAAGTCCGAGGAGCCCCATGTGTCGACGAGCACAGAAGCCACTGCGACGGACGGCAAGCCGCACGTCGGCAGACGAGGAATGCACAGCGCAACAGGCGCATACTGGGATGAGAAGAAGGATGGCATGTGGACCTTCAAGTACGATGGAGGCGAGGGCAAGGGCATGGACGTGGTCATTATGCTGATCTGGATCGCCATCTGAGAAGAGACGAGCAATTGGAGAAGAAAAGCCATGGGCCGGGCCCCAAACCCGCATCTCCGGCAAGCCCGTGGACAGAACGTGGGCTTGGATGCGAATATTCTCATGGGGCAGGACAGGTCTGGGCAATTTGCTCCTCTCCAGAGGCGGGGCGGTTCAGGGAGGCGATTCTGATGCCATGGCTCGCCCGCGCTTTCCAAAAAAAAAAAAAAAAAAAAAAACATCTCCGATGAACTTTTGCATACTGAAGCGGCAGAAGAGCTGCGACGGATGGTTGAGCAACCGAGAGACACAGCATGGAAAATGAGTAAGGGATACCTATGGAGTCGGTTGTTATTTTAGCTGCCATGAATCATATTTACACCGAATCAATGCATCACCACTGTCCCACGACAATGTAACCAATGCGTACTACTACCAGTGCTGGCACCACCACCCATTTCTCGCAGGAAGGGGAAAGGGGAAGTCAAGTATTCTCTTTTCGGCCGAGTCAAACGTCGGACTGCGTGCGTCTTTGCGGGGGGGCTGCAGCTAGCCAGTTTGCACCACTCGGTGTGGCATTTCGTGGCTTCATGTATGTATATATATATTATATTATTATTATTATTATTATGATAAAAATAGCTGAGAAAGGAGGACTTTTCCCCCAAAATGTTTCCTGATCATGGAATTTTTTTTCAAGTTTTTTTTTGTTGTTGCAGCATCCAGCAGCATCCAGCAGCAGCAAAAAGCAGTGCGGACGAAGACAAAGGCTGATTTGATATCAAAGCCCTCTCTCTCCCCCCCCCCCCCTCCACCCTCCTCTCGACGCACCTCCATTCCAGCGAGCGGAGCTGAAAATGCATGTTCCCCGAGTGCCGTCAAAAAAAACCACCACCCGCAGACGGCTTCACGATTTGCCCAACCAGAATCGGGGGCGCCGCAAAAAAAAAAAAAAAAATGCAGGGAGAAAAGAAAGAAAAAAACGGCGGGAAATGAAACAGCAGCACCTGACCTGCTCGGCGGTATGGTATTATAGAACCGGATGGAAAAGGCGCTTCTCTGGCAGACAGACTTGCCGACGTTTTTTTTTTTTTTTTCTCTTAAGAGCTTCGTTCGTCCTCCTCCCCTTTTTGCCGGTTGATTGCTCAAACTGCCGCCTACCAACCAAAAAAAAAAAAAAAAAAAAAAAAAAAAAAAAAACAATTAAAAATTAAAATTAAAATTAAAATTTTACCATGAAATTTTACGGGTATCCAAGTTCCGCGCGATGCCCTCATCTCGAGCAGCAACCCCGAGGTCCAGACGTCTCCCATCTATATGTACTTGGTACTTGCTCTAACAAACTTCCGCCGAAGATCGGGATCGTCTCCGGCGAAAGGGGGGGCCTTTGGCCGGATACAGAAGGAAAATGCCCGCGAAAACGACGGTGCTGGTCGCTGGACGCCCATTCTATCTTCTTCCACGAGAGCGCGCGATCGGTTGTCAGCTATTATTAGCGTCTCTCTGGAGGAGGATCGAAGGGAGGGGGAGGAAAGAAAAGAAGAGAAAAGAAGAGAAAAAAGAAAAGAAAAGAATCTCCGGCCGGGAACAGCAATCAGTGTTCGAGACAAAGTCTGCGACACTGTGAGAGGGCATCTTCTTTTTTCTCCCCCCTTTCATGGGCGATGGGAGGATCCCGCCGTCGGCCTCGATCGAGAACGTCGACAGGAATTGCGGCACCCAATCCGCATGCAGAGGCGGCGCAGCGCCCGCAGTACCGCCGGCCGCCAATATGCTGGTGATACCCTCCCTCCGCGCGCGTCGCTGACTTGATCGAGGGCGGATGGATCGATGGATGGGCAGAGCGTGGGCCGCTTGACAAGATGCCCTCCCCCGAGCCTCTGCGGAGGATGATGCCGCATTTTGTCTTGCCACCACGGCCCCGGAAGTGCTGCACCGCTGGCGAGAGGTCTTGGAGGTGTCAGACCATCAAGCCATCCCACCCCGTCCGAGCAGTGGCCGTTTCCCCTTCCCCCCCCTCGCGACGCCTGCTTTGCACGCCCATCGCGTACGCAAGCGACCAAGATGCGCGCGCGATGAGCCCGCACCGACCACATGATCTTGTTGTGATACGCAGACGGGTCGTACGTCAGTTCTGGGGTGTTCCAAGCGTTAGTTGTCCAAGGCGATTGGCCCAGCCCCAGCACCCCCAATGGCGTCGGGTAGCCCTGCCGTACCTCACGCTAACGCCCACCTTGGCTTTCCTGTCTGGCTGAATGTGAGCCTTATTTTGCCTCCCCAGGGGAAAGAAAAACTCTGAAAGATTGGGCGTGGGTCCGACGGGGGACCCGGCCAAAGAGCCAGCGTTGGCCTCGCTGGACTTTTGGGTCTTTGTTGTCCGTCACACCACTTACAGCACACCCCCCCCCCCCCCCCGGAAGTCGCTTTTTTTCGGCGTTTCCAGGGCCTCGGTCAAATTTCTGCACATAAACATATAAAGCCCGCCAGCCGTTGCCCCGGATCAGACAGAGTGTGGGGGGAGGGGGGGGGGGGAGGAGGGAAGGAAGTGACCACTTGCACACATCTCGGCGCGGCATCGTTTGTTATCTCATGAAGTCGTTAGTGAGGAGCCTGACACCTCACAACAGTAAAACATTGTGCCGCATTACGCAGCTGCGATAACGAAAACAAAGAGTCGACCTCCCACCCTTTCCCGCTCCCCCTTATTGCTGCTCGTGGGGGGGGGGGAGGTTGTTTACCAGAACGAGGCTCCAACAGCGGATCGCCCATCGTCTGACTCTCGTCGACGCCTCCGCAGCCGCCCCTCTCGCTGCTTTTGCCGATTCGATCGATTTCGAGCTTCCAAGGCCGTTTCCCGGAGATTTGAACTCCAGCAATCATGGTTCAACTGCTGGCAGTCCCAACCCTGTCTCAGAGCGGCAATGCCATGCTCGAGGCGGCGAACGGCCGATCTGAAAATATGATGGCGTCGAGGGAGGAGCACGCCCAGCGGGCTAGAGAGCTGATGGTGAAGAGAGGCATGAAGAGGGCGCCCAGGCGGGGGTGGTCCTTGACCGAGCACCAAGGGCAGAATGACGGGCCGCATTACTTCCACGCTGCGATGCCCGCGACCATCGACCGCATCCCGGAGCACGCGGCCGTCCCTGCGGCCCCGGTATCGCAGCGGGCCATCCAGCTCCCGCAGCGGCCCAAGCTGCCTCCTCCTCGCCGGTCACACTCCGTCACGGATAAGGAGCCGGAGCCGGCCAACCAGCCCCGACCGTCTTCCGGCCTCACCCTCCTCGATCTTCCGTCGGAGCTGCACTATGCCATGTTTGATTTCCTCGACCCCCTTGACGGCGCATGCTTTGGCCTTGCGCACCCCAAACTCTACGACATCCACCGGCGCAAGAACGGCGTCGTCCCGCTATCCAGCAGATATTCCGGCCCCAACGACATTGAGTGGGCGTGGCGCGGCGCCGGGCCTCTGGTGCGCCCGCACTCCAAGCCCTCGGCGTGCGAGAGCGATCTGGAACGCCTGCGGGTCAAGGGCCAGGTGTACTGCCGCAAGTGCGGCATCTCTCGCTGCGAGCTGCACAGGCACCTGAAGGACTGGTTCGGGAAGGGGTACGAATACTGCGAGATCAGGGAGATGTACGGCCCGCCAGCCGGGCCGAACGCGAGGGGATACTGCTTCATGCGATCTCCCAAAAACCCTCACCGGTGCGGCCGCCACGGGGCGAAGAAGACGGCATGCCAGTAAAAAGCGCTTACTCGCTGGCCACTCGGGATTGCAGGCGGTTTTTTTTTTTTTTTTTTTTTTTTTTTTTGGGACCGATGGCAACAGCGTTTTGAATAATGCTTTGGAGGGTTTGCATATGGCGGGGGACAAAACGGCACACGAACATGGGCAAGGGATTTGTTATTATTATTGTTGTTATTATTGTTGTTATTGTTATTATTATCATCATTATTTTCCCTCTCCTTTTCTTCTTTTGAATGGTGTCGAGGGGTTTGTGTGTGTATAATGAAGATGGACATGGAGAATGATGAACCAGAGGATGCGACTTTTTGTCTACCTAGGTACGAACAAATAACAGCGAATGATTTAACAGGTGATTGCAATCTACTATGCCGTGATACAGAGTTGCCGTCTCATGACTTTGTGTGCGTGTGTGTATTTTTTATTCATCTTTATTATTTTATTATTATTATGATTTTTTTTATACAACCTTCTGCGTTTTTCCCACACACATTTCACGCATCACACGCCACTGCTATCTATCCCCGTCACAAAAGCGTGCTAATTATAATATAACGTACGTGCGCCTCTCAACCGCAATTATATATATATATATATATATATATATATATATATATATATATATAAAGAACCACCGGTAATGACCATCTATGTAAAGTGTCAAAGATAAGTACTGAGGTAGGTAGGTAGTAGATACTATGTGAGATGTTTGAAAAAAAAAAAAGGAAAAAAAAATGTACAAGCGTGATATGCGCCCTTGTCTCATCCAAATGACATGTCCAACCTGTTGGTGGAACCGCTCCTCCTAGCCCCATGATGAATGAATGAATGAATGAATGAATGAATGAATGGGTGGGTGGGTGGATGAATGGATAGAGAAAGAAATAAGGGGGGAAAAAATAAAAAAAATAATGACAACAACAAAAGCAAGGGTCCCCCAATTTCATTCATTGCCTTCCTTTTCATGCCTTGCAGAAACGCCGGTGATTGTTTTTACCCACCCAGTCTATGCCAAGAAAAAACAACAAAAAAAAAAACCAAAATGAAAACAAAAAATAAATAAAATAAAAATCCAAAAAAATCCAAACAAGAAAAAAAAAAGAAAGAGAGAGAGAGAGATGTTCTTCACGGATCTTTGACACACACACACACCCGCCCCGCCCCCCTCCTCCTTTATCCCGGGGAAAAAAAAAGAAAAAAAGAAAAAAGAGTCTCACTGATCCACACAGACAGACAGACAGCCCATCAGCGTCATGGTGGTGTAGTTTTTGCTGTCGGTTGTTTGGTGTCGGTTGTTTGGTGTCGTCGTCGTCGTCGTCGTACTTGTATCAAGTCAAGCAAATGCGCCGGGCAGAAAGGACGAGCCCCCTCTAGCGAGGATTTCTCCAGTCCACAGCACACTCTCCTTGGGTTTCGATCCAGTCGTTGATGCCCTTGACGAACCACCCGCTCGTCCACTTATCTTGGTCATCTCTCTCCCTTTTGGGCTTGCCGAGCTTGAAGCTTTTGCTCGTGCAGCACACGTTCTTCCGGAACCGCCACTGGAAGCATTTGCGGTCCTTCTTGAAGTCGACGTCGCCGGCTTTCTCGTCGTACTTGGACCGGATGAGCTGGCCGCGCTCCGTCTCCGTCTCCAGCTTGTCGAACTCGTCGGCGGGGATGTCGAGCCCCGCAGCCTCGCAGACTTTGGCGCAGGCGGCCGGCGAATTGTGCGCGTGTTTCTCGACGGCTCCCTTGTCTTCCTCCTTGACCTGCCGATCTCTGGCCTGACCGGGGGCTTTTTTCTGGCTCTCCTCGTCGGGGGCGAGGTAGCAGGTATCGTCGGACAGGTTGTCCCAGTCCTTGCGGTAGGCGACCATGTGGGGGGCGAAGAAGGCGTAGTACATTTCTCGGATTTGCATAAAGTCCTGCGTCGTCGTCCTCGCGTTAGCTGGAGCCGCGCGCCGTCGACGGAGGTTTGCATCCGCGCAACAAAAAATCAAAAAAAAAAAAGAAAAAAAAAAGAAAAAAAAAGGCCCGCCGTTTGGAGGGGATCGGGCATGACGGTGACGAACCTTGCTGGTGCGCGTTTGCTCATACTGCCACACGCCGCTGATTTCCTCCGAGTTCATGTGGTGCATGGTGAAGAGGGGCTGGCACCAGTGGCCGGGCCCGTAGGGCAGCGTGCTGGGCTTTTCGCCGTTGAACATGGGATGGGCGTTGAGGACCTTGGCGCCGACCTCCTTGGCGACCCTGGAGAAGAGCACGTCGCCGCAGCACTCGTCCCCCGCCTTGTCGTCGTACTTTGCCATGTCTTGGATCTTGGCCATCTTGCGCATGAGCGCGCCGGAGACGACGTAGCCGCTGCCGCCGTGGGCAAAGGGGAAGCCGGCGATCATGGCGACGCTGCCAATGTAGGCGTTGTCCCGGGGATTGACCTTGGAGCGCAGCCAGTGGACCAGCGTCGGCCAAACGACGTAGGTGTCGGCCTCGGCGAAGACGTACCAGTCCTGGTCGGGGCGCATCTCCCACGTGCGCACCACCATGTTGATGAACTTGAACTTATCCAGGTCCCAGCCGCCTTCCATGCCGTCCGTGCAGTCCTTTTGCGAGACGGGGCATTCCTGCTGGGCCTGGTAGAGCTTGAACACGTCGTACTTGTCCTTGATCCTGTCGTCGACCCGGTCGAGGGCGTCGTAGATGTGGTACTTGCCAATCTGCTGCTCCTGGGTCGGGCGTCAGCCTCGGCGATGTGACGAACGAAAGTGCTCGGAAACCCTTGTCGCATCGTTCGCCTCGCGGGCCATGCCGCTGCCAAGGCGGGACGGGCAGAGGGGGAGAGAGGGAGAGGGAGAGAGGGCAGACAGGAGGCTCGGTGCAACAGCAAACCAAACCAAACCAGGTCCCGAGCCAGCCCACGCCTGGACCAGCCCGAGGCCGGCTCCCCGGCCAGCCATAAAAAAAAAAGAAAAACACACACACAACACACAAGAGCAAGAGCAAGAGGCCGAGAACTCACCAGGTCCGAGAAGATTAAGAAGTCGTCGATGCACTGCAGGCCGGTGAGCAATTGCGTGGGCAGCTTGTCAAAGGCCTCGGTGGCGCCCGTCTTCATGACCAGCAGGATCTTGTCCATGCTGGGGAAGCCGTGGCAGGGCGAGCTGAAGTTCCACTGCGAATGCACGGCAGCCTCGGTGCCCTGATGGTAGAGCGTGTTGTTGTAGACGCCCGAGCCCTGGAGAAGGGGGGACAGGCGGTCGTAGACGTACTGCTTGTAGTATCCGGCTGCCTGGTGGTCGCGGAGCTGGTAGAGGGGCAGCGCCAGAAGCAGCGTGCAGCCCACGATGAGGGCGGCTCGCCAGTGGCGGGACGGCATTTTGACAAAGCTTGGCCAAGACGACGACAGGCTCCGGCCGTCGGCTCCCATCGTTGGCGTGACAAGGACGCCAGACTCGGAGAGGGAGGAGGAGGAGAAGAAGAAGAAGAAGAGGAAGAGGAAAATTGACAAGCAAAATGGAAAGAAAAAAAAAGAAGAAGAAAATTGGAAGCTCAACGACTCGACTCAAGCCAAGGAAGAGAGAGGGGGGGGGGGGGGGACAGAGAGGATCGATCGGGAGAGAACAAAGTCCGAGGCTGAAAAAAAAAAAAAAAAAAGACGGGAGTCGATTCGGTAGAGAGAGCAGGGAAAATTAAAGAAAAGAAAAAGGGACAAAAGAGTCGGGAGGGCGAAGACAAGGGGGGAGGAGCACGAGTGGTTTATCTGGTATTGCGTAACCCGAGAGAGCACGACGAACAGGTGAGATTTTTTTGATTGAGATTGAACAGAGCGACACAAGTCAAAGAGAGAAAAAGAAAAGAGAAAAAAACCAGCCAAAAAAAAAACCAAGTTTGATCAGGGGCGGGCAATTGACGATGCAGCCTCGCTCCAGCTCCGTCCGGCACGGCGATGGGGAAAAAAAACAAACAAAAGGAACTTTATGTTGTTGTTTTTTTATATATATTATATATTATAAAGAGAGAGAGAGAGAGAAAGAGAGAGAGAGAGAGAGAGAGAGAAATAGAGAGAGAGAGAGAGAGAGAGAGGAGAGAAGAAGCAGCTCGAAAGGGATGCGAAGCCGGGCATCAGCAGAGAGACCCGCCGTCAGCCCAGCGTTGAACATTTTCCATTCATTCAAACTTGATTTTCCTACTCTCGCTGCTTCTTTCCCGCCTTGCGCGCGCGCGCATAGAGAGAGGGCAATGGATTGCAGCAGCGCAGCTGAGGCGCTAACGGCACCCGCTAATGACGGGGTCCCCCCTCCCCCCTCCCAGCCCAGCAGGCGGCATTTCCAGCTCACGGACACGGACGCGGACACGGGGCTGCATATATGTAGCGGGTACAAAATTTCGCAAAGGGGGGGAGCCTGTAATACCTCTACTACTAAAGGTACTAACATGTTACCTATGTAGTACCTAGTACCTCTAGTACCTACTAAGTACGGTAGGTCGGTAGGGCAGAAGGCTGGCAATGAAGCGACTGCTGAAGGCTGATTAGCTAAGGCAGAGAGGGGCCTAATTGCACGGCGGAACAATTTATCAGCATGCCGAGGAGAGGGGGGGCGGTATCCATGGTATCCATAGGGGGAGTCGTACGAATTGGGAAGAGGCCGAGAGTGTAAGTAAGCGTCGAGTTGCGAGAGGGGAAAGACGTAATGAAAAAAAAAAAAAAAAGAAGAAAGAAAAAAGGGGAGAGAGAGAGAGACATGCTCCATATAGAGAGAGAGAGAGAGACAAAAAGAGGTCAAGGCGAATCGAGCAGGCCAGGGAGTAGTAACACGCCGTGCTACCTTAGTATGTAGGTACCTGTAAGATACTCGACAAACCAAGTCGACGATTTCGCCGCTTTCAACTGCAGTGCTAGTACGTATTATTATTTGGTATCAGGCTGTAGATTCAACATTGGGGATGTCGGGATTGGCCAACCACTGTGTGTTTTCTTTTTTCTTTTTCTTTTTATTTTTCTTTTTTTTAACACATTCATTATGACCCGCCGGCTCGGCCGCGTCGGGGAGTTTTACTATCTGGTACTAAGTTACTACCTAAAGATGCCCCCCCGGGAAGCTCAAAAAAAAAAAAATAACAGCCTCAGGCCGCTCGCTCTTGGATGAAGAGAGAGAGAGAGAGAGAGAGAACAAACAACCTGTCACCAATGCCATGTTTCCTGGGCTGTTTCCCCCCCCCCCCCCCTTAAAACTGTACGGAATACCGGGTGCATGTACAAATCTCTTGGGAAGGGGGTGGATACACATGCCTATGATAACGCTTGAACTCGAACTCGGGGAAAAGAAAGACAAAAAAAAAAAAATACAAGAAAAACGGAAATTATCCACCCGGAACCCACATTTTACGAGCCTCTGTGACGGAGCTGCGCTGCTTTGTAGATTTGGTTGGCAGATTAGCCCGGGCGCTAAAGCAACTCTTATCGGGGAACAAGAACTAAAAAAGAACGATAAGAAATAAAAAAAATAAAAAGACAAAGGGGACAAAGAGAGGAGAAACACCGGACCGACGATCACACTCCACTGGCGTGGGGATTTGGGGAGAAAAAAGTTGTTTCAAAGTTCTATTTTTTTTTAAAAAACATTAATTTTTTTTTTTGCTCACATCTTGTCATGAAAAAAATGAATCAATGTACCTGTAATTAGAGGCTTTATGTGCCCTCAGTACTAATGCAATATGTAAGTACTATACATTAGTAGTATGTACTTGTATGTAGAGTATAAGGTACCAACTTGCTAAAGCTGAATGGCAGGGCATGTACCGGTACAAAAGAAATACTAGGTATTTATATTGCAAAGGGGGGTGGCAGTGTTGCTGCCCTCCCTCTCTGCCTTATCGTTTCCATTGTCGCCAAAACAAGTCTTAATATTCAATACTGTAGCACCACTGCGACTGGTACCTACTAGGTAGTACCTTACCTTACCTGCCCAAGGTACATGCTACTAGGTAGGTACTCACAAGCAAATGCCTACATACAGGCGATATAGATAGATAGATAGATAGGTAGATAAGGAGAGAGAGAGAGAGAGGCACGGCAGCCAGTTCGCAGCAATTCAACCAACGCCGCACTGGAGGACATGAGCTGCATTTTCCGCATCTGCCCTTTCGCTTCGTGCCCTGCCAAGAGCATTGTTCGCCATCCACCCGGGGAGCCGAAACCTGTGACCCCTTTTTATTATTATTATTATTATTATCATTATTATTATTGATGATTCAATTCAGCTGTGCTTGTGCCGGGCCAAAGCTGAGGTTCGTTCCTCGGCGAAACAGAAAAGCCATCGCTCGACTTCCCCGTTTCAGGCTTAGTGCAGCACAAGTTTTTTTTTTCGTTCCCTCCTCTGGGGAATTTCGTATTCCCGTTCAAAAAAAGGCCAGCTCGAGAGCGCAGAAAAGAGAGAGAGAGAGAGAGAGAGAGAGAGAAGAGAGACAAGGCTCTCTCTCTTTCTCGTTTGATATGCCCCCCTTTGGCCAAGTCTACATGCGTATGTACTGTAACTGTACTGTACTGTACTGTAACTGTAACTGTAACTGTGCTGTACACAGGAACATGGGGCAGCTTGACAGAGGCCCCATCCCCGAAAGCCCCATCCCATCCCTGGACCCCTTCGTCGCCCGGCAGCCCAATCCGGTGCCTTGGTCACCACGTTGAACAATCGCGCCCTCTGCTTGGCTCTCTCAATTCGTCTCCATCTTTTCCCATACTACACAGTAAGTGCAAAAAAAAAAAAAACGCTACAGGGGATTCGACAACGATAAACGCGCAGCTGCCAGGAGGTGGGCTCTAGTGTGGGGGTACAAAGCGCGCCGTGTGCCTCGCCATAAGGTATACGGACCACTGCCAGCCGAGCCAAAAACTCCGCTGATTCGTGCAAACGAGGCGCTCGGTTCTGGGTGACACATGGACACCCTTTTCAAAACTTCTATTCCAACGATGCAAATCATCTATCCTCCATACATGCGACCCGTAAACGCCATCCATGTGCCAGCAGGCCTTTTGCCTGGCTCTCTGCCTTGTAAAATCATCTGAAGAGCTTCTCTCTCTCTCTCTCTCTAAGAAAAAAGGGGAAACTCCCCCCCCCCAAAACTCAAAACTCAAGACTCAAAACCCCAAAACCCCAAAACTCGTCCAAAACCAGACTCTCGCAAGCAAAGCCCCGGAACGCTAATTGACCGTAAACGCCGTGCTGGTGCCTTCAAACGCCGTCACCTCGCCGTCAATGGACTTGGCATCGCCAAAATAGCAAAGTCTGTATTCCCCCGGGACCGCCCAGTCCTCAATCTCCCACGTAATGTCCGCCTCGCTGGTGCCCATGATGACGCTGCTTCTCCTCCACTGGTAGATCAGTCCCCAGTCCGAGTCGTCTCGTGCGGTCGTCCACTCCGCTTCGCCGGGGCGACGGTGCTCGACGGCGGCAAACGTCTGCTCCAGCCGTAAATTGTTCCTCGGGTTGGCGCCGACAAACGTTGCCGTCACCTTGTCTCCGGGGGCGAACCGGCTCTGGCCAACGTCCGCGACCACGTCTCCAAACCGCTGGGATGGCCGCGTGCCGTCGAACAAGACGCCTGCGTTGAAGCCAAAGGACCGGTCGCTGTTGTCCGGGGGCAAGGGGCCGGTTTCGTGGGAGTCGGGCTCTCCGCCGGGAACGCCGTCCTTCAACAGAGGGAGCAGCGCCTTGGTTCGATCTATGTAAGCCGCGAGGGTGTGTGGGCCGTAGAGGGTCGATGCTCCTTCGTAGCGTTGGACACTGTTTTTGAGTTTTTTTTTTTTCTGCGTGTCAGTGGCACTAGCGCTGCTCGACATTCCAGTTGTTTTTTTTTTTTTTTTTTTGGGGGGGAGGGAGGGTAGAGATGATGGCAGGGGGGAGATTTCCCCACAAAATAATTATACAATAATGATGATGATGATGATGAAAACAACCTTACCCATACTCTTGCTCTGTTGTAATGTAATGCGTATACGTGTTGCTCGGCCCTCCAAAAACCACAATGGGCTCTTTGCCGTCCAGCTCTTCCGCCAGCTGAATCTTGCTGCTCTCTGCGACGGCCTCCTTCCACCGGCGGCCGGCCATTGTCGTCGCCTCTCCGGGGCTGACAATGATGATGAACTGGCCGACTCGGAAGGTCTGAATGTCGACAATGTCCGGCGTCCAGTGGTACGGCCTATGCGTCTTGCCGACGTTCAGGAGGATGGGCTTGGGGGACTGGCATTGTATCTGCTCCGGGCTGGGAGCCCCGATGGCCCACCGTATCGCCCTCCAGACCGGGGACGAGTTCGACTCGTCGGAGCCATTCTGGGTGATCTCGTAGTGGCCCGGCTCGTCCCAGGTGCCGGCCGCAAAGGAGTAGCCCAGCGCGGCCGAGCACGTGCGCGCCGCGGAGCCGTTGGGCAGCCGGAACGCAAAGTCGGACATGTCGTGGAACCGGTGGAAGGCCTTGACGCCCGAGCCCCCGACGTTTGGCGGCTGCCCGTCCATGGAGTCGTAGAGGCCGAGGGCGGCCTCGTACTGCCTCTTGCCAATCTCGAAACACGACGCGGCCCCCTTGTCCTCTTCCCTGAAGAAGGGACCTCTTGCGTGGCACTGCCTGGTCCTGCCGGTGCTCCTGCAGGAGCTCGACTTGAGGTCGCACCTCTCGCCCGTGCCGTCGTCGCACCAGCCGCCGAGCGTGTTGGGGCTCGCGTCGCCCATGTTGGCCTGGGAAAAGCCGGCGACAAAGTCGTCCGTCTCCCGCTGCCCCCCGCGCACCTTTTTCTCGAAGAGATGGGCGGCCACGCCTTTGTTGTCCCCCGTGACGAGAGTGTTGTTGGCCAGCATGGAGGTGCCGTGCGTGGGGAACCACGTCAGCACGCCAATGTTCTTGCCGTCGGACGCTCTCCTGAACTTGAGCAGGGTCAAGTCCTTCTCGACGGAGCCGTCATCCTCTGCGCTGACGTTGTACCTGGCCCTTTCCTCCGCGGGGTTGGCGAGATACGCATACAGGCTCCGGTTGACGTTGGCGCCAAAGACTTTGGCGGTGCCGGCGGTCAGCGAGCCGGGCTCCAGGCTCTCGTGCGCGCGGCGAATCGACAAGACGCAGCCGTCCACGATGGCCCGGTAGCTCTGCTTGTCGAAGCCCTTGCTGGTGATCTGGGGCAAGAGGTAGTTGAGCCACGCGCCGGGCCCCGAGTGCGAATGCGTCGCGGTGACGGCCAAGTTGTCGTGCCCGTACATGCCATAGTCGGGCCCCAGCTCGCGGAGCCCCCGGAGGATGCCGTAGCGGACGGCGGTGTCGCCGGCCTGCGTGTCCAGGACGAGATAGATGAATCGGTCGTCGGGCTGGTGGAGGTCGCCCACGATAAAGGCCCGGGAGTAGAGGCGCTGGCGCACGCCGCTGCCGACCTGCTCGGTGTTTGCGTAGCCCATCATGTTGATCTCGACGACAGGCCCCGTTATGTCGGCCTTGCCAACGCCGATGAGATACAGGCCGTTCTCGGCGGCGCCGGACGCGGCGAGGGCCTGGGCCTTGCCCTCGCGGCCAAGCCTCGACTGCTTCTGGCCTCGATGCTGCTGCTGCCGCTGCGAAGCCGCCAGCTTCCTGCCGACGAGCTCATCCTCGATTTGTTGCAGGATCTCGTTGCTGTAGATGGCGCCAGGCACCGTGGCCCAGCTCAAGGCACGAGAGATGGCGCTGCTGCACGCAAATAACAAGACAAGAACAATCATCAGCCGGTTAGCGCGGTGCTGCCAACCTCCGTGTTGCGGCCCGTGCCGATTGCGTGTCCCACGCGTAAGATCCCGCGGCACTAAAGGTGGCTCGGGGAGAGGGTTCTTTTCTGTAACTTTGCCCGACGCCATCGCAGGGCCGAAAAAAAAAAGTTGCTTGAAGTCGGCCGGGGAAGGGGGGAGGGGGGGGGGGGGGGGAGAAGGGGAAAGGGGTTTGCTTTTTTTGCGATGGAGTTGCCTCGTGATGAATTGACTTCACTATAATACGGAGTAGCGCCCCAAGAAATAACAAAGCCCGAGACCAAACCAGGGTGAAAGCTTAATTTTTTTTTTTTTTTGGCAACGAAGGTTTCCTTACGTAAGGAGCCCAAATGCCGTGGATTCCTTCATTTCTTTTGTTTGTTTGTTTGCATGTTTGCATGTTTGAGCTTCTCTCCATGGCTGTGGGCGCTTCCGTTTGCTCTTCCACGCGAGCTCAGGTGCCAGCTGGCGGATGCACCGGAAAGCCGGGGCAACAGATGTAGGACTTTTGCGTGTTTTGTGCACCCCCTCTATATTATGAGAGATGTAAGCCGCAGAGGCCTGGTGTATTGGGGCTGAAGATGCTCTGGACATCTCTTGTCTCTTGTCTGCGAAGGCATTCTGTGATTGTGGGATTTTGACGGCACCAGCATTCGTCCGCTGGCCACGGACGGACCTGCACAGATCTCACGCACGGCACGGCGGCATGCGGACTTTTTTCTTTTTTTTTTTTTTTTCACTTGTCGTCTTGGAAGATCCTGATCCGGCGAGCAGAGACTCGATCCAACCATTGACAGCCCAGAGTCTGGATGGGGCCGAGAGCCAATCGGCGGCTCCCTTACCCCGGCCAACTCTGGATCAAGACAAAAAGAGAAGCAGACGGAAGCGGTCTTGATCAACGATGTTGTTATTGGGGGGGGTTTTCAAAGGCGATACGGAGTGAGTATATGGGTGGCATGGAATGTTGTGTGAGTGGTCATATATATATAGATATATATATATATGTGTGTGTACCATTACGGAGCAGCATAACGTATATATATATATATATATATATATATAAATACCAGGTACTAAGGCATGTACTAAGGTAGTATTCACATATGAGGATATAAGGTAGCCCTAACAGCAGCAGTCATGGCGTCTTCTGTGTTCTCCCCCCCCCCCCCCTTCTTCGCTCCCCACCTTCCTTTTCCAATTTTGCAGAAAATAACCGCACACTGTTACGTTCGCTTATTATTCCGCAGAACATGCTCGGACTTTTGTTTCCCCCTTGCTGCCGAACACGGGTTTTCGGTATAAATTTTCTTAAAAAAAAAAAAAAAAAAAAAAAAAAAAACTCCATTTGCAGTGCTGATGACGTGACGATGCGGGGAACCCGCGCCGAACAGCAGCTCTCCCGCAGAACTAAC
The DNA here is from genome assembly GCA_020631695.1 of Trichoderma cornu-damae. Classification (NCBI taxonomy): domain Eukaryota; kingdom Fungi; phylum Ascomycota; class Sordariomycetes; order Hypocreales; family Hypocreaceae; genus Trichoderma; species Trichoderma cornu-damae. The sequence continues at coordinate 5,358,192 of CM036088.1, forward strand.
TGGCGATCATTTGAAGCACAGCACAGCAGCCATTTTCAACATCTTGCCATTAAGGGGGGGGGTTGGATTGGTTTAACTGGTCATGTGAAGTTTTTGCTGCTGCTATACATGCAAGCCAATTGGTTCCTGTTCACATGTGAGAACGTTCTTTTTTTTTTTTTTCCTTTTTCCCTTTTTGCCTTTTTTTCTTCTTCTCTCTTTTCTCTTTTTTTTTTTCTCTTTTTTCTTCTCTCTCTCTCTCTCTACTCTCTTTCTCTTTGCCCATCTCTCTCAAGAGCCCATGAAGCCAGTGAAGGTTTCTTTTTCTTCTTCTTCTTTTTTTCATTTGCCAAATCTGTCTTCATATTCAAGTTCTCCAGCGGCGAATCTCCCACCAGCATCCCCCGTCGCATCGGTTCAACTGTTGTGCCTTGCCCAAACGCGCCTGGGGGGGAGACGGATTTCTAAGCTCCAACAGATTGCCTTTCCTCTGTAGACCGTCCGAGCGGAAATGCGTCCGGTGGCCGAGCCTTCGCCCAATTGGGCGCTAGGATCGAAGCACACAATCGCGGATCTCCGCCAATCGTCGCCACGTCCACTCACACGGATCGCCGCCTTGCGACTTTTTATTAAGCCCCCGGGGCCGTATCTACAGTATCTGCTGCTACATATTGCCATTCAAACCCTCTCAGGCCGTTTCGCCCGGTTTATCTTCTCCCGGGGTTCTTTGTCCGTGATGGCTTGGGAGCCCGTTGTCACCTGCGTCTGAAACCCAATTGGCGGGCAGCCTCCTCTTCGTTCCAACGTCTTTGTCTTTCCAATTTTTTTTTTAATTTTTTTTTTATATATCGCTCTCTCGGCGCAAAGTCGGAAATGGTCCAACGGCCCAAAGGCACCGACAGCTACACGGCGATACATCAATCAAGGTTGCTACTGACGTCGCTGCGTTCCGGGACATCAGATTTTTGCGCGTTTTTCACCTCTGTCGCTCTCGGCGTTTGCTGCTGAGCTCTTGCCGCATATCTGGATTTTTCTTTCTGGCAGAGCCCAGACAAGACAAGACATTAACAACAACGACGACTACAACAACGTCAACAACAACGTCAACAATAACGACAAAGCGGCGGCGCGAGCGTTGTCTCCGCCTCCGCCTCCGCCTCTGTTTTGCTGTTTTGCTGTTTTGCTGTTCTGCTGTTCTGCTGTTCTGCTGTTCTGCTGTTCTGCTGTTCTGCTGTTCTGCTCGCCAGCGCGCGCCTGCTCCAAAAGTCCATTGGTAACCATGATTGACTTACGGCACGGCGAGCATAGGCCTATCCAGACAAGTGCCGTGATTGTGCTGGGCGCTTCCAAGTGCCAATCGATCCCACCTCCCTCTCCGCCGACTCCCTCTGCTTCGCCCCCGGTCGAGGAGATCGGCGACCCGGTAGATGACTTCAGCCTGGTTGGGAAATCCTCCCAAGAGCGAGCGCTAAAGGAAAGGAGACTTCACAGCGGCATCCACGTGTTGAACACCGAGGCCGCCGCGCTGGCGAACCTCACCAAGCTGTACGAAGTCGATGCAGTTGCGCGGGACGGCTTCAACGCCTCCATCAAGGCCATCACGCGCATGGCCAAGACCAAGGGAAAGATCGTTGTCATGGGGGTGGGCAAGTCTGGCCACATTGGGAAGAAAGTGGTCGCTACGTTCCAGAGTCTGGCCATCCGTTCGGTGTTTCTCCATCCCACCGAGGCTCTCCACGGAGACCTGGGCATCGTGGGCCCGGAAGACACGCTCCTCTTCATCACGTACTCCGGGAAGACTCGGGAGCTCCTCTTGACGCTGCCCCACCTGGACGAGAGGCTCCCCACGATCCTCCTGACGTCGCACGTGAGGCGCGAGACCTGCGAGTTTGTCAAGCACCGGCCCGGCGCGATCCTGCTGCCGGCGCCGATCCCCGAGCCCGAAGACGTATCGTTTGGCGTTTCGGCGCCGTCGGCGTCAACGACGGCGGCCCTGGCGCTGGGAGACGCCCTGGCCCTCACGGCCGCCCACGAGCTTCATTCGTGCGTCTCGACCATGTTTGCCAAGAACCACCCCGGCGGCGCCATTGGTGCCGCCGTGGCCGTGGCCGCCCGGGGGCCAGAGACCCTCGGTCACATCTCCGTCCCGTGGGACGACGTTTGCGCCGCCGACGGCTTGAGCGGCGACGATGCCGCGTCGAGCCTGCTCCGGGCGGCGTTCAACTCCAAAAGGGGCTGGGTGAGGGTTGGCGACGAGATTGCCGTCCCAAGCAGGGTTCGAACGTTGAGCGACGCGGACATGGTGAGGCCAATCAAGGATGTGGCAGGCATCACGGTGTCCCGCCAGCAAATGCTGGCCATGTCATCGGAGACAACGGTCCGCCAGGCGCGAGACATTTTGCAAGATATGCGGTCCTCTGGGATGGAAGAGCGGGAACAAGGAATCAACGGATCTGGATCGGTCATTGCAATCACAAGCAGCGGGAGCATAGTCGGCGTTTTGGAGGCTGGGCAAGTCCTTGAATGCCTGGACGCATGAGATGGAAACCACGGGGCGGCGCCGTCCCGTCTCGTTGCGCAACGACGCAGTCGGCACATGGGCGTCATTATTTTTATTTTTAATTTTTTGGGGGGAAAGGGTAACATATATCATTAGAGGGACCTCGCGAAGGGGCCCGTTTTCGAGCGATACGACGGAAGAAAAAAAAAGGGGGGGGGAAGCAAGAAAGAAAGAAGGTGAGAGTGAGAGAGAGAGAGAAAGAGAGGGAGTGAGAGAGAGACAGGGAGAGAGTTTTTCATTGTACATTTTGTCTTTCAACATTTGTTTACGGATAGCCGCAGGCTGTATCGATTCCAAGCGTGTGTCTGTTGCTTTACGAGGAGGCGCCTCGGCTTTGCTCCACCATTGGATGCGGATTCGTGTAGATACTACTATTGGTATGGAGGGAGCAACGTTATATATGTATATGGTATCTTGGCTGGCACTGGGATGATGATGCATGTTGTCCTTTCCCTTTTTTTTTCTCTCTCTTTTCTTTTTTTTTTTTTCTCTTTTCTTTTTTTTTTTTTCTCTTTTCTTTTTTTTTTTTTCTCTTTTCTTTTTTTTTTTTTCTCTTTTCTTTTTTTCTTTTCTCTTTTCTTTTTTTTTTCTCTTTTTTTTACACGTCCAGCATCACCCTATAGTTTTCACCTTTTCACATGAGGCCATCAGCTTCTAGGGGATCAGAACAGCACTTTGTGAGTCGGATGTAGGCGAAATCCTTGCTCAACGCACAGATATATATATATGTATATATATGTATATATATGTACACATACAAAGGAGATGGACTTTTGGGGCTAGAAAAGGAAAGAAAGAAGAAAGAAAAAATTGAAAGAAAAAAAAAAGAGAGAGGGCTAGAGAGCAAAAGGGAGCAATATGTAGGTATACGCACTTTGAGTATGCAGATACAAACCGAGTCATTCTTTATGTAACGCGGGTAAAGCTTTCAAATCCGCTAGCCCATTGAAAAGGGAAAAAAAAAAGGAAAAAAAAAAAAAAAACCTGCTGAGCTGACGAGATCCTCGCAGGTTTTTGCACCATTTCCTCTATCGATCTCCATCTCTCTCTCTGTCTCTCTCTGTCTCTCTCTCTCTCTCCGTACATGGCCGAAAAGGTGTCGCGTGACCGGTCCGTGATCGGACCGTTTCCGTCATCAATGCTACAAGTGACGCCGGCCTTGTATGCCTGTGGCAGGCAGTAATTATGCAGCACCGGCAGCAGCGAGAATGCCTCTTATCTAGCAAGGTTGGTCTCTCTGGGAGAGGAGGAAGAGAGCATGTATGTATAGTTTGATGACGAATTGATTAGGCGGCACGAGACGGGCCTCTGTAGGATTTTTTTTATTGAGATTTTTTTATTAGGATTTTTTTTATCTAAAAAAAAAAAAAAAAAAAAAAAAAAAAACTGCAAGCGTACGTCTCTTTGTCATCCACTTGGTCGGCTCGAGTTTTGTTTTGTTACCAAATAAGGGAACTTTGCTGGAATGTTTTTTTTTTTTTTTCATTTGTTTTTTTTTTTCTTATCTTTGATTTCCCCTCTTCTCTTCCTTTATCGGGGAGTCGGAGCGGTAAAAGGCCGAAGGGTGGGAAAGAAAGAAAAAAAAAACCTGTTTGAATAGAAGAAGCATTGCGAAGCTGGAAAGGACATGATGGGGAGGGTTACCATCGCTAACACACACACACACACACACACACAGAGCAGAGAGACGTATCAAGAGGGGGTTAGAATTGCGAGACGTGATGGTTTCGTTTGTAATGTGATTTCATCAGGCTATACTGCTCGGTCGTGCATGTGCTGCGCTGTCGTGGTGCATGTGCTGCGCTGCTTCATTAGTCTAGTCTGACCGGAAGGCTTGAGGCGAGTTGCCTTGAGAGATGCCGGTAGCGCAGGCTGCCCATCAAAGGGCCTCTTCTCGATCGGGGATTGTGTGTGTGCTTGATGCCCTGCTCCGTATGCTCTTTGGTACGTATTGCCGAAGAACAGAACAGGACAGGATAGAAGAGAAGAGAACAGAACAGAACAGAACAGAACAGAACAGATACCGATCCATTGCCATGGCAAAAAGAGGGGGCTTCGCTACTACATCTTTGATTTTGACTCAGAAGCACAGGTTGCCTCGGATAGACGCTTGCCAAGCAGCACTTTCACCCCCTGGGAAGACGGCAAGGGGCAATGGCATCCAGACAGGCCTGAAACCCAGCACGAACAAAACAGCACAACAAGGCGCTCGGCCTCCGGCTCAGGAAAACGAGCCGAGCGATGTTGGGAATGGAGTCGCACGGCGGCGACGATCCACCAGGCAATCTAGATTTGCAGGGCCCGCATCTGGCACTACGAAACGGACTAGCAAGAGTCGTTCGTGTTGATTTTTATAAAAAGAAAAAAAAAATTCGGCGAGATTTTCGCGTGTAAATCGGCGTGGTTTCTTTCGAACTTTGGCCTGGTCCAAAATGGCGCGATTGCCGGTTGCGGTTGCGTCGGCGAACGAACCAAAATCCCAGAGTTTGGACGAAACGCCCGTATATGTAAAATCCCCCATCATCTGGTGCGAGACCGGGCATCTTTTTTTTTTTTGTTCCTTCTTTTCATCGAGAGGATTGGCTCCAATCACCGGCTGGGACGAAAGAGAGACGAGCAATCAATCCATATGCAGGGCGCGTGGATCCGAACAAGAAATCCCAAAACTGGTACGCCCGCCAAACAAAAACCCATGTAATTTTTTTTTAAATGAATGAGAAATTACTACCCACCCTCTCTGTGCCCTCTGTGGAGATAAGAGAAGAAGAGAGAAGAAGAAGAAAAACAAGAATAAAAATAAAAAGCGAGGCCAACTTGGGAAAACTCTCACGCGACTGCCCGGTGATATTAAAGGGGGGGGGGATTGGGAATAAGAAAAAGAAGAAAAGAAGGAAAGAAAAGATTGGGGGGGAGAATTTCGAGCAAAAGAATTTTTTATTGATTTTGATTGGATTTTGATTGGATTTTGATTGAATTTTTGATTGAATTTTGATTGAATTTTGATTGAATTTTGATTGAATTTTGATTGGATTTTGATTGATTTTTATTGATGGTTTTTTTTTTCTTTTCGCCATTGGGTGTGATGGTGATTCGATCAATTTGAAGCACGGCTCGGTGAACGGATTGGGAGAAGCCTGCGAGGTCCTTGTCGTCTTGCCTCTCTTTCTTCGGGAGACGGGGGCAACGCTGGATTTATTATTATTATTATTTTGTTTTATTATTATTATTCTTATTATTATTACTATCATTATTATTATTATTTTTGGCGGGAATGGCAGAAAGAAAAGAATGAAAACTACCTAATTACCTAATTAGTGCGTAATTTTTTTTTGTTATTACTACAAGGTATAAAAAAGCCTTGTATGGGAAAAACCTGAAAAAAAAAAAAAAAAAAAAAAAAAAAACTTTGAAAAAAGAAAGAACAAAAAAAAAAAAAAGGTTTCGGGATGCTCATGCCAAAAAGCAGCTACTGTACGATGCGAATTCTGCAGTCTTTTATTGGCGAGCTAGTGCATCGGGGTATTTTTTTCTAAAAAAAAAAAAAAAAAAAAAAAAACATTAAATGAATTAAATTAAATACGTCGATAAATCAATAAATCAACCAATCAATAAAAAAAAAAAAAAAACAGGCCATGATCCAATACATAGTGCCAAGCAACTTGTGCAACCCACCCCATTGGTCGCCCAACAAGCCTTTTTCGGTGGAGCATGACTCTTTCGCTCGTTCTTCTGCCCAGGGAAAGCCAAGAGAGAAAACTTGCAGCAACTAATCAAACCGTGCAGGAATATTTTATTATTATAGCAGTGGCCCCCCCCATGTCATCTTCGACTTGACAAGGGCCTTTTTTTTTTTTTTTTTGGTTTTTGCCACTTTTTATTCTTTCTTTTTCTTTTTTGTTTTTCTTTTTTTTTTAATTTTTTTTTTTTAAATTCACCGGCAAGGTTCAAGTCCCCCTTCTCGTTTGGCTTTTGCTCGATTAGGCAACGAGAAATCTGCTTGCGGCCGGCAGAGAGAGAGAGAGAGAGGGAGAGGGAGAGAGAGGGAGAGAGAGAGAGAGAAAGGGAGTACAATGTACTTTTTCGTGACTTGCTTGAGCACGCTGCTGGCCGTTGGTCTTTGGGTACAGTAGGTATCGACGCCACGCAATGTCTCAAACTCCCTCCCGGCTTGTTTTCGCCCTCGGGAACGCATTGCCAGGTGCTAATATGCTAACCACATGCAGTAGTACCAGGTACTTGCTGCCTTGTGCTCTACAGTCGGAGCAATAGCAGTGATAGATACACAGAGTACAAGAGCACAGGGCCAGGCACCTCGGGCGGTACCTGCTAGGTACTAGGTAGGTACTAGGTACTAGGTGGTAGCGATGCCGACGGGGCGCCAACGCCCTGTGGCTGCCGACCAGCACGGCGCTCCTCCCGGTGATGGCCCCCTGTAGCGGTGCCCTGTTGCGGCGCCTTGTAGCGGTGCCCTGTAACGGCGCCCCGTATCGGCGCCCCGTCCAACCCTGCAAACCCGCAAGCATTTTTATCCACCCGCATGTGAGTGTGCGTGCGTGTGTGTGTGTGCGCGTCTTGCGTGTGCGAGGGTCTCTCCCAGAGTGGGACACCTTTTTTTTTTTTTTAAATTATCTTTTCTGATTCTGTTGCCTCTCGTCTGCGATTACGATATGATATAATATTGATTGTAACGGGGGAACCGTGAACCTGCACCGTCTCCCGGGTTGGTCTGGATACCCCCCCCCCCCCCTTTTAAACAGGTTACGCCGACTTTTCCGTCGTTGTTCTGCATCTTGCGGTTTTTCGTGAGCCCTTGTGGCAGCGTGTAGGCGCTTTTTTTCGGGGGGGTGGTCGACCTGCTGAGCAGCACAAAGCACAACCCGCAGGCCTCCCGTCATCGCCATCGTCATTGTGACCTCGACGGAGTTCGGAGTGCCCATAATAACATACCTTGCCTTGGAACTTCACAACATACCTTGCCTTGGAACTAACACAACATACCTATAACCTACAAGGCTATAACCTATAAGGCCTATACCTACAAGGCTATAACCGATAACCTTGCCTTGGTGCTGCCACCAAAAACTGCCACCCCAATCCCAAGGAGAACCGGGGCCCAAGGCCGCAGCATCAGCATCAGCATCAGCATCAGCGCCAAAAAGCAACCAGCATCAGCGGCTGGGCCAGCAAATGCTAAATTCATCCTGTGCCTTATTGGCATTGGCAAGTCCTGCCCCGGCTCTTGGCTCCGGCTCCGGCTCGTCCGCCCTGCCTTAGCGCAGAGTTCGCAAAATTCCCCGTCTTGTCTGCTCCCAGCTATCTTATCTCCAACCAAAGGCCATCCTGCTGTTGCTTCTTCTGTTTCTGCTTCTTCTGCTTCTTCTTCTTCTTCTGCTTCTTCTCTTCCTCCTCCTCCTTCTTCTCCTCCTCCTTCCAACGGCCGCTAGTCTTTGCCTTCATTCCTCGTTTTCTCCTGGCCGTCAATCATCACACACACCTCGGCCGGCCTTGAATCTGGTATTTTTTTTTTTGCCGGCACGGCCTCTCTTCCGTGCTCTTGCCCCATCCCTTCCGCGAGCGCCACGGCAGCCGTCCGTGTTTTGGTGCGACGACAATTCAGCGGCATTCTCTTTGCTTCGCTTCGCTTCGCTTTGCTTTTCTTCTTCTTCTTCTTCTCCTTCTTCTTCTTCTTTTCTTCTTCTTCTCTCTCTCTTTTTTTTTTTTTTTTTTCGTTTCTGTTAATCACAGTAGACGGCACTGGGCTGCCAGTAGGCCCAACTTTACCGTTGCGGCTCGATTTGTAACTTGCGCCGAGGAAATCCATCCAATCGACGTCGGAAAGAATCGAGTCCTCCTGCGATTAGCAGCTTGAGTGAAGCATGAAATACGGCAGCCAGTTGGAACGAGAATCTGTTCCCGAATGGAGCCTGCGTATGTCTGCCGCCTTTGCCCACCCTCTCTGTCCCACACATCGACCGCCTGGATCCTTTTGACTTGCCGTCGAAACACACACTCTCACCCAACAAAAAGAATAGGGAGAGAGAGAGAGAGAGAGAGAGAGAGAGAGAGAGAGAAATAGAGAGCTGCTTCTAATTCCGTCAATGGCCATCCTAGACAACCTCGACTACAACTCCCTAAAGCATGAAATCAAGGTCCACACGACCCGCGACCAGGCCGTCGCCGTCGCCATTCCCGGCCACCAAGACGCCGCGCTGCGCCGATTCGAAGACGCCCTCTACATCGAGCTCTGCCACCAACACGACCGCTTAGACCTCTTTGTCGTTAGCAAGGCGGATGAGGTGTCGAGGCGATTGGGTGCGCCTCCCGCCCTGCATCGATTCATCCTCTCCGAGCCCGCATGACTAACACGGCCCCAGATCACATCGCCGCCAGCATCAAGCGGTTTGCCGCCAAGAACCATCACCACCAACGCCACCACCGCCACCAATACCAATACCAATACCAATACCCATACCAATACCAATACCCATACCAGCAGCAGTCCGACGCGCCGAGTGCCTCCCTTAGAAACCAGCGCAAGCTTATTAAATATGAACGCGAGCTGCTGCGATGCGGAGAGGATATCCAAGCTCTATCGCGCTTTGCCAATGCTCAGGTCATTGCCTTTCGCAAAATTCTCAAGAAGTACAGAGTATGTGGTTTCATCCCCCGGGCTCGACGAATCAACATGCTGGCGGGCACCACGGAGCTGGCAAAAAAAGTCTCTTTGGCTAACTCTTGGCAAAAAAAAAAAAAAAAAAAAAAAAAAAAGAAGTGGACTGGTTCGTCGTCGTTGAGCTCCCGGTTCAATGAGGAGGTCCTGAGCAGCCCAAAGAGCTTTACCCGGCGCAGCTTTGCGAATCTCCAGCAACGGCACGACGAAGTCGAAGAGAAGCTTCGCCATGCGACCCCGGCGTTTAGCGAGCCGAGCTCTCCCTCGTCAGTCGAGACGCCCGTCGCTCCGCCAGGCCACCCTTCAAGCTCGCGGCGCGTCAGCTTCGACCCTCTGCCGCCGTCATACTTTGACCCCCAAACCAAGTATTGGAACGAGTACGACGACGGCAGCGACGCGGGCATCCAGGAAGACGAGTACGCAATCTACGTCAACCCCGACCAGGACTCGAGCTTCCCCGGCCTGAGCTACGCGCAGGCCATTGTGTCGTTCCCCTTCGAAAAGGCCAGGCAGTGGTTCGGCAAGCGGCGGCCGTCCGAGCGGCGGCCGCTCCTTTCGTCCTCCTCATCCGCGGACTCGATCGACCAGGGCTACGGGTCCGCGGCGGCGGTGCACACCGACTCGGACGACGACGAGGCGTACGCCAGCTCCGACGGCTTCCCCACGCGAGGGTACGCCGCGCACTACGCTCTGCCCAGCGTCAGCAGCCAGCAGCTGCGTCGCTACCGGGAGCGAGTCCTTTCCTGGGGCACCCTGGGCTGCTTCGCTGCCGCCTTTGTCTTTCTCGGCATTGCCGGCATACTCATCTCGACGGGCCGGCACAAGCTGCGAGTCGAGGTCGACGCCGGTGCCACCGTGGGAGCCATGGTGAGCTTGTTCTGCGCCTGCTCCGGCCTCGGCATGACGCTGTACCGAGAAGACCGGCTGTCTCTGGTTTACCGCCTCATGATCTGGGGTGCCTTTATCGCTACCTGCCTTCTCAACGGCATGCTGCTCATCTTGGTCCTGGGCAATGCTCCATGAATTTGTAAAGTCTTTTGACAGAACCGGGCGAACGTTATTTTTAATCTTTTTTTTTTATGTTTTCTTTTCTTTTCTTTTCTCTTCTCTCTCTGTCTCTCTGTCTCTGTCTCTCTCTCTCTCTCTCTCTCTCAAATGCATGATCAGACTCGTGTCTGCGGAGTTGGAACAAGGTTTGAATTTTTTTTTTATTTGGTTTGGTTTCGATCTTATGGCTGGCGACTGGAGGGTTTTCTTCTTCTTCTTCTTCTTCTTCTTCTTCTTCTTCTTCTTCTTCTTCTTCTTCTTCTTCTTCTTCTTCTTCTTCTTCTACCCTGTTTCTTTTTTTTTTTCTTTTCTATTCTTTTTTTTCTTTTCTGTTCTTTTTCTCCCCTTTCCATCAAGTTTGGAGCCAAACGGTGTGGCACTCAAACAGCATTCTGGTATTTTCATAGGGGCGCTGTGGATGGGCATGTTTTTTTCTTCTTCTTATTTTATTTGTATGAATGATTCATGACGGCAACTGATGGGAGGTTTTGAGACCAAGGAAGAAGGCGGTTTGAGATTCCAAGAATGTTCTGTAGCTCTATAGGCAGTTTTGCCATCATCACTCCATTGTTTTGTCCAGTCATCGTTGTGATGGCATGTTTTGGCAAAAACAACAAGTCGTTATTCATTACAAGGGTTGCATCTCGCAACGACCCTCTTTTATTATTGTTGTTGTTTCTTTTCTTTTCTATTCTTTTTCTATTCTCTTCTTCTTTTTTCCCTCTCCCTCTTTCTCAAAGTGGTATTTATGATAGTATTTATCAGCAAGTGGAGACAAATGAGATTTTGGTGTTTTTTTTTTAATTTCCTTCTTCTTCTTCTCTCTCTTCTTGCCCCTCCAGCCAGGGCGACTTTGACTCATCCAGCAACTGGCCCTAGAGAAGGGGGGGGGGGGGGGGGGATCAAATTGAGGTGGTTTACCGAGTGTGACTGGTATTCTGGGCCGAGAGCGGCGCATCGTCACTTTGTCTTCATGTAAATATATATATACTAAACTTTGGCATACCATTGGTGCTTTGATGTTATAGTTCTTTTGACATCCATTGGTATTAACCCTCTGTGCACACACACACACACACATATAAATACATATATATATAGATATACATCTATATATATATATATATATGCTCACCCACAGCCTCCCCTTGAACATGCCCCCAGCATTTCGCCTCCGGCCGGGCACAGCCTCGGATCTGACGCACGTGGTGCGCCTCTACGACGCCTGTCTTGGCTCGGACAAGCTGGTGGACCTCTTGTTCCCCCTGAAGAAGGAGGATCCCGCGGGATACAAGACGTATCTGTATAGGCTGTACGGGAAGCGGTACTGGTCTGTGGAATGGGCGTTTACCTTTCTCGTCCGGAGCGGCGGAGACGGGGGCGAGAGGGAGGAGGAGGCGGTGGTTGGGTTTGCGTGCTGGAAGAGGGCCAGGGCGGAGATTGGCTTCGGGGAGAGGTGGTTTACTTTGTGTGAGTGTTCATTTTTTTCCCTTTTGTGCCTTTTTTTTTTCTTTTTTTTTTCTTTTCTTTTCTTTTTCTTGATGATCGAGCTTCTCCCTAAAATAGCAGACTTGCACAAAGAGTCCGGTCATGGGACTGACCGTCACGCGCAGTTGCCTGGATCGCCCCCCTGATGCGAGCATTCATCTCCGTCCAAAACACCCTCCGGGCCCCCAACATCGACGCCCGCGCCGCCCGCGCCTTCGACCGCTGCTTCCCCCCCGTCGAGAAGTCCCTCTTTGCCGGCAAGAACAGGGACGAGTGGCGGTACCTCAGCACGCTGGCCGTGCACCCTTCCGTCCAGCGGAGGGGGCTGGGCGCGCTGCTGCTCGGCGAAGGCCTGGGCGAGGCGGACGAGCGGCTGGGGGAGCGGGCGGACCGAGGCGGAGGCGACGGGAAAGGGGGCAAGGTTTGGCTGGTTGGGCTGAGGGGCACGGATGCCTTTTACTCGAGGTTTGGCTTCGAGGAGGTGGGGAGGGCGAATGTGGGAGAGTTGAGCGAGTGGGATGGTGGCATTGTCATGTTTAGAGAGTGAAATAGGAGGGGAGGGAAATGCTCCTTTGTTTGTTTTGTTTTTCTTATTCAAAGTGTTTTATACGTGTGGTGTTTGTTGGGTGTCGGTGATGGCGTTGCGTCACATCGAGCAACATAGAAACAAACTAGGCCAATGGCAATTTCTTGAATTCCTCCCAAATACGACCCGAATCCCCTTTTTCGTTTTTGACCAAGCTCCCTGTGGAAAAAAGCCATGTACGCCGATCTGCCCCCTGGGAAAGAACAAAATAAAAAAAAAGGAAAAGAAAAAGAAAAAAAAGACAGCCGTTATAGAAAAACCCCCCCTTCCCCTTCCCCTTTTCACCTTTTGCCGGGTTTGCCATGTACCATTCGTCTTATGCCATGCCAAACAAAAGTTAAAAAAAAAAAAAAGAACGCTCTTAACAAACCGACGCCTCATACACATATGCCTCATATCAGTTTTGCTCTCACTTCCTTCTGATCCAGCTCTGCCACCAAGAAGCCCAGGAGCAGTCAGTCTATCACCAGTCGTGCTTAGTAACGAGCCCAAACGCCATCACAGCCGCCTCTCTTTTCAACCCGATTCACCAACTCACATCTATCCGTTCATGGACAGGCGCGTCAACTCAAATCTAAACGGAAAAAGGAAAGTAAAAGGAAAAAAGGAAAAAAGGATAACAAAAGGGAAAAAAAGAAAAAAGAAAAGGAAAGAGATTAGGAAAATAAAACGGAAAATAAAAGAAATCGTCAGGGGAAGGAAGGCTCTGGACTCCCTGTCATTCTCGGTACACGTTTCTTGACCACCATTTCCTCGTGATAGTGTGCAAACAGCTTTGACAGCTGTATAAGACACATGAGAAACGAACAAAAAGAAGAAGCAGAAGAAGAAGAAGAAGAACAAGACGAGGAGGGGTGGGGGGAGGCTAGACAGCAAAAGGCAATGGACCAATATAAGAAGCATACTGATGTGATGTAGCCGCAGAGGTGTTAAAGCAGATGTGTTAACAAAAGGGATATCGCAGGGGCGGCAACCCAAGGTATAGTGGATTTTCTCTGCTCTGCGGCCGGGAGCTTCGGTCTATCGTAGGGAAAAGCGGGTTCGACGACTAGTCCTCACGTGCTTTTTCGGTCACCCTCGTAACGACTTGGTCCGTATGAGGCCGCAGATTTGCGAAGCGGTGCCCTTCATGCTCAGTCATCTCTGATGTGGCACGTAGCGTTGTCGGATCGAGGTACGTCGGAGCCGGACCAAGATAAGTCGGAGCCGGACCGGGAGACGCACCAAAGTAAGTCGGAGCTCGTAGGCTGTCTATCTGGGGGCGAGTAGCTTGATCGTAGAAGGCGTAATAATTTTGCTGCTGAGGAGCCAACCCCTGGGGCCAACCCGTAGCGTAGCCATGGCCTGGTTCGTTCCAGTGCTCTCGAGGGTAGCCGTGAGTGCTCAGCTCGTGCGTGGAGGAGCCCACGAATCTGTTGTCAAAGCTTGCCAAACCGGTTTCCGCGGCACCGCTCGAGCCAGCAGGTCGAGGGTTATCCAAGCTGGGCTGAGCCGCCGGAATGTTGGCACTGCAAGATCGCAGGTGATGAGGTCGCGGCACACGTGGGCTATCGCTGAAGGCCCCAGAAGCTCTATGCGGAGGCGTAGCCAAGTTTCGATTGTGAAAATCGCTCCCCCCCGCCAAATGAATACTGATGGACGGCAGTCTCCGGTAGTTGTGATAGCCCCCACCCCGCTGGAAGGGAAGTGGCTGAGCAGAGTCAGCGCCAAGGTGATAGTGAGCTGAATATTGCTGCGGGTCGTGGCTGTGGAAGCCGTCGAGAGGACTGTGACGCTGGGCTTCGCTCGGGGAGGGCCATTGCATGTGCGTATGCGTATCCGATCTCTCGGAATGATCCGCAGGTGATATCTGCATTGCAGGAACCACCGGCAAGGTGCGTGGTACTGCTGACTGGAAGCCTACAGACGGCAAAAGCGTTCGATTGTTTGCATACGCCGACATGGCGATGGAAGGAAGAGGCATTTGGTAAGGCGATTGGTGGCTGTCCGCTTGGGGGGGACCGGGGCGAACTCGCTTCCTCGATGGGCCCCAAGACTCATCGGTATTGTGCTGGTTGGGAAGCGAGGAGCTGCCTTCGTCGACGGGGTCCGCGGCCTCGGAAATCTTTCGCTTGGAGCCTTTGATATCCCCTACGGTGATGGCTGTGCCAGCTTGCTTGCGGCTTTTGACTAGCCTCGCTGTGTTCCTGACTTCTGACTCTGTAATGTCGGGCAGGAACTCGACTTCGGGGACCTGGCTAAGGGTGCCATTTTCAATCTCTCTATGCAGACGACCTGCCACTTCAAGAATCTGCTCTGTTGTATATCCGGTTCCCAGACGCTCAATGATCCACTCGGGGGCGGCAGAGCCACTTTGTTGTGCCTCTGCAGAGTCATCGTCGCCTTCGTCTGCTGCCCCGGCCTCCTTGTCAAGCCGGTTCTGCTCTCTCTTGCGCAAAGTCAAGGTCCAGAGTTTTATGTAGGGACCGACTCCCTGGCGTCGGTTCTCCTCGCTCCACCTCTGCAGGCGCCTGATCTGCATCTTTACGAGATGCATCTGGTTGAGAGGATAGGTCTTTGCGTTTCGATATCTGATACGTTGGTAATGCTTACGGCAGTAGTACACCCACACTTGCTTTGGGATGCGGAGGGTGCAGGCCTTGTTACGCCCGAAGAGATGTGAAATAGCTTTACGTAGCTGCGAGCCAGTCTGGCAGTCGTCGACAAACATGCATCGAGGCTCTTCTTCGAGCGCGGCGGCCGGTGCCGTGGTCAAAGCCTCGCGGGATGCCTCTCTAGCCTTGTCGCGGCCTAACTGCGTCAGAGGGGCGACGTCAGATGATAGATAGGGAAATTGGTCTTGTGTTTGCAAGCCGGCTTCACAAGCGGGCAGTCGGCGAACGGCTTCGTTTGCGTGCCTGCTTCTGCCTGCGAGATGGCTCAAAATCCGACGTTCTGGATCGAAGTCCCGGTGGGTGGTGGTTATGGCCGGCTCAGGCTCTTCTGCCGGGGTCGACAGGCTTTTCAACATTGACTTATCCATAACTGCTTGGGTGGGTGAAAGCTCGGGATAGCGATGCTCCAACGTGCTTGACGCTGCTGACATCGAAAAGCGAGAAGCAAGGATAGGAGCAGATGTAGCTCGTTTGTGATACTGAGGTCTGGTGGTCAAGTCAGAGCTGTGTCGAATGACTCGGATTTGCAATGCCGAGGAGATTTTCAATCAAGAGGTTAAAGGAAAGAGATTAAAGGTTCAAGAATGTGACAAAGACATGTGGATTTGCTCTCGAGAACAGCAAGGGGTTGTTTGTGTGCTGACGATGGAATGCTGACGAGAAGATGGTACGGGGAACAGGAGCCTGAACTTTGGGACCAAGAGGCTATAAGTAGGAAATTTGGGCAGCTGTCGAGAGGAAAATTCTTCGCAGTGATGCAGCACGACCAGCTGCTGGCCTCTGGTCACGAGCGTCCTCAGCCCGACTCCTCACCGCGTTCTTCTTCATTTCTGCCAGAAGCTGCCAGTGGGTCAGGGGCTATAATCGGTGATTCACAGGCAGCCTATTCACCACGTCTTCTCTTCAACAACGAGAGTGCCCGCAACAAAGCTCCAGCACTTGCTCGAGAAGGCACAATTTACAATATTCAGCTCTCAATTGAGTCGTCGCTCTTCGGGGAGCAAAAAAACAAAAGAAAAGAGAAGAAAAGTGAAGGGAAGAAAAGAAAAGAAAAGAAAAGAAAGAAGAAAGAAACGACAAACGGGATTGAAAAAAAAAAAGGGGGGGGGGGGGGGGGGGGGGGGGGGGGGAGCATTCAGGTCAACAGAAGAAAGATCCAAGTGCTCTGCATCGCTTTCGAGCGGTCGACTTGATCTCGGAAAAGCAACTTTGATAACAGGCTCCTTGATAGGTTTGAATAATAAGGACGTACCGTAAGCTCCCCCAAAAGAACAACGGTTTATCTAAATTCTTCAGGTTTAGAGCAGCATCCGACGGGCTATTTGGAACGCGTCTTATCCTACTCGGCCTGCTTTGTGTTGCCGCCGAGCCCTCTTCCGTAAGTGGAGGAGACGGAGGCTGCGTTGTGATGCCACGGTGAAGTTGAGGGCTTTGGGCTTCAAAAAGCTCGGCGTCGGCTGATGGCATTTCCATAACAGGTATACTGGAAGACGAGATTCCGCTAACATATGCCATAGATGATAGACTGAAATCGCATGCCGACTGTGGAGATTCCGACAATGCGAAACTGCTGTTGCTGAATGATAATTTATGCTTCGAAATTGTCGACATATCTTCCTGGTAGCTGGAGCGATGATCTCAGTGTGTCATTCTATACATTGAAAAAAAAAGAAAGAAAGAAAGAAAGAAAGAAAGAACGAAAGAACGAAAGAACGAAAGAACGAAAGAACGAAAGAAAGAAAGAACAACAACAACAACAACAACAACTATTCCCCTGAAATATATTGCTCTATCGAACTGGATCACGGGGGTTTGGAACCGCTGTATCTGAGGAAACGTGTAGGCTTACCGAGTCGAGTATGTTGGAGTATTGTCACTAGAACATGTTTTGTAAGCTAACGCCTATAGAATGTCGAGGCAAACGTATATTAGGAAGAAACTAGATATCTCGATACTAGTGCCAGAGGGAGAGGACGTATTGCTTTTACTGCCACCATTTCTCGGCAATAAGGGGCTAAGAGACTCGAGTCTACTCACCAAGATAGGCTATGCCTTGCCGGACGTACAGGTGGCGGAGATATGATGCCAAACAGAGGATCTACCGAGGGCTGCCCTGATTGATTGTTCGCTTCGAACATCGCCCTGTGGACATGCTTTGGCGAAACAAGGGGGCCTGCTCTTCGTGGCTGAGAGTCCGATTCATCGATTTGAGATATTGCTACATCCCTAGCATCCCAAGATCTGGCGTTTCTCCTCCTATATCTATTTGAGCTCTCTTCGGAATCTCCGATGCAAGATTCTGGTAAGATATTTGGCGGCGAGATAACCCCGTCATGCTCAGGGCGATACGATGAATTCCCGATACTTCCTCCGCAGAGGCTGGGTCGCCGAGCCGTATTCAGAAGTGACATTACATCCATCTTCTCAACTTCCCAGGACAGAGAATCATGAAAGCTGCTAATCAAGACGAAGTGGCAGAGGGGGGAAGCGAGACGTGAGAGAAATGCCGGCTGAGCAGGCAAGGGTTCTCACATTGACTGTGACAACGGTCACATGTAATGTCGAGAGGCGACGGCGAATCCAGCTCTCCTTGACAAGTTTCTCCCCAAGGAAAATTGCTCGGGCGTGATAGGGAACGACTCGCCAAAAAGAAGAAGAAGAAGAGAAAGAAGAAGAAGAAGAAGAAGAAGAAGAAGAAGAAGAAGAAGAAGAAAAGGAATAATGAAAAAAGACCGGCAAGATGTTCTTTCTTTCCAGCCGCGCGAGCAGACCGTTTCTGCGCTTTAGGGGACAATGTAGGATATAATACGTCGATTCAAGCGCCTTTCAAGCCACATGTAGCCCTGAAAAAGCGTGCCTATTGTCTAATAACGGTTATCGAAATGGGTACTAATGGCACCGCAGCTGAATATTGAACTCGAAATGTCCAGGCGGCTTGGGGGGTGGGTGGAGAGTGAGTAATGCAGCTCTCTGGCGGCGGCCTTGCTGGCTATCAGCAGAGAGAAACGACCAGCAGCAGAAACAGGTCGTAATCCTCCCTGCTTTCCGAAACTAGGAATCCCATAGGAACAGTTTCTCGCACAAGACGAAAATTGCCGGGGGCCCCTGGAAGGTCCCTTTTGCCGTATCGGTTTCCGACCAAATAAGACTTGTGTGTTTTGCTGAAACTAAGATCGCACGGCGGTGTGGACCTGAACTTTATCTGATGAAGTTTAATCTGCTTCCTCAAACAGGACAGCGGTGAGAAAATGCTGTTCTATTTTTATAAGCAGCGATATATCTTCCGAGCGATGTCGAGGCGTGGGGCCCTTGACAGATGATGAGACGCAACATGCGACAGGATGCCAACCCAGGCATGCCGTTGATCAACAAGGGGTGGCAGGTAAGGCTGAGTAAAGCAATGGCAAACGGGAGCAGCGCAGGGTGAGAGAGTTAACCGATGTGGACAGGCCGGGGAGCCGGGTTATTTGCCAGCATTGACGATACATGAAAGGAGAAAAGGGTAAGACAAGAGGACAACGCATTGCCCAAGCCGGCAGCAAAGAGTGTGGGTCGACGCCCACGTTCTGCCCATCGGATTGTCCAACACCATATGTACTCATGACACCACCGAGAAGCTGTGCAGACGTTTACCTTTCTGCAGTTGTACTTGTTTATGCCGGGGCTGTTTGACCGAAAGTGAGAGCGGCGGGCCATTGGCGAGAAGGATCGAGGTTACATGACGCCCGCGAGACCGGCAGAATTACGAGCCAGGAACAGGAGAGTCCCGGTATATGCGCTCACAGATTGGAGAGGGCGACATTCAGGTGACAAGAATCCTTTTCCATCCGGCGGGTGATTTGGATTCGGTAGCTGGAAATTTCCTGGGGAAACAACTCGTGAATGAAGCCAGCGCCTGGACGAGCAAAGCAGACGAGGAGGTGCTTTGGTAAATCGGAAAGGAACGCAGCATTACCTCTGAGCCGCCTCTTCCTGCAGTCAAAATCGTAAACCACGGACCTTTGAACCCTTGTTCATACTAATCTAGTTACCGTAAGAGCGGGGGCGGGTTAAAGGAATGGCTAGTCGCGTAGTTGATTTGGTTACTTGCAGATATCATGCCCCAGCTCGGGCCCGAGCAGAACCCAAGGTGCAGCAATCCGTGGGTCTGATGGCTTAGTCTCTCCAACAAGGCGTGAAACCTTTCAGGCGATTAGGCCTTCCCCCCCCCCTTTTTTTCTTCTTTCTTCCTTTCTTTGTTCAGATGGAAAAAAAAAAAAAAAGGTTGTGAACATGACCTGAAGGGGCTGTTATATCGACCACGACTTGAAACCGTGCTCGTCTTGGATCATCCAATGGGCAAGCCATAAGTTGACGCGGCTTAGCCAACTCCGCAAATACGACCCAGAGGCTAGGTAGAGGATAGAACGAGTCCGAGTCTAAAAACGGATTCCGCGGCCCTTCTCCTCGAGCCTTGCCTTCTCATGGGGCCGCGGGCAGCATCGATCATCGAGAAGAGACCGAATGAGTCGCATCACGGTTGGGAACTCATATGATGGGACGCAGGCCCAAAGCCCCAAAGCCCAAAGCGACCAGCCACGCGCCGTACCCAAGTTCGGGGAGACGCCGCTGTTTGGGTCAGCTCCTTGCAATGGGCCGCCGTGCAAAACAGCTTAGTGTTTTGTCCATGATACCCACTAAAAGCCGTGGTCAAGTGAACCGCCTTGGAGCAGTACAAATATAGTAGTAGTAGTAGAGACGCTGGATGGGTGTGGTAAAGCAAGCGGCAGGTCATGGCGGCAGGGGATCTCCATCCAGCGTAGCATCACGCTACTGACTGCCATGTGGTTATGTGCCAGTGAGGCAAGCAGGTATGTCTGACAAGCGTCGCCATCAGGCTAGGAAGGGGAAGTCCTTGCGGGAGGAATCATGGTAGCCCTGGTGCTAAACCAACCCCCCCCCCCCCCTCCCCCCTCTAAGGCTTTCTTTGCCCGGTGCGGGTCCTACGCAACGGCAAAAAGTCCTGTAGGGCGCGAGGCTTGCGCGTATGAGATGGGCTTCTGCTCATGGAGAGAGAGGTGGTGAGGCGCCAACGACAGGAACGTCGGTCCTATTCGCAACAACAAACTCGACGGTCCTCGGTTGGCAGCTTGCAGTTATCTCCGAAGCCAAGCATCCGGCTCTCCCTCTCTCCTCCTCTCTCTCCTCCTCTCCCTCCCTCTCTCTCTCTCTCTATATATATATATATATATATATCATATTGAGGGGAGACACGGGGAAACCGGACGGCTAGCAGTGTCGATAAAGCGCACCTACGACGGCAGCAAGCAGGCTGCCGTCGTGGCCCTCCATGTAGTGTCGCTACCCTCCGGAGAGAAAAAAAAAAAAAGGGAAAAAGTGCTCAGCGATCGGGCTCTGACATGCGTCTCCATGTTTCATAGTTGTATCGCACCTCTCTGATGATACAAGGCATTGCTGGACACAGCGCCAGGCGGGGTCGAAGCGGTCCGGTCTCCGAGCAGAAGCAGTATGACGGAGTCTTGAAAACAACAACAAATAACAACAGCGCCGCATCGACGAGAGCCGGGGTGCAGCCGCATGTTTCAGCCGTGCGCTTGGGGCGTGGCCATGCAGATGCGCGCTCCACGGCGTGCGCCTTTCTTTGTTCCTGCACAGGCGGCATCAAAGACATGTGCGTACGGGCCAGGCGATGAACGGTTCGCAGAGGCGCAGGCGAGAGGCGCCGAGGCGGTGACGGCATCAACAACAGCAACAGCAACGGCAACAGCGACAGCGACAAAGGGGCAGCATCACCACCATCGAACAAAAAGTCGGGTCGACATGCATGTGCGAGGTGCGAAGGCGCGTGGCCGCCGGCGAGAGAGTTGGCTGCCACCGCTTTGTAGCTACAGGTACCCAAGCGTATGCCAATACCCAGCGGCCCTGCCTTTCCTCCTCCTCTCCTGCCCGTGCTACAACGCCACAGCTACCAATGCTACAGGCAAGAGGACTTGGGTAATAGCAGGTAAGGTACCTAGCAGTACTACCAGGTAGGTTATCGCATTCGCCTGGGGTTAATTAGGGCTCGGCTCCCAAAGCAAATCAAAGCAAAGCAAAGCAAAGCAAACCACACGCGCCAATCCCAACGCCAACGTCCGGCCCCGGTCGAGACATTCCAACTGCGCTGCAGCCGTGGGCACGAGACGACTGCGCAGAAATCAAATTGCTGGGGTGGGAATCGAGACAACCAGGGAACTTTGGGGGAGGCATCCGACGGCAGAGCAAAAATCAACGGCACGCCTCGCCACCCTCATCGGGCTTCATCGGGCAGGGTTCTCGTTCCTGCTTCTTGACCTGTACGTGCGGTGGGCAAATGAGAAGCTCGCAGCGATAGTAAGCCCACGGCTTCTGGCGATCCTTATGTGGGCTTACTACTATAAATGCTGTCAATCCCTGAGCTGTCACCTTGCCTCTCGAGAACTGGCCGGCATCGTGTGTGGGCAGCGATTTGTCAACCAACTACGGAGCAGCCAACCCAGCCAACATACTCCACCCATCCATGCGGCTTGGCATAGGCGTGAGAGGTAGAGAGAGAGAGAGAGGTAGAGAGAGGGGAGAGAGAGAGAGAGAGAGAGAGAGATGTGTGTGTGTGGTATCTTTCGAGTTGAGCGCTAAGAATGGAGTCGGCAGTCCCAAGGTCCAGCGCTAAGAACTGGTCCATGGGGGACCGACCAACCCAACATTGAGAGTTTACATTCCAAACGAGATTCCAAAGAATCAATCGATCTTCTCTAGAAGCTCAACCGACCCTACGCTAGCCGCCCGGGGGGGGAGTTTTATCCTGGCTTGTATCCGTAGCCGACGCTTCAACAACAAGCATCACGCACTGTGCTCGTCCCGTGTCCACCGCGGATACGGCTCTGGTTCTTCCAAGAAGCCCCCTTGTAGCCACGTTTTCTCGACTTGCGAGACTACTTGTGGCCTTGCCATGACTGGCTGTCGCTTTGGGCAACCTACGGAGTTGAATGGATGGTGCTCGCTTCTCCGTCAGCCGCAGCCACCCCTGCGCCATCCATCCACGGCTTTCAGCTTCTCCGTCAGGCCGCTTAGTTTCCGAATATGGATGGGTTCTTTCATTTATAAGGTCCCCAGGCGTTTGGCAGCCGATCTGAAAAGTCCCGATGCCTTGCTAGCACACCTTTTAGCCTCCGAGGTGGACTCGACAAAGTTCTACCCTTGAGCAGACAGCCAAGGGATATCGAAGCTGTCAAGGACCTTCCTTTCCTTTCCGGAGACGGACAAGCATGCAAGCTCTGGCCTATACTGCTGCTGCTACTACTACTACTACTACTACTACTACTACTACTACTACTACTACTACTACTACTACTACTACTACTACTACCACTACGTACTACTACTACTAATATTGCTGCTGCTGCTGCTGCTGCTGCATAGGTACTCCTGATAGCTGAGGGGGTCTCGAGAACTAGCAAACGCGCCCTGTAATGGATCAAACCATTTTTTCTATCTGTTGCACCTTCCCGTATTCCCTGTATCTGTGCACATCATCCGTATCATACTAATTTGGGGCTGGGAATAAAGCTCGTCCTTGGGACATGAACTTTGCGACTTCATCTACCTGAGTGAACCGACGCAGCTGCGATGTGGTGGTCTTTGGAGGAGCCGTAGCGAAGAAGAAGAAGAAGAAGAAGAAGAAGAAGAAGAAGAAGAAGAAGAAAACGCCTTTGTAAGGTTGGTGGCAGCTTCATGCCGTCATCCTGGCAGAGCGCAAACTTCAGTCTTTCCAACTTTATCCTTGCAACCTATGGCCACACCGTTTGAGCCTGGGGATTTTTTTTTTTCTAATTTTGATTTTTTTTTTTACGAAAAGGGGCGTCGCCTTCTACGGTGACCACGATTCGGTCAACTAGGCTGGCTGCCGCGACCCGATTCCACGATGGTGCAGACGTTACTCCGGCGCCATCACAGCCAGAAGCTCCTGCTACCTGTACCTGGCTGACGCCGACTTGTCTCTGCTTTCGATTCCGTTAAAGAAAAAAAAAGGATTTACATTTATCAGCAAGAGCTTTGGCAATGCCGGCAAGTCAAGTTTTCCGGCATAGGGAGGGAATTTGGGACCTTGGGTCTGACGTGTCTTGTGTTCATTTCCACAATCCCACCCCAAGCTGAAAAGGTGGCATTTTCGGTCTCACCCATCCGGTGCGCTGGGTGAAGCAAACATGCGTCGGAGAATTTTCTGCACACACTCGGATACCCACATACCGCGGCACAATGGCCTGTGGCAGACTGCTGCGGCTGAGGGCATCCAAAAGCCCGAGATGTGTAGCACATTGACAGTGGCTAAAACGTTGACCTCATAATCGGTGTAGACGTAGACACGCGTTGCTCCCTAACCGCAGCCCTCGCTGAGAACAAGATGGGAGGAATATGGGCCATGTCGGACTGTGGGAACAACGGAACTTGCTTGATGCGTCTGCATCCTTGTGGATTTCGAAAAGAGCTGGGTTTGTTGAGAGTTTCACGGGCCATGGTTAGCACAATCCCACGAGCTTCTGTTTTGTGTTTCCCCTCCCCCTTTTTACGAGCATGCAGAGGAAGCCCGTGCTCCATTTGATGAGCGTTCATTGATGGGGGGAATATAAAAAAAATAATTATTCTACCATTACAAGGTGGCGGCTCCGAACATGACCGAGTTAGATGAGTCCTTTCGAAAAATCTGCCCTTTTGGACGTCCCCCCTATAGCTTGCCGTATAGCTTGCCGTATAGCTTGCCGTATAGATTGCCGTATCCGTATAGCTAGCCGTCGCCCTGCAACGGTAGTCCCACCGGATAATATACTCGAGTGGTCATCTTTAATGTCACGAACAAGATGGCCTCATCAAAAAAGATCGTCCACGGATTTATCAGCGTCCTTTTGTATCAAATCGACCATTCCCTGGGACGCTTGGTAAGGCGGGCTGAAAAATCGACAAGTTATATAGATAAGTTATCTCACCTTTGGCATGATTGGCTTTCCATCCGCGCCCTCGACATAACGGAACGGCATCTCTGTGCTTTCGTGTTCGCTGAACTTGAGCTCTGGGAAGTCAAGATACGGCACTTCATCAAGAGGGACTACTCAGGTTAACATCATGCACTCTGTGGGATTGACGCCTGCCCGGTCATTGAACATACTCTTATCTTGTACAACCATTCTAGTTACTCGCACGGCTGTGTCTGTCGTCATTTGCTTGGGACCTAATCGCCGGCCCTCAAAGCCTTTCTTCCTCAGCTCAGAGGTTCGGTCTAGAACCTGTTAGACAGACGTAGCCTGATGGCAGGAGCAAAGCCACCGGCGCTCACCTCGTGGAGGATCATCACCTATGAAACATTAGCTGAGCTCGCACCGCCCCAAGTGCTCATGCCACGCCATCTCGCCCACTTGCCTAGAATGCCTCCAAAGAGAAACGCATCGAATGTCTCGCCATCTCCGGGTGCTAAATCCTTGGCTGCCGCGGGATCTAGAAGACAAACGCGAGATTTCTGGCCGGCATAGAGCTCTTCTACTCCGCGATGTTCAGCCGTGAAGGCTTTGCTGGCAGACAACGCAGCCGGAACCTGGAAGTTGGGGGGCAGGCAGGACAGGATGAATTTGCTTTTGGACTCCTCGCTCTCGGCGGCGATGGCTAGATACTCGAGCTCCGACCAAAGGCCGAGCTCTTCGTCGAGATGCTCGACAATGAAGGTTTTTCCAGCCGAAGCCATTTTGCGCGCGGATAGCCCAAGGGTCCTTTTTTTTTTTTTTTTTTTTTTTCACACTTTTTTGGGTCCGAGGTATATTGAAAGACAGGTTGGTTATCTCTCAGAGATGGAAAAACAAGATACCTGATACAAGAAGACGGGCTGGAATGACGGCAACGGGAATCTCTGGGCACTTGTCATGAGGGAGAGGCTTTCGTTCAAAGTTTGATTGCATTGCATGGGGTAAAAAAAAAAAAAAAAAAAAAAAAAATCAAAGCTAAATTCGAAGCCCAAATGGGTAGGCAAAAGCCAACATCCGCCACTACGCACTTTGCAGGGGAAAATAACTCTGAAAGCCGGTTTCTCAAGTCCCCCCCGAGCAGATGCGCCGGTTCAAGTGCACCATCTGCAGCACCCGCATCCCCGTGAGCAGAGGACAGTTGGCAAGCAAAACCATGGAAGATGTAAAGCAGAATCCGTCTTTTGCGCTTCAAAATCCCGGCATTTCCCAAGCTCTGATGCTTTTTGCCCCTTCTATTCAACCAAGAGCAGATCTCGCCGGCCTCTTATTGAATCCGGTCACTGCCTTTTCCTATTTTGAGCGACAATAGCAACTCTTGCCGTGTGGGGCCGAGGCGCTATATCGCTTGCAGTTACAGCGACCCCCGTGCGAGTGTTTTAGGGGACCTGATGCCCCGGGCTTTTTGCGCCACTCATCCCGCCGCTCGGATCAAATCTGACATGCCCTCAAGGGGGGGCAGCAAATCCATGGATTCGGCCCGGCCACCTCGCAACAACCTCGAGCAAAATTAATTGCCTTCCCATTTCTCCTAGACAAGGTCGAATCGCTGCTCTCCCCTCTTTAATCAATGATTCTCCCAATCGAGCGCGACTGAGGTAGCTGTGCTATCTCTCTCTCTCTCTCTCTCTCCTCCCCCCCCTCTCTCTCTCCTCCTCCTCCTCCTCTCTCTCCATCTACTCTCTCTCTCTCTCTCTCTCTCTCTCTCTCTCTCTTTTGGTTTGGTTTCTCCTCTCCTGCTTGCCGCCGCACGCACCCGCTTCCGCCATGGTATTGCCGTCCACACGGCCAGCGTCCTGGCGATGGCTGGCCATTACCTTGGCGACACTCTGGCCTGCCCTCGCCGCTGCCGAACAATCGAAAACTACCGCGGATTACTATGTCCGCAGTCTTCCAGGGCTTTCGCAGGATACATTGGCCGTTAAGATGCACGCTGGGTAAGCCTTCCGCGAGCGCCGGCTGAAAGAGCACAATTCCCCCCGGATCCTGGACGAGGCTGACGCAACTATGCTCCGCTATATAGCCACATCGAAATTACCCCCGAGCACAACGGAAACCTCTTCTTCTGGCATTTCCAGAACCAGCACATCGCGAACCGTCAACGAACCGTGGTATGGCTCAACGGCGGGCCGGGATGCAGCTCCGAGGATGGTGCCCTGATGGAGATTGGGCCGTACCGGGTCAAGGACGAGCACACCTTGGTTTCGAACAATGGCTCTTGGCACGAGTTTGCTAACCTGCTATTCGTCGATAACCCGGTCGGTGTGGGGTTCAGCTATGTCGATACCGACAGCTACACCCACGAGCTGAAAGAAATGGCAGACCAGTTTGTCATCTTTTTGGACAAGTTCTTTGCTCTGTTCCCCGAGTACGAGCACGACGATGTGAGTATCCCGGCGTGGCGAAGAGGGTACAACGTTCTAAAAGATGCAACCAGCTTTACTTGGCGGGAGAGTCGTACGCTGGACAGTACATTCCCTATATCGCAAAGGCAATCGTAGATCGCAACAAGCAGAAAATCGAGCAGAAGAAGGAGAGCGACGCATGGAGCCTCAAGGGATTGCTAATCGGAAATGGCTGGATCTCTCCGAGGGACCAGTACGAAAGCTATCTACCGTTCGCTTTCGAAAAGGGACTCCTCACGAAAGAATCGGACGTCACCAAGAAGCTGCAATCTACCATTCGAATTTGCCAGAACAAGCAAGGCAGCGATCCGGGACACGTCGACTACGGCGAGTGCGAGAGCATCCTTAGCTCGATGCTAGAGATGACCAAGAGTGGCAGTGGCGAGGATGCCTGCTGGAACATGTACGATGTCCGCCTCAGGGATTCGTACCCCAGCTGTGGGATGAACTGGCCCCCGGACTTGGCCGCCGTGACTCCATACCTGAGGAGATCTGATGTTGTCGAGGCGCTTCACATCAATACCGCCCGCGCTGCCGGCTGGCACGAATGCAGCGGAGCGGTGAGCTCCAATTTCCAGGCGAAAACCTCGCCCCCTTCGGTTGACCTGTTACCCGATCTCCTAAAGGAAGTTCCCATTCTTCTGTTCTCGGGAGCGGAGGACCTCATTTGCAATCACATCGGCACGGAAAATTTGATCAACAATATGGAGTGGAACGGAGGCAAGGGCTTCGAGGTAGCTCCCGGAAACTGGGCCCCCCGTCGGGACTGGACCTTTGAGGGTGAAGTTGCTGGTTTCTGGCAAGAGGCCCGCAACTTGACCTACGTCTTGTTCTACAACTCATCCCACATGGTGCCGTTCGATTACCCCCGCCGCACGCGCGACATGCTGGACAGGTTTATGGGGGTCGACATAAGCAGCATTGGAGGCGAGCCAACGGACAGCCGCATCGACGGCGAAAAGGGCGTTGAGACGACGGTCGGCGGAGCGTCCAACAACACCCATGCTCACGAGGAGGAGACGCACAAGAAGATCAACGAGGCTAAATGGGCCGCTTATCAGAGGTCGGGAGAAGTCGTCTTGGTCATCGTCATTGTCGCCGCCGTGGCCTGGGGGTACTTTATCTGGCGCCAACGCAAGGCTCGTGCCGCCTACAGGGCTCTTAGCGGCAGCGAGCCTTCAAGTCGAAGTGGCTCTCGCCTGAATTTCTCCGCCCGCAGACGACGTGGAGATGTCGAGGCCGCGGATTTCGACGAAACTACCTTGGACGATTTGCACGTCGAGACGCCAACTGCCTCGGAGAGCAAGTACATTGTGGGTGGGGAGGACGATCATGATGATGATACCGACGAGGGGTCATCAGGGGCAGGGCGTGAGAAGAGGAAGAAGAGAAACCAGGGGAGCTCGAATTAGAAGTGAGGAGGTGCCATCTCTTGTTTTTTTTTTTAAAAAAAAAAAAGAGAGAGAGAGAGAGAGAGGCATTGTTACTTGAATATGGAAAACTCCTTCTTTTTGTTGCTGCTGACTAGATATTGGTGATGGTGTTGGGGAGCTAACTTTGGGGGTCATCATATACCATCATAAGAGAAAATCTCTTTCTTTCTTTCTTTTTCTTTTTTTGTCGTCGTTGTTGCTGTTGTTGTTGCTGCTGTTGTTGTTGTTGTTGTTGTTGTTGTTGTTGTTCTTCACAGGGGGGGGGGGGGGGTTGGTCTCATGTTGGTAAAGATAGATGTAAAATTCTGATTTACTCTAGAATAATATGGCCAAATTGAAAAACAAACGAAAAGAAAGAAAAAAAAAAAAAAGGGGGGGGGGGGGGGGGGCCGCGCCCAGAAACGCCATGTCTACGCCCCAAGCATTCAGGGGACAAGAAAGGGCCTTCTAGCTTAACTTTTTTTTTCAAGTCCTTTCTTCATTGTCCTTCCTGTCTTGTTAACCCGTATCCAACCAAATCTTGATGAATATCTTACATAGCCCATCGACTCCATCATGCAATCCACGCAGTAACAGCAATTCGCCAATAATCACAGAAACCCAAACAAAGCGGAAAAGAAGCAACATCATAGCTGAATCTCGTTATTCAGCAGTCTGACCTCTTCGCCGGGCTTGAACGGCGGAAGCCCGATATAAGGACATCCATCGCAGCGGAAAGCGTCACCCAGAGCGCAGTTACCGCAGGAGCCAACCTTGCCCTGGACGGTGAAGTCGATCTCGGCGAGATCGTCGACGGCGAGTTTGATGCTCTGGAGTTTCTTGTCGGCTGCTGTGCGCTTGGCGGAGTCCTCGGCCGCGAGGCGTTCGGCGAGGCCGCAGGTACAGTCCTTGCAGGCGCGGCGACGCTTACCGGCCTTGGGCTGGCATTCCGGAGCTGTTGTTGAATGAGTCAATATACAGTGTTTTTTTTTTTTTTTTTGAGAAAGAGAGGGAGAAAGAGAGGGAGATGAGAAAAGAAAGAAGGAAAAAAAGAAAGAAAGAAAGGCATGTGCGGGCTAAACATACGGATATTGATGGGCCGTTTGAGATCATCTTCCGTCATGAGAGTGTCTTCGTCGATGAGCTCGTCGTCATCGCAATCGGCGTCGAGATCGTCTGAGAAGTCGATGAATCCGACGCCAGCGGGGACGACAGGCTTAACCTCGATCTTCTGGACAGCGTTTCCATTACCATGAACGGGCGTAGCGTCAACCTTCTTCTTCCTGCCCCCCAGCTTGAGAGTAACTGTGCCTTCGCCATCGCCATAGTCAGGCTTGTCAAAGCCTCCACTGGATGCAACCAATCCCGCCAAGACGGCTTCCTTTGCCAGGGCGGCATGCTGCCCCAAGCTTGAGCCATCCTGCGACTGCAATCGCCCCCTGGGCCTGAGTGACTCTGCGATGGGGGCGAGGATGCTTCGGGTCAAGAGTGGGAGGGCCTCGTTCAGAGAAGAAGACGCATCGGCGAGGACAAGGACAAGGTCGTATGTCGCGGACGGGAGATTGACGAGCCCGGCCGACAACCGGTCGATCATCTGGAGGTCGGTAGCCGAGCGATCATATTGAGAGAGGACGCTGGTGAGCGCAGAGGGGTGCGAGGCGAGAGACGGCGGTGCCAGGAGGAGAGTGCGCCTCGTCTCTGTCGCCACCGGGGCTGCGAAGGAGAAGTCGTCTGAGGTGTCTATCATGACAACCGAGGGCGCCATTGCGAGAATTGCAGTGAGTAGGACGAGAATCGGTCGTGCTAGGAGGGATGGGAAGTGTTGAGAGATGGACGGCCGGATTTGTAAGAGCCAAGCAGGACGCTTTTGTTATAATAATTTCAGTTGATGCTTAGTAAAAAAGAAGCATTAACTAGCACTGTATGCTCGCAGATGACGAGGGCCGGGCCACACAGTGTGAGACGGTGCGCACCTGGTCGGATTGATCAGTATCGATAACGCTGCGGCCCCTCCGAATGCGGAGATGCAACTTTGCGCATATTGTAATACTAGTGGTACGTACTGTAGTATCATTAATTACTCCGTGCCTCTCATTGGATGCCGCGTGGTACTAGTATGGAGCAGCACAAGCCCCCCCCGCCCTCTGCTGTCCAGCCGGATTACCAAGTTAAAGGTCATCCTCTAATACCACTTAGGTAGGGTATGTTCTCCGTATCCACCTAGCATTTGCGAATCATTATCCCCAATCTTGGAATTCATCTCGATGATGCGCGCGAGATCCACTGCCGCAAGCTAACTGATGTCTGCTAGGAAATTCGTGTCAAGCTAGCATCTCCATCTCCAGCTTCCCAACACTCTGTAGTACATAATGACAACTTGGGAAGTCTTATCTGTACTCCGTACCGAGTCTCGAACTTGTCTTCTCCGCGGAAGTATGATGACTTCAGCCTACCAACATCTGGTATCCGAACCGGCTAGCTGTTCACGAGCCGAGCCGATATCATGAGTTGTATAGGTGACTCGGTGTAGCTAGCGGGCCGAACGAAACAAGAAAAGACTAGCAAGCATTCTCTCTTGTGGTCAAATTACACTTTCTATTTCCATTTCTTTCGAGTACAGTGAGCTAGTCTATTCTCACATTAGCTATTCCAAGAGGTGTTGGACGTGTCTCAGAGCAGTTTAGTACACCGTCATTCACAGTTTCTCAGCTGCACAACTAGCTGTACATGTTCTTGTTATTTTCTCGTGTAACTAACTACCCAGTAGGATATCTTTGACAATTCCAGCACGCTTAGATACTGCTCTGCGTCGATCTCCAGAGAAGGGGGCTAGTAGATTAGCTGCCTACCAATGTGATATGCCCCCGGATACCTTGCTAAACTCAACGGATTTCCCCATGAGTTACTTGAGTCCGTTTTTATGATAGTTTCTGCTTCTGTTACTTCATTCCTCCAGGCTTCCTCCCCGACTGAATCGATGCCGACAAAGTGGGAGCATGCGTCAAGAGAAGGGGGGGGGGGGGGGAGTAAAGTCGCGAAGGGGGGGCATATGGAAAGCAAAGCCTCAAGTGGCTTTTCTTCACGGGCAATGCTTCCTATTCAATATGTCAAAAGCCGTGGCCCTGGGGCGGTAGATGAATCACAGATAAACATTTTGTCACTCTATCAATCGTGTCGCTTCCATAGGGCAGGTCCCCTATTTGACACTCCCTATTACCGCTCTCTGACGGCTATTCGGCCAGGAGAAACACTGAGCTACAGGCATGGTAATGCCTGAGGAGAGCATGAATGCCTTGCTGGGTTACCTTCCCGTCTATTGAGAAGATAGGAGTGGAATAACTTGCTCCCTTTCTGCCGGCCTGCGCACCGCCTTCGTCCGTGATTGCCTTATTCCTCTGCCAGGTGTCAACTGCCAGATTTCCCCGCCTCATCCGTTCCTCCTCCTCTTCCTTC
This sequence comes from Trichoderma cornu-damae, assembly GCA_020631695.1. Classification (NCBI taxonomy): domain Eukaryota; kingdom Fungi; phylum Ascomycota; class Sordariomycetes; order Hypocreales; family Hypocreaceae; genus Trichoderma; species Trichoderma cornu-damae. The sequence goes on from CM036088.1 coordinate 5,389,469, forward strand.
AAATTTCCATCCCTTTTGGAGAAAGCTGCAGAGTTTCGAATCATCTGCAACAAGGCCGTGAGTGACGATTCGAATCACGAAGCACTTTTGACATGGTTAGTTAACTCATCGGTGGTGCAGGCAAGATTCGGCCCTTCTCCTGCTTTGGGTGAGAAAACGCGAATTCGGACCAATTTTTCTGAACTTCTGTCAGAGGTAAGCACGCTCAAATCTCTCTCTCTCTCCCTCCCTCCTCCTCCACACTCATTCGCCTTGAATCTCCTCGCGTAACGGCTCTCTTTCTTTCATTGCCCCCATCTCCTGAGAGATACCGCGGGATTTGTTTCGCGCCTTTTCACTTCTCAATTTTTGCTCACTTTCGGCCTGACTATCTAGTCACTCTTTCAAGACCCTCCCCCAAGCAGTATACCATCACCTTGAGTCTATTCTTTCTCTTTAAATTCTGCGGTTTTCCTTTCTAATAATTCAAGGGAATCCCTTTTACTGCGTTACCTTGCCTTATCCTGCCTGAAGCATATTGAAGATGGGAGACTGGCATCCTGGAGCCATGGACGGTGGCTGGGCAGTTCCGTCCAACCCTCCCTTCTCTGACAAGGGAAATGTTGGAGAAGAAACCTGGAACGACTTGAATGAACCTGCTGGCGATATTGGACACTTCCATGACAGTGAGCACAACGGCAATCCTGATAAATACGAAGCATACACAAACGAGAAATGTTTCGGATGCGGTGAAGAAGGGTAAGTAGACTGCCTAATCTCCATCAAGTACGTTGCTAACAGTGTTTTCTACAGTCACAAGCGAGCTGAATGCCCCAATGCCGGGGAGCAGGCTTGCCACTATTGCAAGAAGGAAGGCCACATGGTCAAGGACTGCCCTGAGAAGCCTCCCATTGTCTGTACCAACTGCGGTGAAGAAGGTACAATCTCCGTGAATCATTCTCGGGAAATGAAGGCAAACTCTAACAGACTGTAACAGGCCACTGGAGAAAGAATTGTGAAAGCGCTCGCAAAATCAACCGCGATCACGTCGCCGATGTAACTCCGGATGCCGCCTGGGTCAAGCTCAAGCAAGCAGCCCTTGAAAGGGATGCCGATGATGCCAAGGAAGCGGTCGAGGAATACGTCAAAGCGCTGGGTGGTGATGTCACCTACCGCCAAATCCAGGAGAGACTTATGGACGAAAAAGTCAATGTTTGGCTCATTTCCATGGAAAGGAGCCTCATTGATACCTTTACCAATATGGATCTCCAGGGCAAAATGGACAAGAAGTATAGCATCTCGTTTAGGTTTTCTGATCGGCCTGAGAGACCTCGTGAAATCAGCGGTTGGCCAGATAACCACAAAGAGATTCTGTCTCGTTTGGATGACGCCGGAATGGTTGTTGACAGAGGTCTTCCAAAATGTTACAACTGTGGCGAGCTCGGCCACACCTCCAAGGGCTGCACCCAAGAGAGGGTTGAGCATGCTTCAGAGAAGCCGAAAATCTCGTGCTACAACTGCGGCGCTGAAGGCCACCGTCTCAGAGATTGTAAGTCATGGCGCGGCTAAATCGTCCTTGCCTCTCGTTTAATTAGCTTTCTAGGCCCCCAGCCGCGTGCGGATAAGTTTGCCTGCAAGAACTGCCAGTGAGTTTGCGTGTGTTAATTTCTACGTGTGATGGCCAAACTCTGACAACATGCAGGAAGTCAGGACATCGCGCTTCAGAGTGCGAGGAACCTCCCAACATGGATAACGTTGAGTGCCGCAAATGCAACAAGAGTGGGTCCATATCTTCCTCTCCAGATGAATGGTGTGGCTAATGATTGTTCAGCCGGCCACTTCGCCAGAGATTGCCCCGACGGAGGTAACAGGGCTTGCCGCAACTGCGGCCAGGAAGGCCACATCTCGAAGGATTGTGATCAACCCAGAAACATGGACAGCGTTGTTTGCCGCAATTGCGAGGAAACTGGCCATTACAGCAAGGAATGCCCTAAGCCAACGGACTGTAAGCATCATGAACAGCTACCAATGCCCACCCCCCCCCAATCCCCGGGTCACACTTGTTGCTAACAAGCACATCTCAGGGTCCAAAGTCCAGTGCTCCAACTGCGAGCAATTCGGGCACACCAAGGTCCGCTGCAAGCTGCCGCCAAAGGATGCGGAAGCCTTTGGAGCCCAAGCATTCGCCGAGGCTGATGAACCAGCAGCGCAGCCTGATGATGGCTACGGCGGAAGTGCTGGCAGCGGTGCAGGCGGATGGTAATCCATTGCCCATAGGCAGCAGCCCAGGAGGAGATGTGACTTTTACAACAACTTTTGCTTTTACGATTGCGATATAGTCGCCACTACGGAGTAGCTAGGGAGGATTTACATTTGTCACATTGTCAGACGAGGATTGTTAGACACCCCTGGGCAAATGAGAGGCTGCGGCATAACAGAGGCGCTTCACAGATGGCTAGGAAGATACGTATATATCGTGTTGCCTCAAATGAAAGGATCCAAGTCACCGAGTTTTTGCATCATACCCGAAGGTGGGACATGTGTTTGTCGGTGAAGATGGTCACCGAGCTCATGCCGGCTACCCCACCCCCGATAGGCCGAGGCTCAAAGCTACTACTATAACTTGGGAGAGTAAAACGACGGCTAGCAGGTGCCAAACAGGCTACAAGCACAGCAGACGCTTGTAACCGACTTCCCTTATTCAAAGCGAACCAGACTCTTCACACAATCCATTGCATTATCAGCTAGAGCTGTGGGATTTCTTTCGTTGTCAGCACCTACATCGCGACCCGCACGAAAACATGACAGCCGGGGAGGTTATACTCTTCCACTACACTGTGTCGCCCTTTGCGCGTAGAGCGGTCTGGTATCTGGCTCTACGAGGCATTCCGTACAGCCAATGCGTGAGTTGCATGCCCATATTTCATACAAAATGTCATGGCGCAGGAGAAGCCCAGGTGCCAGAAGCATCAAGTTGACGTGTCAAAATTTCAGCTCCAACCAAGCATGCTGCCACGGCCGGATGTCGCTCGTCTAGGCATCTCGTACCGTCGTATTCCAATCCTTTCCATTGGTAGGGACATCTACCTTGATACTCGCCTTCAGCTGCCCAAGCTGGAAGCAATGTATCCCGAGCTGCCTCGCCTTGGGGCCAGCACCGCGGATCAGAGAGGCGTAGAGCGCTTGCTCTCGGCTTACATGACGGATGGGGGTATCTTCCAGCACGGCGTCAAGCTGCTTCCTCTAGATTTGCCGTTCCTTAAGGACCCGAGGTATTTCGAAGATAGAGGAGACTATATGGGCGCAAAGTTGAGCGTGGAAGGGCTGAAAAAGGTTCGACCCGAAGCGCTGGGCGAGTTCGCGGCGGCGTTTGAGCTGTTGGAGACGACGATGTTGGCGGATGGACGAGCGTGGATCTTGAAGACGGATAAACCAAGCTTGGCAGACATTGAGGCTGTGTGGCCGCTGCATTGGATCTCCGGCATCCCTGGTGCGTTGCCAAGGGATCGGTTTTCGCCGGAGAAGTATCCTCGGGTTTATTCCTGGATCAAGCGTTTTCAGGAGGAGATCACAGCGGCGAAGAAGAGAAACGAGCGGCCAAAGACGCTGAACGGCGAGGAGGCAGCGAGCGCTATCGAAAACTCGTCGTGGCACGAAGAAGAAGGGATAGTGGACGGAGAGGATCCGTTGGTGGTGGCAGAAGGGCTGAAAAGGGGAGGGATGGTTTCGATCTCGCCGACGGACACGGGGAGGGCGCACAAGGACGTGGGGAGGCTGGTGAGATTGGACAAGGATGAAGTGGTGATTGAAGTGAAGACGGCCAAGGGAGAGAGTGTGAGGGTGCATGCGCCGAGGCATGGGTACAAGGTTAGGAGGCATGGCGGAGATGGGAGGAGCGATGTGAAGCTGTAGGCTAACTAATGAAGTGATGGAATTCTCTGCAAGGGCATATCGCATCGCCATCGCATCGCCATTTTCAAACATTGTAACAATTTGTTGTGATATCACCTGCGAGCCGTTAGCCGGCTGCATAATAAGGGCGCACCCGACAAACCCCTTTTCGTGCAAAGAGGAGGTGAGAGGCCCATTTCATGTAGTATCTTCTCGGCAGTCTATATAATCACGGCGCCACCGGGCCAAGTTCATCCTTCGCCTCAACATCCGCTCCCTCTGCAAGCAGCAGCCTAACAACAGCCTTCTGCTCATTATTGGCAGCCCATGGTAGCGGCGTCAGGCCATGTTCGTAATTAATGGCAGGTGAAAATTTATAAATGACGCTAAATAGCCGAGTAAATAGAAAAGGGGCTCAGTTATCGGTCGAGTAGCCGGACTCCTCATCCCGTGTTCTCGTAGGGCCGACTCTAGACTTGAACAAATTTAGATAGAGGGACGCGGAGCTCTGCGAGAACACCATGTGCTTGGCGGAGGGTGATAGAGTGGTCTTTATACTTACTCATACGTGATGTCCCTGCCGCTCGTTGTAAGGAGGAATAGCTGGTGGCAATCGTGTTCTTCTTGAAGCTGCCTCTCTCTCTCTCTTTTGTCTAGGCCTTTCTGGGATTCAATCTGCTTCTTTGGAAATGTCTCGGTGATCTTTGGCAAAACCTCGGAAGAGACCTATATGTTGTATAAAACATTAACGAATATGTCATGAAAAAAAAACACATGATTCCTGCTCGCAAAAAAAAACCGGTGGTGGCTGATTCAAAAATTCCCGTCTCGAGAAATTGCCGGCCTTGTATGGCCTTTCCAAAGTTGATACTGAAAAACACAGCAGCACCTGCTTGCTCCATTGCTCGAAAACACCGACGACAACAGACGACGACAACCATCACCAAGACGCACGTCGCGCTTCGGACACCGATCCTAAATAAATGTTGGGGAAACTATGCAGCATGTCTCGCGCAAAACGCCCGCCGCGGTAGCGACATGCTCTCCTGTGGCTATTACGAATTACAGGATGGAACTACGGCTCGATGAGCTGAAGCGTCGGATGGAACCAAAGCCTCATTGTTTGGTTTGGTTGGTTCGTGTAGGGAGCCATTTTTTGCCCTCGCAGCAGAACTTTTACGTGGGCGGGAAAAATTCCAGGGGACCTCGAGGCATTGAAGGATATTCCCCGCTTCTTTGGAGCCAAAATGAACAAATAAATATAAAAAGAAATGAAAATAAAGAAATAAAATTAAAAAATAAAAAAAAAAAAAAAAAACCGTTAAAAATGAAAAAATAATAATAAAAAAAATTCGCGATCCAGCTTTTGGCCTATACAACCGGCGACGACAGAATCAATCCCATGTGTCTTGCATAATGGGATATAAATGTTGGATTTTTTTTTTTGGACGTTTCCATTTCCGTTTACCATTGAAAGAAACTTCTTTTAAACTTTTTCATTTCGGCTTCTGGCTCTTAACTTTTTACGCTTGTTTCAACGATGCCTTGACGGGAAGTGCGTCATAGCTCGGGGGGGGGGGCAAAGTCGCAGCCTTGCGGTGGAGACGAGATGAAGAGAGAGATTAAACCAATATATATAAAAATAATAAAAAATAATAAAAAAATAATAAAAAATAAAAAAGCCCTAGTTCAACAATAGGGGAGTTGAGCATTCCATCTATATCGAATGGTTTGGTAATTACTATAGTTTCCAATTCGAGGCGTCCATCACAAGTTTTGAAATTGCGGTGCAGAGAAGAAGAAGACGCGAGCGGTTTTTCCCAAAGAAAAATCATGGGCGCGCGCCTCGGCGCCAATGTTTTTGATTTTTGATTTTTCAATTTTTCAATTTAATTTTTTTTTAATTTAATTAATTAAAAAAAAATCAATTTTTTTTTCATGCTGACGTCACCAACCCATCATATGGCGCCCACCAATTAATTAAAACTTCAACCCGCCCCAAGCTTCCGGACTGGCGAAAAGCCGCGGCACAGTGTCACAGAAAGCAATGGTACGATGTGGGGAATGGGCGGGACAATTTTCAGGGGGGTCGCGCTCTTACACTGTGTGTGAGGAGGGCCGTGTTTTTTTCGCCGCGGCCGTCGGGCTGTTGTGGTTCGTTTCGTTTGTAAAAATATATATAAAATAAATAAATAAATAAATAAAAGAAAAAGGAAAAGGAAAAAAAAAAAAAAGGCTTCGTGAGAAAAATGCTGTATGTACTTGGCAGCGGTTATTGGAAGAAGCCATTGTTTTTTTTTTTTTTTTTTTTTTTTTTTTTTTTGGTTTTTTTGGGTTTTTTTTCCCCCTGCTCCAACGGCGGCCTAATCGGGCAAGTGGGAAGAACGTCATCCGTTTCCAGCAGTTCTGTTTTGTCTCTCTCTCTCTCTTCTTCATGAGCAAAAAATTTGCAACGGGCAAATGTCTTGAAAAGAAAAGAAAAAAGAGAGAGGGGAGAGAGGGAGAAGGGATTGAAAAAAAAAAAAAAAAAAAAAAAAAAAAAAAAAAAAACTCCCAAGGCAATCAAGTCTTTCATCCAAGCTTTTTTTTTTTTTATTATTTTTACATTGGTACCTACTGTATGTAGGTGGTCTGCACTCGATACGGCACTTTGCATGGGGCTCGTGCTCCATGCAAAAGAACGGGAAAAAGGCCCAAAAAGCAAGGATTTGGATCGTTAGTTGGCTAGTTGTTTGCGCAGAGGCCAACACGGGATTGCATAACCACTACTGCAATATGAGAACGAGGTGTGTGTGTGTGTCTCCTCTCTCTCTCTCTATCCATCTATTTCTCTCTCTCTCTCTGTGTGTGTGTGTGTGGTGTGTGTGTGTGGTGTGTGCGTGTGTGAGTACCCGGTAAATATACGGAGCCGGGACCAAAGTTGCCACATCCCGGAACTTGGAAAAGCAACCCAACCCATCATCCCCCCCATGGTTTTTTAATAAATAACGGGTGCCTGCTAGCGTTTAAACGGAATAAGGGGAAATTGGGGAAAATTGCCAAAGGGGAGGGAGGATGAGATGACCCAATTCCAAAAGAGGGCGCAGAGAATTTGTTCGAAAAGCATCATCTGGAATGGCTTCGACTTCTGGCCGGCGACGTCCTCGCGCGCCTCGTCTGGGCGGCAGATTAGCGAGTTCATTTGACGCGGGATCCCTCCTCTCGCGGCTGCGAGCGACTCACTCACTCATGGGCCCCCCTAATCGAACGACCCTCTCTGCGTTCCGTACGCTCTCGCCTTCGAGACAAAGTCCAAAGCAGCGAACGAGCCAGCGTTCCGGGGCTCCACCCTCTTTCGCGTCCACTCGACTGCATCTCAAGCTCTCTCTCTCTCTCTCTCTCTCTCTCTCGCATCCAGCAAAACTCCAATCCATTCCCCCCCCCCCCCCCGGCCCCACCACCACCACCTCTCAACCGCCTGCATCAACAGTGGCACGCTAGAGCAAACCCCGGCATCCTTCTGTGTCCATACAGTGCGTACCCGCGACCTGTCTTTTCAAGGGTGTGTTGTTTTGTTCGTTGCGGATTCTGATTCTTCTTCCCACGGGTTTGGCGTTGAAAGAGAAGAAGAAGAAGAAGAAGCGGAAGAAGCAGAGAGAAACGGAAGAAGCACGCCGGCGTCTGACGCGCCGTTGTCTCTCTCGGCTTCACCTTTTCATCTTCGGCCCCTGAGTGTCAGCACACGAAAGATAGATTTGGCTGTATCGGACTCGCGATTTTCTGTTCCTTCTTTCTCCGCCTCCTTCTTTTCTTTTCTTTTTCTTCCTTTTTTTTTTTTGTTTTTGTTTTCTCCTTCTGCCGGAGCCTTTTCCTTTCCTTCATACTAACTACATAACCTAGTAGGTATGCATACAGTACGAAGAGCACGTGGACCGCACGGCGCACAAACCTCGAGCCATCATCATCCTATTCGACGTCGATAACAAAGTACACGGTGCAAGAGGTCGTCGCATCCGCACCGTTAACGCCACCCGTCCTCCCAATCGCGAGGTCCGCCGCCCAGCGTCCCGCACAGTGCGCCGGCTGCCAGGGTTTGTCAGCGAAGTCTCTGCAAGCTCCACAATTTATCGCAACCCTGGGCCATAGTTAGTGAGCCGCCTAAAAAGAAAAAAAGGAAAAAAAAAAAAAAGGAAAAAAAAAAAAAGACCCCCAAGAGATGCCCCACAGGAAACCCCCCCCCCCCCCCAGAAGGGTCAGAGCCGCCGCCGCCCGCCTTCTTTTTTCTGCGCCTTCATTTTTCACAACGTCATCTCTGACGTCTTTCCTTCCTCCCATCGTGCGCTCTCTCTTCATCACCACCTCAAGTTGCAGCGATTCTCAACGCAGCCGCATAGCTTCTGCGCCAGTTCTAGCGGCTCGAGACAGGGCATCGGGGGACGCACAACCCTTTTTTTTTTTTTTTTTAACAATTTGAATATCCGTGATTTGCAAGCTTGAATCGAGAGCCTGCGCGGCGTGCTCGAATTGGTCCTCGTTTTTTTTTTCTGGGCCAAGGTTTTTTTTTTTTTTTTTTTTTTTTTTGAGACTTCTTCTAACTCTTAGGGTGAGAAAGGTATAACTTCCCCCTAGGAAAAAGCCAACAAAAAAAAAGGCCAAAAAAAAGAAAGAAAGAAAGAAAGAAAGAAAGAAAGAAAGAAAGAAAGAAAGAAAAAAAGAAAAGAAAAAAGCAAAAGGAAAAAAAAAAAAAAAAAAAAAAAAAGGAAACAACAACATCCAACTCCCACGCTGGGCTGTTTTGCGAGTTTGCTTACATTAAGAGCGACAGAAGGGTAAAAAAAAAAAAAAAAAAAAAAAAGAAAAGGATTCACAAGCAAAAAAAGAGACGCCATCGCAAAGGCAAAAAAAAAAAAAAAAAAAAAAAAAAATCCGCCCCCGGCCTTTTACATACATACAATTATCCACCGCCTCTATTCTGCCTCCACGCTACTTCTGCCTCTGACCTCATCGCACCCGAATTCGTCTCATCCTCCATCTCTTCTGCCAAACTAAATCCCAATATTTCCCTCTACAAAATTATTTTACCCTTTTTTTTTCTCTCCCCCCCCCCCCTCCCCCCACAATACGCGCGGTAAAGCTTCTTCCCCCTTTTTTTACACTGTTCCCGTGGCTTAACCCATCATCCCGTCATCATGGGGACGACTGTGACCAACATAACTGAGTCCAAGTCCCCTAAGCAATCCATCTCCCCCACACGGCAAGGTAAGCCTTCCTTCTCTCCCCTTCCCCCTTGCGGTTCCTACATCGTCATACCTTTTTCTCCTTGCACTCGCTGCTGTATCGTCGTCATCGTCGTCATCGCCGTCACGGCTCCAAAGACCGCGTGCGACCTTCTCGTCACCGAACGCAATTGCCCGTTGCAGCCCATCGTCATCCGTTGCCGTCGACTTACAAAGCATCCTTTGCTTCGCAGGCTCCCTCGTCAGCGCCAAGATCAATTCTCTCACCAAGCCGGGCATTGCGTCCAATGCTCCGGCGACCAAGCCGCTTGCACCGCCGCCGCGACCAGGACAGTCACAACAGAGCTCCAATACCCCGGAATACTTCGCGCCTCAGGTCACCGGGGGCTCTCTCAGCCTGGAGCCCAATCCTTTTGAGCAGTCGTTTGGGGGTAGTGGTCCAGAAACCCCTGGAGGAACCAAGCTCCCCAGCGTCGCTGCATTGACATCCCCGTCTTCCCTGCTGCCCGGCAGCAACGCGACGCCCTTTAATTGGGGCGGAGGCTCCTTGCGGACTGGTCCGCTGAGCCCGGCCATGTTGTCTGGCCCTACCGACTACTTCGGCGACACGCATCACCTCCGCGGCGGCTTTCCCACGCCCAACGAATCCTCCCTGCGCACCGGACTGACGCCGGGCGGGAGCGGGTCCATGTTCCCGGCCCCGAGCCCAAACTCCTCGGCCCTCTTCGCGCAGCTGCCCGGCGGCGGCGCCACCCCCAGCACCATTGACTTCCATCGGACGGCTCTGAGCGCTGCTACAAAGCGCGAGCAGATGAACGGCCTCGCCCGGGCGCAGCCGTCGGTACCGCAGCCGCAGGCCGTCACGTCCCAGCCCCAAGACATGACTAACGGCACTGTCATCCCCAAGCTCGATGCCAAGCCCGCCTCCGGGCCCTTTGACCCTCACGACAACGACGCGGCCAACGGCCTCTTCATGCTGGCCCAGGGAAGGAACGGGACCCAGCCCACCCCCCAGTTCACCGTGACGACCGCGCCCGCGGCACACCCACATCCGGCCCCCGCAGTCCCGCTCAACGCGAACACGTCGCCCCCAACAGCCAACGTCAAGGTAGACCCAAGGCGAGGCGCCAGCGAGATGAGCAACGCGTCGGAAGAAAGTGATCAGAAGCCCCAGGCGCGAGCCAAGGGCAAGAAGAACCCCTCGGCGGCTAATGGCAGGAGGAAAGCCGACGAGACGCCCGCCAAGCTGCCGCCCACCAAGAAATCAAAGGCCAACAGCGGCGCGGCCAGCATCATCGCCGATGACGAGGAGCATTCCGACGACGATTTAGATTCCAAGTTCGAAGACTCTGGGCCGGGAAAGTCCAAGATGACTGATGAAGAAAAGCGCAAGAACTTCCTCGAACGTAATCGGTACGTTGACACGTTTTTTCCGTCATGACGGATGCTCATCCGTTCATCTCGCTAACCTCTTTTCTCTCTCTTAGCGTTGCCGCTCTGAAATGCCGACAACGCAAGAAGCAGTGGCTGGCAAATTTGCAGTCAAAGGTCGAGCTGTTCAGCAGCGAGAACGACGCTTTGACACAGCAAATCACGCAGCTGCGGGAGGAAGTCGTTAACCTCAAGACTCTTCTGCTCGCGCACAAAGATTGCCCCGTCACTCAGCAGCAAGGCCTTCACGGAGCCTTCATGTCACAGGTCGTTGAGCCCTTCAACCCGCAGATGAACCCCTATGGCATGGCGGCCCCGTTGCCCGGCCAGCAGGTCATGGCCGGCCAAGGCGTTCAGCGACGATTTTCTTAGCACAGGAATCCGTTCATAGGCGCAATGCGGAGGTCGAATCGGTATCCGAACGATGAATCACGATGAATCAGAGGAAGACTAAACCAAGCGAGCATCTTTCTTGGCTTTCATCCATAGTCCCATGGCATCAAAACATGCGGTCCTCACAAAGAGGAGCGGCACATTACACATCATTTTCCCCGTATAATTCAACCATATCAAAGCGCGAATGAATTGGTGGAGGGGGGGGCATTCGCCTTTGGCATAGGTTGCTTGCTACACAACTTTTTTTTTTTTTTTTTTTTTTTGGAATACTTGCCCTTTCGTCCCCTCCTCTCCCCCCGTTCCCCCCCCTTTTTCCCCCTCTTTCTCTCTTTCTCCTTTCCCCCCCTCTCTAGGGTTTTTTTTCCCCCTCTCCCCCTTTTCTTTCTTTTCCGGCCCTTTGCGCACCACGTGTGGTTGTGGGCGGTGCCTTGACCATTTTCCGGGGGGCTGTCCCGCCCCCTAACTCTTCATTTCACTTTTTCTATCTTCCCCGGTATTACTTTACAATGTACGTAAATAGTGGCAAGGCAAGGTATACACACATCAAAAGGGTGTTGGGCTTGGAAGGAACCTTTCTGAGTTTGATGGCGTTTCAGGTGATCTCAGTACTCTCAAAGGGGATGATGTACTCGGTGTTTCAGGGTTTGAATTTTTGAAAGTACTCTGTAGCTAGAAAGGAAGAAAAACAAAACAAAACCGGAAGCTACATGATTGCTTAGCGGTGCTACCAGCTGGACATTAAGGAACGTCTAGGATAGGGCAATGCATCGGCAAAGGTGTTGATAATGGGTTTCAAATAGCTGTTGAAAAGAAGACACTTGGACGTTACAACTTTATAAGGTACTATCTACTAGACCTAAGCGGCGATGTAAGAAAAAAAAAAAGGCCTTTTGCTAACCTCCCTGATGTTTTGCCTCGTTGGTAATAGAATTACTATATTTCCATGATGCCGTTATTCTTTCTTTTGTGTTTTTGCCTTTTGGATGAAGTTGGGTTAAAAGAGAAAAAAAAAAAAAAAAAAAAAGCCCGAGGTTCTTGGTGTCGCAAAAATGTCTCGATGACGGCCTGGTTCCGCCGGCCAATCAGATGCCGTGATAATGAAACCGAGGGGGAGTGGGGTAGCGATTGTCCTGATGCGGCTTAGCGCCGACTTTGGGAAACCCGTTCTCTCTCTCTCGCAATGTCCTTTTTAAAAAAAAAGGTAAACAGAAAAAACCAGGCGAAGAAAGAACAAATTGGCGGTCCTCTCGACGTTCAGACTCGACTTTTTTTTTTTTTTTTTCGCCCGGCGGGACGAAGCAGCGCATGCGCATCATCGATATAAGCCAATCCCTACAGGTTTTTGCACGATTTAGCGGAAATTCTTTTTTGCGATTGCGCCGCAACCCGGAGCGCTGGGGGAGGGGGACGACGAGCGAAACGCGCGCAGGCCATCCGACGCGACAAGGCTGAGGAGAAGTTTGGTTTCTTTCCAACGCTCAACCCCCCCAAGCACACACGCACACACGCGCGCGCGCGCGACATTTTTACTCGACGACCGCATCCTTTCCACCGCCTTGGGACCTTGGCACGGAACTCACGTCTCAAGACGGGCATCCCTTGAATCTCTCATGCGATCCTTGGAGAGGAGCTTCCGAAGAAGCCATCCATGACGACTCTCATTACCCTTCGACAGCCGCTGGAACTTCTTAGCATGAGCGACCAGCCAGTGCGCCGATCAAAGCGCCAGCCGGGTTCGTTGGCCCAGCACATCCGAGGAGAGGGGAACGACACAAAAGGAGAAAGGGGGAGGGATGATGAATGCTGACCGGGAGAGCAGCCGCCGATTACGAGCAAGACGACGATTTTCAGTTTGTGCGGAAATCCAAAAAGCCGAAAACCGAGGAGCCGCAGCCCGTAGCTCTTCCTGTCAGGAAGTCGGCCAGGGGGAGGCCACCATCAGCAGCGAAGGGGCGGGCGGTGAGAGAGTCAATTGGCGACGATGGGGAAGTGGAACTGATAGCCCCGGCGGCGGCGGCGGCGACGACGACGACAAAGTCTTCTTCAAGGCGAAAGGCGTCGAGTGACGCGCTCCAGGACGAACCGCCCCCAAAATCATCAAAAAGAGGAACGAGAAAGAGCTCGCGGGTATCCCACGAAGATGAAGTACCGGAGGAGCAGCAGCAGCAGCAGCAGCAGCAGCAGCAGCCACCGCCGCGGACGAATGGCTCATCGGGCAGCCAGAACCGTAGTAAGAAGACGAAGGCGTCAAAGCCAAAGGCCCCGCCGCCAGCGATACGGGAGGAAGAGGAGGACACGTCAATGGTGGAGTCGCCAGTGAATGAGACGTCAGGCGAAGCCACCAAGATTGCACTCCCAATGAGTGACACGCCCATCATCAACCGCAACAAAGAGATGCGCAAGAAAGGAGGCAACGGCAACCGGAGGAGCAGCCTGGGGTCTCGCGGACGAAGAGCGAGCTCGCTAATCGAGAGCGGCCAGGCGGCTATTCCTCATCGCGAAGTCAGCACGTCTGAATTCTACAAGCACATCGAGGCGGATTTGCTAGAGCCGCGGCGGATGAAGCAACTGTTGATATGGTGCGGCGAACGAGCGCTGTCGGCCAAGCCGCGCGGTACCTTGAATTCTGGCGCAGTTCTTGGAGGTAGGAAGCTTGCTCTTTTTTTTTTTTTTTTTTTTTTTTTTTTGAAAACCTCCCTCTATAAATTTTTTTTTTAAAAAAAAATTTCATCGTGGAAATTTTTGGGGAAGCGCTGTTTTGTGCTAATTCGTTTTGATTCAGCTCGTGCGATCCAAGACCAGCTGCTGAAGGATTTTGCGTCCAAATCGGAGTTTTCGGACTGGTTCAACAGAGAAGACAATGCGCCCAAGGCACCAGTCATATTAAAGCCAAACCCTAGGAATGCTGAGTTGGACGAGAAGCTGGCAATTTTGGAGGCAAAGGTCAAGAGGTAAGTCTGTCTTTTCTTCTTCTTCTTCTTCTTCTTCTTCTTCTTCTTCTTTCTTAGAGAGAGAGAAAAATGCGCTTGATATAACTATGAGCCGTCAACTAACTCGACTTAGATTGCAAGAAGAAAAGAAGGCATGGTTGGCGATTCGGAAACCACCCCCCGAACAACCACCCCTATTCTCATCACAGGAGAAAGATGCGGAAACTGTCACATTGCCCGACTTTGACCTGTTAGACCCCGACGAAGGTCAAATCAGGGGCTTTCTCGTCGATGAGACAAATTCCTTCGCCAGCATACGATCGCAGACACAAGCACGGCTGCGGCACATCCAATCATCTCTCGAGTTCGAAGTGGACCGGCTGGCGGACAATGTGCACAAACTGGAACAGCGGGTCAAGGTCGCGGGCAAGGAGGCCGACAGAGTACTGAGTCTGAGCACCGTGAGATTACGAGAGCGGGAAGAAAGGGAGAGGAAGAGCGCAGGGACCAAAGACATGCCAATTATGGAGGTGTTGAGAAGCTTGAGCAGCATATTACCCGAAGGAGGGGGGTGAGGGGTATATGGTTTGCGGAAGTTGAAAAGGAAGAGAGAAGAAGAATTAAAAAAAAAAAAAGCAACCTTTTTCTCCTTCTCCTTCTCCTTCTCCTTCTTCTTCTTCTTCTTCTTCTTCTTCTTCTTCTTCTTCTTCTTCTTCTTCTTCTTCTTCTTCTCCCGTCACCGTCTACGTTTCTTGACCCTTTTGCAAAACGCCGTGCTTCATCCACTCCGTTCATGATACCCTTCCTCTGCCTAAGCCCTTGCGAAAGAGAGAGAGAGAGAGAGAGAGAGAGAGGCTACAGCAAGGACTCTGCTTTGTTTTTTTTTTTTCTCCCTCTCCTTTTTCTTCTCCCTTTTTTTTTTTTTTTTTTTTTTTTTTACGAGACATTTTGATGACGAGATGAGGGTGGCGAGGCGCTCGGTTCTATTTGATGCATTTTCCGCCCTCCTTTTCATCTTCTTTTCTTTTTTTTTTTTTTTCCTTTTTTTTCTTTTTTTTTCGTTCTTTTTCTTCTTCTTTGGTTTTCCCCCCGGCTAGTGGTTTTTAGGCGATTTTGCTTTGATTGGGTTGGTTTTGGCTACTTTTACTCCATCCCCCCCCCCCCCTTTTTTTTTCCCCCGGGCACCGCCTCCTTTTTTTTTTTTTTTTTTTTTTTTTCTTTCTTTCTTTCTTTTTCAAACTTGCTAGATCGGCAGCGGCATTGGTGGGGCAAATGGGTGAAATTATATACCAATCTGATTGGAAAAGGATGGGAGGATAGACGGGGTGCCGAGCAGAAAAAGCAGGATGAGGCGGCAGGCGGAAAATTAGGAAGGTTATCTACCTTTTTTTTTTTTTTTTTTTTTTTTTTCCCGAGTCGAAATGAAAATAGTCGTCAACTGATTTATTGTCTCTTTTTTTGTTTTTGCCCGTTTGTTTCGTGCCTTTCAATCGGTTGCCTATGGAGTTACACCAATGCGTGCACTTTAGTAAAGTAAAAAAAGGTCTCCTTTCTCCCTACATCCCCTCCCCCAATCCCTTTTTTTTAAAAAAAAAAATTTAAAAAAAATCCTCCTCATCACGATGGATCATGATACATCTTGAAATAACAAAGGCCGACGCACACCCCAAACCCACCTCCCTCTCTCTCCCTTCCCTTTATCCGTATGCCACATTCAGCAAGCCGCCGCCATGTAAGAATAAACGCTCCAAAAGCCTCGAACAAGAAAAGGTCCTCTCTCTATTTCACCCTCTCCCCCCCTCTCTCTTCTTTGAAACAAAAAAAAATTGGCACAGCAATCGGAGAATCGCAGCCCACGAGACATACCAAAAAAAAAAAAAAAGAATAGGTAGTGTGGATCAAGCTTAAATCAAATGCTTTGACCGGAAATACGCCCTCAGGTACATAATCTGCCACGCCCACAGGATGACCAGCAGCCACGTGGTGCCAACGCCGAACCACTTGACACGGTTGTTGGTGCTCTCGTTTGTGTCACGGAGCTTCTGCTCGCGCAGGCGGAGATACTCCATCTCGTAAACGACCTCAGCGGTCAGCTCCTCGATGCGGCGCAGCTCGGCCTCGACGGGCTTGAGCTTCTCGGTGGCCTGGATGGCGGACCAGTCCTTGGCGTCGGCGCCGATGTCGATGTCGAGCTCGATGACGCGGACCTTGACGTTGGGTTTGTTGGCTGCCGGATGGGGGACATGTTAGCAATTGCTTGCTCGATAAACGGGGCTGGAGAAGGGAAGAAGGGGGAGAGAGAGAGGGCGCCGGGGGGGGGGGCAACATACGGCCAGTCAAGAGGTTTTCGAAGCAAACGTCAAAGGCAGCATCGGCATGGGAGGTGAAGACAATTCTGGACTCGCCCGCAACATCCTTGGCTCGGCCGTATTCGTTGCCGATCGCATCACGAACCTGGACAAGAAGACAAGGTGAAAGTAAGGGTTAGCTCCTGGTTGTTTTCTTGCCCGGTGTCCCGTGTAGAAACAAGACAAGACCGCCACATACATGAATGTTCACCACCATGCCATCGCCCTTGTAGCCGTCCACCGTCGAGGTGACGACCACCAGCGTGTCGCTGCCCACAAAGTTGCGGATGCACCTCTCCTTCTTGGCGCTCTCGCCGCCGCTGTGGGCAATGAGGTCGAACTTGAGGGCGTTTGCGGCGCTGACGAGGAGCAGCAGGCCGCAGAGCCACCGCATGGGCGAAAGGGTCATTTGGCCGTTGTCTGTTGCGCCCTTTTGAATTATTGGTTTATTTGGGGGGGGGTTTTCGGCCTCCGCCTTGGGATATTGCTGTGCCTTTTTTTTTTTTTCTTTTTGCTGCTTTTTTTTTTGCCTCGGCTCGCGGCTAAACAAGCCAATTCATCCGTCAAAGAAAGGGGAGGCAAAAAAAAAAAAAAAAAAGAGAAAAGGAAAAGAAGCCAGATCTGGATGTAGGATGGCTCCAGCAAAAGGGCGATATCCTGATGAGATTAAACAACTTTCTCGCCTCAAAAAGGTACAGGTGTCGCGTTCGAACAAGCTTGTGGCTGATAAGGCTCCCCACCCCCTTCCCCACAACCTTTCGATAAAGCAGAAGAGCAGCCAATCAGAGGTCCGCTCGATAAGCCGAGCATCACGTGCGGCACAGCCTCGTCTCGACTTTCTGGACCCGGCTCCCCAGCCTTTCGGAAAGCCCTTCTTGTTGACTTGCTTGCTCGAGTGCAGCAATCGCGACAATTCCCACGGAGCAACTAAAACTTAAGCGACAACCCCAGCCACGATGCCGAAATGTATGTCTCCAGCGCGAACCTCCGAACCAAGATTGAAGCAAAGCTAACCGCGCGGCGACAGTCTTTTGTATGTCCGGCAAAACTCCCTAAAGCGAAAAACCACCCGCGACGCGCTCAATATCCCTTCCAATCTGCATCTGAATCTGAATCTAACCCGCCATCTTCACAAAAAGGCGACTACTGCGATGTCTACCTCACGCACGACTCCATGTCCGTGCGCAAAGCACACAACAGCGGCCGAAACCACCTGCGCAACGTGGTAGACTATTACCAGCGTTAGTCCCACGAGCCCTCGCCTCTCTCTCTCTCCCCCTCTTCCTCTTCCTCTTCCGCTTCGCCGCCGCTAACCTCCCCCGTTCGTTCCGCCATGCTAGAAATCGGTCACGAAAAGGCCCAGTCCGTCATCGACTCCATCACCTCGTCCTACGCCGCCGAGGGCCAGGCCCATGCGAACCCGATGCTCCTTCACAACCAGCCTGGCCATGGGTTCCCGGCGTTTTCTTTCCCCGGAGGTGTCCCTCCACCCTTCCCGGGGATACCTGGAGCGCCTCCCGGCCAGTTTCCCCAAGGTCTCCCGCGTATGTCCACATCCACCTCTCCTTTTTCCCAGTATCCGAAATTTTCCGTCATTCTAATCTCGTCTAAACAGCGCCTCCCGGCGGTCGCGGCATGCCTCCCATCCCCCCCTTCCCCCCAGGTCCGAACGGGATGCCTCCCATCCCTCCCAACGGCCTTCCGTTTCCTCCACCCGGCGGCCTTCCGTTCCCCCCTCCAGGCGCATCCGGAGGCGCCGGCCTCCCTCCGCCAAGCTTCCCCGGCATGCCTGGCATGCCGGTTCCCCCGCCGGGACAACACGCGTTTCCTCCTCCGGGAGGTGTACCACCACCTGGATTTCCCGCTGGTGGCCACCCTGCTCCAGGGCAAGACAGGCGGTGACGAGCTGGGTTGAAGAGCTGTTTTGCTTTGTAGGCAAGGCGCGTGTGTGTAATGGTCGGGAACGAGATGATAGTTGGCGCATGCGGCGTTTTCTGGGATTTAAAAGCACATTAAACTAGTTTAGGTAGAACTGAAGATGGAAGCAAGGTGTATGGCAATAACTAACTTGGGAAAAAAAAAAAGGCCCCTTTTGCATCACTCAAGCATACATACATACATACACACTGCGGAAACCATCTAGCAAGCTAAATCTATCATGAAAACCAAAGCAGCCACTCTCTCCTCCTCTCACAAGTTGTCAAAATTAATTAGTGCATATAAAAAAAATCATTAGCATCGGCAAAAAAAAAAAAAAAAAAAACCAACGACATCAACATCATAGCAATCAAAGATTTCCCGCCTCCTCTTTCTTCTATATAATACAGCTAAAGTAAAAAGAGAAGGAAAAAAAGAAGAAGAAAAGAAGAAAAAAAAGAAATAGGCATTTCATTCGTTCCCAGTTCGTTTCTCCCAAAGCATTTTCTCGCTTTAGATTCCGTAATTCTTCATGCAAGGCCCCTATTTAGGGCCAGCAACGTAGTGAAAAAGAAAGAAAGAAAGAAAGAACGAAAGAAAGAAAAAGGGAACGGGGGGAAAAAAAACAGTATAGCTCAAAAGCGCAGCTCTTCATAACGTCGTCTTAACAAAAGAGAGAATTAAATCGAAGACGTTCAAAACTCAAACACCCTCCGGGGGGCAAAAAAAAGTCATCAAATCATCAAATCATTGCGAGAAATCGTAAACGCAAAATGCGAGCCTTATTTTTTTTTTACCCATGCGTCCCCCATCATTTCGTCTTGAATAATCGATCGTTCGCCTTTGCTATTCGCTATTGCTTGCATCAAACAAAAATTTGAAAAAAAAAATCGAAAAACGCCAGCAAAACTGCACAAAAGACTTCAAAATCGTCGAGCCGTGCCATTCTGGACTGCTCCGTGACCGCGTCTGATTATTTCGCCGACGCCGTCTCGAACCTCCTTCGGCCCGCTGATCATCTGGCGAAGCCTCTGTGACCGTTTTTCGCGTCGTCGCTCGCTTATCATCTGAGGAATGTTTTGAATCTCTTCCAGTTTGCTTCCGATAAAAAGTCGCCGTGCGCCTGCACCCATCGCACCGCCTCCGCGGCCGACACTGAGTGTTCGCCAGAACCGTCTGCGAGGCTCTTCATCCACAGCCAATGTTGGTTTTCTGCTTGCGGCACGCCACTGCCTGATGGATTCAGTACTAAACCTGCGGCGCACAATTCGCAGATTGCCGCTGGATGTCCGTCGGATCGTTCGGCGCTGGGGTCCATACACGTCATCGACATGATACTCTTGCGACGGGAAGATGGAAAGAGTCTGCTTCACCTTTTGGCTAAAGCTTCTCCTTGGCCTCCGCGGACGATTGTCCACCGGAGGGTATCGATAGACTTCATCTTCGCGCTCATAGCCATCGTCATCGTCATCATCATCGTAGTCATCGTCATCATCGTCATCGTCACCCATTGGCTCGGAATCCTCATCGCTAATCCATTGTGGACGCCAGAACGGGTGAAGCCTGTCTTCTTCAGTCGGCTTATCCTTGTCCCTGTAGAGAGAGATGTCGCTATCGTCGCGGTTCCTTCGTGATAACGAAAAGGTCCTGGCAAGAAACCCTACCCCTCTCGAGGCTGGCACATAGTCGATGGAGTGGCGCCGTCGGCTGAATGCTCTCCTGACGATGGAAGGCCGTCGGGGGGGCTTCTCCTTCATCGACTCGAAGTAGTTTCCTTGGAGGATAACCCGCTCGGCTGCGGGCGTCATGCCCGATGGGGTAGCGGGAATGAAATTGATCGCGGGTGGCTGCCTTGGCGGTGGAGGAGGAGGTCGCGGGTTGCGCAGAGGCGAATCCACCTCGAGCGAAGAAGACCTCTTTTGGGGAGGGGTGACGGGCATCTGCTCGTATGAGTTGATCGTCAGTTTGACAGGGCTGGAAACCCGCTCGGCCGGCGCTACCTCTGACGGCCGGTTCGAGTGATCAACCATGAGGACCGATGAATTCTGATGAGGAAACATGTGAACAGCAAGAGCTTCGGACAGTTCCGGGGCTGTGGCGCACGTGTCCATGGACGCAACCGAGAACGGCGTGCTTCGCAATGGAATCTTCCTGACCGACAACACATCATCGTGCTGGTCAACCCCGAGGCTGTCAAACGTTTCCTCCCGCTCCAAGTCCCCCGTCTCTAGAGACGCACGCGTCAAAGACGGCGTGCTGGGGCAGATGATGCGCACTTCCTGGCTGAAGTGAGGATCGACCTGATGTTGTTCGACGGCGGCGCTGTGAACTTTGACGCTGCTCGTGGTAAACGACCCAGCCCTAGAACCGTTGCGACTCGTTGGGGCGGAGAGCGACGAGGATCGCTGCGGAACAGTTGGGGGAAAGTCGATTGTCCTTTCGGAGCCATCGGATTCAGAGTATGCTCGGCTACGGCGAGCAGGTCGCTCAAACACGGGGCCAGAATTTGCAGGTGACGAGGAGGCAGCAGCAGCAGCAGGAGCAGGAGCAGAAGAAGTGATGCTCTTTGCCCTGTCCGAGTGTCTACTGGACGTGGATCGAAGAGAGGGCTCTCTGCTCTTAGGGCCCCTCGAAGATCGTCGATCGGGGACAATGACTACCGGTATGGCGCCGCTCCTCCATATCTCGCGCCTCGCAGTTCTACTAGAGATGGACCTGTTTGTCGAATGAGTCACGGCCGAAACGTAGCTCTCGCGGTCGTATGATTCTAATTTCGGGCTCCGCGTGACCTTGGGGGGCTGCGGAGCTTCATTGAAGCCTGCGCCAGGGGTGATTAAGCCAGCATCTTGCCTGCTGTCAGCAGCGTCTCTCAAAGTGCTTTGCTTTCGCATGTGGCGCAAAGTCCTCTGCCTTCTTGGGGGTCCGTCGACCAGGAGGACCTCGACTACATTCGACGTTGACAGGGTGGATGTGCTCGATGGTCGCGCGTCTCGCGTTGCTGTAGCCTCCACCTGCGAATGAACCAATCTGGCGGGTCTTTGATCGCCGTGCCTCTTCGAAGGCGAGGTTACAGGTGCAGCCTTTACAGGCGCGGCCTCTTCCAGTCGCATTTTGCGCACGGCTCTCGTGGCGTCTGTGGGCGCAGCAGATACTTTATCCTCGAGAACAAGGTCGTGGTGCAGAACTGGCCGTGGCGCCCCTGACGGTCGTCGTCGTCGTTGCTGATGATGTTGGTTCTCCTGAGACATTATCACACTGGATAGGCGCGCATCTCGCGAATGACCAGCGTCGGGGGTAGGGCCTTGTTTGCCGCCGGGTCCGGTGAACTTGGCTTTTGCCTTTGGAGTACGATCGCCTCCTTCGGATTCCGCACCTCTGGTGGTGGGCGCTCTTTCCGAAGGAGTGGACGGTCGTGCCGCATAGGCAGTGGCAGCAGTGGCAGCAGTGGCAGCGTTGGCAGCAGTGGTATTGGCAGGGCGAGTAATGGTGGTTTGCGAGGCCGTGGAAACCCGGCCATGCCATCCGGCGGGCCTCCCGGCTTCGTCCTCCGAAGACGTCGCTTCCTCGCGAGCGGCGATGAAGGATCCGGCCCTCGACTCCGGCCCCACGGTACTCCCCGAGGCCATGCGGTCCTTTATGCTCGGACGCGTAGCCCTGGCAAGGCTCGCGGGGTGCGGCGGGGTGACATCCGGCGTCGGGGGGCCCCGCTGGTCGGGAGGCGTGGCCGGCGGTCGGCTCGCGACGACAGTCGGCAGCCTGGCGCTGTTTTCGGTGCTCGTCGGGCTCGATGGAACGGCGGAGTAGCTGCTGGAGGATGCGTTTGAGTGCGCGGGCGGAGTTGGAGGCAAGTCAGGCCCGGTGCCTATCCTCCTGAGCTGGTGCTTCCAGGGCTGAGGGTTCATTATCGGGTGCGGCGTCGAGCTTCTGGGCGCCATCGCCATCGTTCCGCCGGAGAGGTTGGAACTGCGCGTCATGCGCCTCGAGCCATCGTGCGCCTGGTCGTTCTGCGGCCGCGGAAAAACCCTGTGCTTCCCGATCTGGCGCGGTGCCGCAGGCACAGCTACAGGACTGCGATTCATCGGGACAGGCGCCGCCATCGTGGCGATGGTGGAGCTGTTGCCGGCAGCTACAAGCACGCCTCCAACTGAGCAAAAGGGGACGAAAGAAAAAAAAAAGGAAGCGCAGGCTGCTCCTAGCAGTGTATTCGCAAGCTATGTGGCGACGGCGTGGTTGAGACAGGGACCGCTTTGCATGATGCTGGAGCGAGTCGAGTTTGCTGGGCTCGAGACGGGCTTCATGCAATTGGCGAGCCGCCGAATGATCGAGATTCAGGTGCGGCGCGCTCGTGAATGGCGAGACGGCGATGGATGATGAGCCAGGCGAGCGAAAGAGGCTGCCGGGAACCCAAAACAACTGTGCGGCCAATCTGCGACCGACAAATAAAAGCAGAGTGAGCTTTGCGTCGACGGATCCCCCCCCGTACAGCTGGCCAACCAAGGGCTGGGCGCAGTGCTGGCTGAAGCGACGGGTGAGACCCGATGAGATGCTGATGAGGTGATGATTGGACGTGGCAGCGGGAAAAGCGAGGGAGAAGCACAGCAAAGCAAAGCAAAGCAAAGCAAAGCAAAGCAAAGCAAAGCAAGTGGAAGGGAAGCGGCGTTTAAAAGATGGGAAGCCCAAGACAAAACAAGGCAAAGCAAAGCAAAGCAAAGCAAAGTAACGCAACGCAACGAAAAGCAGAAAGAACGCAAAGAGGCAAAAAAGAGAAGGGGGAAGAAGGGAAACCAAAGAAGAAGAAAAAAGAAAACAAAAAAAAAAACAAAAAAAAGGGCCAAGTGGTTGGTGAGACGCCCAACAACCGGACCCCGTGGCCGCCGCCAGCCAGCCTTGATTCAAGGCTCGTTCCAGATGTAGAACCGCAAGGTTCACGATGCAGGGGGTGACACGGCGACGATCGTCCGATGGAACATGGCGGATGCGATTCGCCGAGCGAATGAAGCAGCAGAGCTGAGGAGGACGAAGAGAGATAAGATGGATGGCACGGGAGCACCTGTAATATGTAAGAGGCAGTTTTATGCAAGAGGCAGCAGAACGGGAGGACAGGGGGAACACCCCAGAGAGAGGAGGAGGGGGGGGGGGGGGGGGGGGGTTGGTTTCGGGTTCCTCAGGCGGGGCTGCAGCTCCAAGAAATTGCCAGAAGCGCCCTTTTTTTTTTTTTTTTTTTTAGAGGCTGGTGCGGAATATATCGTATGGATGGACAAACGCTTTTGCTTTCGTCGAGCGGGTTAAATAAAATCAAGCTATACAGGCTATAGTTTATTTAGTTGTTTTGATTTTGGGGTTAAAACGTGTTGACAAAGAACTCCGATGGCTCCTCCTCCCCCTGTGGGAGTTGGGAGCCCTTTGATGGAACGAAATGTGACTCTTTTGTGACAAAGAGCCTTGTTTCAACGCGTCAAAGAAAAAAAAAAGTATATTAAACCAATCTTAAACATTTGAAATTGGCTTCTTTTATGCTGCTCATATATACAAAACCGCAAAAAGATCAAAAAAAAAAAGCCCAATCACAAAAAGCCCTCTCTCTGCGTCGTCTCCATCTTCTCCCCCCCCCCCCGACGACGCCGCCACCATTTGCCATCTGCTGCTTGATGAAACACCAGGGCCAACGTTTCTTACTGCCGGACCGTTGACTTCATGAGCACACGTGATGATGAAGTGGGAAAAAAGAAAAAAAAAAAAAAAGAAGAAGAAGAAAGAACAAGGGAAAAAAAGGAAAAAAAGGAAAAAAAAAAAAAAGAAAGAACAAATTGCAGCAGCCCCTCCTCAACAACATGCCTCCGCCCATTCAATAACTAGTGGTAGTAGTAGTAGTAGTAGTTGGTAGCTCGAGTTGCACAAAGCATGTACAGTGCGCGCTTTGTTACCAGCCGTCTCTACGGATTGCATGCATGCAGCAGTCCCCAGCTTCCTTTCCTAGGTTGCGTACTCCGTAAAGGGGGAAAGGGGGAAAGGAAGGGGGGGGGGGGGGGGGGGTCCCTTAAGTTCGATGCGGGTTGCCGTTTTTTTTTGACAAGCACCAGCCGCCGCCATCACGAGTGCGGGCGAGATTGTCGGATGGGCACAAGGCGGAACCAAGTGTCTCCCATTCGTCTGTAGTCACGTATCAACACTACCTTATTTCATTCAAATGCACAATGGTGCGTACAGGTACAAGAGCGTTCTTATTTTCGCACATCGTCGTCATAACCCTCATGGGGGGGTAAGCAAGCCACAAGCCGTCGCAGCATCAAGAAAAATCCCGCCATCTCGGTCGTTCGAGCCCTTGCCCAGCATCGCTCTCCCGCTCCCGCCCTTACCTTACGTTATCGCGTGATTAGTGGATGTGAAACTTCTTAATCAGCTCCACCAGCTTGATTCCCTCTGCCTTGTAGTCCAACGGTGACACACTCATCACTTGGTATCGCACTCTAGAGCTGTTGTGTCAGTCGCCGCCCCTTGGCCTGTGGGTTGTGGGTTGTGGGTTGTGGGTTGTGGGGCAACACACCTCTGCGCATCACCAAAGTTGTCCATCTTGGCTCTACATCTAAAAACCAGCTTCTTGGAGTTGACCGCCTCAAAGGTGGCCATGAACTTGCCATCGTCATTCTCCTTGAGCTCCATGAGCTCGTTGGCAGACATGCCCACTATGATCCTGCCGGTGTCGTCGAAGCAGCTCAGCCATTGGTGGCTTGTGTGATCGGCCACGTTGAGCTGCAGAACGTAGCGGTATTCGGGCTCGTCGTGCGACGCGTTGCACTTCTCGCAGTGCCATGTGCCATCCGGCATAGACGTGACTTTTTTGTTGCATCCCTGGTTGGAGCAAGCGGGATAGCAAAATACGTCCTGCTTGACGAAAACAATGGTGGCTTTAATCGTGTAGTACGCCTGGTCATCCACGCCGAGATTCTCGTTCTTGACCTGGGAGATTGTCTTGATCTCTTCCTTTCGGCCCGTCGCGCCGGCCATGCCGGCCAGGTTCTGGTGGGTGGCAAAGGTGTCCGTCCGGCCAGCCGAATCGTACCAACCCTTGAGGCGATAGGCATCGGGGATGTCGGGGTCGACGGTCATGGTTCCCGATGAGAGAAGACTCAGGCTCTTGCCGCCAAAGTCTGATACTTTTGTGCCTTTGAAAGCCACTACCGACTCTGGGTTGGCGTCAAAGGCGCTCGCCGTCTTGCCCCAGATTGTAACGCGAACCGAGTAGCCGGTATCATCCACCAAAGTCAGCTCGCGTTTCTGGAAGGGCCGGCCATCCTTCTTCGACGTGATCTCGGTGACTTCGGCAACATCTTTCAGCACACCAATCACGTCAACGGTGCTCTCCTTTTCCACACTCTGCAGCTCTTGGATGGTGCAGAAGTTGAACCTCAGCTGGGGTACGTTGGTCTGATCCTCCGCCTTCTCGACGACCGTCTCCCGCTCAAACGAAAGCTCGTAATCGTTTGGCAGGTTGCTGAACTGCTTCTTCGCCAGCGAGACTCTGCAGGGGCTAGAGATGTAGTAGACCGAGCCCTCCTGGAGAAGATCATAAAAGGCGTCGCACTGGTCGTTGAAGCCAGTGGCCTTGATCTCGCCGCTCTCGTCAAGGAGGTTGACGCTGAAGAGCTTTCCCTCTCCTGTCGGCTTGTGCCACGTCTTGATGTCTGACTTGAACGTTACGCGGGCCTTGATCGTCCATTTACTGGAAAAGGGCGAAAGAGCCTCGATGGGATAAATGTTGGCGCCGGCGGCATGCGTGGCTGACCGAGACGGCATGGACTGGCGCTGCTGCACCTGTGGCTTGGTGTCCATTTCCTCCTTTTTGGCCCCGTAAAAGTCGCTTCCGGTAATCGTCGTCTCGGCAGGTCGCGGCTCGAGGACCACCGGGTCGCCAATCTTCTCGTGCACACCGAGAGGCTCGATGACTTCAACGTCCAGAATTATTAGGACGCTGTTCATATTTGTCAGCCACCTTCCAAAGTTGGGGCGCAGAGAGACCCCTTCGCCACATGGCTTTCTCACTTCTTTCCCTTCAAGTTATTCGGCTGATACTTCTTCACTCGTGTGATGCAGCCCCTCTCGAGCTTGTTGTCGCGAATGACGTGATTAGCCTGGACGGCAAGCATGGTCTGGACATAATTGTTTCCATCGCTCATGACGAGCCGATACCTGTCGCCGCCTTGGCCTGACGGTGCCATTTGTTTGATCTGTAAGCACTGCATCACCGGCACGGGGAAGAGCCTTGCCGCCCTGTCGGGGTCGTTGAAGATGGCCCTGCATGCGCTTGGGTCAGTCGGGGCGTGAAACAGGAGGAACTTCTATGGCAGCCCAACTTACTCGAGGCAGCCCCGCGATAGTGCTGATTCCGCGTCCATTTTCGTGCTGTGATGATGGGCTTGGTCCGGTCTTGCTATGTTACCCTCCCTACTTTTGCTATGACAAAGACTCCGGCGCGCGGCTGAGACTCGTGCGCTTTTCGGCTCGAGTGTTCTGAATAAACCCGCGACGCGTTCTCTTTACGCGCTGAAAGGGAACGATCACGTGATGGCGGGGTGAGCGGGGTGCGTGTCAGGAACTCGAAACACAGAGAAACTTCTCTTGTCAGAACAACAGATACATACTGTACCTGTACGCATTTTGAGGAATGGCAACTGCCTTTAGGTTACTCCGTTGAGTGGGTAGTATGTAAACTGAAAAAAAAAAATAAAAATAAATAAGAGCGCCGAGTTACATATAGGTACTGTAGGTACGGAGTACGGAGTGCAGTATTAATAGTATTTCTAAACTTGAGAAAGGGCTCTTTCAGGGAGAACAGCGATACATACTACCTGTAGGGACAAAAGCGCAAAAGACAGCGTACCTTGCTACCTATAGCCGAGTACTGGTACTACATGAGGTACTAAAGGTGCATTGTTACAGAGTACCTAGGTATTTAGGTACCTTACCTGAAACAACGCACACGTAATGAAATATACTACCTAGCAGCCCAGGGGGGGTTTTTGGTAAGGGGTCTAGTGATGATTTTTTATAGTTTTTATCGTGTTGCAGGCCTGGTTATCCTAATACAGGTCTGGTAATAATTATAGATTGGTTTTTTCGGCTTGGTCAGCCAAACGGTCGCCAACTTGCTAATGGGACTTGAAAAGTCTGCTGGATTGGCTAGCATTTTCAGGTCGTTATTATAGTAAAAGACTTATCTAGCTACTATACTGATGAATGGAAATTCGGGTTACAGCCAGCTATAGCTATTACAGGCCTGCTATAGCCATTACCAGCTGGCTGTAACCATTACCAGCTGGCTGTAACCATTACCAGCTGGCTGTAGCTATTACAGCCGGAATACAATTACAGCTGGAACGCGATTACAGCTGGAACGCGATTACAGGCCGGCTGTAACCATTACAGACCGCTATAGCTATTACAGCTGGAACGCGATTACAGCCGGAACGCGATTACAGACCGGCTGTAGCGATTACAGACCGCTATAGCTATTACAGACCGCTATAGCTATTACAGCTGGAACGCGATTACAGCCGGAACGCGATTACAGGCCGGCTGTAGCGATTACAGACCGCTATAGCTATTACAGACCGCTATAGCTATTACAGCTGGAACGCGATTACAGCCGGAACGCGATTACAGGCCCACATTAATCCGCGATGCCCTCGTTCCTTCCAATTTTGCAACTTACCTTTATAATCTAAAAACTCGGATCTGTAGGCATCTGTAATCTATAGTAGTGTAATAGCATAGCAGCATAAGCCGTAGTTATCATAGGTCGTAGGTCGTAACATAGGTTGTAGGTTCGAATCCCATTTTACAGGTTCTATAACCGGTCTTTTATAGATAAATTGTTTGTTTCTTATTTACGACATAAAAATTCCTAGCCAGGTGGCGCCAGCTAGCATCAGCTGCTGCCACCTGGCTAGGGTTTTTTTTTTACTAGCTGCTGGTACATGGCTCTTAGTAATGGTTGTTACTTAGTAATAGTTTTCTCTTGGTAATGGTTTTCTTTTCTTGGTAATGGTTTTCTCTTGGTAATGGTTCTAGAAGTTTTTTCAAAATCAGGAATCCTTCTACAACTATTTTTATTTTATTATCCTTTTTTTATAAAAAATTATAATAAAATAATAATAATAATAAAGGTTAAAAAGCCTAATGATAAAAACTGGTTTTTTTTTATGAACCATGCCTTGAGCGCATTTCATTTGAAAACCATTACCGGGCCTAGAAAGGATGACTAGACCCCTCACCAGAAACCCCCCTGGCGCCCGAAGGTAGTACGGAGTACCTCGTGTTTCTACCAGCCTATATAGTACGGCTAGCAACAACAACAAAGATAACATCACGTTAGCAGCAGCAATCTTCTCCAAGATACCGCCATCATTCAGCATCATATTGCCCACTCTTGCCATCTCTGTCCAATCATCAGATCTCTGCACATCGCCATAGCACCCACTTGGCGGCAGCAATGACGGAGATGGAGATTGCGACGAGGGCGCCGGAGAACGATGCGCAAGAAGGCTCGCCAATAGACACGCCGACACAGTCGAGCCTGCATATGGGCGAACACGAACACTGCGTAACTGACAGACCTACTCGTACATCACACGCGGCCGCATCTACACCTTCGAGCACGGTCACTGACTCGACACAGCCACCGGCCAGGGACCAACGGGCGAGATCATCAAGCTAAATGACATTGACGTATGCCCTCTAGCCACAGGATCGATTGATTCTCCGTAAGCATGTCATCTAACGCCGGCCACGCCAGGTGTACATCTCCAAACCGGCCGATTATCCTCATGCGCCCAGTCGCCTCCTTCTCCTTCTCACCGGCGGGACGGGCATCAAATCCGCCAATAACCAGATTCAGGCCGATACGTACGCCTCCGAAGGTTTCCTCGTCCTCATGCCGGATATGTTCGGTGGCGAAACAGCCCCGGGAGGGCAGCGCGCTTCCTTTACGGATAACTCGACGTCTCTCCTTGAGCAAGTCAAACTGAAGGCCGTGGAAGTGGCGAAGTCGTTTATGATCGACATGTGGCTAGCGCGAGTGACGGAGGCTAAAATCATGCCAATACTGCGCAGGGTAATCGAAGCAGCGCACGAGGGGTATGCCGACGCCATCAAGTACGGCGAAGGTATATACGCGGTAGGGTACTGCGTTGGAGGGCGCTACGTCCTCCTTCTCGCCAAAGGATCACACGATGCTGGCCATGACGAGGAGTCTGGGATGGTCAAAGCTGGACCATACATCAAGGCCGGAGCGCTGGCGCACGCCGCATCGGTGACTCCAGACGACTTCAGGGACCTCCAAGCGCCGTTAAGTCTGGTGTGCGTCGAGAACGACGCCTTATTCACGGATGAGGTGCGGAAAGCGGGAGAAGACATCATGACGCAGGATAACCTAGAGCACGAGGTCCAGGTGTACCCCGGGGTGCCTCACGGTAAGTTCATCCATGCCACTACTACCATGAGAGGGAAGCGTTTTTCTCATAAGCAGCAGGATTTGCAGTCACGGGCCAATACCAGGAGTCGGCTATTATGGACGCCCAAGTCACAGCATATGAGCAGATGCTCCAATGGGTGAAAGACCATTGACATGACAACTCCAGCGAGGCAGCGTTGGAGAAACTCTTGACAGCGATCATCATCTACCTACAGTTTTCATTCTTGCTCCAGGGTGCCACGTTGTATGGCACGGCAATATACCCCTAAGAAAATACCCTTCCAAGAAAAAAAAAAAAAAAAAGCCATTACCTGCTCAAACAACCGTGCAGACTATCTTGCCCGAGTTCTTTGCATTCTCCATGTGTTCGTGCGCCTCTCGGATTTTATCCCAGGGCAGCACCGAGTCCAGGTAGATTTTGAGCTTTTGTGATTCGAAATCGGCAATGTACGTCTCCAGCTTGTCTCTCAGCTTGCCCTGGTACTCCTCGTCACGGCTTCGCAAAGTGCTGCCCAAGACACGAAGGCGCTTGAACAGAATCATGCTTATGTCGGCATCGGGGACCTTACCGCCGCTCAGAGCGCCCAGGATGAGCAGGCTACCGTCGAGGGCAGCCACGTCGAGGTTCTTCTGGAAGTAGTCTCCGCCGATAAAGTCGACGATGAAGTCGACGCCCTTGCCGCCGGTCTTGGCCTTGATCTCGCCAACCCAGTCTTGGGTCTTGTAGTTGAACGCGGCGTCGGCTCCGAGCTGAGACGTGACGAAGTCGACCTTGTCCTGGCTGCCGGCCGTGGCGTAGATTTCCGATGCGCCGGCCGCCTTGGAGAGCTGAATTCCCGCAACGGAAACCCCCGACGCGCCGGCATGCCAGAGGATGCTCTTCCCCCGCACAAATCCCAGCACCGAGTGCAGCGCCTGAGTCGCCGTGATCCACGCCTCGGGAACAGCGGCGCACTGCTCGTGCGTCAGGGCCTTTGGCTTGCGCAGCAGCATCTTGGTGCTGACGGCGACGAACTCTGCATAGGCGCCGCCATACGTCAACCCGAAGACTTCGTCGCCGACGCTGAAGCCGTTGTGGTCCTGCGACCCAAACGACTCGATGATGCCGCTAAACTCGACGCCGAGAGTCTTGGGGGCCTGAGGGGGGACGGGGTAGAAGCCGCGGCGCTGGATGATGTCCATGCGGTTGACGCCAAAGGCCTTGACCTTGACAATGGCCTGGCCTGCGGAGGGGACGGGCTTGGGAGTTTCGGCGTTGATGAAGAGGGCATCTCGGTCGCCTTTCCCGCCATGGATGTCTGTGGGTTTTTGGCTCGTTTTAGTTGCTGCTATTTTTCAACCTTCATAAAACATCTCCCCCCTCCCTTCTTCTTCCCCCCCAAAAGAAACAAACAAACATGAAGCTCATACCAACTGCTCTCATTGTAGCGGCCATTGCTTCTGTTGAAAAAAAAAATGAATAAATAAATCTTTTGTTCAACGAAAAATGAAAAAAATAAAATAAAATAAAAATAAAAATAAAAATAAAAATAAAAAAACGCAAATTACTGTACGGAGCAATGTCTATTTAACCGCAGGCCATGCTTTTCTATCAAATTCACCCATTTCATCATTTTCAAGCTTTTTGCCACGAAATTCTGTTTCGTCACCAAACTGAGGTCATTAGTAATGCAGTGAGGAGTTGAGAGGGGGGGGGGGCGGGGGATTAGTTATTCCAATGCTCCCCTTTGCGGGCCATTGTCGCCGAAATGCCGACAAATGTTCTAGGGGGGGAAAAAAAAAATTATGCGCATCGCGCAATTGGAATTTTCGGCAGAAGCCCGTGCAAATCTTGGATTTTTTTTTTGGGGGGAAAAGAGGATATTCAAGAGGCAAGCTTGGAATCCGGACCGCCGGGTTTTTTTTTTTTTTTTTTTTTTTCTTTTTTTCTTGTAAATGCAAGGCGAATAGGCAACTGTTACTAAGTTATTATTAACCTTGCCTAGACTTGCCAGAACTTCTTGCGCTGCTGTCGAGGGTTCTTCTTTGTGTCGCCGGGCGGCTGAGTCAGCCTCGTGGCCTCGGAACTCGCTGTGATGGGCTGACCAAGCACACACGATCATGCGGGCAGCACCCTGGGCGCAGGTTGAGTTGACAGCATGCGAAAATGGGGATTGCCGGTTTTTGCCATGGCCGATGCGCGCGATAAGCAAACTGCCTACATAGGCGGTACGTTTATATTTAGCACCCAGTGTGTGTTCGTTTGTAATAGCAGCATCCTGCTTACGAAGTATGGTAGCAGTATGCCTATATATATAAGTTGTGATTCGTCGCATGTTACGAAGTTGATTTATCAGGGGGGAAACCCCACCGAATCCAACACATGCATTGATTATAACTACTACTAGCAGTACTACCTCCTTATAGTAGTAGTAGTACTACTACTCTGTATTACCCCGTTAGTTTTGAGTTATGATTGATTGATTGACCCTCGGCGCCTCGGTGAGCCGTCGGAGCAAAATTAGCACGTAGTTGCGGCGCTGAACCGTGCATATAGGTACATTGCCTACCTACCTAGGTAGTAGTATAGCAGTCCTATGGCATACGGTATGTACATCAGTAGGCTTGGTAAGTTCTCAGACCCGAACCAATGCCCAACGATTCCCCATCTCCAAAGGGGCGAGCCGAACCCGATTCCTTACCATGGACATAGAGTATACAGGCGTCGCACAGCCACTCTGCCAGGTCAACCAATCTGGGCTCGGACACCTGCATCTTATCGGAAAAAAAGCCAAGCTGCTGATACATAGTGTACAGTACATATGCACATACTATCATGCAGCCCCAAGCGCCGACGCCAGCATTAGAGCCCGAAGCAGCGGCATCAAAAGGTCGGCCGGTCGGACATGTGGAAATTGGCAGATGCAACCACGAAGGCGCGAGACCCCCAGTTTGCCCGCGACGGACGCTGAGGGATTCTACAATTGTTTAGCACCAAGGTACCACTAAGTACCCACTAGTAGGTACTAGGTAGGCAGTGGTAGTACTAATGCTACTGCTGCTTTAGCACCTTAATGTATCCTGCAAGGCCCTAATGAGGGGCCGGGGCACTAATTATGCAGATTTCTTGTCGCGGTGGCGCTAAAAAGCAATAAGGTACCTGTAATACTAGCAGCAGTAGCAGCAGCCGTTAGCAGCAGCAGCACGGAGATGTTGCGTACTTTTGGCTTGACAGATTCGAGCTTGGAGGGCGCGGTCGGAGTTGACTGGGAGCTACTAGCCCTTTTTAGTGGTGACTGCCAAATTACCACCTCAGCCGTGTTGATGGCCATATTGGCCAATGTTGCCTGCGATGTCACCCCAAATCTCGTACTTGTAAATAAAGGGGGGCAACAGTTGCAAGTAAGCGCATGCGTGCTCTCTCTCTCTCTCTCTCTTTCTCTCCGTCTCTCTGTGTGCAAGGACATGGCAAATACTCTTCGGATAAAGGAATCCCTCCGGGACAAGGCTGGCGGGCGGATCGAGAGCACTCGGGATATACTACTATCAAATATGGCAATCCCACGTACGGGCATGTTTCTCTCCCGTTCTTCGTATATCCTGGATGGAGTCCACGCTCGTGTACGATTATAGAAACGAGCATGCAGAATTTTAGGCACCGCGCACGGAGCAGTACTACGTATTGGCAAGCAGTACGGAGTAGGCACCTACCAAAAAAAAGGTACAAGTACCTACAGACCTAGGCGACGGCGCGTGGACTTGGAAGATCGAGGCTCGGTCGCCGCCACGCTCAGGCGGTCCTGCCAAGCTGAACAGAGCCATGCCCGGTCGGTGATCGCCGCCCAGACCTGCCCACATCTACTTGTGCTGGCAAACCTTCTCCCGAAACGCAGAAGCATCATTGGAAGAGGAGGGAGGGAGAAGGAGAAGAAAAGAAGAAAAGAGCGGTCGATCAGGATCTCTCTCCTCCCCATCGAGATGGATCAGGGGCGCTGCCGGTCAGAAGGGGGGTGCCGCTGATCGCTGCCCAAACAGCTCGCGACAAGTCGCGGAAACGGACCGTCCGTCACCTTGCAGCGGCGGCAATTTTCACCGTCCATCAGACGGTGAGACGGGGCTCCGAGCCCTGTGCGACGCTGCAGCGAGAAGCTCTGGCTCCTCCCCCTTGCCTGCGCGCACGAGACATGCATGTTCGTCTCCCCTATTTCTCAGAAAATGGGAGCCCGATAAGAGGCTCGAGAGGACCCAGGCAAAAAATGGCCAAGCATCCCGGAAGGAATAGTGGGGAACCGGGAAATTGGCGGAGGGTCGCCCGGAGTCGGCGCGACCACCGCAAGGGGGGATTATGGCAGGGCGCTTCAGCGGATTGGATCGCTAAATTTTCAGCGGCCTCGCTCACCGACGGAGCCCAAGGCATGTCACCTAAATGGCGGCAGCGCCCAAGTCCGCACATTTGCCAGGCCAATGACCCCCGCCAGAGAAGAGTGGCGCCTGGGCATCTTCCCCGTCCAATCAGGAGTCGTCATGCGAGGTTGGGAGACGCGGCACGTGATTCGCCTCTGCGTTGCAATTGTTTTGGAAACGAAAGCCCGTTGCCCTAACAATGCTTTGCACGCGCACAGAAACGAGCAACCCCCCTCCCCTCGTAATATTACTCAGTTCGCATTAGATGTTTTCCAGACCGTGACTGGCGTTTTATTTCTCTCTCTCTCTCTTTTTTTTTTGGGGGGGGGGGGGGGGCCTTGATAGGCGGATGAGCCATATTGATGGGGCTGGCAAGCAGCGCGCACACACACACTCACACACACACACACACACCCCTGCACTCGCACCCCCCCTTTTTTTTTTCTTTTTTCTTTTTTTCTTTTTTCTTTTTTTCTTTTTTTCTTTTTCCAATTTTTTTTGTTTTTCAAAAAAAAAAAAAAAAAAAACGTGGAAAACAAACACGCTCCAGATCCCCGCACGCCCAACTCGATCGATGTCTACATGGCACAGAGCAGAGGCAGGATGCCATCCATTCTCACGCATTTCCCGTGATTCACAGCAGACCGCAGTTGCAGCCGTTGGTCAGGGTGCCCTTAGGGGAGAGAGAGGAGAGAGAGAGGAGAGAGAGAGCTCAACGAGCTCAGCGGCCGAGTCCGTCGCGAATCCCAGGGGATAAAGGCTGACGAAAACGGGGCTTTTTGGTTCCTGCATTAGTGGCTCCGGCGTGCCCCTGGACCACTGAAAAAGGCTGATCTGATGGGGGGGCAAACGTGCCGAAACAGGGAAAAACAGGGGGAAAAAAAAAGGACGACGCCAGCCAGCTGCTAATGGCAATGCTAGTAGTGGTTCTAGTTGGTTGGTTGGCACATGGAATTCAGTTCCCAACGTCGTTTGTGACGACGATCAGCGTCGAATGAAAAGAACTGCTAGTGAGTTAACTAATACAGTAAGTCAGTAACGCTTTTTTTTTTTTTTTTTTTTTTTTTTGCTGCCTAAAGGGGGCGGGCTCTTGTTGTTTGGCAATACAATATACGAGTACAGTATGGCGGACTCACCATGGCCTGTGAACCAAAAATGCTACCTCTGCTTTTATTTTTTTTTTTTTTTATTTTTTTTTTTTTAACCTTGCCTCGTCAGGCACCTCGTGTGTCGGGCGGTACGGAGTAAGTTGGTACGTGGTACCTACCTGGTAGTGGGTCAATACGGGGAGGGTTTTTTTTTTTTTTTTTTTTTTTTTTTCTCGAGAGCACACTAGCGCAAGGTCCTCCTCCTCCTTCTGGAGTAGTGAAAAAAAAAAAAGAAGAAGAAAGAAAGAAGAAGGGAAAAAAAAGGGAAAAAAAAAGAAAAGAAAAAAGAAGGATAAAAGAAGGATAAAACCAAATCCGTTTTAGTGGGCTTGCATCTCACCCGTCATTTTCGCTGCCTCAGTCCGCAATTGGCTACATGTTGCGTGCCAACCACTCTTTTTTTTTTGATTTTTTTTTTTTGCCCCTTGCCTTTAATCTCCATTATCATCGCATCGCTGGTTGGCCCTCATTTTACATACTATCACTTCGACAGATTAAAATAAACACGGCAAGCAAAGCGCCACCAATGCGGCCCTTTGATTTGTGTGTCCCACCAACTCGTCTGGGCCTCGAAAGCCGCTTTAGGGGACTCCATCTCGTGGTTCCCACCCCCCGCCCCCCCCTCCCCTGCGTCGCGCGCACTGGCGCTCTCGAGGCCCATGATCCCATCCCATTCCATCCCAAGCCTGCTTTTCTCGCGCTGCTTTTTGCGCTGCTTTTCTGCTTTTGTTTGTCCTTGCCTTTGCAGCTCCGGGGGGGTCATGGCCCACTCTCTCTCTCTCTCTCTCTCTCTCTCTCTCTCTCTCTTTCTGTCTCTCTCCTCTCCCCCTGCCTTGAAGCCACACCCCCGGCAGCTTCCCCCCCCTAGCGAATATCCCCCCCCCCCCTCCCCTTCTCCCCTTCTCTCCCCTTGTCTGCCCATACACTTTGGTTATAAAGCTCGATTCCTCCCGGCGCCCATCTGCGTCTTGGTTTTTTTTCTCTCCCTCCTTCACCACACACGCTCGCTAAGCACCTGCAGACACAACATACCTTGACACTATTGTCAATTTCATTCTTTAACCAGCATCAATCGCATCTATAATCTTAATCACGCCCTTCGCGTTTAATTCCTAATTCCGACAAGATGAAGTTCGCCGCTGCTTTCGTCCTCGCCGCCGTTGGCGTCTCCGCCGTCTACGTTGTTCCCAGCAACGTCACCGTCGTCACCGAGGTCGTCGACTCCTACACCACCTTCTGCCCCTATGCGACCCAGATCACCCACGGCAGCGTCACCTACAGCGTCACCGAGGTACTACTTTGCGGCAATGTCCAGACACGTGGCTCGGGAATCTCGCGGCTAACAAGAAGCGCCAGGCCACCACTCTGACCGTCACCAACTGCCCCTGCACCATCACCCGCCCCGTCACCACCACCAGCAGCGTCCTCTGCAACTCCTGGTAAGTTCGCCGTCGCCCATGACACGGCAAGCATCTGGAAACCGTTCACTGACGCGCGCATCACAGCGGCACTGCTGCTCCTACCGGCGCTCCTCCCGCTGGCGGCAACGGTGGCAGCGTCCCCCCTGCCTTCACCAACTCCACCATCAGCACCCCTACCCATGCTACCCCTGTCGGTAACCCTCCTGCTGGCAGCACTCCCCCCGGCAACGCGCCCGCCGGCACCGGCAGCTTCACTCAGCCCCCGACTTCCGCCATCCCCACTGGCGGTGCCAGCAAGGCTGTCCTGTCCGGTGCTGGTCTGGCCGGTATTGTCGGCCTGGCCGCTTTCGTCTTGTAAATCTTGTAAATATCGACACCTCGCCAATATACCGTCTACGATTTCTCGGTTCAATGATTCTTGGAAGTCGTGGCTTCGGCCTCCGTTCATGATTTTGATATAAGGGAGGAAAGTGTTGGGGATTTATTGGTTTACGTTCACGGATGGGAAGTGATTATTTTTTTTCCTTTTTGGGATGTATAGAGAAGGGTTCTCTTGGGTTAACGGGACATGCAAGCTCGGTGTTCAAGGGAACTCGAATTTTTTTTTTTTGGATCGCCCACGGAAAGATGCACTACAATCAACTGTGTGCGGTCCTTCTCGGGGCTGGAATATAATGTGTCATTTTCTTCAGCAAAAAATAGGATGGGTCTGCCATAACCTCTCTCGCTTTTTCCGCCCTATTGACAAATCTAAAAGGAAAAAAAGGACGCGTCTTCCCGCCTCGAAAAAGAAATATCGGTTTCCATTTCTTTTGTCAGAAACTTTCAGCCTTCGTTCCTTGGCGCGACGGTCGTCCATGTATCGCGCAAGGCCCCCTCTTTTATATATATATACATATGTACATCTTTGGCCGGGCGTGTTTATGGCCTCTTGTCAATATTTTACCCAAGTGTCGGCAAGCCTAGCTATCGTAGATAGTTTGGCAAGCAAAGAGCATTTGCCGAGAGGGCAGTTTTGGCCCGGCGCGATTATAACTTTCTTTTCTTTCTTTTCTTTTTCTTTTTTTTTTTCGTGCTCCCATGGCTGATGTGTGTAATGTTCTGCGTTGCAAACTCGAAGCAAATTTCCCGATGGGATGGGGTGCGGGATGCCTATGGTACCATCATCCCATTCTGCATTGCCGTGACACAGTTTCGTAGTGCTTGCACGTGTCTAAATCTACACGCCAACTTGGAAATGACAATGATGCCAAACTCGAGAGCATCATGCATGGCTGATTTTATTTGAGACGCGACAAAACCCGTTGCCGAAACTCTGCCGAAAAAAAAAGGGGGGGACGATACAGAATACGGAGTAAATGTTATCGATAACGCAACGCAACGCAGCGAATCTGTCCAACCAGGACAGATCTGAGCCCCCCCATCAAAAGCCATCCAAGTCAAAAGTGCAATAAAAAAATTCAAATTTTTTTTAAAAAAAATAAAATAAAATAATAAAATAAAAAAGGCATCATTTAGCTCGGCAACGGAATCCGGGGCAAAAATCCCAGTCCCCTCGAATCGGCTTTTGCGGGGGGAGGAGTCGGCAAAGACGTTTTCCGGGGCAAAGGAGGAACGGAGAAAGCGCCCCGGGGGGGAGGGGGGAGCGAATCCGGGGCCCCAGCTCTTGCCTCTTGAAAAAGGGTCGGCAGTGAGTAGTAGAACAAAGCAAGAGCTCCACCTCCACCGTAGCTGCCGCTGGGGAAATAAACCTCTCCTGCAGCGCGCGAAGTCACGGCTTTAGTCATCAAGAAACTCAGCGAAAGCCCCCCTTTTACCGAGGATAATTCAACTTTGGTCTCTCGCCCTGCTACTTGGGTTACCCAGCTATATATATATTTATAGGAGCGGCGAGAGAAGGCCAACTGCTGGCACGAGAAAGAGAGAGAGAGAGGATCGATCTGTAGCCGCAAACCTCAGGCTCGAGCCTCACGCACTCGGCGTCTCTCCGCGGTTTTCAATTTCATCATCAAACGCCCTAACATTCATCCGCGGGCCCCTTCCCGGATTCTCATCAGCCTTCGATATCCCTCCTCCCAGGGGCTTTTTTTTTTTTTTTTTTTGCCCGCCAATCACGCCATGTCCGACAAAGGCGGCCATATCCAGGATGACATCCTGCGGCACAGCCTGGAGAACCCCGAAGCCTTCTGGGCCAGTCAAGCCGAGCATCTCTTCTGGCACAAGCCGCCCAGCTCGACGTTGAAGCTCACGTCCAAGAAGCTCAAGAGCGGCGTCGAGCACGACAGCTGGGTGTGGTTCCCCGATGGCGAGATTTCCACATGCTACAATTGCGTGGATCGGCATGTCGAGGCCGGCCACGGCGACCAGCCTGCCATCTACTTTGACAGCCCCGTCTCCAAGACCAAGGACAGGTACACGTACCGCCAGCTGCTCCACGAAGTTGAGGTTCTTGCGGGAGCTCTGAGAGAAGACGGCGTGCGCAAGGGCGATGTCATCATGCTTTACAGTAGGTTTTGTTCATTTCTTCTTCTTCTTCTTCTTCTTCTTCTTCTTCTTCTCTTGTCTTACAAGTCGACTCACCCCCTACCGGCAGCAGCCCAACATCATCTCTCAAGTCGCTGACGGTGAACAAAGTGCCCATGATTCCCGCTGCCGTGATTGGTATTCTCGCCGTGAATCGCCTCGGGGCCATCCACTCCATTGTCTTTGGAGGCTTTGCCCCCAATGCCCTCGCCCAGCGCATCGACGCGTGCAAGCCCGTCGTCCTCTTGACGGCATCCTGCGGCATTGACGGCAACAAGCCTCCTATCCCATATCGCCCACTCGTTGAGGAGGCCTTCCAGCTTGCCGCCCACAAGCCGCGCCGGACCTTCATCTGGCAGCGCGAACAGATCAGGTGGGCCCCTGCCGACCGCAGCGCCGGCCAGGCAAGCTGGCAGAAGGTCGTGGGAAGTGCGCGGTCGAGAGGCATCAAGGCCGACTGCGTCCCCGTCGGCAGCGCTGATCCAGTGTACATCATCCACACTTCCGGTACGACGGGCGCGCCGAAGGGAGTGCTGCGAGATGCTGGAGGCCATGCCGTTGGCCTGCATCTTTCCATAAGCTACCTCTTCAACATCCACGGGCCCGGCGACGTCGTCTTCACGGCGTCGGATATTGGCTGGGTCGTGGGCCACTCGTACATTGTATACGCGCCGCTGCTGGCCGGCGCTGCCACTGTCATGTATGAAGGCAAGCCGGTCGGAACGCCAGACGCCTCGGCCTTCTGGCGCATCGTCGAGGAGTACAAGGTCAACACCATGTTCACCGCCCCGACAGCACTGCGCGCCATCAAGCGCGACGACCCTGACAACAAGCTTCTGGCTCGGGTTGGTCAGCGGGGTGGCCTTCGCTCCCTCAAAGCTCTCTTCCTGGCCGGGGAGCGTTCGGAACCAAGCCTCATATCCATGTACCAGCATCTTCTCGACAAGCATGCCGCGCCATCCGCTCATGTTGTCGACAACTGGTGGTCCACCGAGGCCGGCTCTCCCATGACTGGCCGCGCTCTCGTCCCCCACGCGGGCCACGACCGCAAGACCAAAGTCCGGGACCATGACCCTCCCCGCCTCAAGCCCGGCAGCGCCGGCAAAGCCATGCCTGGCTTCGACATCCGCATCGTGGACGACGAGGGCCGCGAAGTCGACAGAGGCACGATGGGCAATATCGTGTTGGGAATGCCGTTGGCGCCGACCGGATT
This sequence comes from Trichoderma cornu-damae, assembly GCA_020631695.1. NCBI lineage: Eukaryota > Fungi > Ascomycota > Sordariomycetes > Hypocreales > Hypocreaceae > Trichoderma > Trichoderma cornu-damae. Next base: position 5,429,735 of record CM036088.1, read on the forward strand.
CCGCACACTCTGGGATGATGAAGAGAGGTTCTACAAGGGATATTTGAAGAGATTCCAGGGCAAGTGGCTGGACACGGGAGACTCGGGTTGGATCGACGGAGAGGGGTACGTGCACGTTATGAGCAGGAACGACGATGTGCTGAATGTGAGCGCACACCGGCTGTCAAGTGGTGAGTTCTTTTTCTCTGTGGCTTTGCCACGCCCCCGCTCCCCCCCCCCCCTTTTTTTTTCGTCTTCTTCTTCTTCTTCCTCTTTGCCGCACGCAAGGCAGTCGAGTGAAGTAACCACACAAGTGTACGCTCTCTCTAGATAGAGGCGATCCCAGTAGCTAACAAACCAACCCCCTAGGTGGCATTGAACAGGCCGTCACTTCCCACCCCCTCGTTGCCGAAGCCTGCATCGTAGGCATCCCTGACGCCCTCAAGGGCCAGCTGCCTTTTGCCTTCATCACCCTCTCCACCCCGGCTCATCCAACGTCCGCTATCCCCGACCAAAAGGTGGCTTCTGAGATTCAGGCTCTTGTGCGGAAGCAGGTCGGCGCCATCGCCTCGCTTGGCGGCATCATACAAGGTAAAGGTATGATTCCCAAGACTCGCTCCGGAAAGACCCTTAGGCGCGTGTTGAGGGAATTGCTGGAGAATGCGACGAGAGGAGATTTCGACAAAGAAGTCGCGGTACCAAGTACCGTGGAGGATGCAGCGGTTGTAGATGTGGCCAGGGATAAAATAAAGGAGTACTTTGAGGAGGCGGGCGGGAAGCATGCCGCTATCGAGGATCACGGCATAAAGGCAAAGCTGTAAGGGAATGGAAGAGACGATGTATTTTGAAATCGCTACTAGGATATGGGGCGTTGGAACCTGAGAATGACGAATTAATGGGATCAGGACATTGGGCAGCGTGCGGTGGAGATGTCTATATCTACTTGATACAGTATCAACGCAATGATGAATTTATTTACTCTATTCCAATGGAAGGATCCAGCCCCCGGCCCCCATAAAACATCTCCCACAATTGTTCATCTAGCTAACCCCCCAGTTTCCAAATGGCAAAAAAACTAGCCAACGTCCTACCACCATCTCATGTTCAACCTGTCTCGTCTCGTCGTCCCCATTACATCATTTGCTCTCACTTCTTGCTCGAAGAGAAAAACTGCACCTGTAGAGAGCCCTTCTCGATCTCATCCAGATCTCATCCCAACTTTAATCCCTGGAAAAAAAAGAGAGAATCACCATCCAATGTCAACCGACACCACCCCTCTCTCGTATCCCCCAAACTTCGAAACAGACTTGCAACGGCGCCTGTCCTACATTACCAGAATCGCCACCCCGGGACACAGTGACACAGGGCGGCGCGGGAGGGGAGCCCGTCGAAGGAGCACTGGCTACTGCGTTTCGGCCTCTGCGGTGGTTGTCCCGCAGACTCGTATCTAGTTTCTCTGATCTTTGTGGTCTCTCCCACCCCTCCTTTTTTTTTTGTTCTGCCTCTTTCTAGTTTTGGGTTTAATTGCTGGAAGTGATTGTGTGGTTGGGCTGTTCCATGGTGCGTGTGGTTCGAGGAGGCGGGGAGATGGGGGATGGAGTTGCACGGCGGAGGTGTGACACGGGATGTGGAGGAAAGGGGGGGTGATGTGCGATTGCAAAGGGAGAAACGGCGGGTTTTTTCAAGGCCGTGCCAGTTTGACCTTTTGGGAAGCAGAAGGGGGAGCGATAGCGAGTTGCTGAAGATGGGGCTAGAGCAGAGAGGTTGATTGATAGTTGAGGGGTGATGGTCGACGCAACGAGAGCAAGCTTTGAGGAGCGTGTATGCCCGACGACATATAACGAATGAGATGAGAAGTGAGGCGCGTTCCAAACGGCTTCCCGCTGGTTTCCTGGATAGGGCTGCTTGATACGAGTAGTTAGTTGCTTGTGTGTGTATATGTGTGTGCTTGCACAAACAGTTACGGCTCGGAATGATATATACATGGTCTGTGTAAGAAGGAGATTCCACCGTGAGCCCGGGACAGGGTCTAAAGTCAGTTAGATCGCTGCTGTTCCTTACTTTCCCAGTAAAATATAGTAGGGGTGGTGGCACGTTGAGACTTGATTGCTGAGAACCGAACGAGGCTTTTTTATTATTATTATTTTTATTTTTATTTTCTCCTTCTCTCTTCGGACACACTGCGTGGAGGGGGGGGGAGTGGAGGGATGTAGTGTATTAATTATTGTGTTGTCTTCTTTTTTTTTTTGTGTGTGTGTGTGTGTGTGTGATCCGTGAGAGGTGATGTATCATTATTCGTATCGGTGTGGTGTGGGAGACCGATACTGTCTTCTCTCATCCATCTTTTGTCTACCGCGAGGGAAGAGTTTGCCATCCAACTAGGCCCACGCAGTGCTTCCATGTCTGATTCAGGAGCAGCCATTCATCGGTCATGGCGGGGCAGGGCTTCGCTGTGCGGTCGTAGAGACGGCGTGCTGCCTGGAATACAAGCCAAAGACGCTGTTCTGTGCCTTGGGGGCAATCTTGAGCGTCGAGAAGCGTGCTTCGGGCAGTCTCTTTCCCTCCTTGAGGCTCTCTAGAACCCTGGATCGAGTCAAGTCAGCGGATGCGTCGCGTTGCATTGTGGCGGCATCGCCAGCCCGGGAGGCAATACGAAATACACAGGGCGCTGCCAGAGTTTCCAAGGACAAACAAACAATCAAACAAACAAACAAACAAACAAACAAACAAACAAAAAAGAAGAAGAAAAAGAAAAAGAAAAAAACCTTACCATTCTACACTGACAAACTGGACGCCGCAGCCACCCATTTTCCGTATCTCCTTTTCAAGCTTGCCGGCGGCGAGGCCGCCACCAGCGCCTTTCCCCTGCCCTGAGCCATTTTGCCTCCCGAGGATAACATGCGTGACTCTTCGCCGGCCCAAGTGCAGGGACATGGTGCCGCCATTCTCGCTGATGAGCTGCTTGAGCCGGTGGTCGGACACCAAGGGGAAAGTGCTGCCGTTGACGTAGACGGTGACGCCATCGAACAGCTTCCGCTTCTGGGGGACGTCTTGGGCTTCTTCCGCCTCGCCCTCGCCCTCACCCTCGCCCTCGCCCTCCAGCCCTGGTTGTTGCTTCGTCAGGGCCTCCGCCTCCATCTCACGCCCCTTTGCCCGGCACGATTCCAGCGTCTGGCCCATCAGGCCTGGGCGAGCCAGCATGTCCATAACGCCCTCCCCCGACGGCCCCCTCGTCTTGCCGCCGGGATCCTCTGCGCCGACGCCCCAAACGTCGCCCAAGCACCGGCCGGCGGAGCCGTCGCTGTCGCCGTCGCCGGCCCGGAACTGGCTGTTGAGCTTCCTGTTCCGGGACCGCCGCCACGCCGTGCCGGGCTGGGTCTCGGCTCGCTGGTGGCCCGTCGCGGAGGAGTTCCAAGGATCCCAGGGGCGGCGCGTGGCGGTTATGCGGGACAGGGGTGCTTTGGGCGCTTTGGGCGGCGGTGACATGTCGTTTTTAATTTTACTTTCAGGAGGGGGGGGGGGGTCGCGTGTATTGTTTACCCCGTGCAGAGGCGTCGTGTCTGAATCGCGGAATGATGTGCTTTGCAGTGACAAGTTGGAACGCTATACAACGCCCATCCGCCACTCTGCTCTAACGACGGCAGATCTGGCCATTTGCCAAGGGAGGAAACGTAGCTCGAGGGCGTCAAGTGTCTGCCCGGCACCGCGTTTCAGCGCGTTTGCACAGTCGGAGCGTCACGAGAAGACGGCGCCTGTTTGACGCCAGGTCACATGACCCTGCAAACTCCTCCTTCTCCGCCTTCTCCTCCTCCTGCAGAGACATGGGACTTTGGTCCAAAAGAAAAGAAAAGAAGAGAAAAGTTTAAAAAAAAACCCCCCCCAAAAAAGCCAGCATCATTTTCTCCCAGTCTCCTTTATGTAGAGCTCGCCTCATGTATGCCGCCCATCCCTCTCTCATCGCCACCGCCAAACCCGGTCTCGAGGAACATCGCCACCATCAGGTGTAAGTCGGCCAGCGGCTTCAAACGTTTCAGCTTCTCCTGCAAAGGGGGTGAACAGACCACCACCATTACACCATGCATCGCCACCTGCTGCCGCTTTGCATTTGTCAAAATCTCACTCGCCCGTCTCCGGGATACCCCCCCACGCCCACAGAATCCTGCCGGCACGGAAGGCACCCCAGCCGCTCGTCCGCTCGGCAGCTCGTCGTCGAACGAACGCAAGCAAGCAAGCAAATGCGCTGCGTTTGCCTCCCTGGCAGCGGCACGCTTGACGGCCGCTTGATGTAGGTTTCAAAGCGCAAAACCTCTTCTCAGAATACCGCCTTTGGAGATGTGCACACTGAACCAAGTTGTCTAGACCGTAATGGTCACACAAATCCAACTAGACGGACTCACTACCGGCTCACTGGGGCTCATGAGGCACGTCGCTGTTGGTTTGTTTCTAGTCATCCTCCTCTCGTCCATCCACCCTCCTCTCGTAGGGCCGGGCCTCTGCGGCAGCATGGGGGAGCAGACGCCTCGTTGAGGGGGGGGGGGGTGGTCTTCTTGCTCAATGGGTTGTGTTTGGTGGCTCGCGGCCGAGCTCACTAGAAGCTCCGTGCAGAGCACATGGTTCTTTAGACGGGACGCGACGCTCACTTCCTGAGTCAAAATGTGTCTTCTGTCAGCAGATGTTATCTTTGCGGCCAGTCGACCATTACTACTATGCTGGTTATTCTTCTGCCCCCGTGCCTGGTTTCGTCGTCATACCCCGTTCACGCTCTTGTCTCTTTCGCAAGCTTGCTCCAATCGTGATGCTCGGCGGCCACGCCCAACATCCAAGTATTGAACGGCGACAAAGGGCTCTCTCGCTCCGAATGGAAGATTTGGTCCGTTTCCTAAAGAGACGGATTCCGCCAAGAGGCCCGCCCTCAAGCAGCCATACTGCTCTCATCGACATTCTACTGTAATCTTTTGTCAGCTCTGCGGCAAAAGCAACGACACGGTCGATTACACACAAACAACTCTCCACGTTGAGGCCCAGGACGGCTGCATGGGCCGCAAAACTGCGCGCGCCGTGGCCACGCTGGGTAGTAGTAGCTCACGCACAGACGGCCAGCTCTCCCAACGACGCGGCTGTGGCAGGTTCTGTCATACCAGGGCTCCCCTACTTTGGCTGCTCTGGGCTTGTACGCCTCCCCCCTTCCCAGATCATGGATCACGGCGCCTTACATGGCATCTTGCCTTGCCGCACTTATGCGCATCATACGTGCTTTGCAGGTTTCATCTCCTACTGTAAGCTGATCTCTCTCTCTCTCGTGCCAACTACTTTGCGCTGCTTCCTCTTGCGCGTGCGCGCAAAGCCCCGGTGCCCTTTTGCCTAGACCACAGTCCCTCGACTGAAAATCACGGCGAACCTTTTGTGGGATTGACATGACGGGGGCAGCGCATCGGCCTCCGGGCCGCCTCGCTGCAGATCACTAGTTGGGGGTCCCCCCGCCAGATTTCGAAGCATACATACATTACGCTGCTGCTACCTGCTTCGCACATACTTATTTCATCCGGTACGCGGCCAACAACGCTTGTTGATTTGACAGTACGTGCGTGTACAGGTGGCATTCCGTGGGATTTCGTGGGATTTCGTGGGAAAGCTCCGGACCTGGCATCTCGGCTATGAAACAGCTCATTTACGTGACATGGACCGCGCATGGGTCCCAGAGTCGTATGGGCTGCTGCTAGCACTACTCCGTAGTAGTAGTAGTAGTAGTAGTAGTAGCAGGAGTAATACTTGCGCAGTCACGACGAGCATGCATGGTACCGAGCAACTCCGTACTGGTTGGAAAGCCATGTCCAGGCCATTTAATCTCTCAATGAGGGGAACAAAGCACGCGTAAGATCGCCGTCACAGTTCGCCAGCCGACTTGTGGGCTCTTCGCAACGCTCTTGTCGTGGCCGGAAGCCCGTCCTCAGCTTCTGGCTCCATCGTGCAGAACCGAGATGCGCGCTCAGTGCAAGTGCATGGTCTCTTCTCGCGCGCGGTATTATGCCTCGGCGTTGGCCGCTCACCTACGGAGTGCCGGAACGCTTCCAGCCAATCCCATCCTGCATGGGCGAGACCGATGAGCCTCCATGCACATGTGCGTCAGAAGGGGCCTACATACCAGCATGAAGCAATTCTTCTTCTTCTTCACATACTACTAGGTACCTAGCAGGTAGGTCCTACAGCGAGGGGAAAAGCCAAGGTTTACCCCGTGCCCTCTCTCTCTCTCTCTCTCTCCTTGCTGCCTCTGTGCGTCTTTTGGCTCGCTCGGCAGCATGGCACGGCCATTTGAGGGGGGGGGGGGGGTCAGACGAAAGGGAGCAGCAAGAACGTTGGCGAGAGTCCATTGTCCACGGTGCGCCTGCGGCGGGAAAGCTAATGTATCATTGCGATTAGTATTGGTCTTCGTATGCTGTACATCCTCGCACATGTTGCTTGCGTGGGACGAGCGAGAGAGGGAGAAGAGGGAGAAGAGGGAGAAAGGGAGAGCCGTGTGTGCATCGACCACCCAGATTCTTGGTGAGCCTGGGCCTCTCACAGACCTCCCCCTACAACACCCTCAGCCACGCAGCCACGCAGCGCGTGCTACATGGACGTGCCGAGTGCTAAAGTACGATACCGTGGCCTGCCCTTGCCGGCCATTCCTACTTCTCCTATCGGCAGAGCTCCCTTCTCGCCGGTGTCTCGTTTTACTTGCACATATGTGATGGTGATCATGCTGTAAGGAGCATCAACGACGAGGGGGGGAAGAGAGGACGGGGGCTGGTCCTGGTCACACAACGCACCTGGGTACCGCAGCTCTCTCATGGCTTTTCTTGGCCTTTTTTTTTTCCCTCTTTGCCGCCAGCCGCATACCCTTGCTGCCCGCAGATTTGCCCTTCTGTTGTCCTACGATTGCATGTAACATTGCTCTACTCCGTACTTCGTCATATTTGCATACTCTGGCTGTCACATTAGCCAAGCGAGCTTCTTTTTTTTTTTTTTTGGGTCGTTGTTGTCTCGTAAACGTACGTCTTTTTTTTTTTTCGCTCCCCTCTCCGTGGATTGATTCTTCACGTCTCGCCGACAGCTACCAACAGCTCAACCACCATGGACAGGTACCGCGGCCATGGAAAGAACTTCTGCGCGATCTGCCCACGGACCGTCTCGTTGGCGGGCGGATCCCCCCCCCCTTCCCTCTGAGTTGGCAATGGCCAACAACACAAGACAAGAAGGAGAAAACAAAGCGGATTCAACAAAAAAAAATTGACCAGTGTGAGTCCATTGTCAGTCAAGCCGAATTGCCCACACGCCCCGGTCCGCACGCCCTCGTCCGCACGCCCTCTAACCCCCCAAAGAGTGGCTCCATGCAAAATCGGGTATGCAAGGGAGGGGGTTTTCTCTTGATCCATCAACATGCGCGCGAGCAACGTAATAAGCGGTGAGAGGGGAGAAGACGCTAGGCAATGGAGCCACCAACCACAGCCTCCAGGCCCATCGGTCTCCAGTTTTGAGCGGTAACAGATTGAGGAATGGGGATAGTGCTCCGGAGGCTTCAGGCAAGGAAATTCCTGGCCATCGTCGGACATAGAAGCCCATGGCGGCCGAGAAAAAGTTCGGTCTGGGAAGACTGCCGGGGGAGCCCCGAAAAAAGCGAGGGCAAAGGGCGAACCACGGCGTGTCACGTTCTCTCTCCTCCGGGCCAGGCTCCACTCGGTGTAGAGCAAACGGACGTCGAGATTGCAGTGCACATATGGCATTGACCACGTGGTTCCAAAGAGGCAAACTGCTTATAGAGACTGTTGCATGAAAATGTGAATTGAGGGAGGGAACCCCCCCCCAAAAAAAAAAGAAGAAGAAGAAGAAACGGAGAAATGATCACGCCAAAAGATCCACCTCGATATGTTTTTTTTCTTCCCCCTATACTGTACGGGAGCACCACTTCCTCTGCTGCTCGCAACATGTGCACGTAGCGTCCTAAAGTTGCCGGGGTTGGTTGGCAAGAACCAGACGTTTTGCCGTTTGGTCAGCGTCTTCGAGAGTAAGACTGAGAGCCCTATCAATGATAGACAACAGGCCTTGCTGGCATGTCACTAGGGTTGCGGGAATCCGCAGGGCGAGACAACCCCAACGGCTGATGCTGGTTGGTTAGTTGAGCAAGGCTGGAAGGCCAAAAAGACAACGGCGAACTGTAACTATTAGCATCATCCCGGTAGCCACAGCCGACCGTGAGTGAGGTTGTACGGAGCACAAGAAAGCAGTTGAAGGTAAAAGAACGGAATGAGAAGGGTGAGTCTGTCCGTCATGATAGCAAACAGCACTCCTCCCAGCTGGGAGGGCACCTGCTGGAGCAATTCATGACAAAACGTATCATCCTATATCGTCTCACTCATCGTTACCAGTCCCCCCCCCCCCCTCACGATAGATGGCAGAATGGGCCCGCCACCCACCACACGTTCCCTAACAAACAGATGCCCCCCCCCCCCCCTTTTTTTTTGTTTTTGTTTTGGGTTTTCTTTTCTTTTCCTTTCTGTGTACCCGGCACTGGTATTCCATCCATCCTTTTCGGAGTGAATGCTAGATAATAGTATGCGTGGCTCATAAATAGGGTAGCAGTGGATGTTTTCATCTCAGCAGTTCCATGAGGGGAAGCCAGGGAACAGCCCCCTCGGCCTTCCATGTGAAGCGGACCGTTCTTCTACGCATGTACTCCGTACCTGTGCTGCAATGCCGAACCGGGGGTTGGTCTCACCAAAGATACACGCTTGTCCCATATGTTTGCAGGCAAGTGCGGACTTGTACACAACCTCACACCCGCCATTGGGATTTGGGATTTGGGATTTGGCAATGTGCTACTAGTAAGTAGATATGAATTTCCTTTGCTCGGACCCGAGGCTGGGCTCTGTTTCCCGACTTGCCCCGGCCACATAGCCGTAGCACATGCTTCTATAGCGACCAGGAATTGTACTGTAAAAGTTAAAAAGTCCAAGCCAGGAAGCCGTCACCAGAATGTCCAGGCATGTATCGTAAAAAGAGGGAGCGTGAAGAGAGAACGAGAAGTTGGCTCCAGACGCTAGTTTCTCGATCCGGCCGAGGAAGAGACAGTGTGAGTAACACGAGGTACGGACGGAGCGAGAGCCCAATTCCTAGGCAATTCATTAGTTTCCATATCGCAGGGCTCCTCCACAGCTTCGCTTATGATGATCCGTTGAGTTATTGGATAGCTCATCCTTGAAGCTCCAACGATGCTGGATGTGCTGGCTCGACAGAACCGCAGCAACGCCCTTTCTCTAGTCCGAATGCTGCCACAGGAAACCCAGCTCTGCAGAGGAGTTGACGTGCTTGTCTGGTGCTAGGGTGGGAAAGCCACACAGCAGCGCCGGCGGCGGCGGCGGACGGTGGCCCTGCGCGGGATCTGGTGTGGTATGGCAGAGACGTGGTGTGCTCTCATTGGTCTGGCTGATATTGAGGACCCTCGCCGCCCTGGCCACTGGAGTCGCCTAAAAAAAAACCACCGCATAATACTAAAGACTCATTTCCTCGCTAGTAAGCTCTGGGAGCAAAATCACCGAAAGGGAGCAGAAAAGAGAGAGGGAGAGAGAGAGAGGGAGAGAAAATTTACCCGTGGATTTGACCGTGGCCGCCGGCTCAATCGACCCAGCAAACGACCAATGGTGTTTGACTAGGTGGGCTATCGTGCCGAGAAAGCTGAAAAAGAGGGAAAAGAAGAAGTCTTTCCATTCCAGCCCGATCGGAAGACGTTGCAGAAATCCTCGTACCGTTGGTAAGATGGATGGAAGACGGAGTCTAGCATAGCGGGGTTTCCAGGGCCAGTGCCACAAAGCGGGAAAAAAAAAGATGATGAAAAACAGCGGTTATCACGAATTGAGTTGAGGTTGAGGTGTATTACATAGTTGCTTTGAGATCAGAAACGTCAGCGACGATGAGGAGATGGCAAAGGGGCTCCCTCCAGTATTGTATGGAAGCCGCGGTACTCCGTACTCTACGCGTGGAGTTCACGCTTTGATCCGGGCCCTGTAGTGGGCGACGGGCGTGACATTGTGAGTCAAAACACTCAATAGCACTCGTCAGTGTCTGTCAGCAGGTAGGTAGCCATCCCGCAATAGCATACATGCATTGCGTGGAGCACCGCCCAGCTGCTCCGGAGTCGCTACCCTACCTTTCTGCTGGCTGACGGAAGCGCCTGCTCGCATCCGGCCGCCAAAGGAGACGGGAAGGCTAATGTAGGATCTACCAAACGAGAGCGACAACCTCCACCGAAACTGACACCGGCACGCGAGGTGGAGAGAGAGAAAGAGATTCAATCACGGTACCCAGGACATGCGTATTCATGTCGGATAGAGACGACCTTGACAAGTCAAGGAACATATTATCTTGGTCAATTTGGTAAGAACAAAGGCCCCAGCTTGGTACGGGGTACTGTATTCTTTCTTGCCAAGCTGGCTAGTACATACCAGCTACTAGTAGCATTAGTCGTACTTCGTACTCCGTACTCCATGGAGGTTTGGCAAAAAAAAAAACGGAGGGCTGGAAATGTGGTCTTGAAACCGCTCGAGAGAAGGGGGGGGGGGGGGGCTTGTCCCTTTCTAGTCTCCACATCTAGCAGACTGATTGGTTATGTGTAGGACATACATAGCCGCTGTGCATCATGCAAGTGCTGCAAGCCTAGCAAGGCCACCCCTCCCCCCTCTTCCTCTGGCTTGGGTTGTATCATGCTGCTAGTAAACAAAGCTTCAAGCTAGAAGCAAGGCTGCAGGGACTCTGCGGCCATTTCAACCTCGAATTAGGGTTTGACAGAACGAGAAGCGAGGGAGCGCTCGGTCTCAGCCATGGCAAAAAATTTCAATCAAGGTACTTCGTAAGCACCGTTGAAATTGTCCGGATGAGCTGGTGAAACGTCCTTTGTCCATCCTTTATGACAAGGAGAGCGGTTCGATGATCCGATTGGAGAGAGAAGCATTCGTGGCGCAGAAAGCGTGACCCCCAGGCCCTGAACCGCGACGCAGGCTTTGAATTGTACCGGACTTGCTTGTATGACAACGAAATAAGTTGTCGACTCTCCGGGGATTCAAGCCATCGAGTTGTTATGCAACGTACAACCGGCCCGCGTGGTGTGTAAACTCGGTATCACAAGTGCTCTCTCTATGTGCTCTTCTGTGGTGGGCGAATCGCCCCTCGTATCTGTGCGAGTGCTTCCGATGCAGTAGGATCAAAGCTTGGGTCACGCAGACGGCGTACCAGGGTTTGCTTTGTCGCAATGCGTCGATGTACTGATTTCTAGGCGAGAGAATACCTATACAAGGGCATACAGAGCAGAACGATGGGCGAACGCACGCAGCAGCGCAATGTGCTTTTGCTATCCAAAGTGCTTCTTCACTGAGAGCGTAAGGCACAAGCGCTCTAGTACCATTATAGTGCTGAAGGCACGCAACGACGCCGGTGCGGAAGCTTTGCACATAGGCAGACGCGTCTAGGAGAAAGCACCGCATACCGAGCAAACTTGTTGCTCTCCATGCCAAAAGATTTGTTCGTCCACGCTCGCACCGCGCCTTGGATGGTTCCTCTTGGGGGGGGGGGCGGTCTTGGGACTTTAATAATAGCCTAGTAGTGCAGCGAAGCAAGGCTAGGAGCGAGATGCTTTGGCCGGGGTTGTCAGTCATGGTCAGAACTTGTATGCCAGATCAACCCGCGCCTCATACTGCAGCATGTCATGCATACTGAGTCTCAGGCGGCGGCGCGCACATTGCGCAGTGTATCCGTAGCTAGCAGAGCAAACCGCCCACCCCTTGGCTCCCATGGGACGGACGAGAGGCGAGGAGGAAGCAGCAAGAGCTTTGGTCACTTGATGACATGAGCAAAAACCTTGCCAGCCGAACAATCATTCGCGACTCCTCCGTGCATGGGTATGGGTGGTGATTAAGCGCGTATTCGTGCTACTTGCTTTTTAGCAGCAGCGGTCCTCTGTGCTTCTCCGTGAGCGTTGCCAAAGCTTGTCCACAGACCAACGCTCCGTCGAGTGGCATCCCTGCCCTTGTCAGGCACTAAATCTGATCAATGACCTGGACATGATGGGCATGCTCAATTGATTCGTGGTACGGTTTACCATTCCCGACCGCCGGAGAAGGCCGCTATGATTTTGGCACACGTGAAAGAAAACAAGTCAACCGCCTCCACTGCGCGAAACAAGGCCCTTATTGGTCTTTAGCATGCTGCCTGATGGTTGCTCCGAAGTAAGACAAAAAAGATCAAGATCATGGCCAAAAATATACTAACTCCCGAGGGCGAGTTGGTCGTGTGGCTGGCCATGTGTCCTTTGTTGAAACGTGCTGGCGAGATGATACAACCAGTGGGGAACGGCCAGCTGTCAAGCCTCCCCAGATGCAAGACACCACAACCGCTCCAGTTGGCTGGATATCTTTCGTTCCCCGCTCCTGCAAGGTTTTCCTGGTGAGATACGAAAACCGGCCATGATGGAACTTCAAATTAGGGAGGATTTCCAACGTCGGCTGAGCTGGGTCTGACCCATTATCATACTAACCATCTGTTTCGCCGTAAAACGATGTTTTCCTTGTACGTGGAGGGAGGAGACGAAAAAGATGAGAGGGAATTGATCAAAGAGAAGAGCGGGAGCAGAGCCTGCGAGTCAATCAATACCCCCCCCCCCCCCCCCTCTTTCATCCTCCACTCCCCTCCTCCTTCTCTTCCCCCAAGCTCAGGCCATGCCTCGATAATGGATGGCTGGTGGGAAGTACCGGTACGTGGAGAGCGAACCGCCGTACAGTGCGAGAAATTTATCTACGAAACGCATTTCAGCCATGGTACTTTGTCCCGCCCAGAGAAGGCGGCTTTGCGCAAGATGTCGCTGCCGTCCATAGAGAAGGCGGTCATTTCAACAGATATCCCAGCCGACTTTTTTAACCATGTGCCACGTTGCGGTGACATGTCGAGCGTCTCGTTTTGGACAAAAAAAAGAAACAGAAATCAAGGGCACTTCCTAAGAAGCAAAGGTCATCGAGCCGTGGCCTCTTGAGTCAAGATATGCCGCGGGTGATTGTACATGGAGATTAGCGTATGGTGGGGGGGGGGGGGGGGGTTATGAAGCTGGGCACCCGGACACAGCATGATGAGTGCCTTGATTGCGGGCATGTCGTGTCGTGCCGGCAACCCAGTTGTATAGCAGTAGCCTTCTAAGAGGCGTTGGTGGGCGATCATCGGCAACAGGCTTTGTTTGTCGCGTGCGCATAACGTCCACATGCAAGATATGTGCAAGACACTCTTGGTAGGCAAGTCGTGCCAGAGGCATGCAGGTTATGCAAGAACGGATTCTTGCACACGCCGTGGTGAGCGTGCATCAGGCAAGATGAGCGGCGCTTTAGTCCCCGACGGAATCTTGCATTCGGTCGGCATCACCCCACTCTTCTTCTGCAGTGGCACCACATCCCAAAAGCCGGCATATCAGATGCTCATCCACCATGAGAGGGCCGGCGCAGAAGCAACGAAGGTCGTAAAAAGGGGGTGGGTGAGAAATAGGAAATAGGAAATAAAAACTGATGAACGAATCAATGAATCAATGAATCAATGAATCAATGAATCAATGAATCAATGAATCAATGAATCAATGAATCAATGAATCAATGAATCAATGAATCAACGAATCAACGAATCAATGAATCAATGAATCAATGAATTAAAGCCCATACGGCTGTTACCGGCTATGTGCGAGGACCGAAATGCAAGAAGCGCTGCCGGCCGCACTTCAAAAGCGGTCCTGGCCAGCGGAAGCGTCCAATGCGGAATGAACCTGTCCGGGATTGCAGCGGTTTAGCAGGGACTACCTTGCCATCTAGCATCTGCGCTTGCACTTGCACCTCTCCACATATGCCAGGTCCTTGGTGATCTCAAAACATCCGCTTGGTTGGTTTGTTATTCCTGTGGGGTCACCATGCTTTGCGCGCACGAAAGGCCGTATAAACTGCAGAGCGGAAGTTGTTGAAGCATCGATCATAATTGCTTCTTGCTACGGCCGATGGAGCGCAAATTATAATCAGGGATATTTGCCCTCCTCGAGCAAGGCCCTCGGATAGGTCGGGACATGGCGAGTGGATTTATCGTTGCAGCGACGAGTCCAATCCTCTCGGTCCAATTTCCATGGATGAAGATGGTGGCTGCTGACACTGGCTCTGGAAACGCCATGGCTTTGCATCAAGAGAGGTTGAAAGAAGCGTTTGCCCATGTGTTGCCGAGCAGGTGCTGCCATTGGGCCTGGATGGAGATGGGAGATTGAGAGCCGTGGGTGATGCGTGATGGCGTTGAGGGTTGAGTATAGCCGGCTGAGCCTATACGCCGGGGTGTTTTGCGTCTTCGATTGTTCGCACGTAGCACAAACTTGTCTCGGCAAGCGCTGCATAGGTAGGCATGCGCGGGAGCTAATGAGAGACTTTGTCTTCAGCGCCAGCGTTTTAAGCAACGATGGTGAGTGGTAAGGTTGTAGTTGGGGCCGAGCCAATGCCATTGGCCGCAAACCAAGCCAGCCATGGGCGAACAATCTCTCGCCCAAGCCATGACGCAACCCATGAGCCCAAACCAAGTTTAGGACAAGGGCCGATGGTTGCTAGTCGAGGGCAGTGTTGCAAGCTGGAGTCGACGTTGGGGTTAGCCTATAAAGACGCCCGAGATCATGGCCCGGTCCACCGCATGATGGCTACGGCTCTGATGTCGAGCCGAAAAGCGCGAAAAAAAAAAAGGGAAGGGGGGAGGAAGAAAAGAAAAAGAAAAGGGAAGGGAAAAAAAGAAAAGAAAAGAAAAAAAAAAAACACCTTGCAGAGGCGCCTCCCCCGGCATGCATGACTCCGGAACCGTTACCGGGCGCGCCTTGACCTATGCAGAATGGGATGCATCGTGGAACTCTGTTCCTGATGCGAATGTGCGTCGTTCCCCATCATGCGTGCGTGCATCGTGCATCTCCAGCCGGCCATGGCGCCATGCCCATGCCAGATCGCCTGAATCGACCACATCTTGTAGAGTCCACGCCGCAGTCGCAAAAGTCCGTGGAGACGAGGCGAGCGCAGTCCGGCCATCTGCGTATCGACACGGTTTCTATTTTCGGCAGGCAGTGGTCTCGACACTGTCTACTTCGTAACCCTACCCTGTATTCATTTAGTATCGGCACTTTTTTCATGAGGCTGAAATGGGCGACGGCGAGAGCAAAAGCGAGTGAACGAGCATGGCGTTGGGTGAAGGCGGATTGTTTTCTTATGTTTTTTTTTCTCTGTCCCCCCCCCTTCTCCCCCCTTCCCTCTTGAGCAGATTGCCTGAGGCACAGGGCTAATCTGTGCACTTGTTCGCGGAGAGTTATTGTAGTCGGCTCTGCCTTCCTCAGATTGATTGCGAGAGGAACGTCGATAAACAAGGCGGGGGGGGGGGGGTCATATCGATATGCTACAGGTAAAGTACTATAGGTACTTTATGCGACACTCCTGTACTGTGCACCAGATAGGTACTGGGTACTTTTCTAGCCTAGAAAGGGCGCGCGGTCGTTTATCAATTCGAAGTCTGCAGCTCACTGAATCGATTGGCCCTTGCAAGTGCTACACACACAAGGCAGCATCAAGCTGAGCCTCGGGTGGCCGGCTCACAACACAATTGACTTCTTTGCAGCGTTGCCGAGCGGCGCAGGTGCTGATGAGTATGAGCATAGCACACAAACTACCTAACTACTAGGTACCTAGTACCTTGGGTAGTACCTAGCAGCAGCGGCAGCAATACGGAGCACCTAGGTACCTTAGGTACTATGCCTGTAGCGAAGCTCACCCCACCCATTGCAAACGGCTAAACCGCTACGGAGCGCCTGCAGAGGCTGTGCGTCGGGCTAGCAAGCCGAGCCGACGCAGTAGTTTCTTCACCCACAGGACTACCTACTAGGTAGGTAATGGCTCAATTTTTTCTTCTTCTCTTTCGTTTTGACTTTCTCCAGGTTCGATTTAGCTCTGTCGCCCCAACCAAAGCTTCTCTTTACAAGTGGTGTGCCCGTCGCCTTGGAGAAGAAATTTCCGCGTGCCTGGGTTGGTAGCGCATGCATGCACTGGCAACGGTCGGTCGGTAGGTTTAGGTACATATCGCTTGCGGGATCCTCTTTTGAAGAATTTTCATGATGCGGAATACGAAGCCGCGGGGAAGCTAGCCACGACATTGGTGTTGAAGGCGTATCATGTACGAGTATGTACTTGCTAACCAGCCTCGGTGGGTAATTCAGCATCATACTTTCAGGAACAGGCCGCGGAACAATGGGGAAAGTCTCCCAGAGCTTTGGGTACGGCGCACTTTGTTTGTCAGCCTTTTCCGGGCCCTTTTGGTCGAAACAGAGCTACCCCCAGCCTTTTTTTTTTTGAAAGTCGCTCGAACAAAGTTTCGCAGAAACCATGCTGCATCGCAAGCCGACCTCAAAAACAGGTCACACACGACCTGGCGCATTGTTTTGAGTCAAAGTATTTTTTTTTTTTTTGCTGATCGGCGGAGAACGAAGTGCGCCGCCCCACGGTAGCCGGTACCAAGAACTTTGTTCGCGGTCTTCCGAATTGGCCCGCGGCCGGCTCTCCAAAGGCAAAATTGAGACTATTTCCCCCCAAGCTCGCCGACACAAAGCCAAGGAGCTGTTTGAGCAGCGCCGCCACCCCATTCGCCTCATCACAGCCTGGATGCCGATAGTATTGCGCTGCCCAAAGCTGGACCGAACGGCGTTTGGCTGAGGATTGACGTAAGCAGGTGGCTCGTATGTAAAATCCCCTTGTCTCGGCAACGCCTGAAGGAGGGCCATGAATGGGTTTTGCTGACGGTGGCCCAGCCACTGGCATTTGCCGCTCCTGTTGGTGAAAAGCAGCCGAGCCGCTCCAGAATGCTTCGTCGGCCGACGCCTAGGCCGCTGCTGGACTAGTGCGAGCAGCGAGGAAAAAGAGCCAATGGCTTGAGCTCGATGCTCGTCCCAAGCCTGCGTCGGTATCGCTCGAGGGCCAGCATTTGCCATGGGAGCCCCCCCCCCCCCTTTGGTGCCGACGAGCACGACGCAAATCCAAAGGGGAGAGAACTCTCGCAGCATCATGTCGCCCTGATGCCAAGGCACGGACGGGAAGCTCATGGACGTTGAGCTCCCGCCCCCCTCTCCTCTACATAGGCTTCCCAAGAGAGATGTGCTTCTGCCTCCCCGAAAGGCTATGGAGTGGTCCGTATTAGCCTGCGCGCTCTCGCCAATAAGTCGTCGCAGGGTGGCTAGCACTATCCGTAGCCCCCTCTCCCCCCCCCCCCTCCCCTCCAAAACCCAGAATCGTCTTATCTGGGCAAGATCTCTGATGCGATTGTCTAATCGTATCAACCCCAGTCCCATGTAGCACCATTACCACTAGCAGTGCTCCGTTTCCGCAGCCCGAGTTGAGTGAGCTCTCAGACCGACCGATGATAGCACAGGGTTCACGCGTGGGTGTCAGGCCATGCCCAATGCCCAACAAGGGACGGACCAGAGACAGATGGAGGGAACGCGAGAAAGCGGTGGACGAGAGTCAAAAAGGGCAGGGCGAAGGCAAAGGAAGCAACAAAGCTCTCTCCTCAACGGAAGGGCCAAGCCAGCGCCGTCAGCACTCTGGGATTTGGTGGCCGGAAGCCCCGTCTGCCCGTTGTCCGTCCGTCCCCTGTCGACAAGCATGGGTGGGCCGCAAGTCTTTTGCTGCTAACGACCATCACCACCTCACTTCACCTTGGCTCCATCGAATCCTGGTGTTACGCTGATCCACCCACGCCGCGCTGGCACACCCCCTCCGACCCTTGTCGGGACCAGGCCCTGCGTTGGACGCCCAGCTCCACCCCGAATCGCAACTCGCACCAAGCATCCGTACCGTGTGCCCTTTTTCGCTGCGGACCTCCTTCGCACCATTCGGGAGACAGCTGTCTGCACGCTTGCAAGCAGTGCGCGCCCAACTGTGGAGCCGGTGCCGTGGCGGAAGGGACTTGCAGGTGCTGCCAGGAAGAAGGTTCGTCGATTGCTGCAGTGTTTGGGCCTCCACGGGCCAAGGATGGCGAGATATCGCCCCTAGCCAGCAGACGCTGACGGAGCAGAGCAACGGCGGACGGGCGAGGGGAAGGGGGAAAGAAAAAAAAAGAGGTTGGGGGAGGAGGAGGAGGAGGAGGAGTGCTGGAGGAGGAGGAGTGCCAGAGAGAGACAGCGGACAGGCCAGGCCAGCGCTAGATGGATGGTACTTGTTTCTTGGTACCTCCCGCGGTACTGTCGCGCTGTTGCTTTTTTGTGCCTCAGCGCGACAAGTAGGCCCCCCCCCCCGGCGCGAGCTCCAGCGGGCAGCTCCAGCGCCGAGCGCCCTGGCGGTGCCCGGGGGGGGGGGGAGAGGGAAGAGGGAGGGGGCCCAGCGCCTAGAGGCACCTCTGTCGAACAGCCGGCGGCGGCTGGAGCACCTGTACGCCAATCGCGCCCAGCGACGGCTGCTGGGGTTGTGGTGCGGTAAAAGCAGCCCGTACCTGGCTCGAGTACCTTGCCAGCACCGCGAGCCCACACCAGTCCACAGCCTGGCCTAACCTCGAAGGGCGCTGCTTGGCTGTTCAGACCCCCCCCCCCCCCCCCCTTACCGCTGGCGGTGCTCGTAACTTGTAGCACTACTTACTTCTACTGCTGCTTGATGCTTCTACTAATAGCAGTAGTACGCGCCCAAGGGGTTCACAGCCAGCGTCGCAGCGTCGAGGGCAAGGTACCGTACTGTGCAGCTGGGACTGTACCGAGCACTGTATCTGCCGCCCGCCAGCCGCTGGAAAGTACCGTCACCTTCGCCCACTGTCACCAACTGGCAGCCTCCCAGTTCCCCACCCCGAGCTTGTGCTTCTGAACCTTGACTCTACCGCTATTCCCTGGTCCGTCCCATCCCAGGCCCCGTTGGTCTGCCTCCCCTCAACCGCCAAAAAAAAAAAAAAAAAAAACAAAACCGTCCCCAGCCTGACTGGCGACAGTTTTTTTTTTTTTTTTTTTTCCTCTTCTTTTTTCTTCTTCTGCTTTTTTTTTTTTTTTTTTTTTTTTTTTTGCTTCTCTTCCTCTTGTCTTCACGACTCCACCGACCTCCTCACATTTTCAATTTTTTTTTTACCCTCTTCCCTTTTTCCCCTGTGGTTCAGCTTCCGAGACTGAGAGGCGAGGACGAAGGTAAGTCCAGCGTTGAGCCTTTGTCTTTTTGTGCCTGCCTTGTTGGCGGTGTCTTTATTCCCCACTGTCATCAGCCGACTGAGAAGAGAGAAAACAAAAGGAAAAAAAAAAAAAAGAGAGAGACATTGTCGGCCATAAGCTGGTCAGTCCTCTCTCTCTCTCTCACTCTCTCACTCTCTCTCACTCTCTCTCTCTCTCTCTCTCTCTCTTCCGCATAACCCTCCTCTACTGCCTCCTTCTCTTTCTCTTTATTCTCTCCTCTCTCCCCCCTCCCTCCCCTTCCTTTTCCTTTGCGCAACACCCGTCTGTCCCTTTCCCCGCCTCTTCCTCTCTCTTATCCGGCATTCAACGCAGCTAATCGCTCTGCATTGCAGTAGTGGGTGACCCTGACAAGGAAGGCGAGCAAACGTCTGCAGTTGTTTGCACACAGCTGTGGCCCGTCCCAAAGCTTCCTCCACCCTCTAAACCGACCTTCTCCTTCAGTCACAGCTCCCAATCCTCTCACTTCGACACAGTCCTCATTCGCTGGGAGACCCGTGGAAGTCTGTTGCACCGCCGTCATCACCGACTTTGCCTGATATTACCTCAGATCTCGCTGCATGCACCTTGGAAAGGCTGCAACGATTTCCAGGCATCGTTTCGGATGTTACGATTGAGACGAAACGATTGATTTTGATGCCTTGTTACGACTGAAGACGCTTCTTTTTTACGAGTATCTTTTACTGCTTTTCGAAAAAAAAAAAGTTTTCGCCTCATCTTTCTCACGATCTACTCAAGCGTTTGATCATCACCGCTAGATTTCCGAGCCTGTTGGACACTTCGGGAACACCTTGTCTGCCCAATTGTCTTTTTTTTTTTTTTTTTTTTTTTTTTTGCCTTCCAGGTTGACTTTGGACTGTTTCATTGCGAGCGTTCTTTGTTGAGTGGTTAGCGTCGAATTCCATCTTTTCTTTTTTTCTTTTTTTGTTGTTTTCCCATCTCCTGACGAGACTCAACTCTGGTCTCTTCATCCCCCTGCTCTCAACCAGAAAAACACCGGAAAGCTGGATTTGTCACACAGTCAAGTGCAGACCCGAGGGCCTTCTGACCTTCCGTACTTGGGCTTTCACGCCGCCTCCCGCTCATCGTTTATGAGCAGCGATAGATTGCCGTCTCTTCCTCCGCCGCTGCCGTACCAGGCAGATTCCTCAAACACCTCTTCGCCCCGAGTTGGCTCCATTGCTTCGTCAATTAGCTCTCATACTGGGTCTCTGTCGTCGTATACCTCTGTTTCATCGTCAAACGGCCCCAAGACCCCGTCTCCCACGCTGCCCGCCCAAGCCATCACGGGGCCGGCCACCACCATCGTTAGTTACGACGCGATGAACCAGAGTGCCGACATGTACTACACACAGCACATGTCAGCTGGGCAACCGCCCCCTCCCCAGACCGTTACGTCTGGTGGCCTGGCGCACTACTCGCAGCACCAGTCTCAATTGCTCCCCCCTGGGCCTTCGCCGTACTCCAACCCGGCTCCGTACAGCCAGTACGGCTACGCCAATGGCCTGACATCCCCTCCGGCCGCCCCTCCGTCAGTGTCAAATCCGATGGGTAACCCGTCAACCGTTTTGCCTTCCATCCCCGGCGTGGCTGGCCAACCTCAGTACGTCGGATTTGACACTACGGGGCAGCAGCCCCCCCCAGGCATGAAGCCTCGCGTTACCGCCACGCTCTGGGAGGATGAAGGCAGCCTTTGCTTCCAGGTTGAGGCTCGAGGCATCTGCGTTGCCAGGCGCGAAGGTATAGTATTCACCAGAATGACAATGCTCTCGGCATGAGCAGTGTGGCTGACTTGGTTCGACGCAGACAACCACATGATTAATGGAACAAAATTGCTTAATGTTGCTGGGATGACTCGTGGCCGTCGAGATGGCATTTTGAAGAGCGAAAAGGTTCGCCACGTCGTCAAGATTGGTCCCATGCACCTGAAAGGCGTCTGGTACGTTGCCCCTTTTCCTTTGTGAAGTCCCCTCACCCCACAGAAAAATGGCGAAATATACACACCCACATATATGTATAACATATATAATACCTATGTATATATAAAAATAATTGCTGGCCTCTGACATAAGAAAAAAAAAACAGGATTCCCTATGAGCGAGCCTTGGACTTTGCAAACAAGGAGAAGATTACGGAAATGTTGTACCCGCTCTTTGTCCACAACATTGGCGCGCTCCTATACCATCCCAGCGCCAATCCCGGAAGGACGAGCCAGGTCATGACCGCTGCTGACCGACAAAGGCGCGAGAGCGTCCCGACGATGCGAAACCCGCCCCCCCCTGGTCTTCCATCTATTGGGCAGCATCACCCATTGGCTCTGCCCGGCTCTCAGCAGTCGCTTCCTTCGCAGTCGGCCACCAGCCGGCCCCCGCTTGACCGCGCGTTAACCTTCCCCACGCCGCCCACAAGCGCTTCCAGCGTGATTGGGAGCATGGCAACTTCGGAGGGCTTCAACTGGCCCAACCAAGGCATGAATGGCTCGCAGGGCGCCAACTCCATGACGATGGATGGCGGTCTCAACGGCGCACGCTCCATGCCCAACACCCCAGCCGCTACCCCTCCTGGTTCTATCCAAAGCATGCAGCCGTATCCTTCTGCCGCCCAGGGCTATGACAGCCAGCGCCAGATGTACAACGCATCCTCGGCTCAGCAGTCTCCCTACCAAAACTCGGCGAACCCCCCACCAGACCGGCTGTACAGCCAGGCTGGCTCGTATCCAAAGAGCGAGATGGGCCCCCCTGCAAGTCGACCATCTGCTGCCATCCCCCCCAGCGAGCAGCCTGATAACAAGGGTCCCAATGGTCTTGTGTCTGCCGAGCAGCAGAACCAGAATCACCCCGACGAGGAGGGTGAGCACGAGGCCGAGTACACTCATGACAGTGCTTCTTATGATCACGCTCGTGCTCCGTACAACTACAACACTGCGGCCGGCGTGGCGTCCATGAACAGTGATGCAAACATGCCATCTGAGATGGCAAACTCTCAAAATCACCCTCCTGCCTCAGGCCGGGCAACACCTAGGACGGCGGCGCCTCCTCAACCTTACTATCAGCATCATACTGGTTACAACTCTCCGCAACGCGTGCAGCAGTCAACCAGCAACTTGTACAATGTGATGACGAGTGACCGGGCACCAACAAACGGTGCTCCTGGCAATGATGTATATGCACCGCCCGCCGACATGTCCAGCTCCATGTCCAACGGCTATGGTACCCAACCCCCGGTGATGAATGGCTCGGCTCCAGGCATGAAGAGGGGACGGGATGACGAAGACGACATCGTGCGGCCCGCAAGCGATGATTTGGGAAATCTGGACCTTAAGCGACGAAAGACTATGCTGGAGACAACAGTATCCGCACCTACGTACGACGCCATGAGCCGACCTGCTTCGGCTATCGCTGCTCCCCGCCGACGGTAAAAAAAAGACGACGAGAAAACAAAACAAAACAGCAAAAACAAATACGTAATCTAAACTTTTCGCCTTGACGAGTTTCATGTTCCACCGAGTTCCATGTTCTCGAGGTATTGCAGCATCTTCAGGTCAACCACGGTGGGGCGGGCAGCGGCGGCGTCATGAAATAATTTTTATTTGCAGCGATTTGTGGCACCATTTTTTCTTTTCCATTTTTTTTTCCAACGGTGAAACGACATTCCTTGCCGTGCATCTTGAATTTTTTTTTGTTTCTATGTACCCGCTGACGATTCATGGGCTTCGCACCATGCCAAAGACGCGATGATGAATTCACGACTAGCCGTCGATTCTATGTTACTTACGATGCTTTGTCACGGATGTACATGGCTGATGAGTGACGGTTTTTTTTTTGGGGCATGAAGTTAATTGCACAAAAAAAAAAAAAGGCGGCACCTGGTTGTCGGCTCACTCGTCCTCTCTCAGCATTCTTCCCGTGCCTCTTGGAGAGGCAGAGTGTTACGGATGAAAAAAAAAAGAGAAAAAACTAAGAGGATTTACCTGTAATGATCTTCAGGCGAGATGCAGTCATTTATTTGGGCATGATATTTGACCTTGGCTTTTTCATTTCATTTCATTTCTCTCTCTTCTCTTTTTTTTCCCCCCCGCCTTTCCTTTTCTTTCCCTTTTTTCTTTGGCCCTTTTTTGCCTCGTTGGTCTATTTGTTCTCCTATCTCTCTTGCTGCTTCTTAGCTTTGAGGATTGTTTATTCGCGAAAGACGTTGCGGGTTTTGCTTTTGGAAATGAGAGAAGATGTCGGGGCAAGTCCTGATAATGACCTTATGACCTTACCCTTGCTTTTCTCTTTTCTGGTTATTAAGCCATAAAAAAGCACTACAGACGGTGCATTGGATGGGTTGCGTTAGTAGGTAACGAATTATGAAAACGACAATAAAAGCTATCGAGTATACTTTGTGCATTGGAATAAATTGAGCGTTTTTTGTTTTGTGTTTTGTGTTTTTTTGTGTTTTTGTGTTTTTTTTTTTTGCCTGTTCAACCCGCCAAGTAGCGTGGATCCATGATCCCCCTCATAACGCTTTGATGTTGTCCTTGTTTCATCTTCTCTTTTCTTGTCAAGGTTCTAGTGGTGGCATAAATGCCATGCCCGTGCCTTCCCTTCCATTTACGCTCTTGCTTCTAACATGCGCCCTCAGCTTATCTAGAATTTTGCTGTCTTTCCACCGTTTCGGCACGGGCCTGTACGCAGGCTTGAAGTTGCCAACGGTCTGCGCCCACTCTCCCTTGGGAGGGGTTTTGGGCAGGGCCTCTTGCTTTCTCTGCTCAAACCCAGGGCTCGAGGAGGCGCTGGCAGGGCTAGATGCGACGGAGGGATTAGTGGTGGAGTTGGGCTCTCTCTGGGTAGCCCAGTAGTAGATGTCCCAGTCGTTCTCGTCGAGGAAGAGGTCGTATTGAGTGAGCTCCTCGGATGTCATTGTCGGGAGGTGCTGAGAAGCAAAGGTGGACAGGAGGAGATCCGATTCGAGGGTCCCGCGCTTCCGAGACTGGTCTTTTGTATATATATATATATATATATATATGATTTTTTTTTTTTTTTTTTTTGGTTGAGTCAGTAATTGCCAGACCGAATCAACGGCGGTTCCAGCCGCAGACGTACATAAAAGCCTCGCACGCTTGGTCGAGTCGTCTTCGCCGACCCTCCGGAGAGGCTCGACGCGGAATGTTGCGCCCTGGAGTTCTCCCACTTGGAGCTCGCCTGGCACAGTGCCGTCGTCGAGCCGGAGAGCTGTGGTGGCACCGAAGGCGCATCGCTGAAGCAGCGGCGGGCGCACAGACGATGACGCGGCGGCGAGGAGGCAGCGGAGAGGCGCCGCCGCAGGGCGTCCAGCAGCACCGACGAACAATGCCATGTTTTTTTTTTAATTTTTTAATTTTTTTTTTAGGCGGTTGAGGCGCGTCCACGATGCGGTTCTTTCGAAATTTGGCTTTGATGACGGACGGATTCCCGGATTTGCTGGGGCTTGCAAACTTCGGTTATGGCGGGGCCGAGAGCAGGCCGCATGGAGCCTAGCGCGGGTTGGAGCCAGCGACCCCCTTTCCAGGGCCCTTTGGGGCCTTTTGCTTCTTGGGGGTCTCTGGGAAGCCTCTGGGAAGCCTCTGGGAAGGGCCTCTGGGGGGCCTCTGGGGGGGCCTCTGGGGGGGCCTCTGGAGCCCAGGATTGGAAGCAACTGTGAAACTCTTGTAATGTCCCTCACGTGAAAATCAGCGCAGAGCTAGTCCCGTCCCGGCTTAACGCAGAAAAGTTACCGGGTCAACAATGCCGCGCATAAACAACACAAGCCCTTTCAAATTCACTGGTTATTAATCAGTTGGAGTGGTGCCCTGGAACACAAACATCACACTAGAGCAGCAAAGAGGGTGGTTAATTTAGCCAGTTTGACACCAAAGTTTCATGACCAGAAAACGCAAACCGCAAAACAACTCACAAGGGGGGGGGGGGAAACACACACACATACATACACACATACACACACGCACACACACACACGCACGCATACACAAAACGATTTTTTTTTTCCTTTCTTTTTTCTTTTGTTTTCTTTCTTTCTTTCTTTTTTTAGGAAAAAAAACAAAACAAAACAAAACAAAACAAAAATCAATCGTCCATCACAACCAAGCCTTGCGCTTCGTATGATGACGTCTCCGTTATCGCCGGCCGCCGATGCAATGTTGAATTCGACTTCGTCGACATCTAGTAGTAGAAAGTCTGAAGATGACTACGATGCCATGACCAGCACGCCAAAGACGGAGATGTCGCAGCCAGAGTCTTCCAGCAGGCCCTCGTCGCGGATAAGAAACGACGATGCGCGGTTTAACCAGGAAAACATTTCGCCCGTCAAATCCCGCCACAGCCGCATTATGTCAGGCACAGAGCTGTCACCGCTCAGGATTGTGGAGAGCCAGAGGAGCTCATTGGACGGCTCGCTGCTCAAGGTGAGTGGAGGCGTGCGCAGTCCACGCAAGGTGTCACCCGATCGACGGTTCCCCGTCAAGATCAACCTTTCGGGCGAGTCGCCATCGCGAGCAGCGCACGAGCAGCCGGCGAGCATCGACGAGGTGGTCCGGGATCATGACGGGCTGAAGAGGGCCATTTCCATTTTCGAGGACTCGCAGCGGAGCATCCGCGAAGAAGAAGAAGAAGAAGGAGAAGAAGGAGAGGGGGGCGGTGACGGACGCAGGGCGGGCGCATCTCCGCTCGGCATGGACTACGCGGAAGCCCATCGCCGCGGCGATGCCACCGCCGGCGACGAGGACTTCATGGACGTCAGCGCCTTCAGCACGTTCTCGGCGGTGCCCAACATGGCCATGCTGGCCAAGCTTGGCCAGACGCCCAACGGGCGACGCGAGGCCAAGAGAGCCCACCATGCGATGGAGGACGACTCCAGCGGCAACACATCCAATCTGCTCATGGACTTCAACGAGCGGCTCGGGCGCTCGCACAGGTCCTCTCCCGCCAGGCGGGACATCTTGTCGCCTTCGCGGACCACGCCCAACCTGGCGTCGACGGCGACCCCCAGCCGCCAGCTCGCAAACCTCATCGACCTTGACATGGGGCCCATGGCGACGCCGAGAAGCGTCCCCTCCATCACGGCGCGAGAGCTGGAGTCTCTCAAGTCCAACTTCTTGTCCGAGATCTCCTCGCTGAAGGCCTCGCTGAGCGGCAAGGAAGCCGAGGTCCATTCTCTCAAGACGGCCGTGGGAGACGCCGAGAAGCGCGTGGGCGAATCGATGGAGCGGCTGCGCGAGGAGCGCGCCCTCAAGGAAGAGATGGAGAGCGTGCTTCGGATCGTGAGGGAGGAGATTATCGAGACGCAGAAGGAGAAGGAGGAGCTGGAGCAGCAGCTGGACGAGAGCGAGAAGCGCAGGGAAGCGTCGGAGATGATGCACCAGGAGGCGGAGAGCAAGCTGGCGGGCCTGCGCGCCGGCAAGGACATGGAGAGGCACTCGTCTCCCGAGAAGCCCGTCAGCAACACCCGAGAGGTGGAGATTGCCGTCGAACGGGTGGCGCGAGAGCTGCACGCCCTGTACAAGAGCAAGCACGAAACCAAAGTTGCCGCGCTCAAGAAGTCGTACGAGAACCGGTGGGAGAAGAAGGTGCGGGAGCTAGAGGCCAAGATCCAGGGGCTGAGCGAGGAGAACGAGAGGCTCCTGGCCGGCCACGATGCCACCTTGACCAAGGTCGACCACGCCGGGATGGAGGCGCAATCCGCGCGGGACCACGCCACGATCAGGGAGCTCGAGGCGGACGTCCAACGGCTCGAGGCGGTCGTCTCGACGGTGCGGCGCGACAACGACGACTTGCGGGCCAGCCTGCAGCAAGAGAGGGTCGAGAAGGGAGAGCTGGTGCAGCTGGCGGAGGAGCTGATGAGCATGCAGAACCTCGCGGCGGCAACGCCAGCACCGCAACGCCAGCAGCCAGCGCCGCAGCCGGCGCCGGCGCCGGCCCCTGCGCCTCAACCCCAGCCGGAGCCGCAGCGCCAGCCAACCCTCGGGCGGTCAGACTCGGTGTCCAAGACGCCGAGGGCCAACCCCGCGAACCGCATCTCCGGCATCAGGGCCCCGGGCACAGTGCTCCGGGCGCCGCACGAGCGGGGGAAGAGCAGCATCGGAGGAGGCTTGCCTCGGCCGGGCGGCGCAAGGGGCAGCGGCATCATGAGCAACATCGAGAAGATGGGGAACTACAGGGGACGAGAGTAACGAACCCCCCCAAAAATTGGTCATTTAGCAAATGAGGGAAGGCTGGAAACAAAGGACGGAAATCAATGACATTAACGGCCCTGGCATGGTAAATGAAGGAAAAAAAAAAGATACCAAGGGGGTTCTTATTCTTTTCTGTTTTTAGGTATTTTCTTCTTCTTTCTTTCTTTCTTTCTTTCTTTTGGGTTGGATATGGGATAGGGAACGGATGGGTGGATGGGAGAGGCTGGAATGAATTGTGTATGAAAGCGTGCGTGGTGTTTCTTCTTCTTCGTCTTCTTCTTCTTCTTCTTCTCCTCTTCCTCCTTCCTCCTTTCTTCTTTTTCTTTTTCTTCTTCTTCTTCTTCTTCTTCTTCTTCTTCTTCTTCTGTTCTCGAAGAAAAGGGAAAAAAAAAATTGTGCCTTGCATGTTGCATTGCATGGCTTGATGATGATATCCCTGTTGTTGTGTGACAAAGAGGGCTTTTTTTCTTTTTCTTTTTTTTTTTCCATCCTTTTTTCATTCCTTTTTCTTTGTTTTTTTTCTTCTTTTTTTTCCTAGTCTGGGCGAAGAAGTTTTTTTTTTTTCTTTTCTTTTTTCTTTTTGTAAATGGTTCATTTAGATGATGATTTTATGTTGATGAGATTCTTTGCCCTTTGCCAACTTTGATGAATTTGGTGTTGGAAGTGCTGCCTTAGTGGTTGGTAGTACTAAGTACAGGCAGGTACGGTACGGTGCTGAGGTAACTAACTTTGCTTGTACTGTACAGTGCTTGATTATGTGATGGTGAATACCTGATGATTTTCTTCCTTCTTCTGGTGTGTGTAAGCTACTATACCTTATATTCTTCATTTACGTATTTTTGTCCATTGACAAATTGGAAAGAAGAAGGAAACATATATTTGTGTGTTTTTTTTTAAAAATAAAATGCCAAAAAAAAAAAAAAAAAACAAGAAGAAAAAATTAGAAAAAAAAAAAAAACACATTCATCACAGCTTATACGCCTCCTTGGCCGTCCCCCCAAAAATCATTGCCCGGTCCTCGTCGCTCAGCGATCCCATCCAGCACATCTTTTCGACCACGTCCTTCCACTTGGGCCACGCCTCGCGCGCCTCGTCGGGCTCCTCGCGCTGGTCGAAGCCGACGGCGCACACGGGCCAGTCGCTGGCGAACATGATGCGGCGCGGGCCAAACGTGGCGAGCACGACGCCCAGCCAGGGGAGCGTGGACTGGAAGATGTGCGACGGGTCCTGGGCGCGCAAGGCGGGCGGCATCTCGGCGAAGCCGCCGGAGAGCTTCATGTAGGTGCGGGCGCACTTGCCCAGGGAGAAGATGGCGGTGCGCCAGGCGGTGAAGGAAGGATCGGACGAGACGTTGTAGATGGTGAGGTCGGGCTTGCAGAGGTGGTCTGTTTTTGGTTGCGGATTGGGGTTGGCCTGGTTAGCTGGCACGCACGCACGCACGCACGCACACACGGGTAGAGAGGAGAGAGGGGAGAAGAAGGGAGAAAACGGCAGAAAAAGGTAGAAAAAGGGAGAGACCTAACTGATGACAAACGTCACCTTTTCCTCGTCGGGGACGCCCTCGTGGGCTCGCCCAATCATCTCCACCGTCTCCTCCAGCTGCTTCCTGCCTCTGCGGTGCTGGTCAATGCCCACCTCGAAGACGAAGCCTCGCCTGCCCAGGTACTTGAGCCCCTCGATGAACTTGTCCTCCAGCATGGTGCCGTGCGGCTTGTCCTGCAGGAGGTACCTAAACCCCTTGATCTTGGGCCACGCCTCTCCGGCCTCCTGTCGGACCCTCGCAATGTAGCGTTCCAGCACCTCCTCCCCGCACGGCACGGGCGCCCAAGGCACAATGGCCAGGCATAGGGACCCGTCCTCGGCCGTGTGGCCTTCGCCTTCGAGGGGAGTGCCGAGGGCAACGCGCTTGAGCCAGCGGACTTCCTTGAGGGGGCCGTCCCAGCCGGCCTCGGCGTCGCCCGAGGCGATGGCGGCGAGGTCGTGTTTGCGGTCCGTCTCGACGAAGATGAAGCCCAGGAGGGAGGGAGCGGAGCGGGCGGCGTGCTTGTACTGCTCGACGGAGAACTGGCCCGACAGAGGATGGTCGGGGGTGCACCAGGCTAGGTTGGAGATTTCGGATTCGGGGTAGATGTGGATGTGGGAGTCGATGATGGGGAGTATGAGGCGGTCTTCCTCGGAGGCCATGTTTGCGTGGATTGAGGGAGAGAGATTGGGGAGGAGAGGAGGTTGAAGCAGCCGTCGGTCGGTGTCTTGAACGGGGATGGAAAACCTGCCTTGTTATTTATTTATTTCCTTTTTTCTTTTGGTGACGAGAGAGAGAGAGAGAGAGAGAGAGAGAGAGAGCAGCAGCTGATATGCTGAACAACTTTGATCTCTATATTCGAATCTTGCTTGCCCTTGTCCCCTTTTTATTTACTACCCCGCCATACTGGACGTGTGCGGACCCTGAGCTGCGAGTGGGGGGAGTGACGTCCCAATGGTTTTTTTTTTCTTTTTCCTTTTCTTTTTCTTTTTCTTTAGGTTCTTGCTGCTGTTGTGCACTCCATATGCTCCGTACCGAGCATCATCGAGTGGCTTCAGGGGGCCAATTGTTGGGTCTGCTCTGCTCCAATTAGAAGGGAGAGAATTTTGGAGAAGGACGAGACAACAACATTTGGTGGCTTGAAGTCCCGGACGGGTTTGGAGCGTGGCGTCCGGGTGGGCGCGCTAGGATTTAGGCGACGGGTATTTTTTTTTGGGCTGGCTGGGGGCGTTTTGGGCTTGTTTGCTTGTTTTAGATGTGAAATGGATGGACAGAGAGTGAAGTAAGGTAGAATAGAGGCCCGAATCATCATCAATTGCTGCTCTTGCACAAAGCATTCTGCTAGTAAAGCACCTTGAAGGTACTATAGTATTACCTAAGGTACCAGTTAGTAGTAGCAGTACTACTAAGGTAGTACTATAGGTACTAAGCACTAGAGTACCTGAGGTGGCACACGCTCCATGCCTGAGGTTATACAAAACAACTACCTGTAGTACCTAATTGAGGCACGTGCCTACCTTTCCTCTTCGACGCCGTCGCGGATGCATCCGCCAGACTCGCTCCTTTCTCGCCCATTGCATACAGCCTCGTCTCGTCACAACGACTTCTCGAGCTCAACCAAACCTCCCAGCGCGGCGTCCACCTCTCCGTCCAGCCTCGAGGCGTCCACCGCGCTCCCCAGCGGCCTCCTGCTCCGGCCGCCGCCATAGCCATAGTACTTGTGCAGCGCCGCCTTGATGCCCGCGATGCCCAGCTGCACGAGCGCCCAGTCGGCTCTGCTGAACCGAGTCTGCAGCTCTTGCGCCTCCGCGAGCCTGCCCTCGTCGTACAGCCGCAGCATGTGGTTGTGCGTCTTGGGCAGCAGGTTTGCCGTGGCGGCGATGACGCCGTGCGAGCCGCCCACGAGGCCGTGCAGGAAGAAGTCGGTCTTGCCGGCAAAGGCGGCAAAGGGCCGGCCGATGCGCGGGTCGTGGGCGATGCGCTGCAGCTTGCCCATGTTGCCGCAGGTGAGCTTGCAGCCGACGATGTTGGGGTTGGCGGCGGCGAGGCTGACGATGAGGTCCGAGTCGAGGTCGATGCCGCCCGTGACCGCGGGGAAGTTGTAGAGCAGGACGGGGATGGGCGAGGCGGAGGCGACGTCGTCGAAGAAGGAGAAGATGACGGGCCTTTGCATCGCGCCCACTGCGGCGGTGGTAGCAGAGCTTTCGTGGACCGAGCGGCTTCATTCGCGTGGCGACTCACCCCAATAGCTCGGCGGCAGGACGAGCGCATAGTCGGCGCCCGCCACCTCGGCCTCGCGACACAGCTGGACCGTCTCCCTCGTGCTCTGGGCGCCGCATCCGGCGACGATGACGGCTCCGGCCTTGCCGTGCTCGTCGAGGACATCTCTCGCCAGTCGCAGCACCTGCTGCCGCTCGTCGTGCAGCATGTGCATGGCCTCGCCGTTGGAGCCCTGGATGACGAGGCCGTCGACGCCGCCCCTGGCCAGGCGCGTGAGATGCGCACGGATTGCATCAAAGTCGATTGTCTCGTCGGCGTGGAAGAAGGCGACGGCGGGGACGTAGACGCCGCGGGGCGGGCAGGCAATGGATGCGGCCATGGTGTGTTGGTGCGCTGCCTGAGCGTCTGGGTTGCCTCGATGAAAGAACGCAGCGGTCTTGTCAAATCAATCGATCACGGAGAAGAGAAAAAACGCCCGACCGCGGGCTTCCCCTCTATTCTTTTCAACAAAAGTTCAAAGTTTTATAATACTACCTACTACCCCGCCGACGGAGACCGGAGTTGGAACTCCGTTTCTCTTGCGCCAACAAGACAGACAAAAAGAAGAAGAAAACGAAAAAAAAAAAAAAAGGGAAAAAAAAAGGAAAAAAACATAATAATAAAAGAAAAAAGAAAAAAAAGAAAAAAAAAATAATAATTAAAGAAAAAAGAAAAAAAGAAAAAAAGAAAAAAGATGCTCCAAGGCAAGGCGCACCTGATGAGTTGAATTACAAATGGCCCGTCTAGGCCACAGAAAACCACAACTTTGTTCGTTGCCTGCGGCTCAAAAAGACGGGCCATCGCCAGCCTTTGGTGTGCATCAGTCAAGATGCCCCTAAAAATCGGCGATACGGACTGAATAATTGAATGACGCTGCCCTTCCGGCCGAAATAACCCCCCTCTGGTTGGCGCGGACATGGCAAAGAGTAATGGCCCCGGCAGTGGAGGTAAACGCCGACAGCCTCCAATGGCGATAAGCCCAATTCAAGCGATTGGCGCCGCCAATTTCTGTTTTCTGTCTTTCGTTCTTCTCTTGTTGTGGTAACGAATGTGGCGGCCATTTGCAAGCAAGTTTTGTAGAGCGCGATGGGGTGCTTTGTCTTGGGAGATGGGATAAAAGGCGATGGGATCGGCACGCGCTCTGTCCGTGGGTTTGGTTCCATTGCTCAACCCAGCGTCAATCGCCTAGAAACGCAACTCAAAGCATCTCTGTCTTTTGCAAATACACAATCCGTCGCATCAACAAGACGACAACGGCAGCGGCAACAGCAACGACAGCAGCAATAACAACAACAACAGCAACAACAACAACGGCAACACATATACATAGAAAATGGCCGCCCATCCCGTCTGGTTCATCACGGCCGCCTCCTCGGGCTTCGGCCAGGCCATGGCCCTCTCCGCCCTTCGCCGCGGCCATACCGTCATCGCCACCGCTCGCAACACGTCTCGGATCCAGCATCTGGCCGCTGCCGGCGCGCACACTCTGGCCTTTGACGTCACGTCCCCCCCGGCAACCATCGAGGCCGTCGCCAGGCAAGTCTTTGCAGAGCACGGCCGCGTCGACTACCTCATCAACGCGGCAGGCTTCATCCTCGAGGGATCTATCGAGGAGGTCAGCCCCGAGGAGGTGTACGACAGCTTCAACACCAACGTCTTTGGCACCATCAACACGATCCGCGCGTTTCTGCCGCACATGCGCGCGCAGCCCTTGGCCGGCAATGGCGTGCGCGGCGTGGTGGCCACGTTTGGGAGCCTGGGCAGCTGGCGAGGCCAAGCGGGCGTGGGCGTCTACGCCATGACCAAGTGGTGCTGCTCTGCGCTGGCCGAGTCCCTGGCCGAGGAGCTTGCGCCGTTCCAGATCCGGGCGACGGTCATCGAGCCTGGCTACTTCCGTACGAGCTTCCTGAACCCTGGCGTGAGGGTCGTGTCCAAGGCCCGCATCGATGCCTACGAAGACGAGAAGGTGCCCTCGGGGAAGACGAGGAGGGCCCTCTCGGTGGTGGATGGAAACCAGCTCGGCGACGTGGACAAGGGGGCCGAGGTCATCATCGACATGCTCTCGGGCACTGGCGTTGCGTCCGGCAAGGACCTGCCCGTGAGGATTGTGCTGGGAAGTGACGCGGAGGCGGTCATCAAGAACAAGTTTGACCGCACCAACAAGATCCTCGAGGAGTGGAACGAGGTTCTGAGGAGCACCGACCGCCCTTCCGACTAGGAGGTTTTTCTTTCTTTTCTTTTCTTTTTTTACGAAAAAAAAAATGCATTTATAGGTTGGCATGTCGAATACAGAATGAATGCTGTCTCTCTCTCTCTCTCTCTATATATATATATATATTTATGGGGTATATCTGTCTAACGGCAGATTCCACCTACAATGCCGCCATCGCTGCACCAATATCGCCCTTTCCTTCTTCTTTCTTCTTTTCCCCTTTCTTTCTTTCTTTGTTTTTTTACTCTCTCCTTTCTCTTTGCGCATCATGGCCCAGTTCCATCTCCACCCAATCAAGTCGTACCCAAACAAAAGGAACAACACCCCCCCCAAAAAAAAAAAAAGAAAAGAAAGAAAGAAAGAAAAAGAAAAGAAAAGAAACCAAAAAAAAAAAAGAAACCAAAAAAAGAAAGAAAAAGAAAAGAAAAGAAAAGAAACCAAAAAAAAAACTTTCTAGCTTGTAAACCTCTTTCAAAGACCCAGTGCGCCTCGCAGAATCTGCATAAATCTCCACACGTCCTCAAACCGGCTGTACAGCGGGACCGGCGCCACGCGGAGCACATCCGGCTTCCGCTTGTCGCACATGACCCCGTTCTCCTCCAGCGCCCGGGCAATGCCGTCCAAGAGGCCCTCCCGCAGCAGGAGGCTCAGCTGGGTGCCGCGCTGGGCGGGGTCCCGCGGCGTGATGATCTTGAAGAAGGGCTCGGCCGCGCCGGACTCGGCGTTGATCTGGTCCAGCAGGTGCTCGGCGTAGGCCGTCAGGACCAGCGCCTTGGACCGCAGGTTTCGCATGGTCGTCTTGTTGAAGACGGACAGGGCCGCGGCGACGCTGGCCAGGTCCAGGGCCGACGGGTTCGACACCTGGTATCCGGCGGCGCCGGCCGTGGGCACAAACGTGTTGGACATGTTGAACCGCACGCGCTTGTCGCCGCCGTACCAGCCCGACAGGCGCGGGCGGTAGGCCGGGCTCTCGGCAAAGTCCACCCTGCCGTGCCTCTCGTGGACGAAGACGCCGCCGGTGGCCCCCGGGCCTGCGTTGATGTACTTGTACGTGCACCAGCAGGCAAAGTCGACGCCCCAGTCGTGCAGCTTCAGCTCGACGTTGCCGGCGGCGTGCGCGAGGTCCCAGCCGACGACGATTCCCCGCTCCCTGGCGTGGGCCGTGATGCGCGCCATGTCGAACAGCTGGCCCGAGTAGTACTGGATGCCCGGCAGCAGGATCAGGGCCGTCGAGTCGGCGTGCTCGTCAATCGTGGCCAGCACCTTGTCCGTGGGGATGAGCAGGTCGGCGTCGGGCTCGATCTTGACCATGCTCTGGGCCGGGTCGCGGCCGTGCCAGGCGATCTGGCTCTCGATGGCGTAGTGGTCGCTGGGGAAGGGCTTCCACTCTAGAATGACCTTGTGCCTCGCGGCGTCGGGCCGGTAGAAGCTGGCCATCATCATGTGCAGGTTGGCCGTCAGGGTGCCCATGTACACAATCTCCCCCGGCGACGCACCGACGATATCGGCCGACCTGTTGGCGCAGTCCTCAGCCATGTCCTGCCACTGCACCAGGGGCGACTCGCCCATGTCCACGAAGTGGCCGTTGACCCCAACCGATGCCCACGTCTCGAGCTGGGCGTCGACATGGCGCCGCACCGCCTTTGGCTGCGCGCCCAGAGAGTTTCCCACAAAGTAGATGCCTTGATCGACATCGACGCCGTTGGTGCCGCTGCTCGCGTCGCCTACCGAGTCCGTCTTGGTCAGCCTTTTATTTATTTATTTATTTATTTATTGATTGATTATTATCATTAATTTTTTTTCAATTGTCTCGAGACTCCGTGGTGCAAGTGCAAAACAAAGAGGGGGGGGGGGGGGGGGGGGGGGGTAAACCGTTGTTGGCTGCGACCTTTTTTTTCATCTCTTTTCTTGTTGTGCTGCCACGGCATTGGATGGACGTACCGGGGATTGTGCCGTCCAACGCACGCTTTTTCAATGAGCCCTTTGTGGGCAGGATAAACTCGTCCCGCAAGTGCCTCAGCGAGTCTTGCGAATCCAGCTCCTGGGCAAACTGCAGAGAGTTTGCGTCCGTGGGGAAGTTGGGCGGGGCGCCGCCGCGAAGCCGCTCCACGTATGCTGGCAAGTCCATTTTGCAGCAGCTGTTTGCTCTGTTGTTTTTGTTGTTGTTTTTGTTATTTCTGTTGTTTTTGTTGTTGTTGTTGTTGTTGCTGTTGTTGTTGCTGCTGCTTCTGTCGCTGTTGGAGCCCCAACTTCTGATTCTGGGGTTGAATGAGAGCAACGGTCTATTCAAGACTCGCGTTGGGCTGAGGATCTGCTTGGTGGGCTGGAGTCGTTTGGAGAGGGCGTGCATCTTTGCTTTCTAGACGCTTTGGTAATCAAGGTGCCTTTTTGTATTGCTTCCAACGGTGCTTCTTCCGCTTTCCCCCCCCCCCTTCAGCGCCCCCCCCCAAAAAAAAAAGGAGGAGATAAAAAAAAAACAATTGTTCCGCTTCCCCTCCCTAAATGCCGGGTGTATCGACCGAAAGAAAAAAAAAACCGAGAGAAAGAGAGAGAAAAGGGAGGACGGATCTGCTGGCTAATTCCTCCCGTGTAGCCGCTTCTTCCGGGGAACCTCCGCTGTTCCGCCATCCGCCGATCCGGACTTCCGTCGATCCCCGTGGGCCCCCCCCCCCCCCAATTGTTCGCGAACTGGCTGCGAACCTGGCCTTTTGTGCCGGGTACTGAATTGATATCAGCCCCTTTTGGGAAATTAATGAAACAATGGGTTAACTTCCGGGGCGGATCCCGGTTCTCATGGTTCACTCATGGTCACTCATAGTTAGCCCCCAAAACTTCTTTCGAGTGCCGGGTATTTAGATCATGGCGCCAAAGCTTCGGATGGCAAAAAAAAACCGTTTAAACAAACTGCGGATGGCGGATATTACAAGGGGGGGGGGGGGTTGGCTAGTCGAATCCGGGGATGTCATCTCTCTCTCTCTCTCTTCACGATCCGTGCTCCCTCTCTTTGCTGGGCCTAATTGCCATGCTCCGTGCTCCATAGATTAGAATGGGACCGTCATGGATCTTTGGTCTTTGAACAATACGGAGGGCTCATATGGCGTGATGTTTTCATTTTTTTTGGTCATTTTTTTTTCTTTTTAATTTTTTTTGTAATTTTTTCTCTCTCTCTCTACCCCCCCCCCTTACAATCCACCAGTGAATACCCAGACCACCAACCGCCTTGGACAAGTCCGGTGCCCGGATGCTCCAGACAACAACACTCCATCAGCGGCCAAAGAAAACGAGATAAAACGGCACACCACCGGCATTCGTCCACAACATTCAAACCAGCAATCTCTCACTCTCACTCTCACTCTCACTCTCTATCTCTCCCTCCCTCTCTTTCTCCCCCTCCCTCCCTTGTCAATTCATCCCTCATACCAAATTCAGTTCTCCGCCATGTCTCCTCACGCTCTTCGCCTGGAGAGTCTAGGCCAAAAGCAGCCCCTGGACCTCTCCAGGTTTGCCATCACGAGGAACGCCTTCATCCCCGAGGATAGCCCGCCAAGGATGCTGTCGGATCCTTACTACGAGCCATGGGAGCTTGTGGCTCACAACTTGCCGGAACTCATCCGCACCGGCCGTGTCCATGACGCCATCAGAAGACTCCCCGTCTTGTCGACGCGGAGCCTCAAATCCGAAGCCGAGTGGCGGAGAGCCTATGTTGTTCTGTCATTCTTTACCCACGCGTACGTCTGGGGCGGAGACAAACCTGAAGAAGTACGTGATTGTTGCCCCCCTCACTGGATCGTCGATTTTTTTTTTCATTCCCCCCCCCCCTTTTTTTTTTCTTTGCGGATTTTGAAGGCCTCATCATTTTGCTCACGTTTTTTTTTTCTTTTTTTTTTTTCGCAGATCTTGCCGCCCTCAGTCACCGTTCCGTACCTCGGCGTCTCCGCTCATCTTGAGCTGCCCCCTGCCCTGACCTATGCCGGCGCCAACCTTTGGAACTTTAGCTGCAAAGGCGATGACTTTACCAAGCTGGAAGATCTCAGCACCCTCTTGTCCTTTACCGGCACCGAATCCGAATCTTGGTTTCTGCTCATCAGCGTTGCCATGGAGGCCAAGGCCGGCTACATCCTCCACACCATGACGCGCGCCCTCGAGGCCGTCAAGGCTCGCGACTACCCGGTCATTACCGAAGGCTTGGGGGAGTTGAAGTCGTGCATCGAGCACGTCGGCGCGCTCCTGGAGAGGATGTACGAGCGCTGCGACCCCCTCATCTTCTACCACCAGATCCGGCCGTTCCTTGCCGGCAGCAAGAACATGGAGGCGGCCGGCCTGCCCAGGGGCGTCTTTTACGACGAAGGAAACGGCAAAGGCGAATGGAGGCAGCTCAGGGGCGGAAGCAACGGACAGAGTTCGCTCATCCAATTCTTCGACGTCGTGCTCGGCGTCGACCACAACGGCCACTCGGACACGGAGAAGAGCTTCCACTCCGAGGTCAGGGATTACATGCCGGGCCCTCACGCCCGGTTCCTCGTGCACGCGGCCCGCCTGGGCAGCATCCGCGAACTGGCCCTCGTCACCCCCGTTCGGGAAGAGCAGCGCCTCCTCAGGGCGGCGTACACGGCCGCCACGGACGCCCTCACCCAGTTCCGGAACAAGCACATACAGATTGTGACGAGATACATCATCCTGCCCTCCAAGCAGCCGTGGTCCGGACCGGCGCGCCAGAACCTGGCAAGCTCCTCGTCGGAGAAGAAAGGACAGGGCTTGACGGGCACCGGAGGGACCCAGCTTTTGCCGTTTCTGAAGCAGTCGAGAGACGAGACGAGCTTTGCGGGGAGGCTTGAGAAGCCATGAGAAGCCACGAGACGTTTGTTTTCGGGGGGGATTTTGAAAAAAAAAAATAATAATAATTCTCGACTTGCATTCACACGGGGCGTCTTGGGAGAGGTCTGGTCTTTTTTCTCTTCTTCTTCTTCTTCTTCTTTCACTTGTCTTTTTTCTTTCTTCTTCTTGTTCTTGTTCTTCTTCTTTTTCACAGGCGGTTAGCGAGCGATTGTAACGGATTTTGATGGCACAAGAGACAATGACGCATCAAACGTACCTAGTCGACTAGAACAAAGTCATCTGGGTGATGCCAGTTGGTGTTTTCTTCTTCTCTCTCTTTTATTTTTATATTTTTATTTTTCATTTTGTCTTGTTTTATCCAAGAAATTTTCCCTTTCTTTTCTTGGCTCTTTTTTTTTTCTTGTAGTTCTTTTTTGAAAGGATCCTGTGGAGAGGGAAAAGAGGTTGCTTTGTCATTGAGGCCAAAGTGTATATATATATATACATACATATACATACATATATACATACATACATATATACATATATATATATATATATATATCATGCGAATTCGACATTGTTTGATTAAAACTCCATGATTTTTTTTTTCATTCATCCTCAGGGTGGCGCCGCTACCTGCGAAAGAACTCACATCGCGTCATGCAAGCAATACATGTACAAACGCACTCGTGCCCGGCGGATAAACAAAAGACCCCCCCCCGTTGTCGCTGTTCTCGGCCGTCTCGTGATGTTTTTTTTTTTTTTTTTTTTGGCTCTTCATCTGGAGGAGAAAACAAAATGATGATGATAATGATAATGATAATGATAATGATAATGATAATGATAATGATAATAAAAAAAGCCCAGCATCTGCGAGCCCTGCGATGCCCCCCGTCCTATGACGAGACGACGAGAGATGTCGTCCAAAGTGGCGCTCCAGAAACTCGCGGAGATTCGATGCCCCGCTCCAGTTACAAGGCGCCTTTATTAGTGGCCCCGAAGCAAAAAATTTTTGTGGCTGCTGCTGCTGCAACAAAAACGGCGCCGGCGGGCCAATTTGGTCGCATCGCCTGGGGCGGAAAAAGAGCGGTGACGACTGGGCTTTTTTTTATTAATTTTTTTTATTATTTATTTATTCATTTATTTATTTATTTAAAATTTTTTTTTATATGATAAATTTTTTTTTTGGAACCTTCATCGCATCTCCCCCCCGTTCGGTATTCTTTTCTATGGAGCACGCTGGCGCCCAATGGGGTTTAGTCGGTCCCCTTCTCTGTTTCTCTGCAGGGCAAAAATCAGGCCAACGACCCCCCCCCCCCACACGTTATTAAGTACCTATACCTAGTACTAGTACTACCTAGCAGGTAGTTACCATGATGGACCGGGAAAAGAGAGTGGGAAAAAAAGTTTGGGACTTACGTACCGTTCGGGCAAGAGGTACCCGGTACTTTTTTTTTTTTTTTTTTTTTTTTTTTTTTTCCCTTCGTGGGGCCTACAAGAATTTTTCTTCTTCTTCTTCTTCTTCTTCTTCTTCTTCTCCCCTCCCCTCCCCTCCCTTTTGCTGTATAACCAGCAAATCAACCTCAAGCCAGACAACGAAGTCGCCCTATAGCCCAGGATTTAACACTCAGAGTATCCCCAGCCAGAAACTTCGTCGAGCCACAATGCCTTCGGCCGTCGCTGAGCTGTAAACGCCCACTGCGGGCCGTGCCCATCACGGCTCGCAGTCCAGCAGTTCAACGAGTCTACTCAACAAATACTTCGACGATAGTTTTTCCCCCATAGGTTTTCCCGGTCTCGAGCTCCATGCTCTTCGAAAGCCTGTCTCTGAACCACCAAATTCTGCTAGTTGCCCGCTTCTGACAGGGCCCTCAACGTCTTCATTCCTAGAAAAAGTTTTCAACAGCTTTTACCCTCCCTTCAACCACACCCCTCCCTCCTCTTTGACACTGCCCGAAAAAAAAAAAATTCTTAAAAAACATTTGCCTTACAATCAACATCTCATTCGACATCTTACCTCGTCTACTCAAAACCAAACCTTCAGAAGCAAACATTGAAAAGCCATAGATTACACTTGTCCTACATCAATTCATCCAGTATCATCCCATCTATCTCAGCAACAAAAAAACCCTTTTCACCTTGGACATAGTGCCCCCTGATTGGGTAGGCAAAAAAAAAAAATAATCAAAAAATCAAAAAAATAATCTGATTATAAACCTAAGCAAAATGTCTCGCAACATTCGTCAAAAGTATCCTGCGACTGCGGCCAAAGCTCATAAGCGTCGTCGCGGTTCAGAGGCGTCATCTTCCATGAATCTCTCCGATGACGACGGCTACTCGGCGGTCGAGGACATCAGTGACTCTGAAGACAACGATGAGGAGGATGTAACGGCGGTCGAGGAGGAAAACATACTCATAGAGGGTTTACCCATTTCCTCTGACGCTCCTCGACCGCAATCGGATGACGACGAAGAAGAAGAAGAAGAAGATGATGATGATGACGGCGAAGAAGAAGAAGAAGAAGAAGTAGAAGAAGACGAAGGAGTCGAAGGCGAGGCCGAAAGTGAAGACGGCGATGGAGCCGACGGGGATGCTGATAATGCCAGCTGGGCCGGCATATTGTCAGACGCGGAGGACGGCCATGCGTCCGTTTTCTACCATGATACGAATCCTTTCGTCTCCGATCCCGTTGTAGAACGCCACGTGCGTTTCGACGTGCCGGACAGCGACTCTGACTCTACCGAAACAGAAGATGACCACGCCGATCTTTTCCCCGACATTTTCGTCTCGCAGAATTCGCTTGATCCCGCGTTCCGCAAAGAGATTGAACATGATCCCGACGAATCGTCCGGCTCTGGCTCCTTTTGGGATTACCATGGCCAGTACGGGGAAGCAGAGGAAGACGACTCAGAGTCAGAAGCCGAGGAAATCGTCCGGCAGCTGTCCGAGGACGACCCCAGGACTGCCATGCCCATCTCTAGCGTCACCAATGCTACTGGAGATTTTATGCCTACGTTTGAAGAACCCCTAGAGCTTGATGGATATGAGTGTGAGTTTGTGCCTACTACCACTTGCTGCTTGAAGAGAGGGGCGTGGGTGCCTTTTATCCCCCGCCACTCCCCCTCCCCCTGCCTACCCCCTGCCTACCCCCTCCCCCTTTTTTTTTTTTTTTTTTTTTTTTTTTTTTTTTTTTTACCACTGACGCCCATGGTGTAGCTGATGGCGACACAACTGATGAAGAAGATATCCCCGAACCTGTCATCCGAAAGAAGACTCGACGCCCATCTAATACAATGAGCGATGAAGCGTCAGACTCGGAAGCAGATTCGCCGGTCAAGTCGGAACGAGGCCAGCCTCGTGTGGGCCGCTTCAAGTTGGATCGATCTGATAAAAAACCCATCGCCGTCCTCAACCCCTTGACACGCAAGATGATGATCTTCACACCTCATCGGCGGCGGCAATTCGACTTGTCACCGGAGCAGTTCAACTTACCCTGGGCGATAGAGGAGCAGTCGTCCCCGCTCCTCAGCAACTCTGCCAACATGATGCTCAGCGCCATGTTCTCCTCCAACACTTTCGGCGACTTTGTCAATGCCCAGACAATGGGGCCCGCGGAGGCGTTCTTCCCCTTCCCGTCCGAGGCCAACGTCGACGATAGCTCAACCTCACCAAGCATGGATGGCCATGACGACGACGACGACGACGACGAGGAGAAGCTCAACATCAACGACTTCATTACGTTTGGCGAAGCCGATGATGACGAATCCTCTGGCGACGAAGGCAACGACGGCAAATGGGGCGCGACGCCAAAGCGACCAACCGCTGCTTCTAGCGACATGGGGGCCCTGTCTCATCTCAACTCGGACACCGTTGGCGCCTTCCGCCGCAATCAAATCAACCAACAGCTGATCCTAAGCAACCAGGCGACTCAAGACTCGTTGGCTTTCAGCGGACCATACAACTACACCGCCCTCAGGGGCCTCAAGTCTGACCGCTTTGACACTGCGGCGATACCCTTGACTCCGATTCGACGGCACAAGAAGCAAGTCAGCGACTTGGCCCGAAGCCCTCTCGAGTCGGTCTCGGCGAAGCGCAAGGCTTCGAGCGAAGCCAGCGGAAGTCATCGCAAAAGAAAACGAAGCATTTCTGACGTGAATTTTCTACGAATCTAATGCCCTCCCTCTAGGAAGCCTCTAGGAAGGCTGGCTGTTGACGAGAAAAGCAACCAAATACGAGCGAGGACGGTGCACGGATGTGCCCCTGGCCTCGACACATTTGCTACATTCTTTCTGGCATTTTCATCTCCCCCCCCCCCTAAAAAAAAAAAAAAAAAAAAACCCCTAATCAACCAACTGAACAAACAAACAATTCAAACAAACAATTCAAGCAAACAATTCAACCATGACCCGAGATATTTCACAGCGTTCGCGAAAGTTGACGTTTTCTCCACCATGTAGACGGCGTAGGTAGGAAATGGTCTTGGAAACAAGCCTTGTCGTTGTCCGGATGCTAAAAAAAAAATCAGTACAGGAGAATCTCTCTGGGAACAAAAGCATTAGAGGCTCACATTTACCCAAAAGTTTTTTTTTTCTTTGTTTTTTTCTTTGTTTTTGTTTGTGATGCCCAAGGGCGATGCATGGTTTGCCTGGCCTTGGGGGCTCAAAAGCTTTCTTCTGCTTTTTTATGGCCGCACTTTAATGACTTAATGCCAATCAACGATGGCTGAGATGTGGAAACGAGTTGTGTGTCGCCTCACTTGAACTACGATTTTCTCCTTGCATGTATGATATAGTCTGAATTTTTTTTGGGGTTTCTTTCATTCGTTTTTGTATTTTTGCTAGTTTCCTAAGTATGTATGAATTCAATTGAAAATGTCTGACTGTATCTTGTTTATTTATTTAATTTAATTTATTTATTTATTGCTGATATAATAGATAGACTCCTTGTAATGCAACGAACCTTACTTTAGTGATGGTGGTGGTGGCACAGGGATTTGAACCTCAAAAAGTAGAAGAAAAAAAACAATTGACAATCCTGGAACTTGAAAAAAAAAAGAAAAAGAAAAAGGCACAACTAGCAAGGGGTGTTTGTTTATCTAATTAAGCAGAATCGGATCTCTTCTCTCACATGCGGCGATCTATGTAAGGTGATCAAACCAGCCAGCCAGCCAGCAAGAAGCACATGCTCAAAAAAAAAGGGAAGATTTTATTAAAAAAAAAATAAAAAGAAAAAGAAAAAAAAAAAACTTGAAACGTCTAGTCCGATCTAGCCAGGACTCGAACCTGGAACCTTTGCCACCGGAAAGCAACGCGCTGCCATTGCGCCACTAGACCTATAGATGTTATGGGTAGACGTTAATTTTAACTATATATATAGGGACGCGCGTACTGGTTTTCCGCCAGGACTATGGCCGTAAACGGCTAGGGTCGTTAATACGTACGTACTAGTACTAGTACCAGTCCGTACAAACAAACAAACTTGGGTTTTTTTTTTCTGCCCTTCAGCCAATGACAGACAAGAGATGGCCTTTTTTTTTTTTTTTTTTTTTTTGTTTATTTGGATGAAAATGGGGATCTGGGTTGGTTGGCAAGGGTTACAAGCTTATATAATCGGAACTAAACCTGTTTTGCTTGAGATCTTTCTCAGCATAGATGGGAGTACGTACTTGTCCGTGGTGCACCTTGAGGGGTGGTGGGTGTTGCATGTCCACAGCCTTTTTTGGGCTTTCTTTCTTTCGATGTGGCGCGAGGGGACTGAACTTGACTTCACCGGATAGACTTGGATATCAATGCCGGCGACTTTGGCAGGAAAATCATACGTACGGCTTTTGACATCATGATACGTGATACTAATACATAAGCGGGTGCCCGGTTCAGGTAGCGAAAAGCAAGCCGTTTGCGTTTGGCACCCGCTTGTGTGTGTGTGTGTAATCGGGGTGGATTTCGAGACACGTCGACTTATGGACTTGGGCGATGGCGAGCAGAGTGACATGACATGACGCGCTGCCGTTGGTGGAGAGGGTTTTATTATTATTATTATATTATTATTATTTAACAGCGAACACTGACTCGATCATTGCCTCACGCAAACACGCAACATGCAGCAGCGGTGGTACTATAATGATGTTACAAGGTATACCTATCTATCGGTGCTGGAAGGACTAACTTGAAGTCGTGCCCATGTTTTCGCTTATAAAGTCTTTGTCTTTTTTTTTTTTCATTTTCATTGGTTGGATGGTAATGCGGTTGCGTTGAATGATGATGATGCCTGTTCACCATAGTTGGTGTCATTCGTCGTGACCCCTTTCACGGTAAAGACATCCTTTAATCTATCATTCCCGGATATATACATATATATATATATATATATATATATATATATATATATATATATATACCCACTCTAACAT
This sequence comes from Trichoderma cornu-damae, assembly GCA_020631695.1. Taxonomy (NCBI): domain Eukaryota; kingdom Fungi; phylum Ascomycota; class Sordariomycetes; order Hypocreales; family Hypocreaceae; genus Trichoderma; species Trichoderma cornu-damae. The sequence goes on from CM036088.1 coordinate 5,474,371, forward strand.
TTGGGAAGATTTTCTGCGGTAAAAAAAAAAAGGCACAGCTCGTCAGTCTCAGAAACCCTAGATAGACACCGAGCCAAAGGGAGAAGGGAAATATTACTAGGGTTGCACTGGTCCGAAGTATAATATCCGTTGATGTAGCATTTCAACGCCCGGTTGTAATCCCACGAACTTGGGCATCGTCAATATCGGCCCGTTGTCTCTCTCATCGACGATTGGTGTATAAAAAAAAAAAAGCATAACTTACCAAACCCCCCTGTAGCAGCCTCCCGACTTATAACAAGAAAAATCCCACGCATCTCCATCACCAATCGTGGTCACTGAGCGAGCCCTCGAAGAACGGACTGCTCCGGCAGTGCACGGGGCCATCGTTGTTGAAAACGTTACACATGACTCTCTTCTCGAGGCTTGGCGCGGAGCTGGCCAGGAGAGGGAGGGCCAGGCAGAGGATGGCAGAAACGGTCTTCATTGTTTGGCAAAGCGGGAGGAGAAGATAATCAGACATGGGTGAACATGTATGTAGCACCGTTACCAAAGGTGGGCGACAGGCAAAACCCGGAGATGGGCGTGGCGGAGGTGGATAAGCTTGGACAACGATGCTACCATATACGGCCGGTTGATGAAGAAGGATTTTCAAAGGGTTTCCTGCTCTATTCTCTTCTCTCACACCTTCTGCTGTATGGGGATGAAGAGGATGTACCAACGAAAATAAAATCGTGTGTCATTTGTCATGTGATGCTACCCCAATGGGCTCTGTCTGCACATAGCAGGACGCTGCCAAGATAAAGTTAATCTTCGTCCGTGGCCGTAACAGCTAAAGTGCCGAGTTATATAAAGACGTATATCCGAGCATAGCTAGCTGCTACCTTGTCATGATTGTCCTCTATATTTTGCCTCTGCGGCTTGAAAAAAAAAAAAAAAAACCCCTTTTACCACGATTTTCTCTTTTGAGTAGACTGGATCAAGTGGACTTGAAATCAATAAACAAAAATTAAATGAATCAATCAATCAATCAATAAATCAATGTTCAACAACCATGTGCCATCTTCCCACGTCAATGCGTTGGGGAACTTGCCTATCGAATTCGATGCCTCACAAAAACCCCTCTTGCCCGAGGGGTTGGGAAAAAAAAGGGGCAAACAAAAGAACAATGTCATTATCCAAATACCAAAATACCAATACAATACAATAAATTGCCTACAGATTGCCTCAAAGGGGAGTTGCTCGTTTGATTAGTAAGAAGCAAGGGGGGATTTTCTTTTCTTTTCTTTTTTTTTTTTTTTTTCCCCTTTGAGGAGGGGGGAAATTTTTGAAATGCCCCGTTAGTTACTAAGTTAGTGCGCAGTACCTACTCCGTACCGGCCGCGCAAGCTGCTGGTTCCGGTAACAACGACGGGAGCAGATGGTGTACATAAATGGTTGCAGGCGTAATTGGTCCAAAAAGGGGTAGTACCCAACAAGGGTTCGCGAACAGGGGTTGTTTGTACTATAACAAAGACTATGAAGTACCTTTTTTTTTTGCGTTTTCTTCTTCCTTCCATAGGAAAAAATGAATCAGCTACGGCAAATTGTAAAGGAGGCCTGGGAAGCTATTCTAGAGCAGTATTTAAAAGACTTAATTGCCTCAATGCCAGCCCGCTGCGATGCAGTTATTGCGGCAAATGGAATGCATACTAAATTCTAGGCAGTTTATTCAATTAAGGAACCTTAGAGACCTAGGGAAAATACAAGAACTTATCTACTTTAAAGCCCCTGTCACTACCTCGTCTTATCCGACTACTTACCCTACTATACGTTTACCTTAGATGGCGGCTCTGCGCTTATAATACTACTAGGTACCTAGTAGGTACCTACTACAAATGTACTTAGATTAGTAACCAGTAACGACTTATCTAGTACTTGTGAATATTAATTAACCTTGGCGCCATGACGAACGTTGGGGAAGAATCATCAGCCATCCATCCATCCACCCATTCATTCCCTCTTCTTTCTCTCTTTCCTCTTTTTTTTTTTTCTCTGCGCATCCCCGAAGCAAATCAAACAAACAAAACCAAAAAAATAAATAAAATAAAAAATAAAAATAAAATAAAAGGCAGCCGCCGCCGCACCTCTTCGAATACCCTGCGCGCGCGCGCATCTCACCAGCATCACAAGGTGCAAAGCCGAAGCCGCTCTCGTTCGGGCAATTTTATTTTATTTATCGTTTTTTTTTTTCACCCCTCCCGCTGGTGCGCGCGCGAGCGGTGTCGTCATCACAAAAAGTTGCCATTCCAAAACTCCCAGATCCACTCGGGGCCAATTTTTTCGCCCTGCCAATTTCATCATCACGCCTATCATCATCGTCTGCAAAAAACCAAGAACAGACAAGTTCCAGCTGGGCCTTGAACACGCCCCTCCCTTTTTTTTTTTTTTTTTTTTTTTTTTTTTTTTTTTGCCGACCTTGTTGGCGCCATGCCCTTGGAACTCAACCGTCGACGGTTTGTCCGCGCCGTCAACAGCAAGTTCATCTATGGACGTTTGGTACGTGGGCAGACACTTGCGAGCAAATTAGCAAGTTTTTTTTTTTCTGTGTCTGTCGAGAGACTGAGCTGCTGCTGCTGCACCGTTTCCCACTCTCCCCCTATTCTTTCTTTCTTTCTTTTCTTTTTTTTTCTTTTCTTTTCTTTTTGGTCCGCTTTCGTCCTGTCTCTCCCAAAAACCGTTGATTCCGAGCTCTGGCTGATGATGCGATGCACTGGCCGCGGCTGGTTAACAGCCTCTCCTCCACACCGTCATCTTTCTCATCGAAATGGCGTTCGTTGCCCGGCTGACGGCGCGCTTCAATTCGTACTACGATGAACGACCTCGTACGTCACCGCGGTCGAGGACCCGGCGGGATGGCAATCGCCCGCATCGCCCGTGCCTGCGCTTGTGCCTGATGGATTTTGGCTGACCGGTTGCCCCCCCCCTACGTAGTCATCACCATGATGGTCACCAATGCGATCCTTGGCGGCATCGCCGACACCGTCGCGCAAACCATCACCTCTGTGCGCCAGCGGGCCCTCAGACAGCCGGGCGGAATCACCGACGACGACCACCTCGCCATTGAGATTCACGAGCTCGACGAAAAGAACCCCTTCATGGACCGCGAGCTCATTCCCGAGTCCAAGAGCCTGCCCCCGCCGTTCGACTTTGAGCGGCTCACCAGGTTCATGGCCTATGGCTTCTGCATGGCCCCGGTTCAGTTTAGGTGGTTCAAGCTCCTCTCGACACTCTTCCCAATTACCAAGGGGAATGCGTTCGGGCCTGCCATGAAGCGAGTCGCCTTTGACCAGCTCATCTTTGCGCCCTTCGGCGTGGGCGTCTTCTTCACGGCCATGACGCTGGCCGAGGGAGGTGGCCGCCGCGCCGTCGCCCACAAGATGCGAGACATGTACGTGCCCACGCTCAAGGCCAACTATGCCGTGTGGCCCGCCGTGCAGGTCATCAACTTCCGCCTGATGCCCGTGCAGTTCCAACTGGTGAGTGTCTGCATGCACACGACGTCCTGACTGTGATCCCGACCGTGATCCCGACCGGTGTTGGCTAATGCGATGCCGAATGCCAGCCATTTGTATCCACCGTTGGTATTGCCTGGACCGCCTATCTCTCCCTGACCAACGCATCCGATTGAAAGCAAACGAAACGAGGTTTACTCACCACCCCCGGTGAGGCCTGTGATACTACTAGTACCATTACCTGTTGCTCCAGAGCACTACATTTGGGAGACCAGCAGCGGAGAGGGGGAAAAATTTTTTTAAATTTTTTTTAAAATTTTTTTTTCCTTGTCCAAGATTCTGGTCTGTGCTGAAGTTGAACAAGATGTGGGCATAAACGGCGAGCCGTTGGATGCAGCTCTTCCAAGAGGAGGGCATATATGGTGTTTTTTTTTTCTTTTTCTTCTTCTTTTTTTCTTCTTTTTTTTCTTCTTTTTTTTTTCTTTTTTTCTTCTTTTTTTTTCTCTTTTTTCTTCAAGATGGACTTGGCTTTCTTGTTGCGACCGAGAGTCTGCACATCAAGTACGGCGTTTAAGAGTTTCAACCAGGGCCATTCGTTTTGTGACAAATGTGCCACTAGACAATTATCATTATGGGTATGAAGGGGAAAGAAAAGAAAAGAAAAAAAAAACGAAAAAAGAAACAAAAAAAAGGGCCTGAGAATCTGTCGCTCCCATCGTCTTTATACAACACATACAAAACAAAACAGACATGAAATTCTATAAAGATATCTCCGTATATATGGTATATTATTTGGACGAAGACATCCCGGTTGTTCGAGGCACGCGGGGTTCGAAGTCATGCCGACATGTGACAATTCCAATCTGACGCAACGGCATCGGCCTGGAAGGAAGCCATGCATGCATGATATGGCCTGATTCGAATTTATTTACTTATTTATTTATTTATTTATTTTTTTTTAAAAAAAAAGTACGATATCAATGGGGGATCGCAGACGCATGCGACACCATTGCGCATGATTTCAACCGTTTCGAATATTTCGGCCTCACGTCACTCTGGCGTGGTCGAGGTCAAACACACAACCAACTGGCTTGATGCAGCAGCAGAGAGGTTCCCCTCCTCCCCCCACCACAGCTCCTAAGCCCCTGTTATAGTGGTGAAACCAATCCCTATTTATTTACATATTACCTTGAGCATTGGAAATAATCCGTTTTTTTTATTATTATTATTGCTACCCCGCCTCTCCCCCAAATCTTATCTGCCCAATCGCAAGCTTTCCAAGTTTCTGCGTGCTTTTTCCTCTACATAGCATCCATCCATCTCTATCTCTACAATTTAGCATCTCGACCTTTGGTTTGACAGGGCAAAAACTTCCCCGACTCTCCTCCTCCTTCTCCCACGACGTTTCCCCCAACAGCGCGAGCCTCGTTTCGCTTCGCACGCCAATTTTTCACCACCGCCGCAATGTCTCTGTCCAGCAAGTTGTCCATCACGGACGTCGACGTCAAGGGCAAGAGGGTCCTGATACGGGTGAGTTCGGATTGCCCCGCCAACTGGCATGGAGGGGTTTTTTTTTTTTTTTTTTTTGGCTTCTCGCGGCGGAGAGGGGCTATAGAGAGAGAGAGAGAGAGAGAGAGAGAGAGAGAGAGAGAGAGAGAGAGAGAGAGAGAGAGAGAGAGAGAGAGAGCTCTGGAGCTTTCGGCAGCATTGAGGGGTTTGCTAAAAGCTCTGCCAAAGGAGCGATTGAGATTGCTCAAGTCGGCATGAAATTTTTTCTTCTTCTCTTTTTTTTATTTTTTATTTTATTTTATTTATTTATTTTCCTTTTGGTTGAGAAATACTACCATGCGGAATCGCTCGCGCGCACGCTCGGGCTTGGTAGATGCTTGGGACTTGGCTGACGCGCTGCTGCGCTTTCACACACAGGTCGACTTCAACGTGCCCCTGGACGAGAACAAGAAAATCACCAACAACCAGCGCATCGTTGGCGCCATCCCCACCATCAAGCACGCCCTCGACAATGGCGCCAAGTCCGTCGTCCTAATGTCCCACCTCGGACGTCCCAACGGAGCCGTCAACCCCAAGTACTCCCTCCAGCCCGTCGTTCCCGAGCTGGAGAGGCTCCTGGGCAAGTCCGTCACCTTTGCCCCCGACTGCGTCGGCCCCGAGGTCGAGGCCATTGTCAACAAGGCCGATGACGGCGCCGTCATCCTGCTGGAGAACCTCCGATTCCACATTGAAGAGGAGGGGAGCGCCAAGGACAAGGAGGGCAACAAGACCAAGGCTGACAAGGCCAAGGTTGAGGAGTTCCGCAAGGGCCTGACGGCCCTGGGAGACGTCTACGTCAGTAAGTGCATAGTGCATAATTTTTTTTTTTTTCAGAATGATATATATATATGGTATATATATTTGCGCAGATTGGGATTTGGATTGCTGATTTTGGCACAACCAACCCAGACGATGCTTTCGGCACTGCCCACCGTGCCCACTCTTCCATGGTTGGCGTCGACCTGCCCCAGAAGGCTGCTGGCTTCCTCATGAAGAAGGAGCTCGACTACTTTGCCAAGGCTCTCGAGTCTCCTCAGCGACCCTTCCTCGCCATCCTGGGCGGCGCCAAGGTCTCCGACAAGATCCAGCTCATCGACAACCTGCTCGACAAGGTCGACACCCTCGTCATCTGCGGCGGCATGGCCTTCACCTTCAAGAAGGTCCTGAACAACGTTGCCATCGGCACCTCCCTCTTCGACGAGGCCGGCGCCAAGACCGTCCCTCAGCTGGTCGAGAAGGCCAAGGCCAAGAACGTCAAGCTGGTCCTGCCTGTCGACTACATCACCGCCGACAAGTTCGACAAGGACGCCAACACCGGCACCGCCACAGACGAGTCTGGCATCCCCGACGGATGGATGGGTCTCGACTGTGGCGCAAAGTCCATTGATCTGTACAAGGAGGCCATTGCCGAGGCCAAGACCATCCTGTGGAACGGCCCTGCCGGCGTGTTCGAGTTTGAAAAGTTTGCCACCGGCACAAAGGCCACTCTCGACGCCGCCGTCGAGGGCTGCAAGAACGGCAAGATCGTCATCATCGGCGGTGGAGACACTGCCACCGTCGCCGCCAAGTACGGCGTTGAGGACCAGCTGAGCCACGTCTCCACTGGCGGCGGTGCCAGCTTGGAGCTGTTGGAGGGCAAGGAGCTCCCCGGTGTCGTTGCTCTGTCCAGTAAGTAAATTGCGCACACTGCATGGATTGAAGAGAGCAAAAGGACCAAGTTGATGACCCCCGGGGGGGGAGGGAAATTGGCACAAAAAAAGGTTGGCCCGGAGCTTCCCGTCTGTAAAGAAAAGCACACACATAATATACCTACCTAGTATATATATATATATATACTAGCAAGGATTCGTAGGAAATTAAAAGAAGAATAAAAAAAAAAGCCATCATTTCATCGACGCTTGGCATGAATTACACATGGACAAATCATCAACATCAATTATTGAAAATGAGATGGATATACTGCATGGGAGTCATGATTTTTTTTTTCTTTTTTCATTTTTTTTTCACATATATTTTGAATTAAAAGACCCAATGTATATGTTTGACGTTCCCAACACGCCCAAATGACGCGATGTAGCTCGCCCAATCGATGTCCTCGTGGTCTTTCCCTCGTCGAGTTCACCTTCGCTTGGCCGCCTCAACCTTTTTCAGCTCTTCCCTATGATAAGAAAAAAACACGTCAGGATCCGTGTACTCATAAGGAACAAAACAAAAACAAGGCAGTAGCAGTATTTCCAAAAAAAAAAAAAAAAAAAAGAGAAAAAGAGAGAGAGAGAAGAAGAATTAAGTAAACATTATGAGCCACATTATACGCATGCATCCAATTCCACAAGACATTAAAGAGGCAAACGACCCGTAAACAGGGGAAAAAAAAAAAGAGCAAAGAAGATGGCGGCGGCAGTAGCAGCAGTAGCAATAGAAATAGCAATAGCAATGATGATGACAATAATGGTAAAAAAAAAAAAAAACAATCAACGGCATTTCAACGAAAGCGACGGCGGGGACGGAAATCGAGCGACAGCGCCGTGAGGAGAACGGTAGAAACTAGGAGAGAGCCAACCACCCACTTGAGCTGATTCGAAAAGTCATCGCTTGTGTCGTCGTCGTCCCAGCTCTCCTCCCACAGGTGCTTGGTTTCGCCGTTGCGCTGGGCGGCTTCGGTTTGGTCGGCGGGCCAGTCTGTTGGTTGTGAAAGATGGTTTAATTAGCATGTGTTCTTTCTATTTCTTCTTCTTCTTCTTTTTTTTTTCTATTCTTTTCATTTTTTTGTTGTTGTTGTTGTTGTTGGTAGGAGGAGAGAAAAGGAGGGAAGGGATGCCAAGTACCATCGATGGGAAAGTCCTCGAACTCGTCGTCTTCGCCCAGGGCGAGGTGTTTCTGTTGGGGCTTTTGCTGTTCATTTGTGGCGGCCTGTTCTGGTTCAGCGACCTTGGGCTCTGTGGTTGATGCCATGTCGGAGGAAAAGGAGGATGATGATGGGTGATGATGCGGCGGGATGTCAGCCTGGCGCTGGTGGTGGATTGCGCTTCGGTGAGGCTGGGAAAGCTGGGAGGAGCCGGGGGGGGGGGGGGGGGCTATGACGGCGAAGCTGCGGATAGTTGCTGATCAGATGGGGAGAGGAGGGAGGAATGGTCGAGGCCGTGTCGTGGTCGTTGTTGTTGTTGTTGTTGTTGTTGTTGTTGTTGTTGCTGCAAGGATTGGCCGAGCTGGTGATGCCGGCTTCCTAGGGAGTTGTTGTTGCCCAGGGCGGGATGGGCGGGCCGGTGCGGAACAACGCTGGGTCCGGAGGCGTGCAGGAGGCGCTGAAAGATGTTCCGGATCGAGCCTGTACGCCCTGTGTAGGTACCTTAATGTATCAGTCCCCTATATTTTAGTGCCGGAGGTGCCTGAGCGCTTACCGCTTTTGCCCTTTTTAGGGGTCCTTTCTGGAGCGCCTGCAAAAGAGGATGTTTTCTTCTCATCTTCCCTCTACGGATGCGGCGGCAAATTGCTCGATTCAGCGGTGCAGGCCGGTCATTCTACCATCCATCTGAACCAGGGCGGGCGACAGTCAAAAAGCAATCAAAGAAGCGGACGGACGATCTGGGCAATTCGGTAATGGCGAAAGGACGGGACTCCGTTGGTTGCATCCCAAAGTTGCCCCAAAGTTGCCCCAAAGTTGCCCCAAAAAGTCCCCCCAAAAACCCCCCGAAAACTAGTTCCCTTTGCGTGGCGTCTTGTCATTCAGGGCTTTGACGGGCTAACGGGCGCTCCTCTCCGAAATGCCGCATTACCGAGCTGATGGCAGGCAGCGTTGCTATAAAGACAATAAGAATCGTAAGCCCCGACCATCCGGGGAGCCCCAACGGCGAAAAACTCCTCGAGAATCAACTTCTCTCTCCTCTCCTTTTGATTTTGCAACCTTGAGTGAAGGTCATACATACATGCTTGTGGCCGTTTGGGAATTGATTGGTTCTATATGGAACAGCCGCCGTCAAACTGACGGCCTTGGGGGATTTTATTTTTATTTTTTATTTTTTATTTTTTTATTTTGGTGAGGGGTGCATGCATGGCATAAGCGTTGGTTTCTTTTTTTTTTCTCTTTTCTTCTGCTGCTATTTTTCTCTCGTTATTTTGGTGTCCTTTTTTTCCTTTCATGAGGGCTTCGTCGGTTGGACGCAATTGTGCCCCCCATCCACATCTTCCGTGACTTCGTCAGCCAGTATTTTTTTTTTATTGAGCTGAGCCACCCTCCCAATCAGAGAGGCACACGGCATAGCAGCAGTCCTCATAGGTGAGACGGGGGAAAGAGGATTGCCTACGAATCGCCTGGTGGTTCTCAGCACTCAGCCTCATCTTATCCCAACGTCTATCTCTTCGTACGGCTCTCCTCCCCCCCTTGACTGACACCCCGTCACCACCGTCATCGTCTCCAAAGGAAAAAAAAAAAAAAACACGCGTTGCTGCCATGAGTCGCCTAGCCGGGTGGTTTCGCTCCGGCGGAAAGGAAGACGACTCGAGCACGAGCTTGCCGATTGACAGCATCGCCAAGGAGAAGGAAAACCTGGAGGATGCGATGAAGTGGGTGGAGCTCATCATGAACGATGACATCGACGGCGCCTGGGAAAAATTGCAGCAGGGCGACTCTTCCTTCCACGAAATGGGATCCTCGGTGGCCTTTTTCATGCGATCAGTCCTGGGCTTCGAGAAGCAGGTCATGACGGAGGCGACGGCGAGGCTCAACGACTGCGAAAACAGAGCCTCGTCCGATCTCAAACGGGCGCAGAAGCACGGTGCTGCTTACAACGGCAGTCAGTTCTACCCGCCGGGAACCGAGTACGAGTTGATCATCGCCGAGACGCAGCTCATGGGGGCCGTCGTCGGCGTGCTGCACGAGAGCCTGGTGGAGGCCATGAGGAGTTTTTACAAGCTGCGAAAGGCCTTTCTGACGCTGGATGGCATCGTGGCGTCCGAGGCCAAGATCTTTGGCGCGGCTACCCCGGGCTCGTCTCGCACGTCGCTGGTAGGCGGCAGCTCGACCAGCGACGGGTCGGAGTCGGCATCCGGCGCAAGTGCGCTCGGCGGGAGCGACTCTTCTGAGGCTTTCGTGGACGTCGGGGAGAGCCCGTCCGGGTCCGGGCAGGAGACCCCCAGTGATCGGGCTGATGCGTCGTCGTCAACGTCGACGGCCGCGAAGCTGGAGCGGCTGAGCCTCGGGAACGAGCTGGAGGACGCGTCGAAGCTGAGCCTGCGATCCAGCGACTCTGACCTGAGCTCGGATATCGAGCTGAACAACCCCGTCGACAAGTTCATCCACTCCGGAGCCAACATGTGCTTTGGCGTTCTCCTGCTTATCCTAAGCCTCATCCCCCCGGCCTTCTCGCGCATTCTCTCCGTCGTCGGATTCCATGGGGATCGCCCGCGAGCCGTCAAGATGCTCTGGAAGTCGGCCGTGCATTCCAACATCAACGGCGCCGTGGCTGGCATGATGCTGCTGGCATACTACAACGGCCTGCTCGGGGCTGCCGACATCCTGCCGGACCAGAAGGACTACGACGAGGATGCCGAGGCCGTCGGGCCGCCGATCGAAAAGTGCGAGAAGCTTTTGGCCGACATGCGAGCGCGGTATCCCGACTCGCGGCTGTGGCGGGTGGAGGAATCGAGAATGCTGGCCAACGAGCGGAAAATGGCGGAGGCGCTGGAGCTGCTCAAGGAGGGCAAGGAGTCGAAAATGAAGCAGGTCGCCGCCCTGAACAACTTCGAGCTCTCCCTGAACGGCATGATGTCTTACGAATGGGAGCTGATGCGCGATTCGTTCTTGAAATGCCTGGAGGTCAACGACTGGAGCCCATCGCTGTACTACTACATGGCTGGCTGTGCGTCTCTGGAGCTGTACCGAGACGCCTTCCACGCCGGCGACAAGGACGAGGCGAGGCGGCAAAAGACCAAGACGGAAGAATTCTTCCGCAAAGCCCCGACCGTGATTGGCAAAAAGCGGCTGATGGCCCGCCAGCTGCCTCTGGAGACATTCCTGCAGCGCAAGATGCAGAAGTGGGACGACCGCGCCAGGTCTCTGGGCATCGATCTGGCCGACGCGATCGGCTCCAGTCCTGCGCTGGAAATGTGCTACGTGTGGAATGGGCAGAAACGCATGGGCGCGGCGCAGCTGGAGAAGGGACTGGACTATCTGAAGTGGGAGAGATGTACGGCGAGCAAGGAAGCCGTCGCCAAAATCCAAGAGGAAAAGGACGAAACGGCTGTCTGGGCTGTGAGCATGGCGTCGCTGCTGAGAGGCGCGGGCAAGCTGGGCGAGGCGAGAAAAGTGCTGCAGGACAAGGTCATCGCCCACGATCGGTGAGTCCGAGCTTCCCCTCAGGAATATGGAGGAGGAGGCTGGCAGATGGTTTATTTTTTTTTTCAAATTTTTTTTTTCAAATTTTTTTCAATTTTTTTTCTGCCCAACTAACAGATGCAAACGCAGATCTGCCTTCAAAGGCACAGCCAAAGATGACTATGTCCTGCCATCCGCGATTTACGAGATGGGTGCCATAGCCTGGACCGAGTGCTGCAACCCCCCACAGGGCGAGGCGAATGAAATCTTGGAATACAGGCGAAAGAAGATGATGGAGTGCGAGGAGCAGCTTAACAAGGTCAAGGTATGGGAGGCGTACGTTTTGGATGCAAGAATCGGGATGAGGGCGCAAAGTGGACTGGAAACTCTGATTTGGTTCAAGAAGAAGAATGGATGGTGAATTGGGACCAAATTTTGGTAGGCCAAATATGGTTTGGATAAATCTGCGCAAATTGGATTGCTAGACGAGGTGTATGGTTTGTTCACCTAGGATGCTTGGGACTGTTGCTTGGGGGATACATGCAAACGGAATGGGCCATCATTGGTGTTTATGTGGCGGAGTAAGATATCATATATAGACTTGGAAGAGCGGGAGGATATTGAAAAGGGGGGGGGAGGGGGGGGGGATTTACTTGTACGGGAAAGGGACTGGCTGCATTGGCATCTACACACACACACACACACACACACACACACACATATATATATATACATATATAGGGCATAGATTGGCTAACCATGTTTTTTTCTTCTCTTTCGATGCGTGGACTACCTTGCATGACCAGCATGCGAGCAACATTGCGTTGATTGACATGGAGATTTGGATCAGCTCATTCATTGCACACGAACATGATAACTAGCAGCACGGGTATCAAAAACATTGGCTCATCACCGGCAACACACGGCGGTGCAACGGAACACTCGAAACGTCGAAAGATGCTATATCGTCTATAAACGCAGGATTATGAACGTGAGGGATGAGTCAAAATCGCGCGCAATTCAACCAGGATTGATGAAACAAACAAACAAACTCTGCCAAGCCCGGTCGAGGGGAGCCTTTTTTTTTTTTTTTTTGGTGATTTTTGAGTACGTGGCCGCGAGGTTTTTTATATACGCAATCATATCTCATCTCATCCCATTGCTCAGCTGCCAATCCATGCCCAGGCGAGAGGCACGTGAAGAGCCTTGATATGTGTCTGCCAAGAAAAGGGGGGGGGGAGAGGGTGAGGGCCAAGCATCGCATCCACGCTTCGTGGTTCAAAAAATAAAATAAAATAGAATAAAATAAAACAGGAGAAGAGAATAGAAGAGAAGCAAGAAGAAAGAAGATCAATTCCATTGTCCGAATGCTGGAGGTTTGATAATCGCATCAGTTTTCTTCCATCCCTCCCCCCCGGATTGCATCGTAATTGTGCTGTGCTGATACTACATACTATTGGGAATGGAATGGGGCAGAGCGGGAATCTTGGACCCCCTGAATCCTCCAATTCTCCAGCGCTGCTTTGCCTGTATCTGCTCCATCAGCGCACCCGCCCGGTGGGCCGAAGAGGCCTGAAGCGCTGCCCAGAAGAGCCTGAAGCCGCTGTGCTGATTTTTTTCTTCTTCTTTCAGCACTTGATCTTCTCCATCTCCCATCTCTCTCCCGCTTGCAACCTTCCGCCAGGCTCTCGACGAAATTCGCCGTCCTTGACATGGCACAGGACGAGTGCGATCCGCTTTCGACGAGCCGGATCAAGGACTGGCGATCCATTGTCACGTTGATTGTGTTTGTTCTCACGAGTAAGTTGGCCGCGGCCGGCCTGTGCATCCCACCACGGCGATTGGGGGAATCTAGTTCTTCCCCAGCCAATGTTGCAAGAATCCCCATGGCAAGAATCCCCATGGCAAAGGATCCCCATATAGCCGCTAACCCTGCTGTCAGACATCAACGTCCTGTGTCCGTTTCGCATCCCCATCCATGTGCCCAGGCGGCTCTCAGATCTCTTCCTGGATGCTCTGGCGGCTGCAAGAGTCCTTCCAGAGAGGCGGTATCGCCCCCCTCCGCTGGTCCAGGAGCACGACAACGGCAAGATCAAGGCCTGGGTACGGCTCAGCTTCCCCATGAACTTCGTCACGGCACCTCTCATCGCGGACTTGTTCTTGCTGGCCATTCTGGCCATTGGCCGGCGGGAAGTCCATGACGGCATCATCGGCGCCGACAACATCTCGCCCATCGACATCATGGTCTTCTTCCTCACGTTGGCCTACATCGCCATATCCATCGACGCGTCCGGCCTCATCCGATACCTGGCCTTCAGGGTGCTCCAGCGGGGGGGCGAGGCTGGGCATCGGCTGTTCTTCTATCTCTACGCCTTCTTCTTCGTCCTGGGAAGCTTTGTCGGAAACGACCCGATCATTTTATCGGGAACTGCCTTCTTGGCTTACATGACGCGAGTATCGAGCAACATTGTCCATCCAAGAGCATGGATCCACACCCAGTTTGCCATTGCCAATGTTGCTTCCGCCATTCTGGTTTCTTCCAATCCGACCAACCTCGTCCTTGCCGGAGCCTTCAACATCAAATTCATCCATTACACCGCCAATATGATTGTTCCCGTCGTCGCCACCGCCGTCGCCTTATTTCCGTTCCTGCTTTACGTCGTTTTTGCAGACGTGGATCTCATCCCTCATTCGATCAAGATGCACGTGCTTCCAGAGGAGGCCAAGGCCAAGAAGCCCATCAACCCAAACATCCCTTACGCAAGGGGCCGTATCGATGGGGATGAGGCCGATCTCGCCAACGACGAGCAAGGAAAGCTGCTGTCGCTCGAAGAAATCATGAATCCATTCCTGGACAAGTGGGGGGCCGCATTTGGCTCCGTCATCATGGCCGCCACTCTCATCACCGTCCTCGCACTCAACGCTGCAAGCGCCAAGGGCGGTGCGCACCCGGTGTTTTGGATTACTTTGCCGGCCGGTTTTGTCACCTTCTGCTGGGACATTGGCTTTGGGTGGTGCCACCGAAAAGAAACGCGCGAGGCTGCAAGAAAGGGCAGGCAGGAGTTCGAAATCGCACGCGCCGAGAGAAGCCTTCGACAAGCGGAACGAGCGAGACGGTTGTCCACAGCTAAGGATGGACTTCAGGATGATACCGAAGATGGGCTTGACTCTTCGCTCCCAAAGCCTGAATCAAAGCAAGTCCAGTTCCGAAAGTTCCGGGATCCAGATGGGGCTCACGAAGTAAACGGCATTACGACTCAGACAGTTCAGCCCAAGAGAGGCTGCAGCACTATACCAAGCCCGCCTGTCCATGCTGGCGATCGTGCTCTTGGTGCCATGCGTTCAGCTGATATGGGGAACTCGATGTCATCACCACATACCGACGTGGATACACCCGAGCGGCAGAATTCCACGAGCGACGTTAGCTTAATTGGGGAGAAGAGCACTCTGAATCCACAAGATTTGTTTGTGTCTCCGTTGGACGAAGATGTCGAGAGAAGACGTCCAAGCTCACTGGCATCGATTCAACGGCCCCGAGGTCCGGCTACGCTGCTGTCTCTTGGACAAGATGCGCTCAGGTGGTGCCAGGAAACATTCCCCACCGCTGCAGCCGTCCTCCTTCACCTACCGTTTGCGCTTGTCCCGTTCGCCTTTTGTATGTTTATCCTCGTGCAAGGACTGGTGACCAAGGGCTGGGTGCCTGTTTTCGCCTATGGATGGGATCACTGGGTAAACAAAACCGGCACGGTTGGCGCCATAGGGGGCATGGGCTTCCTGTCTGTCGTTCTATGCAACGTACGTATGACTCGGCCAGTGATTCCAGTCGACGGCTGACATAGACTGCAGTTTGCGGGGACCAACATCGGGACTACGATACTGCTGTGTCGGGTCATCCAGATGTGGCAGGCGATCCACGAGAAGAGCGGCGTCCCCATCAGCGACCGAACGTTCTGGGCCACTGTGTATAGCATGGCCATCGGCGTCAACTACGGAGCATTCAGCTCTGCATTCAGCGCCTCGCTTGCCGGTCTGCTCTGGCGCGGCATCCTCGCCGGAAAGCACATTCGCGTGAGAAGCTTGGATTTTGCGCGCGTCAATCTTCCCATAATTTCCATCTCCATGGTTGTCGGATGCGCGGTTCTTGTGGGCGAAGTGTACATTGTTAGGAAGGACACGCCCTACGACATGTAGATACCCATATGATGTAGATATAGACTTGTTTTATATATATATATATAGGCCTGTTTATATATATATATATATATATATATATATATGATGATAAAAAGAATGCTCAGCCAATGCTGTGAATATGGATCCTGTTGCAGGCGTTTGCTGGACGGATTCGATGAGCATATGGGTTAAACACTAAAATGACCATGTAACTTCATAGTTGACTAGGCCATACGAAAAAGCGAGCCTTGTGGATTAGCTGTTTTTCTATCTCTTACCAGCTATTATATATATACACCTATATGTGTTCCATTCCGAATCAACGGTGCGAGGCGCGAATAGTGACAACGGTCTCGAAAGCGGCATGCTGTTTTATGGCTGTCGTTGATCTTGAGTGTGCCGGGTAAGTCTGTTAGAACTTAGCCCGAGGTTTAGGTTTAGTAAACGATTCAAGAGCACTGACACCTGCCTTGAGAACGAAAGAATCGAAACAAAACAAAACAAAAATATAGTTTATTTAACTACTACTAGTAAGCAGAAACCTGAGATGAAGTAAAGGTGGCGATGGCAAAAAAAGCAAATGTCTGATGCTTCGCAAATGCAAAACAGCAGAGCAAGCTGGGTTGCCTTGCGAGGGTGTTTGTTGCCCGTGAGAAAACTCTCTCGGCATCGCAGAGCCCGAGTTGCCCCCCCGTCGGTTCGGCGAGATCCGGCAGCATTGAAAGTCCCGATTTGGGTTTAACAAAGACAACTTTCCGGAGAAGCTCCCCACAAGCAAGGAGGACTCGAGCTCGACATGGGGCCCTCGAAAGGCCGAAAAACCAGCAGAGATGAGCGTAAAACAACACGAAAGCAAAAAAAAAGGGGGGGACGCAAGAAGAAAAAGAGGACTCCAGTGTCACTAAAGGATGGCGTCGTTTGAGCAGCTTGGTTTTGTTTTGTTTAGGTTTTTTTTTTTCCTTTTACCCCCTTTTTTTCTTCCTAAAATCTTCCATCTCCATCCTGTTTACTGCGCACGCAAAAGAGTTTGCGTGAATGTTCTATAGCCAAAAATCTATGTCTAGTTTTTCTCTTCATAAGGATAATACTTCCCGAATCTAGCTGTTGTTGTCCTGAACAGTAAGTCTCTATTATTGCCGAAGAGAGGGTAGAAAAGAAAGAAACAAAGAAAGAAAGAAAGAAAAGAGCACGCTTGTATCAGATCTCACCAGATCTCAACAATAGCTCAAACATTAATCATGCTGCTTCAAAAGAGGACTTTGAGTCCCCAGCCAGCGGCGACACCCCGAGCGAGGTAAAGTATAACAACGGTTGCGGCGTAGAAAACTCCACCAAACACAATAACACCACTGTAGGAACCACCGTCTGCTCGCAGAATTGCACCGGCAATAGGAAGGCCGATAAGTACGCCAAAGCTCGCAATGAAAAAGGCCGTGCCAGTTCGCTTGCCAATGTCTTCGATATTGCACACTCTGCTGATGCAAACCGGCGTGATGCTAATCGCGGCGCCGGACCAGAAGCCATAGAGCACGGTGAAGGAGTAGATGGCAGCCTCGTTGGCGCCGGCGGTATACCACAGCGCAAATATCAGGGCTGCGCAAGTGGCGGACGTCAGGGCCAGGATGTTGAAGGCGCCGAAACGGTCGGCAGCGAAGCCAGGCAGAGCACGGCCGGGGATGGCGCCCACGTTGACGAGAGCGTTGAGGAGGTAGGCTCGCTGAGTGGGCATGCCGGCGTGGATGGCGTAAGAGGAGATGTAAGTGTAGGGGATGAAGACGGCAAACTCAACAAGGAGGACGGCGAGAGTTGTGAGGGCATATTTGGGATCGCGGAGGGCCCTGAGGTCGATGGCGCTGCCGATACGGGTGCTGCTCTTGTTATGGGGGAGCCGCTTCACCATCAGGCAGGCGGAGAGGCCGCCCATGGCAAGGCAAATGAAGGCGATGATGCGGGTGGCCCAGGGGAAGCCGATCCGAGGGGTGAGGTAGAGAATGATGAGAGGGAACATTATGCCACCAAGGCCGCCGGCAGTACAAGCAATGCCAGTGGCGAGGGCACGCCGTTTGTCGAAGTAGTGACCAATGATGGCAATGGCGGGATTGAAGAGGAGGGAGGCCGAGGCGCCGCCAAGGACGCCGAAGCAGAGGAAGAATTGGTAAAACTCTGCGGCGTATGTGAGTATGGGAGATGATGGACGGAGATGGGATGGGCAGGCGGGTGAGAGCAAGTGAGGGCATGACTGACCTTTGCATAGCCCAATCAGCATCATGGAGATGACGATGCCAATGTTCCCCGGTATCACCAGAACCCTTACATCATACGCGTCGAAAATGGGACCTAGGACACCGAATCTGTGATTAACAAACTCATTCTTCTGTCACTCATCAACATTCTAATGCCTTGTCCGTGTTGCTCCCGGCCAGAACCAACATCCAGGCGTATTCAACAGAGAATTTGGGGGGGGAATCAGTAAACAAATAAATTAAAAAAAATCTGCTTCCTACCGACTTGCGCCCCGCAAAAGTACAGGAAAAAGGCATAGCCACTCAGAATCCAACTAATTGTCGACTCGGGCAGGTTTCGTAACTCATTCTCTGCCAGTCTCGCCTGCAACACAGCCATGGTGTTGAGTAGCCCCATGGAGGGGATCATGCAAGCCCAAGAGCCGAGGACGACGAGCCATGCTTGGAGACCGCCATCGGGGTATGTAGTTGTTGAGAGGTCATCAGTAGTGACTGTTACTATACATGCAGATAGTTGGTAAATAACGAACCATGGACGAGGTATGGGGGGGGGGGGGGGGGGCAGGGAATTAGGCTGAGAACTTGGGGTAATACAACAAGTCGTGCATGGAGAATAGAGAGAGAGAGAGAGAGACGAACCGTCTATAACCATTTTTGGGTACGTCCAACAGTGGAAACATACAAGTGGCTATGCAGGTCTACAAGGCACAAAGGAAACAAAGTATGGACAATGTCAATAAAATACCAAAACAAGAGGTTCCCAAATCTTTCAGAAAGGGACATTTGGGGGGCCTCTTATTAACTAACGTCTTTCGGGCTAGGAAAAAAAAATGTATTACGGATTACACCATCAGTTGTGCCAAGCTCTTGAGCTTGCGATGCCGCCACTCTGAGAAGTGGATTCCGGTGCAAGGGTTGAATTCACGCCCTGTTGGAAACATGGCTTGAAAGAATTTCGAATAGAAAGCTGGATGATTCTTTTATGATTTTACTTTTACATAAATCAATACGCATGAGTTTCATATCATGTATGAGAATATGAGGATTATGAGAATAGACGCGGTTTTAGAATAGTACCTTAAAATATTTGAGATGCAAAACATTATCCGCCGATGTCGTTTTTTCACCATAATACCAACAAGTGTCAAGTTAGACCAGACCAGGCACGCAAATCTTTTTTTTTTTTTTCTCTTCTTCTTTTAACTTCGCCTTTTTACTTGGACCCATCGCGGAAAGCGCCGGCCTCAGAACTCATGACTAACAGAAACATGATGGGGGACCACAGCAAGATTCCTACTTTTGATTTTGGATGCTACGTAATTAATTATTTCCTTGTCTCTAATCTGATCTGCAATGCAGGGAGATTCTAGCGTCTGGGTGGCTGGTAAGTAAGTCAGACCATCCGGAAACCGGCCACCCGGGGGGGAGGGGGGGGTTCAGTTCCGTGGCCTAAATACCCCGGGTGGCCGGTTTCCGGGTGATCTGATTTTTTAACTCGAAAAATTATTCTTGTTTTTCCAACTCTAGCCCACAATTAACCAAAGATGTAAGTAAGCGTTGTGATTGAGTCGTTGGGAACCAAAAATGTCTCTTCAAGGTCCAAATATACGTGTATCAGCTGCCCCTACTACATCTTGACGCTCTGACAATCATAGGCAAGGCGCTTGACGAAGCTCTGGAAGGTGAAAAACTTTGGCCCCTTTCCATCTTTCAATCAAATGAAGAACATTCAACGACAGAATCAACACTAAATTCTTTTTTTCGTAGTGTATACAGCCTCAAATCCGTGCTTGTACTTTATGTCTCCCGTTATAGTTAAAGTTACATGAACCATCCCTTGTAGAAAATAGTCAAGACACTGCCAAGCCCGATCAATGTTTTCACTCGCCATGGCGTTTTGCCTGGCCTAAAATCTTATGGGCATCTTGTAGTACGTACTTCAGAAAACCGTCTCCACATCGAATGGATGTTGTCGCCAAATTGAAAGGTCAGCGATCCACTAGCCTGCTTTTGGTGTTTGAGGCCGCGTCGACGAATCACGCCTCTCGAGTCTTCTTTGCTGTGTTGACCGGATCATCGAGCTGCGTATGAGTATCATCCAAGGGCTGGAAGCGCGGTGGGATCTAGCTCATCGATAAACACCAGTTTCAGGTCCAATCAAGAAATTCAAGTCATTTTGGTTTTCTGAAATGGGAAAGATATGTTGCCATGGGACGAAAGCCAGGGAGACCGTTGTGTACGCACTCCAGGTTGGAGAGTATTCATCTTCTGTGCCCGTGTGAGGTTGTCTGCTTTGATGCTTGTCATGTTAGGAGCATCTAAAACATGTCTGTATAGAAAAGTTGCAAAATTTATGGCTCTTTCGCCAGCTCTAAGAATGACTATCGGGATAGAGTATGTAATTCAATTTGAATAGAGAACCACGATACCATATATTGTGTTAGGTCTTGGCTCTTCTGGTCTGCATTTTAGTAATCCAGAGTCAGAGTTCGCCGCATCAGAACCATCATGGCCCTTGTCAGCACTTGGATACAACGTGGTAATCTGGTGATCCTATACGAAGGCGACCAACAGCTGCGTCCGCTCGCCTGTGTTCAAGAAAGCTATGATAAATTTCTCCCGAAACTGATCAAAACATTGAAATGTACTACTATATTATTTATTTGGCTCAGCAAGTCTTGCAACATGTGCGTCGCACGTTATTTGTCACCAACCCACCAGGGATCATTTATCATGTTATTTGTCACCAACCCACCAGGGATCATTTATCATGTTATTGATAGGCCACAACGACCGTCCTTTTTTTTTTTTTTTCTTCTTCTTCTACTTCTTTTCTTCTTCTTCCTTTCTTTTTTCCTTTCGTGAATTCAAGGCTTTTCAATAACCTCATTCCTACCCCCTTTTATACCCGATCCGCGCTTTCCAACAGTAAGCAACAAATATAGATTCATAATGTACATTCAAACTTTGACAGTCAGCGATGGTGACAATATTAAGCACCCACATGACGCTCAAACTCGTCTATAGCTTGAGCGAGTGAGTCTTTCCAATCATAGGAAAATATCTTTTCCATCCTCTCCGTAACGTCTTGGGCGAATAAATCAGCATCTTTTCCAATCTCAGGGGTGCGCCACTGCACCGAAAGTCCCGTGCAGCGGCTGCTGGAAACGAGCCATTGTGCCCTCTCTCGCCGAACAGAATCATATGCCTTGAAAGCTGCTTTGAGCGCGCTGTCTTTAGTAACCGGGCCTTGGTCCAAATCCCCAATGTCCGCAACCCGCTTCAAGAGGGTCGCTAGGACCAATGCGTCCTCGATGCCCATGCTGGCCCCAGCGCCGTGAAAAGGCGTTGACGCGTGGGCGGCATCTCCCGCGAGAGCGATACGCCCATAGGCGAAGGACGAGAGAGGGTGATCGTGACTGTCAAACAGGGCCCAGCGGTTGAGCTTTTCCGGCATGGCTGATACGAACTCCCTCAGCGTTGGACCAAAGTGGGAGAAGGCTGTCATGACGTCTTCTTTGCTTCCCACATCTGTCAGATGATCCGAGTCAGGCCAGTCACCTTCGTCCCAGACAAAAGCGGCCACATTGACCACATCCCTGCTGATGATCGGATACGTCATTATGGACGCTCCTTGGCCTACGTACATGACGGCCTCTTTAGAAAGTCGCCCTAGGGCTGCCGTGGCTTTGTCCATGGGAACTAATCCACGATATGCAGCTAAATGAGTGTAATGAGGAAAAGCCGCAGGATTCTCAGGCCCCAGGACAATTTGTCGAACGCGTGACTTTATCCCATCACAACCGATAACTAAATAGTTGTGTCAAAACAGAAGATTTATATCATCAGCATTTTCCTTTGGCATGAAACAACTCCCGTAAATCAATCATACCTGCATCGGCTTCAGCCGTGGTGCCATCGTAAAACCGGAGGAGCATCTTGGCATCATTTCCCCTGTCTACGATTGATTCTAGGCGTTTTCCGAATTGAATGCGGTCTTGTGGTATCAAGTGCAGCAGTTCACTCAACAACTGGGCGCGATGAACGGGATGATACTCGAACGGCTTGATTTCTATGTCATACAGCCCATCTCCGGAGCGCAGTTTCAGATCTTCGTCGCTGCACCCGTTGATGAAATTCACGTTTTGAAGCCCGCCTGCAATGTTTTTCACACGCTTTGTGATATCGGGATCCAGGGCATCCATGCACTCCACCGCGATGGTCGGCAGCACTATGCCAGCGCCGATATCCTTCGCTTCGCTTGATTGCTCATAGATCGTGACGGGTATGTTTCGATTCAAAAGGCCAATTGCGACATGGGCACCGACAATGCCCGTACCTATAATGGCTATGTTCAAAGATGGACGACTACTGTGGCCATTCATTGTGGCGTGATGAGTTCCTGGTTAGGGGTATTTGAAAAAAAAAAAAAAGTGGTGATTGTGAGACGAACAGAGCTGCGCAGAATGAAATGAGAAGTCAGGTCAGAAAGGCTTTCATGCGTATCTATCCATCCCATTGATCTGGTATTTATGGCAATCACGACGTTATTCTCTATTTCATCCAAGATATCCAATCCAGTCCATGTGCCATTATGTCAGCGGACCTCGCTCGCCGTCAAAACCCCGCCCCCATGGTTTTGTTCCTGCTTTATGAGTGATCACCTCCTCCCGCCGCCGTGTCATCCGGTATCGCGAATCCCGGCAGCTGTCAAACGCGGCCCAATTTTTCAAAAGAAAAATCGAATCGCCGGTTCACTGGAAAAACAATGAAAACCAGGATCAGTGTTGCATTCGGCTTTATGCTACGGCGTATAAAGCAGGTCAAACTAGGTTAATGATTGGCTACAAAAGCTTTGATAATCAAAAGCTTAGAAGACAGGGGTTCTGCGGCGGGAAACCTCAGCTCCGAGAGAGTGAGCCTCTTTGCCTCGGGCGAATTCATGCTTGAATTGAGTTGATTCCAAATACTATCACGCCCTCACCAAATTTGTGCGGTATTCTTGCGTATTCTTGCGAAAAGCTCGAGTGTTCATGCTCAGTACGAAAGGATCATGTAGAAGCGAAAGCAAGGTCGGCGCCAGTATCAAAATCACGTGCTAAGTCTAGTCGTTGCGACAAAGGGCAAAAGCCAAGGGCAAAGCAACTGTATTGTGTCTTTGAATCTTTGAACAGGTGGTGATGATCAGGAGAAATAAGAATCAGCGAGCGAGGAGACGAGAGCTCAGTGTTGGGGGGGGGGGGGGGGAACCAGGTAATGGTGAGGTGGGGTCATGTGATCCCACATGACCTAAAACAATCCAGAGTACGGGGCAAAGCAAATTCAGTGAAAGCATCACAAGACTAACAGTTGGGGGGATTCATTCATTCGTTCTCTGCATGTATGCCAAATCAGTTACTTGCAAAAAGTGTTCCAAAGCAGAGTGCCATGTTCTCTCATCACAACCACAAGACTCGTAAAGTAATGATGCAAGATGCTCTGTAAAACTGGGGTGCCAATGCTGCTGATCTGAAAGAATGCCAAAAAGTTGGGTTGAACATTTTGTCGTTTCGTTGAAAGAATCCGGTACGGCCGACTCTGCACTAAGAAACTACCACAGGTTCAGCTACTCTTTTTTAGTTCAACAATCAGCTCAGCTGTTGTGAACATCTCGTTTGGTACGGCTTTGCACAAGGGAAGCTTAAACTATAAAAGATTGTTCTTGGGCAATCTTAGTCAGCAGTCACAATTTTGACTTCCCGATTCCCCCCCCCCTCGTAAAACTCGATAGTGGGTCCGTCTTTAATTATAGCCACATACCTCACATTTTTATTCCTACAGCGGTATAGCGTGTGTGTGTGTGGGTCTAATCAAGATGCCTATTTGGTCATGTTACAGATTGGACCCATAAATTGAATTTTTGCGAGGAAAAACAACACTAGTCGGTTTTAGTGCGCTTGAAGAGGCTTGAGCTAGCATTCACCTTGAAAAATTAGTCAGCAGGCAAAAGATGCTTGCAATGCGCCATTTTTACACTAACTTGGCGCTAAAGCCGCTATATTTACAGGGCTTGACTAGACCGCACCCCAAGTTTTTTTGCTCCTCCGTGGGCAGCGCCTAATTATGCAAAAAAAATGGGTAACAGATACCCTTTTATATATATATATATATATATATATATATATATATATATACATATACATATATATACCGTATGCCCTTTGAATAAAAAAAATTTAAAAATGAAAATGAAAAATTGGACTATACATACAGTACGGAGTTTGTTTGAAAAAAAAAAAAAAAAAAAAAAAAACCCCTCCATTGTTTACTGCTAAATACCTGTCAAGCGGTTACCGAGGGTTACCGAGGGGGTGGCTAGCAAAACCCAGCTTCATATAGAAAAGCCCTTTTCTACTAGTATATAGTTGCCCAATTTTATGAGGAATATTGGAGTACAGTAGAACGTACGGAGCAGTATGTACTACTTCTATAGCACACAGTATCGTTTTCCAAAGGTTGGTAATAAGGCCAGCCCTTTTTTTTTTCTTTTTTTTTTCTTTTTTCTTTTTTATTATAACCCCCATGATCATCAGAATTAGTCCAATCAGGCCTTACGAAATGAAAGAAGACATAATGAATTACCTAATAAAATAAGCCCTTTTGCAATAAAAGTTTCTAGCCGATTCTTCCTTGTACTAACTAACTAGTACGGAGTATAAACAGCCACATTGCAACTTTTTTTTTTTTTTACAGCTACACAGTCTACAGAGTCATGACCCCATGTAACGCGATTTCCACCAATTTCCTGCAAAGAACTGATTCATGACTCTATTTCGCCCTTTAGACCTGGGTTGCCATGAAGCACGTACCATGTTGTTGCAGGGGGTCTTGTGGGGAAAGGTACAAAAAAAAGGCTGCCTTGCCCGGTTTCAAAGAACTCAGACTTGTGTGATGGTATATCTTGGGTGGCTTTTATGATCCCTGGATAATTTACAATCTTTCCTGTAAAGTGCCGACAGGGGGGGGTTATCCCGCCAACAAGAGTAAGACATGTCGTATGGTAGGCCCTTCCTCTGTATAGTTTGGCTCGGTCTTCTTCATTCTGGCGAAAAGCCCTTTGTGAAGAGCTTGTGAGAACTCAAAACAATCCATCGAGGCCATCTAAGAAAGATCAGAAAGGGAAAAAAAAAAAGGGAAGATGATCAAGTCGTCAACTACAACTTACCTTTACTCCGTACAAGAGTCATCGCCCAACTAAACGGAGATGTGGGTCAGCTTGGCTTGTCGTAGGATGTTCGCTTGTGTCCACACAAAGTGGTCGTTTCAAACGCCCCTAATTTGATTAATTGCATTGTCAGCTCCATCGAAATTGACCACCTCTCATGTCTCATGCGACTCCAGCTCCTCCTGAAAGCGCACCCAAGGTTGAAAATCCACGCCAGCTAAGCCTCGTTTGCATTCATTTCTGAAGCCGTGACCGTCGGAAGAGTGGAGAAGGGGCCGGTACCACGAATGGTGATCTCCCGTGTAAGCAGGGCTTGCCTTCCGGAAGCCCCGTCTTGCCTTGGCACGGAGCAACATGGCAAGAGAGTTTGAGCTTGCAAACTCCTCTTTCTCTTGTGTTATGGGTGTTATGGGTGTTATGGGCGTTACGGTATAGGCCAAAGGGCTAAAGGCGAAGCCGCTGAAGGACGGCCCCAATTATCCAGATCCTGCGCGGAGAAGGTGTTCCGGCCCCTTACGTCATTCGCGGGCCAGATAGGAGAAGCCTGAAAGGACAGGCGGCCAATTGTGATATTTGACAGAACGAACGGACATGCTTTGGGGCCTGTCCATCATATGCACCTTTTCATGCGCCTCTCCGACCAGCGGGCAGCTCCACCACTTTGCGCGATGCGTGTCCGTGATGACGGGCGGCCTTCCTTTGAAAACATGACATCTCAGGGGGCTGGAGCATCAGCCAGCCGCGGCGATATGGGCGGCGCGGATACCGACGACATTTGCGACCTTTCCCCCGTTCCCACCTTGGTCGTCTCGCCAACGTATCTCATACAGCGAGTCTCCAAGGGCGTCGTGGACGCGTGGGATCGTGGGCGGGAAGAGTTTCTTGGCAAAGACCTTTTTGCCGCCCTCTACGGAGGCTCGCCGCTAGAGCGCTTCGACCGAATCCCCCTTGCCCACAACATCGACGTTGCCGTTGCCGCCCGCAACTTTCGACTCTGCCACGCCGCATATACCGCGTGCGGCGCGACTTGGTCGGCGCGAATCATTCCCATCTTCAGACGAGACGAGATGCTGTCGCTGGTCCTGGAATGGGACCAGGTCGAGTCCAAGACGGGAGACTCTCGCGGCGAGGTGATCCAGAACGCGCTCTCGGTCGACGAGGTGTACCGGCTCCTTATCCAGACGGTCAAGGACTACGCCATCTTCCTCCTCGACACCCGCGGCTACGTGGCAACCTGGAATGCGGGAGCGGAGCTGCTCAAGGGCTACAAGAAAGAGGACATTGTCGGGAAGCACTTTTCCACCTTCTACGGTGAAGACGATCTCCGTGCTGGCAAGCCGGAGAGCGAGCTTGTTACCTGCCTGCGCGAGGGCAGGGCGCAGGACGAGGGCTGGCGCCACCGCAAAGATGGCAGCCGATTCTGGGCCAACGTGATCATCACGGCCATATACAGGAACGGGGTACACGTCGGCTTCGGCAAGGTGACGAGGGATTTGACGGAGCGCAGAGAGGGCGAACGGAGGCTCGTGGCCGCATACGAAGAGAGCTCAAAGCTCAAGAACGACTTCCTCGCCAACATGAGCCACGAGATTCGAACCCCGATGCACGGGATGCTCTCGGCCTGTTCCCTCCTCCTGGAAACCAACCTGACCGAGGACCAGCGCGATACCGCCAACATCATTTCCGAGTCCGGCCAGGTCCTGCTCCAGGTCATCAACGGCATCCTCGACTACTCCAAGCTGGCGTCGGGCAACTTCTCCGTCAACACAGACCTCGTCGGCGTCGTGAACATCATCACCTCGGTGGTGCGCAACGTGCAGATGACGCTGCTGCCGGGAGTGTACATCAGGCTCGTCTTGGCGCCAGACCTGCCCAAATCCGCCCAAGGAGATCCGCTTCGCTTTCGCCAAATCTTCCAGAACATCATCGACAATGCCGTCAAGTTTACCGAGAAAGGATCAGTGCAGGTCAAGACCTCGGTGGCGGCCGAAGACGAAACCTCGTACACAATCATGACAGAGGTCACCGACAGCGGAATAGGTGTGGCCGAGGACGCCGTTCAAAACCTGTTCAAGCCATTTACGCAGCTCGAGAAGCCCACCAAAAAGAGGTTCCAGGGAACCGGCCTCGGGCTGTCCATAGCCAAGTCGCTGGCGGAGCTGCTGGATGGCCAGATGGGCTATCGACCCAACCTCGAGCATAACGGCAGCGTATTTTGGTTCACGGTGAAGTTGAAGAAAATCACCAACCTCGATCAGCTGGGCACTCCCGACGTGCAGCGTGATCAAGGGGCTGGGAGCTCCCAGCAAGAAGCCGACAAGGAACGGATGCTAAGACGGGTTAGAGAGATGGCACCACGAAAGCGGATTCTCGCGGCGGAGGACAACCTTGTCAACCAGAAGGTGTTGGACCGCGTTTTGAAGTCCCTTGGCTTTCAAAATTTTACCATTGCCTCCAATGGAGCGGAAGCGGTTTCGATACTGAGCGCCTCGCCCAAAGCCTACGACCTAGTCCTCATGGACATCAGCATGCCGGTTATGGATGGTTTTGAAGCGACGAGAAAAATCCGGACTTGTGGGATTCCTATACCAATCATAGCCATGACGGCCTACGCCCTGAGGGGAGATAATGAAACGTGCCTCGAAAAGGGGATGGATGACTACATTGCCAAGCCGGTCAACATGCACAAACTAGTACAAAAGCTACTTACGTGGTTGGACTCGACCGAGTGGTCCAACGTTTCCACCAATGGACCATCTTAACGGCGGCATCCCGGCTTACAAATTACAACTTTTTGGTCAAGATCCTCCTCGCCTCCACCAGCCAAAATTGCCTTCGACAGCATCATCCCCGACATGTTCAGGCCATTTGATTATGTGGTCGTCGAAGTCAGCGAAATAGAGGCCGCCGGGAACTGGCAAAAATCACAGGAGATGTATATCGGTCTCACACAGCGCAAGCCTCTCATGAGCCTGATCAATCTCAAGGCAGCCATAAAAGGCCCGTGGTGGGGATACCGACGGTTATATGATAAGATATTTTAATTATTTACCAAAAAGAAGGGCGCCTTCGTCCTCATTCCTCACGTGGGAGGCAACAACGGGCAGCGGCAGATGTTGGGCTGAGGCCCAAAAGTGGAGGGAGGGTTCTCGGGGTTTAGTATCTTAGATGTTTCAGCTAATTCTTCCTTCTGAATCGACAATATTGGCTGCATCTGGAATGCGCTCCCCAAGTGTAAGCCGGCTTACTTTGTACATTTTTCTCTGATACGAGCGGTTTGCCCGGTAGTAGAGCCGGGCAATGCTGACATTCATTAACAAAGGACAAACTTTGGCACAAGCTTTAACGGACCTTGTATTTGCCGCGTCACTTGCCTCAGCCAGAGAAATGTTGCGTTAGGATTGCAACAACTCTATGCTGCCTTGGTCAAATCGTAAGCTTTGAGCTCTGGAATAGCGTTTTCGTAGGCGTCCTGTAATATGTCATGGAACATCAGGAAGTCCGCTAGCACCAGCCTTGTTTCCATAAGCAAGATGATGTGAACATGCTCAAAGGCAGCATTAGATTTAGAAAGAGAAGTTATATAACCTTTGATATATATCACTACAGACCATTCACCCTAACGCCATTGCTGTGCAAAGATCGTATACGGGCAAGCAGACATCTCTCTCTCTCTCTCTCTCTCTCTCTCTCGCCCCTTTGGAGATTTCCGTATACCGAAGCGAGATAACAACAACTAATAGAAATTCCATCCGTGGTCTGTTAATAACAATTTCAGTTTGTTTTATATCGCGTTTTCGCAAAAAAAGAAAATTCTATATATATATAAATATATAAAAAAAGCCTCTTTATCCACATCTTTATCCGCATCTCATCATACATACTCTCATACACAACTCCCATTACACATTAGCTTTCCATTAAACTTCTTTCCGAAACCATATTGGCGATGCTCGAAAGCGGTTGACCCCCCATTATGTCAAAGACGGAGACTTTAACGCTAAACTCCCTGCCGATCCAATTCCTCAACTCGATGGCCATCAGAGAGTCCACGCCGTAATTCGACAGTGGCTTACTAGACTCGACATCCCCTGGTGCTATTGACATGGCGACGGCAAGCTTGGCGGCAAGGGCGCTCAGCACAATCTGGCCACGCTCGTCAGGATCGGTGGCCTGGCGAAACAAAACAGCCGGCTGGTTGCCCTGGGCCGAAGGATAACCTTCCTGATTTGCCGCCGAGCTGGGCACAAACGAAAAGCCGGCGAAGAAGGGCACCTCGAAGTGGGCGGGCATCGTCTGGTCACGGGCGATGAAGTCGGCAGGCGTCCGCAGCCCGAATAGAACCTGGGACGAGCTGGCTTCGAGAGAGAGATGCGAAAGCGGGTTCGCAGGATCACAGCACATGGTCAGCATCGCAAGAAGTTCAATGTCATCGATCGACTGCAAGTCCTGATCCGCCTGGCGGCGGCGTTGATACGCGGCCGTCTCGGCAATGATACCAATGTTACGCATCCATCCGATATCGAGCGACAAGGCTTTCTGGCCGCAAAGCACGCGTTGGTGGGCTAGTGCATCTTGGAACGCGCAGCCAGCCGTATAATTTGCGCTTGACGGCTGCCCGACCACACCGGCAAGAGAGGACAGCAGGATGAAGAAGTCCAGGTCGTTTGGAAGCAGACGATGCAAGTTCCATGCCGTCTGAGCCTTGGATTTCACGGTCAGCTCCCACTGCGCAAATGTCATATTCTCGAAAATGGCGTCTTGGAGAACCATGGCCGAGTTGATACAGCCCTTGATGGGCGGCAAGCCTTTTGAAACACACTCGGCCAGCAGGCCTTCGAGGCTGGATCCGGACGATGCGTCGCACTCGGGTGCCATGATATGGACGCCACGCGCTGTCAACTTGTCGATTAGGTCAACAGCTGCTTTGGATGCAGCACCGGATCGTGAAGGGACAATGATATGTTTCGCCCCCCGGTCCGCCATCCACATCTATAAGGATCGGGAGTCAGTAACGTTGGTAAGTAGAAAAAAAGGGGGGGAGGTGTTGAACAAAGAAAATATATCGTACCAAGATGGCGCGGCCCAAACCGCCAAAGCCTCCGACAACCAAGTACGATGCTTTTTCGTCAAAGGTCCATGGCCGACGCTCCAGAGTAAGTTGCTATTGCACGTTTTGTCAGTCCGAGAATTGATTCCAAGAAACGGGGGCGGCAGTTGATCTGCAGTTGATCTGTAGTTGATGGGGAGCGGGACTTACAGGAACCAATTCATCAGGCTCAGGGGCGATGACTATGCGGCCAATGTTCTTACCGCTCTGAAGGACTCGGAAAGCTTGCTCCGCGTCACGCAGCCCAAACGAACGTATTGGCTGGGGAGGCAGGATCTTGCCCTGGTCCAACAGTTGCATTGTGCTCTCCAGCAAGCGGGCAGTAACGCTAGGCTTCAGCCACATCAGATGGACGGCCGAGAAGGAGACGTTTTTCGCAAACATGGCCATGGGGAGCATCGCGTTCGCCTTGATATCGGCGTTGCCGATATCAACAAACCGCCCAAAGGGGGCCATGCATTCCCACGAGGCGCGCAAACCATCGCCCGAGAGCGAGTTGAGGACGCAGTCGACGCCGCGCCCTTGGGTGTGCTGCATCACGCTCTCGGCGAAGGAGGTTGTTCGGCTGTGGAAGATGCAGTCCTCGGGAATTGATAGCGTGTCCACCAAGAACCGTTTCTTGTCTGGCGACGAGGTCGTGGCAAAGACCTTGGCTCCCAGCATTTGGGCAATACGAACGGCCATCTGACCCGTGCTGCCGGCGGCCGAGTGGATCAAGACCGTCTCGCCGGGCTGCAGCTGCGCGACGTTGACGAGGGCGTGGTAGGATGTCAAAGCAGGCACGAGGAGCGAGGCGGCGCTCTCGAAAGACAGCGAGTCGGGAATCCCGATCACCCGGGTCTCGTGCGCTCGGGGGTATTTCCTCATGCACGCTTCGGCGAGCATGCAGACGCGGTCGCCAACGCGAACAGAGCCCGAACAAGCGCGGCCGACCCGAGTAACGATGCCTGCGCAGTCAGCCCCCAGCAGATCGTCCTGGGTCTCGGAGTACCGGCCGAGCGCGATCAAGACGTCTCGGAAGTTGAGGCCCCAGGCGAAGGCCTCGATCTCGATCTCTTCGGGACCCAGCGGCGACTCGTGCGCAGCGTCGTACACCAACCGCAGCGAGTCGAGCGCGCCGGGAGTTCCCACGTCGAGCCGTAGCGCTGGAGAATCCTTCCATGCCAGGTGCTGAAGCTGGGGATAGAGAAGTGCTTGCAGTGAAGTGTTTCCTGGACCGTCCACGCTGGCCCGGCCAACCATTATCTGTCCATCTCGAACGATGTATTCGACCTCTTCGGAGAGAGACGACTCGAAAGTCGCGTGGAAGACTGTGGAGATGTAGCGCGCGCACGCCGCAATATCTGCCTGTCCCTCTATCGCAACGGAGACGAGGTCGCTGTGCGGCTGCTCGGCGCGGATAGTGCGGAGAAAGCCCTGTATGACGCCGTAGTGAGGATACAGCTCATCATCGATGCCCGTCGACGTAGCCCACAACAGTCGAGGCGCCTGCTTGACGAGGCGTTGAAGACAGCCAAAGCTTCTCTCGTCTGACAGGGAGGCGACCAGCGGCCGGCTGTTCACCTCGGCTAGGCAGATCGCAATGGCGCCGTCTTCCCAGCTTGTCTGCTCCGCCTGGTCCAGAGAGGAAAACGCGCGCACAGCGGATTGCCGGTTCCCGTCGGGGTTGAGATGGCCGAGTACCGCCTTCACCAGGTCTTTCTGTCGCTCTTCGTCATCAACGATGAACACGAGGCTGGGCTGGCATCCGCCTGCTGTTGCTTCTTCCCGCGATGATGTTATCGCCGAGGCTGCCTCATCATCCGCCGGTTGCTCTCCCGGGCCTTGCTCGACGGCTGTGCTCACAATGATGCTCATAAAGTGACACTGGTCGCTCTGGTAGTCTCGGATGACCAGCTCGCTCCCCGAGAAGCCGGTGGCTCGCAGACACGTATCCCACTGCTTTTCGGGTATGGCGGCAGAATAGGGCCGCCATTCTTCGCGAGCCACCCACCAACTGGGCACCAGGCCAGACCAAAAGTTGGTGGCGATGTCGTCCGGATTAATGACTTCTAAGAGGAGCAGCCGGCCCCCAGGCCTCAGGGCCGTGCGGACGTTCCGAAGCGTGGCCTCGAGGGAAGGGGTCGCATGCAGCACACAGCCCGCAATGATCAGATCATACGTGCCTGGCTCGAAGCCCTGCTGGGCAATGTCTGCTTCCAGGTCCAGAGTCTTGAATACCATGCGGTTCAGCAACTCGGGCCATCGATTTCGAGCCCCTTCCAAGAAGACGGGGGACACGTCGGTGTAGGTAAACTCGGCGAAGCTCAACGTGCCGGTGCGAGCCTCGCGGTCTTGGAGCGCGCGCATGACATGGCCCGTCACGCCGCCAGTGCCGGCGCCCACCTCGAGGATTCTCATGGCCGGGTTCTCGTGCGAAGCCAAATCAAGGAAGCGTGCCAGCCGGCCGTCGGCGCAGATGCTCTCGAATACATGGGCATAAAAGACAGAAGCGAGATCTGACTCGAAGACGATCTGCAGCGGATCGACCTCCGCGGCAAGTATCGCCGGCAAGCTCCGGGCCACCGCCGTGTAGACCTTCCACTCTGGCATCTCCGCGTCGATTTCGCACAACCGCCTCTCCATCTCCTCATCACTGATTGCGTTTGCCTCTTCCCGGCGCGACGGCGACATGCGACCGACGTGGCGCTCCATCCACTCGACGTGCCGACGGAGATTCACAGGCAGCTTGGCAAGATGGCTCTCGACGATGCCCCCCAGCGTGCGGGCAACGGCGATGTCCAAAAGAGAGTTGAGTTTGACGGACCCAGCGATGATCGGGGCTTCATCTTTTGTGAAGGCTTCGGCGTGGCAGACGCTCGCGAGCTCTTTGGGGTTGAGCAGGCTCAGCTGTGGCTTCCATTCAACCCTGTGAACAAGTGTTTTCTTGTTGCCGGGCTCGGTGCTGCCGTCGAGGCCGTGGTCCATCGAGACGGCAGCCGTGGCGGCTTCTTGGATGGCGCACAGCACCGTCCCGTCATCAGCGAGGGCGTACACAGAGCCGTGCTCGCCCATCTTCGAGCCTCTCGCGAATCCTAGCCAGTGGATGGACTGCGTCTGTGGTTGCTGCCAGCCTGTGGGGGCGAACCAGGCATCGCGCAAGCGTACGGGAACGTTGGTGGCAGGCAGCTGGCCGGCGCCGATGCGCAGCATGTGGAAAACCACGTCGAGGATGGCAGGATGCACGATGCTGGTGGTCTGGTATCTGGCCTTGGAGGCATCGACGCGAGCAACGGCAACGCCCCCCTTGGAGTCCAGGAAGATGTCTTGCAAGACCTGGAACCAGTCTCCCCATTTGAGGCCGACCTTGGCGGCATCCTGGTAGTAGACTTGAGAATCGACGGGCTGCGTGCAGGCTTTCTTGGCCTTTTCGTGCCGACTGCGAGTCCTCATATCTGCTAA
This sequence comes from Trichoderma cornu-damae, assembly GCA_020631695.1. Classification (NCBI taxonomy): domain Eukaryota; kingdom Fungi; phylum Ascomycota; class Sordariomycetes; order Hypocreales; family Hypocreaceae; genus Trichoderma; species Trichoderma cornu-damae. The sequence goes on from CM036088.1 coordinate 5,507,873, forward strand.
GCGCCTTCCTTCGCCGCCGTCGATGTCTGCCGAGGCTTTGTATTGTACTTGGATGGTGGTTCGGCAGCACTCGGTCCATCGGCCGCGGAAATACGACATGACTGCAACGTCGAACCAGGTTGCCTCCTTCTCGTGCTGCTGCGTCTTGGCCGGAGACAAATGGGTCTGCACCTCGATTCGATCTTCAAATGCCTCGCGCACCACGATGGGATTCATGAACCGGGCCTCCTTCACCAGATAGCCGGATATCTCGCGGCCGGGGAGCTGTAACGCCATCTGCTGAACGGCCTCCATTGCCATGACGAGCATTCCGGCGGCAGGGTATAGGACGTTATCGCTCACCACATGATGTGCGATCCACGGCAGCGACTCGGTGGCCAAGAAGGCCCTCCACCGTGGTTGCAAAGGGTTCCAGTCAGTTACGCGCATTCCCAGCGTCTCTCCGGAGACCGGTTCGCGCAGCCTGAAATCACGGCTGATGCGCGACTCGGCCCAGTAGCTTAGAGAGTGGTCAAAAGGATATTCCGGACAGTCTATGAGGAAAGCGGCCCGGGAATCCGCCTGCTGGTTGGCGGCCGAGATGGACACGCCGGCATGCCCGTGACAAAAGAGCTCTCCCACGAGCTTGAGCACCGTCTCGACCGCCGGTTCCGTGCGGTGCAAGGCGTACGAGTATCGTACACTGTTGTTCTTGTTGCCCGGCTGAGCAACCGTGTCCAGCACAGGGCGGCGAAGCGCCGGGTGTGGCCCGATTTCAACGATGTCGGTAATCCTGCCCAGGCCGACCTTGAGCGACGATGTCTGTGTCAGTGTCTGTATGGCGGTCGAGAACCGGACGGGAGACACCAGGTTCTCCACCCAGTACTGTGCCGTTGCCAACGTGGCTGGGCGAGCTATCTTCCCCGAGACGGACGACACCATGGGACAAGCCGTGCTCGCTGCCTTGGCATCCCGCGTGACGGAGCCATCGGAGCCGAGATTTCCCATGCTCACCAGGTAATCGTCGGCAATCTCTTGCATCGAGGGCGAGTGGTACGCAACCCCTGTCATCAGCACGTGGGCGAAGATGCCATCTTTGTCTGCCTGGGCCTTGATGGCCTTGATGGCGCCCTCGGGACCAGACAGTGTGCAGTTTGTGGGACTGTTGATGCAGGCAGTGCGCACCGAACCAACGTCGTCCGCCTTGACGTCTGCGAGGTATCCTGCGACTCGGTCTTCGGCCAGATTTACCGATAGCATGGCGCCTGGGGACGTCGACTTGATGGCTCTCAGCTTCCCGGCAAACTGACCACGGAAATATGAGACTTTGCAGGCCGATACGAGAGACAGGGCACCAATTGCGTAGCTATTTCGAACGTAACAGAGAAGAAAAAAAATAATCAGTATACTTGATGAAAGACTTTGGAGATGAGGTGCAATGGTTTTTTCAAACGTACGCAGCGGTGATTTCTCCCGACGAGTGTCCGACAACAGCGCCGGGAAGTATACCAAAACTCTTTAGCAACTCCACCAAAGCAATCTGCACGGCCGTAGACAGCGGTTGGCTGTATTCTGGCCTGTCTATGTTGTCGCGGGATCGCAGCTCGTCTATGAACAAGATGTGACATGTTAGGTTACGTTTTCTCGTTACGTCGAATGTGGTCTTTGGTTGGGTTGAATCTTACCAAAGACGGACCATTTAGATCCCAATTCCCTGTATATATCATCGATTTTCCGCATGAAGGAAGCGAACACGGGGTATTTGAGCAGATCCCAGCCCATGTTGACGTATTGTGCTCCTTGGCCAGTGAACACAAATGCCAGTGCCGTCTCGCTCGAGCTTCGAACAGGCCTTGCCGCCGAAAGACGCACATCTTGCGAGCGCGCGTCTTCCGCGCTTTCAGGCCCGCTGTTGGCAATGGCAAAAGTCCTCCAAAGCATGTGGCTGCGCCGGTTAGCCAGGGTGAAGGCCAATTTGTCAAGCCGGCCCGCATCTCCCACCGACTTTGCAGCGTAGTAGCCCTCGTAGCCTAGAGTGGTGCGCTTTATGGCCTTCTCGTCCTTGGCGCTCCAAACGAGCAGACGCGGGAGGTTGTCGTCTCGGGGAGTTGCGTCCAGAGAGCGGTCCGCGGCATCGGCGGCGGCGTTGGCTGCACCGGCAGTGCAATGGTTCCCGCTCAGGCCTTTTTCTTGCAGGTAATGCATGGCATCGTCGAGGATGACGTGTGTGTTGGAACCTCCAAATCCGAAAGAGTTTACGGATATTCGACGTATGCCAGCGCTTGGCCAGGCAGTGCTTTGCTTCGGGACCTTGGGGTCCGGTTAGAGCCCAATCCAAAGAGAAAGTCGCTTTATACGAGGTGTTTGGCGACGTACCGTGATGTTGTAGAAATCGGCATCAATTCGAGGACTGATCTTCTCAAAATTCGCATTGGGCGGAATGATACCCTTCTCGAGCATCACTTGTAGGAGAAAATTCGTCAGCGGCCTACTCATACCCCGGCATTTGAGGGGGCAGGGCTCAGATCAGCTTACAGATGGATTTGAGGATTCCTGCCAGGCCGCTGGCTCCTTCCAGATGTCCGATGTTTCCTTTGACGGAGCCACTGAAAGGCCATTTTTTTGTTAGGAGGGAATGTCTTGGCTCGGGCTCAAGGGAAGAAAGCTTTTTCCAACGTACACGTAAAGGGGATCTTCAATTGATCGATACTTCCGAAACACTCGACCTATGCCTTTGATCTCAATTGGATCACCCACAAGTGTGCCGGTTCCTGAATTGCTTACATGGTCAGAAAAAAGGTTTAAAAAAAAAAGGGGGCACGGCAAAGATGTTGGGAATTGGGAGAGGTGGAAATAAGCAGCAGGGGGGCTACTTGCCATGAGCCTCGACATAACGAGTCTGGTCGAAAGATAGATTGGCCTTCTGGTAAACGTGGCGAATAAGCGCCTCTTGCGCCTCGGGGCTAGGTTGGGTGAGCCCCGGAGTGTGACCATCCTGATTGGAAGCAGACGACCGGATGACGGCACGAATCATATCTCCATCGCGTATAGCAGCAGATACGGGCTTGAGGACAAAGGCGATGATGCCCTCGCCTCTGGCGTAGCCGTTCGCACGATGATCAAAGCTATAGCACAAGCTATCCGGGGATAGAAACCCCTGGCTGGATAACATCTGGAAGGTTGATGGATCGAGAGCCAGGTTAGATCCTGTGACAAGCGCCTGTGACAATGTCAGATATCCCTGTTGAATATAGGCTCGCGTTGGAGGGGGGGGGGGGGGTTCGGTTTGTCGCTTACAGCAGACGCATCACCGTCCCGTAAGACTTTACACGCCATGTCGATGGCTGATAAACTACCGGAACAGGCTGTGTCAACGTGGATGCTAGGGCCGTGCAAATCAAAGTAAAAGCTGACGCGGTTCGGGATCAGAGAGGCAACGGTGCCGGTAGCGACGGTTCGCTCTGCGTTGTCGGGATCCATTCCAACCATCCTGGCCCAGTCTTCGGTCATGGTAGCTGAGAAAACGGCAGTGCGGGAGCCCCTGAGTCTCTCAACCGGTATTCCAGCTATAAATCAGATCAATATCCAATCTCTCAAGTCGCCTGCCTTTGCCACGGCTCATCTCTTACCCTTTTCAAATGCCCGGTACGACGTCTCCAATGTCCATCGTTGCATCGGGTCCATGGACGCGGCCTCCTTGGCCGTTATGGAGAAGAAAGGAGCGTCAAATGTGGCGACGTCCTGCTTGATGAAATGCCCGCCTCGGCATTGTATCTACCAAGTGGTGTGAGCTGAGCCGACGATTTCGTAAAACGAGCAATGCGTATACGTACTTTGCTCTGCTTGTTGGCCACAAACGAGCTGGCATTCAGGCGTGACTCGGGCCATTCTGTCATTAGGTTTTTTTGGTTGTACAAGACATCCCAAAAGCTGGTATCGTCTTCTACATCCTGAGGAAGCTTGAACGAAAAGCCCACAATAGCAATGTCATCCGTAGTTTCCATGTGTAATGAATGAGTCTCAATCAGATTTCGTGGTTATAGCCTTTATTAGTTGTCAAAACGAGCGAGCCAAACGAGCCACGGATGCAAGATATTAGAAGAAGAAAAAAATTAAAAAATTAAAAATTGATAAAAGCAGTTGGGTCCGGGTCAACTCGCCATTTGTTGTGCGAACGGCTCGTTTTTCTATCTTACTCTTGTTCATACCACCCCCCCTCAATAGGCCAAAGGATACGCGCTCCATATGGTATCCCTTTACAAGGTATGCTCTGCAATGTCAAGGTATCTAAGCTAACATCCGCTACCCACTATGACTTGACTACCTACATAGTCAGGACTAGGACGCCTGCTCGATCGTTTTTTTTTTTTTTTGATTTTATTTGATTTAGGGGTAGCCGATTTCATGGTATAGACGTTACTTACTGAAAGCCCCTTTTTGCCCAAAACCCTCCCTCCCTTCAAACGATATGATCCGCACTTAGATGATTTTTTTTTATATTTGAGGTGTCATTTTTTGTATCAAAGAATCTCAATACATCATACATCAACAAACATGTCGAATAGATATCTATGCCTGTGCGAGTGTGCATTACCGTCTTTACATACCAAACAATACTATCAGTAGGTATTATTATGATGTAGTGGGAAGCGGTGTGTAGAACCATTTTTCACTCCAACCTCTCATAAAACCTAAGGTCGGCCCAGGGCTGTGAAACACGAGCTAGAGCCGAGCTAAGAAAACAACCCTATACGCAAGTCTTTACGCCAACCCTTCCTAGCCCAAGCCTAATTTACCCTCGCACTAACACTTCAACTTCAACTGTCTACTCCGTAGAGAAAGAACCCTCTGTCATCGGCAGCAGTTGATAGGAGCACGGCCATTTAAGATACCCCCCGTACATGGTACCACGTAGCTCTATTTCTTCACTACACTGGAAGCCATGATCCCCGGATATAATCTACGGTGTCATTCTTGCTTTTCTTACTCCACCACCGGGGGTTGCCAAGCCACCAGGACAAGACCGAAGCTAAGCAAGTTAATTGCTGGTTTCTGCATACAACGTCGTATGGGCGTTGACTTTTAAACCGGAATCTGGGGGAAATCCGGAAGGTCCAACAGGAATTCAGGTACCTCAGTGGTTGACTTCCACTTAGCCTTGCAGTCACAAGCATTTGCCCCTTTTGGATAGGCAGACAGATTATACCTTTGTAATGTTGTCAATTATCTAGCAGAGGATCAATGCTGGCTCTACATATCCAGTGCCGTTGCCCCACGTCCCATCACCGCCCCGCATCCGGAAACGAACAGCCCTGTGAGCACGGTCAAAATCCGGGATTTTAGCCCCTGCCCTCGACCGGATCCATCAACTGTTGGGATGGCACGGACAGGGAAACTCGACAGGGCACCGTTGCATGCCGAGCTCCCTGGAATCCCACCCTGCAACGGACAGTACGGAGTAGGTTTGGCGAGCCATGACAATCGTTATGTGGAGTTTATCGTTACAATGGAGCGGCTGTTTAGGCGGGATGACCCGTTGTTGTTAGGCATTTAACCAGAAAAAAAAAGGAGAGAATAAAGGAGACGCTTACTCTGTATACACCATACCCCCTTTTTAGGGCTGTTTTTAGGGGCGTGTGCGAGACGTTTAGGGGGGGGTACGCCGTTACAGAAAGCTTTTTATGGGGGCTTTTAGCGATCATCATTATAACCGACGTAGCAGGCAGCGACTTTTGGTTGGAAGAAAGGTTTTGCTGCGTTGTCTTTATCGTTATAGCGCGATTATCGTCCCGGTGGGTGTTCGTTATGCTGCTTGTGAGCCTAGGGTTACAACCCTTGGGAGTCGTTGTCTTGCATCTCGGCATACAAGTACGGAGTATGATCAGTCAAGAAGCCTAGGTGGGGTTGGTTGGTCAAAATAGTCACTGGTCACATTCATGCGTCGCATATACGGAGTATATCTCCTATTGATTACGTGGCCTTCGCTCAATCACAAAATCACAGTTAGGAGAAGCGGTATTGGATTCCAGCACGTACGTAATGCACCAATCGAAGAGATCTGGGTTCTTCATAGAATCAAGAATCAGCCATGGCTCAGATCAGTCGGCGTTTTCCGCGAATATAGAATCAAAAATTAGCCATGGCTTAAATCATTCGGCGTTTCCCGCGAATTCGGATTGACACGCGCATCTTCAGGGCGAATGCCGGCAGAGGGTTCTTCTCTATTAGCCTATCACCAGAACATGTGTCGTGGAAATTCGACGAATTGCCCCATCAAGCAGAGGCATGTTTACGACGACCCTCGCCCTCGCCCTCACCGCCGGAAGCCATGACGATGTGAGAGCCTAACGGTGGGGCTGCACTAAATCAGATGTTTTCCTACACTTGAAGCGTCCCAATGGACGGCGGGCATCTTCGACCACCAGCATACATGTGCATATGCTGTAGAAACTCGCCAAATTGGAGGATAGGGGGGGGGGGGGGGGGGGTTCTGTTATTAGCACAAAGGCTCGTTAGACGGTAAACGACCGGCCCATCGCCGATCCTGGCAAAAACCCGGGTCACATCATTGAGCCTAAACGGCAGTGTAGCCACAACCGCATCTTCGGACAACCCCATCACACCATCGAAGGGGGTCCAGACATCTGGGCAGAATCCACTGACCCGGAAAGCGGCTCCGTTGTCAGTCGACATCCTAGAGAAGTAGCCGCAATGCCGATCGCTATGAAACATCGCCAACTCCTATCAGTAAGACTGTCAGCACGGCCTCCCTGTCTCTTTTTTTTTTCTTTCCTCGCGTACCGTTACAGGTACGCTAGGATCAACGGAGTACAAGTAATGCGGTTAGGAACTAGGGGTTGCACAATGGCCAACGAAGATAGGGCAGAGACTGACCAGCAGCCGGCTGTGCGCACGGGACCATCGACGCGCGAAAATTCATCATCATTGCGTTCTTGACGGAGCCTCATTAGAGCACTGTTTCTCTCTCTCTCTCTCTCTCCTTCTCTCCTCCTCTCCTTTTCTCTTTTTGCCAAAGAAGACGACTTGAGCTTAGAGCTCCTGTGATCGTGAATACCTGTTTGGGGCTGGAGCGCTTCAATGTTCTTCCATAGGGTTCAATTATTATAGACTATAAATACATTACGATATTAAAGGGCCTTCCAGGCAAGTATGGTCTCAATCCCCTTGGCTTCCTCGGTGCCAATCCTTCCAATGCGTTTTTACACGAGGAAAAATACGGAACAGACCAACATATCTGCAGGTGTAGCAGAGTAGGCGATGGCTGATCTATACCCCTCTTTACTTCATAATCCTATACTGCCCATGCAGCCTTGGAATTCTTGTGATAGCTTCCGCTGTCGTTGCTTGAGTGAGTGTCATCTTGAGGCGTTCCGTCAACTGTAATTCTCGTAGTCCTGACGATGCCACCCGTAGATCCGGTATACCCTTCCTGACGCAGCTTCTCAGTTGATTCTGAGGCCTTCAAGTTTCCCATCACCATTGTGTCTTCATCAAGAACTCGGTAAGCGTTGCTGGTCGTGCTCGGCATCTTAGTAGAGGACCCAACGCTGTTCCCATAGTGACCGTTCTTAGGCGCGCTCGACCCTCCCGACGGCGTGCTGAAGCCCCTCTTCATCTTGCGCAAAATGCCGGTATCCTGGAGAATCTTGGGAAGGCAAGGCATGCAGACAACGAAGAAACCACACGTCATCTCGGCGATGGCCCAGAAAATCAAATCCCCTGCGCGATACGTCGCATCTGTGGTATGACCATAGGTGACGGTCACCTGCAGGCGGAACACTGCCGCAAAGCACGCACTATAATTCCAACCGTTAGGTCGGTCCCTGCCCGGATGTCTATTTGCTTGGGGGAAGCAGGACAACTCACATTAAACCGAGGCCGAAAACAACCGAAACACCCAGCCTCTTTTGCATGGACATCTTCAATCCCCAAATAGTACGCTGTGGCAAGAGAAACATGATAATATCAGATGCGAGATAGATGATACCGGAGCTCAGCTGAAGCGCGTATAGCGGAAAGCATTTTCCTGGGATCCTGAAGTCCCAGCTAGCCACGTGGGGAATACACTGCAAGTTGAGTGCCGTAACAATGCTGATGCCCGCACCCAGCTGAACGGCAATCATGACCATACAAGACCACCAGAATATGCTGGTGGTCCTGTTCCCCTTGGGCACCAGAATCCTGGACCACTCAACAAGAATGGCTATTTTGAGCAGCATCAGAACAACGCAGTACGTATTGCCTTGGACGAAAATAAGCTAGTAGTGGCAACGCCTGCATCAGATACCAAGCTTGCAAGAAAGGGGAAGATGGCTGGACTCTGGAGGCAGACGAGTTGCGCGAAATGCCAAGGCCAGAGATAAAACTCACATATGTCAACGGGATGAGGTCCCCGAGGCGAACATTCCACTGGTGCACATAATAGCCGGGAGTATATATTATGCTAAAGGAGGCCCAAAGACAGCCCCAAAACACGCCCTAGAGTCGCTACAGTCAGCTTCGTCGCTCAAACAGTCTCTCGCAGGAAGGAATCGTCGCGGAAAACGAACATATGCACTAAAAATTAAAGCTGTAGTACTGCACGTTAATGACTCGCGTTCTAAAAGGTGGTTGGCCGGAGAAGGGGGGGGATACCTTCTTCCAGCTGGAATTTTTTCAGCAAGTATACCCGACCGTATGCGCGAACAAAAACACATATTGTCGAGACAACGCAGAACAACAACAGCGTGAACCAAGCCAGCCAATTCTTATTCTCAGGGTGGTCGAGGTTCGGAATTACGCCCTCCGGAGGCGCGAGAGCAGGCCCGTTCAAGTCCATGGCGAAAACGTGTATGGTGGAGTGAAGCAGACGGTCTGCTGTTGCGTTGGGTGATGCGGCAACTTGGCTTGCAGCTTTTGTCGATGGCCAAAGGACCCACGGGAGAAGTGTTTTATCTATTGCAACTCTACTCCAGTCTTGATTGTTCTGGATTTTTCTTCATTGCTTTTGATTGTTCTAGATGCTGTATCGTCCACCAGTCAACCCCTGAAATGATGTCCCTTGTCAATATAGAGAAGCCATCAGTGCATGAATGGCAATTTCTTTCTCTACAAGGTCTATTGGTGCTCACGGGAGCCTTACTCCTTCCAAGACTACGGATGGCCAATCACCAATTGAACGACTGCCCAGGCCCTGACCATTGCTCTCTACGGAAGGCGCGTATATGCAGACCCTTGACTTGTTTTTGTGGAAATCATTCCACTCCCCTGTAACGTTTACCCTGAACCTGTGCTCGCATTTCTGAATAGTAGTACGTAGTACTCCGTAGAGAGTGCTGCTATATCTTCTTGCTCTGAGAGCGGATTTCCCCAACACCGGAGAAGGAAGGAAGGGGTAGCTGACAAGGTACAAACGCCACTAAGGACCCTTGTCAACATGAATTTGCATTACCGTAATTAGAAACTTGATTTGTTTGCCGAAAAGTGAAGGCAATCAGGCTGCCATAGAGTGTAGACATGATGAGAAGGACCAAAAGAATGATGATGCTTACTAGTATTTACTCGAAAACAGAAGCATCTTTATATACTTGTATTGACCTACTTTTGAAAATCTCCGTGTGTGGGCGGGTGCTGGCGTTGTGGGTGTATGTACTCCGTATTATAATCCCTTTTTTTTGTCATATTTACACGTCAGCTTTTTTGAAAAAAAGAAAAGAAAAAAAAAAAGAAAAAAAAAAGAAAAAGAAAGAAAAAGAAAAGAAAAAGAAAAGAAAAAGAAAAGAAAAGGGCGTAGGCGAGGTGGCTCCGCTGGAAGCGAAGAACAGGTGACAAACAGCCCCTAATAGTTAGCGTTCTCGTCAACATCCCTGACCAACGTACGGGCAGGACGAACGAGTTTGAAACGACCTACAAACTGCTGCCAGCATAGAAATTAAGGCAGTGCAGCTATCAAGGATCGTGTGGAAGCGAAACGGAGGCCAACGCCAGTATCAAGAGCATGTGCTTCGTCTTGGCAATAAAGGGCAAGGCAACTGCCTGCATTATGTCTTTAAACAAGGCCATGATGATTTAGGAGAAGAGCCGGGTGGGTGAATATAGCGAGGCATGGTCATGTGATCCCACGTCAACCCGTAACAGCAACCAATAAAGACAGGGTAGAGCTGATCGACGCGACTCTGCGGAGTAGACGCTTGTTATTGATCAGAGGGAGCGAAAATCATTATATAGCAAGCCTACGGAGTCACATGCTTAAGTGTGGAAAACAGTGCTCGTTATGCACCAAAGGAGCATATCTCTTATGCGATATATGCTTAGGGCGCTAGGCCCCATTAGGACAAAGCTTAGTCTCCCGGTCGGAAGGACTCCTTTGTAATTATTTATAGGCCCTACGGCACCCATTTCCTTTGTTTTATTTAAGGCTCTTTCAAACCTATCTTCCTAAGCTCCTTTTGACCAATCCGCTCTTTCCGACATTAAGCAAATAGCAGTACTAGTAGTAGTAGTAGTAGCAGACTGGTAGTAAATACTACTTCGTATATCATTGGGATACAATGGGAAAAACGAGCCCCGCTCTGGTTACGAACCAGGTTAAGGCCTTCCGTGAGGTTTTTATTTTTATTTTTTATTTTTTACTTTTTTTTGTTATTATTACTATTATGACAACAGGATTCTAAGCGGTATCCTTACCAAGCGGTGAAGGGTATGAAACCCCCTCCCCCTCTCTCTTGCTGTTGTTGGGCGAACACGCAGTAGGTGGTATCAAGTTGATTGCAATTTCCAATCCCCGGCCCAAAGACAAGTAGCCCTGCTGTAGAGCATCGTATGGACGACCAAATGATTTCCCCACTCCCCTTTTGGGGATTTAAACGTTCACTAACCGCGGGTTTCCATCTAATAACTCCTCAAATCATTTCCTTCAACCCAAATCTCACCCCTATACAAGTTTATAAGCCGTCTGATTCAACATGCCTGAAGTGTCCCCAGAGGTCATCACCATCATCACTCGCAAGAAGCTATGGTACTGCCGGTACACCGACACCAAACAGTGGCATCTCTTTGATGGGGTCGCCGTGCCCGAATGCAAATTCCAGTATTTCTCTGACGGCAAACTCTTTGTGAACGCTGGTTTCACTTATTCATGGGGTTCGCGCGAAGAGTTTACCACGTTTTTTACCACGGCGCTGGCGAGCCTACGAACTATGCACTTGATCGGGCCCGGAGAATTCGAGCAGGTCAGCGAGGACGAGGTCAAAGCCATCTTTCCCATCACCTACTTCTCGGCGCTGAAGCAGACGGAATCCGAGTCTCACGGCGTCCAAGGCCAAGGTGGAGGTTATTATTTCGAGACGTACAAGAAAATTGGCGACGACTGGTTGATGACAGATTTGAAGATGGAGAGAACGTATGAGAAATGAGAATAAGGGGGGGCTAGGGCTTGGTATAAATCGCATGTGTATGAGCGGCGGGCCCGAGACTGCTTGCAGAGGATTGGGAGTCATTGGGACATGTTTGCCTCCAAATGGGCCAGTCGACTGTCGCCGACTGCCGTAGGGTCACCAAAACATTAGCAAAAAATCAATTAGGCACGCGGCGAATACATGGCAAATACATGGGCGAAACTTTTTATTCTCGACTGAATTTACATTATGCCCCTGTACTCGAAATATTCATTCCACTCGGGATCTTCAATTAGTAGCTTGGCGAGCGACTTTTCAAAGGTAACGACGAACTCGCATCCCTCGTCTAACCCAGGTCCCTCGATACGAGGCGGGTAGACCTGGACGACGCACCGGGTCACGTTCCCCGAGACGTGGCGAAATGCCGCCGGTTTGGCCAGTCCGAAGTCGGCAGCAGCGACATTAGTGGCGCGCCAGTCGGTCATGATAACTGACATGGGGTGAAAGGTCTCGGGATGCAAGAACAGACTGCCCTTGTCACGGATGGCCGCCACGGCCTCGAGTCTCTTGTCGAGGTCTTCCTGATTGACGCTGTCGGTCAGCTGACGGATAAAGGAGGCGATTTGAGACAGCTGGCTCTCGAAGATGACTTCAGACGCCGTCGGCTGCCAACCCTTTGCCGTGACCGACATGGCGCCGTACATGACATTGCCCTGAGTGCGAGGAGGACACGGCGGGCTATGAAGGCGCTTGCGCATATCGACCGCCTCGCCCCATAACAAACTGCTCGACATGTCAGGCTTGAAGGTGGGAGCGCGGACGCGTGAAAAGGCGCGCCAAATGAAGGCTGAGAAGGCATCATAGGTCGAGATCCAAGTGCCTTCCGTAGGCATGGCCGACTGCTTCAACTTGATCGCTTTGCTCTTGGGAAGATGGAAGAGAAGGGGCTCAACAGGCAAAAGTTCGGGGTAAGGATCGCGTGAAGGAGGGCCGTCAACCTTGGCATCCTCGGGTACATCTGGCTTGGTAACACGCGACAGGTCGAGACAGGCAACGTCCCAGCTGGGGAAGTTGGATTTGTTGACGATGGCATGGCAGTTCTCAGCCAGCTGATGGGTGAAGGAGGCCCAGCCCATGATGTCGTTAGCACAGTGGTGATGGTGCATGTTGAAAACCAGCCCGCCGCGGACAAAATTCGCCTTGAAAGCCGAGACGACTGGGCTGTTGTCGATATGCGCTCCAGGCTTGATACCGTGCATCAGCGGTTCGACACTCCAGAGACGAAGGTCGCCCAGCACGGCGGAAGTGAAGTTGTGAGATTCAATTTCGTCGAAAGATGGATAGCTACTCTCGGGCTCGTCAAGCCACTGCACGACAAATTGCACAGTGCTGTCTTTGCGCTTTACGAACGAGTGATGGCCTTGCGCATCTCTCTCGATAGTTCCACAAAGCTGCCTCGCCTGGCTAAGAGTGCGTGAAAGCCCTTCCATCAACAGCGAGGCCATGGGGCGCTTATCCGAATCGTCCAATCTGAAAAACAGGACGAAGTTATTATAGGTGCATGCTGTCAGGTAGTCCAGCGTGGAGAGCCTGAACCTCTCTTCCTCGGGGTCATTTTCCCATCCCGATGGGTGAATGCGGAAGACTTCCTGCGTTGGCATGACCGCAGCTAGTTCAGGCATAAGGATGAGATGTAGTAGGCATATTGCATCCCACACAATGGGCTTGTATTTGTTTTTGTATTAATACCGGACGAGGTGCTGGTGAGCGCACCAACAAAAAAGGCGACTATAGAGGGACGAATGGGCCCCAGCTCGGCATTACTTTTTGCAACTGCAGGCTTTTCAGGGTCCGCCAGGCTAAGCTAGCAAACTCAGGGGCAGATTCCTTTTGCCTGGGCACCCATATTCTCGGGTGGGACTGCTCCCCCTGACACTTTGCCCCCCCGAGAGATACGTAGTAAGAAATCATTATGTGCTATAGATTGTAAGAAGTTACGAGATGCCGGCGGTCTCGAAGCTACCCAGCAACTAGCTGCGTATCTCCATCAAGGGGTATGGATTTAGTGTTACTCCTATAGATCATGTAAGCGCAGATCACATCCTCCGTGTAAGCACACGATACGCTACTGTATCTTTCTTGCTGAATATAGTAAAGCGAAACTATCACACAAGAAGAACGATATCATCTATCCAGCTCCTTAATCTAGCGACCTACATAGAAATACATTCTTGGTCTGACTACTAAATAGAATTTCAAGCCTTGTTTTTGTAAAAAAAAAAAAAAAAAAAAAAAAAAAAAAGTTGCAATAACACCTTACTGTAGGGTAAGAAAGTCAGGAATATGATCATGGAGGATAATTACGGCTACAGCGTAAGGAAAGAAAGGCAGAGTTTTATCGTATCGTGAAGCATTTACCAACTTACCGTCGATTTATCGGCAAGGAAATTACGAAGGATCGTGTGGAAGCGAATGTAAGGGTTAAACGCCAGTATTCAAAGCCATGTGAAAGGGCAAAGCAAGAAAAGAACAGGTTGCCTGGTAAGAATGAGAGCCCCTTAGCATAACGAGGTGTGGTCATGTGATATCATGTGGCCCGTAACAGAAATGGCAGCTGAGCTTTCTCCTGACAAGTTGTATTTGGAAAATTCATCTGTAAAGAGAAATGGTTTATATTTTATTTTGCATTTCGATATAGATAACATCTTGACTACTGTACCATTCATCCTTAGATAGTATCATTAAATACTATGTTCGGTTTTATTCTACACCCAACTCCACCAGCACACTGCCGAAACCCATACCTGGTTCTGTATGCCCCAGCATGCCTTTTGCAAGACTGTAGATCGCATCATCCAGCTTAATGACAACTAGATTTCGCCTTGGAGCTTACACACGTATATTTGTGATGTTCAACGGCGCTCGATTTGTAATCATGTGGCAACATAAACCTCAAAAGATCTATGCAAGTCAGAAGTTATTGGTACGCTACCTTTAGAATGCCATGTGGCATTTATGAATACACCAGACGGTATTCGACATATGGGTTTGTAACAGAGCGGGCATAACATGGCTCCATGAGATGATTCAGCCACGCACACCAAGACTCCCATCATATGCCAGACTTTTTGCGAAGAGAGGGGGGATTTCACTCCCCTCTAGCCTTTTCATGATATTCTGTTCTTTCATTCATTGCGGGATACTACTTTCTGTAAAAAATTGACTTCTGAACATCATTTGTCCCCAGCTTGCACGCCGTGGAGGCAGCTCCTACAGACGGTCGTCTTCTAGAGCCCGTAGATTCGAACTCCTGCCAGCCCCTGACGAAAACATGCCAATAAAGCGGTAAGTGAGCCTAGTATCCTCCGGGGAATAATAATCATGTCCTGCTGAGCGTAACAGCCTCAAAAAAAAAAAAAAAGGAAATCTGCAAGTATTACTAAGACCTTTTTCATTGCTGAGAATAGAATTTATGGTCAGCATATATATGCACCAATATACTTTTTTTTTACATTAACGATAAAGCTAGTCGTGACCCAAGTTTCCTTTGATTCCCTTTGTTTCAGTACCTTACTATATGAAACTCTCCACGGAGCGTTTTGCCAATGATAAGAAAGAAAGCCTCATAGGCATGAATCAGTCGTCTTCGGCATCGCGAGGATCATGCTCCTTCCAGTACTTCTCATAGTCGCCCCAAGTCTGAGAGGGGAAGGCGAGCGGCACTGTGATGGGACCAAATGGAATACCCTCCCGCTCGAACTCTGCAAGCCGAGCTTGAGTCGCCGGCCGGGTGTTGTTGACACTATACACCGAAATCCGGTGGCACGAGCTCGTAACGTGCAAGCCCCAGTTCCAAGCTGTGCGCACATCGGGAGGCTGTGTGTTCAAAGCATTATCCCAACAGCGGCAGACAATCTCAACCCAGCCCTCGACATCGCACGGGAGATCGTACTCCCACGTACGCCATGTCCACCTTCGCTTTTTGGATAGGTTTTCCACAGGAATGGTATACCAGTTGAAGCCTCCGTCGGCCGATAGCTCAACACGCTCGGGCCATCGGCCGCCACCAGAATAGGCCCAGCCTTTGCAGCGAATCTTGCCGCCGTGGATGCAGACCTGCTTCGTCCACGGAGACATGATGGCAGAGCTGACGGGCATTTCTTGGATCTGAATCCCGTCCGTCAACTTGAAGTTGTGCTTTCCGACCTGTTGAGGGAAGTAGAGGTACTCTTGGCTCTGCACCGGTGCTCGCGAGGGCTCCTTGATGGCCTTGATGCGGTAGAGCCACTTGACGCTCCTGGCTCCGATGTATCCAAGCACCACAACGCGGAGGGGATATCCATGAATTGCAGGCAGGGTTTCCCCATTCATCTCCCATGAGAGCATCACCTCGTTGGCTTTCACCTTGGACCACGGAACGCTGACAAGATAGTTCATGGTCTTGTCGTCCTTGAAGTAGGTATCCGCGCCGTAGAATTCCAGATGCTTGGCATCGCCAACCAAGCCTCCGCATTCCTTAATCACCTTCTTGAGGCTGACGCCAACGTACGTGGCAGTGCCGATGGCACCCTCCGCCCACGGCGCCTGGGGTACTTCGTCACCTTGACCGGGGTACTTGAGGATCTGCTCAATGCGACGGGTTCCAGAGCATTGCATGGTAATGGTCTTTTTCATGCGCGGGAACCTAGACTCGTCCATGAGGTCGTCCATGGTGTACTCGCGGTGCTTGGCGACAAGGCCATCCACAAGGAAGCTGAACTTGTCCTTGTCGATCAGCGGGATGCCTCCGTGATTCCTCACAAAATGAAGGGAGTTGGGGGTGATCTCCTTGGAAGTGACGAGGCGCTTGGGAGGCTCTCCGTTGTAGGGGAACTGGAGGAGATGGAGCATATCGGGGTGTTTCTCTTTGAGGACCGTGGCCCAAGAGTCCTCGGGAACTTTGGTGAGCTCGCCGCCAATGGCATGGTGCCACATCTTCCAGTGCGTTCCCGGAAGGACAGGATTGGTTCCGGGAATGGGGCCAAGCTGGAATTCCGGATTGGGTGGAAAGGTCTGCAAATTCAAGATCTTGTGCGCGGCTGCCTTCTTTTCGGGATGATCCTCCCACTCGACGAAGCTTGATTGAACACGGGTGCGGTCAGTCGGCACAATGATCGATCTCGAGCCGCGCGGGCTTCAAAGCGAAACTTCACGTCAATAGCATAGAGTAACCTACCCAGTCCATCCCTCTCGCTCGGCGGCGAACAGCTTCTCACGGTCGCCAACGGCCTTGATGGCTTCCTCATTCCTTGTCAGCGAGTCAAAGGTCTGAATAACCAGAGACCGAGTCTTGGGCTGCGTCATGTCAAGGACTGGGAGCTCAGCTCCAGCGAGCCCCTGTTCAATCTTCCACTCATCGGGGCGATTGGTGGTCTTCATTCCGACGGCGGGCATTACGATCTGGGTCTTCTTTTGAGCACGACAGTTGAGATAGAAATGTGCCTTTGTGAGGTCGAGGCTACCATACCGACGATGAAGAAGAAGAAGAAGAAGCGCCTGACGCAACTTATACCCAATTTACCAAGCCGGCAGCGAGGTCCTTGCGTCCAGATACGAGCCTCACTATTACTGCTTCGCCCAATAAACGGTACAGAGAGTCGTGGCGCCTTCTTGCTTAATCTCCAACCCCCTCACGTCATAATGAATGCAGCTTGGCAACCGGCCCAATCAGCAACAACGCAATTCGAGATTATGCTTTTCTGCTGTATAATGTGGCTTGGAGAGCTTTAAATCTTCTCCTGCGCCGGATTGGTTGTAAATGCCAGAGCTCGCAAACTAGCTCGAACCCTGGCCTCGCAGGCGCCCATCGAAGGAAGAACCGGAAGCAACGGCGGGGGGGTGACCAGCTATCGAAAGCGTTCGAGCAACGCAATGATGAAATTCCATGCTGAGGATGACGGTTTACATGTAGTATGGATGCGTATATTACAAAAACAGACTTGCCCGACGGCCATGAGAGCGGGAAGAAGACCGTACGTAGAACCATGGCCAGATTCTTCCATTCTTCTGTGTAAACGAAGTGATTATCTCGACAATTACCATGGTAAGTCACAACCGCTTCGCACCTCTGCTCTCATATATAAGGGGAACTCGCCGCTCACGACTTGGAAGTCTGCTTCGAATAACCCTACGTGCACCCTTGCCAATGGTAAGCCGTCGGTCGGGCTTTTTTTTCCCCCCTGGCCCATCAACTGAGCAACTGCTTTGGCGCGGAGAAATGCCACCCATATCTGCTGACGTTGTGACTTCTCTAGGCCAGCCAAGTGCCAGTCCAGGCTCTGTGCAGCAAGTTCGCTATGGCGACAGCAATGGTGGCTTGGTCGTCCTGAGTGATACCCAAACTGTTGAAGTCCTCGCCCATTTTGCACGCGAACGCATTCCAGAACGGTAGGGAGAGCTTCGTGACACTTGACGCAAACACTAGACACGGGGTAAAAGAAAAAAAAGAGAAACTCATCTTTGAGTTACAGGAGCGTGCATGCCAAGGCCGCCGGCGCCTTTGGCGAGTTTGAAGTCCTCGAGGATGTCTCCGATTTGACCGACGCAAAATTCCTCACTGGCATCGGAAAGAAGACCAAGGTGTTGACTCGCATCTCGACAGTCGGTGGCGAAAAGGGATCTAGCGACACAGTCCGCGATGTCCGAGGCTGGGCTACAAAGCTGTACACGGAGGAGGGAATCCAGGACTTTGTCTTCAACGACCTCCCGGTGTTCTTCATCCGGGACCCGATCAAGTTTCCGTCCATGAACCGAAGCCACAAGAGACACCCTCAGACGAACGTGCCGGACAACACCATGTTTTGGGACTTCCACAAGAACAACCCAGAGGGCATTCACGCCCTGATGCATCTCTTTGGAGCGCGTGGCATCCCGGCCTCCCTGAGGAACATTAACGGGTTCGGCGTCCACACTTATACTCTGAATAAAGCCGTACGTCGACTGCCGGCGCTGCCATGTCGTAGCAGCAGCAAGCTGAACTCTTTCGTGTTTAGGATGGAAGCTTTGTCTACGTCAAGTGGCATTTCAGGCCCGACGATGGCATCAAAACCATGGACTCGAACACGGCCGTCCGCCTTGCCGGATCAGAACCCGACTATCACGTCAAGGACCTCTTCCATGCCATCGAGAAGGGGGAGTTCCCGACTTGGACGGTCTGCGTGCAGGTCATGAAGCCTGAAGAGGTCAAGACGGCGCCCATTGACATTTTCGACTGCACGTATACTTGGCCGTATGAGAAGTATCCCCTGCGTCGCGTTGGCCGCTTGACTCTTGATAGGAATGTGTGTGGTGTTGTTCCCCCCCCCCCCCCTCCCCCCCTCCCAACAGGCGTAGTGTTTACAACAACGTACGGTTACGTATATGCTAAGTTTCGTCAACGCAGCCGAGCAACTATTTCCAAGACATCGAGCAAGCTTGCTTCTCGCCGTCCAACATGGTCCCGGGCATCGGGCCCTCGGCAGACCCAGGTGCGTACAGCTCTGGCGCCAACCTCGACGCCAACCTCGACTTGAGGATTTTCATAAGTCTAATGGAGATGATCCAGTTCTGCAGGCGAGAATGTTTAGCTACCCGGATGCCCATCGCTACCGCGTTGGCCCCAACTACTTCCAGCTCCCCCCCAACCGGCCAACCAACGCGGTGTACGCGCCGTATGTGCGAGACGGCCCTGGGACCATGAATGGAAATTATGGCAGCGATCCCGATTACGTCTTCTCGGAACTCCGGCCAGTCGCCCAGAGCAAGCGAGTGCAGATGCCAACCCACGAGCTCTGGACAGGACACGTAACTCCCTTCTCCACGTCACTTGGCGACAGAGACTTTGAACAGGCTCGCCAGCTTTGGGAGATTATCTGCAAGGAGCCCCACGGCAAAGAGCAGCTCCTCCACAACATCATCCCGACTCTACGGGACATCCCGGCCAGCTTGAAGGAAGACGTCCTGAGTAAGTCGCCTTTTGATGCTCTACACCGAAGCTCTGCCCACCAAAGAAAGATCCAACGCTAACGCTTGCAGCAGATTACTTTGGGCGTGTTGATCGGGGGTTGAAGCAATGCATCGAGCAAGGGCTTGCAAAGTCGATGTAGCAGGTCTTGGCGTTATTAATTGATGTCTTGCTTTGGTAGTCGACAGGGTCGTGGGCCGCGAATTTCACAGTCGTGTAGCTGCTTGGCTCATATGAGAATCAAGGGAAATAAGAAAGTTTTATTTGGGTGCGATGATTGAACAATGTTGGCGGGTTTTTTATTTTTTATTTTTATTTTTATTTTGGCGAGCAAACTCCCGGGTAGATCCAGTGGCTTGCATGTGGCGTCTTTGTGGCGCGCATTGTGTCCAAAGTTGACTAACCGCCTTGAGGTACGCCCAAACACACGCACACACACACACACACACACACACAAATTGTACATTCTAGCGGCTTCAATTTCCTCTCAAAGCTCCTCGTCATACATTAAGTAGTAGGGGATAGCGGATCGGTTCATTATGTAGTTACTCTTGTACTTTGACAATGAATGAGGCCTTTTTTTAGTTACGAGCGCGCTTCACTTCACCTCGCCAACAAGAAGAATTTATCCCGTGGCAGATTTGGCAGTCGACGTTTCCGTCTCTCTCTCTCTCTCTCTCTCTTCCTCTCTCTGCCTTCATCTCCGCCCCAGGGGTTGGTCGTCCCACGGCAGGACACAACAACTTTTGTATCACCACAAGTCGCACAACAACATGACGGTCCAGGTCCAATCCGCAAAAACGGGCTGTCGAAATTCCGGTTCTACCAGCCTCGTCCATCCAGCGCCTCGTCTCGGATCCGATCCCTCCCGTGCGCAAAACCCCCCCCCCCAAAAAAAAAAATAAGAAAAATAAAAATAAAAAATAAATAAAAACCTGCATCTCTTGCGACAAGCACAGACAGGCTCCGTCGCCAACGAAACGAGGGGGGGGGGGGGGGGGGGGGTTGTTTTGTTTCCAACGTTTTTGTCGGCCACAATGTTGACCCCATTCCGAGCCTCCTCCTCCTCCTCCTCCTCCTCCTCTCTCCACTTGGACGACCGCACCAGAAGAAGAAGAAAACAAAAGAACAAAAGAACAAAAAAAAAAAAACCCCCCCCCAAAAAAAAAAGAAAAAAAAAAGAAAATCTCGGGGTCCCTGCGTAAGCCACCAAATTCAAGCGCGCCTCCCCACCGTCTCCAGTCCAGCCCGCCGTTCGTTCCATGGCCAAATTCAAATGCTCGGCCTCTCTCGATTCGATGGTCTGGCTCGCTACTCCGGCCGCAGGGGTCTTCGTGGGAATCCCTGTCGCGGAGCCAAATCTGTGACTGGGCGAAACTGGTGATTGGGGTGGGCCGGCAGCAGAGGCGGCTCTCCTCTCTCTCTCTCTCTCTCTCTATCTATCTCTCTCTTCTCGAAAGGGGGGGGGGGAGGGGGCCGATTATTATCCATTGCCAAATCTCCGCTATCACCGCGAGCCACGGCGATTTGTTTTGTCGTCGTCGTGATTGCTGTTGCTGCTGCTGCTGCTGCTGCTGCTTCTGGCTTGGCTCGGCTTGGTGCTTGTGTTGTTGTTGTTGTTTGTTGTCGTCTTTTTGTCTCACTCAAAGCCGGTGTGCGACTCAACCCCAAAAATCCCCTCCCCCCTGGAACCCGAACAACAAACGAATGCCGCTAACGGTTTGACCTGTCGCCATTTTGTAGCCTCTTCCGGCTTTTGTCCGTTTTAATTTCCCCTGCCCTGCCCTCTCGTTGTCTCAGAGCGCCGCTGCAAAGACGGCCAATGCTCCCGCGACTCGCCCCGTCTGCGTCTCCTGTACCCTTTGGCTGCATCCGAGCGCCTCAGCGCTGCTGCTGCTGCTGCTGCTGCTGCTGCTGCTGAAGCATCCTCTCTTCTTTTCTTTTCTTTTCTTTTGGTTTTTTCTTTCTTTCTTTTTTCTTTCTTTTTTTCTTTCTTTTTCTCTCTCTCTCTCTCTCTCTCTTTGCGTCGCCAGTCCCTTGGCTGGCCTGCTCGCTCGCATTGGCGCGTGCGCCGGTGGGAAGGGGATTCATGCAAAGCAAAGACGTTGTTTGCTTGCCGCTGGGGCCAGGAGACCGTAGCTGCGTGCGCCAATTTTACGTCGCAGCCAGGCAAGACAGTTCGACGACTTTAGACGCTCGCCGTCTCAAGCTGCAGAGCAACCGCTGTTGGACAAGTCGCCCTGCGGCTCGCCGCTGCCGACCGCCGCCATGGACCGCACTTCTATAGATACGATGCCCCCTATCCCAACGCGCACCCACCGTGTTCACCACTCGTCGTCTCAGCGCAACCGCATATCGTCAGCGCCCACGTCTGCCGCCCGGAAACGATACGCCATCTCTCCCGGGAGCCCCGAAATCATTTCCAGCCTCATCACCAGCCTCAGCGCCATTGCCGAGCCTGCCAACCACCACTTCGACACCGGCTTGGCCACGACGACCCTTTCCCTCACCGCGAATCCAAGTCCCGGCCCGAGCCCCGTCTCTCGCCCCGTCTCTCGCCCCGTCTCTCGCCCCAGGCGCGGCTCTGGCAGCTTTGGCGTCGACTACGGAGCGTACAAGCAGCCTGCGCTCTACGAAGACTACACGGGCCCTGTTTCGCTCGACGACCTCGCCGCCAGCCCGCCCGTCATCCGCACGTCCAGGCCTCCCAGCGGCTTCTCGCCTCTGACCGCGCCGCAGAGCCCCCGGAGTCGCCGCAGCACAAGTCGCGAGAGCGGCTTCAGGTCCTTCATACGCAGCGCCGCGAGCTCTCGTCCGTCGTCCACGGGCTCCTTTGCGTCCAAGAATGACGATGCTCGCAGCATCGGAAATCTCTCCATAGAACGCGGCTCTGCGCCTCACCCGGAGCTTAGGCCGCGACGGTCGCTCGACAGCTGGGGGAAGAAGTCGAACCGGAACAGCAAGGTGCTTAGCTACATGGGCTCCAAAGAGCATCTCCGCGAGCCCCAGGCCGACAGGAGGCGCGCTTCCTCTACCCCGATCGCCGGCGGCGGCAAGGTGGATAACTTCTTCACGGGAGGCCCCATCAGCGAAGAACCAGCGGCGGTCGCCGCCGATGAGAACCTCGTCGGAGACGGCTTGCATCACATCCCGGCTCGCGATTCAAGTCTGCGCAACTCGAGTTCAAGCAGGAAACGGGCTAGCGCCCGACGGTCGGCGAAAGACGGCGAAGGAGCCGTTGGCGAGAAAATCCTCGAAACGGCAGAGGCTGGCTACGGCCGTGACTTTGCGAAAATGAAGCACCGCCGATCGGAGTCGGACACTGGCAAGACGTTCTTGTACGATGTCGAGGAGGGTTCCCCCCGCAAGCCGAGGCCCAAGGCATCCAGCAGCTATCTGAGCGTGGACCACATCGCGGAAGAGGGGATAGACGAGCTCGAAGATGACGGGGCTCCCTTCCCGTCGGTCTCTCAAGGGCGCCGGCGGGATGAGGTTGATCGCAAAGACCATCGGCTTTCCGGGCGCACAAGCCCTGGCGCCGGCGAAGGCCTTCGGCTGAAGCGCAGCAGCTCTAGGCTGAAACGGCTCTCGGCGCCTCTCGCCCCCCAAGAGAATAAACGACCCGGCGAGGAGCCCGCCCAAGCCAGCAAGCCGACGGGCTATGAGCGGCCCCGATCAGCCGACTCCGTTGACGACGCGGTGGAGTCCTATCTCTGCTCGCCGCGACTGTCCCAAAAGATTCGCCATCCCCAGACCGGCCGAGTCATCTCATTTTCCGAGGTCGGGGACCCAGAAGGCTCGGCGATCTTCTGTTGCGTGGGGATGGGTCTGACGAGATACATCACCGCCTTTTATGACGAGCTGGCGTTGACGCTGAAGCTCCGTCTCATAACACCCGACCGACCCGGCGTGGGAGACAGCGAGCCTTACACTGATGGGACAAGCACACCCCTCAGCTGGCCTGGTAAGCCGCGATGCCCCCTACGTGTGCCTTGCGTGATCTTGGTGGTGAGGAATGAGTGGGGTTGGATGAATCTCTGCTGACAAATGGAACCATAGATGATGTGTATCTGATCTGTCAAGCCTTGAAGATCACAAAGTTTTCTCTCATGGCTCATTCCGCCGGCGCCATCTACGCCCTGGCCACGGCTCTCCGCATGCCCCAGCACATCCGAGGGAAAATTCATCTTCTCGCGCCATGGATTCCACCTTCCCAGATGAACGTCTTTGGATCGTCCCAAGTCATGCCGCCGTCCCACACGCTCCCCACCGCACAAAGGATCCTACGAGTCTTGCCGACTTCTTTCCTAAAGGCGGCAAACAGCAGCTTCATGTCGGCGACTAGTTCGTCCATTACGAGCTCTCTGCCAAAGAACCCCCGCCGATCAAAACGCAAAACCGGACAGAGAGATGGCAACAGCAGCCGCAATGCCACCCCATCTGCGGACAAGGAAAACGCCAATCAAGCCGCGGATGGTGAGGACTCGAATGGCGCCCTCGTCAGCGACGGAGATTTGGCCTCCCCCAACGCCGCCGAGGGCTTGGACAAGGCGCTGCCTCAACTTCCCATCGGCAGCGAAGCGTCGAGTTTCTCTCCGGTTGCGGACCCGCTCGCTGATAGGGAGCGGCAGCAAACTTACGACATACGACTGACACACGCCATCTGGGAGCTCGCCACCACGAACGCGAATCCGGCGGTCGACTTGCTTATTTGCCTGGAAAGACGGCACACCATCGGATTCCGGTATGTCGACATCACTCGACCCGTGATTATCCGACACGGCAGCAGAGATACCAGAGTGCCCGTCGAAAATGTCAAGTGGTTGGGCAAGACCATGCGCCGATGCGAAGTCCGCGTGCTCGAGGGCGAAGGTCACGGATTGATGGCCAGCGCCACAGTCATGGGCTCCGTGCTGATGGAGATTAGCAAAGAGTGGGAAGACTGGAGCAGAGCAACGGCAAACGACGGACACAAGGAACGCGAAAGAGGACGACGAGGAGCCCCTGGAAAATGAGTTGCGCGGCTCACATGTGTTCCTCAATCATCTTTGGGTGTAAAAAGGGGGCAAAAAAAATTAAAAAAAAAATTTAAAAAGAAAAAAAAAAAATCTTGGCCATTTATGGAGCCATTGCTTTTCTTTTCAAGTTAATACTTAATTGGGAGGATGGAATATGGAGTTTTTTTTCTTTCTTTTCTTCTTATGGGCAGCGGAGTTACAGCCTTGGACCGTGGGATTAACTTTATTTTATCCCAAGCGGCAAAAACGGCTTTATAAAAGAGGAAGATACCCCAAGGGTGGAGAGGAGAAAGCACCTATATATACGAATCTGCGATGACCTTTTTTTTTTTTCTTGTTTTTTTTTTCTTTTCTTTTCTTTTCTTCTTTTTTTTCTTGTTCTTCTCTTCTTTTTTTTTTCCCCCTTGATCTTTTGTCATATTTATTCATTAGTGTACTGCGTACTACTTAAACTTTTTCTTGCGAACTTTTATATTTCAGGTCTGATGGCATCAGCGAACAACGGCCATGTATATTATTTTCTTGTTAATATCAACGTTTTTTGCTTTCCCTTGTCTATAAAATCAGTGAGACGCCTGCCTTTGTTAAATTTGTGCGCGCGAACTAGGCGTTTGAATTCCGTTTGTCATAGATCTCATCCCATGCCAACGAGGGACTAATATAATACGTAATACATGAATGATGTGTAGTGAATGCCCATGACGCGACCAGCCTTTCTTTTCATTTTTCTTTTCATTTTCTCTTCTTCTTCTTCTTCTTCTTCTTCTTCTTCTTCTTCTTGTTGGACGATTATGCCATAAAACGTAAATCCAGCATGGCTTTAAAAAAATTCAAACAAGTTTCATTCCTTCATCACGCATCAGCCAGCACTCTCGTCCAGTCAAACTTCCTCCATCCCTTCCTGAACCCGTCCACCCTGGCATCAATCTTCGCCCACCGCCCTTGCCTCTTGATGACATGGGCATCAGCATCTACGATGCCGCCGATAATCTCCCTCGCGAAAAGATCCCCCTTTGGCCAGCGATCTGAGTTTTCGACAACGTGCCCCAACCCCCCGTCCAGCGTGAACCATACGTGAAAGTAAGGCATCTCCTTTGCTATGCACCGGCGGAAAGCCAAACGGCCCATGCCATCTCGGGCCTTGGCGCCGGTGTCGATGATCTTCCGGTGCTGGGACCATTCCTCGTCCGAAGAGAGGAAAGCCTCCCTGAAGAATGCGGGTGCCATGGCGCCTTGATCGTAGGGGATGGGGACGGCCATCATGGCGGCGTGCATGTGCTTATGCGGCGCCGCGGCATTTTCGTAGAAGAGGACCTCGCGGCCTTGATCGTGGTACATCCTTGTGAGGCTCTTCATAAAGTTGCGGATCTCTTCCCACTCGTCGTCGTCGCACTCGAGCAGGTTATCCCGGTGCGCGGTGGGGACGATGACGGCGCCCCCTTCGCTAATCTCCGGCTCCGTGGGCAAAGTCATGAATACGCGCGTGGCGAGGGAGATGACAGGAGCGATGGGCGGCAGCCCCTTGTCTTCCTTGTGGCAGAGGGGGCAGTTCTCGAGGATGCGGTTCATCTTTTGAAACTCGTTGACGGCCATGCTCTTCAGGCTGGCCTCGTTCTTGTGCACGCGCCTGGCGAGCTTTTCGGCGTTCTCGTCCATGTACTCGAGATCGTTGTCAAACTTGGCGTCTTTGGCGATGCGCTCGGCGAGGCGCAGGCCTTCGCCGCCGGCTTGGCCCTTGGTTCGGCGTTCTTCTTGGAGCATTTGCTCGATGGTCATGTCCGTGTTCTCCTCGACGAGGCCGCGCTCTCGCCCGCGCTTGTTGTCGACGGCCTTGACCTCTCCACGGGTGCCGGCGAGCTGGCGGCTCTCCATGACGCCCAGGACGACCGCTTCGGGTGCGTTGAGGCGAGGCGCCGCCGCCGCCGCCACGCGGTTGTATTCCTCTTCCAACTGAGCGGCGTTGGGTGCCCTCCGTAGTTTTGCCTTCATCATTTGCGCCCGGAGTCTGTTCAAAGCCGTCTGGTCCATCGGGACCGGCGCTGGCTGAGATGGATTCTCCCGCACAATTTCGCCTTGGACAATTTCGCGGCCGACGGGCTCTGCGCGCCTCTGGTTCTTCACCCGTTCGCTGTAGAATTCGCCAGTCGGCCTGTCTTTTGTTTTGGCGCCGTCGCCGTACAATCTTCTCCGTTCCATCTCTTCCCTTTCCTCACGTGCGTCATCGAAGAACTCCAAGCTGCCGAACCGCTGCAGGGCCACTTCTTCGACTGACCGTCCCGTTTCCTCTGCCGTGGCGTAAACGGCCCTGAGCTTGGTCATCCGCCATGAGGAGCCGGCATCGCCAAAGGTGTAGTCGACCGTTCTCGCCGACGGTTGCTCCAAAGCAGACGGCAACTTGCCGCTATTCAGGTCCTCCAAGTGGCGGCTGTTGATCTCGCGACTATGTATTACCCGCTTCGGCGGCTCTGGGGTCGGCGATGGTGGTTTGTTCTGCCCGGGGCGGTGGACACGCTCGATTTCGAAAGCAGCCGGTGCCGTCATCCAAGCATCTCGTTCTAGCGGCTTCGGCTTCGGCTTGTTATTTGCGTCTTCTCTCGAGGCGGTCTTCTCCTCGTCCGAACGAGGCAGATTGGCCTTTTCTCCCGATGACTTGTGGTGCCGGCCTTCTCGATGGTGCCGCCTGCGCTGTTGCTCGTCGGCATCGTCCTCGTCGCGTGAGCGGCGGCTCCTCTTGTGTCGGCGATCACCATCGTCAACTTCTTCGTTCTGCTGTCGGCGACGGCGATTGTCGTCCCTGTCTACGTCTCTATCTTTTTCTCTTTCTCCATCCCTCTCCCTCTCGCTGTCGCGATGCCCATGTCTGTGCCGGTCCTGGTCGTCGTCTCGATCCCGGCGATGGTGATGTCTATGTTTGTGGTGGCGGCGTCGTTCACGGTCTCGTTCTGATTTTTCGCGCTCGGCCTTTTCGGCGGCGAGCTGCTGCTCGAATTCTTCCAGGCCATCCATGGCGCCGTGAGCATGAAGCCGGCCCAAGCAAGTTCTGAAAGGATTGGAGGGATTGGAAGCTCTTTTGTGTTTCTTACGTCAGGGGTTGTCGGCAATGGCAGGCCAGTGCCTGCAAAAATTTAGTGCGCCTTGAGCCTGGAGCTACAGGTACGTACTCGTACTAACGCTGCCCGTCTCTCCAGTAAGGAAACCCATCGAGGGAGCCTAATAAGGTACCTACTAGAGGTGCTGGGTAATGTGCTGTATCCGGACCAGGCGCCGATGAATCGTTGCTATAGGCAGATGCAGATGTTATCGGGTTCTAAAGATCCAATGCGCATTGGATGTTTCTTGAAAGTCAGCAGCATATTGATCGTCACATCAACTGCTTGCCTTGTTCTGGTACCTATATTACTAACCGTTGGCAGGACAGGTACCTTTTATTAGTGGTAATAAGTACCTCTATATATACCAAGGTAGCCAAGGTTCTACTATCATTATAATAATACTGATCCCGCATACATCTCCGTGTAAAGAATCGAGACGTCAATACGCAATCGAGTTGTGTTTTCGCTACTACCTAGATCTACAATATTCCAAGACGACTCGTCAAGGTCGCTCAGCATCTTGTCGAGCTCTTGGTGGCCTCCCTCAGGAACCGCCTTGCCGTCCGTCTGTTATCTTCCCAAGAGCTTGCTTGATCCATCCCCCGAAATGAGAATATCTCGGGTCACCGTGCCTGGGCCAGGCTTTCACCTTGTCATGCTTGAATGCTATGATCACATGGCTTGTTCATTCTTCACTAACAAAATCTCTTCCATTTGTCCATGCATATTAATTAATTACTCAGTCGTCAGCTCGTTTTTGCAAATTCATGAGCGTTAGATTTATAAGTTCATTATTGTTACGCATAGCCCAACTAGCGGCCTTAGCTCAGCTGGGAGAGCGTCAGACTGAAGCCTCCAACTTCAATCAATTTCTGTTTGTTTATCTGAAGGTCGTGTGTTCGATCCACACAGGCCGCATGTTTTTTTTTTCGCTCACTCTTCCTTTTTTTTTTTTTGGCCCTGCCTTTAACCAATGTCTGTTTGATTGGTTGATTGGTAAATAAA
The DNA here is from genome assembly GCA_020631695.1 of Trichoderma cornu-damae. Classification (NCBI taxonomy): domain Eukaryota; kingdom Fungi; phylum Ascomycota; class Sordariomycetes; order Hypocreales; family Hypocreaceae; genus Trichoderma; species Trichoderma cornu-damae. Next base: position 5,536,344 of record CM036088.1, read on the forward strand.
TATATGTGTATACATATTATATATATATTTATATAATGTATCCATCGATTCTCATCTCCTTCTGCCCAAAATTGTCCAGCTCTGTAAATGATCAGGGACCCAAAGAACCAAAACAAAACATGCAGTTTTGCTGCACATTTTGCTACGAGAGACACTCCAAGAAAACACCAACGCAGGGGAAGAAAAAAAACGCCTGCGTCCTTGAAAAAATGCCAAAAAGATTCTGCCTCAATTCCATGTATGCAAGGCATAAACTGACATGACATGACCAATCCATGCTCGCTCGCCTGCAGTCTGCCCCGCCATTTATATAAGTTATGTTATTTGACGAACAAAAATCTACCCCGTACGGGAGAGTATTATTACTACGTATCTACTACATATGCGTAAACAGGTCCTGGACGAAATGTAACCCAATAAGAACCATATCCTCTAGGATAAATAGCCAATAAACCCAAAAAAGAACCAATGCGCAGGCGCGCCAAGACTCCTGTCGGTGCAGGGCGACCCTTGCGATGCAAGCCGCTCCTGTCTGCTTACTTATAAAGCTATAGCTCTCCTCGTCCGTCGGACTGCCCAAGTTTGAACGTCGTCATCACGGCTGCGTGATCTGACGTCCACTCGTTGCGTCGCTGGTTCGGCTCCGGGGTGGGTTCGCCGGCAACCAGCGTTTCCGACTGAAGGACCTTGAGGCTCTGGCCCTTGTGGTAAATGAAATCGATGCGGTCCAACGGCTCGGGTCGGCCGCTGTTGTTGAGGTAGATGGGAGACCAAGTGATGCCGGGCTCGGCGTTGGGGTCGGGGTGCGCCTCGCGGAACGAGTCAACCAGGCCCGACTGCACGGGAAACTCGGAGCTCGGCCACGGCACGAAGCCGTAGCCGCAGTGCGCCTTCTTGGTCGCTTCCGTCCAGTCGAGGTGGGATGGCGCGTTGAAGTCGCCGGTCAAGATCACGGGGATGTCGTCCGCCTCGGACAGCGCGCCCTGCATGGCGCTGACGATTTCCATGATTTGCGGAGTGCGCCCGGACTGGTACTCCCGGTCGAGGACTTGCGCCAGGGGCATGCGCTCGAAGCAAAAGTCGTACGGGCCGTACGGGTTGTATCCAAGATGAACGTTCCACATCATGAGCTGACTCTTGCGGCCGTCCAGCTCGATCCGGATAGAGCCGCCGGCGGCTTGTTCCGGGAAGGTCTCCGCGATGGGATAGCGGCTGACGATGCCGACTTCGTTGGGGCTCTGCCAGTGATACCACCCGAGCGCCTGGGCGAGGCGGGTTGCCTGGCCGTTCCAGCTCTCCTGGACGCCGACGATGTCGACGTTTGTGTTGATGAGGAAGCGGACCTGCTTGTTGTGGTAGTCGTCCACGTTTGTGCCGCCAAACCACATGTTGAAGGACATGACCCTGAGCTCCTCGACGAGCGGCTCGCCGGCCGGGCGGACGGGGATCTGGACTCGGATGGTCGCGGAAGAGCCGTCGCTGGCGGTGGCCTTGACCACGAAGTTTGTGTCCTTGTCGCCGCGCCCGGGAGAGCCGGAGATGGTCCCGTCCTTGGCCACCTTGACCCAGTCGGCGCCGTAGCTCGTGGCCTTGGTAAACGTGGTCCTGCCGTCATTGGGGTTGGCAATCAAGCGGCCGAGCCTGGCCTTGAAGGGGCTCCCTTGTCGAGCATTCTGGGTGATGATCCGGTCGCTGATGAACTCTACCGGGCCAGACCCGGGGAGGACGACGTCGATCGGCTTCGCGAGCCAGCGGTAGCCGTCCTTGGCCAGGAAGTAGGCCTTGTAGTAGCCCGGCGAGAGGCCCGAGACGTGGACCTGCACCTCGCCGCTCTCGTCGGGCGCGTAGGCCCAGGCCAGCGATCCGGCGACGAACTCTTGGTCGTCGGGGCCGCCATAGTACGCCTGGTACACGGCGATCCAGTTCGTGGGGTCCGGGTTCGGCGTCGAGTACTTGAACGAGAAGAGCGACTGTCCAGCGTCCAAGGAGAGCGTGCCGGGACGGGCGGCAGCGTCACGCGATGCCACGACAGCAGCGGCTGATGATGGCGAGGCGCCGAACAAGAGCGAGATGGCAGCGACGGCAGCAGTCGCCGTCGGGAAGAGTGAGGGAAGCCTCATGGTGTCTTCTTTTTTTTCTTCTTCTTCTTCTTCTTCTTCTTCTTTTTCCCCTCCCTCTTTTCCTTTTTTTTTCCCTTTCTCTCTCTCTCTTTTTTTTTTTCCGTTTATATATAGATATATATATAAATATATCCTGGGCGATCTGTTGAGCACGCACAATATGCGGCAGTATCGAGAGCAACTTTTTAATCTCTCACTTAGTCGCAGATCTTGGCAGACGGTCCAGTCCAGATCAAACTGCGGAACCGAGGGCCCTTGTTAGTGGTGATGTTAGCGAGAGAAGGGGGGGGGGGGAGGTGCAAGTAGATGGATAGATAGATCTCTTTATACGGACGGACCCTCCCGAGCACGGCCCCGCAGCCACATGCATGAAACCGCAGAGTTTGGTGATGATGGCCGTTGATTGTCCCCATCCAGTTGCGTCAGACCGCATTTAGAAGGGAAAAGGGGGGGGGGGAATGATGGATGAATTAATTAAAAATTTGAAAATGAAAAATGAAAAATTGAAAAAAAAAATAAAAATTAGAAATAAAAACAAAAATAAAAATTAAGTTGAATTTTTAAATAAATAAATAAATGAATAAATGGAAGCATCACGAGGTGGCGCCTCTGCGGCATCCCGAGTTTAGTCGCATTTCCTGGGGACCCTGAGGATGGGCCGCTATTGGCGCTCAAGTCCCGCCCAGCAAAAATGCTGGAGCTGCTCTAGAGGCGTTTGATCCATTTACAGCGCCTCGCTAGCGGGACGTTGAGCGCTAAAAAGAAGAATGAATGAACAATAAAAAAAAAAAAAAAACAGTTAAAAAAAAAAAAAAAAAAAACACCAGGCGAACAGCCGGTCGTCGCAGCACGAGTCCCCGTCCAGAGAGCGCCTCATGATCCGGCTCTTGGATTCACGTGGCGCCTCGATATCAAAAAAAAAAAAAAACTCTGGAGCATCTCCCGACTCCCCTTCCTTTTTCTGCCATGCCCTCATGTTCAAAGTTACATACATGACACATACATAGCAACCTTGACAGACAGAGAGAGTACATATGCCCGGCTGTCTCCCCCTCCTTTTTGCGGTGTGATTGATGCATGTACGGAGTACCGGGTCAGAGGATCCTCACTTGTTCACGGGCCAAGTGTAGCAGCGTTGATATGGGTTTATGATTTTATGCACACGAGTGCCGCGAGAACTTTGATGCCTCACACATGTGGTTCGGGGCCGCCGCATCTATTGGTGCGGTCCAGAGTCGCAAGACCTCTTGGCCATTGCATGCGAGTTACATGCCGCTGCTCCCCCTTGCCAGACGCTACTCGACTGACGGCATCGCGATGTAACATCATGGTGCACGCAGCTGACTCCGTCACCAGCTCGGCTTCCAAGCTTTTGGAAGATGCCGCATGATACGACAAGCGCCGTACATAAAAAGCATGGCCAATGGTGGAGTGATGGCTCGGCACGAGGCAGCTGTAGTTGGGCAAGACGACGTCCAGGACTCCAGACCACGGAGGAAGCTCGCCCAGCATCTGTTTTTGCTTTCATGTTGAATACCTTGAGATCCATGATGTGAGTTTTTGAAGCATGATGTTTTCCAAGTTGACGACCAGAAAATGGGGGCTCTCTTTCTTTCTACACGTAATTCAACGTCTAAAACGTAAATATATATATATATATGTAAGAGGGGGAAGAGGGATGCATAATAAAAACCCTTGAGCGTTATGGAATATTGGAGTGGCCACGGCATTGTGTATTCTATCCTGGCACCTTGCGGAGAATTTCGATACAATCGTTTTTTGTTTTATTATGGCAACCGATGAATTGTTTCATGGCCATGGCTAGTGAAGTCTTAATATAAAGATTCAGAACGGCGTTTGGATAATTTTTTCCTTCTTCATAAACTAGTTACCTCTGCTTTTGTTGATGCCATAGTACGATAAGAGACATGTACTTGTGTGTAAACTGGGAGTAGAATCCTATGCCACAGCATCCGCTCTATTGTTACAACGTCTCATCCAGCTGCCAAGACGTTCATTCGAGCAAAAACCTAGAATGAAAACGACAAAATCTATAGCAAAAGGCAATGGAGGCCGGGTTATATGTCGAGTGCCCCGATCGAAAGTTTGATCCCCCCAGGCAACCCAGGGGCAAAGGTCGAAAGAAGGTCACGAGGATTTTCATCACAAACTCAATTACGTACATTGACAAACTCGTGGCCGAATGAGGAGAAAAAAGGAGAAGCTACGTTATTATTATTGCGAATAATTCATTCGCTGGAATCCACCTTGGTCCAAAAGCCCCCCCCCCCCCCCTTTGATTCTGGGTTTACCGCAACGAGACCCCGCCAAACAAAGTTTGCCACCGCGGCAACAACAATGAGCACAGTAGGAATGTTTCGCGGATCAGCACCAATCAAAGCCTGGTTCTGCCATACAAGTTTTCGCCCTTGCTTGAGAAGTTTGTTCTCGCTTTGACAGCTGGGCTGGGGGATGGCTGCGCAGGCAAGGCGGGGTATGTATCAGCGTTGCCATTCGAGCATCTAGAGTTGACGACACTATCATCATGACGTTGATGGCAACCCATAGCATCAGACCATTGCGAGCTATAAACAGATGACCAAAACTCTCTTTCGGGGGGGGGGGGGGGGAGGCTCTGCATAAAGGGCCAGCTATAAGAAAGCCTTAGTTTCCCCCTTGCCACATCTCCCAAGCCGAAATCTCCGTCGCAACTCCTCCTGCTTTGCAAAATTGATCCTCGGCCTAGCTTGAACATTCCAACTCCCAACATCTTTTTCATCATGAGCACAGGTGGCATCACAGACGAGGCGGCCATTGAGGGCCACGACCTCATTCACAACGCCGAGGTTGAAGAGCAAAAGGTACTCTCCAGCAACTGACCGCTCGCATCCGCGGAATCCATGCTAATTTGCCGGTATAAAAAAGGCCCACGGCGACCAGGCGTTGACCCAGCCCGACGAAGGCGATGAGCCGCTCAGCACAACAAAACAAACAGAGACTGGCACGGGCTCTAGCGGCGGACAACAACAACAACAGAAGCAAGGCCGCCATTCAACGATGGACAAGGTGAAGGAGGCATTGCATATTAAGAAATAAAAGACGAAAAAAAAAAAAACCCCCCCCACAAACAGATTTCGGTCCCGATGCTGGTCGGATGAGCAATAACTTCATGCGGTGCCCCCCGAACAATGAAGGACAAAAAAACAAATGAAACAAAAAAACACAAAAAAAGGGGCAACATTGTTTCACTAAAAAAAAAATTAATTTTTTTTTAATTTTTTTTAATTTTTTTTTTTTGGATGCTTCATTATATGAATTTCCCCACATCCGCCATTCGAATTTTCAAGGGTATCAATCAAATATGAATCTAAAAGAAAGACAGAAAAAAAAAAACTTTCTTCTTCTGACCCTCTCTGTTACCGAGTATTAATTAATTATGGAGATCATATGCCCGCCAACAACCAACAAATTTTGTTCTTCTCCCAACACCCAGAGAAATGAATGTTGAATTGCGTTGTTGCTTGTGCTGGACAAGACACAAGACACAAAAATCAATTCGTTTTTGTGGAGACCGCCCACAAAATGGCTCCCATCGGGAAAGGCTTTTTCCGGCTATTCCCGAAAAGGCCTAATTCCGTTAGAGCAAATTCCCCTGACCACCAAATTTCCCCCAGATTGGAGTTGCATCTCGATTATCGAATGATAGGGAAAAATTTCCCTCTTTTTCTTTTCTTCCTTCTTCCTCTTGCAAACACGCGAATTGACGCTATTCCCAGCCTCAAATTTCCACCTTCATTTCTCGCCGCCATCGGCGCCGCGCCGTTTTGTCGCTCCTTTTTTTTTTTTTTTTTTTTTTTTTTTTTTCTGTTTTTATTTCCCTTGACCCGTCGGCCCCCAGCTTTGGCCGGTGATGATTCGGGATCTCCATTCCTTACATATGACGAGCCACCACCCTTGGTGATATGATGACGCACCTCCACTCTCTCTTGTCAACGCCGGCCGCTCTTGTGTTCACGCTGGCGCTTCCTGTTCTCGCTGCTTCAATCCCTCGCAGCGAGAGCGGCTCATCAACCACCACGGTCTGGGCCACTCCCCACGACAGCTACTCGTCCTCGGTCGGCGTGCTCGGCTGCAAGGTCAACACCAACCGAATCGCTTACTGGCCTGATTCCGTCGACTGCACCAACATCTGCGTGTCTCTCCAGTACCAAGATCGCCGGGTCCACCTCCTTCGCGTCGACCAATCGCAAGGCGCGCACGATGTCAGCTACGATGCCTGGAATTATCTCGTGACCGGCTATTCCGCCTCGGAGAAGCCCACGGCGGGAGGACCGATGGAAATGACGACGCAAAACGTCGATCCGTCCAACTGCGCCAGCCTAATCTACACGGCGGGGAGCAAGCTGCCTCTCAGCGCGGCGAACAGCATGAATTTCCTGGCCAGCTGCCTTGAGCAAGAGAATTCCTGGGTCGGAGACAACTACGTCTTGTACAACATCCTCGACTCGATATGCACTCTTGGACAGGACCAGACCTGCACCTTGGACTGGCCCGCCGCCAACCAACCGACCTGTCCGGGCACCCTGGGCCTGCCTGACGCGCTCAGGGGCGATCCCGTATACAACATCGAGTATCCCTCCGGTGTCAAGGTCCTCGCCGGAGCGCCACCAACCGTGCAAACCGCAGTGCCGGTGCCAGTTCCGGCACCAACGCCAGCCAACAGTGGCGGCGACGAGAACGGTGCACGGAAACTGGCGCATCCAGATCATCTCGTCTGGATGCCAATCCTTTCATTCCTTTCCATTGCCTTTTCTTCGATGCTGTGGTAAAATGTTACGAAATATCCCCGTCCAAGGAGGATACGTTTATTTATGTCTTGGATATGAAATTTTTTTTTATTATTTATTCTTCTTCTTGGTTAAATATACCCCCCATTGTTCGTTTTCTCATGTATCTATGTATATGTATATATATATATTACACCGCCTTGTGAAGCTCAAAACCGGTTCTAAAACAAAAGATTTCATTTTCCTTCATTTGGTATCATTTTTTTTTTTTTGCACTTACGACTTCTCGGGCCATCTCGATCATTTCGACGCTGTGCATAACCTTGCTGCTGACTCGTCCAAGCCGTGCACATGCGCTTCATCCTCCGGTACTCCGACCTGGAAACCCGTGGCCATGCCTGTTCCAAGGTGTGCCAGCATATGGCAATGCAGCATCCACATGCCGGGATTGTCGGCGATGAAAGTAAGCACCACGTGCCCCTTCCGCGGAACGCTAATCGTGTCTTTTCGGAGAGGCTTCTCTTGATTCCACCGACCAGGAGAATCGCTCTCCGGCGTCTCGTAAGGGTTATAGCTTCCGAGCCCGCCACCGCTCTCGGCGCGGAACGAGGACAGCACTTGGAATGAATGTCCGTGGAGATGGAATGGGTGAGAGCCGTCGTCGAGATTGTTGATGACGAGCTTGACCTTGGTCGGCTTCGACCCGCTGCCGACAAAAGGAACAAACTGGTGGTCGTCCCAGGATGAGCGATTCTGCGCCAGCAGCGGCAGCGACTGGGGCTGCCAGAACGTGTGGTTCACGAAACCAAGCGGCTTGTTTCCGTGCACGGAGAGCTTCTGGGTCGAGACGTAGAACAGAGCCGTCTGCTCCTCTTCCGCAGCAACGATGCGGCTTGGTTCATCCGCGGAAGAAAGCGTGGCGAGATCCAGGTGATTGTCGTTGAACTTGAGGGGGGACGCCTGATCCCTATCGTGAGCTGCGACTGTGCTGGGGAGAGCAGGGAAGGTGTGGTTTGGGTTCAAGGCCGGGTTGCCGAAGCCGAGATTCCTGCCGAGTGTCAATAAATCCGTTCATCATCCTCGCCCTCGCCCTCGAGGGGGTTTTTTTTTTTTTTCTTTTTTTTTTTTTCTAAAAAAAAATGCGAGAACTCACTCGTGGTCTAGGTATACGTTGAGCCACGGCTCTGCCGCCCGGTCGCTCTTCCACTTGAGCACCAAATCAACCCTCTCCCCGGGGTAGAGGATGCCGACGGAATCGGACGGCTTCGAATCAACCTTGCAGCCTCCGTCTACCGCTATGGGCTGGAGCGACGCGCCGTCGACTCCCAGCGTCAAGCCCGCGATTGTGCCTGTATTCACAACCCTGAGCCGCGTTTCTCCAGCAGTCTTTTTGAAAAGGGGCGGGAAGCTGCTCAGGGCTGTCGACTTGCATTCGACGGGCCTGGCTGGTACGGCCATTGAGCAGTCGTATCGCCCACGGCCGTTGATGACCACGGAGTCGGGGACAGGCTCCTTGCCCGCACTCTCCGTGCTGCTGTACCAGGCAAGGACATCGCTCTGCCTGCGGTGGAACCAGTCGCCGACCAAGAGCAACGCCTCGTCTTGCGCGGCTGCGTTGGCATCATGGCTGCGCGGATCATGGATTACCAGGCCCCCGAAGAGACCGTCTGCCCTCTGCAGGTGGGAGTGGCTGTGCCACCAAAACGTCCCGTGTTCGTCGTCGCGGATGCGGAAGTCGTAAACAAACGAAGCTCCGGCGGGGATGGGGCACTGGGTAAATCCCACGGCGCCATCCATGGCGTTGAAGCCTTGCATGCGCAGGCCGTGCCAGTGCAGCGAGACCCCTTCGTCCTCGAGGTCGTTGTGGACGTGGACGATTATGCGGTCCCCAGATCGGCCCTCGATGGTCGGTCCAGGGAAGCGTCCTGCCACGTGCATTAGCAACCACCGGCCAACTTTTTTGAAATCTGATGCAGGCGTGTTGTGAACCGGTATTCGGGCGTGCAGGATTGTCCGCATTGGGTCTTACGCACCATTGATGAGATACACCTGCTTCTCCACCCCATCTGGGGCTCTTGTGCCCAGAGTGACATGCCACTCAAAGGTTAGAGTGGAAGGGCCCCTTGTGGAGTGCTCGACCGGATGTAGAGGTATGGCGAGCAGGCTGTCGTCGATAAACGGGGCGTCGAAGCGTCGGTTGATGGCAAACAACAAGACGACCAGCGAGCCGAGGCAGAGCGCAGCAACGAAACCAACGATCCGAAGCACGGTGAAGCTGGACTTTGGGCCTGCCACGGGCTCGGCTATTTCGTCTATGTCATAGTTGACGCTCAGCTGTGTAGCCGCGTCGTCGCTGTTGGCGTCTACTTCATCAAGCAGACGACGGTCCTCGAGTCGGTCCCTCATTTTTTTTTTTTTTTTTTTTTTTTCCTTTTCTTCTTTTTTTCTTTTTTTTTTCTTTTTCTTTTTTTTCGCTAGACGTCAGGTCTTTTCGCTAGACGTCAGGTCTTCTTTGGTGAGGACCTCTCGCGGCGAGACACATCCAGAACGGAGAAGGAGAAGCAGCAGAAATAGAAGAAGAAGCGAGCACACGCGTCATTGCATGAAAGAAACCAAAGGCGGTGATGAACAGACCATTCGCAACAGCGTGGGTATGAGGACGCGCGGAAGATTCGTAAGTGTGTTGGTCGGTAGTCAATGCCGAGCACCGACCAGCACGTGGAGACTTGCCATTGACCCTTGTTATCATGATGCGTCGGGGATAAACCTTTTGGCTGGAGGGCCCACAGGAAAAGCGAATACAGTAATTATTGTGTGTGTACGGAGTAATATGGAGTGCTCCGTTCGGGGGAGCATGGCCATACCATTCATCATCTAATGTCTCAGGTTTCCATCCATCCATTTCGATGTCAGGATACGGAGACTTCCATCCAGCCAGACATTTTTGCCGGAAAGATGTCTCGACAGAGTCACTCGTTGCTGTCCAGAAACACACACACGTTGCCTGCGAAAGCGTCGTCTATGAGGCTTTTCCGGCCCATCGCTAAACTGGGTGGCTTCGCGTCTCCACAGCTCGACCTTGCATCAAGGATTCCGCCTGTGGAACCCGTTGAAGTTCCTTGCACTAAAATCACCGATCCCTGCAAGGCCTTTGCAGCTTCACGAGGGCCACGATCTCGCTGCGATTGGCTTCTCTCTGGCACATGTCTCGAAGACCTCGTTGCCCATCTCTCATCTGTCTCCCGACAGAACCAATCACATGCCTTTGGTGAAACACTGAGAATAGCCAAAGCGCGGGGAGCTTCATTCTTCTTCCTTCCTCCCCCCCTGCCGTCAGTTATTTTTTTTTTCCCATCCACCTCACTGTTCGCGCGGCACAAGCTTCAACTCCACGATAATCATCTGCGCTTGAGGTCATGAATTACCTTCCGGTTTCGGTATCACGAGTCCGGCAAAATGGGCGGCAGATGTGACACAATATCCGCCATCCTATAACCGAACGATGGGCTACTTCTTCCTCGGGAGGGACGGCCGCATATGAGGCCATAATGCTACAAAGGAGATCGGCAAACCACGCCGAGCGGATTAGACATGAGGGGGAGGGGGGTTTCTCTGAATTCTGAATTATATGCATACAACAAGCTTAATCTCTATAACAATCCCCCTCCCCTCCCTAAAGGGAAAAGAAGAAGAAAAGATGCTTGGGCGCTCAAGCTCTCCTTTCATCTTCCTGCGCGAAGTAGGGTGAATAGGCCATCCTAGCAGCACTTGACGCTGTTGCTTTTGAACTCGTTCCCGCCTCCAACGAGCATGCCTTTACTTTGCAGCCCACGGCCCGCCTCGGCGGCGTTGTTTTCCATCATTGGGCTTGGTCTCGTCAGTGCTGGAAGCCTGAAGGATATTGACCATGTAGTTCTCTTCATGCAGGGTATGTTTGGATGGATGGGTTTCCACGTGTTCCGAGACCCGGGGCTGGTCTGCTGACTGACTTGTGAGAGTCGAAAAAAAGAGAACCGCGCCTTTGATCACTACTTTGGGACCATGGCGGGCGTTCGCGGGTTTGGAGACGCAAACCTGCAGATGAACGACGGCGTCCCGGTGTGGAAACAGGTGACCAACGCCCAGCTGACCACGGAGGCTGAGTATGTGACGCCTTGGTACATCAACTACCTCGGCGGCAACTGGACCAAGGCAACGCAGTGCATGACTTCTGGCAGCAACAGCTGGTATGAGAACCACGCTGCGTGGAACTCTGGTCGCAACGACCGCTGGGCCGTGGATAACAGCGCGTGGAGCATTGGCTTCTACAAGCGCCAGGACATTCCGATTCAGTTCACGCTGGCGGACAGTTTCGTGGTGGGGGACATGTACCAGGCATGTTTGTGGCTTTCCCGACGCGTGTTGCGAAATCAAAAAAAAAGGGGGGGGGGGGGGGGGGAGAGAGAGAGAGAGAGAGAGAGAGAGATCCAAAAGCTGACGGGAAGGACAGGAAGCCGTCGTTGCCGCGACCAATCCCAACAGGGTGACATGGCTTTCTGGCAGCGTCAACGCTCCCGGCAGCCCGCAGACCCCTGACCAGGGCGGCAACCCCTACATCGACAACAACAGCACCCCGGGCTGCGAAACGGGGGGCTTCAACTGCTATCCGCTCAAGTGGAAGACGGTTGGCGAGTTTTACGAGGAAGCCGGGACCACGTGGCAAGTGTACCAGGACGCCGACAACTTCGACGACAACTCGTATGCCAGGTTCGAGCAGTTCCAAAACGCGGCGCCGGGCTCCAGCCTCTACAACAGGGGGTTGAAGGGCTTGTCGCTCGACACCTTTTACGCGCAGGCCGCCAACGGCACCCTCCCCGAGGTCTCCTACATCGTCGGCCCCATGGAGCTGTCGGAGCACCCTCCGTTCTCGCCTCACGACGGCGCCTGGCTCCAGCACCGGGTCGCCGAGGCCGTGCTGAACTCGCCCAAGTACAACAAGACGGTGCTCATGGTCTCCTACGACGAGACGGGCGGCTGGTTCGACCACGTCGACCCGTACCGATCGCACCCAGGCACCGCCGGCGAGTGGATCGACGACCCGTACGGCCAGGTCGGCTACACCTTCCTCGGGCCCGGCTTCAGGCTGCCCTTTTACATCATCTCCCCGTGGACGCGCAACGGCGGCGTCTTCACGGCCCACAGCGACCACAACTCGCAGATCCTGTTCGTCGAGAAGTGGCAGGCCGCCAAGGGGCGCAACGTCACGACCGACCAGATGGTCTCGTGGCGCCGCAATCACATGTCCGACCTCACGGACGCCTTCGACTTTGACAACCCCGACTACTCCATCCCCAGACTGCCCGAGCCGCAGACGCCCCACACCGACGCAAGCGGAACCTACGACGGGTCCTCGTACTGCCAATCGCTGTACCCGAAGACGCAGCCGCCGGTTCCGTACACCGGCAAAGGCGTCATCGCCGACATGGCTGGCCAGGTCGAGAAGGGCTTCAAGCCCATGCGCGGCATGCTCACCGAAGGGCGGCACCTCGTCCTCGAGTCCAACGGCTTCGCCCTCGAGCAGAAGACGTCCTTTGCCAGCGCCGTCGTCCCGGGCCGTGCCACCGCCCGCCACGACAGCCCGTCCCAGCGGTGGGTCGCCCACGCCGCGGAAATCGGCGGCTCGGACTTTACCCTCTCCGACGACGGCGGCAGGAACTACATTTGTTCGGGCGGCCGCCTCTGCAGCAGCCGCAGAAACGCCGTCGTGTTCACCGTGAGCTATGCCCGCGGCAGGGGGTATGCCTTCAACGTGAAGGGCACGCGGCATTACTTGTCCATTGGCGGGCGTGGAGCGTCGTGCTCTGTGTCCCTGACGGGTAAGCTGGGGTACTGGCAGGGCTATAGCGTTAGCTACTGAAAAAAAAAAAAAGAGACGTCAGGATGTCTCCGGGACCCAGGAAGGGGGGGGGAGGGGGGGGGATATCAATATCTGGGGTGTCTGGGATAGTATGCCGTATTAAAGTTGGGAGCCATTAACTTACTAGCGGGCCCGGGACACAACGGCTAACCTCGGGAAAGAGAAAACAAAGTTCCAACTATAAAGTTATTTTATACTAGCTCTCCCTCTCTCTCGATCTCTCGATCTGCATCATAACATTCATTGTAAACAAAGCATATTCTTGTCTCGGGTACCCGATCCCCCCCCCCCCCCCTTGTTTTCCCCGAGTAAAAAGTGACAGGGGCATACGCAAGACGCATGGATTCATTCAACAAGCCTCCTCCTCCATGGGTCAGCCTCCCCTTATGGCTCAACCTCCTTTTTTTTTTTTCCCGCCATCATCCAAGCCGACGTAATGCTACCCAATCACTCAATGGTGTTCCCCCCCCCCTCCCTCCCTCCTCCTTCCCTCCTGTTCTCTGCCAGATCCACCGTCTTGATCCCGTCTCGCGTCTCGCCTCTCCCGCAATTAGGTCGTCTCCTTGACGACTTCCGACAACTCGTCTGCGACGGCGCGCCCGGCCGTGCGGCCGGAAAAGATGCAGCCTCCGAGAAAGGTTCCCTCGAGCGAGTTGTAGCCGTGGACGCCTCCGCCGCCGAACCCGGCCACCTCGCCGGCGGCGTAAAGGCCCGGGAATGGCGTCATGTCTTTCCTCATGACGTTGCTGCTCAGGTTCGTTTCCAGGCCGCCGAGGGTCTTGCGGCTCAGCAGGTTGAGCCGGACGGCAATCAGGGGGCCGTGGGCAGGGTCGAGCAGGCGGTGGGGCGCCGCCACGCGGCTGCGCTTGTCGGGCCAGTAGGCCCTCGCGTTGTTGATGAGCATGGCCTGGGCGTCCTTTGAGTAGGCGTTGTTGAACTGGTCGTCGCGGGCGTCGACAACCTCCTTGATCTTGTCGTACTCGAGGACGGGGCCCCCTCGCTCCTTTGCCAGCTCGTTCATGCCGTCCACCAGGTCTTTGAGGTTGTCCCGGACGACGAAGTCCTTGCCGTTTTCCTGGAACAGCTGCACGTTCGCGGTCCCCTTCCTGCTGAAGATTCGGTTCTTGAACACCTCCCAGATGCTCTTGGAGGTGAGGTCCGGGTTCTGCTCGGAGCCGGAAAGGGCAAACTCGCGCGCGATGATGGACTGGTCCAGGATGAACCAGCTGTAGTCGTGGCCCGTCGCGCAGATGGCCCGGAGGGTGCCGAGCGTGTCGGATCCGGGGAAGAGGTGGGGGGGGAACCGCCTGCCGGAGGCGTCGAGCCAGAGCGACGAAGGGGCCGGCAGGATGCGGATGCCGTGCGCCGGCCAGATGGGATCCCAGTTCTGCAGGCCTTCGGTGTAGTGCCACATGCGGTCGCGGTTGACAATGTTGGCGCCGGCGTTCTCCGAGATCTGGAGCATGCGGCCGTCCACGTGGGCGGGGACGCCGACGACGAAGTGGTCGGGCACGCGGGGCCCGAGCCGGTCCACGGGCCACGCCCGCTTGATGGCGTCGACGTTGCCGCCGATGCCGCCCGAGGTGACGATGACGGCGGCGCCGTGCAGCTCGAAGGCGCCGACGGCCTCGCGCGAGGTCGCGATGCCCCGGGGCGAGTCGTCGTCCTGCAGGACGCTCCCGCGCACGCCCACGGCCCGGCCGGAGCCGTCGACGACGAGCTCGTCCACCCGGTGCCGGAACTTGAAGTCGACCAGCCCCTCGGCGGCCGCCTTCTGCACCGGCTCCCGGAAGACGCGCACGACCTCGGGCCCGGCCCCCCAGGCGACGTGGAAGCGCGGCACCGAGTTGCCGTGGCCGTCCGCCCGGCCGTCGCCGCGCTCGGCCCAGCCCACGTTGAAGAGGAAGCCCAGGCCGCGCGCCCTCACGTAGTCCTCGAACTCGTCCGTGGCGAAGTCGACAAAGGCCTTTGCCCACTGCCGCGGCCAGTAGTCCTCGTCGCGGTCGAACTGCGCCGACCCCAGCCAGTCTCGCATGGCCAGCTCGCGCGAGTCCTTGATGCCCATGCGGCGCTGGCAGTACGAGTCGACCAGGAACAGCCCGCCGAGCGACCAGAAGGCCTGGCCGCCCAGGTTGTTTTCATTCTCCTGATCGACAATCACGGCCGGGATTCTGCGCTGCGACAGCTCGAACGCGGCCACGAGGCCAGCCAGGCCGCCGCCCACGATGATGACGGGCTTGTGCTCCGATCCCATGGCGTCGAGGAAGCGGTGCGTTTGCGAAGAAGGGGGGAGGGAGATGGAGATGCGAAGCTTGCTGCGGGATATTGTCCTGCCTTGCCTTTGTGCCTTTTTGTGTGTGTTATCTGGCCTTGCGTCATGCCACGCAACAATGTACATGTACCATATTCTCCGTAATACTTTCGGACTACCTCACAGTACCTGCTCTCTGCAACTACCTATATAGCTTTGCTGTACGGAGCACTCGCATAATTAATAGGTAACCTGAAGTGGCCCCCGGATCCGGGCTGATTCCACGGCCGCCACAGTGGGCAAAAAGGCCGGCCTACAGGGGGGAGCGGGCGCCAAAGATTTAGTTTAGTGCGCTTGCCCCCCCCCCGCTAAGATTGCCGCGGCTTCGGCGCCAGAAACTTTGGATTGCTTGCTTAAAAGATATGGGTACCTGTACCGTACCTTAAGGCTGTACGGAACACAAAGTACCGAGCAGGTACTAACTAAATTACCTAGCAGGTTCACATCCCCCGCACCCCGCGGCCGGCCAAGGTAACACATAATAAAATAGGTACCTACTAGGTAGTACTAAGGTACCTTGCCTACTACTACCTAAGGTAGGTACCTTAGAGCACAAGGTACTCACTCTACCTAGGTATGTGCCTCTCCGTCCTGGGTAGGGCAAATGGCAAAAAAACACACAAACGGATTGGGGGAGGGGGGGCGAGATTTGGTGGTGCTAGAATTCGCGTCTGATGGGATGGTTGCAAATCGCTATCGTCAGCCCACTCCGGGCAACGGTTGGCCGCCTCCTTGTACACGCGTTTATTACACAGAGTAACCCATTTGCAACACACCCAAACACCCAAAGCAAACAGGCGCAGCCGAGGCACCTCGAGAAAGGGGGGGGGGGGGGGGGGCCTTTTCCCCCGCCTCAGAAAGTCTACACTACTAACCTAAGGTACAGACTATTACTTGGTACCTTGACGCGTAAAAACAGGGTACGGCTAGGTACTGCCGTGGTACCTGCCACGTATACTGCTGCAGGCACTAATACTCCCGCAGTACCTCTGCCAGTTGCGATATTCACATGCAACCCCGCCAATTTTTTTCAATTTTTTGTTTTTGTTTGTTTGTTTGTTTTGTTTTGTTTTGTTTTGTTTTTCAATCTAGGCGAAACATGCCCACTTTACGACTTCTCCATCCGTACCTGATGGGACGAGGCATGACGACGCATGACAATGTGCCGGGGCGGACCTGGCATGTTTCCCGCGTTTTCGTTTCAAGCAGAAGTTTCCCTTCGAATCGTTTACATCGGCAACGGCGGAATTTTTTTTTTGCCCTAAAAAAAAAAAAAAATTGCTGTGCTGAGCGTCGCTTTTTCCACAGCATGCATATATATATATATATATATATGAGATTATATATGGAAATCGCAAAATGCTCAAGCTGATGGGCTTTCCTCTTCGCGCCAAGCTCATTGTTATCATCTTACTTACCCTGTAGTTGGCGATAAAGGGGCAGCGGCGTCAAAAACAAGAAGCAAAACCCTCTTCTTGTTTTAGAAATGAAGATAAATAAATCTAATATATATATATATATATTAGAAAAAAAATTAATGAAATAGAAATTTTACTAGCAACAACGCAATATTACATCTCGTCAATTTCAATAGTGCTCAGATAACGCCTTCGGTCAAAATAAACCTTCCCCCCCCCCCCCCAACTTGAGAATCAATCCTTCGACAACATTGTCCGTTGAAACCCCTCCCCCCCCCCTATTATTCTATCTCACGCACTCGCGTCTCCTCTCCTCCTGGTATCTTCAGCCTCATTCCTCCTCCACATTCTCTGTCTCCCGGTCCTCATCGCGAAAAGGCCCCCTCTCTCTCTTCCTCTGCCCGCGCTCCACCTTGGCCGCCAGCCTCTGCAGCCTCTTGTGCTGCTTCTCCAGCAGCCGCACAAGCGCCTCAATCATCCTGCCCTGCTCCTCAACCGCCTCCCTCAGGCTCCCGCTCGCCACGTCTGCAGAGGCGCGGGTCGATTTTTCCCGCAGGCAAGACGCCCGAGCCGCAAACTCGGACCACTCGTCGTCCATGTCCCGGCCGCCTGGAGCAGCTCCCTCCGGCTCGACGCCCCGCTCGCGCTCGAATCTGCGCGCCCGATCCTCGCCCGTCTCCTCCTCCCCCGTGTAGATGCTTTGACCCCGCCGATAGTCCGGCTGTTGCTCCGCCTTCACCGCTCCGGCTTCCTGGCTCGCCGACGCGGTTCCCCGGCTCGCCTTGTCTGCGTTCTTCAGGCACCACGAGCATCGGCAGTCGGTCTCCGCGTGGCTCCTCTGGACCTCCATCGTCGGAATCCTCGTGATGGCCGGGGCCTCCATCCGGTTCGTCTGCAGCACCTCCGAGACGTCCTTTGGGAAAACCGGGACAACGCCCGGCGGCGCGTCTTCCGCGGCTCGCTCGTACTTGCGCTTGAAATTCGCCCACCAGTTCTGCCTCGCGCACTGCGACGCGCCAAACATGGCCCTCAGTATGACAAAGTGCCCCCAGCTCGGCCTGTTGAACCGCATGTGAAGCGCCAGCTCGTGGTCCGCAATCGTCTTTTCCCTTTCGGTAATGCGAGCCCTGGGCACCCACTCGGCAAAGTCTCGACGTTCTCCTTGAGACCACGATTTCGACTCCGCCCTCCACAGGCTCCTCAGCCGATTGTAAATGTGCCAGTCAATGATGTTGTAGCCGCTGTAGGGGGGAATCGCTACCCTCCTCGCCGTGTTCATGCCGTTTCTCTTCCTGGGCGGCCGCACGCGGGCTGGTGTTGTTGCGCAGTGGGATGCGCTTTGGCTACGACGGCCCTGCCATCGGCGGTACTGTCGCCTTTGCATCGCCTTTCTGTCGGCATCCATTGATTGTTACTGTCGACGAGTCTCGTTAATTTGTTACTTCTGGATACCTGGCTGATGTCCGAGAGAACCGGGGAGGTTGGGGGGTTGGGGGCATTTCCGGAACTATCAAATCAACTTACCGCTCTCCGCGAGTTTTGATGGTCGGTTTGGCATATGGAGAAGATGAAGGAGACGAAGGAGATGAAGGGGATGAAGAAGTTGAGGATTTTCTCAAGTTGAGGATTGGGATCCAGGGCACATGCAATGTGACCAAGTGAGCGCATGGTCCCACATGCAGGCGGCGCTCCCTGACTGAAAGAAAAGTGAAGGCAAAATGAATCGACAAGTGACATCCATGCCAACTTCGAGCAGCCGTGCCTCCTTCGCGGTGGGTATTGGCATGCCTACTCGGCATCTCATAGCAGGCACACACAACGAGCATGTATGTATATGTATATGAGATACTAATGCTTGAGGTGTTTTGCATGCACAATACTAGAGTCACATTTATCAAGCAGCGCCGCTAAAAAAAAGAAAAAGAAAAAGAAAAGTTTCCTCTGCAAAACCCTCTCTCTTTATTGATACCCTGATGATACTGTTATATCTATACTATGCCACACACACACACACACACACACACACGCACGCACACACAAAAATTAAAAGGGAAAAAGCAACAAGGTCAACAAACAAGGTCACTTGCGAGCACCGTTGTTGGCAATCAAGTTGGGGTTTTCGTTCTTGAGGCCTCGAATCCGATCCTTCGTCCCCAGGCTCAAGATCCTCTCCCTCATCTTCGCTGGCGTCTCGAAATCTTCCAATGCGGCCAAATATAGTGCGAGGCCGGCGACGTGAGGAGCTGCCATCGAAGTGCCCGTCAGCTTGCGAGTCGCCGTGTCCGTGCTGATAAAGGTCGACTCTATTTGGACGCCAGGCGCCAGAATGTTGACCTCTGGGCCGAAGTTGGAATACTCCCACTCGTTCCAATCAGCGTCGATGGCGCCTACGGTGAGGGCGTTTGGCGCCGATGCCGGCGACGTGCTTCGAACTGGATGCGCGCCATTTCCGGCTGCAACGACCGTGGCTATGCCCATGGAAAAGGCGGATTCGACGGCCCGGTTGAGCGCGGGAGAAAATTTTCCTCCTGCGCCATCGTCAGCCAAAGCAAAGTCACCGGCGCGGGATGACGCCCTTCACTCTCCACTCACCAAGAGACATGTTGATGACAGAACGGCTTTGGCGGCCCTTTGTGCGGATGTCGTTGATTGCCCACTCGAACCCTTCCAAGATGAATGAGATCATGGACTCGTTGTTGAGGAATACTTTGACGGCAATCAGATTGGCCTTCTTTGCCACGCCAAATGTCTTGCTCCCGATGATTCCGGCAACATGAGTTCCGTGTCCATTAACGTCCGTAAAGTCATTGTTAATTGAATTGTATCCATTGGAAGCCCGACCCTCAAACTCAACGTGCTTGACATTGATGCCGCTGTCGAGAATGTAGGCAAAGGTTCCGTTGCCCGCGCTCTTATCGTATTTGTACGTCGCGGTGTTGCGCCTCTTGCTAGATAACGCCGCAAGGCCCCAGGGAGCATTATGCTGGAACTCGGTGCTGCCTTGCAGAGTGTAGATTGCGTCTGGCTCGACTTCCGCTACCTGAGGGACAAATGAAACTGCGTCAGCATCTGCGGCTTTCTCACCACGCCGGAGCCGCCTCGCCGCGACGGGGGTGGGCTCTGCTCACCTTTGTGTCGTTCCGGATGGCCTGGATAGTGTCTTTGTCAAAGGCTCCAGCGTATGCCCGGAAGTCGCCAATGGCATATGTCTTTTGGATGCCAGAATAGCCCTGCTGCTTGCGGCCGAGAGAGTTGCGATACTGGACAGCGGAAATTCTCGAGATGTGAGCCTTGAACTCAGAGGGCGAGAGGCTGTCTTGCAAGGTGATGATGTACTTTCCCTCCGTGAGGAGGTCCGGATGGTTTTTGCTGTTGACAATGGGGACGGCGGCGATGCATGGCAGCAAGGCGACGACCAAGAGCGCAAGCTTTTGGAGCCAGGCCATCTTTTATCGATGTTTCAAGAGTCACCCGTCACGCGAGTCTGGTAGGCACAAATGATGTCTCCAAAGCCAAAAAAAAAAAAAAGAAAGAAAGAAAGAAAGCAAAGGGGAAAAAAAGAATGGCCTAGTCAAAAAGGCTGCTGATGATGCTGGTGGATGCAAGTTGAAAGAAACTTGTAAAGCTCTGTGCCGCAGTTTGAAATTTTATAGCATCCGCTTTGAGATCGCATGGCCGCTTCCCCCCCTTTTCGTTTTGGGGATTTTGCGTGCCTGTATTTCGCTTCCTTCATTCCTCCTTCCATTAAAAAGGGCTTCCTAGGCAAGGATATTTCCTTCTTTTTTGTGGTTGAAGCATCGGTATCACTTGGATGATAACGACCCCCTTTACAAGCAGGAGCGGTCGCTTCCTCTGTGCGATTGGCTTATGGCAAGTGCTGGGCGGTAACTTTTACCTAGAAGACGATTACCTTGGCAGTGCTACTTCGATAGGTACTAAGGTAGTAGTATCTTGGTACTAAACGACTCAAGAAAAGGATGTATCGTGAAATGCAGATATTGATATAGGTACTACCTTACCTACTAAGGTAATAATGCAGTGTTTAGAAACAGGTATACCAGTAGTAACAGGTACTACCTAAGTAGTGCCTTAGCAGGTAATAGGTACTAAAGGTTTAAACAAAAGAGAAGGAAGGAAAGAAAGAAGGAAAGAAGGAAAGGGGGAAAGATGGAAAGGAGGAAAGATGGAAAGAAGGAAAGAAGGAGAGAGGGAAAGAAGGAAAAAAAGGAGAGAAGAGAAAAGAAGAAGAAGAGATTAGTAATCATTCTATGATTTGCCATGTATCTCGAATCCCAGCCGCCCGCTTCTTACCAAATGTAATGCATCTCTTTTTTTGCAATTAAGCCAAAAAAAAAAAAAAAAATTCTCCCGTCTCACTCGCTTTCCGATTTTTTATATCCCTGGTATCATGCTCCAAAAGAAATAAAACACCCTTTCCCATGCAGAAAAATTCTCTATGTACAAAAAATTTGGGGTTCCGGTTTCGCCCGCTTGGCTCATCGCAGGCACGCTTATGCCATGACGCCGTTTGCCTCAAGCTTGTCCAGCTTCATCTCCTTCACCGCGGCAGCCGTCTCGGGTTTCCTGCTTGGCGGAGCGGGCAGAGCCTCGACCTCTGTGCGGGTAATGTTCAGCTTGTCCTGTGCCAGGCCCATCGACCTGAAGAATGAGATGGCCTCCTTCCACTCGTGCTGCTTTCGTTCGCCAGACCACTCGAGCTCCTCGGCCATGACGTCAATCACACGAGGGAGTGCGCGCAAAGCATTCTCAATGTCGAGGAAGGCGAGGCGAGTACGGCGGGAGATGAGGTCGGCGGCCGTGCAAGCAGCTTCAGAGCGGACACCGTGGCGGATTTCGGCCTCGATAAAGGGGAGCGTGGGGATCAGGCGGGTGGCGGCAGAGTTGGGAGCAGAGAGAACCGCCCAGGCGCGATCGCCATAGTTGTGGGCCAGGTGCTGGGCGACGTCGGCATCAATGTGGTGTACCTCCATGAGCTGGGAGGCAAGAGACGTCGAGTAGCCGTGGGCTCCAAGGAGGGGAACCCTCCTGGTCAGGCACCCGCCGGTGGTTTTGAGGCCGGGGAGGCCGGCGCCGCTGATGTCGGGGAGAGCGATGGCTGACGGAGCCAGGTCGAATGCCCTGATGGCTTCATCGACGGCGTCCTCGGCCATCTGGCGGTACGTGGTCCATTTACCGCCGGCACAAGTGAGAAGACCGGACGGCGAAACGGTGACTAGATGGCTTCGTACGAGGGACTCGGTGTTCTTGGCCTTGGGGTCGCGCACAAGAGGACGAATACCTGACTCCACGATTAGTTTCATGCGGCGGTGCTTTATACAGAAATTGGGTTGACAGAGAGAGAGAGAGAGAGAGAGAGAGAGAGAGAGAGAGAGAGAGAGAAGATTTGTCGAGTTGCTTACCAGACCAGGTTGCCAAAACATCAGATTGACTGAGCTTCGATTCGGGCCGCAAGAGCTTGTTGACCTCTTTGAGAATGAAATCCACATCTTCCTGCCGCGCAACCGGCTCTCTCTCAAGTCCGCATGCATTGTCCGTCGTTCCCGCGACGGTGTATCCCTGCCAGGGCAGCACAAAAATGACTCGGCCATCGGAAGTCGCCGCATCGAGCATGCCCATGCCGTTCGGACACAGGCTGCCGGGGAGCATAACGTGAGCGCCGGAAGAGGGAGCCACCAGAGTCATGCGCGAGGGGTCATCCATGCGCTCGACGGCATCGGTGAAAGGGCCGGTAGCGTTGATGACGCCCTTGGCGCGCACGGTAAACTCCCTGTTGTCGCCGCCGCTCAGAGCGTCTCGGAGGGTTGCGCCGCGAATTCTGCCGTTTTGGTCCTTGTCCAAGCCTGTGACCTCGACGTGGTTCAAGACGGTTGCGCCGTACAGCTGGGCGGTAAGGGCGAGAGAAACGTTCATCCGGGAGTCGTTGTGCTGGCCGTCGTAGTAGATCAGAGCGCCGACCAGGTTGTCCTTGCGCAGGAGGGGGAAGTTGGCGAGAGCCTTGTTCTTGCTCATAAAGTAGGAACTCTCCAGGCCTTGTGAGCCGGCAAGCAGGTCGTAGGCCTTTGTGCCGACCCACATGTAAGGAGCTTGCCACCAGTTTTGGAGAGGAAGCAGAATGGGAAGCGAGTTGGAAAGGTGAGGCGAGATGGTGAGGAACGTCTTGCGCTCATGCAGCGCCTCCATGACCAGCTGGAGCTGAGAATAGTCCAGGTTCAAGACGGCCTTCTCGAGATATCGCACGCCGCCGTGAACCAGCTTGGTGCTTTTGGAGCTGGTGCCCGCGGAAAAGTCATCGCGATCCACAACAGCCACCTTCAGGCCGCGAGTCACGGCGTCAAGCGCAATCCCCGCGCCGGTCGCGCCCGCACCGATGATGAGAAGATCGTACTCTTCGAGATTGTCGTTGGCCTTGCTGTGGCGTCGCAGCTCGGCCAGCTGTTGCATGCGAGACGGCACGGCGGGGAAAGACGGCGGGATGATGCGCCCGCTGCTGTCCCGCCTGACTTCTGCCATGGGTTTGTGGGCAGCGTGAGATATCCTGCTCCTGGCATAGAGAGCGGCGGCACCTCCAGCTGTGGCGGCAACGGTGAGGCCCAGCAGAGGGCGCCGAAGGCTTGAAAAGCCTCGAGCCATGGTGACGAGCGTCCGTGAGCGGTCGGATGGCGAGGAGTGACACAAGAGTGCAGATGGCAGGGGTTCCTCCAATAGTAGGGACCTTTGGGGAAAGTAGAGTGATGGGTGAGGCTTTAGGAAGGAAATTTGTCGTGGGGGCGATGGCTTTATTTTAAAGGGTTGTAGGAAGAGCGAGGGCCCGAGCAGGAGCTGCAAGGTGGGAGAACAAGAACCCGAAAGGGAAAAAAAAAATAAAAAAAAAAAATCTACGGAAAGTAAAAAAAAAGGATCAAAGAGGGGAGGAAAAG
This sequence comes from Trichoderma cornu-damae, assembly GCA_020631695.1. Taxonomy (NCBI): domain Eukaryota; kingdom Fungi; phylum Ascomycota; class Sordariomycetes; order Hypocreales; family Hypocreaceae; genus Trichoderma; species Trichoderma cornu-damae. The sequence continues at coordinate 5,559,814 of CM036088.1, forward strand.
AAGAAGGGGAGGAAAAAAAAAAGAAGAAACAAAGAAAAGAAAAATTAAAGGGATGAGTTTTTTGCGTCAGGATGAGGTGATCTCAATGGTCAACTGAGACTGAGCTCGGTGGATGATGCCGACGTGGGTCAACCGAGATTCCGCTCGATACGAATGATCAAGTCTTCCGGGAGGGGGAGGCTCTTGGCAGCACTGATTTTTGCGGAAACGAAGAACGAGGAGCAGCACAGGAAAGAATTGGCAGGGTGGGAAAAGGGAAGAAAGAAAAAGGCTGCATGAGCTTTCATCGGGATGTTCCATGAAATTCTGCACGTGGTGGCTTGTGTTGGGCGCCAGGGGCGTTTTGGCCTCGAGGTAAACTTTTGGCTACCCATCTGTCCTTGGATTGGAGCCTTGGCCATCACCATCACCATCACCGTCACCGTCACCGTCGCCTCCAACGACCACAGCCTCCCATATGTGATATCACGAGCTGGAAAATGGGATTGCCCAAGCAGAGAAGCATCGACTTGTCTTCTGGGCCTGTGATTCCGGTGCACCCGGCTCGGAAGGGGGGCCCTAGGCCGGATTCCCTGAAAGGCACATATTGCTGTCTCTAGGCCAATCACGCCGCAAGCCGTCCTCCGGGGATCTCCAAACATGATCCGTGGGGGGACACATTCGGGGTCTGTCAGCCGAAGAGCAATCAGCCATGCGTCGAAGCTGGACATGTGAGTGGTTGGAGGCGACGAGCCTATTCGGTTGTGGCTTGCGAAATGGGTCTTGGTGTTGAGGGTCTCGGGCATCTTCGGTAAACAACTCCCGAGCTGGAACTTGCCTGTCAAAAGGGTTTTTTTTCCCATGGCTCGGGAGCTAAAAACAAGACCACAAAAGAAAAAAAAGCCACCATGTGCTGCTCCGAGCCGCCTTGCTCTCGCCATTGGTGGGATGTAAAGAACTCCGGACTACCTATTGTCCCGATGGCACGTTTATCCTACCAACGGAAGAAAGGTTTTTTTTTTTTTTTTTTTTTTTTTTTTTTTTTTTTTTTTTTTTCAAACCCCCTCCCGAGCAATTTTCCTTGCGCCAAGTCAAAGGCGGAGAGGCCATCCCATCTCCCACATATCCAGGCTACGCTGCTCTCGTTCGTTCTTTCGGCTTAATTCTAATCTACCTACGGTAGTACGGGAGTATATGCTGCCCAGGCTCTCTCATCACATGGTCATTCGCCACTGCTACCTATCACACCCTAGCCACAGCCAGCCACAGCCAGCCACAGCCATCGCCATCCAACGCCCGTCAGCCGCTTAGTCACCCAGCCACAGCCCACAGCCCACAGCCTACAGCCGGGTAAATTTCCTCGCGCATCCCGTCTGCATCCTTCAACCGCCAAACAAACCTTTTCCAGAGCGGGACAGAACAAATCAGCTTACGAGGCCCAAGAATTTGCTGCCGCTGCTGCTCAGCTGCCCGGGATGTCGTGCGCAAGTGCGCTCGGCCTCTCATTTCAGCTCGCAGCGTCACGGCGCCGTCATCGCGTGTCACCTTGAAGGGGAAGAAGAAGCCGCCAAAGTCACTGAAACCGTGCCGTCCGTGCAATTCCAAGACCTCCCTCCACACCACACCGGGGATTTACACGGGTACGGAGTACGGAGTAGAGTAGTGGCAAACCGTTTTGTTTTGTTTTTGTCTTGTTCAGTCTTCTCTCGCGTTTTCCACCAGAGCACGGACACAGACACGGGGCGTGTGCATACGTTGATACCAGGGCATCGCGCAGAGGCCACCTCCAAAAAAGGGGAGAAATGCCCACCTCCCTTCCCGCCCAGCTCCACACAGAGAAGCACGAGGCCGGGTGACCCATGTCTGCCAGCCTCTTCTGTCTCTCCTTCTCTCTTCCCTTGCTCCATGGCCCATGTTCGGAGAAGCCCGTGCAGCTTTTTTCCCTGACCGGTCGTGGATCTCACACCGCAAGGGCTGAAAGAGAACAAGGACTTGGCAAAATGGCTGGAAGATATCGCTTAGCAGCGCTCGGACCTTGGAAACTCGCGATGGGCAGAGCGCTTTCGCCAGGTGTTGTTTGATGGTGATGACAACACCTGCACTTTCGTAGTGCTAAAAAGCGTCCATTGAGCGCCGTTTGGCCGAAGCAGCGACTCTACAATGATGGAAAAGGGGTCTACGTGCCGAACATGGGAGCTCATGTTTGTCCCCGTTCAACCATCTTTTTCACGCAGGCCGTTTTGGGGTGCAGTAACAGTTCTGCTTCTCGAGATTGTAGGGCAACAGGTAGCATTCGCGTTGCCATCTCCGGCCAACACCACAGTTTTATCGGGCCCTGTGATTCGAAATCTTCGAGTACATCATCAACCTAATTTTCGTCACATTTCACTCTTTTTTTTTTTTTATCATCTCCCGCTGTCATTTCCAACAGACTGGTCTGGCTGTACGATGAACCCCCGTCTTCAAGGCCCCCTCCCCCTTCATCGTGCACGTACCCTTGCTCCGCCGTTTCCCCCATCTCAGGATACTCGGCAAAACAGGTATATCACAAAGACATAACAGTCCATTGTTGATGCCCAACGTCGGCGACTCCTTTCCCGGGAAAAGGAAAGTGTATTATACTATTATCGTTCACTAAATTATCATACGCTGTACTTGCACAACGAACCATACTCCGGAAAACCATACTCCGGAAATATACCCCCCCCAAAAAAAAAACAAGACAGCTCATCATGGCCGTCACGGTGTTTCGTTTCCTCTCTTGCTTTTTCTTTTGCTCATTCCCGCGCCCCCCTTTTTTTTGTTACATTGGTCAATATCATTTCAATCGTCTTCTCACCGCATATTCCCCAAGCCCCCTTGTACTCATGCCGAGACATTCTCATTTTCTGTCTTGGTCAATTATTCAATATATTGGGTAGAAATCATTAAACTTTTGCGTCGATGGCTGATCGGTGGGTGTTGGACCACACGCTCTTGCGGGGTTGGACCAATCGTTGAAGACCCAGCATGGGAGTGTTGATGGGGCTGTTTCCGGTGTAGATGAAAACATCGTACAAGAATCCGCCAAATGCGCAGCCGAGGAAGGGGGCTACCATGGGAATCTGCAATGCATGGTGAGTAACAGCGAATCATGCATCCTCACCACCGTCGAGGGACGAGAGGCAGGGGGGGGATGAAGGAATACGTACCCAGAAATAGTAGCCACCTGCGGACCACACTTCATGGCCATATCCGATCATATACGACACCAGTCGAGGACCGAAATCACGGGCAAGGTTCATGGCATAACCCGTCTCCCAGCCGAAGCAGGCACCGATGCCGAAGATGACGAAGAAGAGGCAAAGCGGCATCAGGTTTCCAGCGCCAATGTTGTTGGGGTCGGCCAAGGCGAAGATGCAGAACATGAGGATGCTGCTGGCGATGAATTCGGAGAAAAACATGCCTGTCCGGGTCATGAAAGGGGCAGGGTACGTGCAAAAGATGCCAGCGGTCGCGGTAGGGCCAGTCACCGTCCGGATTCCAGGGCCGCCCTCGTAGGCGTCAAAAGCCGACCTGTAGTTTCCATAGACGATGGCGGCGCCGGTCATGGCCCCGAGGAGCTGAGCAAGGGCATAGACGGGCAGCTTTCGCCAAGGGTGGCCACGGTAGAGACAGTTGGCAAGGGTCACGGCCGGGTTGAGGTGGCCGCCAGATTTACCGCCAACATAGACACCGAGCATGACGGCGATTCTATATTTGGAAAAAAAAAAAAAAAGAAGTTACCATTAGCGACGAACTGGCCGCAAAACAAACGAAAGACGGGGGGCTACCGTCGCGTAACCGGCGTGATAACGACTTACCCCCAACCCCAAGAGATGCTCTGGTATTCACCCTTGGTGCCATGGCTCAAGACAACCTGTGCAACAACACCATCACCAAAGAGGATCAGGATCATTGTTCCAAAGAATTCCGAAAAGGCATCCTGGAAGTAGCTGCGGATCTTGGACCAGGCCAGCTGGTCCCTTTCCAGAGGGGGAGTCATGAAGTCTGTGTTTGGCGCATCGTCAAGGCTCGAGTTACCCATTTCGGAGTTGCGAGGAGGAGGACGAGGACGAGTGGCAGCAGGCTTTTCTAGGGAGAATTCGGACGCCTCTGGGGAGTTGGTGATGGACATGGGACACGAGACGAGATACGGGCTGAGGGGCTGGCAAAGGGATGCACAGGTGTTTACGAGGAGGGTGGGAGGTGATGTCAAATTATAGTTTTTTTTTTGTTTCCCACCCTCGGTGTCAAGGATTGTCTGTTTTGGTTGTCACAAACTCCACACGGCAACGACGACAAGACAAAATGCTAGTACGCAGCTTTAGCACTGCGACTCTCGTGGGGCTGCCGCGGCCTATAGCGATTCGAGGCTGGCTGAGATTTGAAGAGGGAACAAAACAAAAAAAGGGAAAAAAGGATTGGGTAATCCGGTCGTGCAGACGCAGACGGCAGACGCAGACGAGATGGGGGAGGAGGGGGGGGGGGGGGGGGGGGGGGAAGATGACAAGATTTGCTACAGCTGGACCGGCCCAGACAGTTTGAAGCAAGATCTTGGTCCAACACCGCGGCTCTCTCTTTTCTTTTTGTGTGTCTGTGGATCTTTGGGAATCGAGAACACGTTCTTCCCCGCCTTTGCAACGGGGACGCAAAAAATGCGGGCTTGGAGCGCTTGGAAAAGGGCTAAGATCTGACGGGAAATGAACGAGAAAACAAGGACTGGGAGAACCAATGCCTCGGGCTCAGGCGATGCCGAGATGTTTTTTTTTTTTTTCTTTTTTTTTGCAAGTACATTGTCGGCCGGGACCGGGGTGAGGGTGAGGGTGAGGGGAAACACCAGAAATCGAATGATGGCGGCTTGTTGTTGTTATTGAAAAAAAAAGGGCTTATTAGGGAACCTTTGACGACTGCATGGTGATGGGGGGGGGTCATTGGAAATGTTTCTTTTATTTTTATTTGAATTTTATTTTCTGTTATGTTATTTTATTTTATTTTACTTTGTTTTATTTATTTTATTATTTATTTTTTTCCCACATCCCGCGCAATACAACACACACACACACACACACATACACTCGGCGGCTTACACCGACCGAATCAGGTCACTCTGACAGGTTCAACGGCTAGAAGGAGAATGGGGGTCGGTGGGCAACGGGTGTGGCCGAGGGCGTTAGTTATATGGAGTGTTTTTTTTTTTATCTGCGAAGGGGCATCGAAAATTCACACCCCCCCCCCCCCTTTTCCCTTCCCTTCCCTTTCCCTCCCTGTCTAATACATAAATTAGACGTTGTGAATTGACCAGGGTTTCTATGACACCATCTCGCGGCCGATTCTGAAAACACCGGTCTGTTGTGACTTGTCCGCGAAATTCCTCTTTAGCGCGCGCAGTGAGCGGGAGTGAGACGAGACGGCAGATAGGAGGCAACATAAAAAAAAAAGGGGGGGGAGAAGGGAGGAGAAGGAAGGAAATCTGTTTCTCCCCCTTGAGGAACGGGAAAAAGGGAAAACAAGAAAAAAAAAAAAAACAACAACAACCAGAAACAGAAAAAAAGAAAGAAGGAAACAAGGAAAGAAAGAAAGGAAAAAAAGGAAAAAAAGAAAAAAAAAAAAACATCGACAACGAGCGCTCCGTTGTATTCGCTCACAGCTCCGTCAAGGGCCACGGAGGACAAGGACGCGACAAGGGAAATGAGAACCCCTTCCTTTTACCAAAACAGACAGCAGATCAACACAGCGTTTAAGCTTCCCTGGGGGGCCTGTACATACATGAAAGCGACCCCCCTAGTGCGTGCCAGTAAGTACGGCAACAGTGAAGTGAGAGTGTTTTATTTTATTTTATTTTATTTTTTTGGTATGCAATGGATGAAGGCGGGCGTGGGCACAACTCCGTACACACACATGCTAATACGGAATAGAGACGGTATAGATGGATAGTATCGCCCAACCAAGACTTTCTTTCACTCGAGCCTCTTTTTTTCCCCATTGCCAACTTCAACTTTTGTTTTCCAAATACAAATACTGCGCACTACCTAGTAATAAGAAGATAATACAAAGGGCCGTGCTGTCGCATTCCTTCAAACCCCCGCCCCTTTTTTTTTCTAAACCGGGATGGGTGGTGCTGTCTGGCTGGCTGGCAGGTTTTTCTGCGTCCGTCATCAGCCACATACTGTATTTTTTCGGTATCGCAATCCCAAGCTGCATGTATCCCCCCCCCCCCACACTTCGCTCTTGTTTGTCCGATCCAGATCGAAGGGGGCGATGGCTGGTTTTTTAAAAATTTTTTAAATTTTTTTTCCCCCGAGCGTAGCGGGCTTCTAGCTGCCTTCTAGAGTTTAAGGGGAGGGAAAGAAGAGAGAAACGCGGAGAGAGTGGGTGAGAAGAGAGAGAGAGAGAGAGACGGTCGAGGGAGAGACGGTCGAGGGAGCTAGTCGGTTAGTTAGTTTTGGGGGGGGGAAAAAAAGCAAAAAAGCCCGTCTTTTTAGGCTGGACGGGTGTGGTCGCCAATAGGATTCGGCTGCAGAGCCCGAGATGGCAGTGTGGGTTTTTGTTTGTTTTGTTCTGGATCTTGGGCTCGGGTTTGCAGAGGCCCGAAAGCTGGAGCTGAGGCAACTAAATAACTTAACTCAACTTGACTAATTAACCAACTATCCAGCCTCGTGTCACGCGGGGGAGGGGCGGGGGCGGGGGAGGGGGGATCCTTGCCGCGGAGGTGGTTTATTATTATTATTATGATTATGATTATTATTATTTTCAATTGTTTTTCTTTTTTCTTTTTCTCTTTTTTTTTTTAAGGGGGAAGAAGAAACTGAACAATGTTTGTAGCCGGGCAAAAGCATCTCTCTGCCCCATGGGGAAGCTGCGGCACTAGTGACGGCTTCTTTTTTTCCCTTTTTCTTCTCTCTCTCTCTATTCTCTCTCTCTCTATTCTCTCTTTCTCTCTCTCTCTCTTCTCTCTCCTTTGTCCTTCTTCTTCTTCTTCTTCTTCTTCTTATTTTCCTTTTTCGCACCACAGAAATAACAACAACAACAACAACAACAACAACAACAACAACAACAACAACAACAACAACAACAACAACAACAACAACAACAACAACAACAACAACAACAACAACAACAACAACAACAACAACAACAACAATAATAATAATAAATAAAAACAACCCGCTGTCATCGCAAAAAAAAAAAAAAAAAAAAACTCCCCCATCCTTCGCCTCCACCAGTTCGACGTGCCCTCGACTCGACTCGACACACACACACACAAGGTCCAAAGTTTCCCGTCCCGCCCCTTGTTTTTTTTTTTTTTAATCGCTTTTTTTTTTTAGCGCTTTGCCGCCTCGTGACATCCGTTTTTTCGGCCTCCACAACCCGCGCGCCGGGGGGGGGGGGGGGAGAGGATTTTTTGCTGGAGATTTACGGTAGCAGCAGTCAGTCAGTCAGTAGCGCGGGGGAAAAGAAAATGCGGGGGGAGGGGGCAGCGCCACCCCGGAAGCCAATTTTTATTAGTGCTTGAATGCCGCTAGAAGGATCAGTAACAGTAACAAAAAAGAAAAAAAAAAGAAAAAAAAAAAAAAAAAAACAGCTTGTTAGCGACTGCGAAAAAGCCCCTAAAGCGCCTCCTCCTCAGCTCTCTCCCTCCCCCCAGTGCCCAAATGGAAAGGCACTAACTGTTGCGAGCTTTTAGCGGTTCACCCCCCCCCCCCCCCCCGAAAAACAGGGCTGACCTCAACCGTGTCACACATTTTTTTTTTTTTTAATTTTTTTTTTAAAAACACGCCTCGTCGTTCCGGTTCGTTGTTTCTCTCCCACGGCACAAATTTTTGGTCCTCTTTCTTCCCTCTCTTTTCTCGTGATGGTATTGCAAACTCCTTTGGCTCTGTTTTGTCTTGTATAATAAGGCCCCGTCTCTGCCCCCTTTTTTTCTTCTTCTTTTCTTCTTTCCTCTCCTTCTCCTCCTCCTCCTCCCCCCCCCCCCCCCTTTTTTTCTTCTTCTTCCCTCCCCCCCTCTTCTCTGTTTGCCCCGCGCTTTAGTTCTCTTATACCCCTCCCTCGGCCTTTGTTCGTTCATACACCTTGTGTGAATGCTCTCATTCGTACTTCCTAAAAGATTCAAGTCCAAACGCTTCCGGAGATCCAAAACCATGATTCGACCCACCTTTGTTGGAGCCATAGACCAGGGCACGACGAGCTCTCGGTTTCTCATCTTCAACCAGAGGGGCGAGGTGGTTGCCACGCACCAGCTCGAGTTTACGCAGCACTATCCGAACCCTGGGTAAGTACGCATTCATACGTGTATGCATGCATGCATGAGTGTGTGTGTGTGTGTGTGTGTATCATGGAGAGAGAGAGAGAGAGAAGAGAAAGAAAGAAGATATATATAAAAAAAACAGAATGCTCATCAGGTTCACATAATCCAGCTGGCATGAGCACGACCCCGAGGAGCTCATCTCCTCCGTAGAGGCTTGCGTGGACGGCGCCGTCGAGGAATTCGAGAAGCAGGGCCACACGCGCGAGCAGATCGTCGCCGTCGGCATCACCAACCAGCGCGAGACCACCGTCGTTTGGGACAAGGCCACCGGCAAGGCCCTGCACAGGGCCATCGTCTGGACCGACACCCGCTCCCAGGAGCTGGTCCGCAAGCTCAAGGACCGCATCGGGTCCGGCGAGCTGACCGGCCGGTGCGGCCTCCCCCTCTCCACGTACCCGTCCGTCAGCAAGCTGCTGTGGCTCCTCGAGAACGTGAACGAGGTCAAGGAGGCGTACGAGCGCGGCGCCCTCGCCTTCGGCACCGTCGACTCGTGGCTGGCCTACAAGCTCAACGGCGGCACCGCCCGCAACGTCCACGTGACGGATCCCTCCAACGCCTCGAGGACCATGTTCATGAACCTCGAGACGCTCGACTACGACGCGGAGCTCATTGACTGGTTCCGCATCGACGGCGCCAAGGTCGCGCTGCCCAGGATCGTGCGCTCCTCGGACACCGAGGCCTACGGCTCCCTGACCACCACCTCCCTCAGGGGCGTCAAGATCACCGGGTGCCTGGGCGACCAGTCGGCCGCCCTGGTGGGCCAGAAGGGGTTCACGGCCGGCCTCGCCAAGAACACCTACGGCACCGGCTGCTTCCTGCTCTACAACGTCGGCCCCAAGCCCGTCATCTCCACCCACGGCCTCCTGACCACGGTCGCGTTCGACTTTGGCGAGGGCAGGAGGATGTACGCCCTCGAAGGCAGCATCGCCGTCGCCGGGTCCAGCGTCAAGTTCCTGGTCGACAACTTCGGCTTCATCGACTCGTCGTCCGAGCTCGGCGCCCTCGCCGAGGAGGTCGAGGACAACGGCGGCTGCACCTTCGTCACCGCCTTCAGCGGCCTGTTCGCGCCCTACTGGATCGACGACGCCCGGGGCACCATCTTCGGCATCACCTCGTACACCAAGCGCGGCCACATCGCCCGCGCCACGCTCGAGGCCACATGCTTCCAGACGCAGGCCATCCTGCGCGCCATGGAGAAGGACAGCGGAAAGCCGCTGACCGAGCTCGCCGTGGACGGCGGCATGTGCAACTCGGATCTGATTATGCAGGTACGTTTTGTGTGCGTGCGTGCTGATGGTGATGACATTGATCACGTAACAACAAAATACACGTCTTCATATACATGAAAACATATACATATATATATATATATATATATATATACATACATACATATATATATATAAATGGCTAATGATGAATTTTTTTTTTTTTAAAAAAAAAAATCAAATCACAGACTCAATCTGATTTCATCGGCATCCCCGTCAACAGACCGGGAATGCGCGAGACCACGGCGCTCGGCGCCGCCATCGCCGCGGGGCTGGCGGTCGGTGTTTGGAACGGCTTCGAGGACCTGGACAATGTCAACATCGACGGCCGAACCATTTTCAGGCCTCATATTTCGGAGCAGGAGGCCAGCAGGCGGTTCGCTCGATGGGAGAAGGCGGTCCAGATGAGCAAGGGCTGGCTGAACGAGGCATGATGAGGGAAATTTTTGTTTCGTCACGGGAAGGGGGGGGACATGTACAATTTTATTTTTGTCTTTTTTGTCTTTTTTTGTCTTTTTTGTTTGTCAAAACCTAGAAAAAGAAAGAAAAAAACAACAACGAAATATCTCATCACTAAATCGGTTTCTAGACGTGTTGGCCTTTTCTTCTTCTTTTTTTTTTTGTCTTTCTCCCCCTAGTACTACATCTCCTATATCTCGGCTGAGAGAGAAGTGTCTTGCCAGTAAACGTACCCAAAGGGGCGAGCATGTACGAGTAATTATGCGGCAACCATGTATGCATGGCCTGCATCATGGCCTGCAATCGTTGCATTTGTCCATAAAGAGGGCTGGCTGGCTAGGAACGGGAAACGACGAAATAAACCACGCCCACACTGTCCTCCACATCTTTTTATTATCATTATTATTATTATTCTTTCTTCTTCCCCAATGTGCCCCGTCGTCTCACCTCGGCCTTTTGTTGAGATGGGGATTGTCAACCAAACGAGTTACATAAGAGTTGGCCGACGACACAAAAGAAAGAGAGGAGTGGAGGCGGAAGCTCACCGAGGCCCGGCCTAGGATTCTCCCCCCTCCCCCCTCTTTCTTTGTGGGCTTCCCTTCCTTCCTCCACTCTCTGCAAGGGAAAAATTCCCAGCAAGTCTTCGGCGTCCGTTTACCGGGGCTTCTTCAGCAACACGTGGGGGTGTTTTTTTCGGGTTTTGCAAGGCCGAGTGCGGAGATTTGGTGAGAGCGGATCGTCACGAAGCAATCACTGGATACGGGGCGCTCTCTCTCTCTCTCTCTCTCTCTCCGTTTTTCTGCTCGGCATCGCATAAACGGAGGGCAGTGGACGCTAGGAAACAATCTCCAATTTGGTCACGTTGGAACAAAAAAAAAAGGGGGAGGGCGGGGAGGTTTGTTCCCGTCGCTCATAAAGTCATACCATATACTATCGGATAACTTGATTTTTCCCCGTATGAGAGGCAATTAGAGCGATATTGCACCCCCCCCCCCCTACCTAAGAGAATAAAAAGCAATTCTTGACGCCTCGGCAGCTAGCAAGTAGAACGATTCTGGGGAGGCGCCCTAGAGAGATGTCAGACGCGGAATCAGCAAACGGACACATCTCACCCACCCATAGGCGTTCGGCGGCGAACAGCGGCAGCAAAAACCGTCGAGTTTTTCCAATGCTACTACGTACTATGTACTACTACTAGTACATACGTATCAAGTTTCTGGGGAGGGAGCTCCTAATAAGCGGAGGTGTTATACGAGAGCGGCTTAGCGAAGCCCTCAACACGTCCCGCCCTCATCAGCCTACATACAAGGGGGCGTCAAACGCCGCGGCGCTAAGACGGAAGAAATGAGATGTAGGAATAAGCGACCCCGAAGTATGGATGCGGCTGAGACATGGGGAAGTTTGCGGGGGGCGGGGGAGAGAGAGAGAGGGAGAGGGGGAGAGAGAGAGAGAGAGAGAGGGTGTGATGATGATGATGATGGCGATGATGGCGGCGATGATGGCGATGGCGGCGATGATGCTTGTCCGGTAGAACAAAGGGGGGGACGGCCTGGACGAATTGGCCGTTGGATCTCGGTTCGTTCGTGATGTCTGGGGCCGCTCGGCATTTTGGGCCATCAGGATTGACGGAGGGAGAGATTGGAGACGCGACGAAAAGCTGGCAGACGTGTCTGATTGAAGAGCCCCAGATGGATCTATTAGATTAGACGGATCTATTCGACGGATCTATTAGACGGATCTATTGGATTACCTTTGCTGTCACCACATTGAACAGCATCAGCAAAAACAGGGTTTTGGCGACCAAAAATGCCCGGGCGTGTTTTAATTCTCGGGATTGCTCTGCCCAAGGAGGACAGAACGGGGTCAACGTTTTGACGGTTCAAAGGAGCGCCCTCCGCCCTTTCAGAAGCATGGCGTGTGCAAGCGTTTGTTCGTCATTTCATCTCGTCCTGCCTTGGATTTCATGGCGAAAAAAATGAGGAGGCAGAAGAAACCCGGCAGTTTCGGTTTTTTTTTTTTTTTTTTTTTTCTTCTCCAACAGTGCCTGGCGCGCAATGATTAAGCGCGGCGGGGCCAATGGCGGCGCCCACGTTACCCTGTGGCTTTGCCTAGAAGCCGCTGTAACGGTGCGCCGCGCGCAGTGCAAAAAAGCCACTGGGGAGGGAGGGAGGGGGGGGATCCCCCGTAAGCACAGAGGGACAAGCCAAGGGTGCTAAATTGGAGAAGAAAAAAAAAGAAAAAGAAAAAGAAAAAGAAAAAAAAGAACAGGATCCCCCACCCTCCGAGCCGCAGCGCAAACCGCCAACCGCCAAAGGAACGCATTGCAAAACCAGTGGATACGCATCGAGAGAGAGAGAGAGAGAGAGAGAGAAAGAGAGAGAGAGAGAGAGAGAAAGAGAGAGAGAGAGAGAGAGAGAGAGGCATGACGAGATATCGCCCACATCGCCCCCCCAACGGCGTGCATGCGCGATACGGAGGATTCACAAACAGCATCCGCGCGCCAGCCAGCACCGGCATCAGCAGCAGCAGCAGCGGCAGCAGGCCAGCAGCCCATGTGGAATCACCCGCACGGCCCTGCGGCAGCTCCGCGCGCCGCAGACGAGCCTCCGCCTCCGGCTGCCTTGTCGCTGTCCATGGCCGAGGACGACGCCAACTCGGGGTCGAGCCACGATGACGGCTCCAGCGCCGACGAGACCACGCCTGCGGTGGCCTCGCTGTCGCAGAACGGCTCCGCGGGCGCGTCCGGCAGGAAGCGCAAGAGGGCCAAGTATCAGAAGACGTCGTACGTTTCGCAGCCTCCTCCTCCCTTCCCATATCCCCCCCCCCCCCCCTTTTTTTTTTTTAATTTTGCCCGCTGCTTTTTCTTCGGCCATCTCTGTCGCTTGCTTATACGGCTTCGTGGAGAAGATGGGATAAAAAAGAAAAAGAAAAAGAAAAGAAAAACAAAAGAACAAAAGAAAGAAAAGAAAAAGGGCGAAATGCGACTTCTCCATGCCGTGCCTGACCAGACCAAGCGAGGCTGACACGTCCTTCTCTCTCTCTCTCTCTCTCTCTCCCTCCATCCCTCCAGGTGCGAGCTCTGCAAGGCCCGCAAGGTCAAGTGTGACCGCGCCGAGCCGGCATGCTCGTGGTGCGCGCGGCACAACCGCGCCTGCGTCTATCTCGAGAGGCAGAAGCCCGGCAGCCGCATCGGCTTCGGCCTGGAGCTCGAGGCAAAGGTCAACCGCATCGATGCGCTGCTGCAGAGCCTGGGGCGGCGCGTCGAGGAGCACATCGCCAACGACCACCTGGCCGTCGCGCCGGCTCAGGGGCCGTCGCCGGCCCTCAGCAACCACCTGCCGTCTCCCGCCGACGGCTTCCGTCAAGACGGCGCGAGGCTCGGCTCCGTGGGGGCGGCCAGGAGCACTCCCGCGGCGGCCCCGGCTCTCGTGGCCTCCGGCTGGGACGCGAACGGGGGCGGCGACGCTCCGCAGGACGGCCTGATGCCGCCCCGGGCCGGCCTGAGCTCGTCCTCGGTGGGCGGCTCGTACGCCCCCGCCTACTCGTCTTCCGGCTTTCCGGCGTCCCGGAGAGGCCCCTCGTCCATATCCGCCGTCCACGACCTCCCCCCCCACGACATCGTCTACGCCATCGTCGACCTCTACTTCAAGCACTGCAACCCCTGGTGCCCCATCCTGGACCGCAAAACCATCTTCGGCATCTTCTTCGGATCCACGTCGCTCAACGAGCCGGACCGCGTGCTCCTGCACGCCATCGTGGCCACGACCCTGAGGTTCCTCAAGGACCCCCGCCTGTCTCCGGAGATGAGGGCCCGCCACCACGCGGTGTCGAGGCAAATCGTCCAGATGTACGCAATGGAAAACATCAGCGTCGCGGCGCTCAGGGCCCTCGTCATCCTCAGCCTGGACGAGCTGGGCACTTCAAACGGGCCCAAGGGGTGGAACCTCCTCTCGCTCCTTGCCCAGAACGTCAAGCAGCTCGGGCTCTGCGACGAGAGCAGCGTCTACCTGTCCGTCGAGTCCGACGACGTGCCGCGCACGGGGTCCATACGGAGGGTCGCCGCCGGGCGCCCAGACTCGTGGATCGAAGACGAGGGCCGCCGGCGGATCTGCTGGATGGTGTACCTGCTCGACCGATACGCGACGATAGCGACGACGACGTTCGACTTCATGCTGGACGACCGAAGGATGCGCAGGGTCCTGCCGTGCTCCTACGACCTCTTCTCCAGAAACGTCCCGGTCGAGACGCGTTCCTGGATCTCCACGTCCCAGCCGTACGGCACCGCCGGGTTTGCGACCAACAAGCCCGAGAACCTGGGGAGCTTCTCCTACCACTGCGAGATCTTGAGGATACTCAGCAAGGTCCACAGCTTCCTCAAGACGCCCGTCGACGTCACGTCGTCGGCCGACGTGGCCAGCTGGCGGAACACCTACCGGTCGCTCGACGCCGCCCTCGACGGCTGGCTGAGGAGCTTGCCGAGCGACTACAGCAAAATCTCGGCGCTCTGCCACTCCGACCCGGGGAGCCGGGTGGCGAACTGGTTCATGCTGCACGGCGCCTACGTCACGTCCGTCGTGCGGCTCCATTCCTCGGCGGCATATCCCACCGTCAGGTCGCATCTCTTCGTCCCGTCGTACTACGCCATGCAGCGGTGCCTGTCCGCGGTGCAGAGCTTGGCGGACATTGCCCGCGATGTTTTCGAAGCGAGCGGCCTGGACAACCTCGGCCCCCCGTTCGTCTTTGGCCTCTGGGTTGCGGCCAGGCTGTTGCTGGTCCACGCGGCGTCGATTGGCTGCCCCGTCGACCCCAAGATTGAGTTTTTCATTGAGATTCTTGGGCACATTGGGCAATACTGGGAGGTTGCCAACAACTATGCCAAAATTCTGTCTAGGGCCGTCCGGAGGGGGCGGCAGGGGGACATGAACTTTACGGCCATGCGCAGGTGAGTCCCAACTAAGATATATATATATATATACATATATATATATATATATACATATATATATATATATATATATCATGATATATCTTTATATACGCGTGAAATCGTGCGCCACGTGCAATCCATCATTTCGCATGATCGTTTCCCATACTCACAGGCGTCAAAAAACCAGGAGCGCGCACGACCTCGCAACACTGACGTCGTCGGCGAGACAGTCTGGCTCGGAACCAACATCGACGCAGGTGACGTCGTTGAGCGAGCTCGACAATATTGACATCTTCGACTTCTTCAACTACCCCAAGCTGCTGGAGCCAAGGACGGGGAATGGCCAGGCATGGCAAATCGAGGGCGTCAACGGTTTGACGGGGGAATCTATGAGGATGCCGGATCCGGAATCGGACTGGCTGGGATACAATTCGCAATTTCAATGACCCGGAAGGACGGCGTGTAGAGACTTTTTTTTTTTTTTTTTTTTTCTCGATTTTTGATTTTTATCAATTTTTCTTCTTCTTCTTCTTCTTCTTCTTCTTCTTTTTGGCATGGGTGATTACGAGCAGCGATACCAAGAGCAGCGAATTTTCTATTTCTTTTCTTTTCTTTTTTTGTGTGTGTGTGTGTGTGTGTGGTGGGAAGGGGTTGGGCGGTTTGTTGAATTGGACGGGATTTGTTCTAGAAGGATGGGGATTTGGACGGCTATTCTGTAAAAAAAATTTTTTTTTTGTAAGTCGTGGGCAATTCAACTTATTTCTCTCTCTTTTTTTTTTTTTTTTGTTTTGTAATTCGGGGGGGGTTGAGCTTTGGCCTGCAGGCATGTTTGCTACTGGTGAGTAAGATAGCAATAGGGGGGGGTCTCCGTGATGAGAGATGCTGGGTCTCATCGTTGAAGTCGGCAAAGTCGTTTTGTCAACTATGGGCCCTCTGGTGTTTTCTTTCTTGCCTTCTTTCTTTCTTTCTTCTTTTCTTTTCTCTTCTTTTCTCTTCTTTTCTCTTCTTTTTTCTCTTCTCTTCTTTTTTGTTTCTTTTCCTTTCCCTTTTTTTTCTCCCCCCCCCTTTTTTTTTTTTTTTAATGCATAGTGGTTTCATATGCCAACATGTCCATCACCTGGTCCAAAGAAACAGAACGGGACCACCATGTTCTAGAGCAGCCCCCAGATTTTCTCTTTTTCTTACCCTTTACGACGAAGATTGTTGTTGTTCTAATCACACAGACGGAGCCGTGCTGAGACCCATTTAGCACTCAAAAACGTTCTCCGGAGGTGGCAAGATTTGAACAAGCCACATTGCTTAATAATAAGGCAAGTGGCTTTTTTTTTTCTAAGCTTTGATTTTTTTTCTCTTTTTTAGTTATAAGGAAGCATCCTTACTCCTTTTCTTATAGTAACGAGAGTGGGACAAAGCCTTGGTATTATCTTAATGACGCCTACATCTTCTTCCTCATTTAATATCTCATCTATTATATATTCTACACTAGTTCCCAACAGCCTTACAAGACTCGTTATACTACAGCCAATATCCCTTCCTCTATAAAACAACACACCACCAAATAACTAAGGAAAATACTAAATAACTATAGAGAGTACCATCACTATAAACTAATAACTAGGGTTGCCATTGCCCTATATTTCTATACCAATCTGCGGATTAATGCCTAGGTCTTCCTGCCGGACTTGGCTGTGATTAAGATAGCCTGTAGGCTGTAGAGCGGGTTAGCTGCGGTCATGGAGTATAAGGGAAGATTATAGGCTAGAGAAAGGGTTTGTGATAATAGAATTTCATATTTATTATGATACAAGTTAATGTATTTACCTAGTATTTGATTTAGTGTTGTGGCTAACACTACTTAAATACTAAGGGAGATTGAGGAAGGTATAACTAGCACAGTGTGTGGGTACTATAAATTAGGGTCTTTTGGAAGTAGATAACATAGAGAATAATCAAGCATCCTTACTACCTTTCTTAGTTGGCTTGTTAATGTGTGTATGGGTGATGGTCGTGAGATGCATCATCGGTGATCCGTAAGCTTACGTGGATATACACACACGGGATTTGGCTGCGCCTACCATTCTCATTCGGTATGATTTCATGAGGGAAGGGAGGGTCAGAGAGAGAGAAGAGAGAGAGAAGAGAGAGAGAAGAGAGAGAAGAGAGGGAGACAAGGCGAGGGCAGACGCCAAGATATCACGTTGTTTTGTCATCGCGTGCTATGCTTGAAAAGCCAGCCCCCCAGCCTAGACAACAAGTGGAGTGCGTTGACGAGTTTTGCAACGAAAAAGAGCACGGTTTTGCTCGAAGGAGACAAGACGGGGGCGACATCTTTCTCTGGTGGCGCAATGGCAATGGCAATGCACCACGAACCACGAACAGAAGAGCATTCTCTGCCATTTGTTCGGGTGCTCATCAATTGGCACGGGACCAAGAATACTCCCCTTGGTGATTGGGGACCTCAGGGCGAATGGGCTCGGAAAAGTCGGTTAGCTAGGCATCAGGATAAAAATTTGCGGATACTCGCAGCCTCAGCTCCATAGAAAAACGCGGCAACATGCCGAAATAACCTCGAGGAGACTCCACGGGGGGCGGGATGGGAGCACTGGGGAGAGAGAGGGGGGGATGTGACATGGAGGAGAAAAAAAAAAGGGGGGGAAGAGAGAGAGAGAGTGGTGAAATCGTCAATGCAGCCAATCTGGTAAAAAAAAGGGAAAAAAAAAAGGAAAAAAAGAAAAAGAAAAGAAAAGAAAAAGAAAAAGAAAAGTTCTTGAGATGAAAGAGAAGGGACGGATGGAATAAGAGGAGGACGATGGTAATGAATGAAGTTTTTATTTATTTATTTATTTATTTATTTATTTATTTACTTTTCGTCTTGCTGGGGGGTTTTTTTTTTACAGGAATGGAATCGCCGAGCCGAGGATTATGCGCGCGCGCGTGGTGGAAAGCCTGTCGCCTCGGGACGGAAGTTGCCTGAGGCGGAAAAGCACGGCAACACACACACAACAACAACAACAACAACAACAACAACATAAAATACCCGAAACGTTGGGAAAATTTGGAGATTTCTTTCCAAGGCCCCTTCCTTTCTCCACGGAAACGAGCCGCCTTGGAATTTTTATTTTTATTTTTATTTTTTTTTCCGACGCCAAGCAACAATAGTCGACAAGCCGCATCACATGACAAGACAAGACAACCAGAGAGAGAGAGAGAGTCCTCCATCCATAACAAAACGCCGTATGTTCAAGCACCGCCAACTCCCGCTCCCGCACATAAATCGTACGCACTCGGAACCCCGAACTGACTCGGGCGCGGTCCCAACTTTTCCGCTGGCACTCAATTGGACGCGCCGCGCAAAAGATCCGGCCGGTCCCATCGGCCTCCATCACCAAGACGTCATAGGCGAGGGATCAGCTCTAGGCAGAAGCATTTGGAAGACCCATCGGGAAGGAAAATCTCGCCATGGCAGTCGGTTCGGTTCTGCGCCCCCCCCCCCCTAAAAGATTCTCTCGCCCCGATGAGGTGCAGCTCGTGGCAAGGAAATGCCTCGTCAATGCAAGGGGCGCCCATCAGTCGCAGTCGCGAAAGGCTCAATGGCATTTTGGGAGCTGGGGAACGGCTGGTCTCTGGGCTGGGGGCTGATCACTCGAGCAGCAGCAAGACGCAAAGGTTGCATGCCTCTTCCAAGCAAGGCGAGTTTAATCTACAGCACAACGAACCATCGAGTCGGCTCGACCGTTTGGCTCGCGCTGGTGGCGCTCCCGATCGATTGGTGCCGCTGCTGGCTCTCGTCGAATTGCCGTGTTCCGACCCCCTGGCGCCACCACTCACAGCGAGGCTCTGACGCCGCTGCCGGATGTGTGAGCCTTGCTTGAATTTGAATACGCCCTTTTTGACGTCTGTTGTGGCTTAGTCTAACGAACAGGGACCCGGCGCTAGGCCTCGCGTTGGCAAAACAGGAAAGAAAAACAAATAATAATTAAAAAAAACAAGTGGCAACATGGCATGGCCGAGACCATCAACCGTGCTGGCATCGCAGCGTGGCATCAAAACAACACGATGATGCTTGCGGGCTGGCGCGGCGCGGTCTAGAACGTCGTGTGGATGAGCAGAAGCGATCAAACACAAGAGAGTCAGTCGGCTTTTTCTTGGGTGTGTCTCTGAATCCTACTACGTGTCTCTTTTTGCTCCTCTGAGCATGGCCGAGAACGTGCGAGAACCCCCCCCCCCCCCCCCCCAAACTGGATCGTCCGTTCTCGCCGGCTGGGCCATGTCTCAGCGTGTGCCCTTGTTGCTTGGGATACACATTACCCGATAGAGCTGCAAGCGTTCGGGCTGTATTTGCATTCCCTTGCTCTTGAAAAAAAAAATCTCACCTATTCTTGGATGCTGTCGGTGCTCAAGCGCAAGATGACATGCCGAGGACGGCAACAAGGGCCGTGGGGGGGGGCAAAAACCAAAAAAAAAAAAAAAAAAAGAAAAAAAATAATAAAAAATAATAATAATAATAAAAAAAGGCAAGTTCCGACAAACTTGTGCTCTGGGCTTGGGGCAATATCCGCGTCCGTATTGCTCTCCATCTGCGGTTTGCAGCCTGTCACCTGAGCTTCCGTCGATTTGGCCGAAGACGTTTGATCTCCGCATCTTAGGTACAAACTCCATGGGGACAGCCAGATGAGGTGGATGGACATCATGTGGGCTAATCCCGGTGCGTGTGGATGTTCCCCCTTCTTGCAGCTCCATGGTGAGACCCGGAACCCCCATTATTTTCGTTCGCCGCGTGATACCAAGCCCAACTATTTGTTTTCTTCTTCTTCTTTTTTCTCACTCTCCCCTGGATTCATGTTTAGCTTAATAATAATAATACCTACACCAAGTCCTTTTTGCTGAACGCGGTTTGTCAAGTTAAATAGGCTCGCCCTCCAGCCTCCCCCAATTGTTTTTTTTTTTTTATTTTATTTTGTTGCCTTTCCTATTATTTTTCCCCGGACATCCTCCGCTTCTTTTCATTCTTCCCCTCGTTTTCCCCCATACATTCTCCTCAAATCTCATGTCAGTGGTTCCATTTTTTGTGTAAGCGGAAAACGACCTCCTTGCTGCGGCAAGTACACACACACCAATATGTCGGCTCACCACACCCATTTCTCCGAGGACCCTCCTCAGGTTCTCAATCAGAATGACCTGGAGCTTGCCAATGCCATGCTCAGATCCAATGGTTCGCAAATCGGCGAGGGCTCGAGCACCGACAACATCGAAAAGCAGGAAGACGCCAACTTACCTGCCGGCCACGGCAACAACCTGGAGAAGATTGGCACGTACGACAAATACGAGATCACCGAAGATGACTGCTACGAAGAGCTGGGCTACTGCTTCCCAAGGTGGAAGAAGTGGTACATCCTGACTGTCATCTTCTGGGTCCAAGTATCCATGAACTTCAACACCTCTCTCTATTCCAACGCCATCCCCGGCATCGCGGAGGAGTTTCACGTCAGCCAACAGGCGGCCCGATGCGGCGCCATGATCTTCCTGGTTCTCTACGCCTTCGGCTGTGAGCTCTGGGCGCCCTGGTCGGAAGAGTTTGGCCGCTGGCCGGTCTTGCAGCTCTCCTTGTTTCTCGTCAACGTCTGGCAGCTTCCCGTGGCGCTGGCTCCCAACTTTGCCAGCATCCTGGTCGGCCGAGCCCTGGGTGGCCTCTCCTCGGCTGGCGGCTCCGTCACCCTGGGCATGATTGCCGATATGTGGGAAGCCGACAAGCAGCAGTACGCCGTCGCCTACGTCGTCTTCTCTTCCGTCGCCGGGTCCGTCTTGGGCCCCATTGTTGGTGGCTTCACGGAGAAGTACCTCGCTTGGAGGTGAGTGATTGGTTGCATCGTTGTCTTTGCCTTTTTGCTGCCCCCCTTTTTTTTTTTTTGTCTGCTAACAACCACACGATAAGATGGTCCATCTGGGTTCAGCTCATCCTGGGTGGGTTCGTCCAGCTGCTGCACTGCTTCACCGTGCCCGAGACGCGGACCACAATCATCATGAACCGCATCGCAAAGCAGCGTCGCGAGAAGACGGGCCAAAACATCTGGGGGCCTGATGAGCTGGTGCCATTCTCCGACCGCTTCTCCGTCAAGGAAATCCTCACCACCTGGTTCCGACCCTTCAAGATGTTCCTCACCGAGCCGATTGTCCTGGTGCTTTCTCTGCTCTCGGGCTTTTCCGATGCCCTAATCTTCATGTTCATCCAGTCTTTCGGCTTGGTGTACAGGCAGTGGGGATTCGGAACCGTTGAGATCGGGTTGAGCTTCATCCCCATCGGCGTCGGCTATGCCATTGCCTGGCTCCTCTTCATCCCTGCCATCAGGCGCAACATCAAAGAACGCAAGGCAAAACCTAATGACGAGCGCGCGCAGTACGAGTCTCGTCTCTGGTTCCTTCTGTACACCGCTCCTTGCTTGCCGATTGGCCTCATCGGCTTCGCCTGGACCATCCAAGGCCCTCCTGTCCACTGGATCGGCTCCATGATCTTCGTCGCCATCGTCGGCATCGCAAACTACGCCATCTACATGGCCACCATCGATTACATGATCTGTGCTTACGGCCCTTACTCTGCTTCCGCAACCGGTGGTAACGGCTGGGCTCGAGACTTCCTGGCCGGTGTCCTTACCCTTCCAGCTTTGCCCTTTTTCCAAAACATCGGAAGGTCCAGCGGAAAGAACTTGGAATACGCCAGCACCATTCTCTTCGCCATCTCCTTCGTCCTGGTCGTCGCAGTATATGTAATTTACTGGAAGGGCCCGACCCTGCGTAAGCGGTCGCCGTTTGCCCAGCGGCTTGCCGACGCTCGCCAAGAGCAGGTTGACGAAGGCCACCACGGCAGCATCTCATACGACCCCATGCGCCGACGTAAGTTGACACCCCTTTGCATTTTCCAAATTTCTCTTTTCTTTTCTTTTCTTTTTTTTTTCAAGTATTTGGTGCTGACTAGCCATTGAAGCATCCGCGGCGTCTGACTCTGGCCGACCCGAGTCCCTCAGACGGTATAGCCAGCAGAACCGCTTCTTCGGTGAGAGCAGAGTTACCCCCCGCGGGACTCCTAGAGGGACTCCGGCTGCGAGTCGCCGCCAATCTCTGGCCAATATTGCAAGAAAATAAAGTGGCTTGTGAGAGGTATATGCATTTGGGATGGAATGTAGATGGCAGAATTCTAAAAAAAATAAGGGTTGATTCATGATTCTCTCTCTCTTTTTTTTTTCCTTCTTTTTTCCCCCTCTCCCTCCCCCTTTATTGCAGAGCGGGTCTGATCTGTATTTTGGCTGCGAATTTGGGCTTTCGAAATGCTGGGAATACATCGTGTCATTGTTTCTGCTTTTCATCTTTATGATGCTATACCAGACAGAGTCTTTTATATACGAGGCTCATTGTTGTGCGTTTGTTTTAATGAAATACCGAAATGGCGATATAGCTCCGCTTCCGGTTATATGTTTCTTTTTTATTTTATTTTATTTTATTTTATTTTATTTTATTTTATTTTATTTTATGTTATTTTATTTTATTCATTTTTTATTTGTTTGCTTATTCATTTTTCATTTGTTTGCTTATTTATTTATTTATTTGTTTGCTTATTTATTTATTTATTTTTCATCAACATAATTCCCTCCGGAAGCGCCTATATCCCAGTGTCTGGATATCAACCTTTTCGGCGCAAAGCTTGAACGTTATTAGGAGACTAGATGCTTTAACGCTATACAGTAAAGAAGCTTACTGCCACTAGGAGATGCCATCATGTATATTTTACGAGGGCTCATCTCCTTTCGTTTGAAAAGAAAGGTAGAGATAATATAGTCATCATCTGCGACCTAAATAGTGTATTCGCTGCTATGCCGTAGCTCCATTTCGGGTGCTTCTCACTCTTCGAGGTCATGAGGGTTAAAAGATGGAAATCCCCCCCTTTTTTTCGTCCATGGCAAAGATACTCAAACAGCTTTCTCTTTCGCAACTAACTAATGATCTATTTCTTTCCATTTAGCTGGCGAAACTGGCATTGTGAACTCAAAAAAGCTCGGCAATCGTGTCTGAGATGGAGGTCCTATCGAGAGACTTGCCGGTCTTCCTGCCTTTAGAGGGTGGTGGAAAGAGATAACCTGTTAATGGAGAGATCTGGCTGGATTACGGAAGAGTGAGAGCCACTCTAGAGTAGAGGGAACCCACACCCGCTAAGCCCTATATCGAGGCTTGGCGAAATCGGGAGATTGTCTAGCTCGAGCTTCAGACGGCCCGCACAGGAATCAGCGGCCAAAGGTTATTCATTCATCTTTCACTATATAGTATATACAGAGCATAGCGCCAAGATCCGACCGTCAGCTGACACTTGTAGAACAAGCGAGGCCGATTGGTGCCGTGTCAGCTCTTGTCGAGACGGTTTATAGGGGGATAACGAGTGGATCTTATAAGCCTGGCATTATAATCCGCGGCGGGTAAAGTATCAAACAAAGAGGGCTGTTGACAACTCTCGGCTGTTAGCTGCCGGTCGCCCAATGGTGGAAGAGCATTGCGAGCTGACGGCCTTGATGTCATTGTCGGCGATGGGTATACCCTTGTCGTTCCGGCTCTTTAGATTATGCGATTTCTCTCTCCTACTCCGTACAACGAAATAGGCAGAAGCTGAGCCAATCTTTGTCTTTCTACCGGTTTTCTACTTCATGGGATAACTACGTAAAGACTGAGATCATTTTTAGGTAAAAGACAAAACTTCTCAACGTTTTTTTAAAGGTAAAAGCCACCGTTCTAACAACAGCTGTGTTATAATGGGTAAGAGGCGGTTCACTAAGAGAAGGGGGGAGGGGGGGGACATTACACTATAAGGAGAAAATACTATTCTGCCTGCATATTAGTGTAACTATTACTTTATAGAATGACTCAAGACCAAGATTATTTTTATGCAAAAGATGAAACTTCTCAACGATTTTTTTTAAAAAGGTAAAAGCCGTTATTCTAACAATAGCTATGCTATAATGGGTAAAAGGTGGTTTGCTGGGGGGGGTAGACATAAGACATTGTACCGTAAAGAGAAAATACTATTCTGCCTGCATGTTGGTGTAACTATTTTACCTTAATGGCCCTGCGTGTATGGAATAGGTGTTGGCATACTACCATGATTGCTCGGCTCGTATTCAAAGATATTGAGTGATTGTTTGTATAAAGGACAAGCTATACTATATGTCTCGAAAACGCTGCTATATTGTTGCCGAGGTCTCTCTCGAGGATCTGTGCTTTGAACCCATGACTATTGACAAATCAAATGGTTGCATGGTGGATCAATCACGGGGTTTTTCGCTTACGTTTTATGTTGTTTTACTCCGTGCTCGGCCTCCACCTCGCGGCTTCGGCAATGTTAGAATCGTTTTGCTACCATGGAAACTGCCCTTTGGCTTCGAGTCATGTTAGGATCCCAACATACCTGGGGCTTTGGGAATACGTACCAGTTATATAGTTACACAGAACCTGATTCTATGCAGTGCCAATGAAAACTAGTCATGCATGCCGAGATATCGGCAAGAGGACTACGGAGTGCTTCATAATGCTCTGTATGTAACTCCGGAGGTGTCTCGGAATCCTTGCTTCGGAGTTACAACCCTGGGCATTACGGACTTGGCATAACTTAATTTGTCGACAACCTGGAATGCCTATTCGTCAGCAGGAAGTGGCCCTTTGGGATGCCAGCGCTTACACAGCAGTACATTATATAATAAAACCAGAAGCAAATTATATAAAGAAATGAGTTCTTCTGGGTGAACCGTTGCATTTAGTAGCAACATTCTATCGTATGATTGATTTTATATATATATATATTATAACTGCGAACCCTCACCTTTTCAGGCTTTTCTCTCGCACTCGCTACCGCGGTTGCAGAAATTACAATCACCATCATGGCGCAAATTCATGGACATTACGACCCCAGATTTGAGGACCTACGAAATCTGTTCCAGGAAAATCTCAACTCCAAGGCTGAAATTGGAGCTTCCATCACCGTCAATCTTGATGGCAAAGATCTCGTGGACATTTGGGGTGGATATGCCGATGAAGAATGCACCCGCCCATGGGAATCCGACACCCTCGTGGGCGTCTGGTCATCTACCAAGGGGGTGACGAGCCTTGCTCTTTTGATGCTTATCGATCGTGGGCTCGTCGACCCGAATGCAAAAGTCGCACAATACTGGCCCGAATTTGCAGCCAACGGGAAACAAGACATCGAGATTCGACATCTTCTGTCTCATACGTCTGGCCTTTCGACGTGGGAAAAAAAGATTACGACGGATGAGTTGATTGACCATGACGTTGCCGCGGCGTATCTTGCTGAGCAGGCGCCTTTTTGGGAACCAGGCACGGCGTCGGGATATCACGCGGTCACATTCGGAGTGCCTATTACGGAAGTCCTGCGACGAGTGACGGGCAAGACGTTGAAACAATTTGTGGCTGAGGAGATTGCAGCTCCATTGAAAGCAGACTTCCAGATAGGCCTGCTGGACAAAGACGTTCCCAGAACGAGCAACGTCATTCCCCAAAAGGACACGCCGCCGCCTGAGCCCGAAGAGGGCTCTCTCATGTTCAAGATGCTCATTAATCCTGGCATGGATGCCAATCTGACCAACACGGAGCCGATCCGGAAAGCAGACTTGGGTTCTTTCAATGGCTTTACCAATGCTCGCGGTTTGAACCGCATCTTCTCCGTTCTATCACTCGGCGGCGAGGTCAACGGGGTGCGGTTGCTATCCCAAAAGACAATTGACCTTATCTTTCAGGAACAGTCAAACGGAATAGACTTGGTAGTCCCGCAGCACCTGAGCTTCGGAATCGGATACGCTCTGGGGGGACGCGGCCCTTCGAGTTTTACGGCAGGCGGGAGAGTTGGGTATTGGGGAGGCTGGGGAGGGTCGTCATTCGTCTTTGATGCGGATAGAAAGCTCACGTTTACGTATACTATGAATCAGATGTCGCATCAGACGATGGAGAATGGCAGAGAGGCAAAGTACTTGGGGGCCGTATACAAGGCATTGGGAGTGGTAGTATAGCGATTTCCCGTTGATTGAAATTTGAATACAAGCGAACATTTAAAATTTATGTCATGTTTTTTTTTTTGTTTTTTTTCCCCCAAGTTTCATTATGAAAGTGATTTGTGGGGGGGCATGTAATACATCATGGCTTTGAGCTATCTCTGTTCATGTGGGTAAGCAGCCACGAATTATGAATTTCAAACACTTTAAAACCTTACGGAAGCAAATAGAGGCTTCTCCAATCTCCCCGCTCTCTATCAATTCTTCAATCTAAACAAAAACAACAAACACCCTTGAAGCGTCCAACCCCCCATTTCCGGACAAAAGCCCTCCGTTGCTTCCCATGATGCCAAGTTCCACGGGTCTCCGCAAAGCATGAAGCCCGCCTCTTTCTCGTCAGTGCCAAGCATAGAAATCCAATTGTATAGACTATCCACATCGTAATGGCGCTTGTCCACTGTCGGACTTTTAACTTTTATAGATCTCTTCTCGTTTGTGGAAACGGTAAAATCCCTGAACATATATGAGGGCGGAATCAAACTGATGTAGCGTATATTATCGGAAACCACGGCACCTGCCTGAATAGCTCGATAGATCTGCTGTACATTTCGATAATGCATTTGCTTTAGTCCTTTGTATAACGATTGAAAATTGAAATAGTGGCCCCTTTGATCGCTTCGATGAGCCAATGCCGATAGCCCGAGTCGATCTTTGGAATCATAGCGGGCTGTCAGCATGCTAGTGCACTTTTGTCTCGTATTCCCAATTCGGCACACGATGATGGCCGTTCAATTTTGGAGCGATTTGCTTGAAACAACACACTTTGTTTTGCAAACTTTCTTTTACTGTAGCATTGCGTTTTCGGGATGTGATCTCAGGCATGTGGAGGGAAATTCAAGATTAGGTAATCAAGTGAACCTCGTATATATCAAACGGAGATACGATGCCTACGCGGAGAACTGAAGCCCATCATGTGAAGTAATATACAAAATTGAAGGCACTTCCCATCACTTCCTATAATGAATACAGGAAAACACCTGTTTGGTACCAAGCACTATATACATCGAGCAAATTGACTTAATCCCTATAAGGGATTCATCAATGCTCCAATTTTTGCCCGCCGCCGATGGCCGTGTCTCAGAAGGTCAACAATCCTCCCGGAGATGCTCCTAAACACAAAAGCCTGGTTGGCTATCATTGCCAGCAAGCCCCTATAGCTGCAGTCAAAGTCAACCCTCTCTTCCTTGGGGGGATGTGATTTGGCACAGCATGGGAATACGTCATGGGCAGTTGTATCTGAGTCAGGACTATCGCTAATCAGTAATTCAAGCAGGCAAGATCGAAAGCCATGAGCTCGATGGGAGATGACGCCCGGGGTTAGAGTACAACCTTGCCTAGATTGCGTTTTGCTCGTTCTGACGCCCTTTGTTCGATCATATCAGACTACATGGCTGTTACGATTGAATTTAATAGTTATAGGAACGTTGACTGCAATAGAAATCCTTAGTACCTAATCGGACACAGTGTAGGCAAAGCTCGTGAAAATATGTCGGAACTTTACTTGCGGTTCTTCCTATATGCTAGCTGCTTATACTTATATCTATAGGTATATGTAGCACTTGATTCTTTAAGAATCGGATCTAGTATTTTTTTCTGCTGACTTGAGTACTTTTGAAATTGCAGTTTTAGATAAGCTTGCTAGCCAAAGTTTCTCTCTTTTCTAACAACTTTACGTATATATATATGCATATTTGCTCGTCTACCATACTTGTGAATATATAGAAGATAAGTACTATTATAGCCAAGTATCAATGCTTTTCGTAATTTCTTCGAACGCTCTTGCATTTTGCAAGAGATATATAGCAGTAGTAAAAAAGAAATAAATCGCTAGGGTTATTTTTAGATTGTCGAAGCCAATTTTCGATCGCGAATCTTATGGTATGTACAGAATTAAAATATTTATTTGCGGCGACAGTAACTGCGAGGATATTACCTGCAGCGAGGGCTTGAGGTACGTTCCTATTCTAGTAGTGAATCACAGAACAAATGATTCTCATGGCAGCAACATTTCCCCCTGAGTCTCGGGCAGGTGAAGGGCATCCACGGCTCATCCCCTTGTAGACATTCTTCTATTGAGTAAAGGGTTGGATCCAATACTCGGCGTGCCTTTTAGCTTCGTTCGGGTTGGTATATGCATTTGTATAACGAAAGCCTAGAGAAGTTCCTAGTGCTGGTCCAAACATGGGCGTTCGTCAAGGAATTGTATGTCTACGTTGTTGACTGTGATATTGGTTGCGATTTGGATAGCTGAAGATGTCGGCTACGTTGGTGTAGAATGCAAAACCGTCAGTGAGATCCACGGCGGTGTGTAACGTCGCCGCCGATGTAGCGTCCGGGCATGCTGCTACTGGATCTGAAGTGATGAATGAGACAATATTGTGCCGAAAAATGGATCTGCGGAGATGGGATATACTGCGAGCAAAGCACTGAAGAGAAGAAGGAGGATCATCGTTCGTTACTGAGCAGTTGGTTTAGTTTGTTACTGACCAATTGCGTTATCGTCTTTGAGGTCGTTCGAGAGCACCCATTTCTTTTCTGCATAATTAAGACACTGAGGGATAACCTGGACAGTATATCTATCTAAGTTTATATGCTTCACAACATAGTCAGTCTACTTAAATCCCCAATACGTGTCATGTATTCCCGAAGGGATTAGGCAGAGAGTACAAGCCTCAGCCAAGACAAATGAAAGCCCCTATGAAGCGAGCTCTAAGCCGCTCTGTCGCCCAACTTGTGAATGCCAAGCCGTCAATCACTGCAAGATGCGTTTAACCTGCCCTGGATGGGTCTCTCGTATTGGCCGCTATTTCCACCACTGAAGCCGAGCAGCCGATTGCCCTTACCCTGCAATTCGGCCTGTCGGATCCTATTATCCCATCTGCGTGAATTGCTTGACTTGGCCATATATAGCATGGATGTCATGGGTAGCTAGGTAACCTACTACGCCATAACACCCTATTGTATGTCGCCCTCTTCTTCATAAGCCACTTACTACTTCTTGGGATATTACATAACCTTAGCCAGGTGATACTGCTATGCAAGGCGAAGCTTCCGACTGATAAGGTTGCGCGGCGTAAGAGTGTATTGTTCACTCCTTGTAGACGTGGTTCTAGCACACGAAGGCTATGGGAAGCCCCTCCCTTCTGTGACCATGATACAGCACGCCGCTACTCCCACAAAAACACCATCGTACACTGATTCAAGCACCCATCTCGTAACAACAAACACATATCCACTATCCGCCTGTATCAATTCATTCAGACGTACCCTTGCATTATGGCAGCTTCGGCGTTCATGATAGATGAACCGGCTGCCCCAATAATAGTGTTATGACTTAATGTAACAAACATATAATCAAAAACTTCGCTTGGGTCGGGCCTAATTCTTCCCACATTGACTGTAAATCCTGCTTCAACATTTCGATCTAAACGTGGTTGAGGACGATTAAGCTCGTCGTAGACAACAATAGCACGTTTAGGAGCAGAAAAACAACCAACAGTTTGAACATCGGACACATACTCTCCTAAAGCCGTCCGGACCTGGTCCAAAGTTGGTGGGGGTCGTTGAGCAAAACGTACTGAAACACATAAAACATGACCGTCGAGAACAGGTACACGATTACATGCAACAGAAATTGGTATAGACTGATTGATGATGCTGGCTGATGGATCCTTTTGAAAATTTCCAAGGATCTTGCAGGCTTCAGCCTGGATCTTGTCCTCTTCTCCTGCGATGTAAGGAATGACATTATCAAGGATATCCAGACCTTGGCCTGATTAGTATCCTGCCTTTTCCACAACAGCTGCGATACATAGACTCACTCGGAACCCCTGGATAGCCGGCGCCAGATATTGCTTGAAGCGAGGCAACACTGGCTTGATCGATAGAGCCCAATTTTTGAAGGGCCGCGAATGCCACCACAAGGCCAACAACTAGCACATTTTTAGAGTACTGCCTCGGTATTTGAAAAGATACATGTGTATACATACCGGCACAATTGCTGTTGCACACCAGAAAGCCTTTCTGCAGCTTATAATGCTCTCGTTGAGCAGGAATAAGTTGCAAGTGTGTTAGATTCACGGTTGGAACCATCAACGGTATCAATGGAGCCATTCGATGATTTCCAGCGTTTGAGAAGATGGCAAAATCAGCTTGAAGAAAAGCCATTTCAATCTCACCAGCCACTGATGAATCAAGGCCAGAGAAGATGATTTCGCAGTCTGAATAGCATGATGGTGTGCATGGCCGTACTATCATGTCTGCGACCTCTGGAGGTACTGGAGTGGAATGCTGCCAATGAATGACACTGGCATATCGCTTTCCTTCTGACTTTGCAGATGCTCCGACTGCTACCAGTTCGAGAAGAGGGTGGTTTTCCAAGAGCTGCACGAATCGAGTTCCGACGGCACCGGTTGCGCCGAGGATTGCTAATCTTGATCAGTACCATGATAAGAAACAAAGGCAGATAAGATAGTAGCTTCGTACCGCATTTTTTCTTATTGGTGCTTGGTGTCGCCATCTTGTGCGTGTCCATAGCAACACCGCTGTAGATGTTTTTTCCCTGGTACCTTGGGCAATCCAACGAAGAACGGGGGTAATTTGAATTTTTCTTCTGTTTCTTTGAACTACCTAGGCGAGTCTCGGGCGTCGGGGACAGGATTATCCGTTAGCAATTATCAGTTGGTGCTGCCCTCTAGCCAACCCGCCAGACTAACCCCGCTTGGTGTACCGTATGCACTAACTATTAGCTCTCTATTGTTTCACATCCCTTGTGGAAATTTAAGATTAATTGATATGCGTTATATAACTAGTATCTACAGTGGGAGGCAATAAGTATTTGCCCCCTGTCAGGTCATTTAGAAAATACTCTAGCCGGATTTAGAAATTATTCTCAGGCCGCTTTATAATGCGCTATACATTAGTGGTCTAATCACTATACTATAGCGCTTCTTCACTATATTATAGCGATACAGTCACTAAAATATAGCGGGTTGATTTTGATATATAAAGCAGCATGATATCTAATGCCCAATATAGCTAGAACCAATTTTTATCTACCTGACAGGGTGTTAAGACTTTCTGCCTCCCACTGTAAGGTTAAAGCCTAAAAAAAAAAAAACCCTATTTATACTAGGGAAACAGGGCATTAAGTGGGTATTATAATTTTATTTAACTAATTATATAATATCCCACTAATATACTTTTTTTTAAATTAATAATTTTATTATTATTTTATTAATTATATATAGTTTTATATATTTTTTTAATAATTATAAAAGTTTATTTTTTTAAAAAAAAAATTAACATAAATAAATTTTTATAAATATTCTCAAGTATAAAAACTTATATTTAAAAGTATTTAGAATTTTTTTTTAATTTTTTAAAAATTTAAAAATAATATCCTTTAGTAAATAATAATATTATTAATAATAATATTAAAATTTATTTAATTTTAAAATTTAAAATTATATTTTTAACTGTTAAATAAATTTTTAATAAAAGGATGTCTGCAGAGACTGGATCTGTCGGCATTGTCATTTCTCAGGTCTCTTGGCGAATCGAAAGGCACATGTAGCCGCTTGTCTATATTGGCAATGTCTGCTTTGCAAAACTCGTGTCCTCCGCAAAGAGAAAAACAACCACCGATCAAATGTTTGCAGGCATTTCCGGTGCTTGAGCTGTCGCAAGCTCATCCCTCTGGCTGACGCTGATGCTCACCGATCAACTTCTTGCAAGCTTTGGTACTGCCGTGGCTGTCAAAAGAGATAACCCTCTTGCTGAAAAGAAGACACATTTCCCTGTCTGCGAAAGGGTCTACCGTTGTTGGAAATGTTTTGAAGCTTTGCCTTTTGATGAAAGAGCTACGCATCTCCGCAACTGTACCTTTGAACCTTGTCAAAATTGCAACAAGCCAATCTCCCTTGAAGGCAGTATCGCTCATGCACAGAGCTGTGATACCTACAAATGTCGACGCTGCCGTGGGAGTTGGTCCACCTTTGCAGAATTTGAAACCCATCAGCTCTCCTGCGAATCCTCTAAATGCCCTCGGTGTCGAAAAAAATTTGATACCAAGGTACAATGGAAAAATCACCTCACTATTTGCCGCGTTGTCATCTGCCAAGGGTGTAGACAGCTCAGACCTACCCAAGAGGAGCTGAATGAACATCACAGAAGCTGCTCTTACTGTTTCATTCGAGGATGCTCACGAGAGAAACAGCAAGATTATAATCACTGCGACCTTCAATAAACGATATACGAGAGGGCGTAGGGAGTCAAAGATCAAGATAGATGAAGATTTAGGTCTTGGTTTTCAAATCGGAAGGCGAGCGAGAAGCATCAGCCATTTATACAATAAACTAATGTACAGATCAGAAGAAACACCACAACCTGTATGCCAGCATATACGCGCTAGCTGCAGAATCAGAATCGATAGGTCATCCAAAATCACCTGGATCACCTAGGTCACCCACTGCGGCGCCATATGGAGCTCAGCTCACCCAAAGTGGCTCTTCTGACTCCTAAAAGCAGCGTGCTTGGGTGAGCTTTAAGCGAGCTCGCTCTGCAAGTTTGTTGTAATGTATTGCCATTCTGATGATATCGGCGTTTCACCAGCACAGTCTTTAGCCCGATGATACTGCGTACAATAAATCAACGGCTTATCACTTGGACCTGACTCTCTCGGGATTCAGAGACAATTTATCGCTAGGCACAGACGACTGTGATCATGACGTTGTCTTGGCTCTCTGCTGCTAGTCCATTTCGCTTGGTCCATGCCTTTTTTTTTTCCCCATATGAAGATGACAAGATCGACATGAGAAACGAATTTGATAGGCTGCTCAAGTTTGCCGCTGGTCTCAAAGTAGTCATGAAGACCATGAGGGATGATGAGAGATAAACCGAGGGCCTCTTCAAGAATCCCATGTCCAACGACGCTGTCAAACAGTATCAAGATTGGGAACCAAACATAGAAGATACGCTTAATTTTGACGAATACTTTTTCGGCGCGCCATCTAATCCACCGCCACGGGTTGCTGGGTGCTGCATAGAATCTGGATGCCTCAATGCGTGTGAGCGGCTGGCCCCGCTGCTGAAAACTATGGATGCCGTGTCCCGAGGTCATGCTGTACACCATTTGATGACGCAGATAGAGGTGTACACACTTTTCTGGCCTGCTAAGGCATCCAAAGAATTTGAACAAGATGTGGCCGAAAATCAGACAAAGGCATTGGTTGCGAATGTTTAGTTTTTACGCCACTGCTTGGTGGTTTCTATCAGAGAGTGCCTGGTGGGCTAAAACTCGCACTCGAGTCATGTGCGAATCGATTCTCGAGTATTTGAACAATAATAAGGACGAAAAATTGGAGGCTGATATTGAGAACATCCGCCACTATTTCAAATTTACGCCAAACAGTGTCGGTAGGTGGACAATTGGGAGCCCGGGAAACCATCTTTCGCCGGATCTGGCGGTTGACGAATAATATCATACCTGCGGATAGAGAGAAGCGTTGTGAATCAGACATAAATCAGTCTTTGTGATTTGACTATGATGACAAGCCGACCCTCCCCCGTGCAATACACACCTTAGCCTTGCCACACTAAAAAGATGACCTATGCGTACGGACCTTAAAGTTAAGGTGTGTATTGCATGGGGGGGGGGTCGTTCTGCTTGTCTGTATACTCTTGTGATTTATAGCAGCATCGTGGGAGCACTGCAGCGACCAAAAAAAACAACAAAAGAAAAGAAAAAGTCATCGACCACGCCAGGAGTCGAACCTGGAATCTCTAGAGGAGGTATCTCCTAGCCGAAATCTAGCGCCTTAGCCATTAGGCCACGCGGCCAAGGTAACTTGTAGGTAAGAGGAGAGAAAATGATTTTATAAAGCGACGAAAATGCAATTATAGAAGGATTTTAAGAAATCCAATGTAGAACGCGGCAGAAAGAGCTGGGGCGTGATGACAAGACGCCAGAGATAGAGATATGTGTTTTGGAGAATTATTCATAGTATTATAGCTGGATCATTCTGCTGTGATGTTTTGTAATCGCCCCTGGTAAGATGTTGATGCGGAGCCGATGCCGATATTCAGGCCATGGTTCAAACCGCATAATTGCGTGTATAAGCCATGCGAACCCCGTGCACTAGTCATTATATAATAAGGAGTTCTATTGTCATATATATGCTTTGTTTGACACCTGCAAAACAATCAAATCTAGACTCGTAAGTACATTGCGGCGGCGTTTATTATGCCTTTGGTCTGAGATAAAATATGTTTGCATCCGTCTATTACGGAATGTTCTAAAATTACAGCTTGATGTACAACTCAGCAATCTATCACAGTAAAAAAAATGTCTTGCTCTATTTTCTTTCTTTCTATCCTTCTTCTTTTTTATTGATATATTTAACTTGGTTTTTTTTCTCCTTTCTTTCCCTTTTTTTCTTCTTAATCTCTTTGACTTATTTTTTCCTCCTTTTTTTTTCTTTTTCTTTTTTTCTTACTCTCTCTTTAACTTATTTTTCCCCACTCCTTTTCTATTTTCTTCTATTTTCTTTTTTTTCTTCTTTTTTTTTTCTCTTTTATTTCTCTTTTTCTTGTCCTCTCTTTTTTTTTTTTTTTTAAGGGGGGAGGGGGTTTAGAGGGAGCGCCCTTGTCCAATAGGTGCTGCTCAATGGTCCTCAACATTCTCGTCTCTTCCTGGGTACATAATATCTTGAACAATCACAGCCCGGACATGGTTGACAAAGACAAAGACATAAATAATAACCATGCAGATGCTCATGCCTGTCGTTACCCATTGTAAGCTGCCACTAGCCAGCTCCCTCGCAATGGATATTGTTGCCAACGTGAAGCCTGTGTTGGGAAACACCATAGCCCACCAGCCTAGATGGAAATACTTGGGCGGTGACGAAACGACAGCGACAACGGCTATGCCAAACCACCAAAAACTCAGAGCCCAAAGAGATACCGCGACTAGCACGGCAACCGTTCTGATAACAGTCCTATCAATGGAAATATCCTCGACACTGTCTGGTACACCATTGGCCATACCGATCAAAGCCAAGGCTGTGAAGGCTGGTGGACCGACGCACATGAAAAGACCAGGCCGGTGTTCTCGGTTCGGAAGACCGGACTGAATCAGCCGTCCAATCATGTGGGCGTACATCAATATAGCCACAGACATTCCGAGGCCTTGGCATGTGAGTCCAGCTACTAGAATCGGCATGGCTGCGATTTCCGGCTGAGTTGCTGCAATGACAGAGGCAATCGTCCCAGAGAGCATGATGGGAAAGATTGGTAAAATTAGGGTCGGCATGAAGTTTTGAAGGCTGAGGCTGTGAGCTGCGAAGACGTAGCTATACTGGCCGATGGCAAGCAGCGCCGTCAAGGCAACATACACCCAGAAAGCGGCCTGTATAGCCCATTTCAGTGTTTCGTTGTTTTCTGGTATAGCATATCGTTGGGTGCTCGTGATGATGGTGGCGAGGGAGAGGAAGAAGGTGGGGAGGAAGAAGCCTTCTCTTGGGTGGGTAATGGACCGGGACAGCTCCCCCGCGTGAAGGAAGAACCGAGCAATCATGGTCATTGTAACGAGCGAAAATATGATGATGTTGATAATGTAAACCGCCAAGCCAATGGATTTTAAGCCGTTGAACTGGTTGGGTTGTGCAAATATGAGCAAGGAGAGACCTCCTGTGCTCATGGGTAAAGTATACCAAGCCCATGTGAAATGTTGAAGCCTCTCCCGTATGGAGAGCTTGGGTCGATTCGGATCGTAAATGTCAATGGCATGAGCGCCAACATCTTTCTCGATGCCTAGGTGTTGCTTTTCGGAGACGGGGGTGTTCGTGCGGGTTACATCATCAGAAAGCGTTCGGGTATGACTGGTGGCACTGGTCTCCGGCCACCCTCTCTCAGCAGAGGCATCGTCACCAAAAGGACTGAAATGGGCTGGAATCCCCCGGCCATTCGAATCGACTCCATACCCAGTGGGCGAGCTGTCCCGCGTACGGAACGGTGTATTGTGAGCCATGACGGATGGCGGCGTTAACGAGGATGTCAGACAAGCTGAAAATGGTGTAGTAGCGTGCTAGGAAGGCGTTGGACAAAGTGTGAAGTGTCTGTTTGATGAGCCTTGGTCACAGTCGAGGACGACTTCCATATCTAAGTATTCTACAAATCTCCGCTCCAGGTTTGTTTGCTTTTTTGGGGACGCGGCGGAATTCCAAGGCCCGACAACTCCCTGACATCTGCCCCGTGGTCAGAAGGCTGTACACAGGAGCTGGCGCAGCGAATACAAAGCCGAGACGTCACAATCGGGTACCCTCTGCCCCAGACGTGTCTCATTTCGATAAGTTTGCCGGCTACAGCCAGTTACATCGGTTATTCCGCTGGAGCTTTGCGATGTATCAAAATATCTTGGCCCTTCGCTAGGCGGGACTGGGCATGACAACGGACCCGGGCCTGGCACCGGCACTTGCGCCGCCCTTAAAAGCCGATCCCACTAATGGGCTGTGCAGCGGAAGTTGTCAATTCTACAAGCGGAGCAGTCAATCTGCTAAGGAGACTTTCAGGGGCAGTGCGATCTTCAAGGCAAAAAAATTGATATCCGTATTTCGTGCTCCGTATTGGCCTCAAGAAGAAGATTCGCCAACCCCCTTTGAAACCCTGTTGGAGTCTTGGCAATGCCTCTAGACGTGGATGCCAGAGCAAGGCAACTGTCAAAAGCGGAACATGGGCTGCGTTCTATCTTGCTTCTGGTTGTTCGCGAGAAGGGCAAGATATCACGGGGGTTTTTTTTTTTAAAAAAAAAAAATTAATACAAAATAAAATAAAATACATAAATAAATAAGTAATTAAATCAATAAGCGGCGATGGGAGGATTTGACAAGCCAAGTCGTCACGCGCAATCTCCCCAACTCCACGAAGACAATCGTGAAAAGTGATGAAAAAAAAAAAAAGGCCCCATTCTGTTTATCCGTTCTCCAACTTTCGAGCCGCATTTTGTCAATGACCGCCTACAATTTGGCCAGAGATATTTTTTTTTCTGGCATCCAGTTGCCTACATAATAGACTTGGCAGTTGCAAAATTAGGAAGCATTGTAGGATAATGCGTGCATTAGAAGCTCCTGAAGCCGGGTGTCGTAGCGCCGGGGCAGAGACAGGGGGGGGACATGAAGGTTATTTCCATGGTTAACCCTGGTCTTCCCAAGCGGAAGGATGCAGATTCGCCCTCCCCAGCGGGCATATAAAGTGGGAAAAAAAATCAAACAACGAACTGTTTGCGGCCCGTCCCAATCTGCGTTCCGTTTGAAGGCCTCTCCCCCCCAAAAATGGAGTTACTCTACGGGAAGATGGAAAAGTGAGCTCTTGAATGCGTATAATCCGCAGCTCGCCGCTGGCGTTGGCAATCCACCCCTGACCTTTCGATGGCGAAGCTGAGCCCGGCGAATACGAACGAACAAACGGAAAGACAAACAAAGCAATGAATCTATTATACTCTCTTTAGTGACCGCATCATAATCCATTGTTGCCGTGGGAAAGGCACATAGAGATGGCGCCCAGCTTCCAGAACACGGAGCTACAGGGATGTACACGCATGAGACAAACTAGTCTGTTGACAGCGAATAGAAAGCAGCGGCAGACTTCCAGCAAGTCGCATCCAAGGGTCTTGAGTCAAGAAACCTTTTCCCTGTGGTAGATTTTGCCCAAAATTGGCGCCGCCACAGCTAGAGTGAGACAT
This sequence comes from Trichoderma cornu-damae, assembly GCA_020631695.1. NCBI lineage: Eukaryota > Fungi > Ascomycota > Sordariomycetes > Hypocreales > Hypocreaceae > Trichoderma > Trichoderma cornu-damae. The sequence goes on from CM036088.1 coordinate 5,597,609, forward strand.
TGTGGCAGACGTGCACCGCCTCTCTGCATTGCGCGTCCACCTCGACCAGGTAACATTGTTCCTGCTATGATAGTACGTAGTAGAAATGCTGGCCACTGAGATGTGCTTCTCTTTGGATGGCCCTTCTGCGTCTCCGGCATTTGACGCTCAACGAACCCCTGTTGTATATCATATAGAGTCGATCTGACACCTGCCACAGGCTGGCACGGATGACGATTGCAGTCGAAACACAGAGCGTCTTGTGCTCCTGTGTTCATTCTTATACCAAAAATAGACGACAGAGATGCGTAGATCTGACACGGCTTGGCATGAAGGCTTTGGTTTTTTTCGATGCACGGATCTGCATAGGTTGTCGCCGTTGGTTGCCAGCTCATAACTTCCTTATCTATGTACAAGCGGCTATGCTCAGCCACTTGAGAATTACGCTCGGCGAACAAGGAGAATTGATATGTGACAAAGGCCTTATCGCTCACCGTTGCTCAAGTGTATGGTATGGTGGAGAGAAGCTCGAGGACCAACACGGGACCTCTTGTATAAAACACTAAAAGATTCGACTTGTCACGTACCTGTCTGTGATTTGATGCCATCCCACTCGGCCGCACCGGCTGTAAATAGAAGATATATTAGTCGTTGTGGGCTGGGGGCGTTCCCATTTCGATGAGTAGAGTGAGAAGCATTTCTATTTTACACAAGGATCTCGAAACCCTTTTTGCTACTAGTAGGCGTGTCTAAACTAGGCGTGTTTGGCGCCAGATATCTTCATCGCACACATCAATTGAACGCCGGCCATGATCGTCATGTTCGCCAATCTCTCAGATACTCATCTCATAGTTGCTCCTCGCCCTCAGCTTTTCTCCATAAGCCCTGAAGAACCACGGAATCGGCGCCATCACCATTGTCACGAACCCTAGAACGCTCGTAGCCCATCCCGCCCCGAGCCGCTCGTACATTTGCAAGGCAAACAACGGAAACGCGGCAGAGAGCAAGTACCTACTAAACATCATAGACCCAGAGGCCGAGGCCCCATAGAGCGGGCCATAGGCGTCCAGCATAAAGAGGTTGGCGCCCGCATAGACGAGCAGAGAGGACAACATGACGAGGCCCTGAAAGATGATTGGAACAATCCAGTGGACTTGGAAATGCACCGCCCAGCCGACGATGAAAAGGCAAATCGGCAGCAAGACACTCCCAACCAGGGCCGACATGAGGCGGTTCTCTGAAGGCAGCGGCTCGTCGTCATCACGGCTGAGCCGCCACACTGCCAGGCGCTTCTGATAGCATTGGAGGTCGATTAGAATCAGGGGCGCCGCCGCAAGCGCCGTGCCGCACAGGAGTCCCAAATACGACAGCGGCTCGCTCTCCGCCGACCACCCATAGTAGTTTTTGTATATCCAAGGCACCGATACGACAAAGGTGTAGAGCAAACCAAATAGGAAGCCGTTATAAACACTTACCAGTGTTACAATAGGCTCTGTGAACAGCATGTGTAACGGCCGCTGGATCAGAGTTGTAAAGAAATATCTAAACGCCCTTCCCGGCGACGTTCGTTGCGACGCCGAGTCTCGTAGCCCCAAACGCGTAGCCCGTCGCTTGAGGATGACTTTCTTGTACGTCTCACGAGTGAAGCAAACGGGGATGTAAAACGCCACGGTGATGAAAATAGAGATCCACTGCGTCCACTGCCACGGCTTGGCCAGGAGAACGAATCCTCCAATCAGCGGGCCCAGAGCTGCTCCGAACGACGGAACAGCATAGTATCCCCCCAAGCTGACGCCCCTGTACCGCGGCGGCGTAAAGTCGAGCAAGGCTGCCGGCGCATTATTGATGAGGGGGGAGGCAAACACGCCGGCAAAGAACCGGCAGGCCGCCAGGCTGGCCATCGAACGGCTGAGCCCGGACCCAAGCAAGAACAACGCAAAGACTGGCGTTGAGAGCACGAACACGGACTTGCGGCCGCAAGTCTCCGAAAGTGGCGCGCCAACCATGGGCCCAAAGGCAAGGCCGAGGTTGTACAACGAAAGGGGCAGCACGGCGACAAGGCGGCTGCAGCGGAGAGACGATGCGACGGCATCCTGGGCGGGTGCATACATTGATCCCGCTACAGTGCCAATCATTGCGAGCATGGTGATGGCAATGGTGCTGAAGATACGCACAGAAGCGGGAAAGTTGCGGGGGTTGTCCGGGTCGTCGGGGCCAGTCCAGTCGTAGGCAGCGTTGATGGTTGAGGGGAGGACGATGCTCGGCTCTTCACACCGGCCCTGCTTTTCACTTTGGCCGTGCCGATCTACTGATGACAGAGCGGCATCGATGGCAACTCGTGATATCACCTCGATCCGTGGAGCGTGGGGCGGCGACGGCGAATGACCCATATCGCCCTGTATCACCTGGATGCAATTGCAATATAGCGATACAATAATAGCCGTGGCCAGCCTTTCTGCCAATCCAAGCAAGCACTCTCATCAATATCCCAACAGCATTCTCCTCCACGCGAGCCACCGGATATGCTCTAGGTCCCCTCGGATTGAATCCAACGATGATTCTCACAGGTTTAGTCTCTCAACACGGAAACTGCTCATAAATCCAACTCATCAGGGTAAATAGCCAAAAAAAAAAATATGAGAAAGATACGCACTTTTTGAACTTGTAAAAAAAGAAAAGGGGGGGGGTTAAGACCTGTTGCGCCCTTGCGCCTTGTCAACCAACAACAAAAACAGAGTTCTTTTTACCACTCCGATAATTCCTCGGAATGATGCCCCGAAATCCGGGTGTAAAATCGTTTCAATCTTCCGTGTCCGGCTTCGGCGCCCTAGAAAATTGACCCCGGACTCTTAACAGCTGTGCCTAAACAGTAAATAGCCGCAAGACGGGTTTTCATGCTGTTTACGTAAATTAGGATGACTCAAAGACAGAACGGGCAGGTTCTCATCTCTCTCTCTCATCTCTCATCTCTCTCTCTCTCTCTCTCTCTCTCTCTCACACACACACACACACACACACACACATACACACACGCACGCAAAAGCCCAAGATTGAGAGTGACTCGAAGTTTGGTGGGGTATTCATTATATTATGTATTCATATTGCTACGCGTGATTTTCGGTATCATACCTGTGCCTGCTTGCAAGCATTGCACATTTGGATATCAAAGAGAGACAAAAAAAAAAAACAAAAAAAAAAAGAGGAAATCTTAAGCATCCTCGTCCGCAGCCTTGCCCAGACCAGGTTGGTTCTCGCCGATGAACTCTGACTTCTTGAGCATGTTCCACTTGTCTTCGTCGGAGTCGAGGTGGCGGAAGCAGAACCAGAAAGTGACACCTCCAACGACGGCAATGCCGGCGACGACAGTGTAGTTCCAGACCAGCAGGGGGTCATCTGACAGAGGGACAAAGGCCTCGCCGATGGCGGACGAGATGGCGCTCATGAACAGGTTGACACTCAGGACCAGAGACTTCATGTTCTCAGGGGCCTTGGAGTAAGCGTACTCGTAAGAGGTAACGTTGGCGAAGATTTCGGCGATACCAATCAGGATGTAGGGCAAAGACTGAGCCCAGACATTGATGGGGGCGGGGGGACAAGACTGCTCCTCGCCATCAACGATGACAGTGCCGTTGGCGTGGTCGCCGCAAGGGCTCATCTTGTAGATGTAGTGCTGCATGACAGCAGAGGCAACCATGGATAGGGCGGCAATCAGGAAGCCAGTGGTCATACGCTTGATGGGGGTAAAGGCAATGCCAAGCTTGCGGAGGCCGGGGTAGAGGAGATGGTCGATGATGGGAATCAGGATGACGATGGAGATGGGGTTCAGGTTCTGGATGATGTCGTTGGGGACGCCATGCAGCTCCAAAGTACCAGCCTGGATCGTCAGGTTACCAGTCATCTGGTTGTAGGACAAGAAGAAGATGGGGAGGAAGAGGAAGACCTTGCAGGCCATCAGCCCACGGCGGACCTCGTCAACCCAGGCGTCATCGTAGGTCATCCAGGCGGGGCGTTCAGCAATAGGAACGCGAGAGGGGCGAACGGCATCCCAGTTCACCGTGAGACCATTGGAGCGCTTTCGAGCATACCAGAACATCTGCAAGAACTTCTGGAGAAGAGAGCCGGTGGGGGGAACCAGGCGGTATTTCTTCTTCTGGCTCCACAGGACCACGGGGGCGAAGAGGAACAAGACGGTAGGGATGAGGAACGCAAGCCAGAAACCAACGTATTTCTCAACGTAGACCATGCTGATCTGACCAGTAAGAGATCCAATGTTGATGGCGAAGTAGAAGTAGAGGAAGAGGCGGGTGTTGGTAACGGCAGGGTCGATGATGACACGCTCGCCAGATGGGAGGGTCTCGACGCGCATGCGTCTGTCTAGATTCTGGTCGGCAAGAAGGGGAGAGACATTGGCCTTGAAGAAGCCTGAACCAACGCAGAGGCAGATGAGACCGATGATGAATGCGGCGAAGGCGCTGTCCTTCTTGACAATGACGGAGGGGGCAGCGGAGGCTACCAGGATGGCGTGGGCAATGGTGGCGATGCCAATGGCAAGATGCAAGGTCCAGAAGCGTCCCATACGGGCATCGGCAATCCAGGCACTGTTTTTTTGAAAAAAAAAAAAAAAAAGAAAAAAAATTGTAAGCACCAATTTCGATTATCCAAAAGGCGGTCTTGAGAGGATGGCTTACCCAAGGAGAGGCATGATGTAGGCGAAGAACTGGTTGAACAAGCTGATGCCCTGGGCGGCCTTGGGACCCAGTCCGAGGGCACCGGGTCGGCCGTGGGGAGCAGAACCAGTCATAGAACCGTCGGGAAGAGGACGGTTTACGAAGTTGGTATACAGGACGGAAGAGCCATAGTAGGAGAAGCGCTCGCAAAGCTCGATAAAGGCGATGGTGTACATGCTCCACTTGAGCTTTCCAGAGACGCGGCGGAGAGTGCGCAGGTCTTCCTCGGTCGGCGTGTCGTCATATTCGCCATCGTTGCTGGAGATGTCGACGGCGGCAGCCGTCTTCTCGTCAAAGCCAGCCGCCCGGTGGTCGGCCTCGGCAATGACGTCGACGTCGAGGTTGGCAGCGTTGCTCATGGCGACTTGAGGGTGAGCGTCCAAGTGGCTCGGAGTTTGTCAAACCCAACAAACGTTTTGGGCAGAGGGAATGGGCTTCGCAACACAAGGGAAAGGAGAGAAAGAAGGAGGTCTTGAGGCCGCCTCGTCGCCGAGTTATATAGACAATCTGACTCAATGGGTTCGATTAACCAGCCGCCTTCTGCGCGGTCGTTACCCTCACCCTCCTCTCTGCGCATCTGACTTGTGGAGGCAAACCGAGTTAGAGTAGCAGTACAGTTTACTGTAGTAGAATGTCGTCTCGGGCCAAGGCTTGGCAGCCGCCGGAGGGCGATACCGCTTCCGGGCAAGCCAGTGGCAACTAGACAAAAGATCCCGGACCAGTGCCGGGGCCAACAAGCAAGAAATGGCCCAAGCGGAGGCGGCCAAGACTCCAGATTGATAGCAAGAGGGAGTGGGATTTGCACGAGCTAATGCGGAGCAAGGCGGGGGGGGAGAGAAAAGCATGGCGAATTGCCCGGATTGAATGTTCTTGTCCTGGCCAGCCCCGGCCGCTAATCGGGGGGGGGCCTGCTGGATGCGAGCATAGTGACCAAGGCTCCTTGCACCAACCCTCGTATTATGCAACGGAGGCTTGCAACGAGGCTTGCAACGAGGCTTGCAACGAGGCTTGCAACGCTGCCATCCCGAGTTGCCGTGCTTGCTGCCACGAATGCTGCTACTCTACTACTACTACTACCACTACTACTACTTCTACTCCGCGGTAGTACGTAGCACGAACATACCGTATGTGTAGTATGACAAGTATACCGCCTCCTCGGTTGTTTGGATTCACACGCCCTCGGCGCCTGCAATGCCAGTCAAGTTGATGGAGCAATCAAATCAGTTGCTCACCGAGGATCCAGATCTGCAGCACCTGCTTGCACGCCGTGCTCAGAGCTGAATCCGTTGCATCACGGCGACCGCATCAAGACTGCTACTACTATTACCTACGCAACCTGCTGCTGTACAAGTACAATAAATAAGGCTCCCCGTGGCCCAAAAGCGATCCGAAGACTTGGCGTCCTCGCTCTGGATGCCTATCTCGAGGCCATCTGGGAGAAGCACACGACAAGCCATGTGATGGGGGATGTCGCCAGCGGGGCGGCGACTGATGGCCTGCTTGGCACACCTAAATAAGCGATGGCACGGATATTCCTGTCCTGTCCTGGGCCAGCCGAATCAATCATGGCCATCTTCCATGGCTTCGTCGCCCCGGATGGAGCTTTATGACTCCAAGTCGACGTCTCCCCCAGGCACCGCTTGCGTCCGCCAGCTCGAGGCGGCGGTTGCGATTAGGGCTTTTTTTTTTCTTGTTCTTTGCTTGTAACCGCAATCTTAAGCTTGTTTGTAGTGTGCTTTTTTTTCCCGGCCCGGATCCGGTGAAGACGCAGAAATCCCACACCAAGTTGGCCGTCAGCCTTGGATGGGGGGGGGGGGGGTCCTGGGAATAAGCACAAGCAGGCTGATCCCGGCATGGCCAGCCAGGGGCTTGTCGACTCTCTCACACACTTGCTCACAGGTGCCACTCTGGCAAAAGTCCCCCTTGCCCCCCCCCCCCCCCCTCCTCTCCCATAACTATGTATGGCATGGCATAGCGCGCCCCAATGGCATCGCCGTATTATCTCCTTTAAGCTTGTAGGTTTGCAGGGCCGACACGCGCGCGCTACAACAACTGTGATTTCAAGCGTAAACGTGAAGCTCAAATACTTTCCCCGGTTGCCCCATACAAGTAAGTGTTGGCACATTCCGCATGGAGCTCGACGATTCCTAGCAATGTCAACTCCCGTATCAGCATTCCAGCCCATACAGAAGCATCCTAGCGCTGGATCCCCAAGGCCGCCGAAGCACGCAATCGTCAGCGGCGCTTTCACGGAGCGCAGGGAGAACGAAGAGGGCTACCCAGAGGCGGTTCGACCAACAGCGTCTTTTTGGGAAGGGAAAACCTTGAATCGACATTGTATAGTGTTAGGCGCTCGCGTCATTTAGCTGCGCTCTTTTTGTTCCCCGGGGAGCCCTTCTTTTGCCGCTGGACCAGCCCAAGAGCGGGTGGCGTGACGGAGCGCTGCCCGATGGGGGGGGGGGGGGGGGGGGGGCATGCTGATGATCCCATGGCTCCCACTAAGAAGACCAGGGGCTTCTTTCTGTGTGGTCGAAACAAGCCGTCCTCGGCTGCGTGGCGGCCAGCCTAAAACTGCAAGATGTACATACATAAAGCCATGCCCAGGTGTCTTACGCAAAAGTCCTCTGCCAAGCTCGTTCGTTGATGGTATCCGATATAACCAAACGCTGCAGTGCTCTCTCATCGCGATCGACTGCCGGTGTCATGTTCACAGGACACTCCGTACGGAGCGCTAGTGCTACTAGTATTATCAATGAACGGGATTGGCCTCCAAGGGGATGACGGGACGGCAGCCTCTCGTTTCGCATATTTTCATCCGAGTCATTCGGGGTTTTGTGGGTCAATTGCCACCGGCCTCGCTCTCAACCGCGTTAAAGCTCTCTTTGTGCAGGTACACCTATCTTCCATTTCCTTGACTTCCTCAATTGGAAATGAAAAAGCAATCTATTAGTCAAGATTTTGGGGAAATATCTGGGGGGGGCGCCCGAGCAGCGCGTGGCTTCACGCAGTCTTTTTCCATTTTTGACGGCCGAGTCAGCCAGGGTATCTAGATTGCCCCATAAACTTGTACGAGGGTAAAAAAAAAAAATTAAAAGAAAAAAAAAGAAAGAAAAAGAAAAAAAAAGAAATCATATTTCTCAAGGTATCTTTGGGATCTCGTAAGCCTCAGCCATGGTAAAGATACTACTTATGTGTTACTGCTACTACATGCTATCGCGAGAGTACCGCACGCAACCTCTTTTGCTGAAAAAAAGTTCTATTTTGGCTAGGGCTCAGACAAAACGGCCAGAGAAGGATAAACCACGCCATGGCAGTTGTGGGAATCAGCGCCGGAAGGATCCAGGCTCAGATCAAGGAGGATAGTGTGTAATTCCCTTTTCGATATGTTCGGGCCACACCCTTCTAGCTTGAAAAGAGAAAGAGTCCAATATCACTTTTGTTGGTTGTAACCTGACATCGTCAGCAAACATGTTGCATGCAGCCCGGTCTGTCAATGCAAGACGTCAGACGCGTTTAGCTCACCGGTGCTTGAGAAACATCTTGACGGAATTGGTCTCCATCGTCTCCCGTTATCAACGGCGTACAGAGTACTCTTGCTCTGCGCACTGCAATTTCGCATGCACGAGCAATCTCGACTCGACTCTGTCGCCGCCTGTCCATGTGAGGCCATGTAGAAAGACGCGCCAAGGCTCTTCCAAGTGGGGGGGATGGCTGACCAGACCTCTCTGCCTTTGGCCAGGTTGCTCGGCCATTTCTTTATCATCTAAGAGCGCCACGAATAGAAAACTTCCATTACAATTCTAGGCATGTCCGGGGGGTTGCAGCGAAGAAGCGGGGATTTGAACACCCACCGTCAAACGATGGGAACAGATGTTAGTAGGTAGTAAGTTAGATGACTAAAAAAACGCTTTTGTCTTTGACAGCCGGTTCGCCGAACATTCGGTTTCTTGCTCTGCTGCCGCTTCCCCAAATATGGCTAATGGAAACGGCAGAAGGGGGGGGGGGGGGGCAAACGGCCTTTCTTTCACCAAAGCTTGACAAGCCCGAGGGTTAAGGTTTCGATCATTGGGGGGGAAAATTTTGCTTGGTGGCTGAAGCCGCGTTGGCCGGCTGGATAGCCTGATATCAAGGTTTTGAAACCATTTCGTAATAATTCAGACCTCAAACCGCTGCGCTTTCCCTTCTTCGTTACCTTCTCCGTTAGCAACTCCCTCGACTCCACACAAGTCGAGTCCTCGGCATTTTTGATAGAGGTATACGGAGTATGTTAGTCATATCAATATGTACTCGCAGCACACTTGGCGCCCCAACAGCATTGAATTATTTGGGTCTTTTGACAAGTTTGAATGGGGTTGTTGTTATGCAACGCGGTTGTAGAGGGTCTTAAGACTAGACGAACTGACATCAGAAAAGGGGAGTCTATTGTTTACTTTCGGCTCAGCGCTGGAACCAGGCAATCTTGACTCGCTAATATGCAGAGCAGCCACCAAAATTCCTTCCTTTGTTCAATGGTTTCTAAACGCGGTGCATTTCCGTGCGCGTGGAGCTATATTCTGCACCCCCTTTTCAGCTGCATTCTTCGGTGGGGGTTCAGCACTAAGAGCCGAAAACACCTGCTTCCCAGAGACACCCAATGGCTTTTTGTCTTGAACATTGTTTGATTTAGCACTAGTACCTTTCAAAAGCAAAACGCTGTTGTTATAGCAGTTAGTAAGTAAGCAGTAGTAGTAGTAGTACTCCTTACATCACCGCCTCCTAACCGGCCCTTTGAGAGACTCTCTCTCCGCCGCCGGTTTGGCGGCAGGCAAGAACCGGGCCTTTGCACCCGTAATCATGGACAAGAAGTATGATGGTCGCCCGATTTCCGGCGGTGCTGCCACCTCCACATCAAATCGCTCGAACAGGGCTGATACGACTTTGCAGACGACCACCTCGGCCAAATTCTTCCCCGGACAAGTCCTCGGGCCACCGCCCCAGTTGAGGCTATATCGATCCATGATGCGCATGTCGAGAGATTCGCCACCGAGCCAGCGGCCCGGGTCATAGACCTCTGGATCTGGCCCTACCACGACCTTCGCATTCCGATGCAACGCCACGGGGTTGCACCCGACTGTTGTGCCTCCCGGGATGAAATGCCCGTGAATATGCAAACCCATATCAGGAACTCGGCGAGGAAGCGACATGGTCAAGACTGGATAAAGGCGCATGGCCTCCCTTGTTGCTGCGCGGGTATATCGCAGCTGAGTTGCGCCTGCATATGACGAAGGGTCTGCTGCACTCCGAATCTCCTCCGTCACTTTCTTCTGGACATGGACATGTGTGCCAATCAAGAAGAAAATTGATGTCAGGGTCGACGCCATCGTCTCGTGCCCCGCCCCAAAGTTGGTCACTGCCATTTTCCGAAGATAATTCTCCGTGAAATCAGGTTTGTCCTTGTGGAGCTGAATCAGGTCTGCCAACAGATCTATTCGGGTATCTTTGGCGGCGTTTGGTTTCAGAGAAGATTTAATTCTCCGAGAGATGCGCTTCCCAACGTCCTAAAGAGAGAGAGAGGTAGGTGTAAGCAAAAAAAAAAAAAAAAAAAAAAAAAAAGAGGCCAAGCAGTTTGAAAACTAACAGGGAAGAATGATTTGAAGTTGGGCGAGGCGGTGTACTTTAGGTTCCAGATATCCCTGAATATCCATTCGAATAAGTTTGAACAAAGCGTCAATTTGGTCAGAGTCGGGAAGAGGCCCATGACGCTCTTCCGTCTCCAGCCAAGGTAACTATGAGCGCTGGATCCCCAGTCGGTTCCCGCCTTGAGCAATCCCGGAGACCACGATAAGACGGAAGCACCAAGGCACTCGACGGCGATGATGTGCATCCACTCTTTCAAGTCTATTTCGGCGCCATCCAAGGCATCCAGTCGTGCAACGACCTGTTTGATAACGTGGTCGACTGCTGCTTCAAACTTGATTACATTGGCCGTTTGGTAGACACGGCCAATCAATCTCCTCTGGAGCCGGTAGCGCTTAACGTCTCTCTCAGAGAGTAGATCTAAGCTATCAGAAAAGTGAGGGCGCAGGAAACGGTCCACCTTTGGCGTATTCAAGCTGGTTGCCACTGTTGATTGACCATCAGCAAGTAATAGTTCCCCATCGTATTCAGCACAACGTACAGTAGAAATCCGTCTTTTCAAACCCTCTTGTGCTGCCTTGAAAGGAGGAGTAAGCCTTGATGCCCCCAATGCGTTTCCGTTTCCAAGGGGGGGGGCACATTTTAACGCACTGTAAATCTTGTCAAAGGCCTCGGTGCTGTTGAACCACAGCTCATTTGGTCCAACCCGCACTATTTCACCATACCTTTGGTGCAGCGTTCGTCCCAAATGGAACATGTGGCCATTTCGAGCGTGGTAGGCATGCCATACGTTGGAAACGGCGGCCAGCCTCGGGCCGGGGATTCGTGAAAGGGGATGAAAAAATAACCTGTACAAGATGATTGTTGTGATACTTAGGAGTAGCAAACTAATGCCGTAACATAGAGCACAAACAGAGTTCCATATCAGCCCGGATCCCATTTCCATTCGGAGGACATTTAGTTGCAGCCTTTTTTATTTTCTTTTATTTTCTCATGTTTTACTTCGTAATCCAAAAGTAAAGAAAAAAAAAATGTTCGGAGAGCCAAAATCTTTTAGTGAATACCCTGCTAGCTGGCGATTTATATACTCTTGTATCGAGGCCTATTCGCTAACTGAATTTCTCCCAAGGCCAATGTAGGGTATGAAATATATACTAATTCCACAGAAATTTTCACTTTGATGCCTACAAATACGGAAAGGGGGCCATGAAATTTAAATTGACTTATGAATGATCTACTCAAGTTGAGCTTTGATATTGAGCGCATAAGTGCATATGAATTGGAAATGGAGTGGTGCGCCCTGTTATTTTTTCATGTATGTGAAAAGTTGAAAAGTGCATAAAGAAATTCATGGATCTATTCAACTGCACATAGATGACACCAAAAAAAAAAAAAAAAAAAAAAAACTTGATAAGTCTTATAAATCGTGAGTATAGACAACCAATAAGAAACTCAAATAGTGCGAATGGCTTCCCAGGCCGCTCAGTGCCCGAGTTTGAAAATGGAAAGCTGAAAACGCCGTCGACAGCAAGGGTTTATATTTGATGTAACTTTATATTGACAACTTTCCAAGTTCAAAGCGTTGTAAATACTGCCATGTCAATCTTATGCTCGCATTTCATACATGATAAATGATTACCTCAACGAGTAGCCTCCACAGGTTTACTCCCCGTGTTAATGTATCCTAAGCGGATTCCCCCTTGTTCTGTTTGCGCTCCTCCTTTGCCTTGATTTCGGCTCGCCATTTGACGCCTCTTACCATGATGAGCATCAAGGGCAAGGCGCAGACAGCGTAGACGAGACCAATCATTGTGAAGGACCACCCTACACCAATGGCGTTCATCAGGGGCACAATTGCCGCGCTGGCTCCAGCGCCAACCAGGCATCGCGTAAAGTTGTTTGCGGCGGTCGCGGTTCCGGCCCTCCCAGGGTGAATGTCGACAAGCAAGGCGCTGGCCGTGTTGTTGAAGCCAATCATCCCCATGCCCACCAGGCAGCTGACGATGCAAGGGACAGAAACGTGAGCTTTTCGATCCATGGCCCAACCCCAGCCGATTAGGGAAAGGCCACTTATACCGAGCAGCGGAAGCCCAATCTCCAGACGTACACGCTCAATGGGAAAGCCGGAAAGATCCCGCTGGCGACTGCGGTCGAGAGGGATGCCGAGCTTCTCACAATGGCGTTTGTAATTCCAATTGATTCCGGGGCCGACAATCGAAGCAGCAAGAACCGAACCCAATGCCAGCGGCAAGTACATCAATCCCACCGTGACCTCGTCGTACCCATAAGAGCTTTTAAACAGACTGGGCATCGCGGTAGCTATGCAATAGAAACCAGCAAAAACAAGACTGCTGGTTCCAAGGAGAAGCCCAGTCTCCTTCTCCAGCAGCATGAGTAGAGATGCCAAGATGCTAGGCCGTTTAAACTTGAATTTGTTCTCGGGCGGAGGTGCTTTGCCATCCCTATTGCGATGTGCCATCAGCATCTGCCATCCTGACCTGTACAGCGGCGGCGGGTAGATTGAGCCGTCTCCGACAATGTGACGGCAGGTCTCGGGCAGAAACATGGCAACGAGAACCAGAGTTACGCCTGCGAGTATCGTCAAGAACCAGAAGATGGCCCTCCAGCCAAGGGTCTGAGAAAGGGCGCCTCCAATGACGGGACCGAGTGCTGGGGCAAGGACAATAGGCACTGCTGTGTAGCCGACGTATTGGCCTCGCTCGGCCGATGTGACGACATCGGCCACGACGGCCATGCACAATGCCACCGTGGTGCTTGAACCCGCTGACTGGAGACACCTGAGACCAAGAATAGCACCATAGCTGGGGGCAAGAGCAAGGCCAATGTTGGCGCCAATGTATATCAGGAAGCAGGCAACGTATGCGGGCCGCCTGCCGCCACTGTCCGCCAGGGACCCTATGAACATGGGGGTGATGCCTTGGAAGATCATGTAAGTTGTAATGGTGAGGTTGATATCGGTGCTCGAAACATGAAGTTCATCTGCTAGCGGCGTCAAGGCCGGGAGATAGATTTGGGCCGACATGGGAGAGAAGAACGCCGTGGAGGCGGCTCCAAGAACCAGCATTCGTTTCTGCCATGGAGTGAAGATTGAGTATACGGGCAGTACCGCCTCTTCTACCGGCACGGGTTGTTTCTCTGCGTCGGCGAGACCAACGAAAGCCCGATTCTTGTCCGACTCTGAAGCGCTCGTCGTGTCATTTGGTGTCGTGTCATTTGGTGACGTGCCCATGGCTCTTTCAAGGATGATGCCGATGTCAGAAGCGTGAAGCTTTTAAAAGAAACCCATGGCCGGGGATAAAAGCAGGAGAAGACAAACATTCAAGCTGCCTCTTTAACGCAACATGATGGTTTCGGTCAGTGGTGGGCAACTGTAGATCTCGCCGCGCTCGGTGCCGAGATCGGCAAAAAAAGCAAAAACAACACTTGTTTCCAAAGCATGCAATAGGATATATCACGGCTCAACAATTGGTTGCAAGTCATTTTGCATATCGAAGCTCGAAAGAGGGTTCTCCCTATGTTTAAAAAAAAAAAAAGCGCCTTTTCATCGTAAGAACGTGCACCCGCGATCCAGATCTAGCGCAGCGCAAGTTCTTTTTACGGGTAAAATAAGTCATTCTTGGTGTTTAGGAGACAAACCCGATTTTGATCGCGGTTATTGCGGGTTGCTTGCTCAGAACGAGCGAATGAGGGCACTGTGACCTGTAGCTTTGGAGTTGACTTTGTGACTTCATGTCTGATGGAGCTGATCTCGATTCATACAGTACCTTAAAGGTTCTCCGTACAGTATGGAAGGCACTTTGCGATTGTACTCCGTACCGGTCGCGCGCGCAGCGGCATGGAAAAACTACATACCCGCTCCCTAGCCTTACAGCGATGTGGCCACTGAGAGGATCAACCTTTTTTGGTGGATGAATATTAATAGCAGTGGTCTTGCATAGGGGGCGATCGAAGGAAGCCCTCCCATTAATAAAGAACCTTTTTTTTTTTGTCGCCGTCGAGATGGTAAGTAGGACATCAAAGCAAGGCTGGTTGGTGTGCATATTGTATCACACGGTACCTTTTGGCTAAAAGAAAGATCTTTTCAGAACGTCGCATACAACACAGTGTTGCGGCAGAGCAAGGCCATCCGCAGTGACCTCTCGAATCTCGAGACCAAGAGTCCACCAACGCCCGCCGAGATTGGAAGCGTCTCGGTGTCCTTGACATCGTTTTCAAAGGCGCTCGACGAATACCACAACCTTGCGCGCCAGGAAATCGCCCCCAAGAAACAAGAAGAGGCGTATGAGCGTGTCAAGAAATTCCGCGAAGAGCTCTCCGAGTTCCGCGGCAACCTTGATGGCTTGAAGAGGGCGAGGGACGAGGCCCAGCACCACTACAACAGATCGGAGCTGCTCGGGAGAAGGCCTTATAATGCCACGCCAGAAAACCCCTACGCCAGTGCTGCCCCGACGACGACGCATTCGTCTTTCCAGCCTCGACATGCGAGCTCGAACAGCACCTCGCTGACGACCGGCGCTGGCGACGAGATGCGCGAGGCCCATGCATTCCGAGAACAGAACTTCTTCAGCAATACGAACCATGCCTTGGACGACTTCATCGCACGGGGACAAGCCGTGCTGGGAGACTTGGGCCAACAGCGCGAGACGCTGAAAAACACACAGAAGCGACTCTACAGCGTTGCCAACACCCTAGGCGTCAGCGGCGACACGATTCGCATGGTCGAGCGCCGTGCCCGGGAGGACAAGTGGATATTTGTCGCCGGAGTCATTGTGTTTTTCTTGTTTTGCTGGCTAGTTCTTCACTTTTTACGGTAACGGAAAGCATCATGCGCGGGAGGCGCTTTTGGCGTTAGGCGTGGACATGTGTAAAAGAAAAAAAAAAAAGGAAAAAAAGGGAAAAAAAAAAGCCATTCATATCGTGGTTTCTCTCGCGAGCTATCAAAAAAGAGGGCGCGGAACTGCCCTTCCATACTCGCATTACTTTATCCGTCTTCCTCGCCGTCGATGTCGCGCAAAGCTATCGTGAAGAGGACATCCTTGGTCGTCTGCACCTCGACAACCTTTGTCTCTGGAAGAACGTGGTTGCTAGTGCTAATCCTGCCGCCCATCTGCGTTTCCCAGTCGGTCACATCCCATTCCAGTCCTTTGGTTGAGATGCGGGTCGGTTCCTTGAGCGGGATGATTCCGATGTGCTTGCCAAACACTTCCTCCTCACCGTCCTCTCTGACCTGGATGCGATGCGTGCCAGTCTTTAGGAGAAAAGTCAAGCTGGACCCGGAGAGAAGGTAGAGGCGGCCATCTGCATACGTGGGGTCAGACTGGAAGAGATACAGATGGTGGAGCTGGCTGAGGCCTTGGTCGATGCGCCCGCCGATGCCGCCTAGGGCGATGATGTCGGTTCCGGGAGGCTGCGTCTTGCGGATCCAAGCGATGGCCTTGCCAAAGTCGGTGGTTTCTTGGTCGCTATCGTGGATGACCTGAGCGGGGGTGTGCTGGGAGACGTAGAAATTGTGAACTGATGGCCTCAGGGAATCGAGGTCGCCAATGATGACTTGTAGATTCGACTACAAAAGTGTGTTAGAGATGCAGCACGTGCGTTGTCGCTGCTTGGTGATGGGGAGAAGCACTCACATATTTGCCCTGAAACGAGGAGAGCTCGTGGAGACGATTTGCGCCTCCGTCTGCAGCTACGCGGAGACATGCTTCGTCCAGGGTCAGTCAGCACCCACGCATTTCGTTCCGCGCGGCGGGACGGCATCATCTGGCTTGCGTACAGTTTCTCCAAAGTTTCCGCAGGTTGCTGCCGTTTTTCAGCGGCTGATTGAGCACCAGGAGGGCAAAGCTCTGGGAGCTGCGATGGTCCTGCAGGAACCTGTTAGGCTGCCACTCAAACACCGAGTCCATCGTTCAAGTGCTGCTTGCTGCTGCTCTCCGCACTCGCTGCGCGCGCAATAAGAAGGGAAGAGTGTTTTGTGGAAGGAGAAGAGATTGTCGCTCCGAGCTGCTGCATCGCTGATATATGCATGTGCCTTGTGGTGCGCGTGCGGAGGGGCGCTATTTTACGAAGAGCAGGAAGCCGCCGATCTCCTGCCCCTTAAATTTGCCTCAGACAAGTGCAGAGCTCACTCGTGCGACCTGGGATTTCAGCTCGTCTATGACCTGTGATATGTGATAATGAAAACAATGGGAATGGAGGCCTGTGACCTCAGTCCAGGCTCACAATTCCCTGACAGGCGCACGGAGTACCGCCACGCCTAAGCGGAGCGCTGCAGGAACCTCTCCGTACATGGCCGGGGTGATCCACCTTTTGCTCTGCGGCCAATTTCAGTCGGTGGATAATCCTCGGCTGAACGTGCCGGCTTTTCGCCAAGGCCCAAAGCCCCGTTCAGCGGGCGGAACTTGGAGATGCTTACCTCGCACTAGGCTCGCTGACCAATCTGGGCGACTTTGCCATGGAATCCATCTTTTTTGTTGTTGTTTTTTTCCCTCGATTACATATCCAAGCCGCGCAGGCATTGCTGGTCCTTTTCCTGACCATCTCTCCCCCCCTCTTCTTCCTCATTGGGAGTTGTGCTGTTTTCTCTTATACAGCGGCCCGCCCATCATGTATCGTGCAGCCCTGCGAACCGCATCGCGACCCGTTGCCAGCGGTTTGCGCTCTACCTTGGCCAGGACGGCGCCTCGGCGATTTGCCTCTACTACACCGGCAGACAAGTCCCGGTCATGGAAGAGCTCTGCGGTTCGGTGGGGTCTGGCGGTTGCTGGCGTTTACTACTATAACACGAGCTCCGTGTTTGCGGATGAGGCCGAGGGTGAGCCTCTCTCTTGGTCGAGCTTGGCGAGATGTGCTTTTGCCGATCTCCTTTTTTTTGCTAATTCGCTGGTGCAGCTCACGCCCTGCCCGTCCCCGCGCCGTATACTGACAACGACCTGCCCACCGTCGACGCATTGATCGAGAAGAAGCGAAAGGATGCCA
Source organism: Trichoderma cornu-damae (assembly GCA_020631695.1). Taxonomy (NCBI): domain Eukaryota; kingdom Fungi; phylum Ascomycota; class Sordariomycetes; order Hypocreales; family Hypocreaceae; genus Trichoderma; species Trichoderma cornu-damae. Next base: position 5,614,927 of record CM036088.1, read on the forward strand.
GCCCCGGGCCTGTCGAGCCGGCTGCCACAAAGATCGAGGCCGCTGCGGCCGACGACAAGGTAGGAGCCGCCGCCCAGAGCGCTGCCGGCTTTGGCGGATCGGCCGATGCGCTGGAAGAGGAGGCCAGCCAAGAAGGCGCCTTCAACCCGGAAACCGGAGAGATCAACTGGGACTGCCCATGCCTCGGTGGCATGGCGCATGGCCCTTGCGGAGAGGAGTTCAAGACTGCCTTTAGCTGCTTTGTCTACTCCACCGAGGAGCCCAAGGGCATGGACTGCATTGAAAAGTTCCAGTATGGATGGCCTGGGTGATATGTGCTGACATATGAGGCTTTGGCTGACATCACCGTAGGGGCATGCAAGAATGTTTCCGAAAGTACCCCGAGATCTACGGCTCCGAGCTTGAAGACGCTGATGCTGCCGAGGCTGAAGGCGAAGAGGCGGCTTCTGCTGCTCCGGCCGCGGCGGTGGCAGCCCCCGAACCCATTGCCGAGGAGCGACAACAACTTCGGGATGACAGCCCTGCTCAGAGCCACCACTCGGACGGCGCAGAGACAGACAAACTTCCCGGAGTCGAGCTGGTAGAGAGCTCAGTCCCAAGGGTGGCGGGTGACGCAACTGAAAAGAAGGAGCGGAAAAAAACAAATTAACAAAAAAAAAAGGAGTAAAAAGATGGTATTAGGGGATATGCGGAAGCAAAAAAAAAAAAGAGGGCGATTTACGGATCCTACGGGAATTGTCGCCAGTGTATTCTTAACCAAAAAAAAAAGGGCCCTTTTCGATCGAGGACCCGATGTATTCAACGCTGTATGAATGGTGTGGGAAAAACAAAGGGGGCGGGGGCGGGCCATGGGAAGATAGACGGCTCTCATCTACATTGTATAAACTCAGGGGCAATATATTTGCAATTCGGCTTTTGCCATCTCGGCGCACCGTCGTTGGCGGTTGACAGGCATAGCGTGAGCTCGCAACTGGCGCGTAGTTGACGATGGATCGGTCCTTGTCTGGAGCGAAAGCTGCCTATGAAGTGGAAACGAGCACATGGGATTTGCTAAACATGCCACACCCAAGCAGGCTCTATGCCAAGACGAATCAATCTAGGACATTTATTGTATGCAAAAAAAAAAAAGAAAAAAATAAATAAATAAATAAAAGAAAAAGAAAAAGAAAAAAGAAAAAAAAACCTGGTGGAAGGCATTTCCGTCATCAAACGCCAACGAACGCCTTCCATCTAGCCCAAAACCCCCCCAAACAGCCTCATCTCAAGCCGTACCCCCATCACGCCACCGCATCCCCCCCGTTATGCTGAGGCCCAGGATCGTACAGCTTTAACATGAGGTACTGCGGCTCGCCCAGTCGCGATCCCTCGGCGGCTTGCTTGAATCCCAGAGACTTGTACAGCTGCTGTCCCAGAGGAGACGAGATGATCCAGATCCCCGCCTTGTCCGCATCCGCCCTGTCCATGCCCCAGCGCGTCATCATCTTGCCGACGCCGATGCCTCGATAGTCGCCGTCTACCGAGATGGAGTTGAGGGCTGTGGACGGGGAAGCCTGTGGTCAGCATAGCCCCATTTCCCAACCGACCAACCGGTGCCGCTTCGAACAGGCGAAACGCTCGTACTCACTCCACATCTTATGCCTGTCCTCTCCTCTGAAGGCGTCCTTGGACTTTTCCATCAGCTCCATGACTTCGTCGTTTGCATCCAACAAGGCTCCCTTGTCCAGAAACGGCGGCAACCTCGCCAGCCTCTGCTCCATATCCCTCGCCCTTTCTTCCTCGCTCTTCCCTTGCTCCTCGCGCTCTCCCGCTCCGCAACCCTCCGTCGCCGGCGCGGACCACTCCGCGTACCCCACGATGATGTCCCCTTCCTGGGGCGCCTCGGTCAGCACCACGAGGTAGTGCAGGTTCGGGTCCGCGAGGCCCTCACGCATCCGAGATATGTTCCACTCGAGCTGGTCTTGGATGCCGGGCTTTATGCGCAGGCGCTTGGGGAACATGGCCTTGTGCATGGGACTGTCGAGGAAGGCCGCGACCTGGAGGGCTGCCATGGCGGGAACATCTTCGTCGCGGGCGCGGCGGAGCCGGAGAGAGTGCATGACAGTATGGAAACGCGACTTGAGAGGCGGCGTGAGGAGCGGAGACGCCATCAGCTGGCTATGAAGATGAGTAAAATTAAAAAAAAAAAAAAAGGGGGGGGGGGGGAAATCCCTTGCTTTTTATCCAAGGTGCAAAACACACTCGCGATCTTCGCAACGGGCCGGCTTATGAGCTATCTTTGCAAATCGGAGCAAGATTCTTTGTGCGGTTTCTTCTTCTTCTTCTTCTTCTTCTTCTTCTTCTTCTTCTTCTTCTTTCTCCTCCTTGGCCGGCGCAAATGCATCTGCGGACGTTTCTATGGGGGCATTGCAAAATTGTACTTATTTATTTATTTAATTTATTTATTTATTCATTTATTTATTTATTTAAATTTTAATTTTTTTTTGCCGTCGTGGGCGTTGAGTGAGAGTGAGATGAGAGAAGCTGCTTGCGTGAGATGATGATGATGACGATGACGTCACCTTTTTTTTTTCTTTTTCCCCCAGGCATGTGAACGAGCTGTGCGGCGGCGCGAACTGGGCGCACTTGTTTGCTGAGGGCTATTTTTTTTTTGTCTGGCGATGACGAGCGCGGGCTGAGATGGATCGGTGTGATGTTTGGCGAATTGCCGTTGCCATGGGGTTTTTTTTTTTTTTTTTTTTTTTTTTTTTAAAAAAAAGGAAACCAAAATAAGAGAGGGAAAGAGAGAGAGAGAGAGACAGAGAAAGAGAGAGAGAAAGAGCAGCCATAAACTAATTTTGCCCATTCTTCCTTCATAAAGAGTCTTCTTCCTTGCTCCTGTAAAGATAGCGACCGAGCACCGCTTCCACGGCTCCGACGGCAGCCAAAACTCCGACGCCGGCACCCACATGCTTCCAGTCCAGCTGGCTCCTCTCGTAAAGGCCCCACGCGCGGTAGCCCAAGAAGCTGCTAACCCCTACGATGCTGGCCATGTTGGTGATGGCGATGGCGGTGACGCTTCTGTCGGACAGCTGAGAGAACCGGCGCGTGATCCAGCAGTCTGCCGTTTTGGCTCTGCCCGCTGCTGCCTTTTTCGCGGCGGCTCCGGCTGCCCTGGCGGCGTCTTCCTCGCGCTCGATGCGCTCTGCTTGCGCCTCCGTCTTCATGTCCTGCTCTAGGAAGTCTGATCTGACGGTGCGCACGCTGGGCAGGTCGACATCGATGAGGGATGCCGTCGAGGCGGACTCGTTGGGAATGACCTCGGGAGGCTGAGGGGCAGCGGCCTTATGGCATCGGCGATTAGAAGAAGACACACGAATGAAATCCCAAGTTCTTTCCTCTTTTCTTTCTCTTCTTTTCTTTTCTTTTCTTTTGTTCTTTGCCGTGGATTGGCATTTGAAAAAAAAAGTTGGGAGGCCTTGAACGAAAAATTTCTCCCAATCAAAAGTTGTCTTCTTTTTTCTTTTCTTTTCTCTTTTATTTTCTCTTTTCTTTTTACTTTTCTTTTTACTTTTCTTTTTACTTTTCTTTTTTTCTTTCTTTCTTTTTTTTTTTTTGCAAAGCTTACCTCTTCATGGGCTTGTCTGGCTCCCTTTGCAGCAGCGTCGGCATAAGACACTATTCCTCCCTGGTTAGGGCGTCATCCCGAGCTAATAACTTTCTTGCTATGGGTCCGGGAGTGCTCACTCACTGGTCAACTTTGGTCAATTGGGAGAGGGGGAGAAAGAGAGAGAGAGAGAGAGAGAGCGAGAGAAGAGAAAAAGTTGGGTGAGCAGAGCTCAATTGGCAAGCCTGAAACCTGGCGATGAATTTGGTGGGATTGCATTTTTTTAGCTCCTCTTTGATTAGGATCAAACCTATGAAATAAGGACATTGACATCGCCTTGAGTAGCGTTGAAGCTAATTAGTTTGAGCAATTGCGATTTTCAACAAGCGTCACGCCCAAAAACCAAAAAAAAAACTTTCGAATCCAAAAGCCTCGAGACGGTGATGATGATGATGATGACGTATGCGGCTCGACCTCGGCGATCTGTATAGGTACTCTCGTACCGTTTCCTTGGCACCGAAAAAAAAAAAAAAAAAAAAAAAAAAAAAAAAAAAAGCTGGGCTTCGATGACATCAATCTGGCTGGGGTCTTGACGCGTGGTTCCGGGCAGGGGTTTATATGCATGTTTGAGACAAAACAGCCACAAAAAAAAAAAAAAACAACAACAACCCCAAGATTCGTGGAAGAAAATCTAGCACCAGCCGCATCCATCAAGTCATGAGCACACATGTTTCCGATTGATGGTTCGCGGGATCGAATGAACCGGAACTACGGGCGAAAACGAAACAAAGTTGGATTAAATTTGGGGGGGGGGTTGCATAACACTTGCCCTCTCTCCCCCCCTTTTTGCTCTGCGTTTCTCAGCCAGGCCCCCAGATTCGCAGATTTATCATTTTGATTTGGCTTAATACAAAAGAGCTATTCATCCAAAGGACCGACAAAAAAAAAAAAAAGACTCCGACTTTTACTAATCGTCATGAGAATAGAGGGAAAAAAAACAAAAAACAAAAAAAAACAAAGGGCAAAAAGGGGGCAGAGAGAAAACGGAGGTTGTGTGAGATTGAAAAGATGTAGGGTGAAACAAAAAGAAGAAGAAAATTGGTACAAGCAAGAAAAATTTGGTGCATGACAGCGAGTCAACACGAATTCAATAACACAACGCCATTAGGCCGTCCGTATCATATATGAACGACAACAATCTTCGTTGAAATGCAAATGATCCAACGCCGCGAATCGGGGTATCATGGTATCTCTCTCAACACACCTCTCCCACACGAGTCTGGACACCATCACGCCGCTTAATTCAAACTCCAACAGCAGATCTGCTCCGTCTGGTCTTTCGTACAAAAAAAAAAAAATTCAGTCCATAGGTTAGGCCCACTGTACAAACAGGGCCAAGAGGGGGGGGGGGGGGGTAAATCTCAAAGTCGCTCCTTCATGTCGCGGGGCCACGAAGCTTTTTGACCCAATGCTGCCTCAGATGCAGGGGCATCTTGCAAAACACCATGGCCTTGTGATCGTCGCTCAAGACGCTCTCTGATATCTTAATCTGCAAGTCGGCCTCTTCGCTGGCGAAGTCTTTGAACAGCAAATCGACGGCTTCTTCCCTCCACATGCGCGACCCGCTTGCCTTGGACGGGTAGGCGGGTTCCTCCATGACGGACTCGAGACCGGCAGCCTGGGTCTCTGGGCGAGACCGAGGCTCGAGAGCCAATCTCGGCCCCGTGGCCGGGAGGACGGTGGAGGCCAACGAGGGAGCAGGTGCGGTTGCGTTTGCACTGGCTTCGTCGCGGGACGACGTCCGACGGCGCTTCTGCGGCGAGCTTGGCAGCGCCGATTGCGACAGGGCCGGCGCAGACGTTGGCGGGGCAAAGTCGCCGGCAGGCTGCAGAGCAGACATGGGCGAGGGTCGCTTCCGGCTCTGGGGCAGCGACTCTTCAGGAGGCGTGAGAGCCGAGGCCTGCCCGGAGGTGAGGATGCGAGGTATGGAGGGCGCTGTCGTGGGTCGCTGCTGGGCGCCCGATGCGGACGAAGCAGCCGCCGGCGCTTGGCTCTGGGCGCCCTTGTGCTGCGGCGGATGCTGGCCCGGCCCCTCGGCGGCGTCCTGCACCAGCGGTGTCGAGTCGGTTTGCAGGTTCAACACGCCCGTCCCCGGCATCTCCGCCTCGTCGCAAGGCTGGCCGTCCGTCTTCCGCCGCGGCTTCATGATCCGCTTCGGCGCGCCCCCCGACCCGACGACGTCCGGATACAGGACCTCCATGTATTGCTCATGGTCAAAGGGCCTCCCCCGGAGGGCTCGCGACAGAGGCTCTCGCTATGTGAAATCAGCAAACCGGCGTCGGCGGCAGGCGTTGCGGGCGAGCCTTGGCCCAACTAACCTCGATATGCGCTCTCCACGCCTCCTCGGTCGCCGTCACGGTCCTCGACACGGAGTTGTACAGGAATTCCGGGTCTTCCCGCAGGCCTCTCCACAGCCTGAATCGCTTTCGAGCATTGTCGCTCTTGTTGATCAGATGGCTCTTGGCCGGATAAGCGCCGTGGTGTTCTTGGAGGGCCAGGGCGGCGCGTTCCCACGCCTCGGCCTTGAAGCTGCTGTTCTCCCTCATGCCCAGCTGCACGCTCTCGCAGAGGCTGCGGAAGAAGGTTGCCTCGTAGGCCGGCGTCCAGCTAAACCTGGGCGCCCGGCGGTCGCGATCGACTTGCCCTTGGCCGGGCTGTCCATCCTGGCCGGCGAGGTCGATGTCGTCTTCAGACATGGCGCACGGGTTCGAGGCTGGCAAGCGGTGGCGGCTGGAACACGGCGACCCCCAGCGGCAGCGCGTGAAGCAGCAGCAGCAGCAGCAGCAGCAGCCTTAGCCTTTGGGGGAGCTTTTCTTCTTCTCTTATCTCTCTCTCTCTCTCTCTCTCTCTCACTTTTTTTTTTCTTTTTCTTTTTTTTTTCACTTCTTCTTCGGCCACTGGACGAAGCACAGAAGAGGTCAGTGCCAGGCGAGAATCGTGACCTGCCGCATACGGGACAGTGGGGGGGGGGGGGGGGGGGGGGGGGGCCCCTTGGCGTGGCGGGCACGTCCACATGGCTCTGCAAAAAAAAAAAAAAAAAAAAAAAATGGGTCACGTGGACGTCCCTTTTTCGCCGGTTCTGCTCCTTCAAGTCTCCATCACGCGGTGGGCGCCACGTAAACAAGTCCAGGGCGTGGGCGGCATGCACAATAGTTGCACAGGAGATGGAGGCTTTCTGAAGCCGCAGATTGACTGACGCTGGTC